>JAHIAL010000021.1:1405912-2811825 GCA_021605145.1 Aegilops bicornis | reverse complement strand
ATATATATAATGCTCTAAAATGTTTAGAACAAATATATATATATAATTTAATATCAATGGTCCTAATAAGTGTTGGGAAACGTTGCATGGAAAACAAAAAAATTCTACGCACACGCAAGATCTATCCATGGAGATGCACAGCTATGAGAGGGTGAGAGCATCTTCATACCCTTGAAGATTGCTAAGCGGAAGCGTTTATCAACGCGGTTGATGTAGTCGTACACCTTCACGATCCATCCCGATCAAGTATCGAACATACGGCACCTCCGCGTTCAGCACACGTTCAGCTCGGTGACGTCCTCGCCTTCTCGATCCACCAAGAGAGGCGAAGTAGTAGATGAGCTCCGGCAGCACGACAGCGTGGTGACGGTGTTGGTGAAGAACAATCTCTGCAGGGCTTCGCCAAGCACAACAGAAACTATGATGGAGGATAAACTAGAGGGGACAGGGTTGCCGACACACGGCTTGGTGATTCTTGATGTGTTCCAGGTGCTAGCCCTGCCCCTCTATTCATATGTTGAGCCCTCGGGTCGTAACTTGGAGAAAGAGCCTCCTCAAAGTCAGTTTTGCCCGCAAGGAATATTCCTTCTCGGACTTCCAGGACCAGACGCCACAGTCCTTGGCGTCTGGCCCACGCCAGGGCCTCGGCGTCTGGCCCAGGGCCAGACGCCAAGGTCTCTGGCGTTTGGCCCTCTGGCCTCCGCAAAACTCCTTTTGCACCGACTTGAAGCCTCGTGGGCCTTACCCCTTGGCCTAACCATATCATCCTATATATCAATATTTACCTTCAGACCATTCCGAAGCTCCTCGTCACGTCTGTGATCTCATCCGAGACTCAGAACAACATTCGGTCACCAACATACATAACTCATATAATACTATATCGTCAACGAATGTTAAGCATGCGGACCCTACGGGTTCAAGAACTATGTAGACATAACCGAGACACCTCTCCGGTCAATAACCAATAGCGGAACTTGGATGCCAATATTGGCTCCTACATATTCTACGAAGATCTTTATCAGTCGAACCTTATGACAACATACGTAATTCCCTTTGTCTGTCGGTATGTTACTTGGCCAAGATTCGATCGTCAGTATCTCCATACCTAGTTCAATCGCGTTACAGATAAGTATCTTTAATCGTTTCGTAATACATCATCTCCTAACTAACTCATTACTCATTTTCTTGCAAGGCTTCTTATGATGTGTATTACCGAGAGGGCCCAGAGATAGCTCTTCGATACTCGGAGGGACAAATCCTAATCTAGATCGATGCCAACTCAACAACCACCTTCGGAGATACCTGTCCAGCATCTTTATGATCACCCAGTTACGTTGTGACGTTTGAAAGCACACAAGGTATTCCTCTGGTATTCGGGAGTTACATAATCTCATAGTCGAAGGAATATGTGTCGGTGTACTAGAGTAGGGTTACCCTAGTATCCCGAACTTGTGCACGGCGCTTACAGCACCCCGCGGCAAGGCTTGCCGGGTCACCGCCAAGGTCCTCCGTGGTTCCTTTGGAGCCATTCAAGAACAAAGTATTCAAGCCAAGGAGACAAGGCCCCGGCAAGAGGAGCTTGCCGGGAAGGCCAACCAAGGCATCTCAAGGAACTTGCCGCGACGCGCCACACGTCCCGGCGAGGCCCGGCGATGAACAAGCTTCCGGGCGCGACAAGACAACGACCGCGGCAAGGCGCTTGCCGCGGCAAACTACCACTGCACTCTGTACGCGCTCCAAAGACATCCACCAACATGTCGCCCTGGGACCTTTCCAGCCGCGCGTGGCAAGAGGCTGTGCGGCTAGCGGTGTGCGGTGGCAAGCGACGCTGACAAGATCGCCATCGTGGCAAATGGTGGTGCCCCTGACGGTCCCTTTTTGCACTATTTGGGCGACGTAGACGGGCATTTAATGCCTTTGTCCCCTGCCGTCAGAGTTAGGTATGATACACTGTACAGGTAGTTGTACCAACCGCAATACCTTTTCCATTTTTACCCCTGTCTACGTTGCCACCTGTCGGAGACCCCTTTAGCATATAAAAGGAGGCCCATGCGCAACGTAGAGGAGGGTTGGAAGGCAGAAAACACTCATGCTAGGTCTCGTTAGCAGCTGGTGTGTACTGTAGCACTCAGCGCTCCCGAGCAAGAACTCAATACACTCAGACATGCGGCGGTAGGGAGTGTTATCTCTCGGAGAGCTCAAGCTGGGTAAACTGCTCGTGTGCCCGCCTCGACCTGCTTCTTCGTCGATCTCCGCCGCCGAACCGAAAGGGGCTCGGTCCGCCGGTCCCATAGGTGTTCGTGGATCGCTTTCCCCGACATCTTTGGCGCGCTGTAGAAGCGTCGAGGTTGTGTGAACCTGATCCGGCGTTCACACGAAGCTAGATCTTCATTTTCTTCATCGACATGCCACCGAAGAAGAAGGCTTCGGTGGCAGCTGATCTATCATCGTCGATCCCACCACCACCGGAGCCAACGGCCGGTGGGGTGAACACCGGCGGAAGAACGGACATCGACGAGGGAGCCTTTGTGCTGCCAGGTCCAAGGACAAGGCTGCGCGGACCTCGGCGTCAGATACATGCAATCGCGCCCATCTCGGAGGCGCAGGACCGACAGCGTCATGGTATTCACAAGTGCCATACGCTCGTTGGACCAAGATCGAGCTGGTGGATCTCGGGGTGCTCAAGACCAGCATGCACGCCAACATCTTTGGCGCGAAGCGAGGCATCGGTTGTTCGGACGGATATTGCTCCTTCTAACATAGTTAGAAGTCCGAGCATATCCCGCTCCTCGCGCCGTTCGCCACTGCCGCCCGCCACTCCAGCAGAAGCTTTGGCGCGAGCTCAACTGCTCCTGGATTACCCTCCAACGGCAGACAAGATCGATGAATGGAGGGCTACCATTCAGAGTCTCATTGGCCGCTTAACGGCGACACTCCGCGGCAGCCGAAAGTACATCGCCGCCGCGCAGGACTGCTGAGCACGAGCCGATGGCGGCGAAACCGGTGGGGTGCAACCACCATGCACTCTCCACCCGAAGGCCAAGATCGCGGACTCGCCGGATCCACCTCGGCAATGACTCCACCGCATCATCAAATCCACGAGCTCGTCGCGATCAGCGCCAAGTTCTTCACGAGCAGCGGCAGAAGAAGACGCTCAAACTCGCATCGGCGCCGAAGAGAAGCCTTGGCGTCAATCGGACCAGCGCTGGGCCCTCTGTCGACATGCATGCGCCGAAGAACTAGGCGACTTGCCATCTGTGATAGGTTGCCCTGCGTTCACTTTCGTGAGCTGCGGCAAGTCGATGGCCCCTTACGAAGAATTTCAAGCAGACGTACGAGAGAAGTACGACGGCAAGTCGCATCCGTCGGAGTTCCTCAGCATGTACAGCATCGCGGTGCAAGCTGCCGAAGGCGGACGACAAGATCCTGGCCAACTACTTCCAGCGGTGCTCAAGCCCAATGTCGAGATCCTGTCTCATGCACTTGCCGGACAACTCCATATCCTCTGGGCAGACCTATGCCATCCGTTTGTCGGCGCCTTTACAAGTGACCACAAGCCTCATGGCCAAGAGAGAGACCTTCATCTGCCGCCCGAAGGAAGGAGAGCCCCTGCGCAAGTACATTCGGAGATTCACCACAGTCTGACACAACATCCCAGATGTCCACCCTGCCGCGATAATCAGCGCGTTCCATCAGAATGTGCGAAATCGCAGGATGCGGGAGGAGATGGCGATGTGGAAGATCAGAGATGTCAGTGAGCTATATGCCCTGGCCGACAAGTGTGCGGCGTCTTTGAGGAAGGAGGAAACTCCCGGAGAGAATCTGAAGCAGGAGGATCTGATAGTGAGGAGGCTGCCCCGGCAAAGAAAAACCGGCGGCGGAACAACAAGAAGAAGAAAGGCAAAGATGTGCTAGTCGTTGAGCAGTCCGGCAACGGAGGTGGCACCAAGAAAGCCAAAGCTGGTAGCTCCGGCGAGAAGATTGCCGCAGGCACCAACTACTAGGCTGTGGCGGTCGGAAACCAGGTGACGGCACCAACAAGCAAGATCTTGCCAAGATCCACCGCACCAAGGGCCATGACCTCCAGAGCTGCAAGAAGGTCAAGCAGCTTGTCGAGCAGCAAAGGCTGAATCTGAGCGACGCAAAAAGGAGAGGGCCAGTGAAGGTGCCGGAGGAGCCGGCAGAAACGCCCGGCCGAGGAGGACGCCGGCAGCGGCAAGGCCAAGCGGCAAGGGAGATGACCTCCGCGGCCGCGACAAGGATGAAGATGACGACGACGATGAAGATATGGATGATGACGAGACCGATGAGCAGGAGTTCGAAAGCCACGGAGGTCACATGGCGTTGACGGCGGTGCTTCTCGCATACTTCACACCGCCAGCTCAAGCGGTGGGTGCGGGGAAGTCAATGCGGCGAGAACCACCCGTCGAGTCACGCAAGCCTACGAAATGGTCCAAGACGCCTATCATCTTTGATATTGAGGACCACCACGATCGCATAACTGCGGTCGGGTGCTTGCCGATGTTGGTTTCACCAACTATCCGCAACCTCAAGGTCACTAAGATGCTAGTTGATGGCGGGGCGGCTTGAACCTGATCTCCTCCGCGGTACTCGAAACTGCATCCACGATGGCGAAGCTCGAAGAGACCGGCACATTCCAAGGAATCAAACCGGAAGGAGCAAGCGAAGGGAAAGATCACGTTGCGGTGACATTTGGCAGCGAGTTGAACTTCAGGACTGAGAGGGTCACCTTTGACGTTGCTGACTTTCCATTGCCTTACAATGGGATTCTCGGCCGTCCAGCACTCGCCAAGTTCATGGCAGCCTCTCACTATGCATACAACGTGCTGAAGATGCCAGGCCCGATAAGTGTCATCTCTGTCCCTGGCGACAAGAAGGATGCTCTAATCTGCGCCGACAAGATCTACCGGGAAGCGGCAACCGCATAGCAGATCGCAAGTCACTTGCCGTTGAAGCTCCGGGGCGAAGAAGAAGACCAAGTCCGGCAAGAGTTATGATGCCCACTCCGGCAAGCGCACCTCCTCGGAGTGCTGCGCTACCGTCGAGGACGCACCATCGAGCTCCACCGGCAAGTGTAAGAAGACAATGGCAGCTCCACCAGAGACCAAGAAGGTGTCCGCCAAGGAGGATGGCACTGGTGGTACCTTTACCATCAGCGCCACTCTCGACCCTAAATAGGAAAGCGCGCTCGTTGCTTTCCTGCGGGCGAACGTCGACGTATTTGCAGTGCATCCGTCTGACATCCACGGTGTTACCATGAAAGTAATCGAGCACCATTTTGCCGTCTGTCCTCATGCGCGCCCGTCAAGCGTAGAAAGTCGAAGCAGCGGTGGGCGCCAAGAATTCATCGCAGAAGAAATCAAGAAATTGGAAGCAGCAGGGCCTTGTCGGAGGAGTGCTCCATCCCACGTGGTTGGCCAACCACAGTAATGCGTGCGCGAAGGCAAGCGGGAAATGGAGGCTTTGTATCGACTTTACCGATGTCAATAAAGCTTGTCCCAAAGACCCATTTCCCTTGCCGGCGCATCGACCAGATTGTTGACTCCACGGCGGATGTGACTTGCTTTCATTTCTTGATGCATACTCAGATACCATCAGATCTTTATAGCAGAAGAGGATGAGGAGAAGACAGCATTCATCACCCCATGTGGCACATACTTTATTTTACGTCACGGATGCCTTTCGGTTTAAAGAATGCTGGTTCAACATTTGCAAGGGTAGTCCATGACGCTTTTGAGCCGCAAATACACAGAAATGTGGAAGCCTACGTGGATGACATAGTGGTCAAGAGCAAGGACAAGGCGACTCTGATTCAAGATTTAGACGAAACCTTTGCAAATCTGCGCAAGATCAACCTCAAGCTCAACCCCGAGAAGTGTGTGTTTGGAGTCCCCTCGGCAAGCTTCTCGGGTTCTTCGTCATCTCAACGGGAATTGAAGCCAATCCCGACAAGATCAAGGCCATTGAGCAGATTGAAGCACCAAAGCGCGTCAAGGATGTAAGAAGACTTGCCGGTTGCGTAGCTGCTCTCAGCAGGTTTATCTCTAGGTCTGCTGAGCGCGCCCTGCCATTTTTCAAAATTTTGAAAAAGGCAGGTCCATTAAATGGACTCGAGCGGAGGCTGCACTGCAGGACTTAAAGAGATACTGCCCTCCACTCCAACACTTGTCGCACCTAAGCCACAAGAGAAGTTGCTGCTATATATAGCGGCAACCAATCAAGTGGTTAGTGCTGCGTTAGTAGCGGAGAGGAGGCGGATGATGAGCTAGCACCACGGCGGATACATCCGGCGACAAGCGGGGACTTCACCGGCAAGCTCTGGTCCCGACAAAGATGGATCTGCAGCGGTAGCGTGAGAAGATGCACGAAAAAGAATGGCGCAGCGCCCGGTTTACTTTGTCGGTTCCTCTTGCGCAGGGCTAGGTCAAGGTACTCTGGTGTACAGAAATTGCTTTTCGGCCTTCTCATGGCCTCGAGAAAGCTGCGCCATTACTTCCAAGCACATGAGATCACAGTCGTCACTCGTTTTCCGCTGAAGAGGATACTGCAAAATCCAGAAGCAACAGGCAGGATTGTCGAGTGGGCACTGGAACTGTCAAGCTTTGGCCTCAAGTTTGAGAGCACTTCGACTATCCATAGCAGAGCATTGGCGTAGTTCATAGCAGAATGGGCGCCAACACAAGATGCAGAAATTCGAAGCGAGCATCCCGTCAAGGAAGCAAGCAAAGAGCTGATGTACTTTGATGGTGCCTTCTCGCTGCAAGGCGCCGGTGCCGGCGTGCTACTTGTTGCACCCACCGGAGAGCACCTCAAGTACGTAGTCCAGATACACTTTCCCAAGGAGCAAGCAACGAACAATACTGCAGAGTATGAAGGTTTGCTTGCCGATCTCAGGATCGCAGCAGACCTTGGGATCAAGAAGCTCATTGTCAGGGGTGACTCACAGCTTGTCGTCCACCGAGTGAACAAGAATTATCAGAGTCCGTTGACGGAAGCTTACGTTGATGAAGTGAGAAAGCTAGAAGAGCACTTTGACGGCCTACAGATGGAACATGTTCCAAGAGCTCGGAACGACATTGCCGACGGCCTGTCGAAGTGCGCCGCACTTAAGTTACCTGTGGAACCAGGGATCTTTGTGCTCAAACTGACTCAACCGTCTGTAACGCCATCAACTGGACAGAGCAAGAAGAGGAAGTTGATTTCTGGTGACTATTTTCCGGCAGAGCTATCCGAAGCCGCCGCCAAGAAGGTCCTCAAGATCAACACCAAGGGTCCGAGGAGCGATCTGCTCCGGCAAGCCCTAGGGTTTGTTCCGTTGAAGCGAGACGCTCCCGACAAGTTTTGCTCGGCAAGCTTGCCGGGAGCGTCAAGCTCTACCGAGCCGCAGGTGTTCGCCATAGAAGCGGATGTTCCCGCAGCAGCAGATGTGCCTTTAGTCCTTGTTGTCGAGCCGCAAGCTCCAAAGATGGGCACAAGAGATTGTCCGTTTCTTCGTGACGGAGAACTTCCGAAGAGCAAGAAGAAGCGGAAAGAGTAGCCGGCGATCAAGCATGTACCAGTTTGTCGGCAACACCTTTATGCAGAAGAAGACTCAACGGCGTGAAATTGAAGTGTATTCACCGGGAAGACGGACAAAAGCTGTTGGCGAAGATACATGGAGGCATATGTGGTCACCACATTGGCGCCAAGAGCACTTGCCGCAAAGCGTTCCGGCAAGGTTTCTTTTGGCCGACAGTCCTTCGTGATGCAACTGCACAAGTAACCAAGTGTGAAGCGTGCGGCTCCATTCCAAGCGAATACACCAGCCAGCTCAAGCTCTCCAGACGATCCCTTTATCACGGCCATTTTCGGTGCAGGGGCTCGACATCCTCGGCCCCTTTCCCGAGCTATCGGGGGCTTTGAGTACTTATG
Source organism: Aegilops bicornis (assembly GCA_021605145.1). Taxonomy (NCBI): domain Eukaryota; kingdom Viridiplantae; phylum Streptophyta; class Magnoliopsida; order Poales; family Poaceae; genus Aegilops; species Aegilops bicornis. Next base: position 2,803,890 of record JAHIAL010000021.1, on the reverse strand, counting down.
CGTTGCAATCGACAAGTTCACAAAGTGGCGGAAGTGGAAGCGATGAGGAAGGTGACAGCCACGGTCGTGATCAAGTACTTCAGGTCGATTGTTTGCCGCTTCAGGATCCCTAACAGGATCATCACCGACAACGGCACGCAATTCACGAGCCGCACCTTCATGCACTACGTCCAAGATCTTGGCGCCAAGGCTTGCTTCGCTTCTGTTGCTCATCCGAGAAGCAACGGTCAAGCGGAGAGGGCGAATGCTGAAGTGCTGCGCGGGCTCAAGACCAGGACTTTCGACAGGCTGCACAAGTGCGGAAAGAAGCTGGATTGAGGAGCTGCGGTGGTTCTTTGGTCGATCAGACGACGCCAAATCGAGCCACCGCCGCAGACACCTTCGCTCTAGTCTATGGAGCAGAGGCAGTTCTCCCACGGAACTTGTATACGGGTCACCTCGAGTGCTCGCTTATGATGAGCTTGAGCAAGAGCGATTGCGACAAGATGACGCTGCTCCTTGAGGAGGACCGTCTTGAGCTGCTTTGTCACGAGCTGCTCGATACCAGCAAGCTTTGCGCCGCTACCATAGCCGCAAAGTTAATGCCAGAAGTCTCGAGGAAGGCGACCTTGTTCTTCGGCTCGTTCAGTCCGCCAAGAATTCCAACAAGTTGATGCCGAAGTGGGAAGGCCCTTACCGGGTGAAACGAGTCACTAGGCCTGGCGCTGTCCGCCTTGAGACCGAAGATGGCATTCCGGTGAGCAACTCTGGAACATTGAACATCTTCGTAAGTTTTACCCGTAGAGAGCGCTGCGAGTTCAAGCAACCACCTTTTGTACAAGTCTTGCCGATGTTGCATGTAATCCTTTGTACGAAGCGGCGCAGACCCGTGCATAAGTAAAGCTCATGTGCTCCGCACATCTTGTCAATTTCATGCTTTCTACTTTTCTTTGCATGCGTTATCGACACTTTGTGCAGCGCCTACCCCGATAAGCAATAACGAGCCATAAGGCTCCATATCTTTATTTTCTCTTCTTTCTCTTTCTCAAAGAAAGGAAGGTTCCCTCACCCACAAGTTTGCCGGGGGGAAAGGAGAAGATAATGGTGTGGACCAAGCGTCGTTCGAGGAAGTTTCGCCTTACCGGGAAGCAAACGATGAAAAGCTAAGTTGCTAAAGTTTGAGCAATCAGTTTTAAAATTTTTAAGTTATCTTCCTCGAGCGACCGTGCTTTGTATGGAAAACACATGCGCAGAGGAACCAACTCGTAGCTGGTTGCGCCCTTACTTTGTTTGAGTCCGCTCAACAACGTAAGTGAGCTGCGACTAGTTGCGACAAGGTTTCTTGTCGGTGGCGGCACCGCCCGGCCAGAGCTCTTGACGTCCCACACTCAGCGCTCATGACTAAGGTGCTCATACCGACAAGTTCCCTAAAAGCATAGGGCAAAAACATACAAAAGAAGGAATCAAGTAAAGGAAATAACCTAGCAATCGCTACCCGAAATATAGTCATATTACAAGATAGCTTGTCGCAGCTCTAACAGATTGTTCTCATAACATGACCAGCAGCGACAAGAAAAGAGAAAAGCAGGCGGCCTAATCTACGCGATCGCCTCAACCCTCTTGATCCCGCTCACCTTGTCCACACTGGGTGCGACATGGGTATTGAGCACTTCCAGATCAGCATCCGGGCGGCAAGGTCCCGAGGGCGTTGGTGAGGTTGAGGCACAGGTTGCGGAAGGCCACCTTCACCAGCACCTTTTGAAGAGCTCCCAGCAGATCTTGCGTGACTCGTCGGCCAGCTACTTTGGGATCTTCTCCCGGAGTCATTTGGAGGGCCGTCGCCACGCCTTTGAAGAACAAGGTGAGCTTGGCGCTGGGTTGGAGGTGCTCATCGGAGGAATACCGAGATCCTCCATCCCAGTGCATGACTCCTATCGATGGCTGCGGCAACATCGACGAGACCCTCGGTCGAGTGCTCCACATTCTCCCTAAAAGTGTTACGGCAGCAAGAAGATTTTCGCCAAATGACGCCTCGTCGGCCTTGATCTTCTCCTGGCGCCGTCCGGCGTCTTGGTCAAAGTAGTCAGCTTCAACTCAAGATCTGCGTTGGAGTCCTTGGCGGCGCTTAAGCTCCTTGCTACTCTCGATGATACGACCCTGCAGCTAGCCAAGGGTGTATGCGTCCTTCTAGCGCTCACGCTTGAGCGCAGCAAGCTCCTCGCCGCTCATCTTGAGATCGGCCTCCAGCTACGCCACCTTCGTCTCCAACTCCTTCTTGGCAGCCTCGGCAGCTACGGCAGCATCCTCTGCTTCCTTGAGAGCCCCGCCAAATGTTTGCTCGCGCGCGGCAAGCTCCTCCTCGTGGCTGTCAAGATTAACCTTCCGCTGCACCAACTTCGCCTTCCTCGCAGACAGCTTCTTGGCAGCAAGCCTGTTGCTCTTCAACTTCAGCCTTCTCGAGGAGGAAGGCTTTGCGCTCCTCGGCGAGTTGCTCCCGCTCCTCTGCCGGGGACCGGAGAGCTTCTGGTTCAGCCCCGGAGCTCCTCCAGCGCTTCTAGATGTCCACTCCGCCTTCGCGACAAGCGCTTCTCGGGATGCCGGCTTGGCTTTGTCGGTAGCGGTAGAGCGACAACAGCTTCATGTTTGCTCCTCCTCGGGCTCGCCATTTGCTGCTGCGCTTTCGGCGCGTCGACCAGCGTCGGCCAATGAGCTAGCAACTCTTCATCAAAGGTTTCTCCTTCGATCGGCGCCACAGAGCTCGACGCCCAGGAGCTTGATGAAGACGCCATCGCCGACCTTCAAATAGGCGCCGGTGGGGCTCTTGAACTTCGACAGCTGCAGCGGCAGAGGGATCGGCGGTCGGCGAAGGCGCTGGCGCTCCTGCGGCCTCGGGGCGTCGGTCACGATCGCCCGGACCCTCGCCCGGCTTCTGCGGCGGCAGCTTTATGGCCTCTCCGCCAAGGATCGTCGGCCGCCCGGCTTCTTCTTGATGACAATGGCGTCGTCGATATTGCACGCGTCCTCTCCTCGCCGGCGATTTCGGTCTCCATCGGCTCTGTGGCGAGATGGATCGGACGACCGGAAAATGAAGAAAAGTCAAGCAAATATCCAAAAAGGAAATCAGAAGAAAAAGAACCCAAGGGAAGTTTTCAAGCAAGAGGATTACATGTGCTAGGGTCTACAGTCGTGATCTCCACCACCGGAGGGTCGCTGGTGCTGTCCCTTGCCGGAGAACTGTCCCTGGTCGGAGAATTCACCCTTGCCGGAGAACGCTCCCTTGCCGGGGAATCCTCCCTTGGCGGTGTAGTCGAAGCAGATGGCATTTCGGGAGCGGCTTCCGGGCACTCCTGGTGAGGCTGCTCTGCTCCTACACAAACCAACAGTCAGATATCGGCAAAAAAGAGCACCCACGCACGCTGAACAGCAGGAAGTAAACCATATACTTACGATGGGGGCTGCGCTGGGGCCTTCTTTGAGGAAGGGTCGCCGGGTCCGGCAAGGTGGTCTCAGACACGCCTCCTGCTGTCGCGGTGGGTTCGTCCTCGATGACAATCACCGGGACCTTGGCTCTCTTCGACGCCCTCTGGGCCAGCGTCCTGAAAAGGAATGGGTTCAGAGTGAAGCAAATCAGATACAAGACAAAACAACAAAAATTGAAGAACTACAAGTACAGCAAAGAATCTTACTCTTCTTCTTCCTCGTCGGAGCTGAGCGCGGAGAGGTCGAAGTCCGGCCCACCTTCGGCGCGACGAGGCGGAGGAGTAGGTTCCCTTGGCCGCTTGGCGGGAGCAGAAGCGGTGGTCCGGGAGGGCCCCGCTCCAGTTACCACAGCAGCGTGAGGCGCTCCCACGGCAACAGTGCTTGCCGCGGTGGAGCGCGTCGCGCGGCGCGGCGGCTGTTGACTCGTCTGCCGCCCCGCTACGTCCCCGGCCTTGCGGAGACGCCTTCTTGGTGGAGCCGGGGGCTCCGCTTGCGGCGAGCTGCCTGAAGGAGAGAAGGAGGAGGAGTCGATCTTCAACGAGTCGCTCGCGTGCTCGGCGGGCTCACTCGACTCAGCTTCAGGCCCGACAAGCTCTCCCTCGCTGGCAAGCTCCTCTTGCTCGGCAAGGCTTGCCGCCTCTGCTGCCTCTGCCTCCTCCACGGTGAATCCAAACTCGCTTGTGGCGGCCCTGCACGCCGCCTCTTCCAGCCCTAGTGGCGTCGCTGCATCTCCGCCGGTGGTGTCGCGAGTAAGGCTCTTCTGTTCATCGGAGCGGACCGGCACTTCTACCAAGCCGTCAAAGAACTTCTGCATGACGTCGTCTGCAGGCTCTTGCCAAGTTGGGACAATTCCATGCGAATCGCACAGCGGCATCATTGCACGGATGCGGTCGAGCGAGGAGTTGTTGCACAGCGGAACGACACTCCTCGGCAACCTGAACGCTCTGGGATGTTCAGGATCGTGCTTGAACAGTTCCAGGAGCATCGCGTCGGTTCCCAAGACAGTGAAGTTAAAATTGAGGCGCGAAGCGCAGCCTCGCGATATCCGCCGCATTACGGAACTCCCGGTAGGTCTCCTCCTCTCTGCAGGGGGGGGCGATGCGACGAAGAAAATCCGCGCCTAACGGCGCCTACAAGTGAGCCCGGCAAGCCTAAGGCGTAGGATCCGGTGACGGCAATCTTCAGCCTAAGCGTCTTCCGGGCCACGCTGCTCCAATCGTTGCAGCGCACCACTGGGTTTGGTATTTGGCGGTGATGGCTGGAGTTCTCCTTGACAATCTAGCACCAGTCTGCTCTCCATTCATCCCACTTGCTGCGGAGCTCTCCCTCCAGATAAGCTTCCTTCTTACCGGTTCTCGAGATCCAGGCGATTCCTCCGGATAGAGGCTCCCCTCTCTCAACCCGGGGCATAAAGAAGTGGCGGAAAAGAGCTACGTTTGGATGGACTCCGACAAAGTTTTCGCAGAGATGTGCGAAAACTGCCATGGTCAGAACGGCATTGGGGGTGAAGTCAAGGAGGCGGAACCCGTAGGTGTTCATGATGTCACAGAAAAATTCAGAGAAAGGCGGGCAGAGCCCGCAGTAGAAGAACAACGCGAAGAAGGGATATCCATTCGGAGCCAGTTCCGAAGCGGCAGCTGGGAGTACCTTCGTGCGCGGATGCGCTCGCGTCTCCGTCGACGGAAGAGGTAGTAGTACTCCCTCGGATCCTTCGGCGAGCTGAGGGGAAGGTTGCCAGCTCCTTCGCGGTGCCGCGAGGGCTGCGCCTCGGCCCGACTTCACGACCTGCCCCTTGTCGGCTTCCGGAGCCATGGCGGAGGTGGTGGGGAGATCGATGGCGTTGGTGATGCCGGGTGGCGATGGGGAAGTGAGCGCTGCTCTCTTTTCAGCCTTGGGAAGAAGGGGGAGAGCGGCGGAGGTTTTCGAGATTGGAAAAGCAACCGGCGAGATGGGCGAACTGCCCCTGTTTCTCCTGATTATAAAGAGGGAGGGGGCAGACATTCCGCCTTTCCGAATAAAGAAACCACCCACGATCTCTCCCACGACGCCGCATTCGACGCGTGCCGTTCGTGGAGGGCGTGGTGGGTTCTGAGTAAGATACGGCGTAACCAGGGCCGTGTGTGCCGTGCCTGTTTTGGGCCTGGCCCAACAGCGCTTCGGCACCATGTGTGGCCCAGGCCGGGGCTCCTATCGTTGTACTAGAGTAGGGTACCCTAGTATCCCGAACTTGTGCACGGGCGATTGCACACCAGCGGCAAGGCTTGCCGGTCACCGCCAAGGTCCTCCGTGGTTCCTTTGGAGCCATTCAAGAACAAAGTATTCAAGCCAAGGAGACAAGGCCCCGGCAAGAGGAGCTTGCCGGGAAGGCCAACCAAGGCATCTCAAGGAACTTGCCGCGACGCGCCACGCGTCCCGGCGAGGCCCGGCGAGCGACAAGCTTCCGGGCGCGACAAGACAACGACCGCGGCAAGGCGCTTGCCGCGGCAAACTACCACTCTGTACCTGCGCTCCAGCACATCCACCAACGTGTCGCCATACAGGACCTTTCCGGTAGCAGCGTGGCAAGAAGGCTGTCTGACCAGCGGTGTCTTGATCAACAGCGACAATGACAAGATCGCCATCGTGGCAAGCGGTGGCGCCCACAGCGGTCCCTTTTTGCACTATTTGGGCGACGTGAGCGGGCATTTAATGCCTTTGTCCCTGCCGTCGAGTTAGGTATGATACCTTATGGTAGTTGTACCAACCGCAATACCTTTTCCATTTTACCCTGTCTACGTTGCCACAGCCGGAGACCCCTTTAGCATATAAAAGGAGGCCCATGCGCATAGCGTGAGAGGAGGGTTGGAAGGCAGAAAACACTCATGCTAGGTCTCGTTAGCAGCTTGGTGTATCTTGTAGCACTCAGCGCTCCCGAGCAAGAACTCAATACACTCAGACATGCAGCAGTAGGAGTGTTATCTCTCCGGAGAGCTCCGAAGCTGGGTAAACTGCTCATGTGCTTCGCCTTGATCTGCTCTTCGTGCGATCTCTGCCCCCCGCTGAACCGAAAGGGGCTCGGTCCGCCGGTCCCATAGGTGTTCGTGGATCAGTTTCCCTCGACAATATGTATTTCACATGAAGAAAGCAATAGCAATAAACTGAACGATCAATATGCTAAACTAACGGATGGGTCTTGTCCATCACATCATTCTGCTAATGATGTGATCCCATTATAAAATGACAAAGCATGTTAATGGTTAGGAAACCTTAACCATCTTTGATCAGCCAGCTAGTCTAGTATAGGCTTACTAGGGACTCGGTATTTGTTTATGTATTCACACATGTATTGAAGTTTCTGATCAATACAATTCTAGCGTGAATAATAAACCTTTATCATGAATAAGGAAATATAAAATAACAACTTTATTATTACCTCTAGGGCATATTTCCTTTAGTCTCCCACTTGCACTCGAGTCAATAATCTAGTTCACATCGCCATGTGATTAACACCCATAGTTCACATCGCCATGTGACTAACACCCAAAGAGTTTACTAGAGTCAATAATCTAGTTCACATCGCAATGTGATAAATACCCAAAGAGTACTAAGGTGTGATCATGTTTTTCTTGTGAGAGAAGTTTAGTCAACAGGTCTGTCACATTCAGATCCGTATGTATTTTGCAAATTTCTATGTCTACAATGCTCTATAGGGAGCTACTCTAGCTAATTGCTCCCACTTCCAATATGTATCCAGATTGAGACTCGGGGTCATCTGAATCTGTGTCAAAGCTTGCATCGACGTAACTCTATACGACGAACTCTTTATCACCTCCATAACCGAGAAATATTTCCTTATTCCTCTAAGGATAATTTTGACCATTGTCCGGTGATTCACTCATGGATCACTCTTGTACCTCCTTTCCAAACCCATGCAAGGCACACAATAGGTCTGGTACACAACATAGCATACTTTATAGAACCTATGACTGAGGCATAGGGAATGACTTTCATTCTCTAGCTATATTCTGCCGTGGTCGGTTTTTGAGTCTAGCGCAACTTCAAACCTTGTTACACAGGCAAGAACCATTTCTTTGACTGATCCATTTTGAACTTCTTCAAAACTTTGTCAAGGTATGTGCTTTGTGAAAGTCCTATTAAGCCTCTCGATCCATCCCTATGGATCTTGATGCCCAATATATAAGCATCTTCACCGAGGTCTTTCATTGAAAAATTCTTATTCAAGTATCCTTTTATGCTATCCAGAAATTCTATATCATTTCCAATCAACAATATGTCCTCCACATATAATATCAGAAATGCTACAGAGCTCCCACTCACTTTCTTGTAAATATAGGCTTCACCATAAGTCTTTATAAAACCATATGCTTTGATCACCTCGTCAAAGCGTATATTCCAACTCTGAGATGCTTGCACCAGTCCATAGATGGATCGTTGGAGTTTGCACACTTTGTTAGCACCTTTAGGATCGACAAAACCTTCTGGTTGCATCATATACAACTCTTCTTTAAGAAATCCATTAATGAATGCAATTTTGACGTCCATTTGCCAGATTTCATAATTATAAAATGCGGCAATAGCTAACATGATTCGGACTGACTTAAGCATCGCTACGGGTGAGAAGGTCTCATCATAGTGAACCTCTTGAACTTGTCGAAAACCTTTCGCGACAAGTCGAGCTCGATAGATGGTGTCATTACCATCAGCGTCTGTCTTCTTCTTGAACATTCATTTATTTTTAATGGCTTCCCGATCACCAGGTAAGTCCACCAAAGTCCACACTTTCGTCTCATACATGGATCATATCTCAGATTTCATGGCCTCAAGCCATCTATCGGAATCTGGGCTCATCAATAGCTTCTTCGTAGTTTGTAGGTTTGCCTTGGTCTAATAACATGACTTCCAGAACAGGATTAACGTACCACTCTGGTGCGGATCGTGCTTTGGTTGACCTACGAGGTTCAGTAGTAACTAAATCTAAAGTTTCATGACCATTATCATTAACTTCCTCTCTAGTTGGTGTAGGCATCACGGGAACGGTTTTCTCTGATGTACTACTTTCCAATTCGAGAGAAGGTACAACTACCTCATCAAGTTCTACTTTCCACCCACTCACTTCTTTCGAGAGAAACTCCTTCTCTAGAAAGGATCCATCCTTAGCAACAAAGATCTTGCCTTCGGATCTGTGGTAGAAGGTGTACCCAATTGTTTCCTTAGGGTATCCTATAAAGACGCACTTCTCCGATTTAGGTTCGAGCTTATCAGGCTGAAGCCTTTTGACATAAGTGTCCCATCCCCAAACTATAAGAAACGACAGCTTAGGTTTCTTGTCAAACCACAGTTCATATGGTGTCATCTCAATGGATTTATATGGTGCCCTATTTAACGTGAATGCAGTTTTCTCTAATACATAACACCAAAACGATAGTGGTAAATCAGTAAGAGCCATCATAGAACGGACCATATCCAATAAAGTACGGTTACGACTTTCGGACACACCATTCTGTTGTGGTGTTCGGTGGCGTGAGTTGTGAAACTATTCCACATTGTTTTAAATGAAGGCCAAACTCGTAACTCAAATATTCACCTCCGCGATCAGATCATGGAAACTTTATTTTCTTGTTACGATGAATCTCCACTTCACTATGAAATTCTTTGAACTTTCAAATGTTTCATACTTGTGTTTCATCAAGTAGATATACCCATACCTACTCAAATCATCTGTGAAGGTGAGAAAATAACGATACCCACCGCATGCTTCAACACTCATCGGACCGTATACATCGATATGTATTATTTCCAATAAGTCATTAGCTCGCTCCATTGTTCCGGAGAACGGAGTTTTAGTCATCTTGCCCATAAGGCATGGCTTGCAAGTATCAAATGATTCATAATCAAGTGATTCCAAAAGTCCATCAGCATGGAGTTTCTTCGTGTGCTTTACACCAATATGACCTAAACGGCAGTGCCATAAATATGTTGCACTATCACTATCAACTTTGCATCTTTTGGCATTAATATTATGAATATGTGTATCACTACGATCAAGATTCAATAAACCATTTACATTGGGTGTATGACCATAGAAGGTTTTATTCATGTAAACAGAACAACAATTATTCTCTGACTTAAATGAATAACCATATTACAATAAACATGATCAAATCATATTCATGCTCAACGCAAGCACCAAATAACATTTATTTAGGTTCAACACTAATCCCGAAGGTAGAGGGAGTGTGAGATGGTGATCATATCAATCTTGGAATCATTTCCAACACACATCGTCGCCTCGCTTTTAACTAGTCTCTTCAACTCCTGTTTGGAGTTACTAATCTTAGCAACTGAACCGGTATCAAATACCCAGGGTTTACTTCGAACACTAGTAGAGTACACATCAATCACATGTATATCAAAATATAGTTTTGTTCACTTTGCCATCCTTCTTATCCGCCAAGTGTTTGGGTCAGTTCCACTTCCAGTGAACATTTCCTTTTGCAGTAGAAGCACTCAGTTTCAGGCTTGGGTCCAACTTTGGGCTTCTTCATGGGAGCGACAACTTGTTTGCCATTCTTTTTGAAATTCCCTTTCTTTCCCACGCCCTTTTTCTTGAAGCTAGTGGTCTTGTTAACCATCAACACTTGATGCTCTTTCTTGATTTCTACCTTCACTGATTTCAGCATCTCAAAGAGCTCGAGAGTCATTTTCGTCATCCCTTGCATATTATAGTTCATCACGAAGTTCTAGTAGCTTGGTGATAGTGACTAAATAGCTCTAGCAATCACTATCTTATCTGGAACATTAACTCCCACTTGATTCAAGCGATTGTAGTAGCCAGACATTCTGAGTACATGCTCACTGGCTGAGTTTTTCTCCTCCATATTGTAGGCAAAGTACTTGTCAGAGGTCTCATACCTCTCAACACGGGCATAAGTCTGAAATACCAATTTCAGCTCTTGGAACATCTCATATGTTCCATGGTGTTCAAAATGTCTTTGAATCCCCGATTCTAAGCCGTAAAGCATGGCACACTAAACTATCAAGTAGTCATCATGTCAAGCTTGTCAAACATTCATAATGTCTGCATCAGCTCCTGCAACAGGTCTGTCACCTAGCGGTGCATCAAGGACATAATTCTTCTATGCAGCAATGAGGATAATCCTCACATCACAGACCCAGTCCGCATCATTGATACTATCATCTTTCAACTTAGTTTTCTCTAGGAACATATCAAAAATATAAGGGAGCTAAATCGCGAGCTATTGATCTACAACATAGATATGCAAAAATTATTAAGACTAAGTTCATGGTAAATTTAAGTTCAATTAATCAAATTACTAATGAACTCCCACTTAAATTAACATCCCTCAGGTTATCTAAGTGATACATGATCCAAATCAACTAACCCATGTCCGATCATCACGTGAGATGGGGTAGTCATCAATGGTGAACATCCCTATGTTGATCATATCTACTATATGACTCATGTTCGACCTTTCGGTCTCCAGTGTTCCAAGACCATGTCTGTACATGCTAGGCTCATCAAGTTTAACCCAAGTATTCCGCGTGTGTAAATCTGGCCTACACCCGTTGTATGTGAACGTAGAGTCTATCACACACGATCATCACGTGGTGTCTCAAAGCATTTAACCGAAAGCAACGGTTCATACTCAGGGAGAACACTTTTATCTTGAAATTAAGTGAAGGGATCATCTTATAATGCTACCGCCGTTCTAAGCAAAATAAGATGCATAAAGGGTAAACATCACATGCAATAAAAACATGTGACATGATATGGCCATCATCATCTTGTGCTTTTGATCTCCATCTACAAAGCGTCGTCATGATGTCCATCGTCACCGGCTTGACACCTTGATCTCCATCGTAGCGTTGTTGCATCGAGGTCGTCATGCCAACTATTGCTTCTACAACTATCGCTAACACATAGTGATAAAGTAAAGCAATTACATGGCGCTTGCACTTCATACAATAAAGAAACAACCTAAGGCTCCTGGCGGTTGTCGATATTACAAAACATGATCATCTCATACATCAACATATATCACATCATATCTTGACCATATCACATCACAACATGCCCTGCAAAAACAAGTTAGACACCCTCTACTTTGTTGTTGCATGTTTTACGTGGCTGCTACGGGCTTCTAGCAAGAACCGTTCTTACCTACGCACAAAACCACAACGGTGTTTCATCAAGTTTGATGTTTTAACCTTCTTCAAGGACCGGCCGCAGTCAAATTTGATTCAACTAAAGTAGGAGAACAGACACCCGCCAGCCACCTTTATGCAAAACTAGTTGCATGTATGTCGGTGGAACCGGTCTCATGTGCGTGGACATGTAAGGTTGGTTCGGGCCGCTTCATCCCACAATACCGCCGAATCAAAATAAGACGTTGGTGGTAAGCAGTATGACTATCACCATCCATAACTTTTTGTGTTCTACTCGTGCATATCATCTATGCATAGACCTGGCTCAGATGCTACTATTGGGAAACGTTGCATGGAAAACAAAAAAAATTCTATGCACACGCAAGATCTATCCACGGAGATTCATAGCTACCAGAGGGGGAGAGCATTGTCATACCCTTGAAGATCGCTATGCGGAAGCGTTTATCAACGCAGTTGATGTAGTCGTACACATTCACGATATGTCCCGATCAAGTACCAAACATAAGGCACCTCCGCGTTCAGCACACATTCAGCTCGATGACGTCCTCGCCTTCTCCATCCAGCAAGAGAGGCGAAGTAGTAGATGAGTTCCGGCAGCATGACGGCGTGGTGACGGTGTTGGTGAAGAACAATCTCCGTAGGGCTTTGCCAAGCACAACAGAAACTACGACGGAGGATAAACTAGAGGGGACAGGGTTGCCGGCTCACAGCTTGGTGATTCTTGATGTGTTCCAGGTGCTAGCCCTGGCCCTCTATTTATATGTTGAGCCCTGGGGTCGTAACTTGGAGAAAGAGCCTCCTCAAAGTTGGTTTTTCCCGCAAGGAAGAGTCCTTCTCGGACTTCCAGGACCAGATGCCACAGTCCTTGGCGTCTGGCCCGGACGCCATGGGCCTCGGCGTCTGGCCCAGGGCCAGACACCAGGGTCTCCGTCGTTGGCCCTTTGGCCTCCGCAAAACTCCTTTTGCACTGACTTAAAGCCCTGTGGGCCTTACCCCTTGGCCTAACCATATCATCCTATATACCAATCTTTACCTCCAGACCATTCCGAAGCTCCTCGTCATGTCTGTGACCTCATCCGAGACTCTGAACAACATTCGGTCACCAACAAACATAACTTATGTAATACTATATCGTCAACGAACGGTAAGCATGTGGACCCTACGGGTTCGAGAACTATGTAGACATGACCAAGACACCTCTCCGGTCAATAACCAATAGCGGAACCTGGATGCCCATATTGTCTCCTACATATTCTACGAAGATCTTTATCGGTCGAACCTTACGACAACATACGTAATTCTCTTTGTCTGTCGGTATGTTACTTGCCTGAGATTCGATCGTCGGTATCTCCATACCTAGTTCAATCTCATTACCGGCAAGTCTCTTTACTCGTTTCGTAATACATCATCTCGTAACTAACTCATTAGTAATTTTCTTGCAAGGCTTCTTACGATGTGTATTACCGAGAGGGCCCAGAGATACGTCTCTGATACTCGGAGTGACAAATCCTAATTTTGATCTATGCCAACTCAACAAACACCTTCGGAGATACCTTTAGAGCATATTTATGATCACCCAGCTACGTTGTGACATTTGATAGCACACAAGGTATTCCTCCGGTAGTCGCGAGTTGCATAATCTCATAGTCGAAGGAATATGTATTTGACATGAAGAAAGCAATAGCAATAAACTGAATGATCAATATGCTAAGCTAACGGATGGGTCTTTTTCATCACATCATTCTGCTAATGATGTGATCCCGTTATCAAATGACAACACATGTCAATGGTTAGGAAACCTTAACCATCTTTGATCAGCGAGCTAGTCTAGTAGAGGCTTACTAGGGACTTGGTATTTGTTTATGTATTCACACATGTATTAAGTTTCCGATCAATACAATTCTAGCATGAATAACAAACCTTTATCGTGGATAAGGAAATATAAAATAACAACTTTATTATTGCCTCTAGGGCATATTTCCTTCAATAAGGCCAATAGGTGGAGAAGGAATTGGGCCATAAGGGCCCAAGTAGGAAGGCATCCCCTTTCCTTGTGGGGGGAGGCGAATTGGACAAGGGGAGGGAGTCCAACTCCCTCTCCCTAGGTTGGCGCCCCAAGGGGGACTTTCCCCTCTTGGTGGCCGCCCTCTCCTCCTCCTCCAACCTATATATACTAGAGGGTTTCCACCCTATGTTGGCACAAGTTTTGGAGCCTCCTCTAGTTGATCTAGTTCTAGTTCTAGTTGGTCCTAGTTTACTAATTAGAGCTTGCCCTAGCCACCTCTAATTCTCGTAATTATAGGACAATCTCCTACCGCTAATTCTTCGGCGACGATTAGCTCTAGACAACGAAGCGTTGTCAGATTGTAAAGACCGTACGCTTGCAACCAAGTAGAGAGGTCGTGCTTTCAGTCTTCCTTCGAGAGATCTTTCAAGGGCAGTTCACGGGATCATCATCGATGTTTGAGGGACTCTAAGTATGATCTACCCCGACTCATCTACTTTCGCTGCACTCTGAAGTCGGTAATGATCGTTGATCCAAGCCCGATAAGCATCTTCATATTGTTCCTGGGTGTTTGTAGGGTAATTTTTATTTTCTCCTATGTTTCTAGCAATGGCGGCATGAGCGGTTCTATGAGTAGATGCAGGTTTTGATCAACATCACATGTGATTGTGAGGGTGTTGTTCTTGTGATGCTTCCCTCAAGTGTTGCTTTGGTTCAGTTCATTGACGTCATGGTGTCGCTTTTTCACAAGGTTCTGACAATTGCTCGGCTCTAGCTGTCAACGATTTGCTAACAGTTCCTTGGGTTCACCATAGTCAAGAATAGTGAACCATCGCGTACGCAAGAGGGTGATGAAGATGGATGATCTTCTAGGGGTCGCGCGTATTAGATGGAGTTTAGTGTGGGGAAACAATATTTTTAATTAAGTCTCTTCTTTCACACACCCCGAAAGTTATTCTAGCAACAAGGATTATTACTTTATGGTGTGCACGCAGGTAGCTAGGTTTATCCGGAAATCCTAGAAGCCGCGTAATTACAATTTGCCAAACCGATTAGAGGACATCTAACTTGGTTTTGTAGGGTTTGCATATGATGTGATATAGCCTTCATCATGATAATTAGTTTATGTATGAGATGGTTATATGTTCTAATGTTAAGTGGCCTGATGGCTGGAGCCACGAGATTGCCACCTTAATGTAAATATCATAGAGATAGGTTACAGGTGACGGTTGCAAGACATACACAGAGGACCCTGACAAGGAGAAGGTGTACCAGGTGCAGGACGAGGAGCTATAATTTTGTGCCATGGTGGAGTTTTCAGATTTTGGTGCCACTGCGACGTTTTCTGAAATGGCCGCCACGGCAACGTTTTCTGAGATTGCCGCCACAGCAACAGTTTTTGAAACGATTGCCATGGCAACAATATATTGGCCATCACATCGCTTCAATTGGAGATTGAAGACGATCATGGAGAACTCCCGGCACCCAGGGCTATACCATGTCATGCTATTATGAATTGTGTGAGATGTTTATCCCTTTTTTATTTGCACCCTCTGATTACGCAGTAGTCAATTATTAGGGTGATCTCTCACATTAAATATCAAGTTAAAAGGTGCTCTTCCAGTATTGCAACCATCTATAACACGTAGCGTTCTGGAGTGCGTCATGTGCACATGAGTACAAACGGGACGTGAGGTGTAAGACGGGGATGGTGAGACCATGTATGTAGATAGCACTCGGTTGACTTGAGGTTCTAGCAGAATCGTTCTAAGCTCGGAGCACGAAGCATCACAAGATGAACAAGAGTCATATGGAGATATGATCGGCAAAAGTTTTCCCATCGGTCAAAATTCCCGTCGTCAGTGATGTCCACATCAATGACTGAGAACTAGATTTGGATCTTGAATCACTTAAAATCAATTATGAGAGTTATTGATTTGAGTGGGAGCACAATTATGTATTAATTTATTTTAATCACTAGTGCAAATTAATTATGAACAATGTCTATGTGTAGTTTGCATTATAGTTGTAGAATCATGGCTCACACTTCCACCTTTGTTGTTGAAATTGATTGGCTGTTATTTATCTGGTTGAATCTTTATGATTGAGAGGATCATCCTCTAAGAGTGCCAAGAAGGATTTTTTTCCTGCTGCATGCTTACAATACTCTCTTGATAATGGATGATGAGACTCACGTCCTTCGATCCAAAAGCTAGAATTGCATTACGATGCCTTGCTTCCGAGAAACCCGAACTTCAAAAATGTTTGGGATAGTTATGTGATATTCTTGGAACTGAAAATTGTTTTCAGAAACAAATAAAGGTTAAAATATATGTGATATCTAAAAAGTGTTGTGTTTGCAAGATCTAGTGAAGTGTTCAACTATGTTTAATACTAAAATGTGTAGGACCCGGAAGAACGCCAGTCATGAGTTGATGGCGAGAACTTAAAGATAAAGAACAAAACCAAAGGATGTAATAAGATTTACAGGCCTATGGAAGTTCGGGGCTTACACCCGTCTTAAAAGATAGATGATTCTTCTATGAAGTGTGAGAGATATTGAAAGTAAAACTGTAAGAAGTTCAGAGGCAGAATGAAAAGAAGACTGGAATGTCCAACTTAGGTATGAATGCCATACAAGTTATAAGATGTAGAGAAAGTCGTTCAAGTAAAGTGTGATTCTTGGGAATTGTGATTAAAATGTTAAAGACTAAATTCTTCGCGAATTGTGGTTAAAAGTTGATCACAAGAATACTGACTCGATTGCATGTTGTTGCGAATCGATGCAAGAACTACCACGGCCTAATGACCAACAAATTAACAAGGTTAAAATATGTGTTGAAAATTTTGTAATAGTTATGATACTTTTTAATAAACATTTTACCTCGTAATTTATCATCATAACTCATTTAGAGCTTTGTACACTCTAGCCCATTGCATAGGAGTTGCAAAGAGGTTGTTCATGAGAGAACAATAGTTGTTCAATGTAATGAAGAAAAGGGTCATACTCCTATTGTGAATAGGATTTAAGTTATGAATATTGATGATTAAATTGAAAACCATAACACTGACGCTAAATGTCGCAAGACTAAAAGAATGCCACATATGTGAGGCGCTGCATTTAAGCACATTGGAGAAACCCGCATGGAGAAATTCCATGGTGATGGATTTTGTAGTCATATAATTATAAATCATCAGACACTTGCAGCTTTCATCCAAATAGTGAAGTAAACTAAAATACAGTTCACAGTCCATAAAGAACGAGCAACAGAAATAGCTGGAAATATGCATATTGATGTATGTAGCCCCATAAGTGTTATTGCAAAAAGTGGATTTATCTATCTTCAAGGATGACCCAAGTAGATATTTATATTTACTAACTGAGACATAAATCTTGATCTTTTAAAATGTTTCAAAAATATTTTCTGTATGAAGTAGAAATTATGCAACAAGAAAATAATGTTTCTACAATTGGATTGCAGAAAAAAAATGAGTTACAAGTTCAACGAATGTTTGATGAGCTATAAAAGAATTTTATAGCTTGAACCTCCTAGAAACACTACTAAGAGTACTGTTTTGAGTAGATTTAATCAAGCTATGTATTACATGGTGAGAACGGAGATGACATTGATTGTTCCACCAACCTCTATTTTACTTAAAAAGAACGTAAGGTTCCCATCTCACCTTTCTTCCCACCACCCCTTCGTCCAACCTTCCATGTATATGATAATCAATCACCTCAATTTACTTACCTTTTGAACTAATTCCAATTTAATTTACTTACTAAACTTCTATTCAAAATATAAGGTAATTCACAAAATATAAGGTAATTCACTGTCATAATTTGATGAACATTTATTTACACAATCAAATTATTATTGAGAGCTAAATCACAAGCTAACATACTAGAGTATTTATATCCCGTTGCAACGCATACGGACATTGTTCTAGTATACTTTTAAAGTGATACTTTAGAGACTATGGCTTTTACACTCAAAAGAGCGGCATCAAATTTATCGAAATAAGTGCTACTTTCTAGGGTATCCCAAATGGTCGGGTATTCCTCTATCATTATGCTGAGGCAAAGTGCTTTGTCATAGAGTGCGGAAATTATGAAGAAAATGTTTTCTACAAAAGAGTGAGTGGGAGGATAGTGCAATTCGACAAGATTACAGAATCTTCGTGATCAAGTCAAAGAAAACAAACGCTGGAAGTGGTTCTAAAATTTCTTACCGCGACTGATATAGAAGCCTCTACATAGGATATAGAGCATAATTGGTTTGATGCCAAAAATTGGCATGCCAAATTTTGGCTAGAGATTGGTTACTTGCCAATTTTCATTGCCAATCTCAGAAAAAGTTGCCAAATGTTGCCTTGCCAAATATTGGCAATGCCAAATGTTGGTAGCAAACCAATTATGCTCATAGAGACTTCTGTCAAACATGCAACTGAACTATGTAGGTTAGAAAATTCGTACAGACCTTCAGGGTATGCATATGAAATATTGTTGAAACAAACAATGAACCTATAATACACAGAGAAGTGTTATGGGCCCTCTGAAACAATGAACCTATACGCCAAAATAATCCGGCATAATATCCATGTTGGGGTACGTAGTAATTTCAAAAAAATTCCTACTCACACGCAGGATCATGGTGATGCATAGCAACGAGAGGGGAGAGTGCGTCCGCGTACCTAAATGACCGAAAGCGAAGCGTTAACTGCAACGCGTTGATGTAGTCGTACATCTTCACGATCCGACCGATCCAAGTACGAGCATACGGCACCTCCGAGTTCAGCACACGTTCAACTCGATGACGTCCCGCGAGCTCCGATCCAATGAGCTTCACGGAGAGTTCCGTCCAAGACGACGGCATGAATTCTGATGATGATGTTGCTAGCGGCGAGGCCGCCCTAAGCACCGCTACGATATGATCGAGGTGGATTATGGTGGAGGGGCACCGCACGGCTGAGAGATCAACAGAACAACTTGTGTCTAGAGGTGCCCCCTGCCCGTATATAAAGGAGCAAGGGGGGAGCCTGGCCGGCCCTTGGGCGCGCCAAGGAGGGAGTCCTCCTCCTAGGAGTAGGACTCCCCTTTCCTAGTCCAACTAGGAAGAGGGAAGGGGGAAGGAAAGAGGGGCCGCGCCCCGCTCCCCTAGTCCAATTCGGACACCTCATGGGAGGGGGCGCGCCACCTCCTGGGCTGCAGCCCTCTCTCTCCCCTCAGCCCACTAAGGCCCAATGCTTCCCCGGGGGTTTTCGGTAACCCCTCCGGCACTCCGGTTTTCTCCGAAACCACCCGGAACACTTCCGATGTCCGAATATAGTCGTCCAATATATCGATCTTTACATCTCGACCATTTCGAGACTCCTTGTCATGTCGTGATCATATACGGGACTCAACTACCTTGGTACATCAAAACACAAAAATCATAATCTGATCGTCACCGAACTATAAGCGTGCGGACCCTACGGATTCGAGAACTATTTAGACATGGTGAGACACGTCTCTGGTCAATAACCAATAAGCGGAACACGGATGCTCATATTGGCTCCCACATATTCTCTGAAGATCTTTATCGGTCAAACCGCATAACAACATATGGTGTTCCCTTTGTCATCGGTATGTTACTTGGCGCGAGATTCGATCGTTTCGGTATCTCAATACCTAGTTCAATCTCGTTACTGGCAAGTCCCTTTACTCGTTCCGTAATACTTCATCCATAACTAACTCATTAGTTACAATTCTTGCAAGGCTTATAGTGATGTGTATTACCGAGTGGGCCAGAGATACCTCTCCGACAATCGGAGTGACAAATCCTAATCTCGATATACGCCAACTCAACAAGTACCTTCGAAGACACCCGAGAGCACCTTTATAATCACCCATTTACGTTGTGGACGTTTGGTAGCACACAAAGTGTTCCTCCGATGGCAGGAGTTGCATAATCTCATAGTCATAGGAACATGTATAAGTCATGAAGAAACCAATAGCAACATACTAAGCGATCAAGTGCTAAGCTAACGGAATGGGTCAACTCAATCACATCATTCTCCTAATGATGTGATCCAGTTAATCAAATGACAACTCATGTCTATGGTTAGGAAACATAACCATATTTAATTAACGAGCTAGTCAAGTAGAGGCATACTAGTGACACTCTGTTTGTCTATGTATTCACACATGTATTATGTTTCCGGTTAATACAATTCTAGCATGAATAATAAACATTTATCATGAAATAAGGAAATAAATAATAACTTTATTATTGCCTCTAGGGCATATTTCCTTGATCTCCCACTTGCACTAGAGTCAATAATCTAAATTACACAGTAATGATTCTAACACCCATGGAGCCTTGGTGCTGATCATGTTTTGCTCGTGGAAGAGGCTTAGTCAACGGGTCTACAATATTCAGATCTGTATGTATCTTGCAAATCTCTATGTCTCCCACCTGGACTTGATCCCATATGGAGTTGAAGCGTCTCTTGATGTGCTTGGTTCTCTTGTGAAATCTGGATTCCTTTGCCAAGGCAATTGCACCAGTATTGTCACAAAAGATTTTCATTGGTCCCGATGCACTAGGTATGACACCTAGATCGGATATGAACTCCTTCATCCATACTCCTTCATTTGCTGCTTCCGAAGCAGCTATGTACTCCGCTTCACATGTAGATCCCTCCATGACGCTTTGTTTAGAACTGCTCAGCGGACTTGGCTCCACCGTTCAATATAAACACATATCCGGTTTGCGATTTAGAATCGGATGGATCAGTGTCAAAGCTTGCATCAACGTAACCATTTACGATGAGCTCTTTGTCACCTCCATAAGCGAGAAACATATCCTTAGTCCTTTTCGGTATTTGGGATGTTCTTGACATTTGTCCCGTTGATCCACTCCTGGATTACTTTGGTACCTCCATGCTAAACTAATAGCAAGGCACACATCAGGTCTGGTACACAGCATTGCATACATGATAGAGCCTATGGCTGAAGCATAGGGAACATCTTTCATTTTCTCTCTATCTTCTGCAGTGGTCGGGCGTTGAGTCTTACTCAACTTCACACCTTGTAACACAGGCAAGAACCGTTTCTTTGCCTAATCCATTTTGAACTTCTTCAAAACTTTGTCAAGGTATGTACTTTGTGGAAGTCCAATTAAGCGTCTTGACCTATCTCTATAGATCTTGATGCCCAATATGCAAGCAGCTTCACCGAGGTCCTTCATTGAAAAACTCTTATTCAAGTATCCTTTTATGCTATCCAGAAATTCTATATCATTTCCAGTCATCCACATATAATATTAGAAATGCTACAAAGCTCCCACTCACTTTCTTGTAAATACAGGCTTCTCCAAAAGTCTGTATAAAACCACATGCTTTGATCACACTATCAAAATGTTTATTCCAACTCCGAGAGGCTTGCACCAGTCCATAAATGGATCGCTGAAGCTTGCACACTTTGTTAGCACCTTTTGGATTGATAAAACCTCAGGTTGCATCATATACAACTCTTCTTCCAGAAATCCAATCAGGAATGCAGTCTTTACATCCATTTGCCAAATTTCATAATCATAAAATGCGGCAATAGCTAACATGGTTCGGACGGACTAAAGCATCGCTACGGGTGAGAAGGTCTCATCATAGTCAACTCCTTGAACTTGTCGAAAACCTTTCGCAACAAGTCGAGCTTTGTAGACAGTAACATTACCGTCAGCGTCAGTCATCTTCTTGAAGATCCATTTAGTATCGATGGCTTGCCGATCAACGAGCAAGTCAACCACAGTCCACACTTTGTTCTCATACATGGATCCCATGTCAGATTTCATGGCCTCAAGCCATTTTGCGGAATCTGGGCTCATCATCGCTTCCTCATAGTTCATAGGTTCATCATGGTCTAGTAACATGACTTCCAGAACAGGATTACCGTACCACTCTGGTGCAGATCTTACTCTGGTTGACCTACGAGGTTCGGTAGTAACTTGATCTGAAGTTTCATGATCATCATCATTAGCTTCCTCAATAATTGGTGTAGGTGTCACAGGAACCGGTTTCTGTGATGAACTACTTTCCAATAAGGGAGCAGGTACAGTTACCTCATCAAGTTCTACTTTCCTCCCACTCACTTCTTCCGAGAGAAACTCCTTCTCTAGAAAGGATCCATTCTTAGCAACAAATGTCTTGCCTTCTGTGATAGAAGGTATACCCAACAGTTTCCTTTGGGTATCCTATGAAGACACATTTCTCTGATTTGGGTTCGAGCTTATCAGGTTGAAGCTTTTTCACATAAGCATCGCAGCCCCAAACTTTAAGAAAAGACAACTTTGGTTTCTTGCCAAACCACATTTCATAAGGCGTCGTCTCAAGGATTTCGATGGTGCCCTATTTAATGTGAATGCAGCCGTCTCTAAAGCATAACCCCAAAACGATAGTGGTAAATCAGTAAGAGACATCATAGATCGCACCATATCTAGTAAAGTACGATTACGACGTTCGGACACACCATTACGCTGTGGTGTTCCGGGTGGCGTGAGTTGCGAAACTATTCCGCATTGTTTCAAATGTAGACCAAACTCAGAACTCCAAATATTCTCCTCCACGATCAGATTGTAGAAACTTTATTTTCTTGTTACGATGATTTTCCATTTCACTCTGAAATTCTTTGAACTTTTCAAATGTTTCAGACTTATGTTTCATTAAGTAGATATACCCATATCTGCTCAAATCATCTGTGAAGGTGAGAAAATAACGATACCCGCTGCGAGCCTCAATATTCATCGGTCACATAAATCAGTATGTATGATTTCCAATAAATTTGTTGCTCGCTCCATTGTTCTGGAGAACGACGTTTTAGTCATCTTGCCCATGAGGCATGGTTCGCAAGTACCAAGTGATTCATAATCTAGTGATTCCAAAAGTCCATCAGTATGGAGTTTCTTCATGCACTTTACACCAATATGACTCAAGCAAGCGGTGCCACAAATAAGTTGCACTATCATTATCAACTCTGCATCTTTTGGCTTCAACATTATGAATATGTGTGTCACTACTATCAAGATTTAACACAAATAGACCACTCTTCATGGGTGCATGACCATAAAAGATATTACTCATATAAATAGAACAACCATTATTCTCATATTTAAATGAATAACCGTCTCGCATCAAACAAGATCCAGATATAATGTTCATGCTCTACGCTGGCACCAAATAACAATTATTCAGGTCTAAAACTAATCCGAAGGTAGATGTAGAGGGAGCGTGACGCCAGCGATCACATCGACTTTGGGACCATTTCCACGCCAAGATCGTCACCTCATCCTTAGCCAGCCTTCGCTAATCCGTAGTCCCTATTTCGAGTTGCAAATATTAGCAACAGAACAGTATCAAATACCTGTACTACCGCAAGCTCTAGTAAGGTACACATCAATAACATGTATATTACATATACCTTTGTTCACCTTGCCATCCTTCTTATCCGCCAAATACTTGGGGCAGTTCCGCTTCAAGGACCGGTCATTTTGCTTGATAAGCACTCAGTCTTAGGCTTAGGTCCAGACTTGGGTTTCTTCTCTTGAGCACAACTTGTTTGCTGTTCTTCTTAAGTTTCCTTCTTCTTCCCTTTGCCCTTTTCTTGAAACTGGTGGTCTTGTTGACCATCAACACTTGATGCTCCTTCTTGATTTCTACCTCCGCAACCTTTAGCATTGCGAAGAGCTCGGAATTGTCTTATCCATCCCTTGCATATTATAGTTCATCATGAAGCTCTTGTAGCTTGGTGGCGATGATTGAAGAATTTTGTCAATGACACTATCATCCGGAAGATTAACTCCAGTTGAATCAAGTGATTGTTATACCCGGACATTACGAGTATATGCTCACTTGTGAACTATTCTCCTCCATCTTGCAGCTGTAGAACTTATTGGAGACTTCATATCTCTCAATCCGTGCATTTGCTTGAAATATTAACTTCAACTCCTGGAACATCTCATATGCTCCATAACGTTCAAAACGTCGTTGAAGTCCCTATTCTACGCCGCAAAGCATGGCACACTGAACTATCGAGTAGTCATCGACTTTTGCTCGCGGAGACGTTCATAACATCCGGTGTTGCTCCTGCGAAGAGTCCGGCACCTAGCGGTGCTTCCAGACGTAATTCTTCTATGCAGCAATGAGGATAATCCTCAAGTTACGGACCCAGTCCATGTAATTGCTACCATCATCTTTCGACTTTGCTTTCTCAAGGAACGCATTAAAATTCAACGGAACAACAGCACGGGCCATCTATCTACAAAAACATAGACAAGCAAAATACTATCAGGTACTAAGTTCATGATAAATTCAAGTTCAATTAATCATATTACTTAAGAACTCCCACTTAGATAGACATCTCTCTTAATCATCTAAGTGATCACGTGATCCAAATCAACTAAACTATAACCGATCATCACGTGAAATGGAGTAGTTTTCAATGGTGAACATCACTATATTGATCATATCTACTATATATTCATTTCTCAAACCTTTCGGTCTCGGTGTTCGAGGCCATATCTTGCATATGCTAGGCTCATCAAGTTTAACCGAAGTATGCGTCATAAGTGCAAAACTGGCTTACTGCACCGTTGTAGATGAGCGTTGAGCTTATCACACCCGATCATCACGTGGTGTCTCGGCCCGACGAACTTTTGGCAACGGTGCATACTCAGGGAGAACACTTTTACCTTGAAATTTAGTGAGAGATCATCTTATAATGCTACCGTCAATCAAAGCAAAATAAGATGCATAAAAGATAAACATCACATGCAATCAATATAAGTGATATAATATGGCCATCATCATCTTGTGCTTGTGATCTCCATCTCCGGAGTACCGTCATGATCACCATCGTCACCGGCGCGACACCTTGATCTCCATCATAGTATCGTTGTCGTCTCGCCAACTATTGCTTCTACGACTATCGCTACCACTTAGTGATAAAGTAAAGCAATTCTGTATGATTGCATTGCATACAATAAAGCGACAACCATATGGCTCCCGCCACGATTGCCGATAACTCGGTTACAAAACATGATCATCTCATATAATAAATATGGCATCATGTCTTGACCATATCACATCACAACATGCCCTGCAAAAACAAGTTAGACGTCCTCTACTTTGTTGTTGCAAGTTTTACGTGGCTGCTACGGGCTGAGCAAGAACCGTTCTTACCTACGCATCAAAACCACAACGATAGTTCGTCAAGTTAGTGCTGTTTTAACCTTCTCAAGGAACGGGCGTATGCCACACTCGGTTCAACTAAAGTTGGAGAAATCGACACCCGCCACCCACCGTGGTACAAAGCACGTCGGTAGAACCAGTCTCACGTAAGCGTACGCATAATGTCGGTCCGGGCCGCTTCATCCAACAATACCGCCGAACCAAAGTATGACATGTTGGTAAGCAGTATGACTTTTATCGTCCACAACTCACTTGTGTTCTACTCGTGCATATAACATCTACTCATAAACCTGGCTCGGATGCCACTGTTGGGGAACGTAGTAATTTCAAAAAAATTCCTACGCACACGTAGGATCATGGTGATGCATAGCAACGAGAGGGGAGAGTGTGTCCACGTACCCTCATAGACCGAAAAGCGGAAGCGTTAGCACAACGCAGCGATTGATGTAGTCGTACGTCTTCACGATCCGACCGATCCAAGTACCGAACGCACGACACCTCCGAGTTCAGCACACGTTCAACTCGATAACGTCCCGCGAGCTCCGATCCAGCAGAGCTTCGCCGGAGAGTTTCGACAGCACGACGGCATGGTGACGGTGATGATGTTGCTACCGAAGTAGGGCTTCGCCTAAGCACCGCTACGATATGATCGAGGTGGATTATGGTGGAGAGGGGCACCGCACACGGCTGGGAGAGATCAACAGATCAACTTGTGTCTAGAGTTGCCCCCCTGCCCCCGTATATAAAGGAGCAAGGGGGAGGCCGGCCGGCCCTTGGGGCGCGCCAAGGAGAGGAGAGTCCTCCTCCTAGTAGGAGTAGGACTCCCCTTTCCTAGTCCAACTAGGAAGAGGGAAGGGGGAAGGAAAGAGAGGAGAGGGAGAGGAAGAGGGGCGCCGCCTCCCCTAGTCCAGTCGGACTCCTCATGGGAGGGGCGCCACCTCTGGGCTGCAGCCCTCTCTCTCCCTCAGCCCACTAAGGCCCAATACTTCCCGGGGTTCAGTAACCTCCGACACTCCGGTTTTCTCCGAAACCACCCGAAACACTTACGGTGTCCGAATATAGTCGTCCAATATATCAATCTTTACGTCTCGACCATTTCGAGACTCCTCGTCATGTCCGTGATCATATCCGGGACTCCGAACTACCTTCGGTACATCAAAACACAAAAACTCATAATACCGATCGTCACCGAAGCTTTAAGCGTCACGGACCCTCACGGGTTCGAGAACTATAGAACATGACCGAGACACGTCTTGGTCCAATAACCAATAGCGGAACCTAGATGCTCATATTGGCTCCTACATATTCTACGAAGATCTTTATCGGTCAAACCGCATAACAAGATACGTTGTTCCCTTTGTCATCGGTATGTTACTTCATGCGAGATTCGATCGTCGGTATCTCAATACCTAGTTCAATCTCGCACGGCAAGTCTCTTTACTCGTTCCATAATACATCATCCCGCAACTAACTCATTAGTTACAATGCTTGCAAGGCTTATAGTGATGTGTATTACCGAGTGGGCCCAGAGATACCTCTCTGACAATCGGAGTGACAAATCCTAATCTCGATATACGCCAACTCAACAAGTACCTTCGGTGACACCTGTAGAGCACCTTTATAATCACCCATTTACATTGTGACGTTTGGTAGCACACAAAGTGTTCCTCCGGTAAACGGGAGTTGCATAATCTCATAGCCCTAGGAACATGTATAAGTCATGAAGAATTCAATAGCAACATACTAAACGATCAAGTGCTAAACTAACGGAATGGGTCAAGTCAATCACATCATTCTCCTAATGATGTGATCCCGTTAATCAAATGACAACTCATGTCTATGGTTAGGAAACATAACCATCTTTAATTAACGAGCTAGTCAAGTAGAGGCATACTAGTGACACTGCTTTGTCTATGTATTCACACATGTATTATGTTTCCGGTTAATACAATTCTAGCATGAATAATAAACATTTATCATGAAATAAGGAAATAAATAATAAATTTATTATTGCCTCTAGGGCATATTTCCTTCAATCCATACACATGATTCAAGTTTAGACTTGATAGACCCTCTGAAAGACTTAAAGTCTAAAGTGTAGTGATGGATTTATAAATTGACAAAGATAAAAATGTTTTATAATGCTTGACTTGTTGCAAATAGTTTGTGACAAGATCAAGGAGTTGATTATGGCAAGATTTTCACATCATAATAATGCTTAAAGTCAGTTTGGATTAAACTAGCAATTACTAAATATTTAAGTTATGAGATATGACAGATGGATTTCAAAACGATTCCCATGAAATGGAAATAGAACCAAGGATGTACATTTGATACGGTTCAAGGTAATTTTCTCAATCCAGAGGATGCTAGTAACTGTGCAAATTAACTTCAAGAGATTCAGCAATGATCTGAAGCAAGCATAGTGGAGTTGGAATCTTTGCTTTGATGAATTGATCAAATAATATGATTTCATCGATAGAAACAAAGATGCTTGTATTTAAAAGAAAGTAAGTGGCAGCATGATAACATTTCTAAACATTGTGTGTGCATGACACATTGTTGATTGGAAATTATATAAATTACTTGACACAGATTGAGACTTTATTGAGAAATAGTTTTTCAATAAGTACATAGGCAATATAGTCCTCGTATTAGACATAATAATCTATGGAGATAGTAGTGTCTAATCGGGCTTAGCCAAAATACATATTGACAAAAGTATTAAAGCAATTCTTTGCAAGAATCGGTCTCTTGAAATACTGATGAGTGAAATATATGATTTCAATCACACTTAGTTCCATGGTATGTAAATAACCAGATATGTCCAAGTACTCCAAGTAAGTTGTGAGTAAAGTTACCAGAATGGTCAAATTGTTGATCATAGGACAACAGTAAAAATATTGTTAAGTATTAACGACATGTTTCTAGCATATGGAGAGAATGAAGAGATTGTTGTAAGGGGTTATATCAATACATGCTTGATGTAAGCAGTACATCGACAAAAATCTTCAATTGGGGCCCCAAGCAAATTTCAATTTAAATGATTTATGGTGGCACAGTAAATTGGAATTGGTCCAAGAAAGTTACTGTGGAGAATTCTATAACATAAAGCTAAGTATATTGTCGCTTTAGAAGAAATAATAGAGGGTGATTAATCAAAGGTTCACTTTTTGAACTTGGTGTGGTTTCTAGATGATTGTGCAAAAAGAACATTGTTCTCACATAGTGGTTCTGTGGCTCAGCCTAAGGAATCAAAGGTCTTGCCAGTGATTCAATTTATACTAAGCTTGTTTCACATAGATTATGAATTCATGTGAAAGCATAACAGATGCATTGAAATGCAAATGATACACGCAGATCTAAAGTTGTCAGATTCGACAAGTCGAAGTCTATACCACTAGCATAGCATGGACTGACACCGGGTTGCCATTGGTGTAAAAGTTAAAAGTGCTAACTAGATTATTGACTCTAGTGCAAGTGGGAGTCTATTTGAAATTTGCACTAGAGGCAATAATATTTGTATAAGTATATTTCCATATTCATAGTTAAGTGTTTATATTTCACACTATAACTACTATGATCCTATAATCTGCAATTCAGTGGAAAACTCGTATGCATGTGTGAAATGATAAATGGTAAACAATAGGTTCCCAGTCTTGCCTCTAAGACTGGCTCAAGTGTTGTTGGTGATCACGTTTTCCGGATCTTCGGATATCGTTAAGTGTAACAATAGTCCTAAAACAACATTGAGGGTATGATGTTGGAAGAACGATCATACTGAATCGACCAAACTTGTCTGTTATACTTTGTGATTATATCTTCTAAAATCATCCATTATAACACGGAGTGCTAGCATGTGATTTAGTTCCTCAGACCACGAGAGTGTCTCAGTGACTTCCTACCGGACGATTGACCTTGGGGTTGCTCCCACGTCATTTGTAACAAGGTGATCACAACGACAACTTTCAGGCTCACCTGAAAGTTTGAAAAGTGACCGGATAGCTCGAGAGTGGGATTTGCTCCTCCTGTGATGGAGAGATATTCTTAGAGACCGCTCGGTGTCACGGCATCCATCATCGTCTGGACAGACACAAGTGACTACGTCACAGGGATGCCAGAACACGTTAACGAGAAAGAAGAACAAAACCAATAACGGGAGCAACGATATAGTGAGCATGGTGATGACACAGGAGGATACCGATGCACACCGGTTTTTTGTAAAGTATCGTGAAGCAAAGGGAACATCACATCATAACCAAAGGTTCGCTCGAATATCATTCTGTAATCATAGGGACAGATATGGATGTCCACGGTTTTGCTATCGGTCATTGAACGAAGGAGTTTCGTTCATGTTTATGGTTTATCAAACCTACGAGGTCACAAGCTTAAGGTAATCATGATCTGCCGAGTGTTAGTGATACGTGAGTAATGAGAATGTTCCATTAATATTCGGAATAGTTCTGAGAGGTTCTGGAAGCGTTTCGGGGTCACCGGAAGGGTTTCGGTGAATATCGGGTATTGCCGATTAATATATATAGGTGGAAAATGTTTCTGGAGATGTTAAATTATATAAATATAAATATATATAATGCTCTGAATTGTTTTAGAACATATATATATATATATATATATATATATATATATATATATATATATATATATATATATATATATATATATATGTAAATACGTAAACACTAATACGATCACGGGATGAGAATAATATTACGATCACAACTGACTGTCCCGCTTAGTAGTACGTTGAACTTCCCCTGTGAACTAGGTTGAACTTCCGCCAACATTGCCCAAATGGGGCTTGCAATATACCGTTGGAAAGGTAAGGACACCAGTATCATGACCCAAGTTAAATTTTTGGCAAAATGTAAGCGGTTTAAGAGCAGTTTTGAAAACCGTTTTTTCTTCATACAAAAAACGTGAATCGTATTTTCGATTGCATTTCTAAACCATTTATCAGAATAAAGCAAATAATATGGCGTTAGAAAGCTGCTGTAAAACCGCTCCTTCCATATGTTGAAAGTTTTCTCTAAATCCTTATGGTTAAAGAGTAGTTTGAAAAATCGTAAAATTTCGCAAACCGAACAGCCGAGTTCGTATTTTTGATGCCATTTCTAAACGGCTAATCCAATTGAGGCAAATGATATGGCGTTGGAAAGCTTACGAAAATGCACAAATTTTGCATGTTGAAAGTCTTTTCTAATTTTCAACTGTTTAAGAGTAATTTAGCAAACGGTACAGCTTCCATCGAGTTTGTATTTTCATGCTAATTTTTTAACCTTAAGTCCGAATGCAGCAAATGATACGGCGTTGGAAAGCTTGAGGAAATGCGAAACTTTTTGTTATGCATTGTTTCTCCTAATTCCCTACGGCTTTATTTCTATTTTGAAAATGGCTGAAAACGTATTTTCTCCTTAATTTCTACAAACTTTATCGAAATGGGGCAAATAATATACCGTTAAAAAGCTACGGAAAATGCGAAACTTTTTCATGTTGACAGTTTTCTCTGATTCCCAACCGTTTTCAAGTAATTTAAAAAAGGCGAGATCATTCATTCTGCCTTTATCGCGAAACAGATTCGTCAAAAATGTATCGCGTGAAGTACGTGAACTTCTCGGTATGAAACCTTGAACTTCACTCTGTTTTTCACGTGCTTTTTTTGCCCGTAGCTCTCCATCCATGCACTGGAACACTCACCGGAATTGAGCAAGTGATATACCGATGGAAAGCTGCTGTAGACACGCAACTTTCCCATGTTGACCATTTTTTCATACTCGCAACGATTTTAAAAGTTTTTTATCTGAAATTCATTGAGTGTAGTAGTTGAACTTCCAGCTGTTTTCACGCTGAACTTCCGTGACGTATTTTCGTTTGTAATTTTCTCATACATTCGTCAATGTCACACAAATGATATTTCTTTTGTACAAACCTCTCTCACAATAATTTTTTTAACTTTCTTCGACCGAGGACTTGAACTTACACAAATGATTTCCTACTGTTTTGAAGTAAATTAGAAAATGACGAGATCATGATTTCTGCCTTCATCGCGAATGCAAATACACTACGTGAAGTAGTTGAACTTCTCGTGTATGTCTGTTCGAACTTCACACTGTTTTTAACGTGTTGTTTTTTACACTGCGTGATGTAGTTGAACTTCTAGGACGTGTCTGTTCGAACTTCACTCTGTTTTTGACGTGCTAATTTTTTACATGGTGTTTTTGCACTATGTGAAGTAATTGAACTTCTGGGGCATCTCTGTTAGAACTTCACCTGTTTCACTTTTTTTTGTATTTTTCTTATATGAAATACACACAATGTAGTACGTGAACTTCCGGTTGTTATCACCTGAACTTCTCTCTGGTTTGATAGAATTATTTTAAAACACAAAAAATAACATATTTTTTATGTATTTTGAACATCTAAATACACGGTGAACCTCTCTCAGAAGAATTTTCAACTTTTCCTCGCCGAGCACTTGAACTTCTAGCAACCATTTTTTTCGTTTATGAGTTGTTTTTAAAAGTGCAAAAACGATGTTGTGTTTTTATTTTTTGAACAGGTAAATCATATGTTTTAATAAACTCGAACTTCTCTCGTTATTTCAATTTGAACTTCACCTTTTTATATTTTGAGTAAAGAATTGTATTCAATTTTATGGAAAAATTGAACATGGAAATACAAGGTGAACCTCTCTCGCAAAAAATTTGAACTTCCCCGGAAAGAGCATTTGAACTTCTTTCAACAAACCTTTTAAAATTTTATTTTTTTATACTTTTATTCTCACCTGAAATGCCTTCCTTGCAGTACTAGAACTTCTCGTTGTTTTCACTATGAAATTCTTTCCACAGGTAAGAATTTTTTGAATACATCAAAACGTGTTTTAATTGGTATACATGAAAATTTTAAATCGTTCATCGAAATGTGGCCCATAATATACCCGGTGGAAAGCGTATGAATTGCAGCAAGTTTTTCATGTAGAAATGTGTTACAAATTCGTTGCCGTTTGAGAGCAGTTTTTAAAATGGCAATACAACGTTGTTTTTTGCCTTATAAAACAACATGTAAATGAACGACGGATGTCTCGTAAATATAATTTTTGAACCGTGCAGGGTGGAGCATGTGAACTTCTTGCAACAAACTTTTTAGGCTTTTAGTTTTGTATTCTTTTATTCTCTTCTGAAACGCATTCCGTGTAGTAGTTGAACTTCCCGCAATTTTCACCTTGAACTTCATACATTAATTTGGCATGGAAACAAAGAAGAATTTGAGTTTGATGTATACATCAAACTATTTCTTTTTTAATATGAAATTATTGATTTTCTTTTTTTAAATAGAATTCCTCCAAAAAATTAAAATGCAAAAAATGACGCTATCTTTTAGCAACGGAAAAAATCTGAATTTTTATAGACATCAAAACCGTTCCATTTTTTTAATTTTTGAACCTCTTTGTGTATTTTTAGAAATGGGAAAATATGAGCTTTTTGTAATAAATAGCCGAACTTCCTCAAGTTATTTCGAACTGGACTTCTTGGTTTTATTCATTAATGTAACGGAAAATTATGAGTTTTTGTAATAAATATTGAGCTGCTCCATTTTATGAAATTGAACTTCTTGGTTTATTATTTTAGTAACGAGGAAAATCTGGATTTTTCATATACATTGAATTATTCTACTTTTTTAAAATAGAACTTCTTGGGTTTTTTCAATCTGGACTTCTTCGGTGTTATCACTTGTAATGGAAAATAATGAATTTTAACTACTCTATTTTTTTTAAAAATAGCTTCCTACATGATAAAACATACACAAAACTTTTATATATATTCAACTTCTTGTGTGGATTTACATTTTTTTCCTGGTAGATTAAACGATCTCTTCTGGTCACATATTTTTTAAACTTTTGCATTTTTTTTTGTTTGAACTTCTTTCTTTTTATACGCAAAAAGAAAAAAAGAAGTACCCATTGCATGAAGACACACACAACCATTTTTTGCATGCATGAATGAAAGTGTGCTCTGAACTCGATCATGTATATATGTCATACAAAAAAATCCAGCAAATTAAAATGGACACGTAACAATTGAAACACTGCTAGCAACATCTTTTTGCAATGTTTAATATTTTTGGATCCCGTAAACCATCATTTTGCCAACTTTATAGTTTTTAAAATTGGACGCTGAGAGGAACAGGGTTCGGGAGGAAGAAGTAAGCAGGGCACTGAAGTTCAGATTGGTCACGGGAAGAAAGTCAGCACCACAAAATTGGTCTTTTTTGGCGACGTCACCCCATGTAGTTGGGATCCAAGGGAACATGCTCCTTCGACACAAGCAAAAAATCAAAAGAATCAGTGTTCCTAGCTTACAGAACTTGTTCACATAGTACATGAGATAAAAACATAAAAGAACTAGCACTCATGGAAAAAAATGGACAGTTCACGGGTTGCAGAATGAGCAGATCGGCCAAGCCAGAGGAAGCCGCACTCGGGGGCTGGTGGCGGGAGACGGTCGCGGCCCGGTGGGTGGCTCGCGTCACGGGGTGCTCTCATTGATGGGAACCCTAGCGGTAGCGGCGGCAAGGATCCGAGGCACCGCAGGACCTCGGGCGGCAGCGGCGGGATCTAGTAGTTGGAGCAGCGCCACGGCGGCGGGATTCGACGGTTGGTGGAGGCCCGCGGCGGTGGGAAAGTGCTGCAGCTGGATCCGGGTGTTCGAGGGTGGGGCGGTCCATGCAGTGGTTGGAGGTCGGGAGAGGCTGGGGCGGAGGACAGCCGTGGGGCTCGCCAAGCGGAGGAACAGTGAAAGGTCGGGTGGCGGTGGATCGGGCCGGGCCGTGGGAGGCGC
Organism: Aegilops bicornis; assembly: GCA_021605145.1. Lineage (NCBI taxonomy): Eukaryota > Viridiplantae > Streptophyta > Magnoliopsida > Poales > Poaceae > Aegilops > Aegilops bicornis. Next base: position 2,770,161 of record JAHIAL010000021.1, on the reverse strand, counting down.
CTGGATCGAGCCGGGGAGTCACTGGATCGAGGATGGGGTGGGAGGCTGGATCGGGCCGGGTGGGAGGCGCTGGATCGGGGAGGTTGGGATCGGGGAGGAGAAGTGGTGGGCGTGGGGGTGGCTTTTTTTATGTGAGTTCGGGAAGTTCGGGAAGGAGCAGTCGGTCCCTTATAGGGCTTGGTGTGATCCAAATAACTATTCTAATACCATGATCATAATAGTGTTGTCCTATGTGTGTGTGTGTGTGTATATATATATATATATAATTTAATATCAATGGGCCTAGTAAGGCCAAGAGGTGGAGAACGAATTGGCCCACAAGGGCCCAAGTAGGAAGGTGCCGCCCCTTTCCTTGTGCGGGGGGGGGGGAGGCGAATTGGACAAGGGGAGGGAGTCCAACTCCCTCTCCCTTGGCTGGCGCCCCAAGGGGGACTTTCCCCTCTTGGTGGATGCCCTCTCCTCCTCCTCCAACCTACATATACTAGAGGAGTTCCACCCTATGTTGACACAAATTTTGGAGCCTCCTCTGGTTGATCTAGTTCTAGGTCTAGTTATTCCTAGTTGACTAATTAGAGCTAGCCCTAGCCAACTTTAATCTTCATAATTAGAAGCCCCATGTGGTTCTAATCCCCTCCCTCTGATTAGCTCTGGATGGCGAAGTGTTGTCGGATCGTGAAGACCGTACGCTTGCAACCAAGTAGAGAGGTTGTGCTTTCGGTCTTCTGTTCGAGGGATTGTTCAAGGGCAGTCCGTGGGATAGTCATCAACATTCGAGGGACTCCTAGTATGATCTACACCGACTCGTCTACTTCCACTTCACTCCGGAATCGGAAACGATCGTTGATCCAAACCCGATATGCATCTTCATATTGTTCCCAGGTGTTCGTAGGGTGATATTTTTTTACTACTACGTTTCCCTACACCCCAGTGTGATATAATCTTCCTACAAGAGACAAAAAGACAATCAATTGACTGTTCCTTTCTTAAAAAGTCTATGCCCAAAAGAATTAAAAAGTTTGAATTTGTGCCATATGTGGGAGCAGCTGGTGGATTACTTGTGGCTTGGAATGATAAGGTTTTTACTGGTGTCAAAGTTTTTGATAGCCAATATGCTCTTTCCATTGAATTCATTTCCAATCTAAATGATACCAAGTGGATCTTCACCAACATTTATGGGCCCTGTCAGAATGATAGAAGAGCTAAATTTATTGATTTGTTTTAAAACATTGACATGCCCACGGATTGGGGCTGGCTAGTTGTGGGAGACTTTAACTACATGTTAGGGCATATTTCTCCCTTGGTGGTTTTGGTGATTAATGAGAATGCTTTTGCAGACTAATCTTGTGCACTGAGCATTTCAGATAATCTCTATCTTATGACACAAAGACGATTCGAACCCCTCGGGATGTTTATGAAGACGGTGTTTTCTTGCATTTCATTTTTGGTGGACTTGAGTCGTAGGAACACCGTACGCTTGTCTTTTGCGTTTTGTAAATAGGTGGTAGTCGAGCGGCGCTCATCGCGGTAGTACCGCTCAAATGGGTACTTCACGCCTAACTTCTCACCCCCACTACCGTAAGTTTATTGTGCATCTTGACGCTAAGCCGGAAGTACCGGTGCAGGCAAGAGATGGTATCACCAAATAAAACCACATCACCGTCAACTACCGCATGAAGTACCACTTATCGCTTGTGTTCGAACGCCGTCCTCGGGTCCCTTGCCGAAAGTAGAGTGGCGGTTGCTAGCGGTAGTACTCTCTACCTTCCTCTACTACCACGGGTTTCGGTTCGTTCAACATCACGCATGGTAGTGCAGCCAGTGGGAGGCGGTAGTACAGCTCGGCGACACTACCTCCCTCACTCGATCAGTTCAGAATGAACTAAGTGGCTAGAACTTCCGTGCCAGCGGAAGTACCTCTCACCCGAGCGGTACTACTGCTTGTGCATGGGTTGTGGGTGCATATTGGTTGGATTTCATCCCCCACTATATAAAGGAGCCATCTTCCCCAAGTTGACTTACCTCTTCCTCCCCCAAGCTCCATTGTTGCTCACAAGCTCTTTCTTGCCCGATCTCTCTCCCTAGGCAATCAAACTTGTTGATTCTTTAGAGATTGCTTGAGAAGGCTTAGATCTACACTTCCACCAAGAGAAATTTGATTCCCCCACTAATCTCTTACAGATCTTGTTACTCTTGGGTGTTTGAGCACTTAGACGGTCGAGGTCACCTCGGAGCCACATTCCATTGTGGTGAAGCTTCGTGGTGGTGTTGGGAGCCTCCAATTCGGTTGTGGAGAGGGCCCCAACCTTGTTTGTAAAGGTTTGGTCGCCTCCTTCAAGGCCACCACTAGTGTAATCACGGCATCTCGCATTGTGTGAGGGAGTGAGGAGAATACGGTGGCCCTAGTGGCTTCTTAGGGAGCATTGTGCCTCCACACTGCTCCAACAGAGACGTACTTCCTCTCAATGGGAAGGAACTTCGGTAACACATCCTCGTCTCCCCCGACTCCACTTGTGGTTATCTCTTACGTACCTTTACTTTGTGCAAGATTTACTTGTGTTGTTTATCTTGCTTGCTTGTGGTGTTGTTATTGCTCGCATCATATGGGTTTTTCACCTAGTTGCATATCTAGACAACCTATTTGTTGCTAACCCTAATTTTTTAAGAAAAGCTAAAAATTGGTAGTTGCCTATTCACCCCCCAGTCAAGCATATCGATCTTTTCACTACATAAGGTACCCTTGCAATAGAAGTAGACCAGGTGGAGATATTCATGACATGATGAACTTTAATGCTGCAATTAGCAATCTGGGCCTTGTAGAAATTCCCTTGAAGGGCAGTAATTTTACTTTGAGTAATATGCAGGAAGCCCCTTTGCTTGAAAAATTAGATTGGTGTTTTTCCTCAGAATCATGGACCATCAACTACCCCAACATTAGTGTTGATCGCCTTGCCAAACCAATTTTAGATCATGCCCAATGTATTTTTCAGATTGGTACAATAATACCCAAGTCAAATATATTCATATTTGAGAATTATTGGCTGAAAATTCCAAGGTTTCAAGACACAATCAAAAACATTTTGGAACAAGAAGTACAGGCTGACACGAGGTCAAAGAGAATTACAAAAAAAAATTAAGAGGTTGAGGAAAGGCTTAAAAATTTGGTCCAAAAACATTTCCCAATTGATCATTCTCATCAAGAATTCAAACAAGTTGATGTTGATTTTTTATATGTTGGAGGAATTTAGAGAGCTTTCTACTGAAGAATGGAATGGAAGGAACATGATCAAGCAAAACCTGAAAACCCTATTGTCATATCAGAACATCTATTGGAAATAGAGGGCAACAATGCATTGTGTCAAATTTGGAGATGAAAATACTGACTTCTTTTCAAAGTAAAGCTACTATTAAATATAGGAGAAATCACATCAAAACTCTTCTGGATGAGAACTTGGTAGAGCACACTGAGCATCAAGCCAAAGCAACTATCTTATGAAGAGCCTTCAAAGATAGAATGGGCACTACAAATCCAACATATTTTTTTTCAATATGGACGAGTTACTTTCTGATAGTTCCATACCTCACAGAATTAGAGGCACTATTCACTAAAGAAGAAACTGATGGAGTTATAAAGGAGCTTCATTCAGACAAAGCACATGGACCATATGGTTTCAATGGAGCTTTTATCAAAGCTTGTTGCAATATAATTGCAGAGGAATTTTATGAGCTCATCAATGATTTTTATCTACGAAAAATCAACCTGCAACCAATCAATGGTTCATTCATTTCTCTAACTCCCCAAAAGGACAATCATCAACATCCTGGAGACTTCAGGCCCATATCTCTTCTTAATTTCTCTATCAAGATTATCACAAAGTTGATGGCCAACAGATTGCAGAAAGTTATTCTCCAACTGGTGCATACCAATCAATATGGATTCCTCAAAAATAGATCCATCCAAGACTTTCTAGTGTGGGCTTTTAAATTCATCCATCAATGCCAACAATCCAAATTACCAACGATATTATTGAAACTTGACTTTGAAAATGCATTTGATATGATAGAGCATGACACAGTCCTTGATATTTTAAAAGCCAGGGGGTTTGGGAAGAGATGGATCATGTGGAACAAAATGATCTTAAGTTCGGATTATTCATTAGTGATGCTAAATGGGGTGCCTGGCAAGCAATTTCATTACAAGAGGGGAGTGAAACAAGGGGATCCACTTTCCCCACTAATCTTTGTCCTTGCTGCTGATTTCCTCCAAACAATCCTGAATAAAGCAATGGTGGCTGGTATCTTTCAACACCCTCTCCCTTCAAATTCAAATCCAGACTTCCCAGTGATTTAGTATGCAGATGACACAATTCTGATCGTGCCTGCTTTCCCTAGACAACTTCAACAAGTGGATAATTTGCTAAAGCACTTTGCTGCTCATACTATACTGAAGATAAATTTTCACAAATCATGATCCCCATCAATGTGGAATAAACCTCATTCAATCAGTTACTCAACATACTCGGATGCAAAAAACGAAATTTTCCAATCACTTATTTGGGACTCCCTTTAAGTGCCAACAGATTGAAAATTGAGGATTTCACCCCCAGTTGTCAGCAAATTGAAAGGAGACTGTCAGGATGCTCTACTATGCATTCATATGATGGAAGACTTCTCTTGATAAAATCAGTCTTCTTTGTCATGCCAATATTCTTTATGAGCACACTGGCACGCCTGTTTAGATCCACCACATAGATTAGTAAATATTTAAGAGCTTTTTGTGGAGAAAATGTGGACAACTGATTGTTGGGCCTGCTACGATTGCACTCGGGACAAGGTTTGTAGACCAAAAGATCAAGGAGGCCTAGGCATTTTGGATCTTGTAATTCACAACAAGCCACTACTAATAAAGAACATTCAAAAGTTTCTCAACAAGCAACCTCTTCCTTGGGTAAATCTTATCCTGGGAAACCTAGTACTCTTAATCTCTCCTGGATTTAAAATGGAAGCATCTTATTGGTAGAAATGCCATTTCAAACTTCTTCAGGACTACAAAGACAACCCAGTCTGTAAAATGGGTAATGGAGGTACTTATTGCTATGGCATGATTGTTGGCTTGATCAACCTCTCAAGCACAAATTCCTAGAACTACTCATATACATTGGATGATTCCCTTTCTGCTAGGGATTGGTTTCAACAACAGGATAATACCCAACTGTTTCACACACCAATGTCCACATAGGCCTATAACCGCATTCAATTCTTGGAAAACCTACTTGAGAATGGGGCAAGTACAAACCAATGACAAATGGGCATGCAAAGGATGGAAAAACAAATTTTCTTCCATCATAATGTACAAAAATTTATGCCTACGGCAGGAGAAGCAGATAATATTCAAGTGGCTTTGGAACAATGCTTGCAGACTCAGACATAAAATCTTCTTATGGCTATTAATCCATGACAGGGTAAATACCAGAAATCTGCTCAAAAGGAAGAGCTTCCACTTGGGATTGCTATGAGTGTGTGTTCTGCAATGAAAAGGCATAAGAAACTTTGAGACACCTATTTTAGGATTGTGGCTTTGTGCAAAACTGCTGGAAGAGTGTTCTGCCAAGTAAAAATTGGGAATATCTTGTATTGATGACATTCAGTTAGGACATCAACTTCTTCCGAAGAGCATTGCTATGGTATTATAATACAAGGGTGCTGGTCCACTTGGTGTCAAAGAAATGGGAACATTTTCAGAAAGGAAACCTCTAGTATCAATTGTGGGAAATTCAGGGTAAGGAAGGATTTGAGTTTACTAGCTCAAGGAATTAAAGCGAAGCATCTAAACACCCTCCTATAGTGGATTAAGGATCATGTGGAATGACTCCTCGTATAGGCATAACATTATTTTAGTGGTATGATGTTGGAAAAAATGGGCATTGGTTAGAGGTTAGAGCCTATCTTTTCTGCTTTTTATTTATAGATATTGTAATCTTTATATTACTTTAATACTCCCTCCGTCCCATAATATAAGACGCTTTTTGACACTAGTGTAGTGTCAAAAAACGTCTTACATTATGGGACGAAGGAAGTAGAAAATTAGCATAAAACTATTGTTCTACGATTGTTACTTCAAAAAGAAAACTATACAACACATGCATAGAGCTTTCGGTCATTGTGCAGTCTCACTCGTCCACGGCTCTATCTATCTTCTCCTTCTAGTTCTAGGGATTAAAGAATTAAGAGTAGATAGAGAGTTTATTAGTAAACTTATCCGTAGTCATAATAGAGTTACCAATAGTTTGACAAAATATAATTGTAGTAAATGTGCTACATGAAGGTGAATTTGTTGCCTTTAGGGTGTAACTCTACGCCTTTGGAATAAAACTCTCTTTCACCTGAAAAAAAGTTAGCCTGAGGGTGAGAGGACGCGTGCAGCCACGTACGGCAGCACGTGTCGGGCGGTTTGACTGGCCGGTGCCAAATATGTGTGCATGGAGACCAGGTAGAGTGAGTGAAGTATTCGAGACAAACGATGCATGCGGTCAGATGGTGGATTTATTGGGGAGGCGCAGGCGCAGGCGGCCGTTGGATGGATATACATGCATTGACGGTTAAAGCAACCGCTACCTGCATGCATCCTTAACTGTGCGTACGTCTGATGTGCATGCATGCTAGTACATGGATGGATGAACTGGACGACGAAAGGGCCGGCCAGGGGGCATATATGCACGCACATGGCACAGGCATGGCCGCATATGTTTCATCAATGGATCGATGGATAGGGTGATCGATGCGGCCGACCGGTAGCATGTGCCTGCTATTTCTCCGGTATGCCATATCGCCGATGCATGCATGCCTAGCTAGTAACACATGTCATGCACCTGTGCGTGCACAGGAAAGGTACCAGAGAGCAACCGTTGTTGCGGCCATGGGCAGGGCCGTTTTGTTGGAGCCAGTAGTCACGGCTAGCGCGCTCTCTCTCTCTCTCTCAGCATCCGGGAACGGAGCATCGTTGTCGACGGGCGGCATGGACGAGGAAAAGAAGGAAAAGAAGCACGGATCACGTGGGCCCCGCGCGCGACTTATCCAACTGCACCGCGCGTCTATCTAGCCTCCCTCTCTCAGGACCGTTTGATCCGGTTCTGGAACTAGTATGATTCTGGAACAACTACTCTTGACCATTGGATTGAAATCGGACACATGACGAGCGACCGACCATCTGTGTACAGCAACCAGCGTCAGTGTCAAGTCCCAAGCCGCCCGAGCCTTTAAAAGCCCGGCCGAGGGCTCGTCAATATCAGCACAACCACAGCACCGCAGGTAGCAACTGAAACCGACGCCAGCTCAAGTCTATAGGGTGAGTGAGTGACTGACCAGAGCAGAGCAGTAGCCAAATCTTCTACCTAGTTACTAGCTCTCTCTAGCTACATCCTTCAGCTAGCCAAATCCCAGGCATGGACGGAAAGAAGAAGCCCACTGCTGCGACTGGGAGCTCCATCGTCGACGACCTCTTCGGCCCCAAGGACGGCGCCGCCTCCTCCTCCGCCGGCTACTTCAGCACCGTCTTCCCAACTCCATCTGGGGTATATTCATCTTACTACTTTCCGGCTTAGTCTTCTATCTTAATTTTGTGTGTGCCTTCGCCTTCAGTTCAAAACCTTCATTTCTTTGATTTTTCTTTTCTGTCGAAAAAAGGGCGAACATGCATGTGTACAACGTCCCAGCTTTGCTTCCCTCTCACCCACACAAATTACTACTAGTTCCAAGTCCATCATTTGCCATTTTTTAAATTCCAATAGACTTTCTTTCATTTTCTACTGGTTGATTATTAGTTTTAGAAAAAGATTTGATCGATTTCTTTACTTGAAAATGCATGGTCAAAGCATGGACTAAATAAATAAATCAGCATGGTACATGGATCATGCATATCGCTTCATGCGAGACGTAAGCACTTTTGTTTACATCAAACACGTACGCATATAAATCACAGTACGTATATGTAGTATGTCACTTGGTACTACATTAGCTAGTTATTCCCTCTGTTCACTTTTGTAAGTCGTTTAAGACAACTGAAATTAAACTATTTTAAATATTGTCTTAAATGTCTAAAAGGTCTTACAAAAGTGAACGGAAGGAGTAGTAATCTACTACTTATTAGTTTATCCTCATGCATGCATGTACCTTTTTCTGTACATGCATGACGATATGATCCAAATCAATGGACTGGTGGTGTTATATCGTCTACGGACTGCGGTGCATATACTTCATGTACATAGTACTATCAGAGGAGCATTTGTTCAGCACGTGTGTGATATTTTTGGTTGCTTAATTGGTCAACCACGTGCTTATTACGTGTGCATATAATATATTGGTAATGGCAGCCGACGGGGAAAGATGCGTCGCTCCGTGCAGCAGCAGCCGCTGGGAATAAATCATCGTCGGCAGGGCATCAGCAGCAAGGAAAGCAGCACGGGGGCTCACCTGAGTCGCCTTACTTCGGCTCCTCTTCCGTCCACTATGGCGGCCGGGACTTCTACGCCGGCGCCGAATCTCAGCGCCAATATCCGGCCGCCGCTGCCGCACCGGCACCCAAGCACAAGGACGACGGCGACACATCGGCAGCCACCCGGGGTGACTGGTGGCAAGGTCGGTCCATCTCAACCTACCTCCCACGTACCCTTCCTTTCATACAGTACCAGTAGTAGTCTTGACTGTCTCTACGTTGTGACTAACTGAACCAGTTTTTTCCCCAGGTTCCCTCTACTACTAGCACTAGCAGGAAAGAGAGACTGGTGTGAGATGAGCGAGATATAAATAAAATGTACAGCTAGCTACCTCATAATAGCATGCTTCATCATCGTTATTTCACTGGGTGGAGAAGATGGTCGGTCCAGCGATCATCAGCTTAACTAATTATTAAGCTATTGTTATGTTAGAGCTTGTGTGTGTCTACCTAGTTGGGACATGGGTCCTCTCATGTGTGTACTACTGTGCTCTTGTAATATGCCTTCTCACACTAATATATGGTCGTGCGCTTTTATGTGTGTGCTATGGTTTTGCCTCTCCAACCTCAAATTAGTCATGCTTACTGAAAAAAATCGAGCACACTGAATTCGCGTCTCCGTGATGAGATTATTTTGTAGAGAAAAGTGTGCATCTCACCGCAGCTTTGTCGCAAGTCATAATAGATTTTGTCTCATGGCATCTTCAAGGCGGTCCGTAAAACTCCTGCAACCATTCGAACCAGACTGTCTGGATCGCAGAAGTCATCCAACGCCAACCTGTATCCGTACGCGGGACGGTCCGAACAAAAATGAGGAAGATTTATGGAAGTCCAGACCGCTCCAAGAACGCTTCTTACCGCCCTAACCCATCAAAAAAACCTTCCCCTCTCGCGCACGCTTCCCGCCGGCGCCAGCTGCCTGCATTCATGTCGCTGTAGACCGCCGCTTCGCACTGAAGACGGTTCGGGGCGGACGCGACCTCTCACTGTCTCCGCCATTGAACCGGCGCTCGGCCGAGGGCGCCGCCCGCTGCACGCCCGACTGAACACGCCTCCTCGTCGCATTCATACGCCTTCATTAACCCCGCGTGGAAGCCGAGAAACCTACTCCAGTCACACGGCCGTTTATGAGCGGGCCGGTATTAAACGCAACATCGCCGAGCTCCTCCCGGCCCATCCTCTATTTAAACGATAGCGGACACCGGGCTAGAAGCACACCCCTTCGCCGCTCCCCCCATCTCCTCCTTCACCAGTTTCTCTACCATTTTGATGAAATCCGACGGGCAGGAAGAGCAGTTCTCCGGTATAAAAGCCGGCATCATGGCCCGCCGAGCCCGGCGGATACGAGCGAGACAACTCGCTGCTCCACCTCCTGCCTCCCCCCTAGGCCGACGGAGCAAATTGCTGTTGGGGAACGCAATAATTTCAAAAAAGTTCCTACGATCACGCAAGATCTATCTAGATGATGCATAGCAACGAGAGGGGAGAATGTTGTCTACGTACCCTAACTGGTAGAAAAAGGGCCTATTGTCCCGGTTGGTAAGGGCCTTTAGTCCCGGTTCCTGAACCGGGACTAAAGGGTCGGTACTAATGCCCTGGCCCTTTAGTTCCGGTTCAGTCCTGTAATCAGACAGATGGGCCTCCACGTGGCCTGTAAGCTGAGCCCAGGCAGGAGGCCGCTGGTCCGGTTGGTGTCACCAACCGGGACCAATAAAGCATCCACGCGTCGACATTTACGTAGCTTGGGTTTTGTTTTTTTAAAAGGGGGTTGGGGGTTTTGGGGTTTAATTTAGGTGTTTCATATATTGTGTTAGCTAGCTAATTAATAGAGAGAATTGTCACATCTTTTGTCCGTGCTTGAGTCGACGCTTCGTACTATACATACATATAGAGAGGACTAGCTAGACACGCTTAGCTAGCTAGTAAGCAAGCGAAGGAAAATGTAAGATCGCCATGAACATATATGCATACGAGAGAGAAGTGATATCGACCACCTCTCCTTCTCCGAGAGATTGGTCGAACAACAAGTTCTCGTATATCTATCCGACACTACCGGCTACATATATACAATAATTATCTTTACAAATATAATCTCCTAACATAATGGACGCTGCGTGGTCCACATAGTATTCTCCGTCTTGGCGATCACGTGGTCAAGAAAGAATGCCGCCAATTCCTCTTGAATTGCTCGCATGCGATCCGGGTGCTAGGAGTTCATCCGCATCCAAAACATCTAATTTTAAGAAGGGGTCAATACATATATATATGAATGAATGAAACTCAACACAAATGATGGTAATAAAATAAAATTGTGAATATTGTTATTTACGCACTTCATATTGTTTTGTCGAGTAGCCCGCTCACAGCTCGTGTGGCGGATGGACTCGCAAAATGTAGTATCCACGTAAATCATTCCTTGTTCTGCCACAACCACTTTACAAGAAATAGAGGTCAATCAAACCGATAAGCAAGAATGCCAAAATGGTATTGATGAAACTAGCTTGAATCACTAGGAGATGCGTGGAATATGCTACTATAGTACTTACTTTGGTGTCTAAATTGCAACTTCTTCGGCAGTCCCGAGCTTTTTTTGGTGAATTTTCTCCAAACCTGCCATACAAAGAAAACAATTACTTGATATCAGAAATGAACAAAGTTGCTGATATGGTGGATAATGATCGATTTAACTTACTTCTCGAGCATTTTAGTCATGTCTGCATACTCCTCCGGATTTTTCGTTTGGAGTCTAAAGGCAGTTACTACTCCTGCTCAAGCTTAATCTCTAGGAGAATATAGTGGTAGCTACTTGACGCATGCATAACTCATCAATATTACATTACTATAACCTGGACTAATAAGGAAACCGAATATGCCACAAGACAAAGAACACTCACCGAAGTTGTAAGGAAAGAGTATTATATCTTTGTGTTCATTTATTACCAACGATTGTAGCAAGTTGGCCTCGGTATTTTCGGCATGATATTTAACCTCGATTTGCATCTATGAGATTTGTGTTAATGAACCCAATATCACCCACTTGTCTTTTTCTTCAATTCGGCGATCTTCAATCTGCATAATATAATGAGGATAATTATAAATACATGCAATGAAAGAGCTGAGTTATATAGAGAGACTTAATGATGTAAGTAGTACTACTTATAGGCGATAGCAGGTGACCGTTGCTTTATCGAGGGACAATTGATTGAAAAACTGATAGAACTCCTCAAGTGGAATAGGCAACAGTTCAATTCCAACGAGGTCATGCTCCTTTTTAACTCTCACATACAAAGTACTCCTCCCGTCAGACTCTCTGCAGGTTTTCATATACCAATCATGCAATCTTCGCATCATCATTGATAGAGATCTTTCATCTTTGACGAGAGGCTTCCCGTACACGTATCTTTGTATATGCACCTCCAAGAAATCATAATGTACATCGTCGGACGGAGTAATCTCGAGATTGCTATAACCGGGCACCATCCTCGGATCGGCAGCGTCGCTAGCGAGCACCTTGAGCGGGGAGCACGATTGCGCCGTTGGCATTACGTGAAATTTGCCCAGGCAATTTGTTTCCCAGCTCGTCGTTCTTTCATCCTTTGATCAACGACAAGTACTTCCCGACCTCTCCGCTTCGGCAAATGTCTTTCCAATAATGCGCTCATAGTTACCTTTTCGGCGGAGACTTGGGTGGTTTTGTTAGGAGCAGCAGTGCGCTCGCTTTCACCGGATCTATGTAGCGCCCCGATTCAATCGTACACTAATCATGCACGCAATGTAATATGCGATCAAGATCAAGAGACTCACGGGAAGATATCACAACACAACTCTAAATCATAAATAAGTCATACAAGCATCATAATACAAGCCAGGGGCCTCGAGGGCTCGAATACAAGTGCTCGATCATAGACGAAGTCGTGGAAGCAACAATATCTGAGTACGGACATAAGTTAAACAAGTTGCCATAAGATGGCTAGCACAAAGCCCAGGATCTGAGATCGAAAGAGGCGCGGGCCTCTGCAGGATCCTCCTAAGCTACTCACGGTGGAAATGCCGTCGTGAGCTGCTGCGTAGTAGTGGGCACCTCGAGTAGTAGTCGTCATCGACGGTGGCGTCACAGCTCTGGGCTCCATAAATGCAGTTGCGACAATCGAGTAGAGGTAGGGGAAAAGGGGAACAAGGCAACCGTGAGTACTCATCCAAAGTACTCATAAAGCAAGGAGCTACACTACGTATGCATGGGTATATGTGTAAAGGCCATATCGATTGGTGAAGCTGCGAGAATGCGAGAATTAAGAGAGGATAGCTAGTCTTAACGAAGACTACGCTCGGACACTTGTCTTGCAGCAGGTAGGAGAGGACGATCTGAAGTCCTCCAAGTAACATCATATAGCAATAATCCTACCCGCCAATCCCTGCTCATATCCACGGCGAGGCGACCACCGGTTATGTCGGCACTTGGAAGGGTGTGTTTTATCAAGTATCTGGTTCTAGTTGTCATAAGCTCAAGGTACAACTCCAAGTCGTCACATTACCCGAAGATCACGGCTATCCGAATAGATTAACTTCCCTGCGGGGTGCACCAACTTACCCAACACGCTTGATCCCATTTGGCGGACACACTTTCTGGGTCATGCCCGCGCGGAAGATCAACACGTCGCAGCCCACCTAGGCTCAGCAGAGGCCAGACGCCGGTCTAAACCTAAGCGCCACGAAGTGCAGGCCCCATCGCCCAATGCACACTGCAAGACGCTATGTAACGCGTACCGAAGCGCACTCTAGCCTGGTGCGTTCGATCCAATCCGTGCCGCCTTCGGCCAAGGTCGGCCACGGCGAAGTGCCGGTGATACCACGACGCCGGATACCCATAACTACTCGCGTAGATGGTTAGTGCGTATAAGCTTCGTAGCCAACTCGGATCAAATACCAAGACCTCGTTAAGCGTGTTAAGTATCCGAGCGCCCGAGCAGGGCAGGCCCACCTCTCTCCTAGGCGGACTCAACCTTACGCCTGTCGCTCCGCCTCAAAGATCCACTCATGGGTGCTCCATCGGCCGACGAACTTTAATCTCCACATGTATCATGTATAAGTATATAGTATATACCCGTGATCACCTCCCGAGTGATCACGGCCCAATAGTATAGCAGACGGACAAGAATGTAGGGCCACGGATGAATGTACTAGCATCCTATACTAAGCATATAGGATTGCGGGTAAGGTAACAACTTGATAGTAACAAGGGCGAGCTATCGGCGGTATAGGAGTATCTGAAAGCGATAACATGCTACACTACTCTAATGCAAGCGGTATAGAGAAGAGTAGGCGATATCTCGGTGATCAAGGGGGCTTGCACGGTTGCTCAGCAAGTGAGAGGAGTCGTCCAACACCGTAGTCGAGCTGGACGTCGGTCTCGTAGTCTAGGAGAGAAGAAGGGGAAGAAACAATGAATACAAAGTAAGCAGATGCATATCGATGCATGACATGCCAAGAAGCGATGCTAGGCGTGCCCTAACGTGGTATGAGAAGTCTTGGTTAGGGGAAAACATCCGGAAGTCTTCCGGTTCGAGACGTCTGTCGAGACGGATGATCCGGAGAGGAAAGTTCTGCAGTTCGATAGGTTAGAGGCGTGTGGTGGACGAGCGAATTTGCGTATCCGGATTCGTCTCGTCGTTCTGAGCAACTTTCATGTTGAAAATATTTTAATCCGGATTACGGAATAAAAGATATGATTTTTAAAAGATTTTATTAATTTCGGAAATTTAATTAATTATGTAATTAATTTCGAAAATGCATTTATGACATCGGCATGATGTCATCTTGACATCATCGATCAACAGGGTTGTTGAGTCAACTCTGAGAGGTGGGTCCTGCATGTCATTCTCTAATACCTAATTAACCTAATCGAGTTGATTAACATTAATTAATTAAGTTAATTAATGATTAGGGTTAATTAATCGTAATTAATTAGATTAATTAAATACTTAATTAATTAATTAATTAACTAATTAGTTAATTAGTTTTAATCCATTTTCATTTTATTTTATTTACATTTTAATAAAACCGTTCTTTTAGAGGTGGGGCCCCATGTCATTAACCCAGGCGATCGGGCATGCGGTATCTTGGGCGATGCCGTGCCCGTTCGGCGCGAGCGACCGGGGGTTCTTGCGGCGTTAAGCGCGCCGAGGCCAGTCTGTTGTGGCGAGCCACGACGGTGGCCTGAGGGACCGCACCGCGGGGAGGCCGGGCGGCAGCCAGCCATGAGGCGTTTGAACGACGGGCGGGCCTAGCGATTTAAACGGGAGGTGGCGGCGCGCCGTGTGCGGGTGGGGGCTCGGTCGAAGTGCGAGGCGCCGATAAAGGCGCCGGAGATCTGACGTGGGGGGAAGAGGGGGAGAGAGGCCATCACGTGGCGTCGGGGCCGGCTTGGGGTCATGATGGGAGAGGGACCCGGGGGTTTCGGTGGCAGGGGTTCGTGGCCTCGGACGGCCTGAGCCGGGCGAGGGGTGAGAGAGGAACTGAGGGAAGGGCTGGCGCGACCACGGAGGGTCGAGGCAGCTGACGAGGTGCCCGGCCGACCTGGGCGCGATCCCGGAGGGAGGAGAGAGGAGAGGGCCTTCTGTGGGGTCGGGACTAGGCGTGCGGCTCGGTGGAGGCCGTGTGACGACCGGCGTGAGGCGGTTAGAGGCCATGTTGGCCGGGCGCCGGGGAGGCGGAGGGGGTCGGGATCGACCGCGGCGGCGGTCGCTCGTGCTCGGGGGCGACGGAGGGGAGGAGGGGAGGGTCCGGCGGTGGTGGGGGCGGGGGGCCGCCGAGACAGTGGGGCCTTGGCGGGGTGGCTCGGTCGAGTTCTCGCCTCGATCCAGATCAAGCGAGGAGAGGGGCGAAGTAGAGGAGAGGTGGGGCGGCTAGGGTTGCAGCAGGGGGGTGAGGGGATAAGTGGCAGTGTGGGCGGGCTGTGGGGAGAAAATGGGCCAGGGGGGAGGCCAAGTGGGGAGGGGGGATGGGCCAGGGGGAATGGGCCAAGGGCGGTTTTCCCCTCCCCCTCTTTTCTTGTTTTCCTTCTCTGTTTTTAGTTTATTTAAAATGCCAGAGCATTTTACAAAAATTAGTGCACCCCACCATAATTAGGTTAGCTATTTTAGACAACCCCCGAACATTTTAGATTTTGTTTTTGAAACTTTTATCGTTTGTTTTAGTTTTGATTTTGTTTTAGAACGGGTTCGAATCAAAGAGAGGTTTGGCACAAGAACCGAGGTGATCAGCATTGCATAACCATCCCAAGGCGTTACAAATCTCCTCCACTACAAGAAATCTCGTCCGAGATTTAGGAGGTAGAAGGAAAGAGTGCGGGATATTCATCTCGTAAGCGATCCTCGCGTTCCCGTGTGGCCCGTTTGAGTGATTCGACCACTTTGGACTTTGAGGAACTTGATCGCCTTCGGCGTGTGCGGGCGTTCAGCTTGGTCGAGAATGCGGACGGATGCTCTTTATAGGAGAGGTCTGTTGCAATTCTAGCGCTTCGTGGTCCTTTGCTCGGATTGGGTCCTTGAAGCGGCGTCGGAGTTGGGACACGTGGAACACATCGTGAACTGAGAAAGGTTGACGGAAGCTCGATTGATAAGCCACTTTTCCGCCTTTCGGAATAGTGAATGGGCCAATATAGCGAGGAGCTAGCTTGCCCTTGATCCCGAACGGTGAGCACCCTTCATTGGTGTAGCGAAGATAGGCCTTCGCCGAGTTGATAGACCATGTCTTTGTGATAGCGGTCATAATTACTCTTTTGTGAGGCGAAGCGATCTTGAGATTCTCGCGAATAATGCGGACTTGTTCTTGGCATGTTGGATAATATCCGGTCCGAAGAGTGGGCGTTCCCGATTTCGACCCGATTCGGAGGGGTTCGGCACTTTCGTCCATATAACACTTCAAGGGGGCCATCTTCGGACTAGCTTGATAGCTATTATTATAAGAGAACTTCAGCATACGGGAGAGATTCCTCCCATTTCTTGCGAATAAACGACACAAGCTCGAAGCATGTCTTGAGAATTTGGTTGACACGTTCAACTTGCCCTTGAGGCTAGCGGATGAAGCAGCGATCTTGAAAGATAAATGAGTACCCATAGCTTCTTGAAAACTTGCGGAATCTTGAAGTGAATAAGCTGCCACGGTCCGAGCCGATAACCAAAGTGGAATACCGTGAAGTGAAACAATTACGGACATATAGAGAGTTGCAAGCTGGCTAGCGGTGATCGTTTCTTTGACCGCCGAGAAAATGTGCAACTTTAGAAAGCGGTCAATAGCGACAAGAATTGCATCATTACCTTCTGCGATTTGGGAAATCCGATGTGAAGTCCATTTCAACATGGTCCCACTTCCATTCGGGGATAGAGATAGGTTGCGAGTTCAGGCAGGCCTTTGATGTTACGCTTTGATCTGACGGCAAGCGTCACACTTTCGAAACATAGCGAGCAATGTCACACTTCATATTAGACCACCGTAATCTCTCATTTAATGTCTTGATACATCTTTTGTACTACCGGGATGGATACATAGAGGCGTATCATGAGCTTCTTTCATAACCTTCGAGTCATATTCAGGTTTTCCTTCTTATCGGCACCACTAGGCGGCCTTTGAAGTACAAAGGCGCCATTATCAAATATGATGAAGAATGAGGGATTTCCTTCTTTGAGGTCTTGTTTGATCTTGTAGACCTCGAGTCAAATCCTGCATTGTCTTTATAGTGCCCACGAGATCGGGTTCAACAGCCCGAGGTATAGAGGAACCACAGGGAACAACACTGGAGATTCATCTTGCGGAACTCCGGAGGAGCGGAAGTGCAATCGGAGGAACAATATGGAGGTTCGACTTTACGAATTCTTCAACAAGTGGGGGCTGAACTTTGTGAACACAGAAGGTGGTTGCAAGAAGACTTGTGGCTCAAGGCATCAGCCATTACATTAGCCTTGCTGGCGTATAGGAAATACCCAAATCAAAGTCTGCACGCAGTCTCCATCCATCTCTGCGGCGGAGGTTCAGGTCTGGTGAGTGCAGATACCGCATTTTGGTGATCGGTGAAGATCTCGCATAGCGATTACCGAGAAGGTAATGTCGCCATGCTTCTTGATGAATGACAGCAACAAGTTCGAGGTCGTGGCGGGTAGTTCTCTTCGTGAGGCGCCAATTGTCGAGAGGCATAAGCAACCACTTTGCGCTCTTGCATTAGGACACCGCCTATACCTTGACGAGAAGCGTCGCGATAAATGTGAAGTCCTTCTTAGTATCGAGGAGGAGCTAACCTTTGGGGCAGAAGTCAACTTGTCTTTGAGTGCACGGAAACTTTCACGACACTTATCATCCATTGGAATTTAGCGCCCTTATCACAGCAGAGTTAGTTAGGGGCTGGCAATCTTGGAGAAGTTCTCGGACGAATTGGCGGCAATAGCTGGCGAGACAGAAAACTTCGACTTGCTTAACGTTCTTCGGAGGAGTCCAATCGAGAATAGCTTCCGAACTCTTTGGGGTTGACGGCAATACCATCCTTAGAGATGACATGCCCAAGATAGGTTACTTCGGGAAGCGAGAATTCACACTTGGAGAACTTGGCGTATAGTCGATGCTCTCGTAGCTTTTCCGGCACAAGGCGAAGATGTTGACATGTTCTTCTTCATTCTTGGAAAATATCGAGGATATCGTCCGGATAAACCACGGACGAACTTGTCGAGGTAATCCATGAATATATAGTTCATCGAAGCGAGAGAAGGTGGCTGGAGCATTGGTTAAGCGAAAGACATGACGGTGTACTTTCGTATGAACCATAACGAGTCACGAATGCGGTCTTGGGGATATCCTCCTCACGAACACGGATCTGGTGGTAACCCAACCTCAAGTCGAAGTTCGAGAACAGCGGCGAACCAACCCGGTTGATCATAAAGATCATTGATCCGAGGAAGAGGATACTTAATTACGAATGGTAGCTTGATTTATAGGCCGGTAGTCTTGGACCAATCGGTTTGTCCCATCCTTCTTCTTAACAAAGAGAGAAGGTGCTCCCAAGGAGAGCAACTTGGGCGAATGAAGCCGCTTTGAAGAGATTTGTCGATTTCCTCCTTTAGCTCAAGGAGTTCATCGTGGTGACATCTTGTAGGAATCGCTTGGCAGCTATAGGAGTGGTGCACAGTTTTCAAGTCGATGACAAATTCGACAGCTCTAGCGGGGAATCCTGGAAGTTCTTGAGGAAAGAGCGTCTTGGAAGTCGTGAGCAACGACAGGAATGTTTTCAATACCCTCGAGTGGTGCGGCGTTCAATGCATTCAATGCATAGAGCCTTGCCTCGGCATTTTGCACCAGATGAGCTTGGTAAGTGACTATTTCATCGGAAGGGTGTAGCAGATGGACTGTCTTAGTGGCGCAAACTATCGAAGCAGTATGCGCCTTTAACCAATTCATTCCCAGAATGACGTCAATGCTACAAGACTTGACCACGATGGGTGAGACAAGGAATTCCAGTCCTTGATTTCCAGCAGGAATGTCGTGACTAATCATAGAGGTTTGACATTGACCCATTTGGAGTGTGCACTACTAAGCGCAGTGTTCATCTCTTCATATTTAATGCCATGCATGAATGCAAACTCTGGCGATATGAATGAATGCGATGCTCTGAATCGAATAAAACGAGCCTTGAGTACTGAATTCACGAGAGTGTACCCATCACGATGTGAGCTGGTCTTGAGCTTCGTTCGAGATCAACGTGGTTGGCCTGAACTTCGACCATAAGGCTTAGCGGTGTTGTTGCTGGTTTGGGTGTTTCCACGGCCAGGTTCTTTGGAAGGGCGGTGATTACAGTTACAGTTGCATTCTCTAGCCACGGTGCGATTACTGATTTGTCACTTTGAAGCACAAGCCATTATTGGGGGTGGGAGCAGAGCTTGGGGTGGTGGAGCTGGAAGCTTTGGTACCTTAGTTGTAGGCGGGGCGAGGTGCGACATAGTTACGCCTTGGAAGCGGAGTGCATTAATTTGGTACATCTTGTTGGTAATCCATATCTTGCAACCTGCGAGGGCCGGGCGAAGATGAGCCCGTGTCACGCAGTTGCGCTGTTAGAGCTCTGGTATTCCTGCGGACCAGTTTCGACATTGATAGCTTTGTTCACCAAGGTGGCGAAATCGGCAAAAGTCGTGCACTAGAAGTGCGAGCTTGATGTCGACTTGAAGACCGTCACGGAACTTCTCTTGTCTGCGTGCATCAGATTGCAATATCCTCTTGACATAGCGAGACAAGTCCAAGAACTCTCACGACAGGCTTTGTCAGTCTTGTTGCCTTGGGTGAGGTTGCGAGAACTCACGCTTCTTCGGTCCATGACCCCTTGAGGGATGAAGCGGGCACGGAAGGCAACTTGGAAGTGCGGCGGTGATGATTGTTCCAAGCTGGCGGAAATGCGCTGTGGCTGTCCCACCATTGAGCTGCGGGTCCCTTGAGGAAGAAGGAAGCAAAGGTGACATAATTTGGCGGGGGCTACATCAGCGAGACTCCATCTCATAGGTGATGTCACGCGGGCGATCATCGACATCCGATGCATTTGGGTTGAGCTGCGGTACACACTTGGGTTGGCGTATGAAATCCTGCGGAGTTGTTGTGTTTGGCTCTTGGTTCATATTGGGCGAGGCCCGAGCCATCATGTTTTCCATGGTGGCGATTCATCTCGAGCTGTTGGATCATACCAGCCATGTACTCGAGGCGGTGGTGGGAAGTTGGCACCACGACCACGACCTGCTGGCCTAACCATCTGCTATTATATAACGAGGGTAGTTGACATTTGAGAAATTAAGCAAGAGGCAGGAATCAATCATGATGAAACATGCATAAAGAAAGCGACAAGATGGGAACTACCTAGTAGTTGGCATATCTTACAAAAGGAATCATGCATAGAGTTCGATACATAGAGTCCGATTACATAGACTACTACATCATAGGCGGCACACCGAGGCTCCATGGCGAATACATCAAATACTAACGAGACAAGCCTACATCGGTCCCAGCAGTCTGCGGAGGTATTTGTAGCACTGAAAGGCGATAGTGCGGCGTGGATAGTCCTCCACGTCCCGGTGACACAGGGGGGCCGGATACTCTGGTGCTGAATCCGGCGTCCAGTGGCGAGAAAGGGCCAAGTCTTGGAGAGTAGCCTCCACGCGTCGGCCAACCGACACCACAGGGCATCACGGTCTGGCTGGGTAGATCGCGAGAACGCGGCAGCTCTCCGGACGGACAAAGGGTGCATCGGCGTCGAGCACAGTAGAGGTCTTGACGGGTGATGTACAACTTCGTGGCGAAAACTTCGGTTAGCTTCGATCCAGCCCATCGGCATGCAGAACAAAGTTACGATGGTGGAAGAGCTCCTGGTGACGATGGTGTAGGCAGCGGTGTAGTAACCCTCCTCACCAACATCGACGCGATAGCAATGTGCACGAAGGGGAGGTGTCCAACTCTCGATACTACGCGAAAGGCGTGTCGAGCAGCATAAGCGACATCGTGGACTGCCATATCGATAGTCACTCCAACACCATGTGCGGTGTGCGGCAAGATGGTGGACTCGTACTCCGAGAGTAGAGGTGGGCGATGGCGCGGTACTGCTCCGGTTATAGTCCTGGTACTCCTCATAGGCGGTGTACTCGGGGGGTGCCGGCGGAAAATAACCCGATAGGTCATCATCTCGGCTAGCACGCGAGGTGATCCCGAGCACCAATAAGCCCGTCGTGTGGGCGCCGACCGCCTCGTGGGTTCCATCTGAAAACAAAGGCGTTTCAAAGGAGTCAAATGGCGGTGTGGAAATTGCTCAGATACAATTCCCAAAAGAACAACTAAGGCTATATCCAACTTTGGGGTGAATGCGGTCACGGGATCCTAGTGATAGTTAGTAAAATCGTTTAACCCGAGTAGAAGAGAGTTCAGATTCCCAGAGTAAAGGTCGAGGAGTAAAAGATCCTAGTACCACCCGATGGCGACGTGGGCCCGTAAGGCACACAGCCAAGTTAGTAAAAAGTTTTGCAATGTCTAGACTACGACTTGACCAAGGAGTTGGAAGGGGGATTCCTACAGGCGTTCGGCTCGATACCAACTTGTGGCGCCCCGATTCAATCGTACACTAATCATTACGCACGCAATGTGTACGATCAAGATCAAGAGACTCACGAGGAAGATATCACAACACAACTCTAAATCATAAAATAAGTCATACAAGCATCATAATACAAGCCGGGGCCTCGAGGGCTCGAATACAAGTGCTCGATCATAGGCGAAGTCGGTGAAGCAACAATATCTGATCTGAGTACATAAGTTAAACAAGTTGCCATAAGATGGCTAGCACAAAGCCCAGGATACTGAGATCGAAAGAGGCGCAGGCCTCCCTACACAGGATCCTCCTAAGCTACTCACAGTGGTAAATCGTCGGTGAGCTGCACGTAGTAGTGGGCACCTCCGCAGTAGTAGTGCGTCATCGGCAGTGGCGATACAGCTCTGGGCTCCATCGTGCAGTTGCGACAATCGAGTAGAGGTAGGGGAAAAGGGGGAACAAGGCAACCGTGAGTACTCATCCAAAGTACTAAGCAAGCAAGGAGCTACACTACGTATGCATGGGTATATGTGTAAAAGGCCATATCGGTGGTGAACTGAGTAATGCGAGAATTAAGAGGGGATAGCTAGTCTTAACGAAGACTAAACCACGGACACTGTCTTTGCGAGGTAGGAGAGGAGACGATCTGAAGTCCTCCAAGTAACATCATATAGCAATAATCCTACCCGGCAATCCCTGCTCATATCCACTGGCGAGAGCGACCACCGTTGTATGTCGGCACTTGGAAGGGTGTGTTTTTATCAGTATCTGGTTCTAGTTGTCATAAGCTCAAGGTACAACTCCAAGTCGATCACATTAGAAGATCACGGCTATCCGAATAGATTAACTTCCCTGCAGGGTGCACCAACTTACCCAACACGCTTGATCCCATTTGGCGAGACACACTTTCTCGGGTCATGCCCTACCGCGGAAGATCAACACGCCGCAGCCCCCACCTAGGCTCAACAGAGAGGCCAAGACGCCCGGTCTAAACCTAAGCGCTTGCGAAGTGGGTCTGGGCCCATCGCCCAATGCACACCTCAAGACTGCGTTTAACGGCTTAGCGGCCAGGAAGCAAACCTAGCCTAGTGGCGTTCCGGTCCAATCGGTATACACGCGACGCTCGATCGTGGCGTCACGAAGTGCCGGCTGATACCACGGCCGGGATACCCAAAACTACTCCCGTAGATGGTTAGTGCGTGATAAGCTCGTAGCTAACTCGGATCAAATACCAAGACCTCGTTAAGTGTGTTAAGTATCCATGAGCGCGAGCAGGGGCAGGCCCACCTCTCTCCCTGGCGGTCTCAACCTGCCTGTCGCTCCGCCTCAAAGATCCACTCATGGTGCTCCATCGGCCGACCCGACTTTAATCTCCACATGTATCATGTATAAGTATATAGTATATACCCGTGATCACCTCCAGAGTGATCACGGCCCAATAGTAGCGGCAGACGGACAAGAATGTAGGGCCCACAGATGAATGTACTAGCATCATATACTAAGCATATAGGATTGCGGTAAAGGTAACAACAGTAGTAACAAGGACAGGCTATGACGGTATAGGAGTATCTGAAAGCGGTAACATGCTACACTACTCTAATGCAAGCGATTATATAGAAGAGTAGGCGATATCTGGTGATCAAGGGGGGCTTGCCTGGTTGCTCTACAGCAAGTGAGAGGGTCGTCGACACCGTAGTCGAACCCCGGCAATTGCAGCTCGGGTCTCGTAGTCTACCCGGAGAGAAGAAGGGAAGAAACAATGAATACAAAGTAAGCAGGATGCATATCGATGCATGACATGCCAAGAAGCGATGCTAGCGCGTGCCCTAACGTGGTATGAGAAGTCTTGGTTAGGGGAAAACATCAAGGAAGTCTTCCGGTTCGAGACGTCTGTCAGACGGATGATCCGGAGAGGAAAGTTTGCAGGTTCGATAGGTTAGGCGTGTGGTGGAATGAGCGGTTGCGTGATCCGGATTCGTCTCGTCGTTACGAGCAACTTTCATGTTGAAAATATTTTAATCCGGATTACGGAATAAAAGATATGATTTTAAAAGATTTTATTAATTTCGGAAATTTAATTAATTATTTAATTAATTTCGAAAATGCATTTATGACATCGGCATGATGTCATCTTGACATCATCGATCAGCGAGGTTGGCCGAGTCAACCCTGACAGGTGGGTCCCGCATGTCATTCTCTAATACCTAATTAACCTACTCAGAGTTGATTAACATTAATTAATTAAGTTAATTAATGATTAGGGTTAATTAATCAGAATTAATTAGATTAATTAAATACTTAATTAATTAATTAACTAATTAGTTAATTAGTTTTAATTCATTTTCATTTTATTTTATTTACATTTTAATAAAAACCGTTCTTTTTAGAGGTGGGGCCTCATGTCATTGGCCCTGTAAAATAACGGCATGCGGTATGCTTGGGCGATGCCTGCGTTCCTGTCGCAAGGCCCGATTCTGGGTTGCATGCGTTGGCGCCCGCCGAGGCTAATCGGTGTGATCTGTCATGCCGGGCCGCCGAGCCACGACGGCGGGTCGAGGGACCGCACCCACGGCGGGGAGGCCAAGGGCGCAAGCGGCGCCGGGCGAGGCGTTTAACGACGGGCGGGCCGGCAAAGCGATGTAAAAACGGGGGGGGAAGGTGGCCGAGCGCCAAGGGTGGGGGGCTGGTGCGAAAAGGGCTGATAGGGGCGCCCGAGTCTGAGATGCCGCAAATAAGCGGAAGAGGGGGAGAGAGGCCAAGGCCGGGCTGTCGGGGCCTGGGCCATGGGGAGAGAGGACCCGGGGGTTTCGGTGGCCGGGGGTTCGTGGCCTGGACGGCCGGAGCCGGGCGAGGTGAGGAGAGGAACCTGAGGAAGGCGGGCGCCGACCACGGAGGGTCGAGGCCCGTGACAAGGCGCCACGACGGGCGCCGGGATCCGGGAGGAGGAGAGAGGAGAGGGCCTCTGTGGGGGGTCGGGACTAGGCAGCGGTGACTCGGTGGAGGCCGTGTGATCAATGGGGAGGCCAGTTGGGGAGCCTTGTGGCAGCGTCCCGGGAGGCGGAGGGTCGGGATCGATCGGCCGTGGCGTGATCGCTTCGTGCTTAGAGGCGTGAGGAGGGAGGGAGGGAGTCAGGTATTTGGTGGGGCGGCGGGGGGCCGAGGAGGCAGAGTGGGGCGGAGGTGGCTTGGTCGGGAGTTCTCCGCCCCGATCCAGATCGGCGAGGAGAGGGTGGGGCGAGAGGAGAGGAGTGGGCGGCTAGGGTTGCTTGTGAGGGTGAGGGGATAAGTGGCGGCTGTGGGCGGGCCGAGAGAAATGGGCGGGGGAGGCCAAGTGGGGAGGGATGGGCGGGGAATGGGCCAAGGGGTTTTCCCTCCCCTCTTTTCTTGTTTTCCTTTTCATTTGTTTTAGTTTATTTAAAATGCCGAGCATTTTACAAAATTAGTGCACCCCACCATAGTTAGGTTAGCTATTTTAGACAACCCCAGAACATTTTAGATATTGTTTTTGAAACTTTTTATCGTTTGTTTTAGTTTTGATTTTTGTTTTAGAACGGGTTCGAATCAAAGAGAGGTTTGGCACAGTAACCGAGGTGATCACTGTTGCATAACCATCCGGGCGTTACAATCTACCTTCTCCTCCGGAGGTGGATGTCTCTTTGCTTTCAACCCTTGAAACCAGTCCTTCACTTCGGTTCGCGCGATCTTCGCGTTCTCCTCCGGGGTCATCTCGTATGGTAACTTCTCCGAGTCTTGAGAGAAGGACCGAATCATGTATGTCCTCCGCCTTTGGCTATCTTGCTAGACGCAGCAGAAGCGAAGACGGAGCGGATGTCTTCTTCGTTGCTTACGAGGAGGAGAAGGACTACGACGCCGGAGCAGCCGGAGCGGCGGCTGGGTCTCTTCCGCCTTTGCCGACGAGGCGGAGAAGGAGGAGGCTGGCTGGGCGCGCCGGCACAGAAGCGGAGAAGGAGGCGGAGTGCCGCCACGCGCCGGAGAAGAGGCGGCCGAGTGCCCCGACGTCACTACGCCCGGAGGAGGAGGTGGAGGAGGCGGAGTGCCCTGACTTCGCCCGGAGGAGGAGGAGGAGGCGGAGGCGTCGATTCGGAAGGTTGATGAGATCCTTCGCCATAGGCATGGAGTCTTGAGCTGAACCCAGCCGAGTCTCCCTTCACCGGTAGGGTGGTCAAGCGGAGGTCCTCAAATCCCACCGTTATTTCATCCACCATCACCCTAGCATATCATACGGAATCGGCGGCGGTGAAAAGTTGCGCCGGATTGATGGGATAAACGAAACCAACCGCCTTGACCTTCAAATTCATCCATTGCGCCATAAGGTGGCAATTTTGAACCTCCGCGATAGCGATAGTAGCGAGCCATCAAGGCATGCTCATTTGAAGCAACTTTCGGTGGAAGCCCGCACGCTTCTCCGCTGAGATGGCGGGGTAGCTTCGGGGAAGCTTCGGCGGTCGTTTGCTGCGATTTGCTTCTCGTTCCTCTATCGCTTGTACCCTTGCATGCAGCGCTTCTTGATTCGATCTCTGGACTTTCTTCCTCCTCTCTGGCATTTGTAACCGCTGCGTCCGGAAACCCAGCCTTCCACGAAAGCGAGCTGGTGTGCCTCGTGTCGTCCAGGGTGCCTGTGGATTCCGAGGGCCATTGTGAGCTCGTCGTTCTCTGCCATCTGGAAAGAACGTCCCTTGCTGCTGTATTTGCCGATATATTGCTTTGAAGCCTCTTGACCGGTATGTCCAATTGATCGTCCGTCCAAATGCACTTCCTCATTCTGAGGGTCCAAGGTTTCGCTTGCCCGAAGAACCAAGTGCGGGAACGATACGGCGATTCATTGTCTCCGGTTCGATCCCTTTATCAAGCAGATCATTCTCAACCTTGGCCCACTTAGGCAGACTATGAGGTAGCCACCGACCCCGTGTGATGGTGAAGCTTCTTCTTCATGACATTTTGCTTGTTTGTCGCCGACATCTTTTTACTCTTTTTCGATGTCTTGTGGGCCACAAATGCGGGGCGATCATCTCCGATCTTCTCATATTTGCCCTTGAATTCTGGGGTCTCTTTTTTATCGACAAACTTATTCGGTATTTCTTCCAATTCTGAATAGGTCTGCCATCTTCTTAAGAGCAAAAGACTTGATTAATTGCTCAAGCTGGCTTCTCCGGATCATCCTCTGGCGGTAGGGTGAAATTTGACTTCAGCTCAGTCCAAAGATTATTTTACGCATATCATTGACATAAGACACCTCGGGGTCTTCGTTCTTGAAGCTTATACCATTCTTTGGATGCTAATCCGGATCTTGTCCCTAACGAGAACCCGCCTTTGAGCAACAAATGCTTTCTTTATGCGGATGGGTTCAATCGGTTGGCCGTCAGCAGCGATTGCTATGATCTCAAACCTTTCATCCGAGCTCAACTTTTCTTGGGGCCTCGTCTCTTTACGAAGTTGTGCTCGATCCGAGGGCTAGAAAAAGAACAAAGGCGAGATTAATTAATATGTGTACATACCAAAACAATGAATGCATCAATTAGCTAGTCAAAGACAAAGCTTAACTAATATATATACCTGGCCGGACTCGGTTCGGTCACCGGAGCCAAAATCCTCATGGTCTACTTCTTCTTGCACCGGCATTGGGTCATTGGAGCCATCATAATCATAGCTAATCGCTTCTTCACCCTCTCCTTCCGGACCATCGGTGTCATTGAGAAACATCAACGAAGCGGGCGGCATCACTTCCTTCATGATTATGTCCCTCAACAACGCTTCTTGTGCTTCGTCTCGGGGGTGTCCATAGTTTCTACAAATATTTACAACATGGCAATTATTATTCAAACATAGCAGATATGGATATATTAGTGGCAAACGTAGAACTAGCTAGGTAATCACAATAAGGAATCATATTAATTAGTGGCCTCGATTTGCTTCTCTAGGGTTTCGGGTTGGCCTCGACAACGCTTCAAGGGTTAGGGGTGGCCTCGAGAACGCTTCAAGGAGGGGTAATATCGACCCCCCACGTGTTGAAGCTATCGGGAGGGTATATCGACAACTGACGACATCGTACATGGGAAAATAATATGCTTGTTTTTTCCTTCTTAAAAATACATGAAGCTATCGGGAGGGGTATATCGACAACAACAACGGCGACACTACATCTATGTCCCACAAGTGGCGTGGGCATCAACGCCGCGTCACTTGTGGGACGTGGGATGTAGTGTCATTTACCGACGACCACATGTATCTCACAATCCGACGATACTTGCTATTTAATTAGGGTTTCCTCTACCGCTCGGCGAACCTCGATTTCCACCCTCGTTCTCGATAAAAAAAAGAGGAAAAAGAAGAAAAAAAAAGAGGAGAAGAAAGAATAGCGGAGAAGAACTCCTCTATTCTTTCTTCTCCTCTTTTTTTTTCTGCTTCCTCTTCTTTTTTTATCCTCTTCTTCATCTCATGTTCGACGACCCTCGACCCCGATAAAAATTTTTTCCCCGATAACATTTTTTTCTCCGAGAGAGTTAGTGTTCCCGGGTTAACCGGAGGGGGACATTGGTCATATCGGATTCGTCATAGTTTGTACGAATGTTCTATATACATACATCCATCGATATCATTCCATACATACATAGACATCTACATTATATATGAACAAACATTTGCATGAAGTAGTGTTGGTTTCCTCTTCTTCCTCTTCTTATTTCCTTTTTCCTCTCATTCTTTTTCTTCTTCTTCCTTCTTAAAAATACATGAAGTAGTATTGCTTGTTTTTTTTAAAATAATGTTCAAACAAAATCTATGAACAGAAAAAATACTATTTTTTCTAAAAATCTATCTTTTGCATATATACATCAACATATATATATATACACAGAGAACATATATACATACATATATACATTTTTATAAAAATGCAAAAAACAAAAAATCTAAAAAAAAGACATATAAACAGATATACACACATACATATACTCATACATATACATATAATCAGGAAAAAAACATATATATATTTGCAAAAAAAACAGGGGGAAGAGGTAATGCGGCCTACCACCAAAGCGTAGGCAAGGGCCAGGCGCTGGCGTGCTGGGGTAGCTGGGCGGCGCAAGTAGGCAGAGGCGACGGCGAAAGGTAGGCAGAGAAGGGCGGCGACGCTGGCCGGGCGGCGCATGGGACACGGCGACACAAGGGTGGCGCATGGGCGGCGCGCGCTGGGCGGGCGCGGGTGGCGACGCTTTCATGAAAGGCGTAGGCGGGCGATGACGGCTGCTTGGGCGGCGCTGGAGACCGCGACGACGCTGGGTGGCGTGGCGGCGACAGCTGGGCGGGCGCTGGGTGGCGACAGCGTCTGGGCGGGGGCCAGCGTCGGAGGTAGGGCGACGACGGCGACGGGCGAGGCGCAGAGAAGGGCAACTGGCAGCGTCGCTTGGCTGGATCAAGAATCGAACAAAAATTTCACAAGTCTTTGTATATATAGACGGAGCATTGGTCGGTTCGTGGCACAAACCGGGACTAATGCCTGTTGTCCCGGTTGGTGGCACCAGCAGGACTAAAGGGTGCATTAGTCCCGGTTTGTGCCACTTAACCTGGATAATGCCTGATTAGTCCCGGTTGGTGCCACCAACCGGGACCAAAGGCTCTGTGCCGCCTGCCGCAAAAGTTTAATCCCTTTCGCTAGTTGAGAGGGCTCGAGAGTGGTTTATAGCGCTGTTAGCCCACCCTCTCGAGGCTCCTCTCAGCTACTTGACTTCGGGCCTAATCTGTCACTATGTGCTGTGGGCCTACTTGGCCTCCTGGGCCGAATCTGGCCCATGGTAGGGTTTCTAGTCGTATTCGTGCCGTGGGGGTCGATGGCGGCACTATTTTTATTTTTTCCAGTTTTTTGTTTTGTTTTACGCATTATTTATTTTTTGTTGTTTTTTGCTTTTATTTTTAATTCTTTTTTGCTTTTAGTTTTAGAAAAATTATAAACTTTCTTGTTAGTGCCATTAGTTTTCAAATTTGAAAACACTTTTATTGTTTTCTTTGTTTGCTTTATTTATTTTATTTTGTTTCTACTTACAACAAAATACTTATTGTTACTATTTTTATTTTTTTCCAGTTTTTTTGTTTTACGCATTATTTATTTTTGTTGTTTTTTGCTTTATTTTTTTAATTCTTTTTTGCTTTTAGTTTTAGAAAAATTATAAACTTTCTGTTAGTGCCATTAGTTTTCAAATTTGAAAACACTTTTTATTTTCTTTGTTGCTTTTATTTATTTTATTTTTGTTTCTACTTACAACAAAATACTTATTATTGCTATTTTTATTTTTTTTCAGTTTTTGTTTTGTTTTCTGCATTATTTATTTTCTTTTGGTCTTTTGCTTTATTTTTAATTCTTTTTTGCTTTTAGGTCAACAAAATTATAAACTTTCTCGTTAGTGCCATTAGTTTTAGAAAAATTATAAACTTTACATTTGTGCCATTAGTTTTCAAATTTGAATAGTTAAAATTTGAATTTTTTGAAATTGTGTGAATCACAAGTTTGTGATTAACTTTACTAAAAAATGAACATAGATGCACCTATAGAGAAAATTGACCTAAATTCATAATCAATTTCTATGAATTTCAGAGAAATTCACTATGAATTTAGGTCAAATTCTATATAGGGGCATCTATTTCAGTTTGAGATGAGCTCAACAAGGCAGTAGAGGGACGGGCTTATAAACGGTGTGAGCGCCTTCGGTTGGCGAGTGGGACTAAACTCGGCTAGCGAGGACCAACCCTTTAATCCCGGTTTGTGGCACAAACCAGGACTAATGGTCATGGGCCAGGGGCGAGCCGCATGGACGAGGGACTAATGAACATAGATGCACCTATAGACAAAATTCGACCTAAATTCATAGTTTCCAAATGAACTCTGAAAAAGTTGGCATAGCATGTGCATGTACAAAACGGACAATGGTATCATACAAATGCATTACAAAGTTGGCATGGTATCATCATAATAGTTGCGGGAGAAAGTCTTCACTTTTTCTTCGCTTGTGGCATTTGCTTATTGCATCGTAACCATGGATAATCTTCATCGTTTATCAAGATGCTTGGGTCAGCCTTGACTTTGAAGGGAGGAATTTCATGAAACTTTTCATACACTTCAGACATGTCTGTCTTGCCCTCCACTCCCAGGATGTCCCTTTTTCCTGAAAGAACTATGTGGCGCTTTGGCTCATCATATGATGTATTCGCTTCCTTATCTTTTCTTTTTCTCGGTCTGGAAGACATGTCCTTCACATAGATAACCTGTGACACATCATTGGCTAGGACGAACCGTTTGTCAGTGTGCCCAAGATTTTTCAGATCCACTGTTGTCATTTCGTACTATGGGTCTACTGTGCCCGCCTCTGATGATTGACCCATTTGCACTTAAACAAAGGGACCTTAAAATCTACTCCGTAGTCAAGTTCCCATATGTCCACTATGTAACCATAATATGTGTCCTTTCCCCTCTCAGTTGCTGCATCAAAGCGGACACCGCTGTTTTGGTTGGTGCTCTTTTGATCTTGGTCAATCGTGTAAAATGTATTCCCATTTATCTCGTATCCTTTCCAAATCATTACAGTCGAAGATGGTCCCCTGGACAACAAGTACAGCTCATCACAAATAGTGCTGTCACCTCACGAGACGTGTTTCCAACCAAGCTTTGAAAGTCATGATGTGTTCACATGTAATCCGGCCGTCGTGACCGCTCCGGGTGTTTGGAGCGCAGATCGTTCTTGTGTTCATCGACATACTGGGTCACCAAGGTAGAGTTACG
This sequence comes from Aegilops bicornis, assembly GCA_021605145.1. Taxonomy (NCBI): domain Eukaryota; kingdom Viridiplantae; phylum Streptophyta; class Magnoliopsida; order Poales; family Poaceae; genus Aegilops; species Aegilops bicornis. The sequence goes on along the minus strand of JAHIAL010000021.1, from coordinate 2,738,781 downwards.
TAGAAGCGTGTAGTGTGCTTGAGACCAAGAATATCCGTCCCCTGCATATTATTGAGTCCCTTCCAAGCGTGCCTTTTTTCCAAATGGGCCTCCCCTCATACCGTGATTTAGGGAGACCTATCTTCTTAAAATGAGGAATGAAGTCAACACAAAACCCGATGACATTCTCTCGTTTGATGGCCCATGGAGATGCTTCCTTCTCGCCTAAGCGGTTACGGACATATTTCTTTAGGACTCCCATGAACCTCTCAAAGGGAACATATTGTGTAGAAATCACGGGCCCCAGAATGACAATCTCGTCGACTAGATGAACTAGGGCGCAAGCGTCATGATATTGAAGAAGGATGGTGGGAACACCAGCTCGAAAGCCCGACAAGACATTGCGCCACATCACTCCTTAGCATTGGTACGATTTACGGATCGATCACCTTCTGAGATATTGCATTGAGGAATGCACATAGCTTCACAATGGCTAATCGGACGTTTTCGCAGAAAGCCCCCTCAATGCAACCGGAAGCGGTTGTGTCATAATCACGTTGCGATCATGAGACTTTAGGTTCGGAACTTTTTCTCTGGCATATTTATTATTCCCTTTATATTCGACGAGAAGCCGATCGGGACCTTCATAATCGAGCAGGCATTCAAAGAAGATTTCTTTCTCTTCTTTCAGAAGAGCGTAGCCGGCAAAGACCTTCATACTGCTTCGGAGGCATTGCCCTCTTTTTCGTGCAAGCATTGCAGGTCCTCCCATGCCTCAGGTGTATCTTTTGTCTTCCCATAGACGCCCAAGAAGCCTAGCAGGTTCACGCAAAGGTTCTTCGTCACGTGCATCACGTCGATCGAAGAGCGGACCTCTAGGTCTTTCCGGTGAGGTAGGTCCCAAAATATAGATTTCTTCTTCCACATGGGTGCGTGATTCTCGGCGTCATTCGGAACAGCTAGTCCATGGGACCCTTTCCAAAGATTACGTGTAAATCATTGACCATAGCAAATGCGTGATCACCGAATGCGCATGGCGGGCTTCTTCCGGTGATCTGCCTCGCCTTTGAAATGCTTGCCTTTCTTTCTACATTGATGGTTGGTCGGAAGAAATCGAGCGATGGCCTGTGTACACATTCTTCCCCGCAGCTTCCGGTATATAATATCGGTGTCAAGTAAGCAGTGCGTGCATGCATGGTATCCCTTGTTTGTCTCTCTCCCGAAGGTTCTTATCGACAATGGGCCAATCGTTGATGGCCACGAGCAACAAACGCCTTTAGGTCAAATTCCTCCTTTTTGTGCTCATCCCACGACGCATACACCGTTTCCATTCCACAGCTGTAAAAGTTCTTCAAATAATGGCCTTAGGTACAGATCAATGTCGTTGCCGGGTTGCTTAGGGCCTTGGATGAGAACTGGCATCCTAATGAACTTCCGCTTCATGCACATCCAAGGAGGAAGGTTATACATACATAGAGTCACGGTCCAGTCTTGTGATTGCTGCTCTGCTCCCGAAAGGATTAATGCCATCCGTGCTTAAAGCAAACCATACGTTCCTTGGGTCCTTTGCAAACTCATCCCAGCACTTTCTCTCAATTTTTCTCCATCACTGCGACCCGTCGGTGGGTGCTCTCAACTTCCCGTCTTCCTTACGGTCCTCAACGTGCCATCGCATCAACTTGGCATGCTCTCCATTTTACGAGCAGACGTTTCAACCGTGGTATTATAGGAGCATACCACATCACCTTCGCAGAACCCTCTTCCCGGAGGCTCGCCGTCAACATCATCAAGGTCATCTCGTCTCGATCTTATACCACAATGCACCGCATCACGGGCATCGTTCAGATCCTTGTATGCACCGCGTAGAGGATGCGATCATTAGGGCATGCATGTATCTTACGCACCTCAATCCTAGAGGGCATCTGACCTTCTTTGCTGCGTATGTCTTGTCAAGGCAATTCGTTATCCTTTGGAAGCTTCTTTTCTTCAATATTTTAGTAGCTTCTCAAATCCTTTATCGAGCACAACATTCTACGCCTTCCACCGCAGCAATTCCAAGATAAAGTACCGAGCTTTGTGTTGCCATCTTCGCAATTGGGGTACAACCCTTTTTGTGATCCTCTAACATGCGATCGAACTTCAGCTTCTCCTTTTGACTTTCAGATTAAGGCGTCCTTGCATCGACAATGACCGGCGGAGATCATCATCATCGGGCACATCGTCTGGTTCCTCTTGATCTTCAAAGAGCTTCGCCCTTTGCAACATCATCGTGCACATCGTCGGTTCCTCTTGATGTTCGGTAGCATCACCGTATTCGGGGGCACATAGTTGTCATCGTACTCTTCTTCTTCGCCGTCTTCCATCATAACCCCTATTTCTCCGTGCCTCGTCCAAAACATTATAGTGTGGCATGAAACCCTTATAAAGTAGGTGGGTGTGAAGGATTTTCGGTCGAGTAAGACTTCGTATTCCCACATATAGGGCATGGACAACACATAAAACCATTCTGCTTGTTTGCCTCAGCCACTTCGAGAAAATCATGCACGCCTTAATGTACTCGGAGGTGTGTCTGCCACCGTACATCTATTGCGGTTCATCTGCGTGCATTATATATAATTAAGTGTGTCAAAAATCATTACAGAACATCATGAATAGATAATTAAGTGACCAAATTAATAGAAGTTCATCATCACATAAAAACCAAAGTACATACATAGTTCTCATCTAACAACATAAAGCTCTGCAGAGCATCTAAATTAATTAAACCATACATTGAAAGTATGTAAAACATTTCAATGCGAGAAACAAATGCGATCATAATCGCAACCAAGGTAACAACCGATCCAACGGCATAATGATATCAAGCCTCATTATGAATGGCATATTTTCTAATCTTTCTAATCTTCAAAGCGCATTGCATCCATCTTGATCTTGTGATCATCGACGACATCCACAACATGCAACTCCAATATCATCTTCTCCTCCTCAAGTTTTTTTATTTTTCCTTCAGAAATTGTTTTCTTCTTCAATTAAATTTAACCTCTCGACAATAGGGTCGGTTGGAATTTCGGTTCAACAACCTCCTAGATAAATAAAATCTATGTCACGTTGGTCGGCATAATTTTCATAAACAATAAATGAACCAATAGTTATGAAAAGATAATATATACCACATCCGAATCATAGACAGGATGAGGGCCGATGGGGGCGGATACCAAAACTATCGCACTATATAAGATGCAATAATAAAAGTAAGAAAATAATACAAGTATCTATCTAAACATACAAGTAAGAATATTTTTCCTTTTAGAAAGATGATAAGAACAAGAGGCTCACCACGGTGGTGCCGGCGATGAGATCGGCGCGGGTGATCGACGGCGGTGAAGACGGGGACGGGGCGTGACGGACCGCTAAACCTAGACAAATATTGAGGAAAATGGAGCTTGGAGGTCGAGTTTGGAGAGGAGAAAGCTTAAGTAGTGTGGCTCGGGCATTCCATCAAACACCTTGTGTGCATAGGAGGTGAGCTAGAGCACCACCAAGCCCTCTCCCCCTCGGCCGTAAAAAAGCGAGGCGGTGTGCTCTACTCTTACGCGAGGGGTATATATAGGCACCTCATTGGTCGGTTTGGTGGCATGAACCGGGACTAAAGAGCCTTTGGTCCCCAGGTTCAAGCCACCAACAGGGACCAATGGTTGTGGGCCAGAGCGAGGCCATTGGTCCCGGTTCGTCCCACCAACCGGGACCAATAGGCTGTACGAACCGGACCAATGCCCACGAGGCCCGGCGCCCCCTGGGATCACGAACCGGGAAAAATACCTCCATTGGTCCCGGTTCGTGGCAGAACCGGGACTAATGGGCTGACCCGGCCTGGGTCATTGCCCCCTTTTCTACTAGTGCCTCGTAAACCGAAAGTGGAAGCGTTATGACAACACGGTTGATGTAGTCGTACGTCTTCTCGATCCGACCGATCCTAGCACCGAACGTACGGCACCTCTGCGATCTGCACACGTTCAGCTCGGTGACGTCCCACGAACTTTAGATCCATCTGAGCTCGAGGGAGAGTTTTGTCAGCACGACGGCGTGATGACGGTGTTGATGAAGTTAAATGGCGCAGGGCTTCACCTAAGCACTGCAACGATATGACCGAGGTGGAAATCTGTGGAGGGGGGCACTGCACACGGCTAAACAATCAACTTGTGTGTCTATGGGGTGCCCCCCTCCCCCGTATATAAAGGAGTGGAGGAGGGGAGGGCCGGCCCTCTCTATGGCGCGCCAAAGGGGGAGGTCCTATTCCTAGTAGGAGTAGGTTCCCCCCTTCCATAGTTCGAGTAGGAGAAGAAGGAAGAGGGGGAGGGAGAGAAGGAAAGGGGGGCCGGGCCCCCCTCCCAATATGGATTGGGCTTGGGGGGCGCGCCCCCACCTTGGCTGCCTCCTCCTCTATTCCACCATGGCCCATTAAGGCCCATTAACTCCCCCGGGGGTTCCGGTAACCTCCCGGTACTCCAGAAAATGCCCGAACTCATCCGAAACCTTTCCGGTGTTCAAACATAGCCTTCCAATATATTGATCATTATGTCTCGACCATTTCGAGACTCCTCGTCATGTCCGTGATCACATCTGGGACTCCGAACAATCTTCGGTATATCAAAACACATAAACTCATAATACTAATCGTCATCGAACGTTAAGCGTGTGGACCCTACGGTTCGAGAACTATGTAGACATGACTGAGACTCACTTCCGGTCAATAACCAATAGCGGAACCTGGATGCTCATATCGGTTCCTACATATTCTACGAAGATCTTTATCGGTCAAATCGCATAACAACATACGTTGTTCCCTTTGTCATCGGTATGTTACTTGCGAGAGATTCGATCGTCGGTATCTCAATACCTAGTTCAATCTAGATTCTGGAAAGTCTCTTTACTCGTTCCGTAATGCATCATCCCGCAACTAACTCATTAGTCACATTGCTTGCAAGGCTTATAGTGATGTGCATTACCGAGAGGGCCTAGAGATACCTCTCCGTAACACGGAGTGACAAATCCTAATCTCGATTTATGCCAACCCAACAAAACCATCGGAGACACCAGAGAGCATCTTTTATAATCATCCAGTTACATTGTGACGTTTGATAGCACACTAAGTGTTCCTCCGTATTCGGGAGTTGCATAATCTCATAGTCATAGGAACATGTATAAGTCATGACGAAAGCAATAGCAATAAACTAAACGATCATAGTGCTAAGCTAACGAATGGGTCAAGTCAATCACATCATTCTCTAATGATGTGATCCCGTTCATCAAATGACAACACATGTCTATGGCTAGGAAACTTAACCATCTTTGATTAACAAGCTAGTCAAAGTAGAGGCATACTAGTGACACTCTGTTTGTCTATGTATTCACACATGTATTAAGTTTCCGGTTAATACAATTCTAGCATGAACAATAAACATTTATCATGATATAAGGAAATATAAATAACAACTTTATTATTGCCTCTAGGGCATATTTCCTTCGATTGCCGCCCCAATCGGGCGTGGTTCGACCTCGCTGCTCCAAGCCATTTCGCGGAGGAGTGGCGAAGTTGCTCGAGCCGGCATGAAGGGGAGCACGGCGGCACGGGCATGGACGACGTCATGTCGTACCGCCCCGCCAGTGTCTACGACCGCGCCATCCGCCGTCGACGCGCGCGTAGCCACGCCATGCACACACAGAGAGAAGGCGGGTACGCGGAGGAGATCGGCGAGTCGGTGGCCAGCACATCCGCGTCCACATCCGCTGGCAACTTCAAGGGAAAGTAGAACACGGGAGGCTGAGGCTGCGTGCCAGGTCCTGTGAAGGGCACCGCCCGGCGCGTCGCCCGGCAGCTTGTACAACTGTGGATGTGCCCGGTTTCTTCTTTATCTTAGACCACCACGGCACAGGTGTCCACTAAGCACCCTTCCCCTCCGGGTGAAGCACCCTCTTCGCCACACTCTGATGAGCGGTGCAGCCGGACATAGGGAAGATATGGGGGAAGAATGTGCCTCCGGGACTCCCGACAGTCCGGTGATTAAGAGATCTGCCGCGATCGGCCATAGACTAATGTAGTGTATCCATGTCGTGGGAGTGGAGCTCCGTGCGACCGTACATGCACATAGTTTTAACTTTTCAATTAATTTTTTTCCAAAATGTACCCGTTTGCGTTCAGTTTGTATGAAATCTGTCATGTTCATATGAAATCCGGTCGATTTTGCATGAAATCCGGCCGTGTTTACGCAATTTAAATCCCGTTGGTTTGAGTTGCTGTCAAAATGTATGCGGCTAGTGTTGGATGGCCGCCTCCCGCATCTATGTCCGTGGACTGCCCCCCTGTCCGTGGACGGATGCAGGAGATTTTTTACGGGCTGCCGTTGGAAATGCCATTATGTATCTCTGCGGGAGTTGGTGTTTATACATTATCAAATGTGGTTTCGTACCCCCCCCCACACACACACACCCCGGCTTGGAAAAATCTAAATTAAGTCGACGCTTTACTTTCTCTGTCCTACATAAAAAAATGTTCTGCATTAAATCAAATCAAATCCTACCAAAACATGTGTTACATTAATGTAATCAAATCAACCAAATCTTAATTCGAACTTCAACTAAATCAAAATTTTCCTTACCATCCTCTATACATACCCAAATTAAATGTAATCTTACCAAAATATCAACTAAATCAAAACTTTTCTTCCCTTCCCCTACCCGTACTTATATGAAATCAAACTTAGCAAAATCTAGAATATGGTGTGTAACATATATGTCAAACATAATCGATGTACCATTAGGATATGATGCCATGGTTGCAATGCACGGCCAATTAGCTAGTTCACATTAAATAGCTACCTCATAATATGAATATACATTTTTTACAATCGTTAAATTTAGGAGTAAATACCATCCCGCATACTCTACTTGGCCAAGCAATAGGTGAAAATCAAACTCAATCCCATAGGAGTTATATCTCAGCTATATGTAAATCTCACCCTCTCGTGGCAGTCCACGAAAAAATATATTTGATTTTGCGAACCAATCTGTGCTTGGATGGTTAGGAGGACAGTGGTATCCCCAACCCACCGGGGTTCAAGTCCTAGACTCGACATCGATGCTAGTATTTTGTTAGATTTATTTCACGCCTTCCGACGATGTGCGTTCAGTGGGTGAAGACGCGTTTCATTGCGTCTCTGAAAGTTTTAAGACGACTACATCAACCTCAAGATGTTGTGCCGGCTCAGTCTCTCGCGGGTGCTCATAGGAGTGGGTTATGAAAGCATGCGTGCATTTATAGGGGTGATCATATATGCGTATGTATGAGCATTTGCATATGTATCGTGTTCAAATAAATATGGTTTTAAGTGGGACTATCGCTAACCAAACAGTAGCCCCAAAGAAGGTTTGTGATCCATCACAAGTTTCATAAGCAGTGCCACACTGAAACAATTGTTTCACTGCGGCAGCCCTATTCGAACTTGGAAGCATCAAAGCAACCGGAATGGGGAAAGCCTTGGTTATGCAAATATTTGTATAATTTTTCCAAATGACCTTTCTTAGTGTTAAATCCCACATATGATGTGGCCCTTCTGTCAAAAAAAAATAGCTGGCCTCTCTCCAAACGTATTTGCATTTTTGGCTGTCGGGCAATTGCGCCACTTATTTTGATGCTTCTAAGAGGTTGTGGTGTCATCAGTTGGGTTTTTTTGAGTCGTACCATCCTTATTGGTGCACATGTTGTGATCTCACTCACCAATGTATTAGACATATGATGAGGCAGTATGTGATATTAAGGGGTGTGGCTATTGGCAGGCGACTTCCCAACAAGCATTCGGCAGTCAAATTCCGACAACCCCTATTTGCAAAGCTTCCATTTTTTGAGCTTCCATATTTGGCAACCTTTTACTTTTGGAAACTTTAAAAAAAATACAAAAATTTCCAAAAAAAATTGTGGCCTAGCTTTCGCAATTGAAACTTTCTGGATTTGTAAACTTTTGAAGTTTCAACTTTTGAAATTTGAACTTCTCAGGAATTTTGAACTCTCAAAGCTTTAAACTTTCAAAGTTATAGAAACTTTACACATGAAAACAAAGGTCGGGATCACATAGACCCCGCATAGGAAAGAGAAGGCATGAAAGAGGAGGGAAGAAACATGTGTGTGGGCTTAAATGGTAAGTAGTCTTGTCCACATATTCCATATCATGAGGCCATCTAGCTACTCCATTGTCATGCAAGCCGATAAGAATGGGGCAACTCCAAAACCACCAAGGGATATGGAGCTGTGCTATCTCAAAAACGCCAAGTAAGTGGCATAACTACCCCTAGATCAGATATGCAATTAGGTTTGAGAGGGGCCAAATGTGAGATTAAGCGCTAAGAAAGGTCATTTAGGACAAAATATACAATAAGATTTTTTTCTAAAACTCTACAACATAATGATTGTTTCCACATTCAATCTTAAAGTTATACTTGTTCATCGGGGAGAGGTTCATAACTCTAATATTAGAAAAATGGGATTTTTTTGGTTGGTGCCATTGTCGGAGTTGCATATTCAAGTCCTGCCACTCAAACTTTACTATTTCGGTCTGTGCCACTACCGCTTGCAAAGAAATTACGTACATGCACCTATCGTAGTTTGCTCTAGTTGTCGTCTTCTTTGGGTTGTTTTATTTTTTAGGTTCTTTGACCCGCTTTTCTACTCTATGGGACTCCTTGCATGCCATGTCAACTGCAATGAGGGGAGGCATTTGACTCTTACTTCCAATGTGGGGCCCACCAATGACGGATGGGATGGGACGGACAACCATAATTTCCACTTTCCCTTGTTACGTGACGCCACATCGGTGCAAGCAAACTCGTGCAATGAATTTCGGTGACCAATCATGTTCTCGCATTCGGCTTATAAACATCGGTCAGCTACAACCACCACACCAACCCCGGTGTTAGCCACACCACTCACCTTCACCGCCCTCTCCTCTCACGCCCTCACAATCCGTCCACCGCTTGTCCTATCCCTCATTTCAGCCATCATGATGCTACCCGGCCCCACTGCTTGCATCCGCGCAGCCGAGATCTTCTGCCTCGCCTATGCAGAGGGGCTGAAATCCCGGCTTGTAAGAAAGCATGTGTGCACGTTGCATTTGACCCTAGCCCTGGTCACATCAGTGACGATGGGCGGCCTCCCCGTTGTCCCTCACCACCACGGTCCAAAGAGAGTCTCGCACCACCCGACATCGTGTTGGCCTCGCGCCCTCTCCACTAAGGAGCTCCAGAGCGACAACGCCTTTATCGAGGTGAAGGAGGTGCCTGAGGAGGAACTCCTGGGCAATGATGTCAGCGCCATGATAGCAAAGGATAAGGCGGAGCGCACCTGTGCCACCCTCCGGGTCGAACTGCACACGAAGGACAAATACCATGGGATCTGTAGGCACTAACGTCTTTACACCTGCGTGAAAGAAGCGCACAGCTGTGACACTACCCTAAGAGCCATTATGCCCTAGAGGCAATAATAAACTTGATTTTATATTTCCTTATTCATTATAAATGTTTATTATTCGTGCTAGAATTGTATTGATCAGAAACCTTAATACATGTGTGAATACATAAACAAACACCGTGTCCATAGTGAGCCTCTACTAGACTAGCTCGTTGATCAAAGATGGTTAAGGTTTCCTAACCATGGACATGAGTTTTCATTTGATAAAGGGATCACATCATTAGTAGAATGATGTGATGGACAAGACCCATCTGTTAGCTTAGCATAATGATCTTCAGTTTTATTGCTATCGCTTTCTTCATGTCAAATACATATTCCTTCGACTATGAGATTATGCAACTCCCGGATACCGGAGGAATGCCTTGTGTGCTATCAAACGTCACAACGTAACTGGGTGATTATAAAGATGCTCTACAAGTATCTCCGAAGGTATTTGTTGAGTTGCCATAGATCGAGATTAGGATTTTTCACTCCGAGTATCGGAGAGGTATCTTTGGGCCCTCTCGGTAATACACATCATAAGCTTGCAAGCAAATGACTAAGGAGTTAGTCACGAGGTGATGTATTATGGAACGAGTAAAGAGACTTGCCGGTAACGATATTAAACTAGGTATGAAGATACCGACGATCGAATCTTCGGCAAGTAACATACCGATGGACAAAGGGAATTACGTATGTTGTCACAACGGTTCGATCGATAAAGATCTTTCGTAGAATATGTAGGAGCCAATATGGGCATCCAGGGTTCCGCTATTGGTTATTGACCAGAGAGGTGTCTCGGTCATGTCTACATAGTTCTCAAACCCGTAGGGTCCGCACGCTTAACGTTCGATGTCGATTTGGTATTATATGAGTTATGTGTTTTGGTGACCGAATGTTGTTCGGAGTCCCGGATGAGATCACGTGACATGACGAGGAGCTCCAGAATGGTCCAGAGGTAAAGATTGATATATAGGACGATGCTATTTGTGAAGTAAATATGCCCTAGAGGCAATAATAAAGTTGTTATTTTATATTTTCGTTTTCATGATAAAGGTTTATTATTCATGCTATAATTGTATTGATCGGAAACCTTAGTACATGTGTGAATACAAAAACAAACATCGTGTCCCTAGTGAGCCTCTACTAGACTAGCTCGTTGATCAAAGATGGTTAAGGTTTCCTAACCATTGACATGAGTTGTCATTTGATAACGGGATCACATCATTAGGAGAATGATGTGATGGACAAGACCCATCCGTTAGCTTAGCATAATGATTGCTCAGTTTTATTGCCATTGCTTTCTTCATGTCAAATACATATTCCTTCGACTAAGAGATTATGCAACTCCCGGATACCGGAGGAATGCCTTGTGTGCTATCAAACGTCACAACGTAACTGGGGGATTATAAAGATGCTCTACAGGTATCTCCGAAGGTGTTTGTTGAGTTGGCATAGATCAAGGTTAGGATTTGTCACTCCGAGTATCGGAGAGGTACCTCTGGGCCCTCTCGGTAATACACATCATAAACTTGCAAGCAAATGACTAAGGAGTTAGTCACGAGGTGATGTATTACAGAATGAGTAAAGATACTTGTCGCTAACGAGATTGAACTAGGTATGTAGATACCGACGATCGAATCTCGGGCAAGTAACATACCGATGGACAAAGGGAATAACGTATGTTGTCATAACGGTTCGACCGATAAAGATCTTCATAGAATATGTAGGAGCCAATATGAGCATCCAGGTTCCGCTATTGGTTATTGACTAGAGAAGTGTCTCGGTCATGTCTACATAGTTCTTGAACCCTTAGGGTCCGCACGCTTAATGTTCGATGACGATATAGTATTATATGAGTTTTGTGATTTGGTGACTGAATGTTGTTTGGAGTCCCGGGTGAGATCACGGACATGACGAGGAGTCTCGAAATGGTCGAGAGGTAAAGATTGATATAAAGGACGATGGTATTCGGACACCGGAAGTGTTCCGGAGGGTATCGGGTACTTATCGGGTCACGGGAAGGTGTTTCGGTAACCCCAGCAATCCTAAGGGCCATATGGGCCTTGTGAAGACACACACCAGCTCACAAGGGGCTGGTGCGCCCTATACGGCTATAGGAGGAGGAGAAGGAAATGGGGGAAGGGAAAGGAAGGTATGGATTAGGATTCCCACTTCCTTCCCTCACCCCCCCCCCCCCTCTTTCCTTCCCCTTCATGCATATATGGAAAAGGGGCGCAGGGCAAGGCAGGGCCCCTAGGGGGCGGTGGCCAACCCTAGGGCGCCCCTGGCTGCCTCTCCTCCCCCTCCCACCTATATATATGTGGGGAGGGGGCGCCTAGAACACACAACATTAATTGTTAGCCGTGTGCGGCGCCCCCCTCTGTAGTTTACAAGCTCGGTCATATTCTCGCGGTGCTTAGGCAAAGCCCTGCGCGGATCACTTCACCAACACCGTCACCACGCCATCATGTTGATGTAACTCGTCTACTTCCTCGACACCTTGCTGGATCAAGAAAGCGAGGGACGTCATCATGCTGAACGTGTGCAGAACTCAGAGGTGCCGTACGTTCGGTGCTTAATCGGTCGGAGCTAAAAAGAAGTTCGACTACATCAACCGTGTTGGCAAATGCTTCTGCTTTCGGTCTACGAGGGTACATAGACACACTCTCTCCCCCTCGTTGCTATGGATCTCCTAGATAGATCTTGCGTGAGCGTAGGAAATTTTTTGAAATTACATGCTACGTTTCCCAACAATTTGGTCTCCGGAATGGTTTCGAATGCACCAGAAAGTTATCGGAATATCGAAAGGGGTTCCAGAGGCACCGGAAGAGTATTGGGCCATGTAGAGGGAACACACCAACCCACATGGGTTGGTGCGCCCCCCTTAAGGCAGCCACGCCCGATTAGATGGAAGGGGGAGGCGCCACCTGTACCATATCTCCGAAAGGGATAAAGGAAAGAGAAGGGGCGCCTCCCCCCTTTCCTTCTCCCTTGTGCATTATATGAAAGGGGGCGCACCACTAGGAAAACCCTAGGGTGGCCGCCGGCCCTTGTTGGAGGCGCCCTAGGGCTGCCTCCTCCCCTCCCACACCTATATATATGTGGGGAGGGGTGTGAAAGGACATGCGGTGCCCCCATGTGTGGTTTTGGTAATTGATGACATTCTCTATGGACTAATGGTTGCATTGAGTTATATTTGAAGGATTTGTCCATAGGCATTTCTTGAAGTACATGTGTTGGTTTCAAGGAGTTTATGAGTTGACCAAGGTGATATTAAGGAATTATCCAAAGACTGGCCATAGAGTTGGAAAGAGTCAAGGTTGATCAAGACTAAGTACAAAGAGTGATTCAAGTTGATCATCACACAAAGCGTAGAAGATACACCGAGTGGGATCAAGTGATATCATGGTATGGTAAGCATTGTCCATTGTGCTTTGTGTACTAACCCATGGTCTATGTGAGAGTTCTATGTGGGGTTAGGTACGTGTTCATGGGCTTGCGTCAATAGGAAGATATCACTCAACCAATGGAGAGGATGACATCAAGTGGTGATCGTCATCAAGAATTCCGTGCGCAAGTTCAAGTGGAGCATCACGAAGAGATCAAGTGCTTGATGCTTGCCGTCCATTCTGGTGTCAATGGACTTGTGAAGATCTGCCGAAGAGTGGCTCACCCATAGTGGAGTATGGGGGAGCAATCATCTAGTCTTCATCGACCCAACGCAATCAAGAAAGGTGGTTCAACTTGAGGGAGTCAAGATCGTCATCATCTAGCTAATGTGGACTTCATGCAAGGCAAAGGTTTGCCCTTGATAGGTTTATATTTTACTGATCTCATGGTGATAGTTTGGAGACCGGGTTATAGGATCGATAGCCGTACTATCAAGGGGGGCTCTCAAGTGAGTACCGTGATTGTATCGTTTGTCGAGAGCTCAAACCATTACATCCTTACATCATCTTACTTGATTCTTATTTGTATTTTCTTTGAGGTTTTAGAGCTTGTGGTTATCTTCATGACAAGCTCTAGTACATCGAAAACGGATTTCATATGCTTCTTCTATCGCGTTTTCGGTGTTGGAGGTTTTACCAGTCTTTTTCGAGCAAGGGTTCTCACCATTTTATCTTGGGCCTTTTCTAATTTCCTTCTTATTGTTAGTTATATCAAGATTGTGTTAGCCCTTGTCACTAGCTTTCCAACAAACTTGGTTTCATTGAATTCGGAGTCCGTTTACAGAAGTTGTGGCAGTTTTGGTGTTCTTAAAAGGCTGCGCGGTACTACCGCGGACGGAGCGGATGTAATTTTTACTACCGCCCAGAGCGGTACTACTGCGGCTACTACAATGATAGTACCGCTTAGAAGCGACCCGACCTCGAGCGGTCAGTCTACGTGTATCTGTGCCATCCACGGATCAGTATCTTTGGCACACACAGTACATCAATGTATATATCAAAGTGCAATCACATGTATAATTAACGTAAACCGATATATACCTCATAATACTCAGCGGAAACAATCAAGCGGGTGTGGAGTCCCATCAGCGCCCATCGGCAGGTTGAGTGTAGACCGTAACCCTGTATCGTAACTCTTACTCGTCGAGGAAATATACGCAACATGATACGTTGCAGCCCGTGTAGGTCAAGACATTGAATGTACCCCAAGATCACAATAAGAGAAAGCAGATGATAAACTATACTATATGCGGTATGGCTTTGTGGCTCAGATTCGAGTTTTGTTTGGCGTAAAAGCTGGTTTTATTTTCCCTACATCAAAGGAATAAATGAAGTCTGTACTATGGAGTTTTCTATCATGACATGGTTCCGCCAACCGATGTCTCGTGAGCCCAAATCATCATAAGTTGCCCACAATTAAGTTATCATCCGGTGTTGAGAGTTCCGAGATAGATCCAAGTCCAGAGGCTCAAATTGTCCGTGAATCGGGACACGGCTAATCGATTAGGTTTTAACCCTCTGCAGAGGTTTGTACACTTTACCCACAAGATTCGATCCCTCTCTTTACGCTCTCGCACTTCGTGAGTGTTTGAGAACAAGATGACCGAAACATGGTCTTCCAAAGAGTTCCTCGACCACCGTAGGTGCTCATCCCATCCTACCGTAGTTCTACATCCGCTAGCACCGTCCCAGCCAGAGTCACAACTAAGGTCAACCAAGCGAGCCCATAATGACTTGCGGTTGCAGGTAAGCTTAGGGCATGAAGTATTCTTCCGTCTCTTTGAGTCTGGGTGAAGCTTTCCGCAAGATGTCATGGCGCTTCTCCATGCATCCCGACCAACCTTTGGTTTCTCCAGGTGCCCGTCAACCGTCCTTCACCCAAAGAGGTGTGTATTGAATTCTGTCTCGAGTCTTGAAGTCTTGAGGCCTTGAAGATGCAGATCCTTGCAGATTCCATCATGGAGTTGTCGTCATTGACGAGAGTCCTCCTTCTTCACACCACTCTCGTGCACTCATACCAAACCCGTCTACTATAGCGTAGCATTAAAATAAATAACGTCCGGGCTTGGTAACAGGTGATGGGTTCTCGCCTCATGCATACTACTCAACTACAAGGATTCAATAACACTCTTGAGGGGTGGTTGCAAAGGTGCCACTAAATGCAATAAAACATAGGTAAGAAAGCATGGTCAAAGTGAACTTGCCTTGTTGACGATCTTGAAAACTAGGGATTCGTAGTAGCAAGCTTCAAGACCGGAAATTCTACCGAGGCAAACAATAACTATAATAAGCACATAGCATATGATCACATAACACAATAGCATAGTAATATAACACACCAAAACAAACGAATCAAAACCCAAAGGAAAAACTCGAAGAAATCCAACTCAAAGTTTTCCTACTTCAAACAACAACTAGAATAGTTTTATACAACAAAAATTTCCCTAACATAACCTATTCATGGTTTTATGTTAACTTAACAGAAAGAATTCATTAAGCAACTAGGAGCAAAAAGAATTAATTTAAAAGCTATAGTAAAACTCCTATTAGGCCTAATTCAATTTCTATTAAGAAAAATAAAATAAAACTTTTATTTATTATAAATAAAAGTTCATCCATTAAAGTGACAGGAACTATCCTAGAATAATCAATCATATGTTAAAAATAAATTTATTTACTAATTAAAATAATAGGAAAAGCAGTAGCTAGTTAATTAATTAGGATTAACAAGATTCTGCTTAAAACTATTTATTTATTAATCCTAAAATACCCAAATTAATTTCTATGGTTTGGCAAAGTCAAAACAAAGTTGGGACAAAAAAGAATCATATAAAAATAATTTTTCTAACTCAAGTTATAGCAGATTTACTATTCTGACTAAAACTAAATTAAAGCAATTTAAAATAATTTTAACATAGCTAATAATATTTTCTACAGAAACTATAGAAAATTTGCAACCCAACAAAAAAAAGAATCACCTAAAAATATTAAACAGAATAAAAGATATGAATTTTTCAAAACAGGAACTATTCTGTTAAAACAAAAAAATGAAAATAAAAGAAAAAGGGCCTAATGGGCCTAAACTACGCACTGTGCGTAAAATAACCTAAACGGGCCTACGGTTAAACTAAAACGGGCCGGCTAAATCAAAATAACCTAACTAAAATAAATCAGAACGAACCGCCGAACCCCAAGTGTTTTTATAAAGAAATACCCTTCGGCGTTCTAATCTACACGATCCATCACGCATCGGATGGGGAGGGGATTCAGCGACTAACCGGAGTTTCGGCGGCGGGCGGGCGACATTTAAAGGGCGAGGGCTCCGGGCGTCGGGGAGGTTTGGGAGTGGCGGTGGTCTTGCGTGACGAGGTCGGGAGGGTTTGTGGAGTCGATGGGGTCGGGGTGGCTAGGGCGCTGACAGCCACGACAATGGCGGCGGGAGCTTGAGCTCCAGTGAGCTCGAGCGAGAGGAGGAGGGTCCAGCGAGGGCTAGGGGAAATGGGGTGCGGGCGAGGGTTTAAATAGGCGGGGCCTCGTCGGGAAGGGAGGCGATCGGGAATCGGGATCCGGATCTCGCGGGATCCAGCGATCAGCAGCAACCGGCGTGGCGTGGGCGTGAGGTTGACGAAGGGGTGGGGTCCGCCGGTGAGAGAGAGAGGGGCGAGCAGGCGACCGGGACGCCAGAGGGTTTCGGGCGCCGGGCGAGGTGAGAGGGAGGCTGGGCGGCTCGGTGGCCCTAGTGGGCCGGCTGCGCTGGCCTTGAGGTTTTGTCGGCTAGCTGGCCAGGGGGCTGGTGGCGCTGAGAGGGGTTTCTCTTTTAAATTTTAATTTTTAAAATAAAACAAAACAGAGTATAACTTTTAAAATATAAATATTTTATATATGTTATATATATACCAAAATGATCAGTGGAATATACACTATCAAATGAACATATTTCAAAAGGCAAAATACAAACTTTATAAAAATCCATTTTCAAATTCAAATAAAATTCAGATTTGAATCCAAAACTTTTGGCAATGTTTTCCTCGATATTTTTGGAGTGTCATGTCTACTCCTCTCATACTTTTGATCAAGTATTTATCAGGCATAAATTTGAAATGAATTCCACTTGCCAAAATTTGAATTCAAATAACAAAACTCAATTTTTTGAAAGGGGTTTCAAGGCACTTTCAAATGATTTTCAATTTGATACTTTTTAACTTCCAACTCATATTTCATATAATTGAAGAAGTCATTTTATCTTCCCTCATGAAAATCATTGAGTTGCATAAAGTTTTGAATTTGAAATATTCCCAAATGAAATTCAAATCTTTTCCAAAACTCTTTTCATTTCAAAATGGAAGAAGTCATGTCATCTTCACTCTAGGGTTTTGTGTTGGAATGAACTTGAATTCATTGGGATCCAAAAGGCAAAGGGAAAGTTTGGGGAAGTCATTTCATTCCCTCTCATTCAACTTTAAAAAGTTTTCAAATTCCACTCAATCAATCAAACAAACAATCTGACAACAAGCATAGTTATTTATCTAATATAACATTCCAAAATTTAGAATTTTGGGATGTTACAAACCTACCACACTTAAAATGAATCTCGTCCTCGAGATTCGAAGAGGCTAGCAAGAAAAGGTTAGGGTTGGGGGTCTGCTAGCAAATGTTTGGTCGGAAGATCAGGGGTGCTACCACACTTAGAAACAAGGTTACGGTTCCAATAAACTCAGATACTTCCTCTGGAGTGCCGACAATGTATGTCTCTTCACATATCTTACAATAGCTCCTTCATTAGCGCTCTTCTGTCAGAAGCATAGAGATTTCCTCAAAATCTTGGGTTGGTTCGTCAAAGTTGAAGTTCGTCCGGGACTGGATCTTCTTAGCTGATAGGTCCGTGTCCATTCTAGACAACTATCGGAATACTCATGGTGGTCTACAATTTATGGTTTCTCCCGCAGAAAACGGGTGCAGGTTGAACCTTACCGTATAACCTACGATTGGCAGCGGTTGCTGTAAAGGGTTCCATCGTCCTACCATTCTATGGTTTTATGGCTTATCACGTCGACACTCTTCTAAGGTTTTCAAGGCTCTCGATTTTCCATCAACATATGATAGTTCATGATAGAAGTCTCGGTATGGGGCCAATCCATCCTGCATTTTGAATCATTACCACATACGTAAACATGAATCACGTATTCTAACACTTGGGCATACTCACAAGCGTTGCCAGAATTTCTCTTGTCGACGAACCAAGTTCGGAAAAATCCATTGATTCTGCAGGCCAAACAAACATCTATCGCTCCTTAACAACTCGTGTTTTTCGTAAACTCCTATAGAATCGCTTGCTGATCAAATCGTAGTCTATTCCCAAAATTTCTTTCTCCAATTGGGTACTTGATCCTTATTAATTCTTGGGCCTGTGGGTTATGGGCCCACTTCAATACTCGTAGATAGCTTTAACTCATCCTCGGAGTTACATTTGTTCCATATTCCAACATTACAATCGACTTTAATTCCATCGCATTTCCTTTCTTCATATCGATCATATCAAATAAAACTCCAACTCATTTTGTCCAAACTTCACTCCGTGGAATATCATTATCATTTCCATGGGTCAGGTGTCCTCACACGGTACTACCACCCTTGAAATGCACAAATTCTTCCATAGACCATATTTTTCTCATATCCTAAAATGGTCAAAACTCTTTGTTCATGGAGTAACAACTCATAAAATTTCAACATATGAAATCATCACACCTTAACTTTATTGATTCATGCATTCATTACAATCTACGAGCACCCATTACATAACTCAACTCATCGAACTCGTAAAAAGCGAAATTGCTTCTTACTACCAATATCAAAGTTCTAACTACTCGACTCCAAATTTTCATCTTGTCGGGACATTTGGTAGCATAATGTCACTGCTTCCTTGCAGCGAAAACAAATGACTTCCGACATGTCTCGTGGCTTCTTTGTGATTATGTAGGCTCCTTGGATTCTTGGCTTCCTTTCAAGACAATGATTGGCATAATGCCCGACGCCCTTACATTCAAAACAGTAATATGACTCTTGTCCCTCTTTGCAGAAATTGGGTTGTTACGAGGGTGTCTTTATTTTCTCTTCCGGGTTTCTTCGTTACTCGATCAAACCTTTTATTCCCGTGGATCAAACTCTATTGCTTCCGTCGAGAGGTATCCCGGATACTCTTTTCTTTCCTTGGTGCAATCTTGTGAAAATGTCCTTCTTCTCCACATGAATAGCGTGCATTGAGTAAAATCTGTTGACGCCTTCACCATCGTGGTCTTCAATAACTTCCTTCATCATGTGTTCTTCTAAATTTTTCCTGCGGGCTTCTTACTGCTGCTTCATAACTTCTTGTACCTTGGGGTAAATCTGACATTGAGCAGGGTAGTGCATAGTTCCTTCACACAGGAAACAAGTAACCTGCCCAATCGGGCATTCTTCGGCTGAGTGATTTTCCTCACAATCAGGGCATCCATCCTTGGGTTCTTCATTGGTGTGTCCTATTTCTCCACAAATCTTGCAGGCACAAGGTTTCTTCTTCGGGTTATCGTAGTGCTTCCGGATGAGACGTGATCATAACAGGTCTTCTTGAATTCCTCCCAAGTTCTTGCTCCATTAAATCCTTGTATGGCTTGATGCATTTTCCACCAGGTTGCAGCACTTCCTTCAAAGTAATCAAGAGCGTCACGATACTTCATTCTTCCTTGAAACCAAATTGCTCCTCAAGTGATTCTCCATGTTACGAATCCATAGCTACGCCTCCATTTGGGTTTTGGTCCAGAGAATATCAGGCCAACTTCGTTCATCATCTATGGGGTCCAAAGTTTTGGGATGAGATATGAGAGAGGTGGGGAGGGATATACAAACAATAGTTTTGAAGAAACGAGTTTTATTTTGTGGCTGTCGGAAAACATCAAACAAATGACAGCTCACAAATCGCCGCATCTAACGTAAGTGTATAACAGGGGTTTGGTCTTTAAAGGTCAAATAATTCTTCAGAACTTCAAATTCTTCAAGTCTTCAAAGTCTTCAATTGTTGCATTGCAATTCTTCCAACGCATGGTCAAATCCTGTTTACTCAAATGGTCATCGGTTGTCCGATATCTTGTCCTTCTTGGAGCGGCTTGATTGATCCTTCATGTGGTCAAAAGGGAAAAGGGTATATTCTAACTATTTGAGGTGAGAGGGTCTATTTGATAAAATCTGAAAAGATGAGAAGTAAGAGTCTTTTTGAAAAAAGTTTTAGAAATTTCACGTCCTAGGGCTTTCCGGTTTCTAGGGTCACGCCCTCATACCAACATGTGCTCGATACCATTTCAGAGCGACCGACCTCGTGACGGTCAAGTCTTCGTGTATCTGTGCCATCCTCGGATCAAGATGTCTTTGGCACACACAAAGACATCAATGTATATATCAAAGTGCAATCACATGTATAATTAACGAAACTGATATATACCTCATAATACTCAGCGGAAACAATCAAGCGGGTGTGGAGTCCCATCAACGCCATCGGCAGGTTGAGTGTAGAGCGTTACCCTGTATCGTAACTCTTACTCGTCGAGGAAATATACGCAACATGATACGTTGGTAGCCGTGGTAGGTCGATACATTGAATGTACCGGCAAGATCACAATAAGAGAAAACAGATGATAAACTATACTATATGCGGTATGGCTTTGTGGCTCTGTATCTGAGTTTTGTTTGCGTAAAAGCTGGTTTTATTTTCCCTACATCAAAGGAATAAATGAAGTCTGTACTATGGAGTTTTCTATCATGACATGGTTCCGCCAACCGATGTCTCGAGCCCAAATCATCATAAGTTGCCCACAATTAAGTTATCGGTCCGGTGTTGAGAGTTCCGAGATAGATCCAAGTCCAGAGGCTCAAATTGTCCGTGAATCGGGGACACGGCTAATCGATTAGGTTTTAACCCTCCGCAGAGGTTTGTACACTTTACCCGCAAGATTCGATCCCTCTCTTTACGTTCTCGCACTTCGAGTGTTTGAGAACAAGATGACCAAACATGGTCTTCCAAAGAGTTCCTCGACCACCGTCCGGTGCTCATCCCATCCTACCGTAGTAGTTCTACATCTCGCTAGCACCGGCCCCAGCAGAGTCACAACTAAGGTCAACCAAGCCAGAGCCCATAATGACTTGCGGTTGCATGTAAGCTTCCGGGCATGAAGTATTCTTCCGTCTCTTTGAGTCTTGGTGAAGCTTTCCGCAAGATGTCATGGCGCTTCTCCATGCATCCCGCCAACCACTGGTTTCTCCAGGTGCCCGTCCAACAAATCCTTCACCCAAGAGTGTGTATTGAATTCTGTCTCGAGTCTTGAAGTCTTGAGGCCTTGAAGATGCAGATCCTTGCAGATTCCATCATGGAGTTGTCGCCATTGACGAGAGTCCTCCTTCTTCACACCACTCGTGCACTCATACCAAACCCCGTCTACTATAGCGTAGCATTAAAATAAATAACGTCCGGGCTTGGTAACAGGGTGATGGGTTCTGCCTCATGCATACTACTCAACTACAAGGATTCAATAACACTCTTGAGGGGTGGTTGCAAAGGTGCCACTAAATGCAATAAAACATAGGTAAGAAAGCATGGTCAAAGTGAACTTGCCTTGTTGACGATCTTGAAAACTAAGGGATTCAGAGTAGCAAGCTTCGCACTCGGAAATTCTACCGAGGCAAACAATAACTATAATAAGCACATAGCATATGATCACATAACACAATAGCATAGTAATATAACACACCAAAACAAACGAATAAAAACCCAAAGGAAAATCTCGAAGAAATCCAACTCAAATTTTTCCTACTACAAACTACAACTAGAATAGTTTTATTCAACAACAATTTCCCTAACATAACCTTTTCATGGTTTTATGTTAACTTAACAGAAAAGAATTCATTAAGCAACTAGGAGCAAAAAAGAATTAATTTAAAAGCTATAGTAAAACTCCTATTAGGCCTAATTCAATTTCTATTAAGAAAAATAAAATAAAACTTTTATTTATTATTAATAAAAGTTCATCCATTAACGTGACAGGAACTATCCTAGAATAATCAATCATATGTTAAAAATAAATTTATTTACTAATTAAAATAATAGGAAAACAGTAGCTAGTTAATTAATTAGGATTAACAAGATTCTGCTTAAAACTATTTATTTATTAATCCTAAAATACCCAAATTAATTTCTATGGTTTGGCAAAGTCAAAACAAAGTTGGGACAAAAAGAATCATTTAAAAATAATTTTTCTAACTCAAGTTATAGCAGATTTACTATTTTGACTAAAACTAAATTAAAGCAATTTAAAATAATTTTAACATAGCTAATTATATATTCTACAGAAACTATAGAAAATTTGCAAACCAACAAAAAAAGAATCACCTAAAAATATTAAACAGAATAAAAGATATTAATTTTTCAAAACAGGAACTATTCTGTTAAAACAAAAAAATGAAAATAAAAGAAAAAGGGCCTAATGGGCCTAAACTACGCACTGTGCGTAAAATAACCTAAACGGGCCTAGGGTTAAACTAAAACGGGCCGGCTAAATCAAAATAACCTAACTAAAATAAATCAGAACGAACCGGCCAACCGGCGGTTTTATAAAGAAATACCCTTCTGGGTTCTAATCTACACCGTCCATCACGACGGACGGGGAGGGATTCCGGCGACAACCGGAGCTCAAGGCGGGCGGCGATGGCACGAGTGCGGCGAGGCTCCGGGCGTCGGGAGGTCGGGAGTGGCGGTCGGGTGCAGACGAGGTCGGGAGGGGTTTGGTGGAGTCGATGGGGGTCGGGGTGGCTAGGCGGCGGCATTTGACAATGGCGGCAAGGGAGCCGGGCTCGGTGAGCTCGAGCGGAGGAGGGGTCCGGCGAGGGCTAGGGGGGAAATGGGGTGCGGGCGAGGTTTAAATAGGCGGGGCCTCGTCGGGAAGGGAGGCGATCGGGGAATCGATCCGGATCTCGCGGGATCCGTGATCCGCGAGGCGACAGCGTGGCGTGGGGCAAGGTTGAAGGGGTGGGGTCCGCTGTCGGTGAGAGAGAGAGAGGGGCGAGGCGAACGGGCGACCGACGCCAGAGGGTTTCGGGCGCGGGGCGAGGTGAGAGGGAGCTGGGCCGGCTCGGCTGCCACAGTGGGCCTTTGAGGCTGCGCCTGGTGAGGAGGTTTGTCGGCCTTGAAATTTGGGCAGGGGGAACTGGTGGCACTGGGGGGTTTCTCTTTTAAATTTTAATTTTTAAAATAAAACAAAACAGTAGTATAACTTTTAAAATATAAATATTTTATATAGGGTATATATATACCAAAATGATCAGGAATATTCCCTATCATTTGAAC
Organism: Aegilops bicornis; assembly: GCA_021605145.1. Lineage (NCBI taxonomy): Eukaryota > Viridiplantae > Streptophyta > Magnoliopsida > Poales > Poaceae > Aegilops > Aegilops bicornis. The sequence continues at coordinate 2,715,488 of JAHIAL010000021.1, read as the reverse complement.
ATTTTTCCAAAGGCAAAATCCAAACTTTATAAAAATCCATTTTTCAAATTCAAATAAAATTCAGATTTGAATCCAAAACTTTTGGCAATGTTTTCCTCTGATATTTTTGGAGTGTCATGTCTACTCCTCTCATACTTTTGATCAAGTATTTATCGTGCATAAATTTGAAATGAATTCCACTTGCCAAAATTTGAATTCAAATAACAAAACTCAATTTTTGAAAGGGGTTTCAAGGCACTTTCAAATGATTTTCAATTTGATACTTTTTAACTTCCAACTCATATTTCATATAATTGAAGAAGTCATTTTATCTTCCCTCATGAAAATCATTGAGTTGCATAAAGTTTTGAATTTGAAATATTCCCAAATGAAATTCAAATCTTTTCCAAAACCCTTTTCATTTCAAAATGGAAGAAGTCATGTCATCTTCACTCTAGGGTTTTGTGTTGGAATGAACTTGAATTCATTGGGATCCAAAAAGGCAAAGGGGAAAGTTTGGGAAAGTCATTTCATTCCCTCTCATTCAACTTTAAAAAGTTTTCAAATTCCACTCAATCAATCAAACAAACAATCTGACAACAAGCATAGTTATTTATCTAATATAACATTCCAAAATTTAGAATTTTGGGATGTTACACCGCTCCGGACCAAAAACTCGTCACAAGTCCAGTGGTGGTAGGCACGGATGTATTTTTTAGTACCGCTCGCAAGCAGTAGTACCGCTACCCTTTGAGGTAGTACCGCTACCCCTTGCGGTAGTATGTCAGTGAGGTCGAAGCGGTAGTACCGCCTGTCTGGCTGTGAGCATAACGGTTGGATTTTCCCCACCTATAAAAGGGGGTCTTCTTCCCAATGAACCTTATCCTTTGAGCTCGTGTTCTTCCCCCATTGTTGACCTTCTTCGAGCTTGCTATCTCTCAATCCCTCCATGGATTCTTGTTAGTTTTTGGGGGAAAGTAGAGAGGAGATCTAGATCCACATTTCCACCAATCAATTTCTCCTCTATGTGAAGGGAACCCCTTGGATCTAGTTCTTGGTGTTCTCCTTCTTGTTCTTCCTCTCATTTTCCTCCCTAGCATTAGTTGCTTCGGTGGGATTTGAGAGAGAAGGACTTGGGCACTCCATGTGCCCTTGCCATTGCATTTGGTGCATCGATTTGAGTTCTCCACGGTGATATGTGGAAGTTACAAATTGAGAAGCTTATTACTCTTGGGTGCTTGGTACCCTTGAGCTTGTTCCTCTTGGGTGCTTGGGTGCCCTAGGCAGATTGGTGGTGTTAGGAGCTCTTTCATTGTGGTGTAAAGCTCCGGGCAAGCGTCGGGGTCTGCAATTAGGTTGTGGAGATCGCCCCGAGCAATTTGACGGGTACCGGTGACCACCCCCAAGGGTTGCCAAAGTGTACGGGTTTGATGACCGCCCCCAAGGGTTGCCATTTGTACGGGTTCGGTGACCGCCCTCAAAGGTCCCTTAGTGGAATCACGGCATCTTGCATTGTGCGAGGGCGTGAGGAGATTACGGTGGCCCTAGTGGCTTCTTGGGGAGCATTGTGCCTCCACGCTGCTCCAAACAGAGATTAGCATCTGCAAGGGTGTGAACTTCGGGATACATCGTCGTCTCGGCGTGCCTCGGTTATCTCTTACCCGAGCCCTTTACTTATGCACTTTACTCTATGATAGCCATATTGTTTCTTGTCATATATCATGCTATCACCTAGTAGTTTATCTTGTTTAGCATAAGTTGTTGGTGCACATAGGTGAGCCTAGTTGTTGTAGGTTTTGTGCTTGACAAATTAACCGCTAGGTTTATTCCGCATTTGTTCAAGCCTAAACCGTAATTATTTTAAAGCGCCTATTCACCCCCCCCCCCCCTCTAGGCGACATCCACGATCTTTCAATTGGTATCAGAGCCTCGTCTCTCTTTGTTAGGCTTAACCGCCTAGAGAGTAAAGATGTCGACTAGGGGATTAGGATTCTCTGACACTCTTAATTTCGATGGCACAAATTTTGATGCTTGGGTAATTAGTATGCTTAATCTCTTTAGGGTCATGGACCCAAATTTAGAGCGAATTGTAGATATGGGTTTTCTCCTCCAAAGGATCCCCAAAGATTATCTTTAGAGGATGAGAAAAACTCTTATCTCAATGCTCAAGCTTCTAATGTGCTTTTCGATGCTTTGAGCAATGTAGTTATATTTCAACTCATGCCGTTCCGGGATGCTCATGAGTTGTGGACAAAGCTTCAAGATAAATATGGTGTGTCCAAGATTTGTGGGGATGATTGTTCCCCCTCCACCTCCGGCCGTGTTGCTTTCTCAACTTCTACTACATCACCCACATGTGGTTTGCCACAAGGTAATGATATGGTGAGTAGTGGTGGTCATTGCAATGATGATAGTGTGCTTATCATTGATGACTATTCATCACTATTTTATTGTAGTGCTCCACCTTTGGACTTCAACACTCCGAGCTCTCTAAATGTTTCAGATGCTTGTGTTGATAGTCCTTGCATATCATGTAGAAATTGCTTTACTAAATCTCATGATGATATGCTTGCTATGTCTTGTTGCCATGATTAAAATGCATCTATTTCCTCCAATTGTTGTGCTAACAATGTAGAGGAAACCAAACACCCCATGGGACAAGATGTGGTTGTGAATGGTGCCTCAAGGGATCCTACATCATCATCGATTGCGTTTTGCCTTATGGCTAAGGCTTCAAAGGTATCTCCCACTTTGAATCCCAATATATCTTGTGATGAAGTAAGTGATGAAGTGAATGATACCATTGCCTCCTTAAAAATTAAGGGAGAAATGATTTTTAAAGCTCTTCATAAGAATAAAATTGCTCGTTCCAACTTCAGGGAAATCATGTCTATTGCTATCTGTCGGTGTACAAAAAGAGGGGCGCATTATTTGTACCCCTTTTCCTATGCAGGCGGCAATCGAGTAGCGCCCACGGCCACACCAAGCGTAACGAGGGAGGTGAGCCAAGGTAAGATCGAAGCCCAAGACAATCAAAAGCAACGCCAAGGCCAAGACCACAGAGAGCAGAGAGAGACGAAGCAGGTTCCCGGCAAGACCCTTTGTCAAGGCCTCAACAGCCCCGGCAAGACCCTTGTCGGGACAGCTCGCCCCGCACCAACAGAGCGAGCCACCCTTCAGCCCACGGTCCCCAGCACCATCGTCAGCGTGAGGCCAGAGCTCGGGAAGGCACATCTGTGGTGGCATGCAGATCTTTGTGAAGACATATTCAAGATCAGATGAGGATTAGAAGACGACGACCCTCGGCAAGATCCTTGCCGAGGAAGAACCTGAACCCGGCAAGACCCTTCTTGGGGGCGACAAATACGCCACGGCAAGACCCTTTGCGGGCCACGGCGAGACCCATGTCGGGCCACCCGCAAGCCCTCACCAAAAGATGCCCGGCTGGGCCACCGCCAAAGCCTACCGGCAAACCAAGCTCCCATCGCCGTTCACACGCGGCCGCTAACCCAACCAGCTGGGCGGGCGCCTGCGTGGCAACATGCAGCTCCCAGGCCAACTCATCGAGCGCCTGCGTGGCGGCATGTAGATCTTCGTGAAGGCTCCATCACCGCGCCACCTCAGCTGCCTGCCTGCCTACATGGCACCGCATGCATCGCTGGCCAAGGCGCATGTCGAAGCAAGGAAGAGCGGCGACGGACGGGACGGGCCTCGCCCCCATCCCCAATAAAGCAAGCGGACACCTAAGCGATGCATTAAATGCATCTTGTCCTGTGTCTGAGGATAACCTCGCAACATCAGACGCTTTTCCACCTCATGTGTGCCTTGGCAGCAACCCATTTTTCCTATAAAAGGAGGCCCGAGGCGACCAGGAGAAGGATTCAGCTCTTCGAACCACGCGCTGACCATAGCTAGTTCGAGAGCTCAAGAACTCTCGTAAATACACCCACCAAAGGAGGACTAGGTTTTACGCATCCTCGCGGCCCGAACACAGGTAAACAATCCTTGTGCTTGTCTACTAGCCCGCCTCTCTCGCAACCTCAAGGCCTCGGGCAACCGTAGTAGGGATTCTTGTGATCCCATAGGTGTCGTTCCACGCCGACATCTTTGGCGCGCCCGGTGAGAAGCGAATTGTGAGAATCTGGTCTGGTAGTTAGCCTAGCGATTCTTCGTCGCTTTCGGTTTCTGAGAAGAAGGCGCCTGGAGAAACGACGCCGGCTCGGCAACAGAAAAGCTAAGTTATTCAAAGCCTTGGATTATTTCCTTTTTACACTTGAGGTTATCGTCCTCAGAGATCTCGCCTATGTATGAGAAACCTGCATAAAGGGCCCTCCATGATTGTAGCAACGCCCTTGTTTTGTTTCGAGTCCGCTCAACAGCTCAAAGCGGCCGTGTCGAAAGTGGCGGGGTAGCCTACCGCACCTGGCAACGCTCCCAACTCTGATTCGAGTCAAGCTCGACAGTTTGGGCAGCCGCGCTAAGGCCGGCAAGGTAGTTCACCCGGCAGCAAGCACACCCAGCAGGCCAATTGGGATCCGTCCCTAAGACGCCACCTTGGGTTTACGCGCCGGCGAGCTTACCCAGTAACGTAGGGTGGACATACAAAGGAAGATCGAACGGGAAAATAACATGCATAATACTGGAAGTGTTGCAGAGTTATATTACATCAAATAGTTGCTGCGGTTCTAACTAGAGATAGCAATTGTCCTGGTTGTGAACCTGCAGCGACGGCAAAGAATGGGATGCCTAATCCCGGCGCTGGCCCTCCACCCTCGCACTCGCCGACTTCGGTGATGATGGGCTCGATCGCTCCTGGCGGGCGCAAGGTCGGTACCCTCCGCAAAGAAGCTCTCAGTAGCGTCGAGAAGTCGAGATCGGGGAGTACCCGGTCGCCACCTTGGTGAGAACCTTGGTCATGGCTCCCTGGCAAAACCTCTGGGACTCGTCGGCCAGTGAGGCCGCCCGGTTGGCGTGGAGCCGCTCCAGAGCGCCGACGACCTTCTCAAAGAACAAGGTCAGGCTGCAATTGGCGCGCACGCTCCACTCCGGGACGTACCTCACGTCCAGATCCCCATGATGGCCAGCTGGGCGGCGGCCTGGTTGGCGACGGTGGCGAGGCGATCGAGCCAACGGTTCTCGCCTGCCACGTGATCCGTGAAGTTGAGGCCCTCGTTCTTCCACAACAACTTCTCACCCTCCAGCTCCTTGGCCAAGGTCCCTTCTCGGGTCTTGGCCTCCTCCAGCGCCTTCTCGAGACCCTCCAACTTCAGCTTGAGGTCCTTGATGGAGTTGTTGGCCTAGGAGAGCTCCCGGCCTTCGCGATGACCGCGCCTGCACCTGCAGCCAGGGCATTTAAGCGTGTCCTTCTCCGGGACAGCTTGGGGCCTGCTCCTTGACTGTCGCTCCGCCTCCAACTCCTTCACCTTGCCGGCATGCACCTAGGCCTGGGCATCGAGTGCCTCTTGGTGCCTCTGCTCTAGCTCACTGGTCCGCTACAAGGCAAGCTTCTCCACCTCTGCATCCTTGCCGCGAAGCATGGCGGCAAGCTTCTCCTCGCGTGTAGCCTGAAGAAGTCCCGAAGCTCAAACACGTTAACAAGTGCCGAGGGGAAGGCGGAGTCACGTCTGCACCGCCTTGGCCCCTCTCCCGGGCGGCTCCCTGGCTTCAGGCGTCCTTGGCCACTCCCTTGACCTTGGTGGATTTTGGTGCCATGGCGGCTGGGGAGGAGGGCAGGGTGAGGGCGGCGGAGAAGCCTGGCGGCGGCGGCGGGGCGATGCTTGAAGAAGAAGAGAAAGGCGGGCGGAGGTTTCTGAGATTGGGGTTGCGTGAAGGGCAAAAGGAACAGTGCGCCCAAGGTTATCCCTTTTTATGGGGAAGCCGCAGGGCGCGCTGCCCATTTACTGTGATGTGACGCATGCATGTGGAAACCGCCCACGCATGCCGCCCCACGCCACGCACACCACTCCACGCCGTGCCACGCGCTGGTCGTGGGAGGCGGAGCGCCTTGAAGAATCTCACCACGGTAAAAACTGCCCCACACCTGCACAAGCACCGTTTTGGGCCTGGCCCAACAACGTGTCGCGCTTATGTGTGGCCCAGGCCCGGGGGCTCCTGTCGGTGTACAAAAATAGGGGCGCATTTTTGTACCCCTTTTCCTGTGCACGGGCAGTCAGAGCCGCGCCCACGGCCACACCAAGCAGAACGAGGGAGGTGAGCCAAGGTAAGATCGAAGCCCAAGACAATCAAAGCAACGCCAAGGCCAAGACCACAAAGAGCAGAGGGACGAAGCAAGTTCCCGGCAAGACCCTTGCCGAGGTGACCTCGGCAGCCCGGGCAAGACCCTTGCCGGCCAGCTCGCTCCACCTGAGCAAGCCACCCTTGAGCCCACGGCCCCGGCACCATCGTCACAACAGGGGCAGAGCTCCTGGAAGGCACCTCTGTGGTGGCATGCAGATCTTTGTGAAGACATATTCAAGATCATATGAGGATTAGAAGATGACGACCCTCGGCAAGATCCCTGCCGAGGAAGGCCACCAGACCCCTGGCAAGACCCTTGCTGGGGACGACAGCGCGCCACGGCAAGACCCTAGCCGGGCCACACGGCGAGACCCTCGCCGGGCCACCCGGCAAGGCCCTCACCAAAGATGCCAACGGGGCCACCGCCAGGCCCGCCGACGACCAAGCTCCCATCGCCGTTCACACGTGGCCGCCAACCCAACCAGCTGGGCGGGCGCCTGCGTGGCAACATGCAGCTCCCAGGCCAACTCATAGAGCGCCTGCGTGGCGGCATGCAGATCTTCGTGAAGGCTCCACCACCGCACCACCTCAGCTGCCTGCCTGCCTACATGGCACCGCACGCATCGCTGGCTAAGGCGCGTGTCGAAGCAAGGAAGAGCGGCGACGGACGGGACGGGCCTCGCCCCCGTCCCCAATAAAGTAAGGGGACACCTAAGCGATGCATTAAATGCATCTTGTCCATGTAATACGAGGGATAACCTCGCACATCATCGCCTTTCCACCTCCCCGTGTGTGCCACTGTGGCAACCCCTTTTTCCTATAAAAGGAGGCACGAGGCGACCAGGAGCAGGATTCGGCTCTTTTGAACCACGCGATGACCACAGCTAGTTCGAGAGCTCAAGAACTCTCAGAAATACACCCACCAAAGCAGGACTAGAGTTCTACGCATCTTCGCGGCCCGAACCTGGGTAAACGATCCTTGTGCTGTCTACTAGCCCCGCTCTCCTTGCAACCCTGCGCCCCGGCAACCGTAGTAGGGATTCTTGTGATCCCATAGGTGTCGTTCCACGTCGACACTATTGAGGGCAAGAAATATATTGATGAGTTGGAATCTCGTCTTGAGGAGCATGAGGTCACCATTGATAAAATGGAAGGTCATGAGCGTGATTACGCTAATGAGATTGCAGACCTCTCTCAAGCTCTTGAACTTGAACAAACCACAAAGGAATCTCTTGAGGAGACTCTTGCTCTAGAATTATCTAGAGTGAAGGAATCTCATGATAGAGCTCTTGAGGTGGCCAATGTTTTTGAAACTAAAAATTCTAATCTTGGAGTTGCTCATGCTAGACTCCTTGAGGATTTTGAGCACCTCGAAAATAGCTCAAGGGTCATCAAGGGTGAGCTCATCAAACTCACCGAGTCTCATGATCAACTTGAAGCTTCTTATTTAAAAGAGCTTGCCAAGTTGTCCTCTCCTATTGTTGTTAATTATGATGCTTGTGCTACTAACTCTATTACTTGTGAAGCATCCATTTTGAAGGAGAACGTTGAGCTACGGGCTCAACTTGAGTTGCTATCTAGCAATTATGGGAAATTGGAAGAAAGCCATGAAAAGCTCTCAAGCTCTCATGATGATCTTCTAGTATCCCGTAATGTGCAAAAGATAGCACATGAGGCCATGATTGCTAAGGTAACATCTAGTGAGCCTCATGTGGACACTAGCACTACTTTTAGTCAAAATGCTATATTGCCTTGTGCTAGTCCTCGCGATTCATCCATGCATAACATTGGTACATCTTGTGATGAATTGCTTTCCTTGCCTTGTTGCTCTAACAATGAAGCTTATACTTCCTCTAGTGCTTGTGTTGAGACTAACCATGTAGAGGAAATCAAAGAGCTCAAGGCCCAAGTCACTTCTTTGAAGAAAGATTTGGAAAAGTGTCATGAAGGGAAGGCCATACTCAACAATATCTTGAGTGTACAAAAATCCCTCACTGACAAAGGTGTACTTGGATTCAAATCCAATAAGAAGAAGGAGTCCAAGAGCAACAAGAAGAAGGGCCAAAAACAAGTCAAGAATTCGGCCAAGATCATTTGCTTCAAGTGCAAAATTGAAGGGCATCATGTTAGATCTTGCCCTTTGAAGAAGAAGGCCATTAGTGACAAGCAACAAGGGAAGCGGTCACAAGTTCACTCTCATTCTCAACCTCAAGTTGAAGAAAGGCCTCTTCCCAAGAAAACTCAAGCTAATGCTTCTCAAGTTGAGAAATCAAGTGAGAAGAAAGTAAAGAGTAGAGCGTTGCTACCTATGTCATGAAAAAGGTCACGTTGCTTCTTCATGCACAAATGGTACCTTATCCAACCCTATTCTAATTGATGATATCTATTCTCTTGGGAAGGATAAGGTTGGCAATGTGTTTGCCAAATTTGTTGGGGCTCAAAGTGATGTCAAGAAAAGAACCATTTGGGTAGCCAAGCCTATTGTGACTAACCTCTTAGGACCCAACTTGGTTGGGGACCAACTAGCTCATACTTGATCAATAGGTGTTGTTGGAGGTCATTGGAGACTTGGCTACATTATGAAGAATTAAGGGGACTTCATCATTCTTATTGTCTCAAGCCAAGTCATTCGGATTATCAAGTTTGTCTTATATCCAATGTTCCTCCTTGCGGTAACTCGTGCTTAAAGTGTTTACATTGATAGTTACTTGCCCCTTTGCATGTTTGGTTTCGTTCCTTGCATGTGTTTGTATATGTTGTGCTTCCAACTTGATTATCTTGAGCAATCAAGTATGCGTGTGTTGGTTTGCACATCATGTATGCGTGTGTGTCATGCATTGAGCCTTTTTGCATCTTGTTTATTTCTTAGTTGGCTCTTGTGAGAGATTAATGGAATATCCCATTATGTTTGAGTGATGTGCTTTGTGCACCTCACAATCCTATAAATGTGTGTCATGAGTAATACCATCTAGTATTGATATTTCAAGATTATCTAGTCGCTATGTGCTATGTCTTCTCATGAGAAATTCAAATTCTAAATATTCCATTAATTATCTCTTGTTGTATCCTTTTATTTGCCTCTTGTTTATCCTTAATTGGTATCACATTATGGGGGAGTAATATGCTATGTGTATATTACTAGCCTAGAAAATGTGTACATTTGAGATATTGTCACCTAGAGTTGATATTGTAAATTATCTTGTTCCTAGGTGGCATGTTAGCTCTACAAGTTGCAATTTGCTTTTTGTTTGGTGTGAAGATGATGTCGGATATCCTTGCTATCTACCACCGGGAATTATTTCCATTTACTTCTTGTCTTTTGACAATTGGTACTCACTTGTGTGGTAGAATTTATTGATCATCTCTACATTGGCTTTTGCTTTTATTTGCCTTTTCTCTTGCCAAGGAATGTATCAACTCCCTTTGTCTTCCATACCACTTGTGGATCTTGTTTACTTCTTGATCTTGTCTAGTGTTTTCTAGATATAGTGAAAGTGTTGATCCCACCTTGTGCATTATGTATTCAAATGCAAATTCTTTATAATGCACTAGTCTTGGGGGAGCTATCCTATTTTCTATAAAACACACATCTTGCGATCCTTATCAAGTGTGTGTTGGTGGAAGGCAAGCCGTTTTCGGTTTTGGTACTTTGTGCCATCATGAAACTTTGTAGAGAGCTTGATTTGTTTGGAACCATCCTCTCTTTTGGGAGTTTGATATCTTTTATTTTGAGTGTATCAATGGATATCTCATTCCTTGATGTATCTTTTATGGATATCCTCCAAGTGATGTTTTATTCATTTGGTATCTTTTCTTCACTTGGTTTTTCTTTGTCATTTGGTATCGATTCTTGAAGGTCTTGAGCATGCATATTTACTTCATGTAGTCTCTGTGGCATGTCTTCTTTATTTGACCCAATATATAGGGAAACTCCACCAAGTCTCAAATTGGATGAGATGTGCATGAAATTCATTTCCTTCTCTATATGCACATATTTATGTGGAGTTTGTCCTATGTATATTGTTGTTTCTAACTCTTTGGTCCCAATGAGTTTGGGTACCATTTTGTTTGTGTTGTTGTTCTAGGAACAATTGTAGATGCATTGGATGCTCGGCTCACTCACAAGGAAGGTGGTGTCACCATGTGCTTATTGGATTCAAGCTAGGATGCTCAATGAACTACTATCTACTACCTTCAATTGGTTTCTTCTACATCCTTCCAATGATATCTCGGTAACAAGTATCTACATGCATTATTTTCTTGCATTCAACCTTGTGTAGGTTGCATCTTGGCATGCTATTCATTCCATCTTGTGATACTTGTTTCCTTTCTCAATGCATCTCAACAACGATCTCATGTTGCTAGTTGTGATGTCTTTGATGGTTGTATGGTAGGAATTCATTTATATACAATAACACCATATCTAGCCATGTGCTATGCTTCAAAGCAAATATCTTATTGGTATATGTATGACTTCCTTTTGGATATCTTGTTCCTCGTGTTGTAACTATTTTGGGTGTACATCCTTCTTTGTAGATATATATCATCATGATTTCGTCTACCTAGAATCTTATACACTTGAGAGAAGTTGCATATCTAGTTGATATCCTTTCTTTCACGTCCACCTTGTCTTTCTTATGTTATTTCTTTGGTGGCTCCGTGAAAGCTTCTGCCTTGAGTGCGTGTCTTCTATCATTGCATCTTGATGCACTCTTGTGTGGTGAAGATCATTTTCCTCATGCTTATCTTTACGAGGCTTTTGCCATCTTAATTGGTATCCCTCGTCTTGATGAGGCTTTGTCACAAGCATAGGTTCTTTATATGCTTATTAGTAAGCTTGTGAACCCATTTGCTAGTTGTGTGTGGGAATGATAGGCCTTGCACCGTGTGCCTCATTCTTTCAAGACTTTATTGATGCTTAATGCTCATCCATACATTAGTCTTCTCAAGTGCATTGCCTTGACTCACACACATCATTTTGGTTGAGCCCATTCTTAAGTTGCCTCTTTTACTTGTTGCTCAACCATGTGTTTGTTGCAAGTACTAGGCTTTGTTTCCTATATGCTCACTTGCACTTGTTTTAAGTTTCTATTGATTTTGGGGGAGCTATGATCCTATTTTGTGCACTTTGTATCCAAATACAACTATTCTTATGTGTGCACAAATCATGGGGAGCTTCTCTAATTTCTTTAGAACACTCCTTTGCTCATATCATAATATCCTTTATTCATGTGGCTCGTAGGATCTTTGGTCTAGTTGGTTCAATTGATATCCTTTGATTGCTTGCTTCAATTGGTATCTTTTGATTGCTTGATTGCTTGTGTCTCTCTTTGTTATGTCCTTGTGGCATATCATTCTTTAGCAATCTTTGTGCCTCAATATAGTTTGTGTTCCTCCAAGTATTTACCTTTGGATATGTGTATGGCATTCCACTATCTTTTTGAGAAATACACAATTTCTGGAGGAACACTTTTTATATTGGACTTCTAAGCTTTTCGCCCATTTTTGCAATCGATGCCAATGGGGGAGAAGTTTCAGAGAGTTTTGTGGAGAAGGTTTTCAGAGTCTTCTCCTTGCTTTGGTTTTGTTCCTAAGCATTTGCATCTCATTCTCTTGCATCATTGGTTGTTGCATTGCATGTTTATGCATAATTCCTTATATAAACTCTATTGAAAGTGATTGTCATCAATTAACAAAATGGGGGAGATTGAAAGGACATGTGGTGCCCCATGTGTGGTTTTGGTAATTGATGACATTCTCTATGGACTAATGGTTGCATTGAGTTATATTTGAAGGATTTGTCCATAGGCATTTCTTGAAGTACATGTGTTGGTTTCAAGGAGTTTATGAGTTGACCAAGGTGGTATTAAGGAATTATCCAAAGATTGGTCATAGAGTTGGAAAGAGTCAAGGTTGATCAAGACTAAGTACAGAGAGTGATTCAAGTTGATCATCACACAAAGCGTAGAAGATACACCGAGTGGGATCAAGTGATCTCATGGTATGGTAAGCATTGTCCATTGTGCTTTGTGCTAACCCATGGTCTATGTGAGAGTTCTATGTGGGGTTAGGTACGTGTTCATGGGCTTGCGTCAAGAGGAAGATATCACTCAACCAATGGAGAGGATGTCATCAAGTGGTGATCGTCATCAAGAATTCCATGCGCAAGTTCAAGTGGAGCATCGCGAAGAGATCAAGTGCTTGATGAGGGAGTCCTAGATTAGGGGGTCCTCGGACAGCTGGACTATATCCTTTGGCCGGACTGTTGGATTATGAAGATACAAGATTGAAGACTTTGTCTCGTGTCCGGGTGGGACTCTCCTTGGCGTGGAAGGCAAGCTTGGCAATTCGGATCTGTAGATCTCTTCCCTTGTAACTGACTCCATGTAACCCTAGCCCCCTCCAGTGTCTATATAAACCGGAGGGTTTAGTCCGTAGGACAACAACAATCATAATCATAGGCTAGCTTCTAGGGTTTAGCCTCTACGATCTCGTGGTAGATCAACTCTTGTAATACTCATATCATCAAGATCAATCAAGCGGGAAGTAGTGTATTACCTCCATCGAGAGGGCCCGAACACAGGTAAACATTGTGTCCCCGCCTCCTGTTACCATCCGCCTTAGACGCGCAGATTCGGGACCCCCTACCGAGATCCGCCGGTTTTGACACCGACATTGGTGCTTTCATTGAGAGCTCGTGCGGTTGTCACCATAAGGCTTGATGGCCCTTCGATCGCCGGCAACGATGCAATCCGGTAAGGTTTTTTCCCCAGATGATCAGATTCAAGGCGTTTCCGCACTACGGGCTCGCTTGGCCATCTGGAGCAGATCGAGAGCTACGCCCCTGACCGTCAGGTCAGGTTTGGAAACTTAAACTATACTGCCGACATCCGCGGAGACTTGATCTTCGACGGATTTGAGCCCGTGTCAGGTGCGCCGCACAGTCACGACGAGCATGACTTATCTCTGCCGTCGGACAGTGTTTGGGAGATCACCCCTTTGGCAACTCCGACCCTCAATCCGGAGCAGATCGCGCCGTCCGAGGACGGGTGGATGGACCCCGTCACAGAGGCCGCACACTCAGCGGCGATAGACCCGAATGCTAACTTTACCTCCTACGAGACCTGTGTTGCCGGATCCTTGGATTCATCCCCGGCCACGGGCTCTGAACCGCCTACGTCCATGCCTATCGAATCTGATTGGGCGCCGATCATGGAGTTTCCCTCCGCGGATATCTTTCAAAGACTTTTCGCCCTTAGCGTCGCGCTAAATTCATTAAGGTCTCTCTCCTTGTCGAGGAGGCCTTGGTCGAACTATGTCGGCTCGGCCGAAAGGAAGCGGGGCGACGAAAGAATTCGTACCCACCCACCACCCACTTAATAGCCACTGTCGACGATTTAACCGACATGCTCGATTTCGACTCCGAAGACATCGACGGTATGGACGACGATGCAGGAGAGGAACAGGAACCACCGCCCACAGGGCGCTGGACAGCCACTTCATCACACGATATATATATGGTGGATACACCCAAAGAAAACAATGACGAGGAATGGAAGGATGCAGTGAAGGATGGTTCCCTCGAGAAGCAACCAAAGCGACGGCGTAGGCGCCGCTCCAAATCCTGTCTCGGCAAAAACAGCGATAACAGCGCAAGGAAAAATAATACCCCGGTCGACTCCAAAGGAAACGACGACCACATGGACCCAACGACAGAGCAGGACGAGCCAGCGGACGGCGAACATAGTACGGAGCCGCTGTCTGATCACGGCGACACCGAGGATAAAGCTAATCAACCTGTCTCGGGAGAGGAGAATAGCCCGGACGACGATTTACGCACACATCATCCCGGAAAGGCACTTGGAGAAGGCTTATTGCCACCGCGAGAGTCTAAAGAAGCGAAGCAAAGGCTTAAGGTCACGCAAAAAATACACTCAACGATAGATGGAACAAAGTGCTTGACACTTGAAGAAAGAAATCTGATTGGCGATCGCCACACAAAGAGCTATCCAAAGCGCAAGCTGCTTGCACGAATTCGATGGCGAGGCCTTAGAGCCTATCTGACCGAAAAATAAAGCGGCCGATCGGCGGATCGACCACCCCGCATGCCGCCGATAGGGTGGCTAACGATGTCGCACATAAGTCAAGACTACGATCTACGTGAGGACTTGCACAAAAAATCCGGTATGACCAGGTCCATCTACGAATCTAGGAAGCGAGCCCCGGCACAGAAGTAAACACACTACAACCGTCAGAATGCCATGACACATCCAAATACAGGGGTGCTGCGCACCCCCTATGCTTCACCGATGAGGTGCTGGATCACGAATTTCCAGAGGGATTCAAACCCGTGAACATAGAGGCATACGACGGAACGACAGACCCTGGGGTCTGGATCGAGGACTTTATCCTCCATATCCATATGGCTCGCGGAGATGATCTCCACGCCATCAAATACTTGCCCCTCAAGTTGAAAGGACCAGCCAGGCACTGGCTGAAGAGCCTCCCCGAAAACTCAATCGGAAGTTGGGAAGAGCTTGAGGATGCTTTTAGGGCTAATTTTGAAGGGACCTATGTCCGACCTCCGGATGCAGATAATTTAAGTCATATAATTCAACTGCCCAGAGAGTCAGCCCGAAAGCTTTGGAACAGATTCCTCACTAAGAAGAATCAGATTGTCGACTGCCGGATGTCAAGCCTTAGCGGCTTTCAAACACTGATGTCCGGGACGAATGGCTTCGCCCGGAACACCTCGGCCAGGAAAAACCGAGAACAATGGCAGCCCTAACAAGCCTTTTATGACCCGCTTTTGCGGCGAAGATAGTTAGCTGGCCCGTAGCGGCACCAAATGACGACTGCACATCCGAAGTCAGGGATGGTAATGGAAAACCACGACTTAATAAAATTTAAGCGTCGAAACAATGAAGACAGTTCGACAACACGGGCGTAAACGCCGGATTCAGGGGCTCTCGACCCGGTCAACGGAAAAAGCCATTTAAAGGCAGCAGAGATGGACCGTCCATCCTAAACAAGATTCTAGAAAGATTATGTCAGATTCATGGCACCTCCGACAAACCTGCAAATCACACCAGCAGAGAATGCCAGGTCTTCAAGTAGGCCGGCAAGCTAAACGCCAAACACAAGGGGAGGGAGACACCAAGTGAAGACGAGGATGAGCCTCGCCAGTAAAACACTGGGGGACAGAAAAAATTCCCACCAGAGGTCAAAACAGTGAACATGATTCACGTACGAAGAGGTGGAGCAAACACGCACTCTGATACATATGCGCTGTAGAGCCCGTCACCCCCCAGTTCAACCCTTGGTCGGCCTGCCCGATCATTTTTGACCGCAGGGATAGCCCGACCAGTATCCGGCACGGAGGATCGGCTGCCTTGGTACTAGACCCAATAATCCGCGGATACCATCTCACCCGAGAGCCCTTATGGACGGCGGCAGTAGTCTTAATCGATATATCGTGACACACCGCAAAAATAGGGATAGACCCGACGAATCAGCCAAAGCAATACTACCTTTAAAGGAGTAATACCAGGCCCAGAGGTTCAAGGCCCCGGCGCATCGGCTCTCCAAAGATTAGAGGTTGTATTCGCCTCCGACAACTTAAAGTGAAAAGTTAACCTTCGACATCACTCCATTCGAAGCAGCTATCAAGCACTACTCGGAAGAACGGCCTTCGCCGTTTTAATGCAAGACCGACACGCTTTATCTTAAGCTTAAGATGCCCGGTCCACACGGCATCATCATAGTTATTGCAAACATAGAGCGTTCCTTACGCGCGGAAGAATGTGTGGCGGCTTTAGCAGCCGAACACTGAACGGCCTCTCCAACCAGAATAAATGATCGGTCGTCAAGACCGTGGACATGGCTAGACGAGTCCGGCGCACCACTAGCTGTAACAGCTCAGATAAACCTGAGATTGGGTCGACGGATATACCCCCATAGGTGGTGCTAGGGGCTTCCCGCATGTAAAAAGGGCTACAGTTCGGCTTGACCTTATTTAGATTGAATTTTAATGGTTTATTAAGAATAAACAATTTTTTGCACGAAGACTTTCACCTAAGTTTTTCCCTTTTACAGATGACAATCGTGCTACACCCTTCCAGGATACGGCACAATGAAGACATAGGCGCAGACGTGCAGCAGGGCCCCGCTCAAAGGTTTCTTTTTAGATTAAGACCCTGTGCAAACCATATTCACTGTCTCTTGTTGCTTCACACCCTCCGGATACTCAAAATAACCAAGAGGGATGCCGGCGTTATTGGCATTTCGCCACGTCAGACTAATGCACGTATCTGGAAATTCAGGGCTTATTATCGAGGGCGTCACGTAGCCCAGTATGCGTTGTAAAGACTGAATACCTTAGGGAGTGTTCGGCGTCGCGAGTTTGGCCTTATATGCATCAGCTCCGAATCATGTCTTTGGTCAATAGTTGGGTTTGCCTGGCTCCCGTATTTTGCTACCTTATGTTCCGCTCTATCGGCTAAGGTGGCACTGGGAGAACTACTGCGATTGTGCCCTGGTTCATCTAGACGAGCACCTCAGTAGAGAAAGCCGAAAACTGACTGTCATGATAAAGCGCGAGACTGGTCAACCACTCGATGATTCAGCGGAATCTTCGTGATTCCTCCGCATTAATGAAGGGCCGGTTTCCCGGTCATGTATGTACGGCGCCCGTGATACGATCAACGGAAGTACTCAGGGGCTATATAGTAGCCCCACCACAAACTCCTATGGCTAAGTGAAAGTGTTAAAGCTTATATAGTCCGATTGCCTTGTTCGCCGCCATCACCTCCTTAACGTAACCAAGACGTTGGATCAAGTGTGAATACGCGTTGTCAACACTCGCATTATATGCGTGGGGAAATTTAAAACGGCGCAAACTTTCAGGTTATATACATACATAAACGGCCAGACAGGGAGGCATCATAATACTTTCGTGCAAAAGTATAAACATAGCCCTTATAACCCAAATAGCATTGTTTTAACAATTGGGATACATGTCACTCAAACATGATACTCTTGTTAATCGAGCCTCTATTAAACGAGCACCTTCTAGGACTTCTTCAAAATAGTGCTCGGCGAGACCTCGCCTACTACGGACCCGAGGTTGCAATAGCGGTGGCCTCCATCTCTGCTTCTTCAAGATGTCTTAACACGGGCAAGAGCCATCCGCGCACCCTCTATGCACGCCGACCTCTTTTACAAAGCATCGATATGCAAAGACAAAGCACCAAGGAATTGTTGCACTAAACCAAAATAACTATTCGCCTTGGTCCTTCCGCCAAAGATGATCCACGATGCACCTCATGGCAAGCCCGGACAACCTCAGGAGCTCAGCCCACTCGGCCATTTGCTCATTTAACAGCAGCGGACACGTTGGAGCACTGAACTGCGACCAGAACAACTTTTCCACTTCGTGATCTTTCTGATCTTTGAAAAACTCCGTCGCATCAGCAGCACTCGTTGCCAAGTCCAAGTACACGTCTGCAGCACTCCATAATTGATCCAGAGGGGCATACTTCGGATCTCCGAACTTCGTCTGCAACAAAAAGGGCTACCCAGCCGTAATATCTCCGGCTTGACGAAGCTCCTCCTTCGCCGCTCTAATTCTAGAGCGGGTTTCCTTGGCTGCTACCATGGCTTTCTTCAGGTCCGCCGCTTTAAGCAGCTTTCCTTTTCAAGAAGCTCATAACGGTCGGTGGCATCCTTCAACTCAACAGCCATCTTGGCTATTTTATCTTTGCTCTGGCGATGTGCAGCCTATTCGGCTCTTAACTCTTCGACCGCCTTTAGGGCGGCCGCATCACTTCTCCTGGCTTGTTCCTTGGCTCAAGGCAAGTTCCTTTGAAGGGTCTCTACGGCGGGTAGCTCCATCTGCAGTCACAGCATATTATAGATACTAGCATCATGCTCCTCTTAATATATGTTGACCACCGGAGAATACATACCTTGTGCCTCGTCAAGCCGCTTGTTTACAAGCACGATGTCCTCAAGTTGCCGCTTCAGTTTGGCAAATTCGCTAGTCCGGCCAGCCACGAACTCCTCAAATTACCGCACATGAAAGCAAAGATGATAATTACTGGGACTATGATCCTCTGTTTGTCAGCTTTGGACAAAGAACCAGAGTCTCGTGGGCTACTGTATGCGCATAGGGCACACCTAGCGTGTGCGGTACCATCAAAAAATATATATATTACTTTGCGTACCTTAAAGCCTCTTAGCATGATCATAAAAGCTTCATGCAACCCACTTTCGGTGGATGAGATCCTCTCAACCACCGTACCCATTAAATTACGATGCGCCTCTGAGATAGCCGCTTGCTCCAGAAGACTCATCAGCACGTCCGGTCGCGCACCGGACAGTCTCGGACTCTTTCTGTTGTTCTCCTTAGGAGCCGAATACTCTGGACCTCGGGTGGCCGAAGGGTTACCTTGTCTTGGTGGATCAGGAGAAATCCTCCGTGACGACACCTCAGGGTCGTCCGCCTCATGAGGTGGGGAGGCAGGGGGAGGCATTTCGCTCTCCATCATCTCCTAAGAAGATCTCTCAAGACGAACTACGCCGAGAAGGGCTACAATCCGAATCGCAAGACATACGCCTCGATTATTGTCCTCAGAGATGAAGCAGGATATATTTACCAAAAGTACTATTGTTCACTTACAGCTCGGAGGAGGGCTGATCCCCTTAGGGCATTTATGCGGTAAGGATGCCCTCCGGCAGGACCTCTGGCGAAGGTTTCTTCCCTCGCTTGGAAACCCTCGCTTCCAAAACCATCGTGAGGCTATCCTCTTCCGTCCTTGGGGAGAGGGAATTTTAGATTCTTCTCCCCGGTTATCCTCCTTCGCGGAGACACTAATTCCCCCGGTTCGGATGAGTAATGCGTGAGGCCCTCTTTCAGCTTCTTTATTCCTCCCTTTATCTTCCTCTGATGGCACCTGATAAGATGCATACTCAAGCATCCTGGCTAGTACAGGATCCAGTGAGCCTTCGGGAAGGGGGGCCGAACACCTGATCATCTTTGCCTTTTTTATCCAGTCCTAGTCAAAGAGCGACTTTTCAGAATGATGTTGTGATAAATAAAAAGACAGCATGTTCGGCCGCAGAATTACTTACAGGGTATCTCGGACGATTGCGCTTTAGATCCGCATCCTCACGTGTGTCCAGACACTTTATTAAATGCCGTCTCAAGAACAATCCATACATCCCTTCGAAAGGCGTCACGCCAAGAATTGCTGAATAGTTCGCGGTCCTTTCGAGTTGAACTCCCACATACGGAGAGGTCGATGTTGGCATGGCAGGACCCGCATTTAACTAGCATGACTTGCATTACCTTGACAAGGCTGACATCTCTCTCAAGGAGATCTCGGATGCGACTTCTGCAGTTGTCGGCATCGCCATTAATCGGCCTCAGGGCCCAGCCTCCCTTGTTGACCCACGACACCAGTTGTGGCGGGGGGGGCGAATGGAAGGCGGGGGCAGCTGCCCACTTAGTACTTCGGGGAGCCGTGATGTAAACCCACTCCCGCTGCCATAAGTTGGACATCTCCGGGAAGGAACCCTTTGGCCATGGAGCATCGGCGCCTTTGCTTATTATGGCACCTCCGCACTCTGCGTATCGCCCATCGACCATCCTCGGCTTCACATTGAAGGTCTTGAGCCATAAGCCGAAGTGTGGGGTCATGCGGAGGAAGGCTTCACACACGACGATGAACGATGAGATGTGAAGGATGGAATCCGGAGCCAGATCATGGAAATCGAGCCCGTAGTAGAACATAAGCCCTCTAACAAAGGGATCAAGACTAAAACCTAGCCCTCGGAGGAAGTGGGAAACAAATACGACACTCTTGTTGGGTTCGGAAGTGGGGATGACCTGCCCTTGAGCAGGCAGCCTGTATGTAGATTTTACGGTCGACACTGGCTTCTCTTAGCTTCTTGATGTCCTCCTCTATGACGGAGGAGGCCATCCACCTGCCTTGAAGGTTGGATCCGGGCATGATTGAAGGTCCGAAGCACTTAGCCTGCACCTTGGGTGTGGGAATTCGAGGTGGGGGAAGGGAAGGATCGAGCACAAGAAGAAAAGGACAGGCCTTGGCCCCTTTATAAAGAGGGTGAATATCAAGTGTCCCCCGTGCGGCCGTCTGGAACTTGCCTAAAAATCAAGGAGTCATACCAGCGGGCACGATTGGGTTACCCACACCCGTATTGATGAGAATCCCGCGATAAGGGGAACACGATCTCTGCTTTGACAAGACGTGCCAATAAAACCGCCTCGCAACATGTGCATGCAGTAAGTGGTGGGAAAACGGTTCAGTAATGACCGGACCACTTACGGATGTCATGCTACGAAAGTTGTCTACAGATTAGATTTGGTGGAAATATTATACTCTATGGTGGTATGTGGAATTTTTTTTGCAGAGCCGAGACGATCCTTGTGTTCAAAATCTTCTATGGAGTATTCGGAGGAAGAACCCGCCTTTGCAATGTCAAGACAATCTATGCTACGGACTCATCTTCATTGAAGCCTGGTTCAGGGGCTACCGAGGAGTCCTCGGATTAGGGGTCCTCGAACAGCCGGACTATATCCTTTGGCCGGACTGTTGGATTATGAAGATACAAGATTGAAGACTTCGTCCCGTGTCCGGTTGGGACTCTCCTTGGCATGGAAGGCAAGCTTGGCAATTCGGATCTGTAGATCTCCTCCCTTGTAACCGAATCTGTGTAACCCTAGCCCCCTCCGGTGTCTATATAAACCGGAGGGTTTAGTCCAGAGGACAACAACAATCATAATCATAGGCTAGCTTCTAGGGTTTAGCCTCTACGATCTCGTGGTAGATCAACTCTAGTAATACTCATATCATCAAGATCAATCAAGCAGAAGTAGGGTATTACCTCCATCGAGAGGGCCCGAACACAGGTAAACATTGTGTCCCCCACCTCCTGCTACCATCCGCCTTTAGACGCATACGTTCGGGACCCCTACCCGAGATCCGCTGGTTTTGAGACCGACACTTGATGCTTGCCGTCCATTGTGGTGTCAACGGACTTGTGAAGATCTTCCAAAGAGTGGCTCACCCATAGTGGAGTGTGGGGGAGCAATCATCTAGTCTTCATCGACCCAACGCAATCAAGAAATGTGGTTCAACTTGATGGAGTCAAGATCGTCATCATCTAGCTCAAGTGGACTTCATGCAAGGCAAAGGTTTTCCCTTGATAGGTTTATATTTTACGGTCTCATGGTGATAGTTTGGAGACCGGGTTATAGGATCGATAGCCATACTATCAAGGGGGTCTCTCAAGTCAGTAGCGTGATCGTATCGTTTATCGAGAGCTCAAACCATTGCATCCTTGCATCATCTTTCTTGATTCTTATTTGTATTTTTTTTGAGGTTTTAGATCTTGTGGTTATCTTCATGACAAGCTCTAGTACATCGAAAACGGATTTCATATGCTTCTTCTATCGCGTTTTTGGTTTTGGAGATTTTACCGATCTTTTTCGAGGAAGGGTTCTTACCATTTTCTCTTGGGCCTTTTCTAATTTCCTTCTTATTGTTAGTTCTATCAAGATTGTGTTAGCCCTTGTCGCTAGCTTTCCAACAAACTTGGTTTCTTTGAATTCGAGTCCGCTTTACGTAAGTTGTGGCGCTTTGTTCTCGAAAAGGTGTGCAGCGGTACTACCGCTGATGTGAGCGGATGTAATTGTTTATTATCGCTTCAGAGCGGTACTACCGTGGCTACTATAGTCAGGTAGTACCGCCCGGACTAAAAAACTCGTCACAAGTCCAGCGGTGGTAGGCAGATGTATTTTTAGTACCGCTGCATAAGCGAGTACTGACTACCCTTTTGAGGTAGTACTGCTACATTCTTGGCGGTAGTAATCGAGGTCGAGCGGTAGTACCGCCTGCGTATGAAATGTAAGCATTATGGTTGTATTTTTTCCCACCTATAAAAGGGGGTGTTCTTCCCCAATGAACCTTATCCTTTGAGCTTGTGTTCTTCCCCCATTGTTGACCTTCTTCGCTTGCCATATCTCCTCAATCCTCCATGGATTCTTGCTAGTTTTTGGGGAAAGGAGAGAGGAGATCTAGATCCACATTTCCACCAATCACTTTCTCCTCTATGTGAAGGGAACCCCTTGGATCTAGTTCTTGGAGTTCTTGGTGTTCTCCTTCTTGTTCTTCCTCTCATTTTCCTCCCTAGCATTAGTTGCTTCTGTGGGATTTGAGAGAGTAGGACTTGGGCACTCCGTGTGCGCTTGCCCTTGCAGTTGGTGGATCGGTTTGAGGTCTTCATGTTGATACGTGGGAAGTTACAAGTTGAGAAGCTTATTACTCTTGGGTGCTTGGTACCCTTGAGCTTGTTACTCTTGGGTGCTTGGTACCCTTGAGCTTGTTCCTCTTGGGTGCTTGGGCGCCCTAGACGGTTGGTGGTGTTCAGAGCTCAATCATTGTGGTGTAAAGCTCCTGCAAGCGCCGGGTCTGCAATTAGGTTGTGGAGATCGCCCCGAGCAATTTGACGGGCACCGGTGACCGCCCCCAAGGGTTGCCAAAGTGTACGGGTTTGGTGACTGATGAGGACATAGACCTAGGGTAGGGTCATAGGCCTGACCTATTAGTCCTACCCAGGGCCATTATCAAAGAAGCAAAGAAACCCAAAGGATAACAGGAAGGTCCCAGCCAAGGCGCCGAAAAGCCGGCCCACTCGACCGGTCAACCACTCGGGAGATCTGTTCTTCCTGTGATCACTCATCGCATGAAGAATCACTCGACCTATTGAAGAGCGTGAGTCGACCAAAGACCTTTAACGGTCGTGCTTCACTCCGTAGTATTCAAGACCATTTATAGCATCTTTAATATTGGCGTTACTAAAGAACGCCCGCTTCTTTTATGAACATTGAACCTCTTGTAACGTGGGCTGGCTCGGGTCCTCGGGCGCACTCTATATAAGCCACCCCTCCATCGGCACAAGGGTTCGCACTTCGTAATCTTCACACGCATAAACCAATCGACCACCTCCGGGCACCGAGACGTAGGGCTATTACTTCCTCCGAGAAGGGCCTGAACTCGTAAACTCGCGTGTACAACTACACCATAGCTGAGACCTTGCCTCTCCAGGCCTACCCCCCTCTTCTCACCGGTCTTTGGAACCACGACGGTTGGCGCCCACCGTGGGGCAGGTGTCTTAGCGACTTTTCGTGAGGTTGCAATTTTTCCGATTCCCCATCGTCATGGTTTCCGCCAAGGATTGGCCGAGGGTCATGAGATCCGTCTCGGGCTTCGCTCGGCCGGCGACTCCGCCTGCTCCGTGAAGCTCCACTCGACGTGGAGGCGCTTCCCGTCTGCTGGGCGACGACTTTCACGGCAGCGTCAAGCGGCGTTTCTTCTCCGGCAAGCCGACTCAAGATTCGCCGGCTCTGCGCGATGTCTTCACTCCTCGCGACGCCGCCGCAAGCGATCCGGTCTGGCCGCGCTTCAGCTGGGTGAGGCATGCGGTGGCCCGCTAGTCGGCTACTCCACAGGTCGTGGCGATCGAGCCCGACGAAACCCTCTACGGCATCTATCGACTGGCTCCGCCGAGACCGTTTCCGAGTGTGACAGCAGCGATCCCGTGGCGGATGTTTTGATGGTCAACAGACCATGCAATCCGCCTGGCTTCCCCCGTGAGGAGGGCGGTGATGGCAACGGCGGTCCGTCGCATGCCCACGAGGAGTACCGCCCCGAACCACTTTCTTCGCAGCAGAGGGAGGAGCTCCGCCGCCGCAATACGGATGCACTCCACACTCCCCATCGCTGGGGAGACCCCGAGGCTCGGAGCCTTGGAAGAGGTGCGCTTAATAACCCGGGCTGAACGACTCGACCGATAACCTCCGGGCTCTCGACGAGCGCAGCCGGAAGCGGATCCCAAGTTCCAGTCGACGACAGCTTTTTCTGCCTCCACCGCAGGTATATCGCACACCGATTGAAAACCTAACCGCTGCAGCCCGTATAGCAAAGTCGATTCAGCCCTCCCAGTCAGAAGCTGGCCGAGGTTTGATGCAGATTCGGGCCTTACTCCGGGCGGCAGGAGAGCAAAATACGTTAGCTTCCTAGTCACGGAATAGAATTCATAGCAGGTCGGTGATGGCAAGACACGCAGTTCACCGCCCATACCCAAGATCGCCCCCGAAGCGTGAAGGACGTGAACCCCGGCAAGATCAGCACAGGATCCATGAGCAGTATGACCACCGACTCGCTCGTGACGACCGTCGTCGGGTGCCCACACCACCTCCGAGGAGTAGATCGAATGCGCCCCGTCGGCACGATGATAGACGCCCTCACAGTGGCGAGCGCAGAGGTCCAGTCGACCCTAGAGAACCAGGTTTTGATGCCAGGTCAATTCTTGTTCAAGGTCTGGTAGACAGGAACAGAGCGCACCGGGAAGGCCGTGACAGAGATCAACCGACTGGTAATAGAGTTCATGTCTCAGGCCCCGAGTGTTTCAGCGGAGCCATGAGGGCTGCAGTGATTCCTCCCAACTTTAGGTTGGCGACTGGAGTCAGCAAATTCACTGGTGAGTCCAAGCCTGATACTTGGCTAGAGGATTACCAAGTGGCCGTGCAGATTGGTGGCGGCAATGATGAGGTGGCCATGAAGCATCTTCCCTTGATGTTGGAGGGCTCGGCGCAGCATAGTTAACTTCGGTTGGCACCTGGCAAGATATATATACCGGGAAGAGCTTCGCCGAGTGTTTGTTAGAACCTTTGAAGGAACTCCGCAAACGGCCAAATAGGTCAAGAGCTGCAACATTGTGTGCGTAAACCGAATGAAACTCGAGGGATTATATTCAGAGGTGGACCACTTTGCATCACGCGGTGGAGAATGTGTCTGAGCACCAAGCTGTTTTTGCCTTCAAGGAAGGCGTGAAGTATCGGGAGCTAGTCCTTAAATTCGGACGGACAGGAGACATGTCCTTGACTCGGATGATGGAAATAGCCACTCGCGAACGGAGAAGAAGAGGATCGGCTCCGCAGTGGGAAAAGCAAACCAGTCGGCCAAGACGCCGGTGGTACTTCCACTCGGAAGCAGAAGCGGAAAAGCCGAGCCTACTAGCCTCCCCGGTGAAGCTTTAGCAAAGGACTCAAGGAAAGTTCAAGGGAAGCCCAAAGGGCCTTGGAATCCCAAGAAAGTGAAGGATCAAGTTGGAAATGATGTATTGGATTTACCGTGTCACATCCATACCAAAAAGATGAAGAGGGTAATTTCATTTACCCCAAGCATACCACTCAACAGTTGTCGACTCACGATCCAAAGAGTTAGCTTCGCGAGAAACAGTCCGTGATAAGGAGAAAGGGCGGTACAAGAGTGAGGATAAAGAAGAAGATGATGATGGTTTTCCTAACATCAACTCCACTCACGATGATTTTTGCTGATGTCGAAAGCAAGAGTCGATCGAAAGTAATCAACAGAGAAGTGAACATGGTTGCTCCGGCAACACCCAGTTATTTGAAATGGTCTCAAACTGCCATTACATTCGACCAGTCCGATCACCCGGCACATATAGCCACCCCTGGGTGGCAAGCGTTGGTGGTCGACCCAGTGGTGGAGGGCACTCGACTGACCAAGGTGCTAATGGACGGTGGCAGTGGCCTGAATCTCCTTTATGCTGAAACCTTGAAACAAATGGGCATTCCGATGTCCAAGCTGAGTGAAAGCAACATGAGCTTCCATGGTGTCATACCCGGCACGAAGGCACAATCACTCGTCTACGATCACCCTCGACGTGGTTTTCGGTGATTCAAAGAATTACCGCAAAGAGAAGTTGACATTTGAAGTTGTGGATTTCCAGAGTGCTTATCATGCTATTTTGGGCAGGCCTGCTTATGCACGTTTTATGGCTCAACCATGTTACGTGTATCTCAAATTAAAGATGCCCGGTCCCAGAGGAGTGATCACTATCACTGGCAATCGACAGAAGGCAGAGGAATGCTTTCAGAAGGGTTCCAAAATTGCTGATGCACAAATGGCAAGAATCGAATTGCAAGAGTACCGTAAGAGCGCAGATCCGAAAGTGATTTGTCATGAGCCAAGAAGCTCGCTACATGATTCTGCAGCTTCAATCGGCCGGGAAACAAAGCCGATTCATATTCACCCGACCGACCCCAATGCTGCCCCGACTCATATTTCAACGACACTTGACAGCAAATAGGAGGAAGCGCCATCCAGTTCCTCCGTGAGAATCGGGACATCTTCGCATGGAAACCTTTTGACATGCCGGTGTACCTGTGGAACTGGCCGAGCACCGCTTATGAAGTCGACCCAAAGGCAAAACCAGTCAAAGAACATCTTCGACGATCCGCCGTGCAGAAGAGACAAGCGATTGGTGAAGAAGTGGCTCGGCTCCTAGCAGCTGAGTTCATCCGAGAGATTTACCACTCCGAGTGGTTGGCCAATGTTGTCATGGTCCCCAAGAAGGACGACTCACTTCGCATGTGCATCGACTTCAATCATATCAATCGGGCCCGCCCGAAGATCATTTTCCCCGCCTCGAATCGACCAGATTGTCGACCGACCGGGTGTGAGCGACTGTCTTTTTCTAGACGCTTACTCCGGGTACCATCAGATCCGGCTCAGTATGGACCCGATGAGATAAAATGGCTTTCATCACTCCATTCGGGTGCTTTGTTATGTCACCATGCCATTCGCCTCAAGAATGCCGTGAGCTACATTCATGAGGATGATCCGTAAGTGTCCGCTCACTCAAATCAATCGGAATATGGAAGCATATATGGATGACATCGTGGTCAAGTCACGCAAAGGTTCCGACCCGATCGACCTTGCTGAAACCTTTGCCAACCCGAGAAGGTATGATATCAAGCTAAACCCGCCAAAGTGCACATTCGAGTCCCGGTGGGAAGTTGCTCGCTTCCTCGCTTCGAATGAGGATTGACACAAACCCGCAGAAAGTTGGCACTATACTCAATGAAACGCCCAAAGGCGCATGCATGACGCTCGTGCTCACCGGGTGTTTGGCTGCCTTGATTCGATTCATTTCGTCTCGGTGAAAAGGCCTTGCCTCTTTACCGATCGATGAAGAAATCCGACAAGTTCGAGTGGATCGACGAAGCCGACGCAGCCGCTTGCAGAGCTCAAAGCCCTCGCTTCCACCCAGCGGTGCTCGCTGCCCCAATCAGCAAAGAACCTTTACTGCTTTATATTGCAGCCATCGGACAAGTTGTCACTTGCGGTACTACGCAGTCGGCCGAGATGAAGAAGGAAAAACTTATAAAGTTCAAATACCAAAGATACTATCTTTCTAAGTTTTGACTCCATCCAAGCAGAGATACCCGCATTATCGTAAGCTTGTCTATGGAATCTATATGACCATGAAGAAGGTTGCTCATTATTTCTCTCGACCACTCCATTACAAATCCAACGATGCACCACCGTCTCAAATTCAACAACAGAGATGCAATCGGTCCAGTGGCGGAATGGGCAATTGAACTCCTTTCGTTAGATATCAAGTTTGAGGCAAAGAAAGCTATCAAGTCCCAAGCAATTGTTGATTTCATTGCCGAGTGGATTGAGCAGCGCCATCGACTCAAGTTCACTCGGAGCACTGGATTATGTTCTTCGATGGTTCCAAGATGTTGAACGGTTCCAGTGCTGGGGTGGTTTTGGTATCCCCCCGAGGAGACAAGCTCAGCTATGTTCTCCAGATTCACTTTGATTCTTCCAACAATGAAGCTGAGTACAAGGCTCTCCTGTACGGGTTGCGTATGGCCATTTCACTCGGTGTCCGTCACCTCATATTCTACGATGACTCGGGTTTAGTGGTTAATCAAGTGATGAAGGAGTGGACGTCGGGCCCGCCATGACTGGGTTATTGTAATGCAAAGGAGAAAGCTTGGAGAAGAAGTTTGAGGGGTTAGAGCTCCATCATATACCCCTGACCGACAAATCAAGCAAATTGATGATTTGGCGAAGATAGGTTCCAAGAGAGAAGCTGCTCCCAAAGAATGTGTTTTTGGAGCACATTCATACACCTTCAGTGCAGGAAGATCCTTTCACTGAAGAGCCCCCACAACCAAAGAGTGTTACAGATCTGACTGAAGTTGAGGTCCCAGCCGTGGTCGACTTGATCATGGAAGCTTTGGTCATTACTCCCGACTGGACTGAGCCGTACATTGCATACATTCTCAGGAAGGAACTCCCAGAGGATGAAGAAGAAGCTCGTCAGATCGTCCGTCGATCCAAAGCCTTCACTGTGATAAGAGGACAGCTGTTCAGAGAAAGTGCGACTGGAGTCTGTCAGAAGTGCATTACACCTGAAGAAGGTCGAGTGATCCTCAACGACATCCACTCGGGGACCTGTGGTCACCATGTGTACTCTCGGACCATTGTGGATAAAGCATACCGAGCAGGATTTTATTGGCCTCGAGCGAATGAAATGGCAAAAGAAATAGTGGACAAGTGTGAAGGCTGCCAGTTCTACTCCAACATGTCTCATAAGCCAGCATCTGCTTTGAAGACCATTCCACTCGTCTGTCCCTTTGCTGTATTGGGGGTAGATATGGTTGGACCTCTGAGGACCGGCAGAAGCGGCTTCACTCATGTGCTCGTGGCAGTCGACAAGTTTACCAAATGGATTGAAGCCAAACCTATCAAGAATCTTGAGGCCAGTACTGCGGTCAGTTTCATCAGAGAGTCGACGTTCAAATATGGTGTGCCACACAGCATCTTCACAGACAATGGATCGAACTTCGATTCTGAGGAATTCGTAGCTCACGGCTTCTCAAGGTACTCGGGTCGACTATGCTTGATACCGCCCATCCCCAGTCGAATGGACAGGCAGAAAGAGCAAATGGATTGATTCTCAAAGGTCTCAAACCCCGACTGATGCATGATCTCAAGCATGCGGCAGGTGCCTGGGTTGATGAACTTCTGTCAGTGCTTTGGGGTTTGAGGACGACTCCCAATCAGTCGATCGGTCGAACTCCATTCTTCTTGGTCTACGGAGCTGAAGCTGTACTCCCGAGCGACTTGCTTCACAACGCGCCCCGAGTCGAACTATTCTCAGAAGCGGAAGCAGAGCAAGCACGGCAAGACGCAGTGGACCTCCTGGAGGAAGAAAGAGAAATGGCTCGATTCGGGCCGACCATCTATCGGCAAGACTTCATGCTGATTCCACGCTGTAAATGTTAGGGCCGAGCCTTTCAGGAGGAGACTTGGTTCTTCGAGTGGATCAACAGAAACCACAAGCTTGCCCTAACTGGGAAGGCCCCTTTATCGTTACCAAAGTACTTCAAAATGGAGCGTACCACCTCTACAACATCGAACACAAGAAAGATGAGCCGCGCGCTTGGAACACGGACCTGCTCCGCCCCTTTTATACTTAAACACTCGGTCTGTCGAGTTGTAATAAGAAACACCTGTTTAGTATGGTTATCAAAGACAGAGTTTTGCAGTTACATAAGTATGATTGCTGTTGAATAATCTTGTGTTTAAAAATCCCCCAGTGGGTGACTTAGCTGCGAATCCGTTTTGCCTAAGTTTGAAAAATCCTACCGAGTGGTGAGCAAGTCTCTCACTCGGGGGGCTTAGCTGCGAATCCGTTTCGCCTAAGTTTGAAAAATCCTACCGAGTGGTGAGCAAGCCTCTCACCGGGGGCTTAGCTGCAGTCCAAGACTACTCGCCTAAGTTCTTGAAATCCTACCAAGTGGTGAGCAACCCTCTCACTGGGGGCTTAGCTGCAGTCCAAAGACTCGCTTAAGTTTGAAAAAATCCTACCGAGTGGTGAGAGCAAGCCTCTCACTGGGGCTTAGTCACTGCAGTCCAAGATTTGCCTAAGTTCTTGAAATCCCACCGAGTGGTGAGCAACCTCTCACTGGGGAGGCTTAGGCTGCAAATTCGATGCTCGCTTAAGTTTAAAAAATCCCACCGAGTGGTGAGCAACCCTCTCACTGGGGCTTAGCTGCGATCAAGACTCGCCTAAGTTCTTGAAATCCCACCGAGTGGTGAGCAACCCTCTCACTTGGGGCTTAGCTGCAAATTCAAAGATCACTTAAGTTTTAAAAATCCCAATGAAAGTGGTGAGCAAGCCTCTCACTTGGGGGCTTAGTCTGCAGTCCAAGATTTGCCTAAGTTTGAAAAATCCCACCGAGTGGTGAGCAACCCTCTCACTGGGGCTTAGCTGCAGTCCAAAGACTACGCCTAAGTTCTTGAAATCTTACCGAGTGGTGAGCAACCCTCTCACTCGGGAGCTTAGCTGCAGTCCAGTACTCGCCTAAATTTTAAAAATCCTACCGAGTGGAGAGCAACCCTCTCACTTGGAGGCTTAGTTGCAGTCCAGTACTCGCCTAAGTTTTCAAAATCCTACCGAGTGGAGAGCAACCCTCTCACTCGGAGGCTTAGCTGCAGTCCAGTACTCGCCTATGTTTTAAAAATCCTACCGACTGGAGAGCAACCCTCTCACTCGGGGGCTTAGCTGCAGTCCAGTACTCACCTAAGTATGAAATACGTTCCGAATGTGAACTAACTTTTTCGCTTGGAGACTTGGCCACACGTTCCATCCCGATTCGTAAGGACGACGAGGTGCAGGTCGACTGACAACCTTCTCCTCGGAGCTGCGCCATAAGCATGACGTATGCTCCGTCCTTATCCGCAAGGACGACGAGGTACAGGTCGACTGCCACCTTCTCCTCAGAGCTGCACCATAAGTATGACGTATGCTCCGTCCTTATCCGGAAGGACGACGAGGTGCAGGTCGACTGCCACCTTCTCCTCGGAGCTGCGCCATAAGTATAACGTATGCTCCGTCCCTTATCCGTAGAAGACAACAAGCATTGTGTCGAATCAAGCTGCACTGATCAAAAAGTTATGTCGAGTAAAAGAACAAGAACCACTCGAGGGCAAGTGCAAGCGTATTTAGAAATAAACCAAGTTCGAATAGATTCTAAGGTTCCGACCTACGGATTAACGTACTCGAGCATCAAGCTCGAAGGAGTTTAACGATTACATAATCACTCGGCATTCCGAGGCAAATAAAGGTGAAGCTCAAAGTTTTCTGGGTCACTCGGCAGGAGAAGGGCTGGCTGGATCGCAGAAACTGTCAAGGTCTATGTTGTCTGCAATGCGAGTAGCGGCGTCGAGGAAAGTATTCATGAAGGACTGGAAAGTGAGCTTTCTGGTGTTGGCAACCTTGAGCGCCGTCAGCTTGTCCTCATTAACATCTTTGCGGTGCACCCGAACCAATGACAGAGCGACATCAGCGCCGCAGCGAGCAGATGATTTCTTCCATTCTTACACTCGGCCAAGTATCTGGTTCAGTCGATTCATCAAAGACTCGAGGTCTTGTGACAGTTCTGCCTGAGGCCAGAGTTTAGCATCAACCCGAGTCATCGCCGCCTTCAGACAAGCAAGATAATCAACAAATTGTCCATGCGAGATTCCAGCCGCAAAGACATTCATTGCGTACGCTGCCTTTGGATCGGATCGAGTATGGGATCAAGATCCGCCTCGACCCGACCAGTTTCTTCTTCAAAGTCTCGCAAAGTTCTCGCATACAATGAGTGAACAAGTGAGTCGACAGTGGATGGTAAAACTTATCAGTCGACAACAACAAGTCAATCGAATAATAGATACCTTCAAGCTTCGAGACCAGTTTTGCAGCAAGCTGGCCCAGATAAGACTCTAACTCGTCCCTCTTAGCCTAGAGGCTTCCAATCTTGTCCGGTCGGCTTGTCCTTCTCCTTCTTCAGTTGCTCGATTTCGGTTGGCTTCTCGAGATGGCGGTTTTGAGAGTGGAGTTCTCTTCTTCCAACTTACCGATCGCTAGCTTCTTGTCGCAAGAAGTCACCGCTTTCTCTCGCACCTCCTTCGGGCAGCGGCAAGGTCCGTGTCCTTCGCTTCCAGAGCCGCTTCATTTTCTCTAAAGAAACAACATTCTTCAGACGAGCTTGAAGTTGACGGTTTTCACTATGCACATCTGCTCGAGTGAAGTCACTCGGTTCAAAGGCTTACTAAAACACACACGGAAAAATGCAAGTCGTAAGATGAACAAATGACGATTGGTTACCTCCCATGGCAGTTAGTTCTTCACGGGCGGTCTTGAGGTTGTTCTGGCCACCGCAGATCAAGATTGAGGCTGATTTGCTGCTTGTTCAGTTCGGAAAGTCGAGCTCCAAGATCACAAGATTTCGTAGTCGCATACAAGTTATATCACGACAGTGAACAAAAGAACATCACAGTGAAAGTTACTCTAAGACTACCATCGAATCAAACATTCAACGGCAGTCTCGGGATTACACCTGGGTGCACTCTGCCAGGCCCCCACCGGGTTTGATCTCGACACTGCATGGTCTGCCCAGCTTGAGCCCAAAAAGAGGGGTTTTTCTCAGACCATAGTCGATCACCAAAGAACGACCATGGTCTCGAGACTACACTCAAAAGGTGCACTCAGCGCGTCTCACCGGGTATGACTCGACGATTGGAATGGTCCGTCCAGATCGAGCGAAGAAATGCAAACTCTCAGACCACAGTCGACTACCCGTAGTCACCTATGGTCTCGGGGACTACACCTGCTGGGTGCACTCAAAGATGCCCCCACCGTCCAAAGAAGGCAGAACTACAACCCAATGGGCGAACCAATGCAAAGTACAAATTCATGATAGATGCACATAAAGTTCCAAAGCACTCGTCTATGAAGCATCTTACGAATAATAAAGCAGTTTGTCAAAGATCCAGTCGACTCAACCTCAAGATGCATTTACACCCAAAGGGTGATCGTAATAAAATCAGATGAGAAACAGCTGACCTTAACATTGGTCCGCAGGGCGGTGTTAGCGTTGTAGGCCAATTGACCGCCTCGTGGTACCACCTTCACCTGCTCCATAACAAGGGTCACTTGGCGAAGAGCCTCCCTGGCAGCACTTGGCGGGTCGTCTGGGGTTTGGTACGCAGTGAAGAGTGACACCTCCAGAGGAGTCGGAGCAGAGACTTGCGCTGAGGCAACATGAGTTGGATTAGCCGGCCCCGACGGGCGACATCGGGTCGCCGCCGGTCGGCGAATCGTAACGTTGGTCCGAACCGGATCTCCAGTTCGCTCGACCACCGCTTCAAGCACCGGCGTCGACTGAGAGCCTTGACCTTCAGGCACTCTCCTGCTCAAGCGTTTGCCTCTCCTCTTCTTCTCCTTCGGAAGCACTTCCTCTTCGTCGTCATCAGGAAGCACGAGAACGTCTCGCAGAACTGCAACGAAAAGTGAGAACAACAGAACATCAGTCGACAGACAAATCAATCGACGAAAACAAGTTTTGGTTAAGTGGATTCACCAGCTCGTGAGGAGGCCGCGTCGTCGGTCTCTTCATCCCTTGCGGCGTTGTCAATATCCATATCAGTCGCAGCAGAAGCAGGGCTGGACAAGTTTGTCATCCACTCGGCCGCATCGAGAGGAACTGGCCGGTACAAGGAAAAGACACGAGAAGAACACGTTACCTGTGAGGCTATTGTGCACGCCCATCTTGATCTTCGGCGTAGTTTTCTCGAGCCTTGGTGGGGTTGGTCTTGGGATGCTTGGTGGTTTTCTCCGCCGCCCGAGTCAAGACCGAGCCCGCCAGCGCTTTGGGCGCTTTGAAGCTATTAAACCTTATCAGCGCTTCACCTGCTGGTCGTGGTGCAGCTTGGATCGGGCGTCGTTCAAGGCGGAAGTCGACCTCCTCCTCCTCGTCCGACTCCCCACTCTCATCATCATCATCATCGCCGCCGTCTGGAGATTCCCATTCACCACTCTCCTCCGTGACCGCCCTCACCCTCTTGGTCCTGTGGCCGGAGCTCGCTTCACCATTAGGCATCGAGTACGCCTCGTGTAACTGCAAAACGAGGAGTCGAGTGAATATCACGATTCAAGGACAATGGAATGCACGCTCAATAACAGTTGGAGTGAAGGTCATACCTTGTCCGGTGGATTGCCGCTACCAAGGGCACCACTCTCCTGCTCCTCCGGGGTTGTCCTTGTTACCAAAGTGATGCTTGACAACCACATGGCCACCGCTCTCACCGACACCTCTTCAGGTGCACCCGAGCAGAGTCACTGGCCCAAAGATACATCCACATGGGATGATCACGACATCGCAGGGCTGAATGCGCCGACCGAGGAACACTTCAAGAAGATCCATACCAAGGACCTTCGATTAATCAACTCGAACCACCCTCTCGACTAGCATGTTCGCTCTCTACTTGCTCAAAGCAGCAGTTACTTTCAAGGAAGAAGGAGTTTGAGCACGGTCGAAAGTAAAAGGAGGAAGTCCAATGGTCGACCAGGGGTTGCGAGGTCCCGGCAAGAGAACCAGGTCGATCGCCAGCCTCTAACCGACTGAAAGGTCATGGAAGGGAAAGAGCTCCTCTTCCTCTTCTCGGATGACTAAGCCACCGCGACATCCTGATGACATGGGTTTTCTCACACTCAATTTGTTTTCTTCACCGATCGGGAAGGAATGGTGAAGATATGTTTGAACAGATTCTAATGCGGTCGACATCCTGTGAAGTTCTCACACAAGGACACAAACGCAGCAAGATAGATGATGGTATTGGGAGTGAAGTGATGGAGTTGAGCCCCAAAAAGTTCAAGAACCCCTCAAGAAGGCATGGGGAAGAGGAAAACCCCTTGGCCGACGTGGGTGGCGAAAGCAAAGACGACTCACTGTGTCGGGGCTGCGGCGCCATCTCTCTCCTCGGCAGCCTCGCCATGCCCTTGGCGGCCAGGCCGGATTCCATCAGCTCATCCAAGTCATCTTGCCGAAACGAAGATTGGATCCAGTCGCCTTGGATCCAACCCGCTGGCAGCTTCGAGCGCGATGACGACCCGTGGTTCAGCTTCTTCCCCTTCGCCGCTTCGTCCGCTTTCACAAGGCCCAACGCTTCGCCTTTGTCCTTCGCCATGGTAGCGGGGGCGGCGCCCGAGGCTACGGAGCTAGGTGTCGCCAAGGAGCGGAGGGAGAAGAGGAGAAACAGATGCAAACAAGACGATGCCTCGTCCCCTGCCGCTTTATAAAGGGCCACTTCCGAGTGGTCGGCGGGTGGGTCTGAGCGATCTTATCAACCGGCTGCCGTGGCTGAAGGACATGGCGAAAAAGGTGGCGCAAAGATCGAGGCGCTCCTGTTTTTCCGTCCCGTCTACTCCATATAAGCCATCCCCCTCCACTGGCACAAGGGTTCGCACCCCCTGTAATCTTCACACGCATAAACCAATCGACCGCCTCTGGGCACCGAGACGTAGGGCTATTACTTCCTCCGAGAAGGGCCTGAACTCATAAACTCGCGTGTACAACTTCACCATAGCTCAGACCTTGCCTCTCCATACCTACCCCCCTCTTCTACTGTCAGTCTTAGAACCACGACAGTGATCGCCCCCAAGGGTTGCCATTTGTACGGGTTCGGTGACCGCCCTCAAGGGTCCCTTAGTGGAATCATGGCATCTTGCATTGTGCGAGGGCGTGAGGATATTACGGTGGCCCTAGTGGCTTCTTGGGGAGCATTGTGCCTCCACACCGCTCCAAACGGAGATTAGCATCCGCAAGGGTGTGAACTTCGGGATACATCATCGTCTCCGCTGCCTCGGTTATCTCCTACCCGAGCCCTTTACTTATGCACTTTTTACTGTGATAGCCATATTGTTTCTTGTCATATATCATGCTATCACCTAGTAGTTTATCTTGTTTAGCATAAGTTGTTGGTGCACATAGGTGAGCCTAGTTGTTGTAGGTTTTGTGCTTGACAAATTAACTGCTAGGTTTATTCCGCATTTGTTCAAGCCTAAACCGTAATTATTTTAAAGCGCCTATTCACCCCCCTCCCCTCTACGCGACATCCACGATCTTTCAGGGTGCCACACAAGACACAGCTTATTCCACGTCGTATGTCGGCACCCCTCCGCCTCTAGTTTACTTCTCCGCTCTAGATCATCGCAGTGCTTAGGCAAAGCCCTGCGGGATTGCTTCACCACCACCATCACCGCACCGTTATGCTGACGGAACTCATCTACTACCTCGCCTCTTGCCGGATCAAGATGGCAAGGACGACACCGAGTTGAACGCGGTGCGTAACACGCGAGGTGACGTATGCTCGGTACTTGATCGGGCGGATCGCGAAGGTGTATGACTACATCAACCGCGTTGAATAAACGCTTCCGCATACGGTCTACGAGGGTACGTAGACACACTCTCCCCCTCGTTGCTATGCATCTCCATGGATAGATCATTGCGTGTGCGTAGAAAACTTTTTATTTTCCATGCAACAATTTCCAACATGGGATACCTGCACCTTCATGCGGCACTGGGTTGTACGCCGCCCAGGTCGCAAGGGTCATCCATCTCGAAGTTGCGTAGGCATCGAACTTTGAGGACTTGCGTGAGGCGCTCGACGGCAAGACTAAAGTTCGGTAGCACCTTGCCAACCTCGACACCAAGTTGCAAAAGGACTTAGCATGCCTTGCTGAGGAAACATCGATGGCCGCAGCCATAGCACGCGATTTCTACCGGCCTTTTAGAGCTCGCGAGCTCCCCTGCTTTTAGGGCCCCTTTGATTCATAGACTCTCTGGATTCTCAACACTACTTTTATATGGTGATAAGTTGACTCTTATTAAATTTTTCTTTACTAGCCTTCCAACTTTCTTCATGAACACCTTTTTGACGAGTTTTTCATTAGCACCTTGGTACTGCCTGCTAGGATTATGAAAAATATCAATAAATATTTATGGCATTGTTTTTGGAGAAAATATGGCATGGAAGATAAAGGCACTATTCTCAATGCTTGGGAGAAAGTCAGCATCCCCAAGTACCAAGGTGGATTGGGAGTGCTAGATCTTGTGGCCCACAACAAATGTCTTCTAATGAAACATCTTCATAAATTCTTTTAGTGTGACAATCTGCCTTGTGTCAAACTTATCTGGGATTCATATTACTCTGATGGTATTGTCACAACTAGACCAGTTGATTCTTATCGGTGGAAAGGCATCTCCAAACTGATTCCTCGGTTCAAGCAGATGGCCAAAGGAATCATCGGAAAGGGAAACACCATCATGATCTGGCAGGATGATTGGGGTCATGGGCTTTTGTAGAGAGAAAAATCATGAATTGTACTCTTTCACTCTCAAACAGAATATGTACAAGAGTTCATTCAGATATCAGATCCTACTGAAAGCTTCCACACACCACTCTCCTCCAAGGAATTTCAACAATACCAAGAATCCATCTTATTACTCAGAAAATTCAGCTGTCTGATGCTTTTGCAAATGGAAATATCCTTGTGGAAGCTCTTCCCTTTCATCCATTAAAATGTATAAAAGCTTGACCACTGAAGAGCCTGTTGCCCCCATCTTTAAGAGAATTTGGAAAAATGCTGCTATGCTCAAACAAAATTCTATTTCGGCTGTTGTTGCATGAGAGAGTTAATGCAAGGAATCTCCTTCACAAAAAATCTTTTCACTTGCCTCCTATAATTGTGAACTTTACAAGACTGGTGTTGAGGAAACGACTCTTCACCTTCTCCAGGATTGCTTTTTTGCTTTGAGCTGTTGGAACCCCATTCTCGTGCACAAAAACAGAGGGATCTCATTCATGATGAGATCATGGTTCTAACACAAGCTCTACCGCACACAATTGCTCTTGAGATTTCCAGCACATTTGGATGCAAAGAAGTGGCAAAACTTTCAAGGTCAGCCACCCTCTGTTAACTCTTAAAGAAGATTTCTCAAGACTGATCTGTTGTTACTTAGGCATAGAATCAAGAATAAATTTGAAGGCAATCTTTGCAGCTGGATTGATCAGTTCTTGAACTAGTTTATCATGTTTACAATGGGATTTAGAATTTCGAGCCTGAGATGACACTGTCATCCCAAGCCAAGAGCAGGCCTCAAGCTGTTCACTATTTCTGCATGTTTTCAGTCCAGGAGCAACAGCGACAGCTTCGTCCTCTCCACTGCGTATGCCCCATGCGACGAAGCTGGGAGGGATGAGTTCTTTGAGGTAATGAGCCACACGGCAGAGCATGTAACGGGGCCCTGGATCATCATAGGGGACTTCAACATGTACAGATTCGAGCACGAAAAATCACAAGGAAGGAAGAATTGGGCCTTGATGGACAGATTCAACGCATGGATCAGAGACCATGCTCTTGATGAAATTGAAGTTGCTAACAAAAGGTATGTCTGGTCCAACAAGAGAATGGAGCCAACTCTGGTAAAGCTCGACAGAGTACTTGTCAACGTAGAATGGAACCTAGGTTTCCTCGACACCTCCGTTGCTGCCCTCTCTGCTACAACTTCAGATCATGCGCTCATTGCTGTGGACTTCTCAAGGGAGGCACTGAAAAGCCCTTTCTTCCGGTTTGAAAACCATTGGTTGCACATTCCAGAAGTTCGAAATCTGATAACACAAAGCTGGGAAAGAGGAACTAGACAGCTCGCGTCAGCCGCTACTCTGCTTAATTTCAAACTAAGAAGGACAAGAGCTGCTATCAGGGCCTGGGAACGCAAGAAATCACCCATGCAGGACACTCTAGCCAACTGCAATCACGTTATTCAGTACCTTGACTCCATGGAGGAGAGAAGACATTTATCTAGGCTGGAGGCCTCTCTCAGGAACCATGCCAACTCCAAAGCACAGCAAATAATTCTATGGCAGGCCAGTTTTTGGAGGAGAAGAGCAAAAATAAGAGGATGCACCCTGGGAGATGAGAACACTAAGTTTTTCCACGCAGCCGCCAACTGTCAACACACGAAAACAAAATTAAACTGCTGGTTAAAGATGGCACAGAGTTTTTCAGGGATCAGGACAAGCTTCAGATTGCCACTCAGTTCTTCGCCGATATCTTCGACAAGCAATCTGTGTCAATGCCAACTTTGGACCCCAGGAACTTATATGACCTGGCTGACCTAAGCGCGCTGGAAGTGCCTTTCACCTGGGCCAAAATTGCAGCAGTTATTCAGAAAGCTCCGAGTAATAAGAGCCCGGGGCCTGACGGCTTCACTACTGAGTTCTACAAGAGCTTCGTTGGGCTCCTAAAGGAGGACTTAATGATGTTCTTTCAAGCTTTCTATGACCACGGCAGTGATCTGAGCGGCATCAACACTGCCAATATTGTGTTGCTCCCGAAGAAAGAGAACCCAGCGGATATTAGGGATTTTAGGCCCATCGCTTTGGTTCATAGTATACCCAAGCTTGCAACAAAGGTTCTAGATGTCCGACTACAAAGTTTCATCCCGAGCCTCATACACCCGCTGTAGTCTGGTTTTCTGCCTGGAAGATGCATAGTTGAAAATTTTGCACTGGCAGCCGAACTGGTTCAGCAGGCAAAGAAGAGGAAAAGGCCAATGCTAGTACTCAATTTAGATTTCCAGAAAGCGTTTGACAGCGTCAGCTGGGATGCTCTAAAGCTCATCCTTGCAGCTAGAGGTTTTGGAAGCAGATAGGTCAGATGGATACATGATATCCTATCAACTAGTTCGTCCAGGATAATAATCAATGGATCTTTTGGGGAGAGGATTGTATCAAGAAGTGGTTTAAGGCAGGGGGATGCCCTCTCTCCCTACCTCTTCATCCTGGCAGCCGATGTTTTGCAACAGCTCTGCAAAAGGGAGCACCAAGCGGGGAACCTTAAACACCCACTTGGGGCCGACGGCCCCTTCCCGATCCTGCAATATGCGGACGACACGTTGATCTTGATGCAAGGGGACATCCAACAAGCACGGGTTATCAAACGGGTTCTACAGGCTTTCAGTGATTTCACGGGACTTAAGATCAACTACCACAAGAGCACTCTCATGCCAGTATGCCTTGACCCGCGGACTTGTCAGAGTATCGCAGATGTTCTGCAATGTCAAGTGACAGCTTTCCCGGGCACGTACCTGGGATTACCCCTCTCCCTCAACAAGATCACACATGGCATGTTGATGCCGGTGATTCACAAAGTGGACAAGCGACTATCTGGCTGGCTTGCAACTTTTCTGTCGTGGGGGGACGCCTCACTTTGGTTAATGCAGTCCTCGCGGTGATCCCTAGTTACTTCATGCGCTGTTTTCTATGGCCACAACAATCACTAGACAAGGTTGAACAAACCCTAAGGGGCTTCTTATGGCAAGGGAAGAACCAGGCCAAGGGAGGACAATGCCCGGTCGCTTGGGAAGTGGTCACATTGCCAAAAGAGCATGGAGGATTGGGGTAAGAGACATTGCAAAGACACAACAGGGCCCTCATCTTCAAGTTCATGGCAAAGATCTTGCAGCAGCGCGACGCTCCATGCTACAATTGGTTTGCACACACATACTGTCACAAGGAAATTTCCTGGTCTCCTCACAATCGGGACACCGCTATCTGGAGAGGCTTTAGGTCCACCTTGCGGCTGGTCATGGAGGCTACCGAATGCAAGGTTGGGGACGGACAGGGTACTACCTTCTGGCACGACCACTGGCTCGAGTGTGGTAGACTCATGACATGCTTCCCGACTCTTTTCTCCTTCTCCACATCCAAGTTCTCGCATGCTTGCTTCCCAGCTTTAGAGATGGCCAATGGAACATTCAACTTCATCCAAACCTCTCTTCCATAGCAACACAGAGCTTGAAGACATGTCTGTGTGCTTGAGCAATGTTCAGCTACACGAAGGCACGCCAGACATCGAAAGTGCTTCTTTGGGGACAAATCGTTACCACCGTGATACTTCTGCAAACTGCTCACTTTTAGAGGGAAGCTTTGTCCGTCAGCTAAATACATCTGGGACAAGATCATACCACACAAGCACCATGTTTTCTTATGGATTGCCCTCCAGGACAGACACAACACTAGAGACAATATGCTAAAAAAGCATTGGGACAGACTTGTGTCACATAACGGGTGTGATCTATGCCCGGCCGCAGAGACAATGAATCACATCTTGCTAAGATGCAAGCTAGCTCAAGCCATATGGGCCAAGCTTGGAGTACAAGACCTTGCCTCATCTTCTACTGGAGCAGGTGATCTCTTGTGTTCGCAGCAGTCGCGGGCTCGGCACGGCACCAAGTGGCATGTCCTCTTCACAGCATGCATAGTCGCCCTTTGGAACGCAAGGAATGCTCAGGTGTTTGATGGGTCCTTTTAGAATGAGAGGCAGTTATACAGACAAGGTTGTCGATCTCGTCAGTTATGGAGCCTACGCTAAAACCACGTGATAGACATAACCTTTTTCTCTCGGGCAAATGCTCTCGCTGCTAATTAGCCTTTCCGTGATTCACCCTCCTTCTCCCACCCTCTGCTTTGTATCCTTTTTTCAGGTCTGGTGATGGCCTCACAGACACAATGTGCGGCGATAACATCACCTTCATGTAAATGACTCCGTCATCCGGTATTTTTACCCGCTTTTGAATGCATAAGATAGAAAATGCTCTACCTTTTTATTCAAAAAAAATGTTTACAATGGGATTCACTAGGACTGGCGTTGGATAGCCGGCTAGCTTAGTAGCTTGTGTTCTTTTAACGATTGTTCAACGGTTTTTGGTTCAAAGAAAATCCAACATGCAGGGATATCACATGATAAAATCATCTTATTACAAAGACATCTCAAGGTACTTGTGATCGCACACACTTGTACGTGCATTATATATAACATGGCACGAATGGATGGATGCCTTTAAGCAAAGGTACGTATTGCTAGGTAGAGTGTCTAGCGATCGTTGCCCGTGCCTTATAGTAGCTCGAATTGCCCATCGAGGTCTATCCAGCTCCGAGATCCCCGTGCCACACGTAGTCTTCGTGCATCCGTCCCAGAAACAGACTACCCACCTGCAGTCTGCAGCGTCTTCTTTCTGAATTGATAGCGAGCATTGCATGCAACTCTAGCCCATAATCATCCATCTTACTGTGCCCCGGCGGGCCTTATATATATTGCCTGAGATGCGTCCAATAGCCCTACGACCTTCCTTCTGCACTGCACTGCATTGCATTGCATTGGTGTGATCCATCGAGAAATGTTTTGGCTTGCATATGCTCTCGTTTTTCTCGGATGCCTTGGCCTGCCTCCGGCTGATGCTGCCGTTGTCGAGCACACATTCTCTGTACGTGACTGCTACTACTAATCTCTTTGCATGCATGCTATCCATTCCCCTGCGGTTCAACCTGCGTGCACATTTCTGCGGTGCACTGCTGATCGACAGCTATTTCATAACGTTGACGACATTGCAATGCATATGCGCAGGTGGGCAACCTGACGATCGATCGGGTGGGGCAGCGTCAGGTAATCACGGCGGTGAACGGGCAGTTCCCTGGGCCCATGCTGGAGGCTCGCGACGGCGACGCCGTCGTGGTGCACGTCGTCAACTACTCCCCCTACAACATCACCATCCACTGGCATGGCGTCCTCCAGCGCCTCCGGCTGGGCCGACGGCCCCAGCATGGTGTCGCAGTGCCCCATCCGCCCCGGCGGCGCCACCTACACCTACCGCTTCAACGTCACCGGCCAGGAAGGCACGCTCTGGTGGCACGCCCACGTCTCCTTCCTCCGCGCCACAGTCTACGGCGCGCTCCTCATCCGTCCTGGCCCCGACGAACCGCACTACCCCTTTCCCACGCCGTACGGCGAGGCCACTCTCCTCCTCGGCGAGTGGTGGAACGCCAGCGTCGTTGACGTCGAGAGGCAAGCCATGCTCACCGGCGGCCCGCCCAACAACTCCGTCGCGCTCACCATCAACGGCATGCCCAGCGGCTACGAGCTGGCCGTGCGGCACGGCGAGACCTACTTGCTCCGCCTCGTCAACGCTGCGCTCAGTTACCAGCTCTTCTTCAAGGTCGCGGGCCACGCTTTCACGGTCGTCGCCGCCGACGCCTGCTACACCGACCCTTACGACACGGACGTCATCGTCCTCGCTCCGGGCCAGACGGTGGACGCTCTGATGCACGCCAACGCCACCCGGGGCCGCTACTACATGGCCGCCCAGGTGTACCAGAGCGTGGCCAACGCCACCTACACCACCACCACCACGGGGCTCCTCCGGTACGAGCACGGTGCAGAAGCAGCTGGTATGAGTACGATCATGATGCCGAGCATGCCGGCGTTCAAAGACAGCGCGACGGCCCAGGATTTCTACGGCAGACTGACCGGCCTGCTGCGAGACGGCAAACCGACGGTTCCCCTGCACGTGGACACGCGGATGCTCGTGACCTACGGGCTGGGCATCGCGCCGTGCATGCCAACGCAGACGCTGTGCAACCGGACGCGCGGCTCCGTGGCGGCCAGCATGAACAACGTGTCGTTCCAGCTCCCCAAGGCCATGTCGCTGCTGGAGGCGCGCATGAGGGGGAACGCCGACGGGGTGTACACCCGCGACTTCCCCGACAGGCCGCCGGTGATGTTCGACTTCACCAACGGCTCCATGAGCAGCAACAGGAGCGTGATGCTGACGTCCAAGGGCACCAGGGTGAGGAGGCTGCGCTTCAACAGCACGGTGGAGGTGGTGCTGCAGAACACGGCCATCCTGGGGTCGGAGAACCACCCGCTGCACCTGCACGGCTTCAACTTCTACGTGCTCGCGCAGGGCGCCGGCAATCTTCAACGCGCGCACCGCCGTGCGCCCTACAACCTCGTCAACCCACAGCAGCGCAACACCGTCGCCGTGCCGGCCGGTGGGTGGGCGGTCATCCGCTTCACGGCCGACAACCCAGGTGTATGGGTCATGCACTGCCACTTGGACGCTCATTTGCCTTTCGGGCTAGCCATGGCGTTCGAGGTGGATGACGGCCCAACCCCAGACACCGTTCTTCCTCCGCCGCCGCCGGACTACCCCCAGTGTTAGAAGATTGACCATTCATGTCTAGCCAACAACAGATTCTCCTTCACACTGCTGCTTATTATCCTTATTATGGGGCTGTTTGAAATGGGTGTAAAATTAGTGTAGTCACTAGTATTTGGTTCAAAGTCAAGCTAAATACAGGTGGCCACGCTAATTTTACAACCATTCCAAGCGGGGCACATACTTTACTACTGATTTCTAAGGTGGCACATTTATAATTAAGGCCAATAAATGGAGAGAAAACTTATGCATATGATTTACAAATACCTAATCCTGATACTATTTGTTTAAGATAGTAGTGGTACTCAGACAGTACCCCTACCTTTACATATCAGGTTTTGTTGAGTATGGCGAGTCTAGTCTTATTCTTAAGACAGGGGCAATCCAAAGCTAAGACAGTGCCAACTAATGTCTTTTGCACACACACACAAAAAAAAACTAATGAAAGGTATAATGATCAAGCAACCCAGAGCAAGACGGTAATAGAGGATTAGAGACTCAGTTTCACCAGATGAGAATGGAATGGGCATCCCATTTCTCCCATAAGCTGCAGACTGGAAAGCAAACGTGGACTCTAACCATGAGTTGGCCTTCTAAGTAGAAGAAGGGCAACTGGCCAAGGGTAGGAGCAGAGCACAGAGGTAAGGAGCAGCAAGCCCACAGATTCAGGTTGAGATCCGCAGAGGGGACAAATGCAATTTGAAGTGTCTCAATGTCTGCTTAACTAAAACTGTCGATCCCCATGAAATTTACTCTTGATGTAAGTAAGTACTGTACAATGTTTGTGCCATCCCATGGAAAATTTAGTGAAGTAACTAGTACCGCATTAGACAAATTTTCCAACTCGGATTACATAGACAAAATCATGCACTTGTGTAACTCTAATTCTTCTGGGGATGAAAAGCAACACCAGTAGCA
This sequence comes from Aegilops bicornis, assembly GCA_021605145.1. Lineage (NCBI taxonomy): Eukaryota > Viridiplantae > Streptophyta > Magnoliopsida > Poales > Poaceae > Aegilops > Aegilops bicornis. The sequence goes on along the minus strand of JAHIAL010000021.1, from coordinate 2,670,553 downwards.
ACAACAACGATGAATCATGATACACTATAGGCGCTGCTTTTAATGTGTACCTTCACTAATACAGTATGAACTACTTAAAGCTAATAGAAATAACACAGCAAAAGGGACAGAAACATAAACTTTAAAACTTTAAAATATACAACTTGGCACAATTTTATTTTCTTGTGCTTTGCCAACATCACGCACTAGCCATGGCCCTTGAAATGAGTACAAGGCAACTATTCATGAAACAAATTAGTCGAATGCGACAAGTGAAACCAGTGATGCCCATCAATCATCCAATTTTCATAATATGTGTGTAAAACCACAAACCATGGCTAATAAGGTAACAAGGAAACGTCTCAGCAAATACAGACATAACAACATTGTACCCTCAAAAGGTATGTCATACAGAATAGTGGACATGCAAAGCAAACAAGGAACCTGTGGTCATACAGGTTGATCACTATATACATTAAGCATGGGCATAAGGTTCTCAAGCATCACAAGGTTGTGTTAATAATAACTCCAAAATATCTCAGGTCTCAGCTAATGCATCGCGGGGCATATATTTCAACTCAACACAATACCACATTTGGAACATGATTTGAAAATTTGTGGCCACTTGAGTAGCTTCAGACATAGTTTTTTTTTTAACGGAAATGCTGATGGAGCAGCTTTTCATTGAAACTTGGTTTAGAGAGTTAGATTACAGCGGATTTACAGGTCCAAACAATAAACTGTTGGACATGCCATCGTCACTACATCTACTGTGGCTTTCTTAGTCGGGTTCCCTGGGTCTGTTGAGCAGTGAGTTGACCTTGCACTGTCCCGCAATTTGCCAAACACCCGCCTCCTCAATCATTCTTTCCACCACTGTCCGCGGCGGCGAGGGTTGGTTCCTGAAGATTCTGGCGTTGTGTTCGTTCCATATTGACCACCACACAAGCTGGACCAGGGCGCTCCATTGCTTCTTCGTTGCTGCAGGAACAATGTCAGTGGTCTGCTCCACCCATCGCACAAGTGAGGTTGTGTCGGCTGAAGGAGCGAGGCTCAGTTGCAGGCTGCAGCGAGCAATGATGTCCTGCCATATCTGGACTGGAGAAGGGCATGAAGCTAACAGGTGTACGACGTCCTCCATTGGCCCATTACATAAGGTGCATGCTGGATTGTGAGGCCATCCCTTCTTCGCAAGTAGATCGGCCGTGTTGCAGCGTCCAAGCAATGTCAACCATGCAAAGAGTTTGCATTTGCCCGATGCATCGGTCTTCCATACGAACTCAGCCCAAGCAGACCGTGCGCAGCCCTCAAACTGAATGATGCACGCCGATTTTGCCGTGTACATACCATGTGGTGTCCATTTCCAACGTACCCGGTCTTGCTCTTCCCTTAGGTGTAAACTTTGGACCCCTGCCCAAAGAGCTAGGAGTTCCCTTGTTGCCTGTGCAGGTAGATTTGATTTGAGGTGTCTGATCCATCTATTGTTCCCCATGGCTTGCGCTACTGTGAGGTTTTTCCTGGTGCAATGTTGAAACAGCGCCGGGAAAGCATCCTGGAGGGCGATGCCCTTAAACCATGGTTCCTTCTCCTCTGCGGACGCGCTTGCCGCCATCCTGGACAAGGCTAAGGCTGCGGGCCATATTCGTGGGATCACCCCCCCCCACCTGGCCGGTGGCTCCAGGATCTCCCTTCTCCAGTATGCCGACGACACCATCATCATGGTCGAAGGCTTGGAGGCGGACATCTCTAATCTTAAGTTCCTTCTCCTCTGCTTCCAACAAATGTCTGGCCTGCGTGGGCAACCCCTAGCCTTCTGTCAGAGGTCTGGCGGTTCTCAGTTCTGGCAGTCGGTCATCCAACTTCTCCCAGTCCTCCGCATTGGGACCTCCATCTCGGTTGGATCTGGAGCTGCGACTTTGTTCTGGTTTGACCGGTGGGCGGGAGATACCCCCTTTGCTGCACGCTTCCCCAACCTCTTCTCCATCGCCGTCGACCCTTCGATCTCAGTAGAGAGGGCCCTTATTGACTTAGGGCGCCTCGCATTCCGGAGGCTGTTTGGGCCTCCGGAATCCGCCGCCTGGCATGAGTTACTTGATTGCGTCGCTCTCCATGAGCCGGTAGTGGATGCTGGCCCGGATCAGGTTAGGTGGCGTCTTGAGCCGTCAGGCCAATTCTCCACCAAGTCCCTCTACCAGGCCATTGCCCCCTCCATCGCCCCTCCCCCCTTACGGTGGTGTGGTCCATCCGCCTGCCATTGAAAATCCAGATCTTCATGTGGCAATGGATCCGCGGACGGACCCCATCTGGGGTGGAGGGCCGCAAGCGCAATGGCCCTGGTACTGGCCTATGCCCGTTGTGTGGTGTCCCCGAAGACTCAAATCACATCTTCTTCTTTTGTGTGTCCGCTCAATTTGCGTGGAGCTGCTTTAGAGAGGTGGTGGGTGGTAATTGGTGCCACACCAACTTCCCCGACCTATTCGGCCAACTCTGTAACTCCCCGCCTTCTCGCCACATTAGGTGACTTGAGATTGGGGCCCTCGCTTGGACCCTCTGGACCATCCGCAATAAACTTGTGATCCAGCGCATTCCTCTTCGACGGGCTACTGACGCTCTCTTCAAACTGTCTGGTTATTTGCAGCTTTGGCGGCCGCTTAGCCGCCCACAGGACCGGGACGCCATCTCCGCCTTCATCGCCGACCTTCGCTCGATGGCCGTCCGACTGTCGCCGCCTCTCCCTCCGCCACCACCGGAGACAGATTAGGCGTCGGACGTGTTCTCCGGCTCCCTTTTTTATTCTTTTTGTTTGGGCTTGTTGAGTTGTGCCCTCAGCAGAACCTATTGTACTTCCTCTTGTGAGACTTGGGTGTGTGTATTCTGGACTAGTCCGTGTATGTGTTCTCTTGGCGGTTTGTTTTATTTATAAAGCGAGGCAAAAGCCTTTTTCGGTAACCATGGTTCCTTCCAAAAGAGTATACGCTCGCCATTGCCCAGCTGGAAGTCTACAGAGGCGTTGAGGAGAGATTTCACCGTATGATCGATAGGTAGTTCCAGTCCGTGCCATGCTTTGTTGTTGTCAGTCCAGCAATGCCACAGCCACCTCATCCGTAGGGCACGACTTTGAGCCGTCAAGTTGATGATGCCGAGTCCGCCAAATTCCTTTGGCCTACAGACGGTTCTCCAGCTAACAAGACATTTCCCTCCGGCCGCCACCTCGCTGCCCTCCCAGAGGAACCCGCGTCGAACCTTGTCGATCAGTTTAGCAAGCCATGCCGGTAAGATCAATGCGAGCATTTGGAAGATCGGCATCGCCGAGAGCACAGTTCTGACAAGGTCCAGCCGCCCATCAAGGGTTAGTATGGCGAGCTTCCAGCCCTTCATCCTGGCAATGAGCTTGTCGCAGATCGGCTGGAGGTCATTTTTCTTCAGCTTCATGTCCGCCAATGCAAGATGCCGAGATAGGTGCACGGGAATTCCTTGATGGGGCAGCCCAAGTCCTGAAGAAGCTCCCCGGAGGACGCATCCCTGCAGCAGTAAAGAAACCTTTGTAAATGGTTATGATGGAAAAGGCAAAGAACTTGTTTCGCACCATTGTCAATGAAAGGGATAAAACCCAAAAATCAAAAGGGACCATCCTTCTTTACGACTCACTTCCATTGGCATCTAATATGCACTGACAGGCACCAATAGCATCATCGGTCTACATTCATGTGTCATGTTGGGGTGGTTGTTAGATAATAACGAGAATAAACGAGACACGAGAGCACACGGATTTTTACGTGGAAACCCTTGTGGGAGAAAACCACGGACGCACGAAGGCGCAATCACTATGAGGAGGAGTATTACAAGCACAAGACGACAGACCGTCTTAGGTGCGACTACATGGGGTATATATGAGGGCAATACATGAGAGTCCTTGGAGGACAAGTAAACGATTTGTACTTCAGACGCTGCCGGTACCAACGTTAAAGGCCCACACCGTATGTACTACGCCTAGTCCAATACGGTACTAGAATTTGGATCACAATTTAACAATCTCCACCTTGAGCCAAATTCTCCAAAGAGTCGAAGAAAGTGAATAACTCCATCCAAATCAGCTTAAACACCTTGTGCGCCAAAGTCCATAGGACTAGTGAGAAATACCAACTAAGCCCGAGCAAACCTCAAACTTATTGGTCGGAACTGGCTTTGTCATCATATCGCCAGGATTATCATGAGTACTTATCTTGCATACCTTCAAATCACCTTCAAAGAACAACATCTCAATATAGTGATATCTCGACATCAATGTGCTTTGTTCTCTCATGATACATTGGATTCTTTGTAAGATATATAGCACTTTGACTGTCACTAAATACGGTAGGGCAAGATGAGTCTCCACAAAGCTCAGTGTATAAACCTCTCAACCAGATAGCTTCTTTGCAAGCCTCTAAATAGCCATATACTCGGCATCAGAGTGGAACAAGCCACAATAGATCGCAAAGTTGCTCTCCAACTCACAAAGACAACCACCAATGGTGAAAACATAACCCGTGGAGCGATCTTCTCTTATCCAAATCACCAGCAAAATCAGAATCAACAAAACCAACAAGTCCATCTCTAGTTTTCCCAAACTGTAAATAAGCATTAGAAGTACCACGCAGGTATCTGAAAATCCACTGAACTGCTTTCCAATGCTCTTTTCCAGGATTAGCCATGTATCTACTGACAACACTCAATGCATATGATAAGTCTGGACGAGAACAAACCATGGCATACATAAGTGTGACGCCCGGGTAATTACGCTACAGTAATCCCTGCTAATGATGCCACGTCACCTCTAAGCATCGTGGATAAACTCGCTTAGTTCAAAACCTGTTCGGATTCAAATACAAAATCAAGCAAACAATAAAAGTTTTCAAATATTAAAACTAAAATGTTCGGAGTGAGCCAGATAATGCATAGGTAATTATGGTGGTGAAACCACACTTTTATAAAATGTTTAAATACTCTAAAATGAATAAAACAAAGTAGCAAATACAATTATTTAAGTGCTTTAAAATTAATAAACATTTTTAAGACTAATTTGTTATAAGTAATAAACTATTGTGGCAAAGTGGCATAATTTGTAAAATCTATTTAGGTGCCACTTTAGTAATTTACTAAAACTAAAACAAAAGAGAAACTATAAGTAAAACGGTAAAAGAAAAATTAAGAAAAAAACAAATACAAAGAAAAGAGAATACCCCTGGGCCACTCCTACCAGCCTGGGCATTGCCTACCAGTCGCCCATCGCCCAAATTTACCGACCCACCCAAATTTATCCCGAGGAGAGGGAAACCCTACCCACGACCCCCACTCCTCTCGCCTCCCACCTTCCCTCCGCCACACACCCGGAGAGGTCGTGGCCCCCCCACACTTCCCTCGCCTTCTCCCCACCCGAGGGCTCCAGATCGGGCGATTATGCCTTCCCGTCCGACCAACCCCCTCCTGTCGCTTCCTCGTCTCCCCTCTCCCCGATCCAGATCGGATCGGGCCGACTGACGACCCACAGACGGACCGTTCCCGCCCTCGACGCCCGACACCGGCGCCCACGCCTCACCTCCCCCTTTCTCGACCGGGAGGGCCCTCGCCCGCCAAGCGCCATTACGCCGGACTCTAACGCTGACGCCTCGACTTCGCTGTGCTCCCGACGCCGCCGTCTTCCCCACGACCCCGCCAAGACACCGTCGCCGCCTGTTCCATCGGACCTCGTCGGCAAGGTCCGCCGACCTCGCCTCGAGACTCCGCTCGCGCTTATCGCTTCACCATCGCTGACGCTTGCCGCCGGAGCCACCTCGCCGGACCATCGCACCGCCGGCCTCCCGAAGCGCTTCCTCGACACGCCTGAGCTCGCCTTTACGCCCATCAGGAGCCTCTCCGACGAACTCCCCGTGATTCTCCGTCTCGGGTTGCCGTCAGAACCGACGTCTGCGTCCTCCGTTGGCCGGTGCCTTCGCGCTCAGCACGACTCCGTGCAGTGTACAAGGCGCGTTCTCACGTAAGCGGTCGCACCACCGCCAAGGCCGCCTTTGCCGATGCACCTCGCTACGGCCACGACGCCTCCCATTTGGTTTAAGGGAAGGCCCAAACGGCAAATTTCGCCTACCACTGCTAACCACCCTCAGGGGTTTATGACAAAGGGGCCCCACGCCCCTGAAACATTTATAAAAAAAAAGATTAAATAATAATAATAATAATAATATCAATTAAATTAATTAATTAAAGAGTTAATTAACTTAATTAACCTGTGTTAGTTAAATTGATAACCTGATTAGTCTAGTTAATCTGTTAGGTTAGTAAAATAGTATATGACAAGGGGACCACCTCTGTTGACTACCAAACGCTGATCGGACAACAGGGACCCCGACCCACTGTCAGCCTCACGGTACACTTCGTACGTATGCAGAGTTGGGTGCACCTAGCATTTAGCTATTTAATTTCAATTAAATTAAATCCAGTAAAATCTAGAAAATGATTAAATCTTTATAAATTAATATAAAATAATCTATAACTCGGATGAAAATACTTTGTACATGAAAGTTGCTCGTAACGACGAGATTAATCCAGATATCGCCAGTTTCGTCCCATACACAGTCCCTAACCTATCGAACCTGCAAACTTTCCTCTCGGTTCATCTGTTCGACAGACGTCCGAACCGGAAAACTTTCCGGATGTTTCTTCGTCAAGATCGCTTAGCGCTGCGTTAGAACACGCCTAGCTCGTTCATTGTCCCGTTATGCACTTGCTCGCTATGTATTTACTCGTTTCTTCCCCTCTTCTCTCCGGTGAACTCGAGACCGCCATTGATGCCACCGGTGCGACTACATCGATGACGCACCCTCTCTTCGACAGAGCAACCAGTGCAAGCCCCCCCCCTTGATCACCAGATATCGCCTACTCTTCTCTATCTGCTTGCATTAGAGTAGTATAGCATGTTATCGTTTTCGGATACTCCTATATCGCCGCATAGCTTTGTCCTTGTTACTTCATTGTTACCTTACCGCAATCCTATATGCTTAGTATAGGATGCTAGTACTTTCATCTGTGGCCCTACATTCTTGTCCGTCTGCCGTATATATTATCGGGCCGTGATCACTCGGGAGTTGATCACGGGTATATACTATATACTTTACACTATTACATTACCCGTGGTAATCGTTTCGAGATGGGGCTGAAAGGACGGTGGCTCCATCCCGGTGAGAGGTGGGCTGGGTTCCCGACGGCCCCGACCGTTACTTTGTGGCGAGCAACAGGGCAGGTTGAGACCGCCTTAGGAGAGAGGTGGGCTCGGCCTGTTCGGGCGCTCATGGATACTTAACACGCTTAACGAGGTCTTGGTATTTGATCCGAGTTGGCTACGAGCTTATACGCACTAACCATCTACGCGGGAGTAGTTATGGGTATCCCGGCGTCGTGGTATCACCGAAGCACCTCAAACGTCAATACGACGGAGGCAAGGCCGGATTGGACTGGAACGCTCGCTATTAGGTCTCGCTTCCGGCCGCCTCAACGTCGGGTGTGCTCAGGCGATGGGCCTGCACTGCGGCTTAGGGTTTAGACCGCGTGTTGGCCTCTCTCACAGTTGTGCCTAGGTGGGCTGCGACGTGTTGATCTTCCGCTGGCGGGCATGACACATGAAAGTGTGTCCGGACAAATAGGATCAAGCGTGATGGGTAAGATGGTGCACCACTGCAGGGAAGTTAATCTATTCGAATAGCCGTGATCTTCGGTAACAGGACGACTTGGAGTTGTACCTTGAGCTTATGACAACTAGAACCGGATACTTGATAAAACACACCCTTCCAAGTGCCAGATACAACCGTGGTCGCTTCTCGCTGTGGTTATGGGAGGGGATCGCCGGTAGGATTATTGCTATATGATGTTACTTGGAGGACTTCAGTTTGCCTTCCTCCTACTCGTTAAGACAGTGTCCGTAAGCGTAGTCTTCGTTAAGACTAGCTATCCCCTCTTATTCTCGGCATTCGCAGCTTCACCCACCGATATGGCCTTTACACATATATCCATGCATATGTAGTGTAGCTCCTTGCTTGCGAGTACTTTGGATGAGTACTCACGGTTGCCTTTGTTCCCCTTTTCCCTACCTCTACTCGATTGCTGCAATCGGACGATGGAGCCTGTGGAGCTGACGCCACCGTCGATGACGACTACTACTCGAGGTGCCTACTACTACGTGCATCCCACCGACGGCGACTGTGGAGTAGCTAGGAGGATCCTGTGCGTGAGGCCCCGCTTCCTCTTTCGATCTCAGTATCCCAGCTTTGTGCTAGCCATCTTATGGCAACTTGTTTAACTTATGTCCGTACTCAGATATTGTTGCTTCCACGACTCGCCTATGATCGAGCACTTGTATTCGAGCCCTCGAGGCCTCGGCTTGTATTATGATGCTTGTATGACTTATTTTATTTGTAGAGTTGTGTTGTGATATCTTCCCGTGAGTCCTCGATCTTGATCGCATACATTTGCGTGCATGATTAGTGTACGATTAAATCGGGGCCACAAGTTGGTATCAGAGCCGATCGCTCAGAGGAATCCCCTTCCAACTCCTTGGTCAAGTCGAGTCTAGACATTGCAAAAACTTTTACTAACTTGGCTGTGTGCCTTACGGGCCCACGCCGCCATCGGGTGGTACTAGGATCTTTTACTCCTCGACCTTTACTCGGGATTCTCGAACTCTCTTCTATTCGGGTTAAATGATTTTGCTAAAAACAAAACTAACTTTAGGTTCTCGCAAATACTTTCTACCGAGAGGCCCTTCATTCGGATGATCACCGATCGCACTGTAAGCTTTCGGAGATACTCTTTGATACTTCTCGAGACTTTGTGCCCATCACTTTTGCTATTCCCGACCACCGATAAATCCGTATGGAAAACTACTTACACTTGCCATTCTTACGATCATCCCCCATTGATCTTGTTATTACAAGATACCCCAAAGTTTTCTCTATTGTTCCGAGAATACTTTGTGCCTACTGCCTAGCAGTTCTTTGCCACATGAATACCCCTTCAAATAAATCCTCGCACTTGTCGAGTATCCGCTCATCCCTAGTTGATTCATGTATTTCACAAAAGTCTTCAAAATACTATTCGATACTCCGAAAATCCTCTGGAGCCTTTGGCTCTTGAAATTCTTGCTTGCTTGCATTATGGTTAATCCCATAAGTCTCGTAGTCATATTGACATTCCTTGTCATTATCATTTTGGGTCTGTTGACTCGATATGTTTGGCGAATACCCGCAATCATCATTGATCCTTATAAATTACCCTTCCGGCCGAGCTGCCATTCTTTAATCGGAATTGGTTCTCGACCAATCCAATTGTCGCCGATTGTACCCTAAGGCTATTCAACTTATCCATCCCTAATCGTAGCATTGCTTCGATCCCTTGATTTGGGAATCATAATTCCTTTGCATTTGACAATTGAGTTAGTCAGTTGTTTCTATAATTTGATCTCCTTGCATTCTTCTTCCTCTAGTTGAGTAATCGATGCTCACGCCGGATCCCTTGTGGACCACTGCATCCTTTGATGGATTTTATCCGACAACGCCCTTCATATTCAACAACCTTGTGAGCCTTTCCTCCGATACATAATGCCTTTGGTAAATTGTATCCTCCGCTTTCTCAACTATGCTCGCCTTCGAGCTTGAGTTAATTACTTCTAAAGATTCTGGTGTATGATTCTAAGATGCCCCGATGGGTTGAATCTATGCCTTCCTTAATATGTGTGGACTCGAAAGTTTTCACGAGTCGTACTCTTCTGGTATTTTGCCAGATAAAATTTCAACACTACAACTTCATTGAACGCGAGAAGTGAATGGAAGGTTGTGCATTGGAGAAGTGGAGTCGAATTCTCGAACTCCTGTGTTCATGCCCATGGACATGATGTATACACGATCATGGAAGCTTCTCTTAAAATAATTATCCCCTTGTTATAAGATCATCTTGTATCCGTGGACGTGGTTCCACCATGTTTCTCCTTGGTTCCATTTCTCGCAAGTTTGATCACTTGTCTTCGCAAAGCAATACCCTAGTCCAAACCCTACTTTGATCCGACTTGAGTGTTACCCCGGTATCTCGAGATTATCTTGGAACTGCATAACTTCTTATGAGTCCTTAATCAAGTGCTACATTCTCACCGATTCCAATTTTTCACGGGCTCTGAGTTATTATACACTCAAGGGCACCGATAACTGAACCGAGTCCGCACTACGGTTCAACAACTCTTCAGTAAGCTTCTATAAATACGAGTTTGTACCCGATCACGCCATTCCTAGCCTGTTTGGCTATATCATTGTCGTGATTATTTTAACTGTGCTACCTGGTCCTTATTCCGGGAGCACCAGTTTCGACGATGAGCTAAGCTTACCTGGTCCTATAGAATTTTCTTTGCTGCACCCAAATCCTTCATCTCAAATTCATTACTCAATTGCTTCTTTAGTTCATCAATCTCTGACATACTCTTTGCAGCAATAAGCATATCATCAACATAAAGGAGCAAATAAATAGTTGAACCTTTGACAGTTTTGAAATAAACACCACTATCATAATTAGACCTTTTGAAACCTTGAGAGAGCGTAAAGGTGTCAAATCTCTTGTACCACTATCTAGGGGATTGCTTCAATCCATAAAGAGATTTCTTTAACTTACAGACAAGCTTTTCTTTTCCAGGGATAACAAAACCTTCAGGTTGTTCCATATAAATATCCTCTTCTAATTCTCCATGTAAGAATGCAGTTTTAACATCCAATTGTTCAAGCTCAAGATCATGCATGGCAACAATACTGAGTAAAGTGCGAATAGAGCTATGCTTCACAACAGAGAAAAGACTTTATATAGTCAATACCGAATCGGCTATAACCTTTAGCAACTAACCTTGCTTTATATCTTGTCTCATCATTAGGAGAAACACCTTCTTTCCTCTTGAAAACCCATTTGCAACGGATAGGTTTCTTCTCTCTAGGCAATTTTACTAAATCCCAAGTGCCATTCTTTTCAAGTGATTCCATCTCATCATGCATAGCGGTCATCCACTTATTACAATCACTAGAAATAATAGCCTCGGAATATGAAGAAGGCTCTGAATTACCTTCAATTTCTTCTGCAACAGATAAAGCAAAAGAAACAATATTGCACTCTTCAATTAACTCATCAGTTTATTAATACCCCGCCTAACTCACACGCAAGATTCCAACTGGGTGGAACAATAGGCTGATTTGGAGTGGGAGTGACATGATCATCATCAACGACGGGTTCATCATGTGCAACAATTTCATTACCAGATGTATCACCGAATCAATAACATGCTCCACGAACAAAGAGGCTCACGAACAATAGGTCATTGCTCACTCTCAACGGGAACAAAGAGTAGATGACACATCATGTAACATAGCAGATTCATTAAAGATAACATTTCTGCTAATAACAACCTTCGGGTTTCAGATTCCATAATTTAAAACCTTTAACACCAGACTTATAACCAAGAAAGATGCACTTAACAGCCCTAGGCTCCAACTTTCCATTATCAACATGAGCATAAGCAGTGCAACCAAAAACTCTCAACTGTGAATAATCAGCAGGTGAACCAGACCATACCTCAATTGGAGTTTTCTTATTAAGAGCAATAGATGGTGAACGGTTAATGAGATAACAAGCAAAGGAAGGCCTCAAATTTCAAAAACGCCTATGCAAACCTCGCATTGGACAACATGCAACGGGCTCGAAATAATGGTCCCGTTCATGCGCGCCAAAGAACACCGCTTTTGTTGAGGAGTATAAGGAACAAAGGTAATGTCCGACAATGCCTTCAGACTTGCAAAGAATAATTAAATTGCTTAGAACAGAATTCCATACCATTATCGGCTGAAGTATCTTTACCTTCTTTTCAGCTTTGTCTCTCAATCATAATCTTCCACTCCTTAAATGTCGAGAATGCTTCATATTTATGCTTCAAGAAATAAGGCCAAACTTTTCTCGAATAATCATCAATAATAGTCAAAGATGTAACTTGCACCACCTAGTGACTTCTTAAGTAGATGGTCCCCATAAATCGTAATGCACATAATCAAGAATACCTTCAGGTTGTATGGGTCAAGTATTGAACTTCACCCTCTTGTGCTTGCCGAAGATACAATGCTCACAAAATTTCAATTTTCTGTGTTCATATCCATCAAGGAGACCTCTCTTATTTAACTCTCGATAAACCAAGTTCACTCATATGTCCAAGACGCATATGCCAAAGGTTAGCAAGATCACAATCGTAATTCTTTGAAACAACTGGAGAAGCGTTAGCATCAAACTCAGAGAACCTCGAAGGTAATAAAGACCATTGGTCGAACTTAAGTCACCTTTCATCACAACAAGGGAGCCTTTGGTGACTTTCAAAACACTATCTCCACCTGAATACTAGTACCCCTTTGCATCAAGGGCACTCATAGAAATAAGATTTCTCTTCATCTTCGGAATATACCGAACATCTGTCAAAGTTCTGACCATGCCATCAAACATCTTGATTCGAACGGAACCTATTGAAAGAACATGCGGTGCCCCCATGTTTTGTTTTGGTAATTGATGACAATCTCTATGGACTAATGGTTGTCTTGAGTTATATTTGAAGGATTTTTCCATAGGCAATTCTTGAAGTCCATGTGTTGGTTTCAAGGAGTTTATGTGTTGACCAAGGTGCTATTAAGGAATTATCCAAAGATTGGTCATGTGAGTGTTGAGCTTATTGCAAGCATGTCTTGAAGAAGAAGATTGTGTGATCATTCATGTTTACCTTCAAGACATCATCCAAACTAAGAGGTTTGGAAAGATTCAAGGTTGATCAAGACTAAGTCAAGAGTGAATCAAGTTGATCAACTCACAAAGCGTAAAAGATGTACCGAGAGGGATCAAGTGATCCCATGGTATGGTAAGCATTGTCAATTATGCTTTGTGTACTAACCCATGGTCTTCGTGGAGAGTTCTTTGTGGGGTTAGGATGCGGTGTGCAAGTTCAAGTGATGCATCACGAAGAGATCAAGTGCTTGAAGCTTGCCGTCCATTGTGGTGACAATGGACTTGTGAAGATGAGTCAAGAGTGGCTCACCCATAGTGGACTATGGGGAGCAATCATCTAGTCTACATCGAGCCAACGCATTCAAGAAAGGTGGTCCAACTTGAGGAGTCAAGATCGCCATCATCTAGCTCAAGTGGACTTTTGTGCAAGGCAAAGGTTTGCCCTTGATAGGTTTTCTATTTTACCGGTCTCATGGTAGTTGTGGGAGACCGGGTTATAGGATCGATTGCCGCATTATCAAGGGGGGCTCTCGATGAGTTGCTTGATCGTATCGCTCAGAGAGAGCTCAAACCATTGCATCCTTGCATCATCTTTATTGGTTCTTGTTTGGTTCTTCTCCTTGTGAGATTTGGAGCTTATGGTCATTTTATGACAAGCTCGAGTTCATCGAAAACGGAGTTCACTTGCATCTTCTATGATGTTTTCGGCGTTGGAGGGTATGCCGGTTCTTCTCTCGTTGGAGGTTTCTCTCCTCCTTTTGTTAGGCATACCTCCCCGCCTCTTCTTACTATAACCAGTCTCTGTTTTGATGCTACTCGTTGTCTTGTATCCAACAAGCTTGAGTTTGCTCAATTCGAGCTCATTTGCGGTTATGGCAGTTCCGGGTTTTATTGTTTCCTCGCTGTCTTCTCTCGCAAAATGAAGGACTCCTAGTGTTGTTGATATGGGGCATGCGGTAGTATCGCTCTCCTGAGCGGTAGTACCGCAGGCCCTATGTAGTACCGCCTACGTGGGAGCGGTAGTACCGTGGCCTCGCCAGCGCGCTTTCGAGCGGTAGTAAGGGCGGATGTAATTTTTACATCCGCGCGCGCTGTAGTACCGTGGCTCGCCAGCTTAGCAAAGCATGAGCGGAAGTAGGGGCGGATGTAATTTTACATCCGCGCTTCACGCTGTAGTACCGCTCTGCGGTAGTACTGCGTGCTGCACTTTTTGCGCAGTCCTCCTCGGAAGTAGGTACGAAGTAATTTTTTACTTCCGTGCTTCCTCTGTGCCTAGTGTTGCCTGCCTTACGGTAGTACCGCAGGGGCGCGCGGTAGTACCGCTCCGGCGGTTCTACCGCCCGTTGCCTGCTGTGTGCCTTTCATCCGCCAAGTGCTGCACTTGCGGTAGTAATCTGCAACCTCAATGGTAGTACCGCAGCCGGCATAGTACTCCGTCTTGATAGTATGCACTGGCGTCGTATGGGTCGAGTGAGGGGATAACGGTTGGATTTCTCCCCACCTATAAAAGGGGGTCTTCTTCCCCATTGAGATGAATCCTTTTGAGCTCGTGTTCTTCCCTCATTGTTGACCTTCTTCGAGCTTGCTAACTCTCAATCCCTCCATGGATTCTTGCTAGTTTTTGAGGGAAAAGAGAGAGGAGATCTAGATCCACATTTCCACCAATCACTTTCTCCTTTATGTGAGGGGAACCCCTTGGATCTAGATTTTGGAGTTCTTGGTGTTCTCCTTCTTGTTCTTCCTCTCATTTTCTTTCCTAGCATTAGTTGCTTCGGTGGGATTTGAGAGAGAAGGACTTGGGCACTTCGTGTGCCCTTGCCATTGCATTTGGTGCATCGATTTGAGTTCTCCACGGTGATACGTGGAAGTTACAAGTTGAGAAGCTTATTACTCTTGGGTGCTTGGTGCCCTTGAGCTTGTTCCTCTTGGGTGCTTGGGCGCCTAGACGGTTGGTGGTGTTCGGAGCTCAATCATTGTGGTGTAAAGCTCCGCCAAGCTGCCGGGTCTTCAATTAGGTTGTGGAGATCGCCTGAGCAATTTGATCTGCACCGTGACCGCCCCAAGGGTTGCCAAAGTGTACGGTTCGGTGACCGCCCCAAGGGTTGCCATTTGTACGGGTTTGGGCGACCGCCTCAAGGGTCCCTTAGTGGAATCACGGCATCTTGCATTATGCGAGGGCGTGAGGAGATTACGGTGGCCCTAGTGGCTTCTTGGGGAGCATTGTGCCTCCACACCGCCTCCAAACGGAGATTAGCATCCGCAAGGGTGTGAACTTCGGATACATCGTCATCTCCGCTGCCTCTGCTATCTCTTACCCGAGCCCTTTACTTATGGACTTTACTTTGTGATAGCCATATTGTTCTTGTCATATATCTTGCTATCACCTAAGTAGTTTTTCTTGCTTAGCATAAGTTGTTGGTGCACATAGGTGAGCCTAGTTGTTGTAGGTTTTCTCGCTTGACAAATTAACCGCTAGGTTTATTCCGCATTTGTTCAAGCCTTAACCGTAATTATTTTAAAGCGCCTATTCACCCCCCCCCCCCTAGGCGACATCCACGATCTTTCACCTATGCCTTCAATCTTGCATGGTGAATTATCAAAACCCAAAACGGAACCAGCAGAAGTAGTGGAATCAAAAGTATTAAACCAATCTCTATGTGGACACATATGAAAAGTGCATGCAGTATCAAGTACACACTCATCATTGGTCTCAAAGCACATCCAAAGAATAACGACAAGAGCATCATCTAACTATCATCACGAGCAACGTTAGCAGAATTTTCACCTTGTTTGTTACCTTTCCTCTTTTCTTTATTCTCGCAACTTGAAACACTCGAGATGTCATGCCCGGCTCTCTTGCAATACCTGCAATATTTCTTGTCTCTCGATTAATCGGCCCCTCGTGAAATGCTTTTTACTTTTGCCTCTGCTTTCCATTATTGGAGTTCTTCTCCTTTGTCCCGCCACTAATGCAGATAATCCTCGCTTGGGATGAACTCGAACCATCATGAGGCACCATTAATTTCATCTTCTCCTTAGAGTTCAAAACTTCATAAACTTCATTAAGTGTGAGAGTATCACGATCAGTATAATATGGTGTCTCTAAAATTGGTATAAGAACTTGGCAAAGGAACAAAGTAACATTAAAGCAAGATTCTTCCTCTTCATACTTAACCTCCATTGCAGCTAGATCGATATGATCTCTTTAAATTCTGAAATATGATTCAAAACATTACCTCCCTCGGGTAACCTATACAGAATAATTTTTGCTTCAGATGCATTCATCTGGTGAGATCTTTAGTCATGCAAATCCCTTCCAAATTTTAACCATAGAGCGGCGGTTTTCTCGCTCAAAACTTCCTCGCAAAATATTATTATGCAAATGGAGTTGAATTTTGACAAAGCCTTACGATCAATTCTTTTCTCCTCATCACCCAAATTCCTCAATTCGGTTCTTCCCAAAACTATCCAAATATTTCATCATAGTCGGTCTCAGGTTAACAACGCCTCAGATCTCGACTGCCATAGTAAACTCGGTCACTTCGCGGCCCAAGAAAGCGGAAAATCGTACTTTATGGATGCCATGAGTCGATAAATCTGATGGTCTCGCGTGAGCACGTAGCAATCGGGAGCAGAATCTGATCTTGGCTTCACGTGGAGCAAGTACTAGTTGGCTGATCTACTAGTACTAATACTCAGGAAGCAACAGAGTACCGATCGATTGAAAAATCGCGTAGCAGGCTAGCAGCTCGGCGGATCGGCTCCTCTTCGGGACTTGAACCAAACAACAGCTCACGGGCGGGGTAGTGCCTGTACGTGCAATGGCAGCGGCGGCTCGGCGGATCGGACGACTGTAGCGGGCGCGCAGCAGCTTTTGGAGTAGAATCAATCTGCGATGTCTTGTCGGTCTCGGCTAGAAATCGATCCGACGGATCACGGATGCGTGCGGCGGCGCACGGACAGAACCCTAATCTCTCGTCTCAAATCTCGTATTTAAAACCTCAGCTCTGTATACCACTTGTTAGATAATAACGAGAATAAACGAGACACGAGCGCACACGGATTTTTACGTGGAAACCCTTGCGGGAGAAAACCACGAACGCACGAAGGCGCAATCACTATAAGGAAAAGTATTACAAGCACGAGACGACAGACCGTCTTAGGTGCGGCTACATGGGATATATATGAGGGCAACACATGAGAGTCCTTGTAGGACAAGTAAACGAGTTAGACTTCATACGCCAGCTTGCATTCAACGAAAAGGCCCACAATCAGATGTACTACGTCTAGTCCAATACGGTACTAGAATTTGGATCACAATTTAACAGTGGTAATGGTAGTAATCTACTCATATAAGCATTATAGGGATAACCTGTATCATAGCACTCTGCTCACCCACAGAGCCAAGAAAAAGTACTCTACTTCCGATAATTGGGTCAAGGCCTTTCATTGATAGCTTAGTTCTTCTCATCTGTGCTCCCTCCGTTCCAAAATAAGTGTCTCAACACTTATTTTGGGACAGAGGGTATGTTTCTTTGTTTTTTCTAGGTCAGCTATATCAGGTGCTTATAACTCCATTTATTTTTGTTTTTTATCATAACATTTTAAATTTTATAAAAACATAAAGTAGGGAGAAATCCCCTTGATTCTATAAAAAAAAATTTGTATCATAGTAGATACTAACTCCGTCTCAAAATGTAAGGCATTTTTATAGACTAGTTTAGCCTACAAAAACATTTTACATTTTGAGACGGAGGTGGTAATATTTTGCATACTGTCTCTGCACTAGGGAACTACTAGTATTCCTTTCTTATCTCAGAGTCAGTCTCATGTGATGTTGTTGGAAAGAAATCTGGTTGTTTCACCCTCACGGTGGGTGGTGTAACGTCCCGGCCAAAGCCACCGATCCTGGCCGTTACGCCTTGCAAGATGTAGACTGGCCCCATGGACCAATACTAGTCTTTTCTTTGCACTTTGTCCTCATAGGTGCGCACCCGGGATCAACTTCCAAGTCTATCACCCGTCCTCAAATTGCTCTAAGCCAAGCACGCTTAACTTTGAAGTTCTTTGCGAATGAGCTCTCGGAAAAGAAGGGATTCCTTGTTGATATGAGTAGTGTCTATCACTTCTATTAAGCTAGGCTCTCACAGGTGGCCTAAAAAGGCTTTTAGCTAATGCACTAGTAGGATCAAACGTGCTAAAGTATATGTTGGGTGACATGGGTGGGGTAGGAAGCAGCATAAATGTCTGGTAAAGAGGAGGCAAAGCTTTTAGAGATGTGCACTCTTGATGGATCAAATGAGTGTACCATGAATCCTTCACTTCAAATCATACTGTTTATTTTGCTTCAGTGTGTCCACAATCAAATGTACACGATGAAAGTAGCAAAGCAGAGCAGAGAGGTCCTTGTCCTGGAAGATTCTACTTCCCACCAAATATTTCTTGCCTCGGTGGAAATTCAGGAAGCAAGAAACAATAGTAATGGATCCTATCAGCCACCGAAACATCGTTACTTGGAAAACAGGCTAAGACTTTTGTTGTGGTACAACCATACAAAGCTTACAAAAGTCCTAAGACCACTCCAAATGTGTTGTTGACAGGACCAAACATGAAATCTACATTTAAAACAATTCAATGTAGAAAGATCAGTCAAATAATTAAGAACATGTGGAAAAAAAAGTGTGTTGACGGGATGAAGTAGCCAAAACAAGTGTGAAAACAGAAAGCCATTATGTAGTTACATATTTCCTTATATTTTGGCACTCAAATATTCCAAAAAAAAAAATACGTTGGGCTTCATATTTTCGCAGTAAGAACTACCACCAGCAGTTGGACATGATAAACACATGCCCAAGTGCCCACGGGAGGAAGAGAATCTATAAGTACCTACCATCTCAATTCTCTGATGACAAAGGTTCCAGACTCCACTCCTTCCTACATAAGTGGCTCAAGAATGCATCCAAAGGGATCGCATTGATCCGTTCTTCCTCAGCAATAAGAAAGGATCATGCGATCCTTTAGGATGTCTACTCAAGCCATTTTCTCGAAGACATATTATGCCGTCTGCTCTCAAGACATTCTGGAGCTGACTCAGAGATGGTACCACTGGTATTTTTGCGATGTTTATCTTCTCTATTCACTTTAACAGACAACGTTATGTAGGATCTTCATATTATCAAATATCAATCATGTATGATATTCTGATATAACAAATCCATACGTGTCTCTCCCCACCCCATATGCTTTTCATCTGGACGCCTGTTTTCTAGTTTTAAGCTTGTTGGTTGAAAATTCTCATCTTAGAACTGTATCTCCCTCTCTTACTCTCAGCTGGAAGCCACAAGTATCTATGAAGCCAGTAATTTGAACCCCAACAGGAACATCAGAGGAACCATCCACATAAGGAGAGAGTGTGGAAACCATAGAAATTTACATGATGCAAGAGATGAGCAGGAACAAAGAAGGCAAACAAATTTATCTGTGTAATGACATCACAACAGTGTGTGTGTATTATTCTTCCAAGTAGTAAACTAGTAATAACCCGTATATTTAGCAACTTTTTTATAGGACCAGCCAGCACAAATACCTACGATTCTGCCCACTTCTATATTGGCTCAAGAACCATCACATCTGCATTAGTTATAACTGATGCATCAGTAGTGCACTTTATGCTCTAATTCACTCGAGCAAACATACATTTTCGGAGCACCAAAAGCTCGATGCAAACCATGGAAAATACCATCACAGGTTTAATATAGCAAACTTCTGACCCGATAACATTAATGTCAAGAGAAACACTTGCAATTCAATATCAGCTATACATGAAGGCAGTTAAATACTAAATGCAAAAAGGAACAAAACAGCACAAGCTTGCCATCAGAAAGCCATGGGTAATGCTGAAAGAACTCCTCTGTGCGGCGCAGTTGGTCAAAACAGCATGTAGCAAACAAATTAGCTAGCCATCTAGATCATCTCAGTTAGTGGTCATATCCAGAGGAGATCTGCTCTTTGTGATGTTCAGTTCTATTCACCATGCTAAGAAGCTGAGCGGCCCTTAACTGCAAACAAATACAGCTAGCATATTAGATAACTTTAAAACCTGTTGTACATGAGAAGCATGATAGGTAGAGGTTATAGGCATACCAGGGCTAACAATCTTTATCCTCTTAGTAATAGCTCTGACAGAAGTAACAGATGTAGCTCCTGCACAAACAGGTATGCATGGAAGATTTGTTACAAAAAAGTGATGATAGGATGAACAAAATCAAGACAGTGCAGCATCTTATTAGAGCTTTCTCTAACCTTGTGAATTGATGTCTTCAGTGGGATCTGCTGACATTGGCTTCATTGGATCTGGAAAAGCTGGATCGGCAATCATGTTGTTACTCTTCACAGTGGGCTGTAGTCTGTAACCACTCAATTTGCACAACAGAACCATCTTAGCATTTATAGAATCACCAAGGACAAAAAACCAAAGGCATCCAATAAGAACACAGTAGCATACCTTTGAACTTCAGCATTTGTGGAAGGATTCTCACATTGAAGGCCTTCATTGTCAAGATCGAAGTCAAGCAATAGTTCCGAAAATGAGAAGTCGCCTTCAAATAGATCAAAATTTGTGAAATCAATGTCAAAGTCATCTTGCTTCTCTCCATTGTAGGTAGAGCTAGAGGGCTTCTCAGAAACATGTTCAACTGAAACTGGCCTTGCATCTGAACTGTCAAAATCTAACCTCCCTTTCACATGTTCCCTTTTTGACGATCTCTGGGTGCTTGATTTTAAGGGGGAGCTGACATGGCAACTCCTCTCGACAGAATAATAGGTGCCCCTTTCATAGGACTGACTATTAGTCTCTTGGAAGAAACTATAGAGTATTGAGAGGAAGCAATCTCCTGTTGGGCATGAGCATTTGGAACCACAGATGATGGCCTTTGTGATTGACAAGAAGCAGGCTCATTTCCCATGGGATAGCTTAGTTGAGCTGTACAAGGTGAAGAACTGACTTGAGACTGGAGTGGGGTGAATAAGCTTTTGCAACTGATGAGGCTTGGGCCGGCAGTTTTGCAACCACTGAATGTTCAGCTGAACTTGTCTGTGCAGTTTGCAGTTGAGAGGCTGCACTTGTACCTGGCATTAGGACAGTAAGTAAATGACTGGTGATGCTGCAGGAAATGACTGTCAAGTTATGCTAGTATTTTAAAAAATGTACCTTTTGGGTTCAAGCTTGTAGATGGTGCAGCACATATTCTCTTGGAGGCTGAAGTAGTTTTTGCAGCAGGCTTGGCTGCCTTTCTTTTTTTTGTAGGCAAAGAACTGGCTGCTGGGGTGGACATGTTGGCATTTGAAGAATTCTGAACAACAACCGAGGAGGATGACTGGGTGTAGTGTATCATAGGCGTAGCATATCCAGAGGAGCCTGCAATAATAACAGAAAAGGGACCTTGTTAATTTCAAGATGAATAATAGCACCAGCCACCAGGTGATAGACTGAAACTTAATACAAAATGTATGGATGGCAAAAGCTACACGTAATAGGGCATGACTAGGCTGCATATGGAAGGCAATTGGAGGAGAAATACTGCATGTGCCAGCTTTTCAAATGGAAATGCAATGTGTTTGGCATCTGTATGAAGCTAGGCTGCCTAAATTTACCAATGCACACAGTCCAATTCTAAAAATTGTAACCAATTGACAGGCCATCTGCTATCTATGTAATTGGTGTGCTTGTGGCCCAAATATATCTAACAGTGCAGTTCAGAAACTAAACAAGAATTTAGGCAAGAATTACAACTTGACAGTACTCCGTTTCGGAAAAAAAACAACTTGACAGTACACACTTTCCAAACCATAGGTTTGCAAGTCAAAGGGCAGTTCAAAATTCTCCCCTAAAAGGCAAATCAGATGCAAGCAAACGAGGGGTTGGAATCTAGTATTCTAAATGCTCTTATATTAGTTTACGGAGGGAGTAGAAAATAACATGTGTAAGTAACCGAAGGAATCGCATAGACTAGCACGCATAACGTCGAACAAGTGGGGTGCACAGGGTGAAAGAGCGAAGGTACCTGTAGGAGGCGGGGGAATGGCCACCATGGGTGGGTGCGGGGGAGAAGAGGTGGTGGGGCCGACGAAGAAGGGCGGGACGAGCGGTGGCGAGGAGGGCGGCGCCGCGAGATGAGCGGATGAGCCGGAATGGTAGTAGGTGGAGACGAGGGTCTGCATGGCCTGCATGGCGGAGTCGACGGCGAGGCGTGACTCCTTGAGGGAGATGTAGTCGTGGAGGATGTCGGCGAGAGGGAGGAGGCCCTTGGGGGGAACGATGTTGTTGCTGGTCTTGGCGAAGAGGTGGGCGGCGTCGGAGCGGAAGGCGGCGAGGGAGGCCGAGAAGCCATTGTCAGCGAGGTAGCGCTCGACGAGGAAGGCGACCTGCAGGGGCGTCACCTTCGTCTTGCCCCTGGCCTTGTCGGCGTCGGAGGAGGAGTTGGGGCTGGGGTTGGGGTTGGGAGGAGAGCTCGGCTTCGGCGGCGCCATGGCTAGTCCTAGATCTCGATCTCTCCTTTTTTTCTCGATCGTCTTTCATCTCTCTCTCTCTCCCTCTGTGTGCGTCTCGGCGGTTTTTGTTGGGTGAATTTGGAGGAGGGAGGAGGGAAAACGAATGGAATTGGAGCGAGAGCGTGGAGGAAAGGAAACGGGTGAAGCAATGGCGGGCGGGCAAGCTGGCGCGCGCCAACGAATTGATTGCGTTTTTTTCCTTTTCTGGCGCGATCGAGGCGACGAGGTTGCCGGCTCCGGTGGGTTGGGCCGACAAATAGGAATTTCTATCTCCCGGCCCTCAAGGATTAATTAGTAGTTGCTCTAAAGCTTAGTACTCCTACATGGGCCAGCCCATGTAACAACATTTTTCGGGTTTTTCTATGTCCTTTTTATAGTTGTCTAAAAAAAATGTCCTTTTTATAGCCAAATCCTATTCGGCGATTAAATATAGGCCAGCTCGTACAGGGCGCACACCCCCCGATCTCACATCGTCGCTATATGGGCCGGCCCTTTTATTTCTGTTTTTAAAGCGCAAAAGCAAAAAAAAAGCGGGTGCAGTAGGAATCGAACTGGGTACGTGCTGTTTCATCATACCCTACACAAACCACCACGCCACCAAGACTATTCTGCTTATGTGCACCTTTTCTAGTTCTTTTCTTCCTCGTACTTTTCTTTTATCATTTTTCCTTTATTCATTTTCTGTTTTCCTTCTTTCCTTTTTCTTTTTCTTTTTTCTTTCTTCCTGGTTCGACACAAAATCGATGAATTTCTCAGAATCGATGAACTTTTTTTTAATTCGATGAACTTTTTTGAAAATCGATGAACTTTTTTGAAACTTGATGAGCTTTTTTCAATCTCGATGAACGTTTTTCTCAAATTAGATGAACTTTTTTCTCAAATTCTATGAACTTTTTTCAAACTTGATGAACTATTTTTCAAACTTGATGAACTTTTTTCTCAAATTCGATGAACCTTTTTCAAACACGATGAACTGTTTTCATATCCATGAACTTTTTTCTCAAATTTGATGAACTTTTTTCAAACTCAATGAACTTTTTTTAAACTTGATGAACTATTTTCATATCTGTGAACTTTTTTATGAAAAGTTATGAACTTGTTTTAAATCTATGAACTTTTTTCAAATTTGTGATATTTTTTATCAAAATCGATTAATTTTTTTCAAATTCGTGAACTGTTTGAAAATTCATGAACTTTTTTTCTCAAAATCGATGAACCTTTTTCAAAATCCGATGAACTTTTTTCAAATCTGTGAACTTTTAAAAAAATGATGAAATTTTTTTGTGAACATTTCTTTGAAATCCGCAGCCTTTTCAAAAGCGATGATCTGTTTTTAAAATTCGTGAATTCTTTGTTCAATTTTTCGTTTCCTTTTTCCAAATAATTTGTACTGCCGCAGGAACTCGGGGTCAAATAAAATTGTTTTCGTACATAACACATCAATGTTATCATGGTGCAGTGGTTGAAGCCCCAAGTAGATGAGCAAAAGCACGTGGGTTCGAATCCCTCTTTGCATATATTTTCTGGCCGTTTGTTTTTTATCTTCAGAAGGAGGGCTACATACATTTCGGCTCGTTCTTGGGCCGGCCCGATAACCAGGTGCGTGGGCGCTCGGCTCGTTTGCTGGCGCATAAGGCGCCAGCGAGGAGCTCTCCTTTTTATATCCTTTTGGGAGCTCCTAGTTGGCGCTTCAGGCCGTTTGTTTTTTATCTTCAGAAGGAGGGCTACATACATTTCGGCTCGTTCTTGGGCCGGCCCGATAACCAGGTGCGTGGGCGCTCGGCTCGTTTGCTGGCGCATAAGGCGCCAGCGAGGAGCTCTCCTTTTTATATCCTTTTGGGAGCTCCTAGTTGGCGCTTCAGGCGCCAGCTATGGGAGCTGGCGTTCACAACCGCCGAATTCGTGGGCCGGCCCATGTGGCAACCACGCCCAGTCGCTCGCTAAACTCGCCCCACCTGGTCGCTCACTCGATCGAGAGCCTCGAGGGCTGTTCGTACGGTCGCGGTTGACCAGTTGACTGACTGGTCAACAGTTGACTTTAGAAAAAAGATGAAAACTTAAAACGAAAAAAATCACAAAAAAGGAAAAAAAAATCGAGATTTCAAAAAAATTCACAGATTTGGAAACCTTCATCCATTTTTTAAATCATCAAATTTGGAAAAAATTTCACAAAAATTGAAAAAAGTTCATCAAATTGGGAAAGAGTTAATCAATTTTGAAATAAGTTCACCGAATTTTAAAAAAATTCATCAATTTTGAAAAACAGTTCATCGATTTAGAAAAAGAGTTCATCCATTTTGAAAAAAAGTTCATCGATTTTGTAAAAAGTTATTTAATTTTGAAAAACAGTTCATCGAATTTGAAAAAGAGTTCATCCATTTTGAAAAAAAATCATGAATTGTGAAAAGAGTTCATCGGTTTTGAAAAAGAGTTCATCAATTTAGAAAAAAAGTTCATCGATGTAGAAAAAAGTTCATCAATCTAGAAAAAGAGTTCATCGATTGTGAAAGAAAGTTCACCGATTTTGAAAATAGTTCTTTCAAATTTGCAACAGAAATATAAAACCGTTCCGAAAAGAAGAACAAAGAAAAAGAACAAAAAACATAACAAAACCGTATCGAATAAAAAGGAAAAAGAAATAGGAAAAAGACATCATTGTAAGAAGAAAAGGTGAAGAAGCAGTAGTTTGGGCAACTAATACGAGTTAGTGCGGTGGTTAGTGCATGGGGCGAATGACCGTGAGGTCGCGGGATTGATTCCCATCCAAAGCCTACCTTTTTTGTCCTCACGACAGGAAGGAAAGGAAAAAAAATAGGCCAGGCCCAGTTAACGCGGCTGCAGGCGCCGGTTTGCGGAAACAGTTATAAGGAAACGGAAAAAATAGGCCAGGCCCAGTTAACGCGGCTGCAGGCGCCGGTTTGCGGAAACAGCTATAACCGGCGCCTATAGCGCTAAATAGGAAATGCCCCCCAAAACCCTGTATTCTATCCGGTTTTATTTTCTTCTTATTTATTTATTTCCTTTTTTTATTTACTTTATAGTTTCACTTTCTTGGTGGGATACATTCAGCATTTTGCAAAAGGGTCTTATATTGTGGAACGGAGGTAGTAATTGTGTACGAACTTTTTTTGGAAAATCATTTTTTTAAGAACATCAAAAAATCAAATGTGTGAACACTTTCTGAAATAAACGAACGTCTTTTTGTACATACCTAACATTTTTCAGTACTTATGAGTATTTCTCTTTTAGGATATATATTGGTTACTTTGTAGGGAAGACCAAATATTTTTATTAAATCAAAACATGTAAGAAAAATTGTGAAATGTATTGAGCCGGCCCATGTATCTACATTTTCCGGAGTTTTCTGTATCGCTTTTTATCCGGGTTTCTTTTTCTAATTTCCTTCTTTCTGCTTATATTTACTTCATAGTTTCACTTTCTTGGGGGAGATAGTCAACATTTGTATAAAAGTGTATAAATATGGATCTAGTTCTATATCAAGTTTTCTGGATAATTGTTCTTTTAACATGAACATGTTTTTTTTTCAAATATGTGATTTTTAAAATAAATAAATATCTATTTTTTAAATGTTAATATTTTATAAATAGGACGAAAAATCAAAGTTCTGAATATTTTCATTTTTAAGATATATTTTTGCAGCTTTTTAGGGTAGAACAATTATTTTTATTAAATCAAAACTTTAAAGAAAATTTGTGAAATTTATTAGGCTAGCCAATAAAGCAACTCATGTTTGTGTGTGTTATAGGAGCTATTACACACGGACACTGCTATACTCCGCTTATATCTAGGGGATTTGATGAGGGTATAGATAGACCGTCGCGTTGCCCATTCACATACGCATTTTCCCCTAAAAGTGTGTTAGAAAATATAAATAGTAAGAAAATATGCGTCGTTGCCCTTTATCATTTTATATACTTTTATTATCATTTTACATCATGTTATTATTTTTCTGGACTAACCTAGTGTCCAGTGCCAGTTTCAGTTTTCTGCTTGCTTTTTGTTTTCACAGGAAATCGATATCTACAAAGGTCAAAATACGTTGTTGATTTAACATGATTTTTGGGGCAATAAGAAACATTGGAAGCTTCGGGAGACGTCAAGAGGGTCCGTCAGCCTGGGCTTGTGGTGCGACCAGGGGGAGTGATCGCGCCACCTGGGCTTGTGGGACCCATGAAACCGCCTTGACTTATTTCCATCGTCATAAATTTCTATAAATAGAGAAACCATCTGTCGTACCTCCAAAAGACTTTTATCATTATCGCAAGCCTCTGTTTCGAGGAGATCCCATCTATAGCCCTATTCCGGAGCTTGCCGGAGGGGGAAGCCATTGGAGGGGCCATCTTCATCAACCTTGTTGTCTCCATGATGATATATGAGTAGTTCCATTAGGACCTATGGGTCCATGGTAGTAGCTAGATGGCTCTCTCTCTCTCTCTCTCTTGGATCTTCAATACCTTCTTGTTGATCGAGATCAATCTGATGTAATTTTGGGGTGTGTTTGTTGGGATCCGATGAGTTATGGATTTATGATCAGATTGTTCATTGAATATCATTGAATCTTTTGAAGTTTCTTTGCTATATAATTAAGTCACTATGTATGCTTTCCGATCTATTTGTCTTCTCTCGCCAAGATTGATGAGTAGTTCTTTAGAGGGACTGGTGCATAGTAGTAGGTTCAATCTTGCGGTGTTCTATATCCCAGTGATAGGATGGGGACAAGACATGTATTTGTATTGTTGCCACTAAGGGTAAAACGACAGGGATTTATCTTCTTGATGTATTCCTTTGTCTATATTATGTCATCCTGCTTATTGTGTTGCTCTGTTTCTAATAAACTTAATACCATGCATGCTGGATAGCGGTTTTGGGGTGGAGTAATAGTAGTAGTTGCATTTTTGTCAATTGCCCAACAGTAATTTGTCTACCATGCCATTGCCTACTTTTCACGGAGATACCTCTAGCGAACCTATGTGATGTGGAGCATCCCTCGACCATCACCATGGACGTCACACCACCATCGCAAGCACGGAGAGAACCTATGACGAGAGCTCGCGCACTTGCCGTTGAAACCGAGGTTAACTCTTTCCTCTTCAAGTTTCTTTCAGATTCACACGCGAGTCGGATTCTACCTCAAAGGGAAACTCTATGCACTCTTAGCTACCAAGAAGAAGACCGTGAAGAGGCGAGGACGGAGACGCAAGCACCTATGGAGGAGGAGACGGAAGAAGGACGCTCGAGACGCGAAGCAAAGGAGGTGTCGGACTACCCAGTGCCCGGCCACCACTCAAATTCCTCGTGCGCTCTTAAGACCCTCCTGACATGCGGGTCATCGAGGCCCTTGTCGCCTCGGTGCCCAAAATTTCTTCCCGATACTGGCCTCTACTGCCTCTAAGTGTCTCCTGGAGATTTGGCCTCGGGTGCCCGGCCCGCCTCAAGGCCGCCATCACACCCCGGTGCCCAGCCTCCTCCTGGGCTCGGCCCCAGCCCGCACTGGGTGCCCAAACCCTACATCCACTTGGTTGGGGCCTCCCTGACCGGACCGGGTGCCCGGTCCTTCGCACCCCGGGTGCCCGAACAACTCTGAATATGCCTGCGTGCATTTTGGACAATTGACCCTTGTACCCCTCTCTCCCTCATATTTCATCCCTAGACTATATAAACTCTCCCCCCTAGCTCATTAGAGAGGATAGCAAAGTATATGAGATGATTATGTGAGCTTTGCTCCTTGTATCACTCCTCCTCTTGAGAGAGAGAGAGAGACCACTACATTGGAGTTCAAGACCTCCTATGGAGAAGATCCCCTAGTGGATTCAAGCCCCCCATGCATATAGGGAAAGATCCCCATCATAGGTTCATCAAGACCTCTCTCCTCATAGGATTGGGATGAACTAGTACCTTGTATCTTTCCTTTGTTGTTCTTGAATCATTGTGACCTCTTGTGTGGTCTTGGATCTAGCATATGTGTGATTGGATCTAGTCAATTTGAGTGTTTCCCTCTCTTGTGTTCTTCGTGTTCTTCGTGTTCTTGGGGATTTACCCTCCAATTCGTGAAAGATCTCCATCTAGGGTTCCACCCTACAACATCTTGGTATCATGAGCCATGGTTTCTCACGAAATTGGAGCCCCCCTTCTTGTTTTCTAGCCTAATTTTGTTGTGTTCTTCCCTAATTTCGAAAATTCCCCACCAAAAATAGCCCCATTTTTTGTGATTTGTTGGTTTTGATGATGTTTTGTTGGATTTGATCCATGGATTTGCTTGATTTCAAGTGGATCTAGCCTCCCCACATCCATCTCGACCTATCCCTCCACGAAATCCACCAATTTCTTCCATCTTTCCACGAATTTCCGCCTCAAATCATGGATCTTCCCAAGACCCGGACCTCAAACCGGGCACCTTGGACTTCTGCATCCCTCGCCGACCACCCCGGGTGCCCACACCCCGAACCCCCAGGCACCCGCACCCCCGGGCTGTTTGCCCCAGACCACCCCGGGTGACCGCACTTCGACCACGGGCACCCGCACTTCAAATCAGCCCACCAACAAAAACCGTTTCGGCCATAACTTTCGCTCCCGAAGTCTGATTTTGACGTTCTTTAGCTCGTTGATTAGCTATTGACACCCCCATCCATCTAGATAGGTTGCAACACCATTTGACTCCATCAGAATTTTTCCATTTTGGCTTGCCTAGGCCATCCACCATATCATCCGCAAAACCAACATCACTTTCCGCAACCTAACCCATTTTTTATCCATATAGCATTTGTGGTTGCTTGAGTGGTAACTTGAGTCTCCTAAGGTGTTTCGACTACTTAGGGACGGTTGCTTCGTCATCAACCACCACCACCACTTCCGCATTGCTAACTCCGGAACCACCTACGCATTCCGCTACCACCATTTGACATTTTTCCTTTGAGATTTTGAGTTTGCGGTTTTTCCGTTTCCTAGGGTGTTTCGGCTAACTAGGAACCGTTCGATATCGAAAACACCACCGCTCACCTTCGACAAGGATTCGACATCAACCACTTCACCATTTTGACAACCTAACCGTAAGCAAGAACGGTAACCTCTATATCATCTTGGTATCGTGGTATCCCATCATTGTACATTCTTGCCATTACATTGTTAACTCCTTAACCCATTTTGCGTCACTTTCCCACCGAGACTAGCCATTGAGTATTGCCGGCAATGTTACTTGTGCACATTAGTGATCCGTACCTTCCATTGCATACATACCATATCATATTGGTATCATCTTGGTATCATCATATCATCCCCTGTGTCACAAGATTGTTCCGCATATACACAATTGCTATCTTGGTTTGTGCATTTCACATAAGTGGCCATAAAAAAAGAGAAAAAGGAATAAGCTTTTAAGCAAAAGAAAAAGAGAGCAAAGAGCTTGTAAGCAATAGCCATAGCATCATACCACATTGCACATAAGATTGTCATATCCGATCATCTTGGATCAAACACCGGGAACATCATACTTGGGATAGAAGCTCATACATTTTGCATCTTATAGGTTGTGCACAAGTGTCGTATCCGCCTATTGAGCAATCGTGCTAGCGCCTCTCTTGAGTTGTGCAACACGAAGCGCTTTTCCGTGGATTCCACATTGTGTGCTCATTCCTTGGTTGCACGACCCAATTTATCTATCCGTGTGTGTGTTTCCGTGTGCCACATATTGCTATTGGTCTACTTGTTTCACTTGCGAATTTATGAATCTTTTCCAACATTATTCACTCTTGCTAACATTTTTCATCAAATTTTTGTGCCACTATCCTCACCGAGATCCACCATAAGCCTTACTTGTGTAGGTGTGAGAATTGACAAGATCCGGTACCAATCGTGCTATTTACTTGATACATTATTGAGTGATCATTGATCCATCTTAAACATTGGAAAGGTACATTTGGTCTAGTTCTTTCCTTTCTTCCACTCACATTTGTTCGAGTCTTGTGATGGATAGGCAAGGCATTTCATCTCCGGTCTTCCACGACAACGACGGCGTGAACAACTACATCACCAAAACGTCCACCTTCGGACTACAACGAGCAATGAAAGGCATTGAGCGACACACCGTCGACATTCACCAAAATGAAGCATGGACAAGGGACTACATTGACACCAAGTTGGATGCACAATTGGATGACATCCGACACGTGTGGGCCAACTACAAGTCTTCTTCCTCTTCGTCATCTTCAAGGCGGAGACGCTCAAGTCGCAAGTCTTCAGAACGACCACACGATGAGAGTACCACGCTGTAATCATCATCATCTTCGAGACGACCGCCAAGACGCATCAAGAAGCCCAAGGTGTATGACGACGAAGATCACCATCGACTACAACAACATCGTCACCAACAAGACGGAGCTATGACTACTACCACCACTTCGGCATCTTCGCCAAGTGTTATCAAGGCATCTTCACCTTTGGACATACGGCATCTTCGCCTACCTCCGACAAGTATGCCTACATTGGCCTTCATCCACGGCGATGGTGACGAGATGATCGAGCATGGGATTTTCCCTTCGGTCATGGAGGAGAGCGATGATGTGCCATCTTCGGCCTTCATCCACCAGCGATTTACTTACGAGATGGTTGAGCATGGGATTTTCCTTCGACCACGGCTGACGTATGATGACTTGAGTGACTTTTTCCACCATATTGAGAGTGAGAGTGACTTCACCACTAGCCCCATATATGATGAGCTGCCCCAAATCCCATGTGAGGAGAGACACCACCACCACCACTTGAGTGATTTGAGTGACTCCACCATATGTGACATTGAGTGCACCTTCCTTGAGGGAGTGAGAGAGCCACCACCACATAGAGAGAGTGTGATAGTTGATTGGGCAAGTGAGGCCACTATGATTTCTAACGACTTAACCTCTACCTCTATTGTGTCTTCTCCTTTGGTGCTAGGTTCCATATATGATGACGCACCGATTCGCGACAACTTCGTCCTTCCTTTGGACAAGATGATGGCCATGGTGGAATATGATGCACCCCCCACATGGTTACATCAAGTTGATGACGATGACCACCATTTGGTCTTTGCCACCTCACCTACACCATATGAGTGGAATGAGAATGGTAACATAGGTGAAGGTGATGCTCTAGTCCCACTAGTGGACATTCTTGACATTGATTGCTTACATGATGTTGATCCACCTATTACCATGCTTCATGCTAGTGTGACTTCCCCATGCGATGATTTACCCATTTATGATGAGTTTGATGATTGCCATGTGGAGTCCATTAATTGGGATGCCATGTTACATAGGATTTCTTGTGACAATTCTCTAGGTCACATCATGTTTGACAATCCGCTAGACTTGTCATATGCTATGCATGAGATCGACCATATGTCATATTTGCAATCTCATCGTAGTGACTATGCATATGCCATTAAAATAAACCCAATTTGCACTTATGGCATAGATGACAAGCCCATGGTTATTGGCATTTGTTTCTCCTGTGATGATATTGATATGCCCCTTTGCATCATTTATCTCATATGCCATGCCATGACCACCTAGCTTCGGATATGCATTGTTTTGGATGTTGTTCATATTCTCCATATGATGTTTCCACTATTGCTCATGAGGATACCCCCATAGTTTCCTCATATATTTTAGGAGATTTTGATTCGTCCTATTCATTGCATGATCCCACTACTTGTGTGCACCATATGCTCCCCATGAATAAACATGCTAGTGATGTGCCATATACTTGCATTCTCAATTTGTGTCCCCATCATGTCATGCATAACAACTATTCTTTCATGATGGATGACATGTTCTTATACCATGTTTCCAATTTCTTTGAGAGATGCTTATCCTGTGCTAACTCTCACGAGCACATACACATCATGATGGATGATGTGTACATTTACCACACACACAATTTTTTTGGTTTGTGTCTCTTTTGTGTAGGTACACATGAATACTTGTCAACCTCACAATCCCATGAGTTGACAAAACGAGCTCTAGAGAGCAATGATGACGTTGGATCCCGTGGATTGCCTTTCCCACCGCTCTCTTCGCGCAAAGACTTCGCGCATTTCTTCTACATGGCCCTCCCATGGTTATGGGTTATTGCCCATTACATATTATATGCCCATACTTCCATGTTCACTTTGCATGATATGCTCTTTCCTATGCCTTTGCCATGCATTTGTGACCCATGCTTTGCATTACACATGATGATTGATTCTACTACTTGTATGTGTATTCGCAAGCTTGGTGGAGATATTGCTTGTTCTTGCCATGTTTCCTTGGTGATCCATTCCTATGATGATACATTGATCTTGCTTTGTAATCGTGCTTGTGATATGTCATGTGCATTGCCTATGCCTATTATTTGCTCACATGACATGATTGACATGATGTCCTCTAGTATGTTGCATCTTCGCACTACTAGCTTACATGACTTGCTTCCTATGATTGCTTGCCTTGTCGCATCATCGATGATTCATACTTGTGCTTTTCATGTGGTTGATAGCCACTATTGCCATGCTATATTCACTACACCCCATTCATGTTACGCTTGGATTGTCTTGCACTTGCCCCATGTGTTTAGACATTTCATTTCATTTGGTGTTGTGAATGACTCTTATGCCTACCATAGACCGTTCATTGAGAGTCTTATGCATGCTTGCTATGACATTGAGGTAGATGCTTATTCTCTTGTCACACATATTTGCATCTCTACCTCACATTTACATGCTTGTTTCCATGATGTCCTTGATTTTGCTCCATTTATGCGCTTACATGACATGTCACAGTCCCTTGTCACACCATATACTATGCTTGATGACGACACTTGTTTGGTGAATCACCTCTTGAATGCTTGGTTTTGCACTAACGCTAACCACATTTGTTTTTCCAAGTGTTTTTATACTTGCTCCTTTTGAAGGAATCACGAGACGGTGCGACATTGGAGAGTGCCCATTTCGAGCTCCCACATGAGAAGTGCTTGGTGGTCGTCCACTTCTACACGGCGACGCCCTCTCTTTACCATGGTGATGAACAGTGGAGGAGCTAGCATTTGAGAACATGGTGGTCCAGCCCCTCCCCCCCCAAAAAAATTTGGTAAGAAATGTGACATGTGTTTGGTTCATCTATAGACTAGTACACTAGAGCATTGCATAGCAAAAAAAACACGCAATTGATAAGCTGATAGGCCATGAGGGAATACATTGCACTGTTAAATGAAAACAGAACCTGCTTTAATTGCCATGGCTGCTCAGCCGAGAAGACCACCAAGTTCCTCAGACTCCTGATAACAGATGGTAATTCTAATTTATCTCATCATCGGACAACACAAACAAGGGGAGCAAGATCTGCACTTACACTTTCAAGGGTGTCAGGCGACCGGGCGCAGAGGCGCAGCCGCGCAGGGCGGGGACGCACACATTTCGTAGGGGAGCGAGCGCGATCCTCGGCGGCTGGGCTCCGGCTAGCGACCGGCGATGGTTGTTAAGGTGGGGCAGGGCACGGCCCTGGGAGGGCGTCGGGAGTCAGACGAGGCGGTTGTCCCCTGCTTGATGTGAATGAGGGCGTGGCTGTGGGCTGTGCGTTCGTCGCTGGCTGGGTCAACAGGTAATAGTGTTATTGGGCCTGTTTTTTTTTTCTGCAGCCTAGTTAAAGATTCGTAGGTAAATAGACTGACCCAAAATTTCAGGGTGGGCCGCAGCCCACCCTGGCCACCCTGTAGCTCCGCCCCTGGTGATGAGATCATGATCCATGGACGGATCTCTCCCAAGGGGGGGGGGAGATGATGCGGAGCATCCCTCGACATCACCATGGACGTCACACCACGATCGCAAGCATAGAGAGAACCTATGACAAGAGCTGCGCACTTGCCGTCAAAACCGAGGTTAACTCTTTCCTCTTCAAGTTTCTTTTGGATTCACACGAGAGTCGGATTCTACCTCAAAGGGAAACTATATGCACTCTTAGGTACCAAGGAGAAGATCGTGAAGAGGCGAGGACGGAGACGCAAGCACCTATGGAGGAGGAGACGGAAGAAGGACACTCGAGGCGCGAAGCAAAGGAGGTGCCGGACTACCCCGGGTGCCCGGCCTATAGCAGCCCGAGTGCCCGGCCCCCTCCTACAGCCGGCTGGGCGAGCCTCGGTCAGCCCCCGGTGCCCGGCCACTGAAGGCCCCAGTGCTCGGCCTGCCTTGGCCGGCCTCGGCCGCCTCGGGTGCCCGCCTCGGCCTGGGCGCGCTACCACCGCCACCCCGGTGCCCGGCCTCCTCTGGGCTCGGCCTCACCAGACCGAGTGCCCGCCATCAACCTCGGTGCCCGACCCTACAACCACTTGGTGCATGGCCTCACAGCCGGGACTGGTGCCTGGTCCTCCGCACTGGTGCCCGACGACTTGAATATGCCTGCATGCATTTTGGGCAATTGACCCTTGTACCCTCTCTCCCTCATATTTCGTCCCTAGACTATATAAACTCTCCCCTAGCTCCTTAGAGAGGATAACAAAGTATATGAGATGATTATGTGAGCTTTGCTCCTTGTACCACTCCTATTGAGAGAGAGAGAGAGAGACCACTCCATTAGAGTTAAGACCTCCTATAGAGAAGATCCCTTAGTGGATTCAAGCCCCCCATCTAGGGAAAGATCCCCATCATAGGATCATCAAGTCCTCTCTCCTCATGGGATTGGGATGAACTAGTACCTTGTATCTTTCCTTTGTTATTCTTGAATCATTGTGACCTCTTGTGTGTTCTTGGATCTAGCATATGTGTGATTGGATCTAGTCAATTTGAGTGTTTCCCCTCTCTTGTGTTCTTCGTGTTCTTCGTCTTCTTGGGGATTTCCCCTCCAATTCATGAAAGATCTCCATCTAGGGTTCCACCCTACAACACTATGCCCCATGGGTCCATTCTCCATCAATACAAGTCTTCTATAAAAATTGCTCTTTCATTATTTGTTCTTTTTATTTTGTCATTTTACTCCATTACAAACTTTCTAACTATTGTTTTTAACCTTGTAACTAGTAAGGACAAGGGGATTGACAACCCTCTTGCCGCATTGGTGCAAGTATTTTATTTTGTTTGTGTGCATGTGTTGGTTATCTTTGCAGTCCAAAAGCTCCTACTGGTTCGATAAACCTTGGTTCTTAACTGAGAGAAAACTTTGTTGCTATCTATCTCACCCTTCCTCTTTGGGGAAACCCAACGACTATTGCGGGAGTAGCAAAGAAATTTCTGGCGTTGTTGCCATGGAGTCTTCTTCTACCAAATCAGGTGTCTTTGCACAAACTCTTTATTTGCTTGTTTTATTTCTTGCTAGTTACCTTTGCCTTCTGCTTTGCTTGCCAAAAAAAAACCAAAATACCAAAAATACTTGTTGTTATTTCTGCTTTTGTTGCCATCATGTCTAATCCTGAAAACACCAAGCTTTGTGATTTTTCTAGTACTAATAATAATGAGTTTATTAGTACTCCTATTGCTCCTTCCGCCACTAGTGTGGAGTCTTGTGAGATTAAAGTTGGTTTATTAAATATTGTGATGAAAGATCAATTTTCTTGAAATTATAATGAAGATTTGCTACCCATCTTAATACATTTGTTGAATTATGTGATATGCAACATACTAGGATGTGGACAATGATATTATAAAACTAAAGTTATTTTCATTTTCTTTGAGAGGTAGAGCCAAATAATGGTTAGTGTCTTTATCAAGAAATAGAATTGATTATTGGACTAAGTGTAAAAATGCTTTCATTGGCAAATATTACATGTCGCAAAAATTATATATTTGAGGAATCAAATTATGAATTTTAAACAAATTGACCAAGAACATGTTGCACAATCATGGGAAAGAATGAAACTTATACTTAAATATTGTCCCACGTATGGATTAAGTCTTTGGTCGGTAGTACAAAATATCTATGCAGGACTAAACTTTGTTTCCATAAATCTTCTGAATGAAATTGCAGGATAAGGGAGGATGGATATGTCATATTCTCTTGTGCCGGTAAAACTTCTTTCTACTCATATCAAGATCCATTTCATTCTCTTAATTTCTCATTTGCTCGAGGACGAGCAAGTTTTATGCTTGGGGGAGTAGATGGCTCAAGAGTTTGTGATTTTTTTCAAGTGATTCTTTTTTGGTTTCCACCGGATCTCTGTTACTTCTCGGTTATTTCTAGCGCTAATTTTTCAAAAGAGAAGAAAATCTATTTTTCCATTGTTTGCCAAGAAATATCATCTATGGAAGGAAACCAAAGGGAATTACTACAAATCAAGTCAAATGGAGCAACTTCCATGTGGAGAGCCAAGCCACCAGGCGTACCGGAGCAAAAATACGGCCTTCCATGCGACGCAAACGCTCGTATGAGCAGTCATACGAGGTGCCAACAGATCCACCACGTCTATACAAGACACTTTCGTGAAGGGACCCAGGGGAGAAGAGAACCCTAGCCGCTGTTGGGGAACGTAGTAATTTCAAAAAAATTCCTATGCACACGCAAGATCATGGTGATGCATAGCAACGAGAGGGGGAGTGTATCTTCATACCCTTGAAGATCGCTAAGCGGAAGCGTTATCAATGCGGTTGATGTAGTCAGACGCCTTCATGATCCGACCGGTCCAAGTACGTAACGCACGGCACCTCCGAAGTTCTCGCATGTTCAGCTTCGATGACGCCCTCGCCTTTCTCGATCCAAAGAAGACAGCATTTAAGTAGTAGATGAGTTCCTAAGCACGACAAGCGTGGTGACGGTGTTGGTGAAGAACAATCTCCGCAGGCTTCGCCTAAGCACTATGGAAACTATGACGGAGGATAAACTAGAGGGGACGGGGTTGCCGCACATGGCTTGGTGTTTCTTGATGTGTCTTTGGTGCTAGCCCTACCCTCTATTTATATGTTGAGCCTTGGGGTCGAAACTTGGAGTAAAAGCCTCCACAAAGTCGGTTTCACCCGAAAGGCAAGAGTCCTTCGGACCTGTGGCTGACGCTAGGGTTCCCGGCGTGCTCGACCTGCACGCCAGGACCTCGGCGTCGCCCTCGGACTCCGCAAGACTTTCTTTTGTGCTTTCCAAAACCTTGTGGGCTTTCCCTTTGGCCCAAATAACGTGTTCTTGTACCCAAACATTTCGAAAAATCCGAACCCTTCCGGTGAATTCCTAACCCTTCCGGAGATCAAACACTATTATCCCATATATCAAACTTTATCTCCGGACCATTCCGGAGTTCCTCGTCATGTCCATGATCTCATCCGGGACTCAACAACATTCGTTACTATTGGGGATATTATCACAGGGTAAACCGCCAGACAGCCGGGTTAACTTCATCAAGAGTTGAGTATATTAAAGCCCAAGAAGGCAAGAGAAGGCTTATGGCCCATAACCGTTCATACCGTAGTTGTAAACCCAAGCATCAAGATGTAACTTGTATTGTAAGTTAGGAATAGTAGAGACCGAGCCGATACATCTATGAACCGGCGGATTATAAACCGACCAAGGGCGCCACCCATGTATATAAGGGGACTCTAATTTGGGCGGTTTGGGGATGCATAACCACAACTCGAGGCTTAGGCAAAGCTTGTTTGCTCCTAGTCCTCGAAACCCCATCAATTCCATCACAACTAGACGAGGCTTTTACCTTCATCAAGGGGCGAACTAGTATAAACTCCCCGTGTCTTTGTGTCCGCTTTAACCCCTTCAAGTTAACCCGTAGCGATGGCTCCACGACTAAGTCCTTTCACGAGGACATCCGCCGTGACAAACCCATTTACGCTTGGCGCCCACCGTGGGGCTATCGCATCGATGGTTTCAAGATCTTGGAGGGCAACTTCAAGGACTCAAGGGGTTATCTTTGTGGGCCAGATGACCAAGAGTCGCGGCGGCAAGCTCTACATCGACGATTCAGTCAGGGGCCCCGAGGCCGCTCGACCGAGTACGGATACCGGGTCCCTTTGGTGGTATACACGCCTTCATTGGCAAGATCGGTGAACCGGGCCCCGAGCCGACATCCGTGCCGACCTCGCCGAACGGCCCACGGCAAGATCTCGCCTGTGTTAAATCGGCCATGAAGCGTGCCTTCGGGGAGCCATCCACGGAGGAGAATATGAGGATGGATCGGCAAGATCCCAGCGAGACCGCTGCTTATTACGGCGACGAGTCCTCGACCGAGAAACCGAATCATTGTATCGCCCATGTGACGACCGGATTGGGGCTGTTCGGCGATAACAGATTCCGGACTTCGACCGCCCAGCAGGGTTGGAATATTCATGGTCGGTGACACGCGGCGCATCCACTCTTCGACGGCAGCAGTGATGTTCTCCGGATCAGCCG
This sequence comes from Aegilops bicornis, assembly GCA_021605145.1. NCBI lineage: Eukaryota > Viridiplantae > Streptophyta > Magnoliopsida > Poales > Poaceae > Aegilops > Aegilops bicornis. The sequence continues at coordinate 2,631,872 of JAHIAL010000021.1, read as the reverse complement.
GCGGTAGCGGGCTGGGCAGGAGGCTCTGCGCCCACCGCCCAAGTCTTATCTCGATCTGCTTTGATGCGTTGGTCGTGCTTATAGCGGAAGCTAACCCGGCGGATCAGGATGCCCACAATGCGGAGATCGCAAAGGTGAGGGAACAGATCACTCGTGCCAAGGCCGATTTAGCGTACCGAGAACAACAGGATGGCCAGCAGAGCGGCCGCTTTGGACACGCAGCCTATAGACTTATGCCGACCGTAACGCGCCGCACGAGGTCCTAAAAGGAAGCATCGGCCTTGCCCGCCGACGGTCTTCGGCGGCGTAAACCTCTTTAACACCCCTGTGAGCAGGGACTAGTAACCCGCCGTGGTTAAACCGGTGGAGGCACTGGACGGGGCACCGTCCAGCCTACCGATGGAGCCGCCTCAGCGTATCAACATCATACCTCAGCCTGTCCAGACGCCTCCAGGTCAATATTCCAATCCAATGGACAATCTTATCGCCACCGCTTCACGGTTGGAGGCCATCCCAATTGAAGGTGACTCTCCGCAAGCTGTGGAGACACGCCGGGTTAAGGAACTTCTTCGAACAGCCTTGGTTTAGCAGGAAGCATATTCATATAGTCGTGACCGAATTCATTCCACCTCTGGCCCAAGCCGGAGTTACAGCAGTGGATGGATGAACCGCCATATCCAAGAATGCACGAAACCGTGAAGCGCTCGTGGCACGTGAACCCGGTAGGAGATGCTCAGAAGTGGCGGACCGGCCCGAGCGCAGAGACGCCGAAAGAAGCGCAAACAAGAAGATGAGGCTCGGCTACCACGACGGTTCATCCAACCATCTCAATTGAGCCAGGTTACTTCTAGCTCTTTGGGAGTGCCTTTGTCTCGCCCCTCATGATTTAATGTGCGCTTGCCCAAGGATTTCAAGGGCCTGCGTAAGGTGCCAAATTACACAGCCGATTTGTCTCCGGAAACATGGATAGAGAGCTATGAGATGGCCATGGAGATGCTTGACGTAGATGAAGCAGCATGTGCAAAGTATTTCACCATGATGCTTGAAGGACAACCCGTATTTGGTTAAAGAGTTTACCACCCAATTCTATCACCATGGGCCCGATTATGCAGCCCGGCTTATCCAGAATTTCAAGGATACATGTAAGCAGCCCATGTCGATAGTGGACTTAGCTACTCGTGTCCAGGAGGAAGGAGAGTCGACAACTCATTGGGTGCGCCAGTGTCTCGGAAATTTTGCACTCGCTGACCAGATCAACGCTGATTCTGCGATCATAACTCTGGAGGTCAATTGCGGTTTCAACCCCGGTTAAAATTGGGGCGTAATGAAGCGCCACTGTAATGACATGGGAACCCTCATGGGTGCTTTAGTGAAGTATGCTGATTCGATAGTACCAAGGATCCCGAGTCCGATGATGACAAGGCAGGAAGGGAAAAAGAACAAAGAACTCCAAGCAAAGAAAGAACACAACACGACGTGTCATGGTAACGGGCAAGCGTAAAGCGGATGGCAATATGGATTTTGTTGCTAATACTAGTGCGCAGGACCGGGGCTAGCGACGGAGGGGTAAATCGCCGAATCGCGGCGGAGCTCCAAACCCCAACCCGGACCGCCTGAATTATTTACTAAATTAGCCTTGTCCAAAGCATGGGACGAAGGAGGCGCCGGCCACCCACCTTTGGAAGGATTGCTATATTATGCAGGAGTTCAAAAATTCTAATGCTTTCCGGTATGATCACGGATCAGGAGGTGGCTCAGTGGTCCGGATTCCATGGGCCGGGTCACGGTGGAGGAAACGCCGTTCAGGCTACAATGGAGATCGTGGTGACATAACAGCCAAAATAATCAGAATAGCTAAGGGTGTATAGCCACCGCAGCAAAGAAATTGGTTATCAGAGCCATCCAAAGCAGCTTGAATAGTGGGCGATCATGTATTCACCACTGGCTTGGATAAACGAGACCGTAAGCTTCTGGCGTAGTAGTGAACTCGTTGAACCGGCCGTTTTGTTATTTACGCTGGTCCCAACAGCCAATCATATGGAGCAGAGAGGATCACCCTCCCGGTTGACAATCCGGTCACCGGCATTGGTGGTGGCACCTCGTGTGGGAGGCTATAAGTTCACAAAGGTGCTCATGGATGGAGGAAGTAGCATTAATATCTTGTATTATGAGACCTTCACGTCAGAGTGGGCCTAACAGACAAGAATCTTAAACCGCCCAACACGGTATTTCATGGTGTGGTACACGGTAAGTCAAAGATACCGGGTCAAGGTGGATAGACCGGAGGTGGCCTTTGGAGATGATTATGATTTGAGGTCGAAACATTGGTTTTGAGGTGGTTAAGATCCTGAGTCTGCATTCACGCCTCTATTTGGGTGGCCGGCTTATGCCAAATTCATGGCACGTGCCTTGTTATATTTATCTGCAGCTCAAGATGCCGTGTCACAAGGGAACCATAACTGCTCATGGAAGTCGCAAGATCGCTTTGAATGCGAAGAAGGTGATGCGGTTTATGCAGAGTCGGTTTGTGCCACTTGAGGACAAACTGATATGCACAAGCTATCCCCACCTTGGGAAGGACCTTTCGTGGTCAAGAAGAATCGCACAACGGGTCATACTATCTGATCGACATTCGAGAGCATAAAGACTCACGCACGTCAGAAGAGGAGACCAACAGGCCCTGGAGCATAGCTCATCTTCGGCCTTACTATACTTGAGCCATAGGCTCTACTCATGTACATATTATGACAATATATATATTATGATCAATAAACCGGAGCCTTAGCTAAAGCGAGGTCTCTGTTATTTTTATATCATGTGTGGTTACACGGAGTTTCTCTTTTCTTAAAGCGACCTCCAGTTTACCCCTTGAGTTAGCTTTTTCAAACAAGCTTTGTATCATGTCTCTAGGGGGCTTGGTCATGTCCGAACCAATGCAACACCTTTTGATAGGCGAAAGCCACGAGATCACTTGGGGACTTGGTCACGCCTCGAACCAACACGCCTCTTGGTCGGCCTAAGGCCATAGAATCACTTGGGGCTTTGGTCGAACCCGAACCATCGCCACGCCTCTTGATCGGCGTAATCCACCGGATCACTTGGGGACTTGGTCACGCCTCGAACCAATCCACGCTTTTGATCGGCCTAAGGCCACAGAATCACTTGGGGGCTTTGGTGAACCCGAACCATCGCTACACCTCTTGATCAAAGATAATGCCACTGCATCATTTGGGGACACAGCTGACTTGAACCATAGCCCCATAGGGAGGCCTCATTTGGGGACCTATTGGGGCTTGGTCGTGTCCCACCATGGTTATGCCACTTGATCGGTCTAAACAAACCTCCTTTTGCAAATAACTCTATTTGTTTTTACTTGAGACATATTTCTCTTGTTTGCATATTTCATCGTTGTGTTTTTATACCAACAATTGTTACGCGGGTTTGACTGTCAAATGTGGAACACGGTCTATTTTTAATCCGGAGACACTTTGCCCGGTTTAATTTTCTCATTAACATCCTATTATGGAGTAACACCGGTATTCTCTCAGAACCGGAGCGGTTAGCATTTGGTAACCCGACATTATATTCAAAGGAGTTGTTCTCCTCCAGCGAAGTGGTTTTCTTAAACACTCCGGTTTACGATTGGCACAGCCAATTCCATGGCCTACAATGGCAGGTATCATATGTTGTTATATTTGATAATATGTTTAAATCTTAGATATTATCTTTGATTTCATATACATCGATATTATGTCCCGCCTGGTGGTACAACCACAAATGACATTTTAAGACTTTTTGCTGCAGATAATGGTTTAACATTGATGATTCAAAGGAAGCATAAGTTGCAATAAGTATGCACGAAGGCATATCAACACCAAGTGTGGCGTTTAGTCTATTACACGGCAACACGGTGCCCAGATGAGATAATTGTTTTTGTCATCATAACATGACGGAGCAAGCTATGTAAAACGGCTTCCGGTTTAGGCTTGGTCGCCAGCCTGCCCTGATGGTTGAGGGTCATCCTGCGCCGCTTTAGCTTCTGTTTCCCTACCCAGCTGCTGGAAATCAACAGTTGTCCAGTCGATTCCCATTAATGCTTGAAATATAGCTTCATCGTTGATCAGCAAGGACGGTTCAATGTCAGGAGCGTAAGTATGCTTACGGATGGGAGGGATAAGATTCTCCGCTTCAGGAACTGGTGCAGCCACTCGTTTATTTTGACCATCATATTGCCCTTGATAGTGGGACAAATTTGCTTCTACAGCCAATTGACAAGCCGAGGGCGCACTTCCGTTTATAGCTCGGAGGTCCTCTTCACTAAATTCGCCTCGCCCTCCTTCACGCTTGGGAAGCCTTGGGTCAGCTTCAACAGGATCAAAATCTGGAACCCACGCTTTTGCGGATTAAAGCGGTTATAGCGCCGGTTCTAGCAGCAGATTTCTTCAATTGTTCAATCAAGGTGAAGCATTGACAACCTCTTGATGGTATCCTCAATCAAGGTCGGGCCGGGTTGTTGTGAGAAGCGGTCTTGATGATCCATTGCGCTACCAGATACAGCTTGTTCCATCAATGTGTAGGCGGCTTTCAGTTTCTTCCGCACGTCTGATCCCAAGTGGCCAATACGTGTCCCTGAATCATTCAAAGGGTCGGTAAACCGGCTACAATATGAGAAGACATTGTTACTGCAGAAAATAAAAATGCTTACCAAAGACGGCAGCGGTCATAGCATGCACTTGCCGCTTTACGCTGGTCAGCTCATCTACCACCGGTTTGAGTGCCGCTTCAGCCTTCTCTGCCCTCTGAAGTAAAGCGGTCTTTTCGGGCCCTAATCGCGTTCCTTGGTCAAATCCTCTTTAAGCTTTTCCATGACGCTTAAAGTATTTGGTTAATTCGTCTTTTGCTTTCGAGGTTTCAGTCTGTTGAGATTTCGTGGATTTCTTGAAGATCAAAGAACTTGGCTTTCTTTCCTCGCCGCATCACCTCGCATATGTGTCATCGCTTGATAAAAGATTATGATGTAGAATTGAAGTACCAACCACACAACAAGTTATGCCCTTGGTACTTGGGGGCTAATGCATATTTGCTTTTTATCCTACAAATTTCATAAAAGTCCCAAGATCAATACAAGTATTCAACTTGGCACTTGGGGGCTAATGTGTATTTGCTCTATCTTCTCATGACACTGGAATTCTTATGGTACAAAGTCCCGGTTTAGCATGGTTATGTTAAACCGGCCCTTGGGGGCTACAGTCTCAAAGAAAAGCTGTACTAAAAAGATTCAAGTTGAAAAGTCCCGGTTTAAGTTCCTATCTTAAAATCGTCACTTGGGGGCTACTGGAGTTGACAGACTGAAGTACATAAGGAGTGTCATATGGAATTTACCTCATATTTATCCTTCATCATTTTTATCAAACCGGCTTTCATAATCACTACCGGTATAAAGCCGATTCAGTGTAGCGAATAAAGTTCTTGGGGGTCCAGAGTGGCAAAAGTGGCCAAGTCGGTGTTCCATTTGCCTTTACCAAAGGCTTAAATTCATCCTTCGCGGTGTGCTTAGACAAAGCGGCAGATTGTGATTGCCAGTTCAAAGATGACCAAAGCCAGTAATAATGACATCATCATCCTTGGCTTCGCCGGTTCGCATTGGGGTTGCCGGATTGTCAGTATGTTTGGAGGGACTTGCTGTCTTGTCAGTTTGGACAGGGCTTGTGGGCTGATTAACAGGACTTGAAGCATCAGCATGCGCCTTTTCAGCAGCAACATCATGGTCTTGTGGAGGTGGATCATTCATCACATCGTCGCGGATAGGTTCTTCTGGATCTATTGTTCTGGCCGGTTCAGGAGCGTCACCTTCTTCCGCCGCTTTGTCCAGACGAGCTTTTTTGCTGGGCTTAGGCTTCGCCCTGAAAGAGAAAAGATAGATGAATCCAGTAAATATGGAAAGTACTATATCAAGCAGAGTTATTAGTAAAACGGCTCACCCATGCACAATCTTGAGTGGTGGGAGCTGGGTGGCTGAAGACTCGCCGGAAGAAGAATGAGAAGTGCCACGATAATCGGAGTCGAGGGATTAAGAGGTTGACGGATACAACCCGCTTTTAGGATAAGCATTGATGAAACAATTAGAGACCATCGAACGGCGCGTTGACCCGGGACTGTTCGGCTAAGAACCGGCGGAGGTAACTTCACCTGACCCGCTGTGGGTGGTGCGGCGAAGCCGTTGTTGTTGCCAGGTCTTCATAAGAAAGTTTCGGTCCAAGTAAGCAAGAGGATGAGAGAATTTAACTTTCCGGTTTGCCCGACGGATTCTTAGTGAAGGGAAAGGATTTGAATCGGAAGAAAGAGTGATTACCTCTATAGTGTCAGCATGGCTGGCCTCAGCTTCATCCTGGCAATGATCATTGTCAATAAGGCGTAAGAAAAGTAAACCAAGTGAGTCAAATTCTACCTCAAGGTCCGGGTTACCCACATCATCATCAGCCGGTGGATCGGAAAGGGTGGTTCTCTTCGATGGGCCGGTTTCTTCACAACTCTGGACTTGGGCGGATTATCTTCTCCTGCTTTCTCCCGAGGAGTCTTTTTGCTCCAAATTGGATCATCACCTGTTTGAAAGACGTTAAAGTTAAACAGAGGGTATTTAAAACATAGCCAAATTTCATAAAGGTATATGATATGAGGTTTACAGGGCGGTTTGTTCTTGGCGTAAAAGGAGCCAGCCGGTTTGAGTCAAGATGCGCCTCGCACTCATTCAACATCTTCTTAATAGCCCTCGGACTTCATCATCCGACACCGGACTTCAATATGTCAAGAGGGTCTTTTAAGTCTTACGTGTATTCGCACATCAAACCGAGCGCCGGGCTTATGGGGTAGTATGCTCCAGGATATCCAAAGAATGAGCAAGGTCAACTCCGTCAACCCATGAGCCATGAAGGCCCGGAGCTTGGATAATTGAGGTGCATATTTGCTTCTCTCCCTCGCAGTCAGTCTTTGAGGGAAGGGATGTGTATTGCTTAACCGTTCAGGATGGTAACCCGACAAGGGATTTTCTCCATCAGGCGAAGTGTCTTTGCAGTAGAACCATGTTGCATTCCATTCTTTGGGATGGTTTGCAGTTTGGCGTGAGGATAAGTGACTTCTTTCCTCTTTTGAATCACCATGCCACCTAGCTACGTCAGGTTGGGGCCGTTCGTGAATTCTGCGGGCGGTTTAAATGGAAACAATCTCTGAATAGTTCAACTGAGGGCTCCTCTTGAAAGAACACCTCACAGAGCACTTGGAAGTGACAGATGTTGGTCACGGAGTTAGGACCGATATCTTGTGGGCGCAATTGGAAGTTGGCCAAGACATCCCGATAAAACTTTGAACCGGGTGGACTGAAGCCCCGGCCGATGATCAAAGAAAACAACAACTTCTCCGTCCTTGGGTTCGGAGGCCTTTCCGCCGTGGGACCCTCCATGAATGACATCTTTTTGCTCAAAGTGCCAATTTGGACTAAGTTCTCTAGTTGCGCCTCTCATTACCGAGAAGGGACCCGATTGCATTCATATACTTGCTTGGCCATGGTGCAATCTGCAAAACATTAATACGGTTCAAGAATATGATTGGAAGGATATATCTTGATGCATTCATTGTTAAACCGAAGAAGTTATCAATAAACCGGAGTTCTCAGAAAGCGGCAATAATTAGCTAAGATCCCGGCGGTTCAAGAAGGGGACTAATGGTATATGCCGAGTCATCAATTTTTTCTACAAAGCTAAACCGGACGGTCTAAAATTCCATGAGTCGAATCATGCGGTGAAAAACAGGTTTCACAAAGGTCGCTTAATAGTTTTGGATCTGGGGCATGTTCAGAAAAAAAGAAGAAGTAAATACTCAAGATTTGAAAAGGAGCAGATGCTGAATCCGAGAGCAAAGATACAGATAGATCTATGGCCTTGAGAGGCGTGAAGACAAACGGATGGTAAAGATTACCGCTACAGAGAACAGAGATTCGCAGGTTTGTCTGAAGACTGCTGACGAACACTGAAGAACACAAGAACTCTAGAACAGATCTACGGGGGGAAGAAAAGAACACTTACCGGAGCAGAGGAAGAAAAGGAAGATCGCCATGTGCTCGGGTACGCCAGTTGATGCAGCGCCAAGGGCCATGCTTTGAAGTCGCATGGCGGCGGCAAGTGAGCTCTGAAGCAGAGTAGCGCGAGGAAGACGAAGAAGAAAGGACCGAAGGGGAAAAAGAAATGACCCCTAAGGCCTATTTATAAGGCAAAAGACATGTGTCAGGTGCGAAAATCGAGGGATCCTGGGCTTGCAAGCGGAGCTGTCGCCTCGATTCTCGCAGGTCTATTAAACAAAAGATAACGAGGATAACTTTATGACAGGTGACGTCATGCGGTTCATGATGATCGAGAAGATGACATCACGGGCGGTTCACGGCACAATACAAGATGCAGAAGATGAAGTTTTCTATTGGCTAAGGATTGACATGAACCTGTTCAAATCAATCTGGGGCCTAATGTTGGGGATATTACCGCTAAGGGTAAACCGGCCAGGACAGGCCGGGTTAACTTCATCAGTAGTTGAGTATAGTAAAGCCCAAGAAGGCAGTAGAAGGCTTATGGCCCATAACCGGTTCATACCTGTAGTTGTAAACCGGCATCAGCATGTAACTTGTATTGTAAGTTAGGAATAGTAGAGACCGAGCCGGATACATCTATGATCCGGCTGCCGAGACTCAGAACCGACCAAGCGTCACCCATGTATATAAGGGGACGATTGACGGGCGGTTTGGGGGACGCATAACTACAACTCGAAGCTTAGGCGAAGCTTGTTTGCTCCCTAGTCCTCGAAACCCCATCAATTCCATCACAACTAGACGTAGGCTTTTACCTTCATCGAAGGGGCCGAACTAGTATAAACTCCCGTGTCTTTGTGTCCGCTTTAACCCCTTCAAGTTAACCCGTAGCGATGGCTCCACGACTAAGTCCTTTCACGAGGACATCTGCCGTGACAAACCCATTTACGCTTACCAACATACATAACTCATATAATACTATATCGCCAACAAAAGCGTTAAGCGTGCGGACCCTGCTGTGTTCGAGAACTATGTAGACATGACCGAGACACGTCTCCAAATAATAACCAATAGTGGGACCTGGATGCCCATATTGGCTCCCACATATTCTACGAAGATCTTTATCGGTCAATAAACCGCATAACAACATACGTTGTTCCCTTTGTCATCGGTATGTTACTTGCCCGAGATTCGATCGTCGGTATCTCAATACCTAGTTCAATCTCATTACCCAAGCAAGTCTCTTTACTCGTTCCGTAATACATCATCACGCAACTAACTAATTAGTTGCAATGCTTGCAAGGCTTAAGTGATGTGCATTACCGAGTGGGCCCAGAGATACCTCTCCGACAATCGGAGTGACAAAACCTAATCTCGAAATATGCCAACCCAACATGTACCGTTGGAGACACCTGTAGAGCTCCTTTATAATCACCTAGTTACGTTGCCAGGACGCTTTGGTAGCACACAAAGTGTTCCTCCAAAGAAATCTGGAGTTGCATAATCTCATAGTTATAGGAACTTGTATAAGTCATGAAGAAAGCAATAGCACTATACTAAACGATCAAGTGCTAAGCTAACGGAATGGGTCAAGTCAATCACATCATTCTCCTAATGATGTGATCCCATTAATCAAACGACAACACATGTCTATGGTTAGGAAACATAACCATCTTTGATTAATGAGCTAGTCAAGTAGAGGCATACTAGTGACACTATGTTTGTCTATGTATTCACACATGTATTATGTTTCCGGTTAATACAATTCTTAGCATGAATAATAAACATTTATCATGAAATAAGGAAATAAATAATAACTTTATTATTGCCTCTAGGGCATATTTCCTTCAGTCTCCCACTTGCACTAGAGTCAATAATCTAGTTCCCATCATCATGTGATTTAACACCAATATTCACATCTGTATGTGATTAACATCCATAGTTCACATCGTCATGTGACCAGCACCCAAAAGGTTTACTAGAGTCAATAATCTAGTTCACATCGCTATGTGATTAACACCCAAAGAGTACTAAGGTATGATCATGTTTTGCTCGTGAGAGAAGCTTAGTCAACGGTCTCGGTCGCATTTAGAGCCGTATGTATTTTGCAAATATTCTATGTCTACAATGCTCCTCGCACGGAGCTACTCTAGCTAATTGCTCCCACTTTCAATATGTATCCAGATTGAGACTTAGAGTCATCTGGATCGGTGTAAAAAGCTTGCATCGATGTAACTTTTACGACGAGCTCTTTTATTACCTCCATAATCGAGAAATATTTCCTTAGTCCTCACTAAGGATATTCTTGATCATTGTCGATGATCTACTCCTAGATCAAAATTGTACTCCCTTGCCAAACTCAGAGCAAGGTATACAATAGGTGCGGTACACAAGATAGCATACTTTATAGAACCTATGATCGAGGCATAGGAATGACTTTTCATTCTCTTTCTTTTTCTGCCGTGGTCGGGCTTTGAGTCTTACTCAACTTCACACCTTGCAACACAGGCAAAAATTCTTTCTTTGAATGTTCCATTTTGAATTACTTCAAAATCTTATCAAGGTATGTACTCATTGAAAAATCTTATCAAGCGTCTTGATCTATCTTATAGATCTTGATGCTCAATGTGTAAGCAGCTTTACCGAGGTCTTTCTTAGAAAAACTCTTATTCAAGTATCCTTTTAAGCTATCCAGAATTTCTATATCATTTCCAATCAACAATATGTCATCTACATATAGTTTTAGAAATGGTCAGAGCTCCTACTCACTTTCTTGTAAATCTGAGGCTTCTCAAAAATCTGTATAAAACCATATGCTTTGATCAACTCATCAAAGCGTATATTCCAACTCGAGATGCTTGCACGGTCCATAGATGGATCGTGGAGCTTGCACATTTTGTTAGCTCCTTTAGGATTGACAAAATCTTACGGTTGCATCATATACAACTCTTCTTTAATAAATCCATTAAAGAATGTAGTTTTGACATCCATTTGCCGATTTCATAAAATGTGGCAATTGCTACCATGATTCGGACAGACTTTTAAGCATCGATACAAGTGAGAAAATCTCATTGTATTCAACACCTTGAACTTTGTCAAAAACCTTTTTCGACAAGTCTAGCTTTGTAGATAGTAACACTACTATTAGCGTCCGTCTTCCTCTTGAAGATCCATTTATTCTTAATGACTCACCGATCATCGGGAAAGTCAATCAAAGTCCATACTTTGTTCTTATACATGGATCCCATCTCAGATTTCATGGCCTCAAGCCATTTCGCGAATCTGGGCTCATCATCGCTTCCTCATAGTTCATAGGTTCGCCATGGTCAAGTAACATGACTTCGAGAATAGGATTACCGTACCACTCTGGTGCGGATCTTACTCTGGTAGACCTACGAAGTTCGGTAGTAACTTGATCTGAAGTTTTATGATCAGTATCATTAGCTTCCTCACTGATTGGTGTAGTTGACACAGGAACCGGTTCTTGTGATGAACTACTTTCCAATAAGGGAGCAGGTCTGATTACCTCATCAAGTTCTACTTTCCTCCCACTCACTTCTTTCGAGAGAAACTCCTTCTCTAGAAAGGATCCATTTTAGCAACGAATATCATGCCTTCGGATCTGCGATAGAAGGTGTACCCAACAGTTTCCTTTGGGTATTCTATGAAGACGCACTTCTCCAATTTGGGTTCGAGCTTATCAGGTTGAAACTTTTTCACATAAGCATTGCAACCCCAAACTTTAAGAAACGACAGCTTAGGTTTATTGCTAAACCATAGTTCATACGGTGTCGTCTCAACGGATTTAGATGGTGCCCTATTTTAACGTGAATGCAGCTATCTCTAATGCATAACCCCAAAACGATATTGGTAAATCGGTAAGAGACATCATTGATCGCACCATATCAAATAAAGTGCGGTTATTATGACGTTCGGACACACCGTTTCTGTTGTGGTGTTCGGTGGCATGAGTTTGTGAAACTATTCCACATTATTTTAAATGAAGGCCAAACTCGTAACTCAAATATTCATCTCCATGATCGGATCAGAAACTTTATTTTCTTGTTAAGATGATTTTCCACTTAGCTCTGAAATTCTTTGAACCTTTCAACTGCTATTTGGACTTATGTTTCATCAAGTAGATATACCCATATCTGCTCATCTGTGAAGGTCAGAAAATAACGATACCCGCCACGAGCCTTAATACTCATTGGTCTGTATACATCAGTATGTATTATTTCCAAAAAGGTAGTAGCTTGTTCCATTGTTCCGGAGAACGGAGTTTTAGTCATCTTGCCCAAAAGGCACGGTTCGCAAGCATCAAATGATTCATAACCAATTGATTCCGAAAGCCCATCTTTATGGAGTTTTTGATGCGCTTTACACCGATATGACCCAAACGGCAGTGCCACAAATAAGTTGCACTATCATTATTAACTTTGCATCTTTTGGCATCAATATTATGAATATGTGTATCACTATGATCGAGATCCAACAAACTATTTTCATTGGGTGTATGACCATTAAAGGTTTTATTCATGTAAACAGAACAACAATTATTCTCTGACTTTAAATGAATAGTCGTATTGCAATAAACATGATCAAATCATATTCATGCTCAACGCAAACGCCAAATAACATTTATTTAGGTTTAACACTAATCCGAAAAGTATAGGGAGGTATGTGCGATGATGATCATATCAATCTTGAAACTATTTCCAACACTCATCTTCACTTCCCTTTCAACTAGTCTACGTTTATTCTGTAACTCCTGTTTGAGTTGCTAATCTTAGCAACCGAACAAGTATCAAATACTCGAGGGCTACTATAAACACTAAGGTACACATCAATAATCTGTATATCAAATATACCCTTGTTCACTTTGCCACCCTTCTTATCTACCAAATATTCAGGGCATTTCCGCTTGGGTGACCATTTCGCTGCGGTAGAAGCACTCGGTTTCAGTGCTTAAGTCCAGCTTTGGGCTTCTTCACGGGAGTGACAACTTGTTTGCCATTCTACTTGAAGTTCCTTTCTTTCTCTTTGCCCTTTTCTTGAAACTAGTGGTCTTGTCAATCATCAACGCTTGATGCTCTTTCTTGATTTCTACCTTCGTCGATTCAACATCACGAAAGAGCTCAAAGGGAATCGTTTTCGTCATCCCTTGCATACTATAGTTCATCACGAAGTTCTAGTAACTTAGTGATGGTGACTAGAGAATTACATCAATCACTATCTTATCCGGAAGATTAACTCCCACTTGATTCAAGCGATTGGAAGTACCGGACAATCCGAGCACATGCTCACTAGTTGAGCGATTCTCCTCCATCTTTTAGCTATAGAACTTGTTGGAGACTTCATATCTCTCAACTCGGTATTTGCTTGAAATATTAACTTCAATTCCTGGAACATCTCATATGGTCCATGACGCTCAAAAACGTCTTTGAAGTGCCGATTCTAAGCCGTTAAGCATGGTGCACTAAACTATCAAGTAGTCATCATATTGAGCTAGCCAAACGTTCATAACGTCTGCAGACGCTCCCGCAATAGGGTCATCACCTAGCGGTTGCATTAAGGACATAATTCTTACGTGCATTAATGAGGATAAACCTCGGATCACGAATCCAATCCGCATCATTGCTACCAACATCTTTCAACACAATTTTCTCAGAGGAACATATCAAAATAAACATATGAAAGCAACAACGCGAGCTATTGATCTACAACATAATTTGCAAAATACTACCAGGACTAAGTTCATGATAAATTTAAGTTTAATTAATCATATTACTTAAGAACTCCCACTTAGGCAGACATCTCTCTAGTCATCTAAGTGATCACGTGATCCAAATCAACTAAACCATGTCCGATCATCACGTGAGATGGAGTAGTTTTCAATGGTGAACATCACTATGTTGATCATATCTACTATATGATTCACGCCGACCTTCGGTCTCCGTGTTCCGAGGCCATATCTCGTATATGCTAGGCTCGTCAAGTTTAACTCGAGTATTCAGCGTGTGTGCAAATTGTTTTTGCACCCGTCAGATTTGAACGTAGAGCCTATCACACCCGATCATCACGTGGTGTCTCGGCCACGAAGAACTTTCGCGCGGTGCATACTCGGGAGAACACTTCTTGATAATTAGTGAGAGATCATCTTAAAATGCTACCGTCAATCAAAGCAACATAAGATGCATAAAGGATAAACATCACATGCAATCAATATAAGTGATATGATATGGCTATCATCATATTGTGCTTGTGATATCCATCTCCGGCAACTGCCGGTCATTGATCACCATCGTCACCGACGCGACACCTTGATCTCCATCGTAGCATCGTTGTCGTCTCACCAAACTTATGCTTCTCGACTATCACTACCGCTTAGTGATAAAGTAAAGCATTCTGAAGCGATTGCATTGCATACAATAAAGCGACAACCATATGGCTCTTGCGATTGCCGATAACTCGGTTACAAAACATGATCATCTCATACAATAAAATATAGCATCACGTCTTGACCATATCACATCACAACATGCCCTACAAAAACAAGTTAGACGTCCTCTACTTTGTTGTTGCAAATTTTACGTGGCTGCTACGGGCTTAGCAAGAACCATTCTTACCTACGCATCAAAACCACAACGATAGTTCGTCAAGTTAGTGCTGTTTTAACCTTCGCAAGGACCGGGCGTAGCCACACTCGGGTCAACTAAAGTTGGAGAAACAGACACCTGCCATACACATGTGCAAAGCACGTCGGTAGAACCAGTCTCGCGTAAGCGTCTGGCTGTAATGTCGGTCCAGCCGCTTCATCCAACAATACCGCCCGAACCAAAGTATGACATGCTGGTAAGCGGTATGACTTGTATCGCCCACAACTCACTTGTGTTCTACTCGTGCATATAACATCTATGCATAAAACCTAGGCTCTCGGATGCTTACCGATTGGGGAACGTAGTAATTTCAAAAAATTCCCACGCTTTACGCAAGATCATGGTGATGCATAGCAACGAGAGGGGAGTGTATCTTCATACCCTTGAAGATCGCTAAGCGGAAGCGTTTATCAACGCGGTTGATGTAGTAAATGACGCCTTCACGATCCGACCGATCCAAGTACCGAGCATACGGCACCTCCGAGTTCTACACATGTTCAGCTTGATGACGTCCTCACCTTCTCGATCCAAAGAAGGCGGGCGAAGTAGTAGATGAGTTCCGGCATACGCGGCCAGCGTGGTAAGCGGTGTTGGTGAAGAACAATCTCGCAGGGCTTCACCTAAGCACTACGGAAACTATGACGGAGGATAAACTAGAGGGGACGGGGTTTGCACATGGCTTGGTGTTTCTTGATGTGTCTTTGGTGCTAGCCCTACCCCTCTATTTATATGTTGAGCCTTGGGTCGAAACTTGGAGTAAAAGCCTCCACAAAGTCGGTTTCACCCGAAGGCAAGAGTCCTTCTCGGACTCGGGGCGACGCCTTGAGGTTCGGCGTCTGGACCTGACCCTGGCGTCTGGCCCCTGGACTCCACAAAACTTTCTTTTGCGCTTTCCAAAAACCTTGTGGGCTTTCCCCTTTGGCCCAAATAACGTGTTCTTGTACCCAAACATTTCGGAAACATCCGGAACCCCTTCCGGTGAATTCCTAACCCTTCGAGAAGATCAAACACTATTATTCCACATATCAAACTTTATCTCCGGACCATTCCGGAGTTCCTCGTCATGTCCATGATCTCACCCGGGACTCCGAACAACATTCGGTTACCAACATACATAACTCATATAATACTATATCGTCAACAAAACGTTAAGCGTGCGGACCCTACGGGTTCGAGAACTATGTAGACATGACCGAGACACATCTCCGGTCAATAACCAATAGCAGGACCTGGATGCCCATATTGGCTCCCACATATTCTATGAAGATCTTTATCGGTCAAACCGCATAACAACATCGTTGTTCCCTTTGTCATCGGTATGTTACTTGCCGAGATTCGATCGTCGGTATCTCAATACCTAGTTCAATCTCGTTAAGCAGAAGTCTCTTTACTCGTTCCGTAATACATCATCCCGCAACTAACTAATTAGTTGCAATGCTTGCAAGGCTTAAGTGATGTGCATTACCGAGTGGGCCCAGAGATACCTCTCTCCGAGCAATCGGAGTGACAAAACCTAATAATCTCGAAATACGCCATAACCCAACATGTACCTTTGGAGACACCTGTAGAGCTCCTTTATAATCACCCAGATTCACGTTGTGACGCTTTGGTAGCACACAAAGTGTTCCTCCAAGAACGGAGGTTGCATAATCTCATAGTTATAGGAACTTGTATAAGTCATGAAGAAAGCAATAGCAATATACTAAACGATCAAGTGCTAAGCTATCGAAATGGGTCAAGTCATCACATCATTCTCCTAATGATGTGATCCCATTAATCAAATGACAACACATGTCTATGGTTAGGAAACATAACCATCTTTGATTAATGAGCTAGTCAAGTAGAGGCATACTAGTGACACTATGCTTGTCTATGTATTCACACATGTATTATGTTTCCGGTTAATAGAATTCTTAGCATGAATAATAAACATTTATCATGAAATAAGGAAATAAATAATAACTTTATTATTGCCTCTAGGGCATATTTCCTTCAGCCGCCGTCACCACATCCAGAACAAAAAAGAGGAGATCCGAAGAACCTTTGGAGATCTTCTTAGTTTTGGTCCTTTCATCTCCATCATCATCTCATCCTTCACTATTTTAAGAAGAATTCCAAGTTGCGAGAACAATTGTAACTCTATTCATTCTCATTCAGAGATGGAGACTATTTGAATTATCCATTTCATCTTGTTGTGGATCTTCAAGGTATTATCGATGTGGTTTTCATGGGTTTAATCTCTGGTGTGATTGGTTCTATATGTCATCATTTTTATTTGTAGTCTTTTGTTGCCATCATGTCTAATCCTGAAAACACCAAGCTTTGTGATTTTTCTAGTACTAATAATAACGAAATTATTAGTACTCATATTTCTCCTTCCGCCACTAATGTGGAGTCCCGTGAGATTAAAGTTGGTTTATTAAATATTGTGATGAAAGATCAATTTTCTGGAAATTATAATGAATATTTTGCTACCCATCTTAATACATTTGTTGAATTATGTGATATACAAAATACTAGGATGTGGACAATGATATTATAAAACTAAAGTTATTTTCAGTTTCTTTGAGAGATAGAGCCAAAGGATGGTTAGTGTCTTTATCAAGAAATAGAATTGATTATTGGACTAAGTGTAAAATGCTTTTATTGGCAAATATTACATGTTGCAAAGTATATATTTGAGGAATCAAATTATGAATTTTAAACAACTTGACCAAGAGCATGTTGCACAATCATGGGAAAGAATGAAACTTATGCTTAAATACTGTCCCACGTATGGATTAAGTCTTTGGTCGGTAGTACAAAATATCTATGCATGACTAAACTTTGTTTTCATAAAAATTCTTGAATGAAATTGCAGGATAAGAGAGGATGGATATGTCATATTCTCTTGTGCCGGTAAAACTTCTTTCTACTCATATCAAGATCCATTTCATTCTCTTGATTTCTCGTTTGCTCGAGGACGAGCAAGTATGCTTGGGGGATCAATGAGGTCAATGAGTGTAGCGACCCGACCTCAGACGGTCAAGTCTCTGTGCTTTAGTGTCATCCCTGGATCGGTATGCTGACACACACAATACTCGAGGATTTATAACAGAGATAAATCATATGTATAAAGTAACGTAAATACTATTACCTCAATCCATATAGCGGAAGTAACAACATGGTTGCGGATTCCCATCAACACCAACGACAAAGTTGTGTGTAGAAATCGTAACCCTAACGAATCACTTACTCGTCGTAAGAATCCTGCAACATGAGACGTTGCAGCCACAAAGGGTCAGTACATTGAATGTACTGGCAAATTCACACCATAGGATAATGATGAATAATAGCTATCACTACATGCATATTTGGCTGGTGGAGGCTCTAAGTTTAATTTTGCATAAAGCTAATTTTTCCCTACAACAAAGGAATATATTTTGTTTAACTATCATGGTAGTTGATAAACATTGAGAAGGTTCCTCCAACTCAATCCCAATTAAACAGTATTTAGAACCCAACAAATTAATTTAGAGTGATGAGATCAAATCAATAACTCAAGAACCAGATACTCAAGATGTCTATAACCGGGGACACGACTAATCATGATTAGTTTGTACACTCTGCAGAGGTTTGCGCACTTTTCCCCACAAGACTCGATCTACTCCGTTGAATTTCTCGCACTACATGATGTTTGAGAAACGGATGACCGAGACACGATCTTCCAAGCATTAACTCTTTACTGCGGGTAGACAGTTACACCTACTTTCCCTTACATCTGCTAGCCTACCACTGAAAGAGGTCACGCAACATACTCACCTATTCCAGAGCCCATAATGGCTTGTGGTTGCGCACGAAAGTTTCTAGCATGAATAATCTTATGATCCCTTTGAGCCTGGGTGGCGAATCAGGTAGGATGATCACATCTGCATTCTGGGATCCTTGGGAAAGCACTTTGGGTTCTCCAGTGCCCGGCAAACTTTGGGTGCTCGGGGTGCCCCAACCAATCCACCCAGATGTGTATTAAAGTAGCCACCTTGTTAAACCTTAGTTAACAGTAACTCTCAAATCTTTCATGAATTCTCTCAAAATTAGACCACGTCCACGAGCATGGCATAGCAGTAAGCATAACGTAGTATCACCCTGGGTTTGAATGCAAGACAATAGGTTCCTACCTCATCAACTACTTCCCAATACCCATATGTTATCAATCCTGCTCATGCAATGTTTGAGGGTAAGACTAATGCATAAAGACTGGGTAATGAAGGGATATGATCAAAGTGTGAACTTGCCTTGTACTGTAGATGAAGATGATCCACACTCATAACTCCTGATAGTTCTACTCGTCACACTCCGTTCAATCTATCGTAAGCAAACAATAGTAACCACACATAAGCAATCATGCAAAAGAATCGAAGAAAAGATCTCGGAAAACTTCGAAAACAAACAATTAACTCTTGCAATAGAAAATAATTTCTAACTGTACCAAAATTAAGTCAATTTGGCCTTATCAAAAAGTTTAGGTCAAGGGCTTCAATTTTCAAAAAGAATCAACCAAATCGGAGTTACGAAACCCAAGTTATGATCAAAAGAAGTTTGAATATGAATCTGAACAAATTTCAAAATTTGAAAAATTTCAAAAAGTTGATGTGACAGGTTCACTGGATAGGTGAAAACAAGACGAAACTATAGACGCTGGTTTCATCTAAATTTGATGAATGAGTAAAAAATTATGGCTATTTGAAAAATCAGGGCCAAGTTGTTTTACGGAAGAAAAATAACTACTGCTAAAAGAATTCTAGGTCTAATGTATAAATACAGAGACTAATTGATAATCTAATTATTTACCGTACTAGTCTAGAAATAATAAACTACGGAAGTATAAAAAAAATGAAGAAAGATACCTTTATAAGGTAGAGAAAAGACGACTTTGAAGAAAGGAGACAACTTCCAGAAGTCCCGCCGCAGAGGAGAAAAATATTTTTCTTTATTGAATCTAGTCAAACCAAATATTGATTTAACCCGAATCTGATAATTTTTTAAGGCTCTATGGGTCTATATTTATAGGTGGAAAAGAGGTTTAGGATCAAAGGATAGGCAATGTGGGACTAAACATAGACGAAAAGAAAAGAAAAGGGGAGGCGCCTCGCATGGGCCTAAAGCCTTTGGTCAAGCTCGACCCTTGTCACAAGATTGCAGTTTTTTTTTTTTTTTTCTGATTTTTTTTAAGAAAAAGAAATATTTTTGAAAATATATTTTTTTCAAGCAGAACCAAAATATAAATAAAAACTGTTACGGGCCTGTCTGGTGACTATGTTGCGCACGTGGGCGACGGATAGATATAGGCCGCACACGCAGTTTTTTTTTTTTGAATAGAAACAGAACAGGAAAAACTGAATAACGAAAATAGAAGTAAAATTTTATATAGGCATATTATATATAACAATTTTCAGAAAAATATATTACACAACATGAACATTTTTATAGCGTCAAATAAATTCTACAACAATTCAAATAAATCAAACAGTGCTACTGGTGCAATAAAACCTCATAAAATCATTTTGAAAATACCGAAATAATTTCAAATTTATTTCTCTCCAATTTTCTACTTTAGGGAATCATTTTAACCTAATTTCCATATATTTTGTTTTTAGAGAAAAATAATTTGAATAAAAAACTAAATAACTCCAAACTAAAAAATAATTTCAAAGGGACTTTAAATTTGATTCTTTTGACTTGAACTCATATTTCATATAATTTGAAGAAGTCATTTTATCTTCTCTCATGAAAATCATTGAGTTGCATAAAGTTTCTGAATTTGAAATATTTCCAAATGAAATTCAAATATTTTCGAAAACCCTTTTCATTTTAAATGAAAGAAGTCATGTCATCTTCTCTCTAGGGTTTTGTATTTGAAAAGAATTTGAATTCATGGAGATCAGAATGCAAAGTGAAAGTTCGGGAAAGTCCTTTTATTCCCTCTCATTTAACTTTCAAAAGTTTCAAATTTCACTCAATTTCACACAAGCACACCACAATCAAACAAACAATCAACACTATTTATTTAATATAACATTCCAAATTTTAGAATTTTGGGATGTTACAAACCTACCACCCTTAAAATGAATCTCGTCCTCGAGATTCGGAGAGGCTAGAAAGAAATAGGTTAGGGTCAGGGTCTTCTCAAAATCCATCGATCATCGTCGGGGGTCTGGGGTGCTACCACCCTTATAAGCATTGTTACGGTTCCATCAATACTCATATACTCCGTCCTTATTCTTGACAATGTCGGTCTTCTCAGATTCTCGGGAAAATTCCTACTCTGGTTCCTCCGATAGTGGCATAACCTTTTTCCTCGACTCTTGTGTCCATTTCATCTTGGTACGGTACCTCTGTGGATCGGCCTTCTTAGTGACGAATGCAGCGCCAATACTAAACAACTATCGATATCTCATGGTGGTCGACAATTTATGGTTTCTCCTGCAGAAATGGGTGCAGGCTTCATTCTCACCGTATATCCTACGATTGGCAATAGCTGCCTTGTACAAGGGGAATAATTGTCATACCATTCTAAGGTTCAAACAAGGTTTAATATCGCCGTCTCTCTACTATGGGTAAGTCACTCAGATTTACCATCCCATATAGCAAGACGAATAATAATAGTAAGTCGGTATGGTGATCAATCCATCTCGCACCCAAATCATTACCTTGTATATGGTTTAGCGAATCTTGCATTCTAACACGCGGTCATCCTCACAAGCATTGCAGAATTTCTCTTGTCGACGAACTAAGTTCGGATAAATCCATGGATTCTGCAAGCCAAACGAACATCTATCGTTCCTTCACAACTCTCAGGTTTTGCGTAACTCCTATAAGATCGTTTATCGATAAAGTCGTAACTTCTTCCGTGGTTTTTCCTTCAAAGAAGAGTGTGCTTGCTTCTTGGCAGGTCCCGGGGCACATGGGTTATGGCCCATCTCATCACTTGTAAACCTTGAACTCATCATCGGGGCAACCGATCATTATTCGAGATCCGACTTTCTAGCATTCTTAAATCCATCCAATTGTATTGTCTACCTTCCTTCTATTTGTACCAAACTAAGACGTGATTACTCAGACTCATTGAAAGGATCGATATAGTTGACTAGAGGGGGGGGGGGGGTGAATAGGAAACTAACAAATTTTAGCTTTTCTTGACCAATTTAAAATTTGCAAAAAAGTATGTTGTATAGATATGCACCAAGTTGAGCAACCAATATGAGGCAACAACAAGCACACAAGCAAGCAAGGGATAAAACACAAATAAGCTTGCACAAGTAAAGGCACGAGATAACCAAGAGTGGAGCCGGTGAAGACGAGGATGTGTTACCAAGTTCCTTCCTTTTGAGGGGAAATGCGTCTCCGTTGGAGGCGGTGTGGAGGCACAATGCTCCCCAAGAAGCCACTAGGGCCACTCAGTATTCTCCTCACGCCCTCACACAATGCGAGATGCCGTGATTCCACTATTGGTGCCCTTGGAGGCGGCGACAGGACCTTTACAAACAAGGTTGGGGCAATCTCCACAACTTAATTGGAGGCTCCAGCAACACCACGAAGCTTCACCACACAATGGACTATGGCTCCGCGGTGACCTCAACCGTCTAGGGTGCTCAAACACCCAAGAGTAACAAGATCCGCAAGGGATTAGTGGGGGGAATCAAATTTCTCTTGGTGGAAGTGTAGATCGGGGCCTTCTCAAGCAATCCCTAGAAAATCAACAAGTTTGATTGGCTAGGGAGAGAGATCGGGCGAAAATGAAGCTTGGAGCAACAATGGAGCATGAGGTTGGAAGAGGTAGTCAACTCGGAGAAGAAGACACCCCTTATATAGTGGAAGAACAAATCCAACCGTTATCCACCAACTCTGCCTGCGTAGCACAATACGACCGCGCCAGGGACGCGGTACTACCGCAAGGGCACGCGGTACTACCGCAGAGCCCCGTGGTACTACCGCCCTGCAGCGAAACCCGAACAGCCCAGGACACAATGGGCGAGGAGGCGGTAGAATCACCGGCTTGGCGTACTACCGCTCCCCCATGCGGTACTACCGCAAGGTAGGGATAGTCCAGATTCTGAGAGGGCACGGACATATAAAATACATCCGTGGCAACTTCCGCTGAGTTGGGATCTGTGCAAAAATCCGACACGGTAGTTGAGGGAGTCCTGGATTGGGGGTGTCCGGATAGCCGAACTATCACCGTTGGCCGGACTCCTGGACTATGAAGATACAAGATTGAAGACTTCGTCCCGTGTCCGGATGGGACTTTCCTTGGCGTGGAAGGCAAGCTTGGTGATACGGATATGTAGATCTCCTTCCATTATAACCGACTCTGTGTAACCCTAACCCTCTCCGGTGTCTATATAAGCCGGAAGGTTTTAGTCCGTAGGACGAACAACAATCATACCATAGGCTAGCTTCTAGGTTTAGCCTCTTTGATCTCGTGGTAGATCTACTCTTGTACTACCCATATCATCAATATTAATCAAGCAGAGTAGGGCTTTACCTCCATCGAGAGGGCCCGAACTCGGGTAAAAACATCGTGTCCCTTGTCTCCTGTTACCATCCGCCTAGACGCGCAGATTCGGGACCCCCTACTCGAGATCCGCCGGTTTGACACCGACATTGGTGCTTTCATTGAGAGTTCCTACGTGGCGTCACCTTTAGGTCCGATGGCTCCTTCGATCATCAACAACAGCGGTCCAGGTGAGACTTTTCTCCCGGACAGATCTTCATATTCGGCGGCTTTGCTGCGGGCCAATTCACTTGGTCATCCGGAGCGGATCGAAGCTACGCCCCACAGCCATCGAGTCAAATGTGGGAGTTTGAACTACACGGCCGACATTCGCGGAGACTTGATCTTCGACGGGTTCGAGCCACAGCCAAGCGCGCCGCACTGTTTCGATGGGCACGATCTAGCTCTACCGCCGAACAGTGCCCTGGAGGCCGCACCAGCGTCCGCTCCGACCCTTAGCTTCGGGCCGACTCACGCGATCGAGGACGAGTGGCTGGACACCGCCTCGGGGCTACAATCTCTGGCGATTGAGCGAACACCATCCTGTCGCTCGCGAAGCCCGTGACTCGAGGTGCCGGACTCCTCTCCGGACTCCAAACCTCCCGTGCCCACCAATTGAATCCGATTGGGCGCCGGTTATGGAGTTCAGCATGTCGCGGACATCTTTCAGCACTTTTCGCCCCTTGGCGACATCCTCGAAGTCTTGAAGTCTCTCTCTTTGTCGGAGAGCCTGGCGGACTATGGTCGGGAAGGTTGGGATGCGGACTGACGAAGAAATTCAACACCCACCCACCACCCACTTCATAGCCCTTTGCCGAAATTTTAAACGACGTGCTCAATTTCGACTCCGAAGACATCGACGGTATGGACGACGATGTAGGAGATAACCACGAACCAGCACCTACAGGGTACTGGACAGCCACCCCATCTCACGATGTATACATGGTGGATACACCTAAAGGAAGTAGCGACGAGGAACTATAGGACGCTACGAAGGATAAATCCCTCGAAAAGCAGTCAAGACGGCGACGAAAGCGCCAAGACAAAGTCCCGCTCGACAAAGACGGCGGCCATACGCACCAAAGCCATAGAGCAGGTCGAACCGGTGGACGCATTTAACATGCCATTGAACAACCGTCCGAACAGGACAACTTGGATAAACAACCCGTCCCGGCGAAGATAACAAAATCCGGACGATCTCACCTTTGGACAAGTTGTTGGGCAGAAGAACCTCCACAAAAAGGCTCGTCGCGATCGCGCTGTAGCCTAAAAAAGGTAAGCGAAAGCTCAAAACAGCGGAAGATGCACTCAGAATCAGATGGAGCAAAGTACTCAATATCGCAGAACAAATACGGCGACGATCGCCAAACAAAGAGCTACCGAGCGCAAACTACTGCTCGAATTCGATGAGGAGGCCGAGAGCCCCGCAATCAAAGAACAAAGAGGCCGCCGGTCGGATGAAGCGACCACATGACAAGCATAGAAGCGGCAAGCGGCGCCGCACCTGGCTGACACGTGATCCGCATAAGGATTTGCATCAAAAGGATGGCCCGATTAGGTCCATCTACGGGCCAAGAAAGCAAGCTCTTCTAAGCAATGCAACACGCCAAATATCCGGACATCACGGCACACCCAAATATAGGGTGCCAAGACACCCCTATGTTTCACCCGATGAGGTCTTTGGATCACAATTTCTAGCGGGATTTAAACCCGTAAACATAGAGGCATCTGACGGAACAATGCAGACCGGGAGTGCGGATTGAGGATTACATCCTCCACATACACATGGCTAGAGGAGATGATCTCCACGCCATAAAATACTTACCCCTCAAGCTCAAAGGGCCAAGGCACGGCGCGGCTTAAAAGCCTCCTGAAAATACCATTGGAAGTTGGGAAGAGCTCGAGGATGCTTTTGGGCAAATTTTCAAGGGACTTATGTCCGCCCTCCGGATCTGAGACGATTTAAGTCACATAACTCAACAACTTGGAGAGTCGACCCACAAATTCTGGAACAGGTTCCTCACCAAAAAGAACCAAATAGTCGACTGTCTGGACGCCGAAGCCTTAGCAGCTTTCAAACACAACGTCCGAGACGAATGGCTCGCCAGGCACCTTGGCCAGGAAAAGCCAAGAACAATGGCCGCACTAACAAGCCTCATGACCCGCTTTTGCGCGGGAGAGGATAGTTAATTTGGCAAGATGTAGTACCAATGACCCAAGTACATCCGAAGTCGAGAGATGGAAGCGGGAAACCACGACGCAAAGAAGGACCAGCGCCGGACAAGGGGAAACAGCCGAAGAAACACGGCGGTCAACGCCGGATTCAAAAGCTCTCGGCAGAATCATAAAAACTGCCCCTCAAGGATAACAGCCACGAGCTATCCAACTTAAACAAAATCTTGGACAAAATATGCCAAATCCACAGTACCCCCGGGAAGCCTGCAAACCATACCCACAGAGATTGTTGGGTCTTCAAGCAGTCCGGCAAACTCAATGCACCGAATACAAGGGCTCGACACACCAAGCGAGGACGATGACGAACCCCACAAGCAGAAAGCAATCGAAAACAAAAGAATTTCCCACAAGAAGTCAAAACAAGTAAACTCACTTCAAGTGACAAAGGAAAATCAGAGGCGGCGCCCATAGAAATACAGCGCCGCACGGCCTATCCCAATGAGTCCCGACATTGGTTGTCAAAACCAATCATCTTTGATCATCGGGATTACTCCGAAAGTATCCGATGACGCAGGGATGGACTGCCCTAATATTAGATCCTATAATCGACGGACTCCAATTAATGTAAGTCCTAATGGACGGCGGTAGTGATCTAAACCTGCTATATCAGGACACAATCCGCAAAATGGGATAGACCCAACCAAAATTCGCCACAAAGCAACACCTCCTTCAAGGGGTAATGCCAGCCTATATGCCCATTGTACGGGCTCCCTCATCGCTAGAAGTTGTGTTCGGCTCATCCGACAACTTCCGCGTGAAAAAAGTTAACCTTCCATATCGTCCCATTCAAAAGTAGCTATCAAGCACTATTGGGACGTGAAGCTACCGCTTTAACGCAATACCGCATTATGCATCTCTTACACTTAAAATGCGGGTCCACGCGGCATCATCTCATTAAAGGAAGTATCAAGTGTTACTCGAGCACGGAAGAACGTGAGACTGCACGACAGTCACACACTAATCCGGCTCCACTAAACCAAGCACTGAAACAGGTCATTCGGACCCGGGACGCGGCTAGACGAAGTTCGGCGTAAACATATAAAGGCCTACATTTAGCCGCACACCCCCGTACATAAGGGCTGCATGCATGTACAACAAGAGATAATAAGGCTCAATTTTATTCGCTTTTGAATCGCATTACTCCGCTTATTTAATATAAAGTACATTTTTCACACGATCTTTCTTCAACTAAGTTCTTCTCTTTACAGATGAACACCATGCTACACCCGTCCTGTGATACGGCACAACGGAGACACAAGCGCAGAGCGTGCGGTAGGGGACCCGTTGCAAGGATTCTTTTTCAGATTAAGACCTGCGTAAACCTTTTTTCTTGTCTATCGTTGATACACATCCCCGGTTTCTTGCTATAACCGAGGAGGAGGCTGGCGTTTTGGCATCGGCGCGTCAGAATTTTTTTGCGCGTGCACGGACACTAGGGCTTAGGGCATTGTTCTGCCCGTTTTCATAAAGACCGAATACCTTAGGGAGTGTTGGCGTCTCGAGTTAGGGCCTTATATGCATCAGCTCCGAATCATGTCTTTGGTCAAATGTTGGGTTTGCGGCTCACGTGTTTTGCTCCCTTACGTTCCTGTTCTATCGGCTAACGCGACACCGTGAGAACTCTGCGATTGTGCCCGGTTCGGCCTGGTGAGCACCTCGAGAGAAAGCCAAAACCGACTGTCATGATGTAGCGTGAGACTGGTCAACCACTTTCGATGACCCACCGAATGTTTAGAATTCCTCCGCATTAACGAAGGACCGTTTCGGTCAGGCACATCTGGCGCCCGAATTCGGGAGAGCACGGTGCCCCTAGGGGCTATATAGTAGCCCCACCATCGAACTCCTATGGCTAAGTGAAAGTGATAAAGCATTATAGTCCGGTTGCCTAGTTTGCTTTCACGCTTATCACCTCCTTTACAGGACCAAGATGTTGGATTAAGTGTGAAAGTCGCCTTTTGCAAACACCACCGCACTATGTGCGTGGGGGCTAAAGTCAAGACTGCCATCTTTCAGGTTATATACACATATACATTACTTGGCGGCAAGACAGAGGTATTTTAATACTTGAACGCACAAGTATAAAAAGCCCTTATATTATATTGAAACATTGTTTCACAAATCATACATGTCATTAGAACATAACATCCTTCGAGCAGTTATTAAACGAGCGCCCTGCAGGACTTCCTCAAAATAGTCCTCGGCAGGTACTCGGCTTCTGTCCGAATCCTGGGATGCAACGTCCGTGGCCTTCATCTCCGCCCAGTATGTCTCGACACGGGCAAGAGGCATCCGCGCACCCTCTATGCATCTTGACCGCTTCATTGCACCAATGTGCGGCACCGCACCAAGGAACCGCTGCACCAAGCCAAAATAACTCTTCGGCTCGGGCCTGTTCGGCCACAAATGAGTCACGACATCCTTCATGGCAAGTCCGGACAACCTATTCAGCTCAGCCCATTCGGCCAAACGATCGGTCAATGGAAGCGGACGCTCTGGACTATGGAACTGCGACCAAAAAAGCTCTTCCATTAGTGATCCTACGGCCTCCGGAAGTGTTCGGCCGGCGTCTGCGACTTTTCGCCACTAAGTCCAGATAAGCATCCTCCGCACCCCACAACTGGCCCAACTGAGCATACTTAGGATCCGTGGAATTTCCTCCGCAATGAAAAAGGTTTTCCGGCCGCAATATCTTCGACTGACGTAGCTCCTCTTTCATAGCTCTCATCAGAGAGCGAGCATCCTTGGCCTCGATGAGCGGCCTTTTTTCAGGTCCTCTTGTTCCGCTCGACCTTCTTTTTCAAGAAGCTCGCCAGCGGTCGGTAGCATTCTTCAACTTTACGGCCATCTCGGCCATTTCTTTCTTCTTGGCGATGAGCAATTGTTCGGCTCTCGGCTCTTGACCGCTTTTAAAGGCATCCGCATCACTTTTTCGGCTTGCTCCTTTGCTCGGACGAGTTCATGAAGGTTCTCCATGTGGCGGCACCATCTGCGTCAAGCATACATGTTGTAAGGCACGAGACATTAAGCTACCTTACCGGGTGTCCGCAGAGAAGCTGCATACCTTGTGACTCGTCAAGCGCTTATTGACGGTAGCGCGATGTCGGCATCCGCCACGTCAAGTTGCCGCTTTAGTTCGGCAAATTCATCGATCGGCTTGCCACCGGACGCTTCGCCACCTACATAGGAAGAGCGCATATTATACCTGGGATTATGATCCTTGGCGCTGTCATTTTTGACAACGCACCGAGTCTCGAGGGCTACTATCTATACAGGCGCATTCTATATGCAAAACTATCGGAAAGGTACATCATTTTGCGTACCTCAAAACCCGTCGATAAACTTATGGCGGCTTCATGCAATCCGGCCAGCGGATGAAATCCTTTCAATCACCGTACTCCATTAAGCGCACGGTGATCTTCCGAGATAGACGCCGCCCGAGCAGATCTTTCAGTTCCTCCGACCGTACACCCGGCCGGTGCGGACTCATCCGATGGCCTTTTGAAGGCCGGACGGAGGAGCTTTGAGGGACATACGATCCTCAAGGCGAAGTTCTGCTGAGAAGGGCTGAGATCCGAACTACAAAGAAAAATTTCGTTATCTTCTAAATAAAACAGGATGTCTCTCATTTTAAGAAACGCCTCTTTACTTACGGCTCACTGGAGGGCTGATCTCCTTGGGGAAATAGTGCGGCCGGGGCATCTCCCGGCACAGGACCCTCTATCGAAGATTTCTTCCCCCGCTTCGAGGCCTTGGTCTCCGGATCTTCAGAGGCGGTCCTCTTCTCCCCTTGGAGGGAGGGATTCTCGATCCCTCCTTTCTTGATAAACTCCTTCGCGGAGGCAGTAGCTCCCTCGTTCCCCCCTTCGCCTTCTTCACAAGGCGCAACCTCTAGCATCCTGGTTAACACATGATCCGGCGTGGTCTCAGGGAGGGGGGCCGAACACCGGATCAGTTTTGCTTTCGCTATCCACTCCTATTCAAGGGACAACTCTTTTAAAGGCAAGTTTATGATAGATATACGGATAGCATGTCCGATGCAGACTACTTACTTGAGTATCCCAAGGCGATTGCAGCTCGGACCTGCGTCCTCGGTCAAGTCCGGACACATTGCTTGTGATCCGAAGAACATTTGGTACATCTCCACGGGTGTTACGCCCATAAGATGTTGGAGAGCTCGTGGTCCCTGGGATTGAACTCCCACAGCGGAGGCGGCGTTCTTGCAGGGTAGGGTGCGGCGAATCGCATGACCTGCGCTACTACGACCAGATTGATCTCTCTCTCGGAGGTCTCGAATACGGCCGTGCAACAAGGGCACGTCCTTGGACGACCCCCAGTTGAGCCCTTTATTGACCCATCACGCCAGCCGCAGTGGAGGACCCGAAGCGAAGGCAGGTGGCGC
The DNA here is from genome assembly GCA_021605145.1 of Aegilops bicornis. Lineage (NCBI taxonomy): Eukaryota > Viridiplantae > Streptophyta > Magnoliopsida > Poales > Poaceae > Aegilops > Aegilops bicornis. The sequence continues at coordinate 2,601,975 of JAHIAL010000021.1, read as the reverse complement.
CACCCATTTGGTGCCACAGGAGGCTGTGGATATAAAACCACTCTTGTTGCCACAATTTGAGCTCCTCTTGAAAAGAGCCCTCGAGCCATGGAGCGTCAACATTCTTGCTTATAACAGCCCCTCCGCTCTTGCCTCCTGCCGCCTTGATCATCTTGGTTCCACTTTGAAGGTTTTGAGCCACAACCCAAAGTGAGGGGTAATCTGGAGGAAGGCTTCACATCTGACAATGAACGATGAGATGTGGAGGATGGACTCGGATCCAAGTCATGAAATTCCAGCCCATAATAAAACATGAGCCCCTCACGAAGGGTCCGCTGGGAAGCCTAACCCCGAAGGAAGTGAGACACAAACACCACGCTCTCACCGGGCTTGGGAGTGGGAATAACCTGCCCTTGGGCAGGCAGCTCGCGAAATTTCACGGTTAGATATCAGGCGTCTCGGCTTTAGCACGCGTCTTCTTCCGTGATGGAGGAAGGCATCCACCGCCTTGGTGTGTCGGATCCGGACATCCTCGGAGGTTTGAAGCGCTGAATCTAGAGCTTTGGGTGTTGGAACTCGAGGCGAGGCGGATTCGATTGAGATTGAAAGAAAGGAGCGGGCCTTGGTCTCGTTATAAAGAGGTTGAATACCAAGAGCCCTCCCGTGACCGTTCGGGACTCGCAACCGATAGAGGAGGCGTGCCAGCAGCACGGCCGGGTTACCACACCCGTATTAATGAGAATCCCGGAATAAGGGGACACGATCTGCTTTGACAAGGCGTGCCGAAGAAACCGCCTCGCTAAACACGCCGAGGTGGAGACGGTAAAACGATTCCAATAAAGGCTTGGCGTGTGGTGTGACGTCACGCGCCGCAGAATACGTCTGCTAGATTGAATTTGTGTAAAGATTACTCTCTCTACGATTGGTATGTGGAACTTATTTTGCGAGCCGGACACTATCCTTGTGTTCAAAATCTTCTATGAAGTATTCGGAGGAACCCGCCTTGCAATGCCGAAGACAATATGCGCGGACTCGTCAGTCATTGAAGCCTGGTTCAGGGGCTCTTGAGGAGTCTGGATTAGGGGTGTCCGGATAGCCAGAACTATCACTTTATTGGCGGACTCTGGACTATGAAGATACAAGATTGAAGACTTCGTCCCGTGTCGAATGGGACTTTCCTTGGCGTGGAAGGCAAGCTTGGCGACACGGATATGTAGATCTCCTACCATTGTAACCGACTACGGTAACTCCTAACCCTCTCCGGTGTCTATATAAACCGAAGGGTTTTAGTCCGTAGGACGAACAACAATCGTACCATAGGCTAGCTTCTAGGGTTTAGCCTCTTTGATCTCGTGGTAGATCTACTCTTGTACTACCCATATCATCAATATTAATCAAGCAGGGAGTAGGGTTTTACCTCCATCGGGAGGGCCCAACCTGGGTAAAACATCGTGTCCCTTGTCTCCTGTTACCATCCGCCTAGGCCTTGCAGTTCGGGACCCCTACCCGAGATCCGCGGTTTTGACACCGGCAGTGAGTCTTGCAAGCCGAGCGGTATTACCGTGCGGTGCGCGGATGTAAAAATTACATCCGCCTCTCTACCGCTAGTGCATGCCATCGAGCCTGGCCAAAGTGTGACGGTACTATCACACTGGCGCTTGATACTGCCAGAGAGCTGGATGTAAAAATTACATCCGCCCTACTACCGCATAAAGGCTGCAAAATACTGGCCTCGAGGCCACAAGATTACTGGGCTTCGAGGAAGCGGTACTACCATGGGCACCCTTGCAAAGATTACAAGGCCAGAGGCTTGTGATTACCGCAAGGGGCCTCGTGGTACTACTGCCTTTAGAGCAAGATTACCGCCCTAGGAGCAAGATTAACAAGATGCCCTACCAAAGAATCACGACCTTTTGCATAGACAAGAAAAGACGACTGATGCTCGAAAGTGCCAAAGGAAAGGCGATGCAAAGGAGTAGACGTGTACGTGATGATTCCACCCAAACCTTTCCAAAGCGGATCCCCCTTAATAGTACGGCTTTCCTAGAACTCAAATCCACCGGAAAGAAACGTAGAGAAACGTCGTCTTCAATAGTCTTCGAGGGGCACCAAATCGTCCTGTGCCTAGTGATGAAATGTATGAAATACTCAATGCACACGATTAGTCCGCAAAAGCATTGTCATCAATCACCAAAACAACTAAGGGATAAAAATGCCCTTACACTCATCATGGAGTTACAATTGCTCCATATTACCAACATTATACCTCCTTCATATCCAATAGTACTTCATCTCTTCATAATCTTAGGGTATCCCACATATCGAGATAAAACTCGTACTTATTGTGACGCCCCCGATTTAATCGTACACTAATCATGCACGCAAATGTGTACGATCAAGATCAGGGACTCACGGGAAGATATCACAACACAACTCTAAAACATAAATAAGTCATACAAGCATCATAATACAAGCCGAGGTCCTCGAGGGCTCGAATACAAGTGCTCTTTCATAGACGAAGTCACGAAGCAACAATATCTGAGTACAGACATAAGTTAAAACAAGTTGCCATAAGATGGCTAGCACAATCTGGGGATCTGATCGAAGAAGTATGGGGCCTCCTGCACGAGATCCTCCTAAACTTCTCTGAGTAAATGCGTCCCGGTAAAATTTGTGCACGCTGCGTAGTAGGCACCTCCGGTTAGTAGTCGTCATCGACGGTGGCGTCGCTCTGGGCTCCATCGTGCAGTCATGACAACGGGGTAAAGAAAGGGGGAAAAGGGGAACAAGGCAAACCGTGAGTACTCATCCAAAGTACTCACAAGCAAGGAGCTACACTACATATGCATGGATATATGTGTAAAGGGCCATATCGATTGGGTGAATCTGAGAATGCGAGAATAAGAGGGGATATCTAATCTCGTCAAAGACTACGCACAGCAGCCTCCGTCTTGCAACATGTAGAAGAGAGTAGTAGAAGTCCTCCAAGTAGCATCTCCAAGTAGCATCGCATAGCATAATCCTACCCGGCGATCCCCTCCTCGCAACCCTAAGAGAGAGCGACCACCGGGTTGTATCTGGCACTTGGAAGGGTGTGTTTTATTAAGTATCCGGTTCTAGTTGTCATAAGGTCAAGGTACAACTCCAAGTCGTCCCTCACATCGAAGATCACGGGTATTCGAATAGATTAAACTTCCCTGCAGGGGTGCACCACATAACCCAACACGCTTGATCCCATTTGGCCGGACACACTTTTTTGGGTCATGCCCGGCCGCGGAAGATCAACACGTCGCAGCCCACCTAGGCACAACAGAGAGGTCAAGACGCTTGCACGGTCTAAACCTAAGCGCGACAGGGTCCGGGCCCCATCGCCCAATGCACACCAAGACGTTGCGTGGGCGGCCGGAAGGCAGAACCTAGCCTATGAGCGTTCCCAGGTCCAATCCGGCAAGCGCCCGCTTTCGATCGGCCACGACGTCCACGAAGGCTTTCAACGATACACGGCGCCGGGATACCCATAACTACTCCCACGTAGATGGTTAGTGCGTATAGACCAAATGGCTGACTCAAATCAAATACCAAGATCTCGTTAAGCGTGTTAAGGATCATGACGCGCCGACCTCGTGGCTGTGCCCACCTCTCTCCTAGGTGGTCTCAACCTGCCTCTGTCGCCCGCATACAAAGTAACGATCGGGGTCAAGCCAGAACCCAGGCCCACCTCTACCAGGATGGAGCCACTGCCCTTTCAAATTTCATCTCCTAACAGTATCACAGGTAATGTAATAGTGTAAAGTATATAGTATATGCCCGTGATCACCTCCCCAAGTGATCACAGCCCAAGAGTATAGCATGGCGGGCGGACAAGAGTGTAGGGCCACCGATGGAACACTAGCATCCTATACTAAGCGGTAGAGGATAGCGAGATAAAAAGGTAACTGTGATAGTAGCAAGGACAAAGGCTATGCAGCAGTATAGGATTAGCGAAAGCGGTAACATGCTACACTACTCTAATGCAAGTAGTATAGAGAAGAGTAGGCTATATCTGGTGATCAAAGGGGGGCTTGCCCGGTTGCTCGGGCAAGAGAGAGGGTCGCCAACTCCGTAGTCGAACTGGGGCATCAAAGATCGCCACGGGTCTACCAAGAGAAGAGGGGGAGAAACAGTAAATACATAGCAAGCAAGTGCATAACAGGATAACATGAAGAGCTAGACGTGTTCTAACGCGGTATGAGGGGATCTTTGGTGAAGGGGGAAAAACATCAGGAAAATATCCCGGTGTTTCGCGTTTGAACCAGATGAACCGGAGGGGGAAAGTTGCGTGTTTGCTATGCTAGGGATGTGTATGATTTAATGGGCTGCGTATCCGGATTCGTCTCGGCTGCTCGAGCAACTTTCATGTACAAAGTTTTTCCATCCGAAGCTACGGTTTATTTTATATTAATTTTAAAGATTTAAATCATTTTTGGATTTATTTAATTAATTTAATCAACATTATCCGGAAAGTGCACGCCGACGTCAAGATAGCGTCCATCGGTCAACAGAGACGTTATTTGGCGGTCAATCGACGATGTGGGTCCTGCTCGTCATTATTTATTTAGTCTAATTAGGGTTTAATTAAACTAACTAGTTAATTAGATTAATTAAGCAGGATTAATTAACTTAATTAATTAATTAAGTAATCATCTTAATTATTATATATATATATATATTATTCCTTTTTTTTCATTTAAATCATTTTGGGCGTGGGGCCCCCTAGTCAGTGGCTCATCCGAGCCACCAGGGGCTTAGCGGGCGCTGGTTCTGGCGTGGACCGAACGAGCGTCGTCATGGCGCACCTGCCCAGACGCCATGGAGAGCCGGCATGCCACAAAGTGGCGGCCGTAGGGAAGCAGGGAGGAGGGCCACGCGTGCGTCTGGTGGCCTGTAACGAGCGGAGCGCAGAGCACCAACCTGCCCAAGTGAGGAGAGAGGCGAGGCGTCGAAGGCCGAGGGACGTCTTTGAAGTAAGCCGGGAGTCGCCAGCCGCAGATCGAGTCCAGCGGCAAGAGGGATGGCCGAAGGCGGGTTCGCCGGCGTGGTAGTGGCGAGGCCACGACAGCAAAAAAGGGAGGAGCAGAAGCGCGCTGGCCGTCCCAAGACACGGCAGCGATGCCGGAGCCGGAGAGAGGGGTCCTACCGAGGGAGAGAGGGGAGAGGCCCAGGAGCTCACGGCGGTTGCAGTGGTCTTAGCGGTGTGCTCGGGGAGGTCGGGGACAGCCGGCGACGGGAGGAGGCGCGTGGAGCTCCCGGGCGGGCGGATCGGGTCCCATGAAGTCGGGGAGGGGACGAGGAGGCCACGGCGAGGTCGAGGTCGGGCAGCCTCCCGGCTCCGGGCGAGACGCTGAGGCTCCGTCTTGGCGTTAGGCGGCGCAAGGCGTCTGGCGCGGCGTCCTCATCAGCGGTCGCCGGAGACATCGGGAGGCGGGCACTCAGCTTGGCGGCGATGGGCTGGCCAGCGGTTGAGGCGGGGTGGAGTCGGGGGGTTAGGTGCGGTTGGGCCCTAGGGTTCTAAGGGGGACGTTAGCGTGGCGGGCTGGGCGGTCGGGTGGGCTGGCACTGAGAGTGGGATGTCCGAGGCCCATGGGGAGTCAGTCTCCTTTTCTCTCCTCGCCTTTTTTTTTGTTTCATTTCATTTCTGTTTTTTATTTATTCGCTCCTCGTTTTATTTTAGTTACATTTTAATTTAGTTTTAGTAAAATATACACTTAGCATCTAAATTAGTATCTCAACTTAAGTCCATAGTCACAAAAGTCTAGTCCCCAAATAGCTTAGTTTGAAATTTTATTAACTATAAAAGGTATTTAAATAATCGCTTTTGCTACTGCTTTAATTAATATAGTGCACTTAAATACTTTTACGTATGTGGTTCCTTCAGAATACTTAGTATGGAATATTTGCCACAACCCTAACATTTTTGTTTTATTGTTTGAAAACTTTTGTTGTTTGTTTTTATTTTAAATTTTGAACTGGTCTCATATCGACGTGAAGTTTATCAACAGTAACCGAGGGGACGTGGCATCACTAGCGAAGGTTCACTGTAGCTTAACTATCCGGGCGTCACAAATCTCCTCCACTACAAGAAATATCGTCCCGAGATTTAAGCGGTGGAGTAAGGGGGGGAAAGGTGCTGGTAGCGAAAAACTTAACGAGTCATTCTCGGTCTTGGCTGCCCTTTCGAAGAAGTTGATCCCTTTCGTTGATGTCTTCATTCCTCTCGCTTCAGTCATCATGGAGAAGTTTGTCGTCCTTTCTTCGGGGTTCCTTTATGCTTACGAATAGGTAAGGTAGCTAAACTCTGACGGGAAGGCTTAAGGGGTAATCGTCTGGGGTTTTCCCGTGAATGAATAGATGAGTATCTCTCGAGTTGAACAAATCGAGAGTAAGGTAAGAAGGTACAATAAGAAGTTTCAAGCAGATAGGCAATCGTTCATTGCCTGAAGCAGAAAAGGAAAGAGGTTCGTGAGCAACGGAATAAGTATTGTGTCCGATACTGCAATAGATCAACAGCAAGTGGCCCGTGAATTACATACAAAGTCAAGCGCGAGGAATAACTTTGACAACAAAGTTGTGCTGTGAGAGTCAGTTTCGATCCCGTGGAACTGTGGTTATGGCCCACCATGTGGGTTAAAAGTAGAAAGGGGCTGACATCTTGTACGATCAATGATAGCAAGGCATGTCGAGAGTAGCATGTCGCTTATGTCGGCAACAATGTTGGTACCATAAGGGCGAGGGACGAAGAGAACCATTTTCCTGCTCGTCGAAACAAGGCGGACCAATAGGCAAAGTTCTCGTCCATCGGTGGCTACCGGAATGTCATCAACAATAGTAACAGGGTCTTACTAACAGATTTGTACACCGAGGTGTTTACATAAGCAAGAGAATATCACTGCTTAGATCATATAGATCACAAGCAACGTTAATCCAACCAATGGAAAGGAAAATATGACTATCGATTAAACAGATCAATGGAAAGGAAAATAGTGGTTACACACGCATTATTAGGAGTATATCCTTCCCATGTACAAGGTAACATGATATCCATGGTAGGATATAATGTAGAAAACCCTTTAGGTAAGGGGAGAAAATTTCATGACATTACCCATACAACGGTGTTTGGATAATTGATAAAGAGAATTTAGCATTGTGCTTCAAATGTTCTTGGTGATGAACGGAGTACCACGTATATGCTTCAGGTAGCAATGATATGGTGTTTCAATCAAGGGCGACTTTGGATACACCAATGATCCATCAGAGTAACTTATAGAATAAGTCCTACAATTTCCTCCAGGAGGAATGGTTATCCTTGCAAAAGAAATAATAATGATAGGTCCTCCAGGGGTGCTAGGCATGACATCATATTACGGGTCATCAAAGGACCAACAACCTAACTCCCGGAAAGTTGTCCCAACCATCATATCTGACCGAGATTTAGATCCAATTGGTGTCATGATACCTCCCGGACTCGGGATGTCCGAGAAGAAAAAGGTGCAACACAAATAGACGAAATGACATTTCAAGATTCTCAGAAATGAACTAAGGGAAAGCGGGTTCTTGAAGCAATAGTTCATCCTTAAACCAAGGAGAGGATGAGGGGTAGCTGATGGAATCAACGAAAATCCTTGAGATTTCCAAAAGGTGGATTTCCACGGTTATGTGAACAAGGAGATAACATTTGCTCGGATCAAATGATAAAATGGTGTGTGTATGCTCGAGGAGAACATACACGCTTAAACATTGGATGAGAGGTGCAATCGAAATATGGGCTGGGTTGCACGACCAACGCGTCGGAATGATGATTCAATAATCAATAGTCTAGGAATGGACCGGTTGACTATTAACTTCAAAGCAATAGGGTTGCTAGACGACAGTAATCCAAACAACACTGCTTTCACTTGTAGGTACCTCGGTTAGAATTAACACGGGAACCAAGAAAGAATGGTGATGGTGAGAAGTATCACCATACCAAGAATTCTTAAGAGGTGGTGAAATTCCCACGACATCCTTGACATAAAAGATGGCAATATTCCAAAGTAGAACATAACACAAGCGGGTAGGAAGGAACTTCAAGGTAATACACAAAACATGAGCAGGTTTGTGTTGGAGGGAGGGCATTAACGCTGCCGATGATAATACAAACCATCGAGGGGCAAGGATGGTATTTCTCATCAAGAATTCGATAGATATCTTGGAAGACCCCGTAATGTTGATGATGATCACGACACATTTGTCGAGAGGTTTCGAGAAGATGTAACTGATCGGCGATGACATCAAGTCAACGGAAATGATGAAGCCAAAAGTCATTGGAACCATGGGTACGACACAAACTCGAAACCAAGGTTGTTGTTCAAGGCGAAATGATATGACGATGAGGATCGACGTAAGGTTAGTTCATCGTCGAAAATTGTGCTCCGAGAAGAAGGACCGGGTAGCACAGTTAAAATCATCACGACAATGATATAGCCAAACAGGCTAGGAATGGCGTGATCGGGTACAAACTCGCATTACTTATAGAAGCCATCAAGAGTTGTTGAACCGTGAGTGCGGACTCGGTTCGCTTATTGGTGTCTTTGAGTGTTTAATAACTCGAGCCCGTGAAAATTGGAATCGGTGGAATGTAGCACTTGATGAAGAACTCATAAGAAGTTAGCCCGTGAAAAATTGGAATCAGTGGGAATGTAGCACTTGATGAAGAACTCGTAAGAAGTTATGCAGTTCCATGATAATCTCGAGATACCAGGGGGGTAATACTCGATGTATCAAAGTAGAAGTTGGACCGGGTATTGCTCACGTAAGACAAGTGCTTAAACTTGCACGAGAAATGGTATTTAAGAGAGAACATGGTCGGAACCATGATTGCAAAGGGTCAATTCACCGATACCAAAGGATATTATATCCACAAGAAGCTTCCATGATAGGAGCTACATCGTGTCCATGGGCATGAACACAAAGTTCAAGGTCGACTCCCACTTCTCCAATGCATAACCTTTCATTTACTTCTCGCGTTCGATGAAGTTGCGGTGCTGAAATTTTATCTGGCGAAGCACCAGAAGAGTATGAATCGTGAAAACTTTCGGGTTCACACGGTTTAGAGAAGGCATATGTTCAACCCATAGGGGCTTCTTAGAAACATATACCACAATCTTTAGGAGTAATTAACTCAAACTCGAAGGCAGAGCATGGTTGAGAAAGCAGAGGATACAATTTACCAAAGGCATTATGTCCGAGGAAAGGCTCACAAGGTTATTGAATATGAAGGGCGTTGTCAGATAATCCAACAAAGGATCTGGTGGTCCATAAGGGATCTGATGTGAGCATCGGTACTCGACCAGAAGAAGAAAGAATGCAAGGATATCATATGATTGAAGAATTGACTAATTCAATTGTCAAATGCAAAGGAATTATGATTTCCAAATCTAGGGATTAGAAGCAATGCTCTGATTAGGGATGGATAAGTTGAATATCCTTAGGGTACAATCAACGACAATTGGATTGGTCGAGAACCAATTCCAGTTTAAAAAAATGGCAGCTCAAAGGAAAGTTAATTTATAAGGATCAATGATGATTATGCGTGTATTCACAAAACATATTGAGCCAACAGACTCAAAATGATACTGACAAGGAATGTCAATAAGACAACGGGGCTTATGGGATTAACCATAATGCAAGCAAGCAAGAATTTTCAAGAGCAATAGGCTTCGTGATTTTCTAAGATCGGGTAGTATTTGAAAGTATTTTTGTGAAACACATGAACAACTAGGGGATGAGCGGATACTCAATAAGTGCGAGAATTAACCGTAGGGGTATTCAGGTGACAAAGAACAGCAAGGCAGTAAGCTCAAAGGATTATCGAAACAACGACGAGTTTTTCAGGGTATCTTGTAATATCAAGACCAACTGGGGATGAAGATACGAATAACAACTGCAAGTAGTTATCCATAAGGGTTTACGGTGGAAGGGGAATTGCATACGCGATGAACACAAGTTCTCGAGTTAACTTGGACAAGATCTTCGTGGTCTTACAGTGCAAAGCAGACGCATCATCAAGAATAAGGGGCTCTCCGTGAAAGTGATAACGAGATCCTAATGTTAGATTTAGTAAAATTCATTTAACCCGAATAGAGGAGAGATCAGAGTCCCAGAGTAAAGGTCGAGGAGTAAAAGATCCTAATACCACCCAATGGCGACGTGGACCCGTAAGGCACACAGCCATGTTAGTAAAGTTTTGCAATGACTAGACTCGACTTCGACCAAGGAGTGTGGAAGGGGGATTCCTACAGCAAATGGCTCGACATAATCTCAGGACGCTTCGATTTAATCAGACACTAATCATGCACGCAAATGTGTACAATCAAGATCGTGGACTCACGGAAGATATCACAACACAACTCTAAAACATAAATAAGTCATACAAGCATCATAATACAAGCCGTGGTCCTCGAGGGCTCGAATGCAAGTGCTCGATCATAGACGAAGTCACCGGAAGCAACAATATCTGAGTACGCATATAAGTTAAACAAGTTGCCATAAGATGGCTAGCACAACTGGGATACAGATCGAAGAGGCGCAGCCTCCCGCCTCGGGATCCTCCTAAACTACTTCCTGGTCGCCGCCGCCGGGCTGCACGTAGTAGGCACCTCCTGCAGTAGTAGTCGCCATCGACGGTGGCGTCGCTCGCCCGGCTCCATCGTTCAGTCGCAAAGCAACCGGTAAAGAAAGGGGAAAAGGGGGAACAAGGCAACCGTGAGTACTCATCCAAAGTACTGCAAGCAAGGAGCTACACTACATATGCATGGATATATGTGTAAAGGGCCATATCGATGGACCGAATCGCAGAATGCCGTAATAAGAGGGGATATCTAATCCCCGTCAAGACTACGCTCGGCAGCCTCCGCCTTGCAACATGTAGAAGAGAGTAGATCAAGTCCTCCAAGTAGCATCGCATAGCATAATCCTACCCGGCGATCCTCCTCGCAACCCTAAGAGAGAGCGACCACCGGGTTGTATCTCGCACTTGGAAGGGTGTGTTTTATTAAGTATCCGTTCTAGTTGTCATAAGGTCAAGGTACAACTCCAAGTCGCCCCTGTTATCGAAGATCACGGCTATTCGAATAGATTAAACTTCCGAGGGGTGCACCACATAACCCAACACGCTTGATCCCATTTGGCCGACACACTTTCCTCGGTCATGCCCGGCCATGAAGATCAACACGCCGCAGCCCCACCTAGGCACAACAGAGAGGTCAAGACGCCGTCAAAACCTAAGCGACAGTGGGTGGGCCCATCGCCCAATGCACACCAAGACGCTATGCGTATGGCCGGAAGCACCTAGCCTAACAGCCGCCCAATCAAGCGCCGGGCCGTCACGACGCCACGAAGGTTTCGCCGATACCACGACGCCGGGATACCCATAACTACTCCCACGAGATGGTTAGTGCGTATAGACCAAATGGCCGACTCAAATCAAATACCAAGATCTCGTTAAGCGTGTTAAGGATCCGCTGAACGCCGACAGGCCAGGCCCACCTCTCTCCTAGGTGGTCTCAACCTGGCCTGCTGCCTCCGCCACAAAGTAACAAATGGGGGCGTGGAACCTGTGCCCACCTCTACCAGGATGGAGCCACTGTCCTTTCAGCCCCATCTCCTAACAAGATCATGTGTAATGTAATAGTGTAAAGTATATAGTATATGCCCGTGATCACCTCCCCAAGTGATCACAGCCAAAAGAGTATAGCATGGCATTTGACAAGAGTGTAGGGCCACCGATGGAACACTAGCATCCTATACTAAGCAAAGAGGATAGCGTATAAAGGTAACAACAAGAGTAGCAAGGACAAAGCTATGCAAAGAAGATAGGATTAATCGAAGCAAAGAATATGCTACACTACTCTAATGCAAGCAAGATAGAGAAGAGTAGGCTATATCCGGTGATCAAAGGGGGGCTTGCCCGGGTTGCTCGGCAAGAGAGAGGGTCGCCAACTCCGTAGAGTCGAACCGGGGCATCAAGATCGCTACGGGTTCACCAAGAGAAGAGGGGGAGAAACAGTAAATACATAGCAAGCAAGTGCATAACAGGATAACAGCAAGTAGCTAGACGTGTTCTAACGCGTATGAGGGGATATCGTGAAGGGGGAAAACATCCGGAAAATATCCCGGTGTTTCGCTGCTTCTGATGTATGAACCGAGGGGAAAGTTGCGCGGTTTGCTATGCTAGGTATGTGTGGCGGACGAATGGGCTATGATCCGGATTCGCCTCGCCGCTCGAGCAACTTTCATGTACAAAGTTTTTCCATCCGAGCTACGGTTTATTTTATATTAATTTTAAAGATTTAAATCATTTTTGGATTTATTTAATTAATTTAATCAACATTATCTGCAAAGGCACGCCGACGTCAAGATGACGTCATCGGGCCAATGTAGACGCTGACCGTCAATCGACGTGTGGGTCCTGCTTCGTCATTGGACCGCTTAGTCTAATTAGGGTTTAATTAAACTAACTAGTTAATTAGATTAATTAAGCAGATTAATTAACTTAATTAATTAATTAAGTAATCATCTTAATTATTATATATATATATATATATATTATTCCTTTTTTTTCATTTAAATCATTTTGGGCGTGGGGCCCCCTAGTCAGTGGCTCATCCGAGCCACCAGGAGCTTAGCGGGCGCGCGGGTTACGGGCGTGGACCGAACGAGCCGGGCCGTCATGGGCGCACCTGCCCAGACGCCATGGAGAGCCAAGCTGGCCACAAAGAGGGGCGGGCCGCAGGGAGCAGGGAGGGAGGGCCACGCTGCAAGGCGGGTGGCCGCAACGAGCGGAGCGCTACAGAGCACCAACTGCCCCGGTGAGGAGAGAGAGGCGAGGCGCGGGCCGAGGGGACGCAGGCGAAGGCGTGCCGGGAGCTCACTGCACAATGAGTCCAGGGCGGCAGAGGGATGGCCAAGGCGGGGTTCACGGCGTGGTAGTGGCGAGGCCACTAGCAGCAAAGGGAGGAGCAGGCGCGCAAGGCCGTCCCCAAGACAGGCAAAGTGGGGCCGAGCCGAGAGGGGTCACTACCGTGGAGGGAGAGAGGGGGAGAGGCCGGGCTCACGGCGGTTGCAGGTGGTCTTGGCAGCAGTGCTCAGGGGAGGCCTGGGACGACCGGGCGACGGGAGGAGGCGCTGGAGCTCCTGGGCGGCGGCGGATCGGTCCCATGAGCCTGTGAGGGGACGAGGAGGCCACGGCGAGGTCGAGGTCGTGCCAGCCTCGGCATGAGGACGCCGAGCGACGCTGGCTCTGCGGCGGCGTTATCAGGGGCGCAGGCGCAGTGGGCGCAAGGCCCCACCGGTGGTCACGGGAGACATCGGGAGGCTGGGCACTCCATGGCGGCGATGGGCGGCGCCGGGTTGAGGCTGGGTGAGCCTGGGGTTAGGTGCGGTTGGGCCCTAGGGTTCTAAGGGGGACGTTAAGCGGTAGCCGGGCTGGGCCGGGTGTGGCAATTGAGGTGGGATGCCGAGGCCCATGGGGAGTCAGGTCTCCTTTTCTCTCCTCGCCTTTTTTTTGTTTCATTTCATTTCTGTTTTTATTTATTCGTTCTCGTTTTATTTTAGTTACATTTTATTTTAGTTTTAGTAAAATATACACTTAGCATCTAAATTAGTATCTCAACTTAAGTCCATAGTCACAAAAGTCTAGTCCCCAAATAGCTTAGTTTGAAATTTTATTAACTATAAAAGGTATTTAAATAATCGCTTTTTGCTACTGTTTTAATTAATATAGTGCACTTAAATACTTTACGTATGTGGTTCCTTCAGAAATACTTTGTATTGAATATTTGCCACAACCCGAACATTTTTGTTTTATTGTTTGAAAACTTTTGTTGTTTGTTTTTATTTTAAATTTTGAACTGGGTCTCATACTGACGCGAGTTTATCAACAGTAACCGAGGGGACGTGGCATCACTAGTGAAGGTTCACTGTAGCTTAACTATCCCAAGGCGTCACAAATCTCCTCCACTACAAGAAATATCGCCCGAGATTTAAGCGGTGGAGTAAGGGGGGAAAGGTGTGGTAGCGAAAAACTTAACGAGTCATTCTCGGTCTTGCTGCCCTTTCAAGAAGTTGATCCTTTCGTTGATGTCTTCATTCCTCTGCTTCAGGTCATCATGGAGAAGTTTGTCGCCCTTTCTTCGGGGTTCCTTTATGCTTACGAATAGGTAAGGGTAGCTCGCCACGCATGTAAGGCTTAAGGGTAATCGCCCGGGTTTTCCCGTGAATGAATAGATGAGTATCTCTCGAGTTGAACAAATCGAGAGTAAGGTAAGAAGGTACAATAAGAAGTTTCAAGCAGATAGGCAATCGCTCATTGCCTCAAGCAGAAAAGCAAAGAGGTTCAGAGCAACGGAATAAGTATTGTGTCCGATACTGAATTAGATCAACAGCAAGTGGCTCCGTGAATTACATACAAAGTCAAGCGCGAGGAATAACTTTGACAACAGGGTTGTATGTGAGAGTAAGGTTTCGATCCTGTGGAACTGTGGTTATGGGCCCACCATGTGGGTTAAAATTAGAAAGGGTGTCTGACATCTAGTACTACCACGATAGCAAGGCATGTCAGAGAGTAGCATGTCAGTTATGTCGGCAACAATGTTGGTACCAAGGGCGAGGGACGAAGAGAACCATTTTCCTGCTCGTCGAAACAAGGCGGACCAATAGGCAAAGTTCTCGTCCATCGGTGGCTACCGGAATGTCATCAACAATAGTAATAGGGTCTTACTAACAGATTTGTACACCGAGGTGTTTACATAAGCAGGAGAATATCACTGCTTAGATCATATAGATCACAAGCAACGTTAATCCAACCAATGGAAAGGAAAATATGACTATCAGATTAAACAGATCAATGGAAAGGAAAATAGTGGTTACACACGATTATTAGGAGTATATCCTTCCCATGTACAAGCGTAACATGATATCCATGGTAGGATATAATGTAGAAAACCCTTTAGGTAAGGGAGAAAATTTCATGACATTACCCATACAACGGTGTTTGGATAATTGATAAAGAGAATTTAGCATTGTGCTTCAAATGTTCTTGGTGATGAACGGAGTACCACGTACATGCTTCGTGTAGCAATGATATGGTGTTTCAATCAAGGGCCGACTTTGGATACACCAATGATCCATCAGAGTAACTTATAGAATAAGTCCTACAATTTCCTCCAGAGGAATGGTTATCCTTGCAAAAGAAATAATAATGATAGGTCCTCCCCGGGGTGCTAGGCATGACATCATATTACCGGGTCATCAAAGGACCAACAACCTAACTCCCGGAAAGTTGTCCCAACCATCATATCTGACCGAGATTTAGATCCAATTGGTGTCATGATACCTCGCACTCGTGGATGTCCGAGAAGAAAAGGTGCAACACAAATAGACGAAATGACATTTCAAGATTCTCGTGAAATGAACTAAGGGAGCGGGTTCTTGAAGCAATAGTTCATCCTTAAACCAAGGAGAGGATGAGGGGTAGTCGATGGAACCAACGAAAAATCCTTGAGATTTCCAAAAAGGTGGATTTCCACGGTTATGTGAACAAGGAGATAACATTTGTCTGGATCAAATGATAAAATGGTGTATGCTCGAGGAGAACATACATGCTAAACATTGGATGAGAGGTGCACCAAATATGGGCTGGGTTGCACGACCAACGCCGGAATGATGATTCAATAATCAATAGTCTAGGAATGGACGGTTGACTATTAACTTCAAAGCAATAGGGTTGCTAGACGCATGTAATCCAAACAACACTGCTTCACTTGTAGGTACCTCGTTAGAATTAACACGGGAACCAAGAAAGAATGGTGATGGTGAGAAGTATCACCATACCAAGAATTCTTAAGAGGTGGTGAAATTCCCACCACATCCTTGACATAAAAGATGGCAATATTCCAAAGTAGAACATAACACAAGCGGGTAGGAAGGAACTCAAGGTAATACACAAAACATGAGCAGGTTTGTGTTGGAGGGAGGGCATTAACGTTGCCGATGATAATACAAACCATCGAGGGGCAAGGATGGTATTTCTCATCAAGAATTCGATAGATATCTTGGAAGACCCTGTAATGTTGATGATGATCACGACACATTTGTCGAGAGGTTTCGAGAAGATGTAATCGATCGGGCGATGACATCAAGTCAACTAAATGATGAAGCCAAAGTCATTGGAACCATGGGTACGACACAAACTCGAAACCAAGGTTGTTGTTCAAGGCGAAATGATATGACGATGAGGATCGACGTAAGGTTAGTTCATCGTCGAAAATTGTGCTCCGAGAAGAAGGACCGGTAGCATGCGGTTAAAATCATCACGACAATGATATAGCCAAACAGGCTAGGAATGGCGTGATCGGGTACAAACTCGTACTTATAGAAGCTTATCAAGAGTTGTTGAACCGTGAAGTGCGGACTCGGTTCGCTTATTGGTGTCTTTGAGTGTTTAATAACTCAGAGCCCGTGAAAAATTGGAATCAAGGAATGTAGCACTTGATGAAGAACTCATAAGAAGTTAGCCCGTGAAAAATTGGAATCAAGGAATGTAGCACTTGATGAAGAACTCATAAGAAGTTATGCGGTTCCATGATAATCTCGAGATACTGTGGGGTAATACTCGATGATGCATCAAAGTAGAAGTTGGACTGGGGTATTGCTTCACGTAAGACAAGTGCTTAAACTTGCACGAGAAATGGTATTTAAGAGAGAACATGGTCGGAACCATGATTGCAAAGGATCAATTCACCGATACCAAAGGATATTATATCCAGAAATAGTTACAAGAAGCTTCCATGATAGGAGCTACATCGCGGTCCATGGGCATGAACACAAAGTTCAAGGTCGACCCCACTTCTCCAATGCATAACCTTTCATTTACTGCTCGATGAAGTTGCGGTGTTGAAATTTTATCCGCTAAGCACCGTGAAGAGTATGAATCGTGAAAACTTTCGGGTTCACACGGTTTAGAGAAGGCATATGTTCAACCCATAGGGGCTTCTTAGAAACATATACCACAATCTTTAGGAGTAATTAACTCAAACTCAAGGCGCAGCATGGTTGAGAAAGCAGAGGATACAATTTACCAAAGGCATTATGTCCGAGGAAAGGCTCACAAGGTTATTGAATATGAAGGGCGTTGTCAGACAATCCAACAAAGGATCTGGTGGTCCATAAGGGATCTGATGTGAGCATCGGTACTCAACCAGAAGAAGAAAGAATGCAAGGATATCATATGATTGAAGAATTGACTAATTCAATTGTCAAATGCAAAGGAATTATGATTTCCAAATCTAGGGATTAGAAGCAATGCTCTGATTAGGGATGGATAAGTTGAATATCCTTAGGGTACAATCAATCTACAATTGGATTGGTCGAGAACCAATTCCAGCTTAAAAAATGGCAGCTCAAATGAAAGTTAATTTATAAGGATCAATGATGATTGCGTGTATTCACAAACATATTGAGCCAACAGACTCAAAATGATACTGACAAGGAATGTCAATAAGACAACGGGGCTTATGGGATTAACCATAATGCAAGCAAGCAAGAATTTTCAAGAGCAATAGGCTTCTCAGGATTTTCGGAAGATCGGGTAGTATTTGAAAGTATTTTTGTGGAACACATGAACAACTAGGGGATGAGCGGATACTCGATAAGTGCGAGAATTAACCGTAGGGGTATTCAGGTGACAAAGAACAAAGAAGGCAAGAAGCTCAAAGGATTATCGAAACAACGACGAGTTTTTCAGGTATCTTGTAATATCAAGACCAACTCGATGAAGATACGAATAACAACCGCAAGTAGTTATCCATAAGGGTTTACGGTGGAAGGGAATTGCAAACGCGATGAACACAAGTTCTCGAGTTAACAGCCGGAGAGTATCTTCGTGGTCTTCAAAAGCAGATTTATCATCGCAGAATAAGGGGCTCTCCGGGTGAAAGTGATAACGAGATCCTAATGTTAGATTTAGTAAAATTCATTTAACCCGAATATAGGAGAGATCAGAGTCCCAGAGTAAAGGTCGAGTAGTAAAAGATCCTAATACCACCCAATGGCTTAATGCGGGACCCGTAAGGCACATGTACCATGTTAGTAAAGTTTTGCAATGACTAGACTCGATTTCCGACCAAGGAGTGTGGAAGGGGATTCCACAGCAAATGGCTCGATATCATCTTAGACGCTTCGATTTAATCGTGACACTCAATCATGCACGCAAATGTGTACAATCAAGATCAGGGGACTCACGGAAGATATCACAACACAACTCTAAAACATAAATAAGTCATACAAGCATCATAATACAAGCTGTGGTCCTCGAGGGCTCGAATGCAAGTGCTCGATCATAGACGAGTCAGCGAAGCAACAATATCTGAGTACGTACATAAGTTAAACAAGTTGCCATAAGATGGCTAGCACAATCTGGGATACAGATCGAAGAGGCGCAGGCCTCCGCCTCGGGATCCTCCTAAACTACTCCTGAGGTCGTCCGCCGCCGGGTCAAGACGTAGTAGGCACCTCCGGTGTAGTAGTCGCCATCGACGGTGGCGTCGCCCGGGGCTCCATCGCCTGTCGCAGCAACCGGTAAAGAAAGGGGAAAAGGGGAACAAGGCAACCGTGAGTACTCATCCAAAGTACTCGCAAGCAAGGAGCTACACTACATATGCATGGATATATGTGTAAAGGGCCATATCAAGGACCGAATCGCAGTAATGCCGTAATAAGAGGGGATATCTAATCCTCGTCAAGACTACGCTCGCAGCCTCCGCCTTGCAACATGTAGAAGAGAGTAGATCAAGTCCTCCAAGTAGCATCGCATAGCATAATCCTACCCGGCGATCCCTCCTCGCAACCCTAAGAGAGAGCGACCACCGGGTTGTATCCGCACTTGGAAGGGTGTGTTTTATTAAGTATCCGGTTCTAGTTGTCATAAGGTCAAGGTACAACTCCAAGTCGCCCTTCATCAAGATCACGGCTATTCGAATAGATTAAACTTCCCTAGGGTGCACCACATAACCCAACACGCTTGATCCCATTTGGCCGGACACACTTTCCTCGGGTCATGCCGCGCTGAAGATCAACACGCCGCAGCCCCACCTAGGCACAATGAGAGGTCAAGACGCCGGTTCTAAACCTAAGCGCACAGGTGGTCCGGGCCCATCGCCCAATGCACACTCAAGACGTTATGTATGGCGGAAGCGTACCTAGCCTAACAGCCTGCTCCAGCCCAATCCGGCCGCGCCGCCGACGTCATTTAAGGCTTTTACCGATACCACGACGCCGGGATACCCATAACTACTCCCACGTAGATGGTTAGTGCGTATAGACCAAATGGCCGCACTCAAATCAAATACCAAGATCTCGTTAAGCGTGTTAAGGATCCGCTGAACGACCAGGCTGTGCCCACCTCTCTCCTAGGTGGTCTCAACCTGCCTGCCTCCGCCACAAAGTAACAAATGGGGCCGTCGGAACCCGTGCCCACCTCTACCAGATGGAGCCACCGTCCTTTCAGCCCCATCTCTAACAAGATCAAGGTGTAATGTAATAGTGTAAAGTATATAGTATATGCCCGTGATCACCTCCCCAAGTGATCACAGCCCAAAGAGTATAGCATGGCGACGGACAAGAGTGTAGGGCCACCGATGGAACACTAGCATCCTATACTAAGCAAGAGAGGATAGCAGATAAAGGTAACAACAAGAGTAGCAAGGACAGGCTATGCAGCAAGATAGGATTAATCGAAAGCAAGAACATGCTACACTACTCTAATGCAAGCAGTATAGAGAAGAGTAGGCGATATCTGGTGATCAAAGGGGGCTTGCCTGGTTGCTCGGCAAGAGAGAGGGGTCGTCAACTCAGTAGTCTAACCGGGGCATCAAGATCGCCACTGGGTCTACCAAGAGAAGAGGGGGAGAAATAGTAAATACATAGCAAGCAAGTGCATAACAGGATAAGTGCGTAGCTAGACGTGTTCTAACGCGGTATGAGGGGATACCGGTGAAGGGGGAAAACATCCGAAAATATCCCGGTGTTTCGCTTTTACGTGATGAACCGAGGGGGAAAGTTGCGTTTGCTATGCTAGGGATGTGTGGCGGACGAATGGGCTACGTATCCGGATTCGTCTCGTCGTTCTGAGCAACTTTCATGTACAAAGTTTTTCCATCCGAGCTACGGTTTATTTTATATTAATTTTAAAGATTTAAATCATTTTTTGGATTTATTTAATTAATTTAATCAACATTATCCGTATCGAAGGCACGCCGACGTCAAGATGACGCCATCGGCCAACAGAGACGTTGACTGGTCAACTGACGTGTGGGTCCCGTTCGTCATTGACTGTTTAGTCTAATTAGGGTTTAATTAAACTAACTAGTTAATTAGATTAATTAAGCAGGATTAATTAACTTAATTAATTAATTAAGTAATCATCTTAATTATTATATATATATATATATATATTTATTTATTCCTTTTTTTTCATTTAAATCATTTTGGGCGTGGGCCCCCCTAGTCAGTGGCTCATCCGAGCCACTGTGGGCTTAGCGGCGCTGCTGGTTACGCAAGGTGGACCAACGAAGGCCGTTGCGGGGCGCACCTGCCTAGACGCTGGAGAGCCGGCGGCCACGGGCAGGGCGGCCAAGTAGGGAGCAGGGAGGAGGGGCACGCGGCAGGCGGGTGGTCAGAACGAGCTGAGCTACAGAGTCCCAACGGGCCCCGGTGAGGAGAGGCGCAGGCGCATGCCGAGGGACGCAGGCGGGCGTGGTTGGGAGCTTCACACAGCAATGAGTCCAGGGGGCGGCAGAGGGATGGTCAAGGCGGGTGTTCACCGGCGTGGCAATGGCGAGGCCATGGCGTGCAAAAGGGAGGAGCAGTGGCGCGGGCGGCCGGGTCTCCTAAGACAGCGGCAAGTGGACGGAGCCGGAGAGGGGGTCACACCGGAGGGAGAGAGGGGAGAGGCCGGGCTCACGGGCGGTTGCAGGTCTTGGCAAGCAGTGCTCGGGGAGGTCGGGGACGACCGGCGACGGGAGGAGGCGCGTGGAGCTCCGGGCGGCGGCCGATCGGTCCGAAGCCTGTGAGGGACGAGGAGGCCACGACGAGGTCGAGGTCGGCAGGCCAGCTCGGCGAGACGCGAGCGACGCTGGCCTGTGGCGCTGGCCGAGGGGCGGTGGCGGGCGGCGGCCTCATCGGCGGTCGCCGGAGACATCGGGAGGCGGGGCACTCCAGGCGGCGGCGATGGGCGGTGCGGTTGAGGCGGTGGAGTCGGGGGGGTTAGGTGCGGTTGGGCCCTAGGGTTCCAAGGGGGGGACGTTAAGCAGGCGCGGCTGGGCCAGTCGGGTGGGCTGGCCGGCTGAGGTGGGATGGGCCGAGGCCCATGGGGAGCTGGGGTCTCCTTTTCTCTCCTCGCCTTTTTTTGTTTCATTTCATTTCTGTTTTTATTTATTCGCTCGCTTTTATTTTAGTTACATTTTATTTTAGTTTTAGTAAAATATACACTTAGCATCTAAATTATTATCTCAACTTAAGTCCATAGTCACAAAAGTCTAGTCCCCAAATAGCTTAGTTTGAAATTTTATTAACTATAAAAGGTATTTAAATAATCGCTTTTGCTATCGCTTTTAATTAATATAGTGCACTTAAATACTTTACGTAGTGTGGTTCCTTCAGCAATACTTAGTATGGAATATTTGCCACAACCCTAACATTTTTGTTTTATTGTTTGAAAACTTTTGTTGTTTGTTTTTATTTTAAATTTTGAACTGGTCTCATATCGACGCGAAGTTTATCAACAAAGAATCGAGGGACGTGGCATCACTAGCGAAGGTTCACTGTAGCTTAACTATCCGGGCGTCACACTTATTTAGTCTGAAGTCCACTCCGTGGAATCTCATTATCTTTTCCAGGGGTCAAGGGTCTTCACAGGGTACTACCACCCTTAAAATGCTCCAATTCTTCCATAGACCATATTTCTCATATCCTCGAAAATGGTCAAAATCTTTCTTCATAGAGTAACAACTCATACAATCCAAATCAGTACCAATGATGCTAACTTCATTGATTCTCAAATTATTTCAATCTCCTGCATTTCCATTACATGCCTCAACTCAACACTTCAATATAAAAGAATTGTTCCCACTACTACTACTATATTTCTCACAGACTCAATTATTTAACACGAATATCCTCATCGGGACAATCTCTGGCAAAGTGCCCCGCTTCATCACAACGGAAACATTTTACTTCTGACAAGTCCCGAGGTTTCCTTGTGATTACATAGCCTCCTTGGGACCTCGACTTCCTTTTTGGGCAACCGCTGAAGTAGTGCCCTGCATCTTTGCACCTAAAACATGTGATATGACTCAGGTCCTTCTTTGTAGAAATTGGGTTGTTCCTAGAATCCAATCTATTTCTCTTCCTGGACTTTTCCGTGCCAAATCATGGCTTCTATTTCCTGTAGGTCATACTCTACTTCCACTGTCGGGAATGCTACTAGATCCCCATTCAAACAGTTCTGGGAGATGTGTCCTTCTTCTCCACATGAATAGCATGACTTGGTGCGGGGTTTAATTGGGTCTTCTTCGGGTGTGTCCTCCACCACTTCGTTCATCACAGGTTCTTCTAAAATTTCCATGAGGGCTCCTTTCATTGCTTCTTTCTTCTGCTGGATGGTTCTCTGAACCACAGGGTAAATGTGACACCGAAAGGTGGTAGTGGGTAGTTCCTTCACACAAGAAACAAGTAATCTGCCTAGTTGGGCATTCTTCAGCTGGGTGACTTCCTTTACAATTAGGGCATTCATCCTTGTGTTCTTTATGGTTGTGTCCTATTTCTCCACAAATCTTGCATGCACATGGTTTCTTCATATCATTTCCATAAGGCTTCAATTTCTAGGACACAAGACGAGACCTTTGCAGAGTCAACTTAAATTCTTTCCAAGTGGTTACTCCTTGCCATCCATTGATGGTTTGGTACATCCTCCACCAAGTAGTAGCACCTCTTTCAAAGCACTGAAGAGCATGCTGGGCCATATCCTTTCCGGCTATAGTGTTATTCTTCATGTGATCTTCCATGTTCAATCCATCGGTCCGGCCTCCAATTGAGTCATCTGACAGTAAACTATGAGTTCATCCCCAATCATCCTCTATTGGTTCCAAGGGTTTTGGGGTGAGATAAGAGAGATAGAGAGGGATACACACAATGCAAACAATAGTTTTGAAGAGACAGATTTTATTTTGTGGCTGTCGGAAGAACCTCAAACAAATGACAGCTCACAATCGTCGCATCTAACGTAAGCGTATAACAGGGGTTTGGTCTTCTTCTGATCGTGCTTGCTGATCTTCTCAAGTTCTTCTGTCAGGTCATCTCTGTTGACGCGAAGTCTCTCGTGGTGTCCTTTAATATTTCTGGAGTTGCGTTCCAAACTTCTGGGTTTCAACATCCTTGGCATGAACCATGGTCCTACTATCCTTCGCCTCAGCCGAATCTCCTAGATCTCGTGGTTTTGCTCCTCCAGCTTGGCTACTTTCAGCTTTTGGGTCCTGAGTTCTTCACGAAATGCTTCCTTGTCAAATACGGCTTCCTGCAGGTCCATCTTAAAATTCTTGTCGTAATACTCTAGATCCTGGCAATACACCAGCTAAGGTTAAAACTCCATCTTTTGTTGATTAGGTGCTCCATTAGCTTTTTTTGTCATCCAATCCTTCCGAAGAAATGCATGCTCAACTCAGCACGGTGACAATAGCGTAAGCGGGCGATAACATCATGGATAACCGTGTTTATGCCTATGTCATTGCCATGAGTTATCATTCCATAGTTGATATCTCTTGCTTAGGGTTTTCTTGACAAAAACTTTGAGTTTTAACACTCCATGTTCCGGTCTTTCTCCTACACACCTTGATCTCGGGTATTGACAGCTTCAATAGTCTGACAAGTTCCATAAGGGTAGCCTTCCTAGGTCATACAAATCTGGAAATTCTTCAAAGCCTTCAAATTCTCCTAGTCTTCCAAGTCTTCAACCATTGTAGTTTCCATTATTATAATGCACAGTAAAATCCTCTTCATTCCGAAGTGGTCTTAGTTGTCCGATATCTTGTAGTGGTCTCATCAGTCGAATCTTTGTGTGGTCAAAAGGGGAAAGGGGTATGGTCTAACTAAAAGGGAATATTTGATAAAGCTCGAGAAAGAAGAGAGGTAAAAGATCTTTTGAAAATAAAGTTTGAGAGAAAATCGCTCCTATGGGCTTGCCAGCTTAGGGTCATGTCCTACAACAACATGTGCTCGATATCATCTTGTAGCGACCCGACCTCGCATCAAGTCTCTCGTGCTTTAGTGTCATCCTCGGATCGGTATCTTTGACACACACAAGACTCGAGGATTTATAACAGAGGTAAATCACATGTATAAAGTAACGTAAATACTATTACCTCAATCCATATAGCGGAAGTAACAACAAGGTTGTGGATTCCCATCAACACCAACGACAAAGTTGAGTGTAGAAATCATAACCCTAACAAATCACTTACTCGTCATAAGAATCCTGCAACATGAGACGTTGCAGCCACAAAGGGTCAGTACATTGAATGTACTGGCAAATTCACACCATAGGATAATGATGAATAATAGCTATCACTACATGCATATTTGGCTGGTGGAGGCTCTAAGTTTAATTTTGCATAAATCTAATTTTCCCCCACAACAAAGGAATATATTTTGTTTAACTATCATGGTAATTGATAAACATTGAGAAGGTTCCTCCAACTCAATCCCAATTAAACAGTATTTAGAACCCAACAAATTAATTTAGAGTGATGAGATCAAATCAATAATTCAAGAACCAGATACTCAAGATGTCCATAATCAGGGACACGACTAATCATGATTAGTTTGTACACTCTGCATAGGTTTGCGCACTTTTCCCCACAAGACTCGATCTCCTTCGTTGAATTTCTCGCACTACATGATGTTTGAGAAAGGGATGACCGAGACACAGTCTTTCCGAAGCATGAAATCTTTACTATGGGTAGACAATTACACCTACTTTCCCCTACATCTGCTAGCCTACCACTGAAAGAGGTCACGCAACATACTCAACTATGCCAGAGCCCATAATGGCTTGTGGCCGCATTACGTAACTTTCTAGCATGAATAATCTTATGACCCCTTTGAGCCTGGGTGGCGAACCGTAGAATGATCACACGGGTACTCCGGGATCCCCTTGGGTAAGCACTGGGTTCTCTAGGTGCCTGGGCAATCACAGGGTGCCCCAACCAATCCACCCAGATGTGTATTAAAGTAGCCACCTTAAGTTAAACCTTAGTTAACAATAACTCTCACATCTTTCATGAATTCTCTCAAAACCAGACCACATCTACGAGCATAGAATAGCAGTAAGCATAAAGTAGTATCACCCTGGGTTTGAATGCAAGACAATAGGTTCCTACCTCATCAACTACTTCCCAATACCCACATGTTATCAATATTCATGCAATGTTTGAGGGTAAGACTAATGCATAAATACTGGGTCATGAAGGGATATGATCAAAGTGTGAAGTTTCCTTTTACTATTGATGAAGATGATTCGCACTCATAACTCCTGATAGTTCTACTCGTCACACTCCGTTTAATCTATTGTAAGCAAGCAATAGTAACCACACCTAAGCAATCATGCAAAAGAATCGAAGAAAAGATCTCAAAAAACTTTGAAAACAAACAATTAACTCTTGCAACAGAAAACAATTTCTAACAGTACCAAAATTAAGTGAATTTGGCCTTATCAGAAAGTTTAGGTCAAGAGTTTCGATTTGCAAAAAGAATCAACCAAATCGGAGTTACGAAACTCAAGTCATGATCAAAAGAAGTTTGAATATGAATTTGAACAAATTTCGAAATTGGAAAAATTTCAAAAGTTGATGTGACAGGTTCACTGGATAGGTGAAAACAAGACGAAACTATAGTCGCTGGTTTCATCTAAATTTGATGAATGAGTAAAAAGTTATGGCTATTTGAAAAATCAGGGCCAAGTTGTTTTACTGAATAAAAATAACTACAGCTAAAAGAATTCTAGCTCTAATGTATAAATACAGAGACTAATTGATAATCTAATTATTCTACCATACTAGTCTAGAAATAATAAACTACGGAAGTATAAAAAAATGAAGAAAGATACCTTTATAAGGTAGAGAAAAGGCGACTTTGAAGAAAGGAAAAAACTTCCAGAAGTCCCGATGGAGAGGAGAAAAATATTTTTCTTTATTGAATCTAGTCAAACCAAAATATTGATTTAACCCGAATAAGATGATTTTTGAAGGCTCTATATAGGAGGAAAAGAGGTTTAGGATCAAAGACTAGGCAATGTGGGACTAAATGTAGACGAAAAGAAAAGAAAAGGGGAGGCGCCTCGCATGGCCTAAAGCCTTAGGCTGTTCGGCCGGCCGCGCGCATTGCAGTTTTTTTTGAACTTTTTTCTTAAGAAAAAGAATTATTTTTGAAAATAATATTTTTTCCAAGCATAACCGAAAAATAAATAAAAACAGTTACGGGCCTGCTCACGACTATGTTATGCACGTATGCATTTGATAGATATAGGACGCACACGCAGTTTGTTTTTTTAAATAGAAACAGAAAAGGAAAAACTGAAGAACGAAAATAAAAATAAAATTTTATATAGGCATATTATATATAATAATTTTCAGAAAAATATTTTCTACAACATGAACATTTTTCTAGTGTCAAATAAATTCCATAAAAATTAACACAAATCAAACAGTGCTACTGGTGCAATAAAACCTCATGAAATCATTTTAAAAATACCAAAATAATTTCAAATTTATTTCTCTCGAATTTTCTACTGTAGGGAATCATTTTACCCTAATTTCCATATATTCTATTTTTGGAGAAAAATAATTTGAATAAAAACTAAATAACTCCAAACTGAAAAATAATTTCAAAGGGACTTGAAATTTGATTCTTTTAACTTCCAACTCATATTTCATATAATTTGAAGAAGTCATTTTATCTCCTCTCATGAAAATCATTGAGTTGCATAAATTTTCTGAATTTGAAATATTTCCAAATGGAATTCAAATCTTTTCAAAACCCTTTTCATTTTAAATGGGAGAAGTCATGTCATCTTCTCTCTAGGGTTTTGTATTTGAAAATAATTTGAATTCATGGAGATCGAATGCAAAGTGAAAGTTCGGAAAGTCCTTTTATTCCCTCTCATTTAACTTTCAAAAGTTTCAAATTTCACGCAATTTCACACAATCAATCACATGAAATTCAAGCAGACACTCAAAACTATTTATTTAATATAACATTCCAAAATTTAGAATTTTGGGATGTTACAATGAGTGTGTTTCTTATATCTTTGTCCATCAGATTCCTGATGGCCGCCGGGAGGATTTGTGTCAACATTACGTGGCAATCAAGTGACTTCATGTGTCCCAACTTCCTTTTACCTGAGCTCACATCCACGAGACTTCTGATGTTTGCGTAGTAGGAAGAGGGTGTCTTAACCGACAACAAATAGGTGAAGAACTGTGGTTGCTTCTTTTGTAATCGAATTGAAACTCTGGCGAGCTTTGATGAATTTGTCATCATCTTCTGCTTCACTCTTGCGTTGTGATTGATCAGCATGCATATCGAGCCCTGAACCGTCACCATCCTTTCTTTTATCTTTAATCTTGAGCAGAGTACCAATGATGCTTTCACATACGTTCTTCTCTACGTGCATGACATCGATGCAGTGACGTACACGTAGAATCTCCCAGTAAGGTAATTTCCAGAACACCGATTTCTTCTTAAACACTTGATCTTTGGGTGTTAGTTTCACCGTCAAAGGGTGGTTCTTGCCAAGCACAACATTAAATTTTTTAGTCATGTTGTGGACCACCTCCCCTTCATAGGGTCTTGGGCCCTTAGCTGCCTCTGCCGTACCATAAAATTCAGCTTTCATCTTTCGGTATGGGTGATTTTTTCGTAAGAACCTACGATGACGCAAATACACTGTTTTGCACGAGTTGGGAAGTCTTCTGCTAGCTGTCCTATCCATGCATGTGACACACCCTACATCTCCTCTTGTTTTCTGCCCCGATGTGTTGCCTAATGCCATCATATCTTGAATGGTGTGCACCAGCATCGCATGTAGATCAAAAATCTCTTTTCTGTAAGCATCATAACATTTTACAAAGAAAGCGCATCTATCCACATTGTCGCCAGCTTCTTCTACCAAGAGGCTGAAAGTAAATGTCAATTTCATTTCCAGGTTGCTTCAGGCCTTGTATAATCATTGACATCATAATGTATTTTTTCTTCATACACAACCAAGGAGCTAGGTTATATATGCATAGAAGCACCAGCCATGTGTTGTGATTGGTGCTCATATAGCCAAAAGGATTCATCCCGTCAGTACACTCTTCGAGCCTTATACTTCTAGGATCCTTGGCAAATTTTTCAAACTTGTTGTCGATTAATTCCCACTGAGCCCCATCTTTCGGGTGCCTCATAAACCTATCCGCAATTCGCTCATCATGATGCCTGTCGGTGTCAAAACCGGCGGATCTCGGGTAGGGGGTCCCGAACTGTGCGTCTAGGCGGATGGTAACAGGAGACAAGGGACACGATGTTTTACCCAGGTTCGGCCCTCTCGATGGAGGTAATACCCTACTCTTGCTTGATTAATATTGATGATATGGGTAGTACAAGAGTAGATCTACCACGAGATCGTAGAGGCTAAAACCTAGAAGCTAGCCTATGGTATGATTGTTGTTCGCCCCATTTGACTAAAACCCTTCGGTTTATATAGACACCTAATAGGGTTAGGGTTACACGTAGTCGGTTACAATGGTAGGAAATCCACATATCCGTATCGCCAAGATTGCCTTCCACGCCAAGGAAAGTCCTATCCTGGACACGGGACGGAGTCTTCAATCTTGTATCTTCATAGTCCGTGAGTCCGCCAAAGATGATAGTTTGGCTATCCGGACACCCCTAGTCCAGACTCCTCAAGAGTCTCCCTAACCAGGCTTCAATGATGATAAGTCCGGCGTGTTGATTATCTTCGGCATTGCAAGGCGGGTTCCTCCCGAATCCTGTGTTGAACAAAGGTCCCGGCTTCCTTGTGAATATCACGCTTCTCGGCTTCCACGCCTAATAATGGCCATCTTCCACGTGTCGAATGAATGTGAAAAGTCAGGTATCTTTACATTTACCCCCCTTGTCAGGCAAATGAGCCGCCTATAAAAGAGACGGGATCCAGATCCAGATTGCACCATCCTCCTTTCGCGTGCCTTCATCGTAGCGCTTTTAACAAAAAAATCCACTCCACCATGGATGTTTGCTTGCTGCTCCTTCCTCTCGGCCCCCAGCCCCTCAGCCGGAGATTGGGGGAGATGCTCAGTCCCGACAGCTAATTGGTGGTGCTCCAAACCAAGGATTCCTTCCCCCGCCTTCTGGTTCCGGTGCGTTCGGACTCGCCACTTATAAGGGCGGAAGCGGAGAGCGCCCCGATCCCTCTAAGGGAGAGCGGGTATGCCGTCTCTTACCTAATGAGAGGACTCGGATTTCCAATTCATCCGCTTTCTCGGGCTTCGGAGTTCCCACGGCCTCCACCGCACAACCTTCACGCCTCCATCTTGCATATAGCGGGCTTTGTGGCCCTTTGAGCTGTTTCGGGCGTTGAGGCCCATTTCATTCGTGGGAAGAGATTATTCTGCCTTGTGCCTCGTTCTCACGAAGGGTTAATATATCAAGTGGGCGGAGCCGAATTATGGCGCATCGTCGGGACCGGATACTTATCCGGAACCCCAAAGATGGCGTCCGAAGACTGGCCCTCGGAATGGTTTTACCTGGAGGACGTCCCGCTGCTGGATCCTGTTCGGATCGGCCTTCCGGAGTTTAGCAACGCCTCGAAGAAGCGCCTAAGCCGGCGCGCCTTCATGGAGCCCCTGGAGGGAAAATGACCGGGACGTCCTTTACTTGATGAGCCGAATAAGATTGCTGGCTCATGCCGGATTGACCATGATTGGAGTCATGGAAATCTGCATTATGAGGGGAGTGCAACCGCTCCAATATAGGGGCCACCCCATGTGGGATTTCAACGGGGAGGATGATGCCACCCGCCATGGCCGTAAAGGGCCGGGATCGGTCACCGAACTGGTGAAGACCTTGTCCGCCATGTACAAAGGGGAAGAGGAGGATTTTCTCCGCGGCCCAATCGAACGGTTTTTCTTCAATAATCCTTGAAGTTGGGTAAGCGAATATCTTTGTGGCCTGTCCGATCCATGTTCCGTGGTTAAATATCTCATTTCATGGTTTCGTGCAGAGGCTGCGCCGGGCCGTGGAGAAGATACACAGCTCGCCTCCACAACCCGAGGATCCGAACGGTCCTCGATCCGACCTCCAAGAGGACTCGGATATAAAGGTGGAGCTGATCGACGGGTGTTCCATCAACTTAGCATCGACAATGCTTTGGTTGCTATTACGCCGACTACCGGACTATTTCCGGCCTCCCGAGTAACCGTGGACCGAAGTCCGAATACCATGACCCACCCGTGCTTTACTTCTAATCACCGCAGTATTTGATGGTGTTTCATGTAAGGGTGCCTTCTAACGGAGGGTGCTGCCGCAGGCCTTGGCCCAACAAGGCAGCTCGGCCCAAAGAAAGCGGAAAGAAGTGCGGTACGACTCGAGACGCCGTCGCCCGCAAGCGGTATGATGTGCCATCATGTTTTAAGGAGAGGTTCGGGAGGCACACTGACGCTCGTAGTTTTTTCAGGAAAAAGAGCGCTCGCCGGACTGAGTCCGGAGAAGTTGCCAATCGGACCTCCGCCACCAGGCTCAAAAGCCGAGTCCGGAAGGGGGTACAAACACGAGGCGTGCGTCGGACGCTCCTGCAATGGAGGATGCCGACAGACTGTCCGCCACCAAGTCGGAGGTGGAGAGCGCCATGAATCGTGAAGGCGCCACGGACTATTCTACGTGACGATGTTTCTCCCAAGAGGCGTTGGACGCCTTTAATTCGGGAGAAGTGCACCTCCGTGCCGCTCAAGATGGCCTAGCCAGAGCCACGAAGCAGTATGTGAAAGACATACGGGTAAGGAATTTTGACAGTTATATATGCCAGTAGCCCCCGAGACTTAAAATAGTTAGGATAACTGATTTAAGGATCATGTGGAATGCAGGTTCTTACCGAAAAAGAATACCCGTTTGTCCCAGAGCTTGAAGAGTGCAAGGCCCAACTTGAGGTCAAGATCGTTACCCTGACCGGGAAGCCATGAAGACTCCTCCGTAATATATGCCCTTCAAAGTAGAAGTAGTTTCATAAAGTGCGACGGTGTGCATAAATCGACATTAACAAAGGTCAGAGAATAGCTTTGGGATGGATCGGACAAGCAACAGCTCTCGCCACGCCTAAAGGCCGGCGAGAGCGTGCTTACGAGGGTGCGGCAGAGAAAAATAACCTCCAAGATGCCAACACCCAACCGGGTGAGGAACTAAAGGATGTTCGTGCCCGGTTGTTCGAATCCGTAAAGGAGAATCGATGGCTTGTCGCGGCATTTTCAAGAAGTGCTTAAACGAACTTTGAAAGAGTTCGGGCGAGGAAGGCGACTAACATAAACATGTATGTAGGTTTGCTCACTGTGTCGCCCCGAGGAGGAGATGCCCAGTTCTTCGGGTGATCTTCTTCCCGAATCGCAGATTACCTGCACGAACGAGTTCGGGCAGGTGATGAAAGGCGCCGCCAGCCTTGTGGCTATCTATCTCCTCGCCCGAAGGCATTGGGGAGCTGGGCAGAGCGAAGCTTCAAGGAGCACGGCGGCGCTTCCGACTATGGAAGATATCGGCTGCCGTCAAGGCGCCAGTGGAGGCTCGGGCCATGGTAAAGACGCGGTACACGAAGGTTGACCCAAACCACATGGCCGAGGTCGGACTGTGGGGCCTGATGGGAAGGAGATCCTGTAAGCTTAGTGTACGGCCAAGTAGAATTGGCCGCCAAGTATTCCCAGCAAGATTGTAAATTAGACAGCCTATTAGATGGCATTGAGGAGGAATACAATCAATGAGTTGACTATGTAATTTAATATGACATGAAAAATGTCTTCTAGCGGATTGTAGATCATTTGTCATAGCGGACCTTTTCGCTTCGACCTCGGGACCCAATAGTCCGGAGTGTGTCCGAATAACCTCGCGGTTATGTAAGAACCGGGGCATGCATGGAGACAAGGCGTAGGGGTCATTATTGCTGTATCAGACAAGTGCCCAACTAGTTATGTTATATTACATGGATAGT
Organism: Aegilops bicornis; assembly: GCA_021605145.1. Classification (NCBI taxonomy): domain Eukaryota; kingdom Viridiplantae; phylum Streptophyta; class Magnoliopsida; order Poales; family Poaceae; genus Aegilops; species Aegilops bicornis. The sequence goes on along the minus strand of JAHIAL010000021.1, from coordinate 2,569,643 downwards.
AAGAAACATCTTCCAGGGAGAATAGTTCCGTTATGGGTTCCTTTCCCTGCGAGGCATGCCCTAAAGTGCATGTCCAAACTGCTAAGAAAGGTAAAAATCATCCGGGGCAGATGGATAAATAGTTAAAAATCATCTTTCAGTTCACCGATCAATATTCCCTTAAGAACGCTTAGCTTTGGCTTCACCGCGATCCGAGGTACACATTCGGTGACCCGCAAGAATAATCGCAGAGGTGCTCCCTTTACCGCCTAGCCGAACAATCGGGAACGTAGGGGTAAGCACTGTGAGCAAGGCAACCCAGCTTGGCCAAAACTTAAGTCATATCGATGCATATAATGGTGAGTAAAAGGTACATGCGGAAGTTTGACACATGTGTTGGGATTAAAGCCCGTATAAATAAGATTCTGTTAAAGAAGCCCCCAGGTATAATGAGCGGGGGTGGCGCGCCAAGTATGTGCGAACAAAGCGCAAGCGAGCCTCTAAAGGCTTCAAGAAGAAGGAGGGGGAAGGAGCGAAATAAAAGACAGCTAAAGTATAAATTTTGGACGGAGGAAAGAGACGAACTCAGAGTCCGCCGCTAGGGCGAGAATCTTCGTAGTCGGGCTGCGCTCCATGGGTTTGGCTCGAGTTGGTTATCCGATGTGTTTAGCAGACGGTATGCCCCGCCGTCGTGACCTGGTCGATGATGAAGGGACCTTCCCATTTGGGCTTGAGTTTGTCCTTTTTCTTGTCCGGCAGGCGTAGAACTAGTTCGCCAACGTTGTAAGCTTTGGCCCATACTTCTCTGCTTTGATATCTTCGAGCCTGCTGTTGATAAAATGCGGAACGAGCTTTTGCCACGTCGCGCTCCTCCTCCAAGGTGTCCAGACTGTCCTGCCGATCGAGTTCAGCTTCTCTTTCTTCATATATGCGCACGCCGAGGTGAGTCATGAATTATGTCGCAGGCAAGACTGCTCTACGCCTGCGTACACCATAAAAATGGTGTGAATCGGTAGTGCGGTTCGCGTGGGTCCGCAACCCCCGTAGAGCACGGAGTCGAAGCTCCTCTACCCAAGGCGTGTTAGATTCCTTAAGGGACCACACTAGTCCGGGTTTAATGCCGCCATTATTAGACCGTTTGCCCGCTCGACTTGACCGTTAGTTTGAGGGTGATAGACCGAGGCGTAATCGAGCTTGATGCCCATGTTTTTGCACCATAGTTTGACCTCATCGGCTGTGAAGTTGGTGCCGTTATCGATGATGATACCGTGGGCGCCATAACGTGCAGCACTACCCCTGATATGAAGTCTATCACCGGTCCGGATTCGCCGCTTTTAATGTGCTTGGCCTCTATCCATTTGGTGAACTTATCCACCATGACCAATAGGTATTTTGCTTGTGGGTTCCTCCCTTAAGGGGTCCAACCATGTCAAGCCCCAGCACCATGAACGGCCGTGTGATGGGTATAGTTTGAGGGCGGTGGGTGGCATGTGGCTTTGGTTAGCAAAAGTCGGCAACCGACGCATCGTTGGACTAAATCCTCGCAAGATTCTGCCTGGCCGCCGGCCAATAAAATCCTGTCTGCGGAAGGCCTTGCCTACAAGGGCCGGCTGCGGCGTGGTGCCCACCCACCCAAAGATGAATTTCAGCCAGAGGTTTCGCCTTTCCTCTTCGGAGATACACCTTTGAAGGACTCCTGTCGTGCTTTTCTTATAGAGCTCTCCTCATGGACTTTATAGGCTTTGGATCGCCGCATTATGCAACGAGCCTTATTTTTGGTCTTTCGGGGAGTTCCCGCCTAGTTAGGTAGGCTAGGAATGGCTCCGGCCCACGGGGCAACAACCGCCATTATTTCGTGGGCGGAGGGTGTTATCTCGTTGGCAGAGCCTCCGATTGTGTCAGAGTGTTCGGTGTCAGGCAGTGCGGTTGGGTCCGGATTGTTATTTCCGGACTCCCCTTCCCATAGTACGGATGGCTTGAACAGCCGTGATGTTGGGCGGGACGGCATCGCGCTTTGCACCGATGCGTGCTAACACGTCCGCCGCTCGGTTGTTATCCCGGCTATATGATGAAATTCGAGCCCTTCAACCGTCTTGACATTTTAGGACCGCGTTGCGTAAGACGCTGCCATTTTCGGATCTTTGGCATCAAAGTCTCCGCTTATTTGAGATATCGCGAGGTTTGAATCCCCGCGCACCTCTAGGCGTTTAATGCCCATGGAGATCGCCATCCGGAGGCCGTGCGTAAGGGCCTCGTATTCGATCGCGTTGTTGGAGTCCGTGTATATTATCGAAGGACGTATTGGACTGTGTCCCCGGTTGGGGACGTTGTGACGACGCCAAATTTCTGTGCCGCCAACATTTGGAGCCGCCGAAGCGCATGATCCAATTGGAATATGCGCCGTACTCTTTAGGGAGTTCGCCGGCTTCGTCCATTCGGCAACGAATCGGCCAACACTTGTGACTTAATAGCTCGTCGTGGCTTATAGGTTATGTCGAATGGGAGGAGCTCGATGGCCCATTTGGCAATCCGGCCCGTCGCGTCGCGGTTGTTTATAATGTCGTTAAGAGGTACTACGGAGGCTACTGCAATCGAACACTATTGAAAGTAGTGTCGCAGCTTCCAGGATACCATGAACACCGCGTATGCTATCTTTTGATAATGTGGGTACCGGGACTTGCATGGAGTTAGGACAGTGGACACATAGTAAACTGGTTTTTGAAGAGGGAACCTGTGTCCGTCCGTTTCTCGTTCGACGATGAGCACCGCGCTAACAACTTGATGTGTTGCGGCGATATATAATAGCATTGGTTCGGCCATGTTGGGCATGGCCAGGACCGGATTTGTTGCCAATATGGCTTTTATTTCTTCGAGTTCGGCCGTCAGGCGTGCATCCGCCCACTCGAAGTGTTCGGTCTTGGAGGAGGCGGTAAAGGGTAACGCCTTTTCTCCCAAACGGGAAATAAAGCGGCTTAGAGCCGCCACGCATCCAGTCAATTTTGTATTTGTTTGAGGTCTTTTGGAATATCCAATTGTGACAGAGCTTCGGATCTTGGCTGGTTTGCTTCAATTCCTCTACGACACAATGAAGCCCAAGAGCTTTCCCTACCGGAACGTCAAGACGCATTTTTCCCGATTGAGCTTAATGTCATATTTTAGGAGATTGTCGAATGTGAGCCTCAAGTCGTCTACTAGAGTTTCGACATGCTTGGATTTGACGACCACGCCATCTACATATTCCTCCACTGCTTTGCCGATCTGGTTTGCCGGACATGTCCGAATCATGCGCTGATATGTTGCGTCGGCTTTTTGAGCCCGAAGGGCATTGTGTTGAAGCGTAATGGGCCGATGGAGTGATTTAATGCCGCTATGCTTGGTCTGGCTCCGCCATCTTAATTTGGTGGTAGCCGGAGTATGCGTCGAGGAAGCACAATGAATCGTGTCCTACGGTGGCGTCGATATTTTGATCAATGCGAGGGAGGGGGAAGGGATCCTTTGGGCAAGCCTTATTAAGGTCTTTGAAATCAACACATAGGCGCCAGGATTTGTCCTTCTTTGGTACCATCACCAGATTTGCTAGCCATCCGGATATTTTATATCTCACGATGAATCCGGCTTCCGTAAGTTTGGCTAGCTCCTCTCCCATGGCCTGTCTCTTGGGTTCTAAAAACGCCAAGAGCCCGCTTGATCGCTTAAATCCTTTAGGATATTTAGGCTGTGCTCGACCAAATGACGTGGGATTCTGGCATGTCTCAAGGGTGCCAGCAAAAATGTCCCAGCTTTTCTCATAGAAATTCTCAGAGTGGTGGCGTCTACATCGTGGTTTAATTGTGCCCCAATGGAGGCCGTCTTTGCGAAGGTCCGTTGAGCCATCCCTCCAAAGACGGTTCCATGCCCTTTAGGGAGTTTTTGTTTTGGTATTTAACCCGGTGGTTGGTGATGATGCACCCTTTTATTTCGGACTAGGGCTGTGTTCGGGGCGGATTATCCCAAAATTTACTTTTCGGTTTTCCAAGCACTCTCCATCGCACAAAGATTTTCCTTTTGTACTATGGTCACCAAGTCGGCAAGGCGTGTAATTTCACCACGACTTATGGCGTTTAGGATTCCTTCGTCGTGCAATTATTGCGAGAAGAGTGAGATTGCGCCCTCCTCTCTCGTCCTTTATCCTGTCCATAACCGGGAGGAATCGCCCGATAATGATGTAATCGCTTTCAGCGGGCTCTTGCCGAATTCGGATAGATCGCTAATGTTTGGGTGGGTGGGTGGAACTAGATCCTAACCCCGTCCAATCTAAGACTCAGGGGCGAGAAGTTTCCGAACTTGGAAGTTTGGGTTTTGGATGTTATCCAATGAATCCAACCCGCCGCGACTTTAAGTTCGATTTGATCGACATCCGTCCCTCATGGGAATCCGGCATGGAGGGTCGGGAATCCGACGTAGCTAGTCCTTAAGATAGAAGAAGAGTCGCCGTATTGTTCCTCTACCACAGCAACATGGTGGGTAGCCCGGGAGAGTTAATCTCTCTCGAGATCGGTTTTGGGCTGATCCGATCGTAGTCGATGGCGACTCCCTGTATGGCGGCGCGATCCAAGAGCTCATTCACGGAGGAGAGCTCGATCGGATCTAGCTGCTCGGCAAGTTCTGAGTTAACACGAAGATTGGTTTCGATGACGAGAAGTCATCGCTTACGGGCGGCCTAACTGGTGGTCATAAGGAAACCACCTGGCGAAGAGTCTGGCTGGCCAAGGCTCCTTTGGCGATAATGTCGCCTTTAAAAGACGGATGAGGCATCCTTCCCGACGGTGACGGCACGTAGGAACTCTCAATGAAAGCACCAATGTCGGTGTCAAAACCGACGGATCTCGAGTAGGGGGTCCCAGATCATGCGTCTAGGCGGATGGTAACAGGAGACAAGGGACACGATGTTTTTACCCAGGTTCGGGCCCTCTCGATGGAGGTAATACCCTACTCTTGCTTGATTAATATTGATGATATGGGTAGTACAAGAGTAGATCTACCACGAGATCGTAGAGGCTAAACCCTAGAAGCTAGCCTATGGTATGATTGTTGTTAGGCCCACGGACTAAAAACCCTTCAGTTTATATAGACACCGAATAGGGTTAGGGTTACACACAGTCGGTTACAATGGTAGGAAATCCACATATCCGTATCGCCAAGCTTGCCTTCCACGCCAAGGAAAGTCCTATCCGGACACGGGACGGAGTCTTCAATCTTGTATCTTCATAGTCCAGGAGTCCGGCCAAAGATGATAGTTCGGCTATCCGGACACCCCCTAGTCCAGGACTCCCTCAATGCCACCGCAACCTCTTTGCCTCCCTAGGGTTTGCAAACAAACACCTCAACCTTGGAATTAAAGGCAAGTACCAAACAACCTTGAACGGGATTCCTGTCTTGATCTCACCGTCCAATTTGTACTTGTCCTTTGCTCTCTTGCGCTTGTATCGTGCATGCTTGCATGTGGGACATGCACGAAAATCTTTGTACTCACCACGGTACAATATACAATACAATATACAATCATTCACACAAGCGTGTATCTTCTGTACTTCAAGTTCCAATGGGCAAACAATTTTCTTCGCTTCATTTGTGCTTCTGGGGAGCACATTATCTTCCGGAAGAATTTCTTTCAAAAGACCTAACATCTCTCTCGAAGCCCTTTGTTTGATAGACCGTTTGCTGCTTTAAATCGAGAAGCGCTTAGGGTGGCACTCAACCTGGAATATTTCTTTTGCAACATGGATACAATTCTTTCTTGGAGTCCGCATCAATGGTTGGCAGATCCTTGTACCCAATCATATCCTTTCGGGCCCTCGAAATCTGCAATCATAGCAGCAAAATCTGGCATATCAAGATCGTCGTCATCTGCGTGGACGTCTTGGTTTTCCAGTGGGCGTTTCGGCTTTTTGGTGTTCCATTGGTAGCTTGACGCCTCTGCCCCGATGTTAGATTCAACATCCATGTGACACTGATCGGGGTTTGGCATCTCGCTGCCCTGGGTATCTTCATCCATGACCTCCTCTTCACCGTGTCTGGTCCAACGTGTATATCCATCCATGAATCCCCTAGAGACTAAGTGCATCTGGACATCTACAACTTCATGTGACTCTGTATTGGCACAATCAATACATGGACACAGGATGTAATCCGCATTACCAATTCTCCTCTTTGTACTTTCAGCCAAATTCATGAACTTTGTCACGCCACTGATAAAATCTGTGGTTTTCTGATTTTTCATCCATCGAGATCGTTCCATCTGCAGCAGACGAATGGTAATTAGAAACAAAACAGCAACATTAATACATGGATTAACTGCTGCCCAGAGATGCATGCATAAATCACAAGGTTTTATTTTAATAATTACTGAGGGTGCTCCATGTTGTTATCCAGACATGCAATGACAAAAACTAATGACCAGTCAATTTGCACGCAGAGTACTAGTACAACACTATAGTTAGGAATTGAATACCTTAATTAAGCCACTCACAAAAATAATACCTTAATTAATTAGCCGCACGGCGACCTCCACCCAACAGACAGACAAGCGCGATGCGGCGGCACACCGAGACAGCAGGGTCGAGGAGCAAAGCTTAGTGCAGGTGCCGCCTGAAGTTCGACCTCCACTATCCCGCCATCGACCGCGATGGATGTGCTCGAATCACGCCGCCGCGGACCTCGATGGTTGAGCTTCTCCTATCTCCCGCCGCAGACCGAGGATTGACCTCCTATGACGCCGCCACCGCCCACCGACCGAGGATTGACCTCTTCTCCGGTAGCCGCTGCCTAGGCCGCCGCCGCCATCTCTATGCAGAGGTCTGTTGTTTTTTTTACGGATATCCGCGGAGCGGCTGTTTACACGATATCTCAGCTTAACTCAATTATATGGACAGGGTAGTACATCACATACGGTTATGTAACAGCAACCGTGTCTAACCTACGTTGTCTTCTCACATGGTTTGGTGCGGAAATCGTGTGTGACGTTCTAATACCCAACACAAACGACATGTACAAACAGTGTGCCGTATACAACATGTATATAGTGCCATTAGTAGTTCCCGATCGTTAGCTTATCTCCACAGTTTCCCCATTTGCCCCAAATCCCTACATAGCCTCCAAATTCCCTCGCGTGGCGCTGACATTGGAGGAATGCAGACGAGTGGTGCTGATGGTTTCGGTGCGGCTGCTCCTGCTCGTATCAGCGCCGAGCACTTGCCTAAGGTCATCAGAAGGCATGTGTACTACGGACCCGAATCGTCCTGTCAGGTTCTAATCTATCCCGATCTTTTTAGCATGTCCAAAGTATAGATCCTTGCTGAATCCGTCCGGAATGACCCCCCCCCCCCCTAGGAAAGCGATCGGCGCCGGATGCGGAGCTTGACTCGCACTCCTGCAACACGAGTTCGACTCCGAGTTTTGCGCCACCGAGAAGTACCAAAAGCTGAGTTGTGTGCACGGGCACACTCCCGCTCGACGTGTATGCACGGAGGGATTCGACATTGGCAGGCGGTTTCTCAGTTGCCCCTTAGAGGTTAGTGCTAATTAAGTTCATCATTTTACTTCAGTTAATGCCACCGCTCATCCAGAATACTATTTAACATTGGCAGGGATATGAGGCTTGTGCCTTTGTTAACTGGCTGGATGAAGAATGGCATGGCAGGGCTCGGAGTGTTATCACCAAGCTCGTAGAAGATAATGTAAAGCTGAAGAAGAAACTTGCTGATCTGGAATGTACAATCAGTACGATGAAGCAAGAAAGAATCAATCACAGGCAACAGATGAAACAAAGAGACAAGAAGAACTAGCATGTGTAGTTGTGGTTGTCGCATTAGCCATGTTCTATGCGCTGTTTGCAATGATGATTAGGGTTTTTTTTTGACAGTATTGCTAAAGCACATCTAGGTGTGCTCTAAGTAATGCACATCTAGGTCCTATGCCATTGATGTTACGCGAAGATTCATGCAGATATTTTTCTTTGTCTTTTTTCTTTTCCTTTCTAGTTTGATTATTACTAGCTTTATCAATAAGAAGAGCTCAATGTATTGCTTGCCAACTGTCCTACTCCGTTCGTACCGGTACCGGTGCATAATCCCAAAACTTGTTCCTTGTTTTTGTCCTGAAAAACGAAACCAGCCAAATAGCCAATAGGAGTCCTGCGCAACTCCGGGAACTTGGAGCGTCTGGGTACAAATAATTGCGGTTGATTATATCAGCGGTTAGATAATACGTCAACCCCCGCTTCAATGCCCGCTTCAATCCCCGCTTCAATTGGCAGTTCCTCTTCTCTGCATAACCCGCTTAAGTGTCCACCATCTTCATCGTCCCTGGAACGCCGCGCTACACACTGGCACACACTCTGCAGCCATGTCGAGCGATAGCGAGGACGACAGTTCGGCCAGCAGTCTGGCGCCCGATAATAGGTCAACACCGGAATAATCCCGCTCATCTTCCATGAGTCCGGCGTCGAGCCCAAACCTCGATTATATCCGGTTCATGGAAGGGACGCCGCCTCCGGAGTCGTCAGACGACAACCAGACGGACAAGGAGCCGTCGGAGGAGGAAGAAGAGGACGACGATGATGATGAGGAGGAATGGTTGAACGAGGAGGAGGAGGACGACGACAACGACGACGATGACGATGGCGGCGGCGATGAAAAGCCAACAGTCAGCGACAAGAAGCGTCCTCGCCAAGACGATGTCACGGGGCCATCCAACAAGAACAACAACAATAAGAAGGACTAAATTAAGCAGCATCAGATATATCTCTGTTTATCCATCAATCTCATCGCAGACGGTTAGTAATATGTATTCGACAAAGATCTTCTACATTATCGCCCAACAGGTTGGTTTGTTGAACTGTGCCCTGACGAGCACACAATTCACAAAAAAAGACCATATGGGCTGTCTATAATGATCACACACAATTCTGATTACCGACCTGTCTGCCGGGTATCACACACATCTTGTTACCCCGAATCGTTTGTGTTCACCTCACTCATCGCAAACGGTTCATCGGAGTGAACTATTGTTGGAAATATGCCCTAGAGGCAATAATAAAAGTATTATTATATTTCCTTGTTCATGATAATTGTCTTTTATTCATGCTATAATTGTATTATCCGGAAATCGTAATACACGTGTGAATACATAGACCACAATATGTCCCTAGTGAGCCTCTAGTTGACTAGCTCGTTGATCAGCAGAGATAGTCATGGTTTCTCGACTATGGACATTGGATGTCATTGATAACGGGATCACATCATTAGGAGAATGATGTGATGGACAAGACCCAATCCTAAGCATAGCACAAGATCGTGTAGTTCGCTTTTGCTAGAGCTTTTCCAATGTCAAGTATCTTTTCCTTTGACCATGAGATCGTGTAACTCCCGGATACCGTAGGAGTGCTTTGGGTGTACCAAACGTCATAACGTAATCGGGTGACTATAAAGGTGCACTACGGTATCTCCGAAAGTGTTCATTGGGTTGACACGGATCGAGATCGGGATTTGTCACTCCGCATGATGGAGAGGTATCTCTGGGCCCACTCGGTAATGCATCATCATAATGAGCTCAAAGTGATCAAGTGTCCGGTCACGGGATCATGCATTATGGTGCAGTAAAGTGACTTGCCGGTAATGAGACCGAACGAGGTATTGGGATACCGACGATCGAAGTCTCGGGCAAGTAACGCATCGATTGACAAAGGGAATTGTATACGGGGTTGCTTAAATCCTCGACATCGTGGGTTCATCCGATGAGATCATCGAGGAGCATGTGGGAGCCAACATGGGTATCCGTGATCCCGCCGTTGGTTATTAATCGGAGAACCGCTCTCGGTCATGTTCTGCAGATGTCTCCCGAACCCGTAGGGTCTACACACTTAAGGTTCCGTGACGCTTAGGGTTGTATGAATATGAGTATGCAGCAAACCGAAAGTTGTTGGGAGTCCTGATGAGATCCGGACATCACGAGGAGTTCTTAATGGTCCGGGAGGTAAAGAATTATATATAGGAAGTGCTGTTTGGCCATCGGAGAGTTTCGGGGTCACAGTATTGTACCGGGACCACCGGAAGGTTCCTGGGGTCCACCTGTTCCGGAGGGCCCGTGGGCTGAAGTGGGAGGAACCAGCCTCGGTGGGCTGGTGCGCCCCCATGGGCCCCCTCATGCGCCTAGGGTTGGGAACCCTAGGGGAGGCGCCCACTTGCCTTGGGGGCAAGTCTGCCCTTGCCGCCGCCCCATCTAGATGAGATCTAGAGGGGCCGGCACTTCAGGGGCCTATATAGGGGAGGGAGGCAGCCGCACCTGCATCTTGGCGCCTCCCTCTCCTCGCCACACCTCACCCTCTCGCAGAAGCTCGGCGGCTTCCTCGCTATGGTGATCGCTGCATCCACCACCACGCCCGTCAGGTTGCTGGATCTTCATAAACCTCTCCTTCCCCTTGCTTTGGATCAAGAAGGAGGAGACGTCCACGCTGACTGCACGTGTGTTGAACGCGGAGGTGCCGTCTGCTCGGCGCTAGGGTCTCCGGTGATTTGGATCACGCATTTAGCACGACTCCCTTAACCCCGTTCTCTTGAACGCTTCGCTCATGATCTACAAAGGTATGTAGATGCACTCCGATCACTTTCGTTGCTAGATGAACTCATAGATGGATCTTGGTGAAACCGTAGGAAATTTTTATTTTCTCGCAACGCTCCCCAACAAAGTGGCATCATGAGCTAGGTCTATGCGTAGTTCTCTATTGCACGAGTAGAACACAATTTGTTGTGGGCGTAGATGTTGTCAACTTTCTTGCCGCTACTAGTCTTATCTTGCTTCAGCGGTATTGTGGGATGAAGCGGCCCGGACCGACCTTACACGTATGCTTACGTGAGACAGGTTCCACCGACTGACATGCACTAGTTGCATAAGGTGGCTAGCGGGTGTCTTTCTCTCCCACTTTAGTTGGAGCGGATTCGATGAAAAGGGTCCTTATGAAGGGTAAATAGAAGTTGACAAATCACGTTGTGGCTTTCACGTAGGTAAGAAAACGTTCTTGCTAGAACCCTATTGCAGCCACGTAAAACTTGCAACAACAATTAGAGGACGTCTAACTTGTTTTTTGACAAGTGTTTTGTGATGTGATATGGCCAAAGTTGTGATGAATGATGAATGATATATGTGATGTATGAGATCATGTTCTTGTAATAGGAATCACGACTTGCATGTCGATGAGTATGACAACGGCAGGAGCCATAGGAGTTGTCTTTATTTTTGTATGACCTGCGTGTCATTGAGAAATGCCATGTAAATTATTTTTCTTTATTGATTATTGTGTTAGCCATTGTAGTAGATGTTTTAGTTGGCGAGCTTTTTCATGGAGACACGATGATGGAGATCATGATGATGGAGATCATGGTGTCATGCGGTGACAAGATGATCATGGAGCCGAAGATGGAGATCGAAGGAGCTGTATGATATTGGCCATATCATGTCACTACTATATAATTGCATGTGATGTTTATTATGTTTATGCATCTTGTTTACTTAGAACCACTCAGTAGTAAATAAGATGATCCCTTAAGATAATTTCAAGAAAGTGTTCTCCCTAATCGTGCACCGTTGCTACAAAGTTCGTCGTTTCGAAGCACCACGTGATGATCGGGTGTGATAGATCCTTACGTTCACATACAACAGGTGTAAGACAGTTTTACACATCCCAAACACTTAGGTTAACTTGACGAGCCTAGCATGTACAGACATGGCCTCGGAACACAAGAGACCGAAAGGTCGAACATGAGTCGTATGGAAGATACGATCAACATAGAGATGTTCACCGACGATGACTAGTCCGTCTCACGTGATGATCGGACACGACCTAGTCGACTCGGATCATGTAACACTTAGATGACTAGAAGGATGTCAAATCTGAGTGGGAGTTCATTAAATAATTTGATTAGATGAACTTTATTATCATGAACAATAGTCTAAAATCTTTGCAAAATGTCTTGTAGATCAAATGGCCAACGCTCATGTCACCATGAACTACAACGCTGCTCCTAGAGAAAACCAAGCTGAAAGATGATGGCAGCAACTATTGACCGGGTCCTAACCCGAGGATCATCCTCATAGCTGCCAAGAAACAATATGTCCTAGAAGTACCGCTAGGTGATGCACCCATCCCAAAGAACCAAGACGTTATGAACGCTTGGCAGTCTCGTCTTGATGATTACTCCCTCGTTCGATGCGGCATGCTTTACAACTTAGAACTGTGGCTCCAAAAGCGTTTTAAGCAACACGGAGCATATGAGATGTTCAAGAGCTGAAACTAGTTTTCCAAGCTCATGCCGGGTCGAGAGATATGAAGTCTCCGACAAGTTCTATAGTTGTAAGATGGAGGAAAATAGTTCACATCGGTGAGCACATACTCAAAATGTGCAGGTTGCACAACCGCTTTGTCCCGGTGGACATCAACCTCCTGGACGAGGCGGTCATTGACAGAATCCTTGATCGCTCCCACCGAGCTACAAGAGCTTTGTGATGAACTACAATATGCAGGGATGGTGAAAACTATTCTGAAGTATTTTCAATCTTTGAAGTCAGCAGAGGTAGAAATCAAGAAGGAGCATCAAGTGTTGATGGTCAATAAAACCACTAAGTTCAAGAAGGGCAAGGGAAAGAAGAACTTCAAGAAGGACGGCAAGGATGTTGCCGCGCCTGGTAAGCCAGTTGCCAGGAAGAAGTCAGGCAATGGACCCAAGCCTGAGACCTGAGTGTTTTATTGCAAGGGAAGGGTCATCGAAGCTTTAATCGCCCCAAATACTTAGCGCATAAGAAGGTCGGCAACACTAAAGGTATATTTGATATACATGTAATTGATGTGTACCTTACCAAGACTCATAGTAACTCCTGGGTATTTGATACCGTGCCGCTGTTTGCTCATATATGTAACTCACAGCAGAGCTGCGGAATAAGCGGAGGCTGGCGAAGGGCGAGGTGACGATCTTGGCGTCGGGAATGGTTCCAAGGTCGATGTGATCGCCCGGCACGCTACCTCTACATTTACCTACGGGATTAGTTTTAAACCTCAATAATTGTTATTTAGTGCCAAGTTTGAGCATGAACATTGTATCGAGGATCTCGTTTAATACGAGATGGCTACTCATTTAAATCCGAGAATAATGGTTGTTCTATTTATATGAGAGATATGTTTTATGGTCATGCTCCGATGGTCAATGGTTTATTCTTAATGAATCTCGAACGTAATGTTACACATATTCATAGTGTGAATACCAAAAGATGTAAAGTTGATAACGATAGTCCCACATACTTGTGGCACTGCCGCCTTTGGTCACATTGGTGTCAAGCGCATGAAGAAGCTCCATGCCGATGGACTTTTAGAGTCTCGATTATGAATCATTTGACACATGCGAACCATGCCTTATGGGCAAAATGACCAAGACTCCGCTTCTCGGAACAATGGAGCTAGCGACCAACTTATTGGAAATCATACATACCGATGTGTGTGCGGTCCAATGAGCGTTGAGGCTCGCGGAGGATATCGTTATGTTCTCACTCTCACAGACGACTTAAGTGGATATGGGTATGTCTACTTGATGAAACACAAGTCTGAGACATTTGAAAAATTCAAGGAATTTCAGAATGAGGTAGAGAATCAACGTGACCGAAAAATAAAGTTCTTACGATCAGATCGTGGAGGAGAATATTTAAGTCAATGAATTTGGTACACACTTAAGGAAATGTGGAATCGTTTCACAACTCACGCCGCTGGAACACCTCAACAGAACGATGTGTCCGAACGTCGTAATCGCACTCTATTGGATATGGTGCGATCTATGATGTCTCTCACCGATTTACCGCTATCATTTTGGGGATACGCTCTAGAGACAGCTACATTCACTTTAAATAGGGCACCGTCTAAACTGCTGAGACGACACCGTATGAATTATGGTTTGGGAAGAAACCTAAGCTGTCGTTTCTAAAAGTTTGGGGATGCGATGCTTATGTCAAGAAACTTCAACCCGAAAAGCTCGAACCCAAATCGGAAAATGCGTCTTCATAGGATACCCTAAGGAAACCATTGGGTATACTCTTCTACCTTAGATCCGAAGGCAAGATCTTTGTTGCCAAGAACGGATCCTTTCGGAAAAGAGTTTCTCTCGAAAGGAGTAAGTGGGAGGAAAGTAGAACTCGATGAAGTACTACCTCTTGAACCGGAAAGTAGTGCAGCTCAGGAAAATGTTCCTGTGGTGCCTACACCGACTGGAGAGGAAATTAATGATGATCAAGGTACTTCGGATCAAGTTGCTACTGAACTTCGTAGGTCCACAAGGACACGTTCCACACCAGAGTGGTATGGCAACCCTGTCCTAGAAATCATGTTGTTGGACAACGGTGAACCTTCGAACTATGAAGAAGCGATGGCGGGCCCAGATTCCAACAAATGGCTTGAAGCCATGCAATCCGAGATAGGATCCATGTATGAAAACAAAGTATGGACTTTGACAGACTTGCCGATGATCGGCGACGATAGAAAACAAATGGATCTTTAAGAAGAAGATTTGACGCGATGGTAATGTTACCATCTATAAAGCTCGACTTGTCGCTAAGGGTTATCGGCAAGTTCAAGGGGTTGACTACAATGAGACTTTCTCTCCGTGCGAAGCTGAAGTCCGTCCGAATCATGTTAGCAATTGCCGCATACTATGATTATGAGATATGGCAAATGGACGTCAAAACGGCATTCCTTAACGGCTATCTTAAGGAAGAACTGTATATGATGCAGCCGGAAGGTTTTGTCGACCCTAAGAATGCTAACAAGGTATGCAAGCTCCAGCGATCCATTTATGGGCTGGTGCAAGCATCTCGGAGTTGGAACATTCGCTTTGATGAGATGATCAAAGCGTTTGGGTTTATGCAGACTTATGGAGAAGCACTGCGTTTACAAGAAAGTGAGTGGAGCTCAGAGCATTTCTCATATTATATGTAGATGACATACTTTTGATGGGAAATGATATAGAACTTTGGACAACATTAAGGCCTACTTGAATAAGAGTTTTTCAATGAAGGACCTTGGAGAAGTTGTTTATATATTAGGCATCAAGATCTATAGAGATAGATCGAGACGCCTCATAGGTCTTTCTACAAAGCACATACCTTGATAAGATATTGAAGAAGTTCAAAATGGATCACCCAAGAAAGGGTTCTTGCTCAGACATTACAAGGTGTGAAATTGAGCTCGGCTCAATGTCCCACCATGGCGAGAAGATATAGAAGAGATGAGTGTCATCCCCTATGCCTCAGCCATAGGGTCTATTATGTATGCCATGCTATGTACGAGACCTGATGTAAACCTTGCCGTAAGTTTGGTAGGAAGGTACCAAAGTAATCCCGCAAGGAACATTTGGACAGCGGTCAAAAATATCCTGAAGTACACGAAAAGGACTAAGGACATGTTTCTCGTTTATGGAGGTGAAGAAGAGCTCGTCATAAAGGGTTACGTCAACGCTTAGCTTCGACACGCATCTGGATGACTCTAAGTCACAAACCGGATACGTGTATATGTTGAATGGTGGAAGCGATGGTAGTGCAATGCAAGCGAAGCGTCGTGGCGGGATCTACATGTGAAGGTAGTACATGGCAGCCTCGGAGGCAGCACATGAAGCAATTTGGGTGAAGGAGTTCATCACCGACCTAGGAGTCATACCCAATGCGTGGGGCCGATCAAACTCTTCTGCGTGACAACACCGGAGCTATTGCACTTGCCAAGGAGCCCAGGTTTCACAAGAAGACCGAGCACATCAAGCGTCGCTTCAACTCCATTCGTGAAAATGTTCAAGATGGAGACATAGAAATTTGCAAAGTGCATACGGATCTGAATGTCTGAGATCCGTTGACTAAACCTCTTCCATGAGCAAAACATGATCAACACCGTAACTCTATGGGTGTTCGATTCATCACAATGTAACTAGATTATTGACTCTAGTGCAAGTGGGAGATGTTGGAAATATGCCCTAGAGGCAATAATAAAAGTATTATTATATTTCCTTGTTCATGATAATTGTCTTTTTATTCATGCTATAATTGTATTATCCGGAAATCATAATACACGTGTGAATACATAGACCACAATATGTCCCTAGTGAGCCTCTAGTTGACTAGCTCGTTGATCAACAGTAGTCATGGTTTCCTGACTATGGACATTGGATGTCATTGATAACGGGATCACATCATTAGGAGAATGATGTGATGGACAAGACCCAATCCTAAGCATAGCACAAGATCGTAGTTCGTTTTGCTAGAGCTTTTCCAATGTCAAGTATCTTTCCTTTGACCATGAGATCGTGTAACTCCGGATACCGTAGGAGTGCTTTGGGTGTACCAAACGTCGCAACGTAATCGGGTGACTATAAAGGTGCACCTGTGTATCTCCGAAAGTGTCTGTTGGGTTGACACGGATCGAGACTGGGATTTTCTCTCTGTATGACGGAGAGGTATCTCCGCCCACTTTCGGTAATGCATCATCATAATGAGCTCAAAGTGATCAAGTGTCCGGTCACGGATCATGCATTACGCACGAGTAAAGTGACTTGCCGCAGAATCTAGACCCGAATGAGGTATTGGGATCCGACGATCGAGTCTCGCAAGTAACGCACTACCGATTGACAAACGGAATTGTATACGGGGTTGCTTAAATCCTCGACATCGTGGTTCATCCGATGAGATCATCGAGGAGCATGTGGGAGCCAACATGGGTACCGAGATCCCGCTGTTGGTTATTGATGGAGAGCCGTCTCGGCCATGTTCAAGATGTCTCCCGAACCCGTGGGGTCTACACACTAAGGTTCGGTGACGCTAGGGTTGTATGAATATGAGTATGCAGCAAACCGAAGTTGTTTGGAGTCGGATGAGATCCGGACATCACGAGGAGTTCCGGAATTGTCCGGAGGTAAAGAATTATATATAGGAAGTGCTGTTTGGCCATCGGGAGAGTTTCGGGTCACTGGTATTGTACGGGACCACCGGAAGGTTCCTGGGTCCACCGGGTGGGGCCACCTATCCGGAGGGCCCGTGGGCTGAAGTGGGAGGAACCAGCCCTGGTGGGCTGGTGCGCCCCATGGGCCCCCTCATGCGCCTAGGGTTGGGAACCCTAGGGGAGGGGCGCCCACTTGCCTTGGGGGCAAGTCTCCCCTTGGCCGCCGCCCCATCTAGATGAGATCTAGAGGGCCGCGCCTGTGGGGCCTATATAAAGGGAGGAGGGAGGCAGCCGCACCCCGAATCTTGGCGCCTCCTCTCCCTGCACACCTCACCCTCTCGCAAGCTCGGGCGAAGCCTGCTGCATGGTGATCGCTGCATCCACCACCACGCCGTCGTCGTTGGATCTTCATCAACCTCTCCTTCCCTCTTGCTGGATCAAGAAGGAGAAGACGCCACGCTGACCGTGACGTGTGTTGAACGCGGAGGTGCCGTCCGTTCGGGCGCTAGGATCTCCTGTGATTTGGATCACGGCAGTGCGACTCCCTCAACCCCGTTCTCTTGAACGCTTCCGCTCACGATCTACAAAGGTATGTAGATGCACTCCGATCACTCGTTGCTAGATGAACTCATAGATGGATCTTGGTGAAACCGTAGGAAATTTTTTATTTTCTGCAACGTTCCCCAACAACTATATGCTGTATATCGCACACACCTTAATCTGGCTGCCCATTTCTGTTGTTGTGTCTCATCGCAAATAGTTCGTACAGATCAACCGTATGCCCCTCATCGCACACGCAACTATAGTCTGAACCGTGTTTGATGTATCATTCATCGCAAACGTTTTGCATCATTTCTGATAGTTTTCATATAGCACCGTTTGCGATTATTGCATCGCACACAGTTTCTCGAAGGGTCTCTCATCGTAGTGTCGCATTAGCAGCATCCTGCAGTAGTGGGAGTTGATGGCTCAAGAGTTATTGATTTTTTTTCAAGTGGTTCTTTTTTGGTTTCCACCGGATCTCTGTTACTTCTCGGTCATTTCTAGCGCTAATATTTCAAAAGAGAAGAAAATCTATTTTTCCAGTGTTTGGCAAGAAATATCATATATGGAAGTAAACCAAAGAGAATTACTACAAATCAAGTCAAATAGAGCAACTTCCAAGTGGAGAGCTGATGCGGCTTGAATTATGTCGGTATTTCCCCAAAGAGGAAGGGATGATGCAGCACGGCGACGGTAGGTATTCCCCTGAGTGATGAGATCAAGGTTACCGAACCAGTAGGAGAATCACACAACACTACATAAATGGTACCTGCACACAAAGAACAAATACTTGCAACCCGACGTGTTAAAAGGGTTGTCAATCCCTTTCGGGTAACAAGACGTAAACTGTCGAGTTGACGGGATAAAAATATGATAGATTGGATAAATAGATCGCGAATAAACACAAAATAAAATAAAGTGCAGCAAGGTATTTTTGGATTTTCGGAAATATAGATCTGAAAATAAAAGAGAATAGAAATAAATCTCGAAGGCAAATGTGATAAAGAAGTACCAGAGGGGTGCCCGAAGGCAAATTATAGATACGTTGGAGATCTATTTATGTAGAAATAGACCCCATCTTGTTATCCTTAATAGCAACAATACATACATGTCGTTTCCCCTTCTGTCACTGGGATCAAGCACCATAAGATCGAACCCATCACAAAGCACCTCTACCCATGGCAAGAAAAATCGATCTAGTCCGCCTAACTAAACAAAAGATTCAAATAAGAAATATGAGGCTATAAGTAATCATGCATATAAGGGATCAACAGACTCAAATAACTTCGACGGATAAAAACATAGATCTAATCGTAAACTCAAAGTCCATCGGATCCCAACAAACACACCACAAAGAGAGTTACAACAAATAGATCTCCAAGAGACCATTGTACTGAGAATCAAAAGAGAGAGGAAGACATCTAGCTACTAACTACGAACCCATAGGTCTACAATGAACTACTCACGCATCATCGGAGAGGCACCAATGAGGATGATGAACCCCTCCGTGATGGTGTCTAGATTGGATTTGTGCTTTCTGGAACTTGCAACGGCTGGAATTGATTTTCGTCGACTCCCCTAGGGTACCTGGAATATTGGAGTATTTATAGAGCAAAGAGGTGGTGCCGGAGGCCACCGAGGTGGGCACAACCCAGGTGGGGGTTGTGCCCCCCTCGGGGCACCCCTCTGGTACTTCTTTGGCCCATCATGTGTCTTCTGGCCCAGAAAAATTCTCCAAAAAGTTCCGCTGTGTTTGGACTCCGTTTGGTATTGATTTTTTGCAAAGTAAAAAACAAGCAAAAAAACAACAACTGGCACTGGGCACTATGTCAATAGGTTAGTCCCAAAAAATGATATAAAGTTGCTATAAAATGATTGTAAAAAACATCTAAGAATGGTAATATAACAACATGGAATGATAAAAAATTATAGATACGTTGGAGACATATCAGCATCCCCAGGCTTAATTCCTGCTCATCCTCGAGTAGGTAAATGATAAAAACAGAATTTTTGATGCGGAATGCTGCCTAACATGTTCATCACATATTATTTTCTTTGTAGCATGGACATTTGGACTTTTATATGATTCAAAGCAACACTCTAGTTTTGACATGACAATTTCAATACTCAAGCATATCAACAAGCAACCATGTCTTCCAAAATATCAACACTAAAGCAAGTTATCCCTAACCCATCATGCTCAATCATTGATCCATTCATGGAACACACTCGCATATTATTAGCTACACCCAATGCTCAAGTACGATCATAGTGCCCCTTAGTTGGTGCTTTATAAGAGAAGATGGAGACTCAAAATAAAAATTGCATAAAGTAAATAGAAAGGCCCTTCGCAAAGGGAAGTAGGGATTTGTAGAGGTGCCATAGCTCAAAGCTAAAAAGACAGAGATAAAAACATTTTGGGTGGCATGCTTTTCCTGTCAATGAAAACAATCGAGTAGTTCCCAATACTTTCCATGCTAGATATATCATAGGCAGTTCCCAAACAGAAAATAAAGTTTATTCCTTTTTCCACCATACTTTCACATTCCACGGCTAACCGAATCCACGGGTGCCGTCCATACCAACACTTTCCAAGGAATTTATTATTTGACAACAGAAAGTAAACTCATTTTTCATTTCGGGACTGGGCATCCCGAATACCTTTGCCGTACTATCGTGCAATGACAAGTGAATAAACACTCATCTTGAGAATAACGTTTCCGAGTCAAATCAGCGGAGCTTATTTTTTTTCATTGCAAATTCTATATTTATAGATAATGTAATCCTTCTTAAAAAATTCTTATTTTTACTCTTATTGAATCGCGGTAAAGTACTCCAATTCAATAAGAATTTCGCGGGCGAATATTTACTATTTTCTGTATTATTTGTTAAATTCTAAACTTACCAAATAAGACAATTTATTTGGTTTGTTCCGCCATCCCACCCAATGAAGTGTTAGGATTCTTTTCAATAAAATCCTATGGAATCATGGGCACACCTAGCATGGAAATATATCAGCCACCCCCTAACATTTCATGAGCGGTATGAGCACACAAAAGAGAAATTTATTTTGAAAATTAGAGATGGCACATACAAATTTGCTTATAGGTAGGTATAGTGGACTCATATGGCAAACTGGTTTAAGGATTTTGGATGCACAAGTAGTGATCATATTTAGTGCAAATGAAGGCTAGGAAAAGATTGAGAAGCATCCAACCAAGAAACACGAAATCTCATAAGCGAGCATTAAGCATAAATAACACCGAATAATGCACCATAAGTAGGATGTAATTTCATTCCATGACTATTGACTTTCGTGCTTGCATAGGGAATCACAAACCTTAACACCAATATTCTTACTAAAGCATAATTACTCATCAACATGACTCACATATTATATCATCATATCGCAGAACTATTACAAGGAATCAAGTTTATTTTGTCCAATGATTTTCATGAAAGTTTTATTATATCCCTCTTGAATATCTATCACTTTGGGACTAGTTTCACATGTTGCTTTTGATAACTCAAACAAATCTAAGTGAAGAACATGAGCATAAGAATTTCTTCTCTCAAAATAATTTAAGTGAAGCATGAGAGAATTTCTTAAAAAAATTACTAACTCTCAAATAAATCTAAGTGAAGCATGAGAGCATTTCTTCAAAAATACTAAAGCACACCGTGCTCAAAAAGATATAAGTGAAGCACTAGAGAAATTCCATAGCTCAAACAGATTTAAGTGAAGCATAGAGAGCAATTCTAACAAGTCATAGCATAATTTTGGCTCTCTCAAATAGGTGTGTCCAGCAAGGATTCATGACTAAAAAAAAAGACAAGCAAAGGCTCATATCATACAAGACGCTCCAAGCAAAACTCATGATATGTGACGAATAAAAATACAACTCCAAGTAAAATACTGATGGTCGTTAGAAGAAAGAGGGGATGCCACCCACGCATCCCCAAGCTTAGTTGCTTGCTTCTCTTTTAGATAATAGCTTCGGAAGCCATGGGCATCCCCAAGCTTAGGATCTTCTTACTCTGTATTCCTTCATCCATCGTGATCTCACCCAAAACTTGAAAACTTCAATCACACAAAACTCAACAAAATCTTCGTGAGATCCGTCAGTATAACAAAGCAAATCATTACTATAAGTATTGTTGCAAACCCATTCATATTTTATTTTTGAATTATATCTACTGTATTCCAACTTTTCTTTGACTCAAACCCTCCGAAAGAGTCCATAGATTCATCAAAATAAGCACACAATGCAAAGAAAACAAATTCTGTCAAAAACAGAACAGTCTGTAGCAATCTGAAAACTTTCAGTACTTATGTAACTCCAAAAATTATGAAAAATTAGGACAACATGGAAAATTTGTATATAAATCTTGTGTAAAAAATTCAGAATTTTTCGTCGCTTATGTGATTTTAAAAATAATTTTACTGGACACAAAAGTTTCTGGTTTCCAACAAGATCAAATCAACTATCACCCAACATGATCCCAAAGGCTTTGCTTGTCACAAGCACTAATTAAAACATAAAAGACACTATCATAATAGTAGCATAATTGTGCAAACACTCAAGAACAGAAAGAAAAAGACAAAAATAAATTTTATTCATTGGGTTGCCACCCAACAAGCGCTGTCGTTTTACGCCCCTAGCTAGGCATAGAGCATAGATTCAAGTATTGTCATCTTTATTTCTAGATCCATAAGATGCCCTCCTAATTGATTCATATGGTGGCCTAATTCTTATTCTAGGGAAGTGTTCCATACCCTTACTTAGTGGAAATTGAAATTTAATATTGCCTTCTTTCATATCAATCAAGACACCAATAGCACGTAAGAACGGTCTACCAAGTATAATTGGACAAGACAGATTGCAATCAATGTCAAAAACAATAAAATCTATGGGCACATAATTCATATTTGCAAGAATAAGAACATCATTAGTTCTTCCCATAGGCTTTTTAATAGTAGAATCCACCAAGTGCAAATTTAAAGAACATTCTTTAATATCGGTAAGACCAAGCACATCACATAAAGATTTCGGAATTGTAGAAACACTAGCACCCAAGTCACACAAAGCAAAACACTTATAATTTTTAATCTTGACTTTGATGGTAGGTTCCCATTCAGAATGTAATTTTCTAGGAATTGAAATCTCTAATTCTAACTTTTCTTCCAAAGGTTTCATCATAGCATCAACAACATGTTTAGTAAAAGCTTTATTTTGTTCATAAGCATGGGGAGAATTTATCATGGATTGCAACAAAGAAATACAATCAATCAAAGAGCAATTATCATAATTAAAGTGTTTGTAATCCAAAAGAGTGGGCACATCACTAGTTAAAGTTTTGACCTCTCCAAACCCACTTTTATCCATTTTCCCAACAATATTTTCACCCTCCGAAATATCAGGACGCCTTCTAGCTAAAGTTGATCTTCTTCAGTCTATTTTTTCATAATCTTAATTTTACCAAACAAAGAATCAATAGAAGTGTTACGGCATGTCTCTCTCTCTAAGTGGTTTTGGTGATTGATGACAATACCTTTGCGGGCTAATCGTGTGCATTGAGCATTTCAGATATTCATTCATTGGCACGAGACGATTCTTTCCCCTCGGAGCTCAAAGTGAAGACGATGTAGTATCTTTCGTTTCGGTTTTGGTGGACTTGAGTCGTAGGAGAGACTTTATTATCAAGAGGGGGTCCGCATGGGAAAGGCTAGGGTGGAATCAACACCTACACTTCTATCTCGCACTTTTGACTCCTTTCCTCTTCCTTGAGTTTACCAATATCGTGGAAGTGGCAAGTGGGAGGAGCCAGCGGAAGTAGCGCGGGCCTGAAAGAAGAAGATTGGCCGACCTCAAGCGGTAGTAATGCATTGTTCGCAGCCAGTAGTACCACTGCATTAATATCAGCGGCAAAGGCGGCTCCAAGATCATACTGGTACCGCCTCGATTCGAGGACGTCGTTCTCGTGCGGGTTACAAGAGATGGGCAAGAGGGCATGGTAGTACCGCTTGCAAGCGGTAGTACCACCCTACCGCCGCTGCTAGTGCCGCTCGGGCTAGCGCTCCCGTGTCCCTTCCCCCTCGGAGGCCTTTGCTCACTGTCTCTGCGGTAGTACCGCTGCTGCTAGTCTGTGCGGGCTGAGGAGGGGATAACAGTTGGATTGGTCTCCCCACTATAAAAGGAGGTCTTCTTCCCCAAGAAGACCTACCTCTTTTCCCCCAAGCTCCATTGTTGCTCCAAAGATCATTTTCGCCTGATCTCTCTCCGTAGCCAATCAAACGTGTTGATTTTCTAGGGATTGGTTGAGAAGGCCGGATTTACACTTCCACCAAGAGAATTTTGATTTCCCCCACTAATCCCTTGCAGATCTTGTTACTCTTGGGTGTTTGAGCACCCTAGACGGTTGAGGTCACCTCGGAGCCACATTCCATTGTGGTGAAGCTCCGTGGTATCGTTGGGAGCCTCCAATCAAGTTGTGGAGATAGCCCCAACCTTGTTTGTAAAGGTTCGGTTGCCGCCTTCAAGGGCACCACTAGTGGAATCACGACATCTCGCATTGTGTGAGGGCGTGAGGAGAATACTGATGGCCCTAGTGGCTTCTTGGGGAGCATTGTGCCTCCACACCGCCTCCAATGGAGACGCATTTCCCAAAAGGGAAGGAACTTGATAACACATCCTCGTCTCCACCGGCTCCACTTGTGGTTATCTCTTTCCTTTCTTTGTGTGCAAGCTATTATTGTGTTGTATCCTTTGCTTGCACTTGTTGCTATTGTTGTTTGCATAATATAGGTTGTTCACCTAATTGCACATCTAGACAACCTATTTTTTGCTAAACCTGTTTTGTTAAGAAAAACTAAAAATTGGTAGTTGCCTATTCACACCCCTCTAGTCAACCATATTGATCCTTTCAATTTGTATCAGAGCCTCGTCTCTTTATTAAGGGTTTCACCACCTCAAGAGTGTGGTTGACACCGGGGAGGAAGTGTCCGAGGCCGTGGAGTTGACTTTGATCACTCGAGACGACTTAAATGAAGCTATGGCTTCAGTTAAGACGTCTATGACGACCGAAGTCAAGTCCATGATTAAAGAATTACTGGGGGGGATGAAATCCACTCCTGATCCCTTACTTGGGTTTAATCCCACGACATCAGAGTCGGAGGCCAATTCCGCCAAGGAAGCGGCTAAAGGTACTCATGTTCCTTCCCCTCATGGCAAGAATGGGACGGGAACCTTTGCCTCGGTTCCCCTTCCCCCGGTCTATGGAGGACCAGTCCTCACAGCTCACATTAATATTCATGGTCCTCCTCCCAAGCTTGTTAAGGGTGATTTTGCTAGTTGGGTCTTTCACAGTAAGTCTCATTTGAATCATTGCTCAACTAACCTTTGGAGAATCATTGAGAAAGGCTTCTACCCGCATGATCCAAACAACTTCACCCCAAGAGAAGAAGTGGACAATCAATACAATCACTCCGCTTTGTTCATCCGCCAAGAAGCGGTTCCTCCCAAAGATCTTGTGCGCCTACAACCTTTCACTCGTGCAAAGGATTGTTGGGAGCACATTGTTTCTATGTACAAGGGGAGCTCAAGCATGCAACTGTCCACCTGTGAAGTGGTCCGTGATCGTGCCGCCGATGAATTTGTTATGCTTGAAGACGAGGATCCGCGCGGTCTTTATCGAAGGGTGACTACTCTTGCGGTTGCTCTCCAAGACCATGGAAGCAAGGACACGGATGACACTTGGATTAAGCGCAAGTTCCTCAAGGCCATCATGCCATTCAACAAGGCCATGTCTTCCATAATTCGTCAAAGGCTGGACTTTCACACCTTAACCTCAAGTGAAGTGTTGGATGAGTTTATTGCCATGAACATCATGAACAAGACCTCCGACAGTGCTCTTGCTCGTGTTTGGTCAAATAAAAGCACTCCCACCCTTGGTTTGAAGGCCAAGGCCATTCCAGAAGAAGAGGAGTGTGGCCCCAAAGACACCAAATATGCTTACCATGAGCATATGGCTCTTGCATCAAGGCAATATTGGAGCAACAAGAGGAACTCAAGGCCCAACTTCACCAAGAACAACTCAAGTGGGTCAAAGAACAAGCAACGTGTGAGAACTTGCTACAATTGTGGCAACGTGAGTCACTTTGTGGTGGATTGCCCCTACGAGAAGAGGGAAGACAATGGTGGCAAACTCATTCGCAAAGATAAAGCCAAGTCCTTTCCTAGCAAGAACAACTTCACCAAGAAGACTCCTCCAAAGGGCTTGGTAGCACATGAAGAGTAACCCTCTGATGACGAGGAGGAAGATACAAGTGGAGAAGGAATGACAATGGCAACCATTGCCATTGCTACACCTTCTCCCTCCAAGGTGTCTCTCTTCGGTGCCTGATGACCCACAAGTATAGGGGATCTATCATAGTCCTTTTGATAAGTAAGAGTGTCGAACCCAACGAGGAGCAGAAGGAAATGACAAGCGGTTTTTAGCAAGGTATTCTCTGCAAGCACTGAAATTATCGGTAACAGATAGTTGTGTGATAAGATAATTCGTAACGGGTAACAAGTAACAAAAGTAAATAAGGTGCAGCAAGGTGGCCCAATCCTTTTTGTAGCAAAGGACAAGCCTGGACAAACTCTTATATAAAGCAAAGCGCTCCCGAGGACACATGGGAATTACTGTCAAGCTAGTTTTCATCATGCTCATATGATTTGCGCTCGTTACTTTGATAATTTGATATGTGGGTGGACCGGTGCTTTGGTGCTGCCCTTCCTTGGACAAGCCTCCCACTTATGATTAACCCCTCTTGCAAGCATCTGCAACTACGAAATAAGAATTAAGATAAATCTAACCATAGCATGGAACATATGGATCCAAATCGGTCCCTTACGAAGCAACACATAAACTAGGGTTTAAGCTTCTGTCACTCTAGCAACCCATCATCTACTTATTACTTCCCAATGCATCCCCCTAGGCCCAAATCATGGTGAAGTGTCATGTAGTCGACGCTCACATAACACTACTAGAGGAGAGACAACATACATCTCATGAAAATATCGAACGAATACGAAATTCACATGATTACTTATAACAAGACTTCTCCCATGTCCTCAGGAACAAACGTAACTACTCACAAAGCATATTCATGTTCACAATACGTGGAGTATTAATTATCATTAAGGATCTGAACATATGATCTTCCACCAAATAAACCAATTAGCATGAACTA
Organism: Aegilops bicornis; assembly: GCA_021605145.1. NCBI lineage: Eukaryota > Viridiplantae > Streptophyta > Magnoliopsida > Poales > Poaceae > Aegilops > Aegilops bicornis. The sequence goes on along the minus strand of JAHIAL010000021.1, from coordinate 2,542,890 downwards.
CAAGGAGTAATTAACACTACTAGCAACCCACATGTACCAATCTGAGGTTTTGAGATAGAGATCGGATACATGAGATGAACTAGGGTTTGAGAGGAGATGGTGCTGGTGAAGATGTTGATGGAGATTGAACCCCTCTCGATTAGAGGATCGTTGGTGATGACGATGGCTTCGATTTCCCCCTCCCGGAGGGAAGTTTCCCAATGAGCAGCTCCTCCGGAGCCCTAGATTGGTTCTCGCCTGTGTTCCGCTGAGACGGCGGTGCTTCATCCCAAAGCTTCCTTCCGATTTTCCAGGTCAAAACACACCGTATAGCAGAAGATGGGCGTCAGGGGCCTGCCAAGTGGCCCACAAGACAGGGGGGCGCGCCCAGGGTGTAGGTCGCGCCCTCCACCCTTGTGGATGGCAGGTGGCCCCCCACTAACAAAAAAGACACATCCGTGACATTTTGGGCCGAACGAATTTTTTTCCTGTCATACTTATGACACTTCTATGACGATAATTGTGACAAAAGTAGGTATCATCACATATGTGGTGGGCTCCTACTTCTATGACAAAAAATCATGACAGAAAATGGGCTTTTCGTCCTGGGCGGGCCGGAGACGCAGCTGCATGACATTCTTTGGGCCGTCCATGATGGAAAAAAACCGTGGTAGAAGCGAGGGCGAGGAAAATATCGGGGTGTTCCCGGTTATGGTGGGTGGTCGGGGCCGAGCGATGCACGTTTCTCTCGTACACGCACGCGCGTGGGTGCGAGGCGTTGGGCTCTAACTGAACCCGAGCAATTGCACTGCAGGCTACGCGTTACTGAACCCGAGCGATCGATCGATGGCTGTTAACTGAACCCGATCGAGCGATTCCTTCGCTACTGCTGCTAACTGAAGCCGATCGATACTGCCTCTGGATGAATAGTGAGCATTGCTGGGGGGTTTGGATGAACAGTTCCCGGTGGGGGTGGATGAACAGGACCCCGTGGTGTTGCCTCTGTATGAACAGGACCCCGATCGATCGAGCTAGTTGGAGCTGGATGAACAGGACCCCGTGGAGGGCTGGATAAATAGGACCACCCCGTGGAGGGCTGGATGAACAGTAGACGGTGGAGGGCTGGATGAACAGTAGCCCGTGGAGGGGTGGTTGAACAGGAGCCCGTGGAGAGGGCTGGTTGAACAAAGAGCGGTGGAGTAGCGCGCGATGGAGGCTGGATGAACAGGAGCCCGTGGATGAACAGTCGTAGGTGGAGGCTGGAGGAGGTCGACGGTGGATGAACAGTAGCCCGTGGAGGCTGGAGGGGGTCAACGGTGGAGATGAACAGTATCCCGTGGAGTCCCGTTTTGCGGTACGCCACACCCCTCCCGATGAACAGGACCCCTGTTTCGACCGTAGCGCTCCAACACAAGTCTGTTTCCTCCGTTTTGCGGTACGCCACACCCCTCCCGATGAAAAGGACCCCCGTTTCGACCGTAGGAGGTCCATTTCCTCCTTTTGCGGTACGCCAGACCCCTCTCGATGAACATGATCCCGTTTGAACATGGCCGGTCGAACACAAGGCCGCTTTCCTCCACAGGCGTATGCGCCAGCCTCGCTTCCATCGGCTGTTCCGTCCAAGCGGTTGGCTCACGCGTTCCATTGCCTCCCGATGAACACGAGGCATTCTGCTGCCTCCCATGAACACGATGACGACGCAGTTTCTGCTCCGACCCAACCACGCACACGAGCCCCGCCGCACGTATGCGTGAGTAAGCGTTCGAGACCCGCCAGTATGTAATGCGTGCGTGGTCGTATTTTTTTTTTGCACCGTCAGACGCGTGCGTGTACATGCTACGTGTGCGCCTCTACTACGACGTGCGGCGCCTCTACATCGACCCGGTATGTATATTACTGCGTTCGCGACTGTGAGTGACAACACTACGACGCGCTTCAACCAGGTGGGTCCCGACCGCCGAGCACTTCCTTGCGTGCGAAGATGTAGCTGGTGGGTCCCGCAGTTAGGGGAGAATCATTTTTTGCGGACGCACTTCCTTGCGTGCGAAGATGTAGCCGGTGGGTCCCAGCGATCGTGGGGAAACGTTTTTCGTGGAAATACGGTGGCCCGTCCGGTGGGTCCCATTGTCGAGATGGAGGAATAATTATTTTGCGCGTAATAAGGAGGCACTTCCTTGCGGCTGCCGTGGACCCAGCTGTCAGCCTCTCAATGTACAGTACTCCTTCGATGGAAGTCGGTCGTTGACCACATTGACCACGCCGCGCCGAGAGCACCACGGTGGTGGACGACGGCGAGGCCTAGGAAGGGGAAGACGTGGAGCCGGGGAAGACGCGGCGGTGGAAGCCCGCGGAGAGGAGTACGAGGGTTCATCGGTTAATTGCGGTGTGAGGCTGCCGCCGCCGCAGAATAACAGGGGGTGTGGGTGAGTAGAGGGATGGCCTAGCCAGCGGTGGGAGTAGTAGGGGGTGGTGAGGCCTCTGCGGCATCACAGCCGGCCACGGGAGGCAGGAGCACATGGCACGACCGACGCTGCTTTGGGCGGCTGGAGCAAGAAGACCATAGGTTGAAGAAGCACTACGGCCATTTGATGGACAACGTACGGTCACTGCAGCTAGAATCGTTTATATTGACTAAGTTGACAAAGCCCTTGGTATGCGTCAACTTAGTAGGCCCACAGTGTCGACCTACGAAACAGTGCGCCCAGATGTCGGGGAGGAATCATTTTTTGGTAATTTGAAGCAAGAATATCCGAGATTGAAGAAGAAGCACTACATCCCTTGGATGGACATCCAACGTCCACAGCTGCAAGAACCGTGTGTTGTTGACAAAGCCTTGCATCTGGCGTCAACTTAGTTTTTTAGGGACGCGTCAACTTAGAAGGCCCACAAGTGTGTGGCGAGAACATATAGCCCATTTGCGATTTGTAAGAATGTACATCCCATTTTTTAATTCTAATGGAATTTACTACAGCCCATTTACAGTTTGTTAAAAGTACAACCCATTTTCTAGCTAGGACGACGATTAATAATTTCAACCAACCGCTCAAAACAGAATTAAAAAAAAATCCCACATTTTTATGTGATCCGAAATAGATTTATCCGAAATTTCTAGTTAGATTAAATATAATTTCAATATAAATTTGTATTTCTTTTGAATCCAACAAATTATTGCGCGCACAATAAGTAATTAAATTAAAATTTTCAAATTCCAAAAATAATATATTTTTTAAACTAATTTCGCGTTTGGTGCATTTTTTATAGTTCTTGCCTCAGCTTATTATAATTACATCCCATTTACTATTTCTTAAAGTCCATTTTCTTGTTAAGCCTAATGCATACCTCCTAGGAAAGTTTGCAGCCCAGCGGGGCGGAGAATAACAAGTTGACCCGGATATTGTGTACAATTGTCGGCCCAGTTGCATTGCTGATGTTGAAAAAAAGGCCTGTGTAGTACAGTACAACCTAACAAGGCTACTCAACCCACATTCAGCGACGCCGAAAAGGCCGAAACAAGGCTTCTGTACAACTTTTTGAAGTCACTGAGCTCAATTAATAACTTAAGAAAAAAGTTAGATTACAGTAGAACCTAATTAAAAGTTGTCACGAGCAAATAAATAATTCAACGGGTCCCACTTGTGCATGTATGTGCGTGCGTGTGTGTGTGTGAGAGAGAGAGCAAGAGACCCATCAGTCGATGCTCGTAGAATACATCTTTGAGCCATATGCATTGCGATGCTCAAGAAAACTTATATAGTTGACACAATCATATAGAACATCATAGCACACTGAACTTGCATACAAAAATTTCACGCAGGCGGCACAATCAGGATGGAAGCAGTGGATCGCTACGGGTAGGGCTATGTTGAAACCAACAAACTCGTACATAACGGTTCATCGTCTTTATCAATGACGGGGAAATATCTTGAATGCTGTGCAAAGAAAACAGACAGACAACACAATAAGTTCTGCTAGCATATGAAGTTGACGTACATCCCTTTCTAAAAAAAGTTCAGGTACAAAAATAGAACATGTCACGATCAAATGTATCGCACATCGCTGCTTCACACCCATAGCTCAGATTTAACTAGCATCCGACAAGATTCGATTTGTTACCTCAAATTAGAGCACATCCAGGTAGCCAGCCCTGCCTCTTCTCCCAAAGAAGCAGTGGCCTCCGCCGCGTGATGGAGTAGGCCCTGTGCCATCCATCGTTCCGAGCAACACGGGGAAAGTATAACGTTGACTCCTGTAATGGACATCATCGACGGACCCTGGCACTAGCGGCGGCGGCAGGACTTCGATTGATGGATTAACCACTTCTTTGACATGCACGAACACTCAATACAGGTACATCCCTGACGTGGTCCGCGATGGCCTTGGTGGCGAAGAATAGTACAACCCCGGTTCCTGCACCGGTATCTCAACACCAATCACCTTCAGTATGGTGGACGGCTTCTTCATCCATGCCATAACCGCTGTGAGCCCAAATATGCGGAGGAACAAACATACTTACGAGCTCACCTCCAAGGTCGTTGATAAGCTCATTCATGGACTCACTGTTCCAAGCACGTCAAGGCATGCCATGGAAGGTAAGCTTTGTTAAAAACTCAACCTCAGAGGGCACTGAGCCCCATCCTGGGTGCCACTGATCAAAGCTCACCAGCGTGCCATCGCAGAACAAACTCCGGGAAGATTCGAACACACGACTGCAGTCGAAAGTTGTCCGGAACCTGACAAAGAAATTAGCCGGTGGCGGACAGACTTCGACGAGTAAGTCACTTATTTGGATGCCGTACGCAATGCCAAGAGCTTTGACAAGGTCGTCCGGTGAGACGGGAGGCCAGTCGCCGTTGATGGTTACCATCAGCACTTTGCCGGCAAACTGGTCGTCAAGCGCCGCCATGCCACTATTGAGCGACAGCACGCAGTGACCGAAGGCAGGATGGACCTCAGGATCTCCGGCTCGAAGATCCGTGTTGACCGGAGACATGATAGTGCGCTTGAGTACAGGGAGTACATGAGGGGATTTGGGGGAACTAGAGTAGGAATCGAGATTCCGGTGGCACCCCGGCTCAGAGAAACCGGAACGCCCCGTATTCCAGCCGAGAGATCGAGGAGAAGTCTTCTGGAATACGGCACTGCTTAGCATAGAACAAACCAGCTTTCTATTATTGCACGAATATGAATACAAGGTCTCTGATATTACAATGAATAGCATCGGCACGACGACACTACACCATCCTTAGTTGCTCTATGCAAGCAGCAGAACAACTCGAAGCAGTGGAACAACGACGACGGTGGCGAACTGCACTCTGCAGGGACTCTGGCTGGAACGCTTATCCTAGCTTGCACGAACAGAAACCATGACAAGCAAGCAATCAAATCCGCATAACACGCAAACTGGCATGACACGCCCGGTCGATTACATTGAATGTACTTGTAAGCTCACAATAACCGTAAGCATTCAAGACATACAACGACATGGCAATTACATGTTAAACACGGATTAACATTATATTATCCGAACAACATAGCCTGAACAACATAATACAGCTAGAAAAATATGAGCATGGCATGGACATATAATCATGATGACACTATCATGCAACATGATGACATTATCATGCACCAACTTACTCTGCTCGGGTTATCTCGTAACCATCACATGCAACACTTACCAACCTCGGACATCACACGATCATCTCAGGATCAAATCAAGCTTGGTACAAACAATGCCGTAGTAATCATTAAATGACCACAAGGAGCTTGATCTTTACCCACGATTCTCGCACAACATCACGAATATCCAACAATTCGGTATCCTCGATACCACGGTGATCATTCACGGATCACAAATGGAACCACTCTGGGCTCAACGGGTTACCGCGTAACCAAATGGTGATCATTCACGGATCACAAACGAAACCCCTCTGGGCTCAACGGGTTACCTCATAACCAAACGGTGATCATTCACGGATCACATAACCAACTTATCTCATCATCGAACCGGGGTTGTTATTAAGCACATTATTATTATTACTGTTGACTCACAGTGTGACCGACTACGAACTGGGCCCTTATCCGCGGGCACGGCTATCGATAGATTTGTATACACTCTGCAGAGGTTAGCACACTGTACCCACACCAAGGAACCCATAGCCTCGCACTCCCATTCGGGTGGACCAACGGCGTTCCGACAAAACCGTCCTACTGCCATGACACTCTCCCGGCCACTCCGACTCACTCCCCACTAGGCTAAGTCCTGGGTGGCCCCGTGCCTACCAAAGGCACCAATGGCCATCGTCTTGGCAAAACGGCCACCATCGTGGCAAAAACGGTCCCAAACGGGGACAAGGATCAATAACAACAACAACAGGCACACATGGCTTATGTCCGCCTACCTGATCAGGGTATCGCGCACCCATAACCTTCCCTTGTTGGAGGCACCGGCGAGAGACACGACAATAGACCCAGTTAGGACCTTCCCATAAAGGGAAGCGTGGTTGCACTGGTCAGCTCGATATGGTGGCACCATGACTCAGCCAACATTTGTTCAAGTTCAATTCAATCTTGTTAAACTTGAATGCAAATATGCCGAGTCATGATAAAATAACATGATGCAATGACAATGCATGAGCATGATATCAACATAAGCATGAGGGTACAATATAACTATCCACCATATCAACAATCAATCATATCCAACTGAGCATGGCATAATGATGAGCATGAGTATTACAAGTACAACACTACTCATAGCATAACATGACCAGTATCATCAACAATAAGTACCATGCAAGAACACATCAATCACATAATCGAGTAAACACTTAACTAACTGACAACAAGGAACAATACATATTAACGGTACTCGGTAACCAACGTCAGTCATGCACCAAAGAACATGACCAACCCAACATGTATTGCTATCAAGCATGAACTGAAAGTAATACTAGCAAGTAGAACATGATAACAGAGTGTAAGAAAACATAGCAAGACGGTAACCACCGATCCATAAACATAACCGAAATAACGACAGCAGTAGCAAACAAACATGCAGTTATTAAAGATTCAATTTGAAAACCAATGCTACTGCATGGCTATCATGCAAATGGTGGTTGTGGCTTGCCTAGGGATGAAGAATACACCGGGTAGAAGTGCGGAACGATCGCGGAACGAACCGCCGGGAAAGATTCTCTCTCGGAGGGGGCTGATTAGGGGAAGGGCAAAAAGGTCATTTTCACAGTGTCAAACCATAGTGAAAATGAAACCAACAGAACGGGCTCGACGAGACGAAGATGTGGGCTTTGGAATCACCTCAATCGGAGCTGGGAGTAAAAAGATATAGTTTTTTTTTTCGCCAGGACCTTTTCTCGCAATAAAATCATCACAACAGGGCCCTTGGTGAAAAAACAGAACGCCGCCTTTTTCCGTAATATGCTTTCCAGCAGAGAAAACGTAAACCTGGGTCAAGCAGAGCCAAAGTTTGCCGGAAGGGAAGACGTATTCATGGGAATACGCTTCCACTTATCCTAGTCACAGAGGCGGGGCCGGGCCGACTCACGCCAAGTGGGGCCCACACGACTTCTCTCTCTCCCGCTCCTCCTCCTTCCCCGACGCGGGCGCAGAACAGAGGAAGGGGTCAACGGAACCGGTGCTCGCCCGGTCGACTCCGGCCACCTCCCGTGGAGCTCGGACCACCAGAGCGACCGCGAGGACGAGGAGCTCCTGCCTGGACCATCCCCTTCTGCCAGAGAGTGCTAGGGAGGGCAAGGCCATGGTCGCCAGCGGAAAGTGGCTTCGGCCGGAGTTGGGACACGGCACTCTATCCACAGAAAGATGGAGGCGCGGTGCTGGGAAGTATCAGGGGCGGTGCAGGAGGTCTATGGTAGTGGAGAGAGGGAGGGAGGAGCTCGGCGTTGAGTGAATTTAGGCCGAGGCCGAGGCGGGCACGATGGCCATGGGGGAGGAAAGGGAGGCGCTCGAGCTCCGGGGAGTGGTCGGGGAGGCTTCTAGGATGCGGGGAGGCCAGTGGTGAGGAGAACGGGACGGGGTGGCCTTATATAGGCAGGGGCGAGAGGCAAGTGCTCGGGTGCCGCCAGGCACGTCCGGCTGAGGCTCGGACGAGCTCATCAAGCACCGGAGGGTGCGGGAACACGACGAGCCATTGATTCAGAGGTCATGGAGGGGTAGACGATGCCGGAGAGCAGAGGAAGAGGCCGAGGTGAGCTTGGAGCCAAACAGAGCACTGTGCCCGCGTGGGCGTTCGGCGGCGAGCGTCGGTGAGGAAACGGACGGAGGGGGAGATGGGTCCAGGGGAACGACGACAACGAGAGGAAGACAATGGACACGGTCACGCTGCCAAGAAGGCGCATTTAGGGAGGAGGTGTCGAAGCACAAAGCGACCACGGACGCTGCCATCGCACCGTAGCTGGCGTGCCTTTGTGATGCCATTAACGCGTCACCGCGTGCACCAGCATGTGGCGGGGAGATGGGCTTGAACATGTTGTCTAGTGTTAAGTCCTTCTAGGGTAGGTTCCAAGCCGCGGTGGTAGATCGATGAAAACTGCTCTGGTTAAATGGCAAGTAACCTCTGAAGTTTACTGCAGTAAACTTGGTCATGAACTACTGATCAACAGGAAGGAGATTGGGAGCAATGGAGTTGTCTGCGAGGTTTAGGGTAAGAAGGACTTTCATCCTGGTAACTTTGAGAAGATTTGGACCAAGATAAATCATTGTTGCTTCACAACTGCATATTTAGTCCAGAATCAAGATCATGGTGGTGCACTCACATGGGGTATCAAATTGATCTGAATTTTGTCAAGGCTTAGTGATTTGGTCACAGTAAGGAGCTGTAAAAATTTCATACCAATTGGATTCACCAAAATGGTACTTCCTTCATAGCTATCTTCACTGACCAGAATCTTACATGAATTTTGGAGAAATATTGGCTAAGTGAAATGGTTCCAAATTTGGTGGAGAGAAGTTATTAGGCTAGGAGAACAATCTGGTAATTTATCAGGATTTTTGAAGCAATACAAATTATACTTGCTTCACAACCTGAAAATATTGCCAGAATCAAAGATTTGGTCTTGTTCTCACATAGATGATTGGATGGGGATGAAATTTGGAGGAGGGTAATTATATGAGCACATGAAGAGGCATGCAAAATTTCAACTTATTTGAATAACCCTAGCTAGTACTTCCTTCACAATGGCTTTTGTCTGACAAAAACTTTGAAAAATCACCGAGGAAGATTGGCTAGGTAAATAAAGTTTAATTTTGGCATGAGGCAATTATTTGGACATAAGAGAATGCCCAACAAGTTTGGGAGCAAACAAGATTGGATAGGTGGCACTTCCTTCACAAAATGCCACTCTGGACAGAAATGAAGAATAATTATTGGGGGAATTATTCTTGGGCTAGGACAGGAAATTTTGGGCATATTTGAGCAACATATGACCCAAAGGAATTACGAGAATTATTTGGGAATTTTTGGATGGACAGAAATATAAGTTGCTTCACAACCTAGGGCAGACAGGGTTATTCCTTTAATAGAAAAAGGAATTTTCCCTAGAAGAAGAAATTAGGGTTTGGTCAAGCAGTGGAGTGACATGATCTTGGCAAGGTTTTGAGAATCATGAGTCACTTGGGAGAGGAAATGAAGATGATTTACCAGGTGACAAGGCCACAGAACCACTCCAAAAAGAAAAACAGAGCAAAACCCAATTAAATTAAAAGAAAAAGAAAAGGGCCAAAAACCAGGCTGTTACAAACCTTCCCCCCTTAAAGAAATCTCGTCCTCGAGATTTGATTGCTCAGGTAACAAGTATGACTTTAGGACACCGTTTCCAACTCGGGTGTCCTTTTCCTTTAGTTATTGTTCCCCCAAGAATTTCAGATGATTAACTTACCTTGCTCTGGGGTGGCTTGCTTCACCTTTCCCCAAATTCTGACGGGTCTTTGCTCATATACCAATTCCTTTTTACTGGCGTTGATTCTCCATACCTGGGGTGATATCCAATGGATCTGAGCATAAATTTTCTTTTGGTGATGAAAACCTTTTTACTCTTGTCATGGGGTTACTTCAAACAAATGCAGGCCTTCCGGTTTCAATAAATGCTGAGAATTAATCATGGCCATCTTCTGATGGGATCTGACTGTCCGTAGGTGGTACTGATTTATTTTGATTTATTTCTTTGGCTCAGTCATGGGATATCTACCAAAGATTTGACTCCCTTATGTCGTGCGAAATATAGCAGGGTATATACTTATAACTGTAGCATACCTCAAATATTAACATCTTGAGACTGTCCGGATAGGTATGCTGGTGGGAAGATACTTTTCATGACAGGTTGTCCGGGTACTAGGTTACACAAGTGGATATACCTGGTCCGAGCTGATTGTTCGATTTTTGATTTGCCCATGTTGTCGGTATACCCAGATGTGGTAATAAGCTGTGCGATGCTTTCTACTGTTGCTGAAGTCAAACTGCTGAGGTTGCAAAAGAATCTTGGACTTGACAGAACACATTTGGATATTCTGCACTAACCATTTTTTTCTTTAAGCGAGTCAGCGGGATATGAAGTCCTTGTAGAGCAGAGTAATCCACTGAGGGTATGGCTTTGTGGCTCCATATGTAATCTGGCCACTAACTGACTTGGGTATCCGGACCCTGATGGTCGTGCAAAAATCATCATACCTTTGCTGTCAGTCTCACCCTTTAACGGTCATGATTTTCTTTGTCAGGATATCTTACTGAAATAACTTGGCCACACATGTCCTTGATTCTTCGTATGACCATGACTGTGGTTAGTGCAATATTGTTGGCATTATTCCTTTTGCTTATTTTCTGACCTGAGTCCACACACATATGACATATGTTTGGGGCTTGTAGCTGTACAGAGCTCATTGCTGAGGCCAATCATACAAGAAGGCGATAAGGTTTTAGGACATCTCCTTATCAGTTGCGGGAATAATGACCGTGATGACCATTGTCAAGACCGTTGATTCTGTGATGTCTTAACCAGATCTTATAGATCCTCGTATTACATACGATGGGTATCTCTGCTTATCTTCATTTGCATGATTCATGAGGTTGGGGAATCCTTACTTTCCTTAGGTATATCTGTTGGATCAGTGCCATATCCCGTATGAGTGACTGATTTGATCGGGGATACATGCTTACCATATGTATAATAACCATATGCAACTGAATACCCGATTATTACGGCAGGCATATGTTTTGACTGAATTGTACCTCTGACAAAATTATTGCAAATCTGATCCTTGAGAAGTACTGCCATATACTGCCAACTCATCATATAATCTTTGAGGATGGTGCATAGTGTGGTACTGACGCAGACTGGGTGGCTTACGAGGGAATCCATCCGAGTAGCTTGCTGAGGAAGATTCTTAGATTCTGCTCGAGGCTTTTGTCTGGGTAGCGTGTAGAAGAAATCTTGATATCTTACACACGAAGCTTGGTCGGATTATTGTGCTGGAGAAGCCTGAGTTCCGTACTTGAGAAGCTTCTCCTCGGGTTTGCTTGTTGAGAAAAATTCATTTCCGTCTGTCAGAAGTTTTTACCGAGGTATCTTGTTGAGAAAGACCGGGTATCTTGGACCGTACATTGTTCACATATTATGCTGAGGAATATTGAGGAGCCTTGCATCATAAATTTCTTCCGATAACGTGTGAAGAAGACTGAGTGATAACCCACAAGTATAGGGGGTCGCAACAGTTTTCGGGGGTAGAGTATTCAACCCAAATTTATTGATTCGACACAAGGGGAGCCAAAGAATATTCTCAAGTATTAGCAGTTGAGTTGTCAATTCAACCACACCGGATAACTTAGTATCCGCAACAAAGTATTTAGTAGCAAAGTAGTATGGAAGTAACGGTAATGGTAGCAAAAGTAATATTTTTGGGTTTTGTAGTGATTGTAATAAAGAGTAAACGGAAAAGTAAATAAGCGGAGAACAATATGTGAAAAGCTCGTAGGCATTGGATCGGTGATGGAAAATTATGCCGGATTCGGTTCATCATGTAACAGTCATAACATAGGGTGACACAGAACTAGCTCCAATTCATCAATGTAACGTAGGCATGTATTCCGAATATAGTCATACGTGCTTATGGAAAAGAACTTGCATGACATCTTTTGTCCTACCCTCCCGTGGCAGCGGGGTCCTAATGGAAACTAAGGGATATTAAGGCCTCCTTTTAATAGAGTACTAGACCAAAGCATTAACACATAGTGAATACATGAACTCCTCAAACTATGGTCATCACCGGGAGTGGTCCCGATTATTGTCACTTCGGGGTTGCCGAATCATAACACATAGTAGGTGACTGTAGACTTGCAAGATAGGATCAAGAACTCACATATATTCATGAAAACATAATAGGTTTAGATCTGAAATCATGGCACTCGGGCCCTAGTGACAAGCATTAAGCAAAGAAAAGACATAGCAACATCAATCTCATAAAATAGAGGATAATAGGGATCGAACCCTAACAAAACTAACTCGATTACATGATAAATCTCATACAACCCATCACCGTCAAGCAAGCCTACGATGGAATTACTCACGCACGGCGGTGTGAGCATCATGAAATTGGTGATGGAGGATGGTTGATGATGACGATGGCGACGGATTCCCCTCTCCGGAGCCCCGAACGGACTCCAAATCAGCCCTCCCGAGAGAGTTTAGGGCTTGGCGGCAGCTCCGTATCGTAAAACGCAATGAATATTTCTCTCTGTTTTTTTCTCCCCGAACACGAATATATGTAGTTGGAGTTGAGGTCGGTGGAGCTCCAGGGGGCCCATGAGGCAGGGGGCGCCCCCACCCTCGTGGAAAGGGTGTGGCCCCCCTGGCCTTGATTCTTTCGCTAGTATTTTTATTATTTCCAAAAATAATCTCCGTGAAGTTTCAGGTCATTCCGAGAACTTTTGTTTCTGCACAAAGATAACACCATGGCAATTCTGCTGAAAACAGCGTCAGTCCGGGTTAGTTCCATTCAAATCATGCAAGTTAGAGTCCAAAACTAGGGCAAAAGTGTTTGGAAAAGTAGATACTGACGGACGTATCAACTCCCCAAGCTTAAACCTTTGCTTGTCCTCAAGCAATTCAGTTGACAAACTGAAAGTGATAAAGAAAAACTTTTACTACCTCTGTTTGCTCTTGTTGTTGTAAATATGTAAAGCCAGCATTCAAGTTTTCAGCAAAGATTATGAACTAACCATATTCACAATAACTCTTAGGTCTCATGTTTACTCATATCAATGGCATAATCAATTCACACACAATCAATGTCACATATTACGGTTAGTCACACAATATGCATGCCTACTTAAGCACACAAATCTCGCGGGGTCTCCGGTTCTAAGATCTAGCATGTTGTGACGGTGTGCACGAGGACGAATAAAGATAGGTCTAATTATTTCAGCAAAGCGCTCAAAATCCTCATAATCCTTTTTCTTGGATGGCTTAGGAGGAAAAGGCATGGGTTTCTGAACCCATGGCTCTCTTTCCTTACCGTGCTTCCTAGCAACAAAGTCTCTCTTATCATAACGTTGATTCTTTGATTATGGGTTATCAAGATCAACAAAGAGTTCAATTTCTACATCATTATCATTGCTAGGTTGAGCATCAACATGAACATCATCATTAACATTATAACTAGGTTCATGTTCATTACCGCAGTTGTGTTTCAAAGATCGTAAATAGAAATATCATTAGGATTCTCAGGTGTGTCAACAACAGGTTCACTAGAAGCATGCAAAGTCCTATCATTCTTCTTTTTCTTCTTTTTAGAAGGACTAGTTGCATCTACATTATTTCTCTAAGAATCTTGCTCAATCCTCTTAGGATGGCCTTCAGGATACAAAGGTTCCTGAGTCATTTTACCAGTTCTAGTAGCCACTCTAACAGAAAAATCATTATTCTTACTATTCAATCCATTGAGCAAATCATTCTAAGCCTTAAGTACTTGTTCTACTTGAGTGGTAACCATAGAAGCATGTTTACAAATGAGTTTAAGTTCACCTTTAACTCTAGACATATAATCACTCAAGTGTTCAATCATATAAGCATTTTGTTTAATTGTCTATGAAAATAAGCATTAAAATCTTCTTGCTTAATCATTAAGTTATCAAACTCATCCAAACATTGGCTAGCAAACTTAGTAGGAGGGATTTCAACTTTATCATATCTATAGAGAGAATTTACCTTTACTACCTGTGTCGGGTTATCAAGACCATGTGTTTCTTCTTCAATAGGTAATGGATTAAAATCATGTATTTCTTCAACATGCGGTAAATTAAGACCATGTATTTCTTCAACAGGCGGTAAATTAAGACCATGTATTTCTTCAACAGGAGGTAAATTCTTAACATCTTCAGCTTTTATACCTTTTTCTTTCATAGATTTCTTTGCCTCTTGCATATCTTCAAGATCGAGAAATAGAACACCCCTTTTTCTTCGGAGTTGGTTTAGGAATAGGCTCAGAGTTGGCTCGTGAAGTGTCCAATTATTTTCATTAGTCAACATATTATTCAATAGAATTTCAGCTTCATCTGGTGTTCTTTCCCCGAAAATGTAATCCAGCACAACTATCCGTGTGGTCTCCGGAAGCATCGGTTAGTCCATTATAAAAGATATCAAGTATTTCATTTTTCTTAAGAGGATGATCAGGCAAAGGATTAAGTAATTGGAGAAGCCTCCCCCAAGCTTGTGGGAGACTCTCTTCTTCAATTTGCACAAAACTATATATTTCCCTTAAAGCAGCTTGTTTCTTATGAGCAGGGAAATATTTAGCAGAGAAGTAATTACTCATATCCTGGGGACCACGCACACAACCAGGATCAAGAGAATTAAACCATATCTTAGCATCACCCTTTAATGAGAACGGAAATATTTTAAGGATACAATAGTAGCGAGTTTTCTCATCATTAGTGAACAGGGTGGCTATATCATTTAATTTAGTAAGATGTGCCACAACAGTTTTGATTCAGAGCCATAGAAAGGATCAGATTCAACCAAAGTAATTATATCGTGGTCGATAGAGAATTCATAATCCTTATCAAGAACAAAGATAGGTGAAGTAGCATAAGCAGGATCATATTTCATTCTAGCATTGAGTTTTTGTTTCAAATTAGCTAATAATTTCTTAAGATCACTTCTATCATTGCAAGCAAGAAAGTCTCTAGCAGTTTCTTCATCCATAACATAGCCCTCGTGCACAACAGCAATTCATATCTAGGGGAGAATCTTCATCATCACTTTCATCAATATTAGCAGTGTTCAATAATTTCATTCTCTCTAGCCCTAGCAAGTTGTTCATCAAGAAATTCACCAAGTGGCACAAAAGAGGTATCAAGCATAGAAGTAGTTTCATCATAAGTATCATGCATAGCAGTATGGCATCATCAATAACATGCGACATATCAGAATTAATAGCAGAAGCAGGTTTAGGTGTCGCAAGCTTACTCAAAATGTAAGGTGAATCAAGTGCAGAGCTAGATGGCGCTTCCTTACCTCCCTCGTAGTTGAGGGATAATTTTGGTTTTCTCGTCTTTCAAGTTCCTCATAGTGACCAGCAGATATAAATCCCAAGTGACTCAAAGAATAGAGCTATGCTCCCGGCAACAGCGCCGTAAAATAGTCTTGATAACCCACAAGTATAGGGGATCATAGCAGTTTTCGAGGGTAGAGTATTCAACCCAAATTTATTGATTCGACACAAGGGGAGCCAAAGAATATTCTCAAGTATTAGCAGTTGAGTTGTCAATTCAACCACACTGGATAACTTAGTATCTGCAGCAAAGTATTTAGTAGCAAAGTAGTATGGAAGTAACGGTAACGGTAGTAGCAAAAGTAATATTTTGGGTTTTGTAGTGATTGTAACAAGAGTAACGGAAAAGTAAATAAGCGGAGAACAATATGTGAAAAGCTCGTAGCCATTGGATCGGTGATGGAGAATTATGCCGGATGCGGTTCATCATGTAACACTAATAACATAGGGTGACACAGAACTAGCTCCAATTCATCAATGTAACGTAGGCATGTATTCCGAATATAGTCATACGTGCTTATGGAAAAGAACTTGCATGACATCTTTTGTCCTACCCTCCCGTGGCAGCGGGGTCCTAATGGAAACTAAGGGATATTAAGGCCTTCTTTTAATAGAGTACCGGACCAAAGAATTAACACATAGTGAATACATGAACTCCTCAAACTACGGTCATCACCGGGAGTGGTCCCGATTATTGTCACTTCAGTGGTTGCTTTGATCATAACACATAGTAGGTGACTATAGACTTGCAAGATAGGATCAAGAACTCACATATATTCATGAAAACATAATAGGTTCAGATCTGAAATCATGGCACTCGGGCCCTAGTGACAAGCATTAAGCATAGCAAAGTCATAGAAACATCAATCTCGTAACATAGTGGATACTAGGGATCAAACCTAACAAAACTAACCTTTCGATTACATGATAAATCTCATTCAACCCATCACCGTCTAGCAAGCCTCACGATGGAATTACTCACGCATCGCGGTGAGAATCATGAAATTGGTGATGGAGGATGGTTGATGATGATGATGGCGACGATTCCCTCTCCGGAGCCCCGAACGGACTCCAGATCAGCCCTCCCGAGAGAGTTTAGGGCTTGGCGGCAGCTCCGTATCGTAAAATGCGATGAATATTTCTCTCTGATTTTTTTCTCCCCGAACACGAATATATGGAGTTGGAGTTGAGGTCGGTGGAGCTCCAGGGGGCCCATGAGGCAGGGGGCGCCCCCACCCTCGTGGAAAGGGTGTGGCCCCCCTGGCCTTGATTCTTTCGCTAGTATTTTTTATTATTTCCAAAAATAATCTCCGTGAAGTTTCAGGTCATTCCGAGAACTTTTGTTTCTGCACAAAGATAACACCATGGCAATTCTGCTGAAAACAGCGTCAGTCCGGGTTAGTTCCATTCAAATCATGCAAGTTAGAGTCCAAAACTAGGGCAAAAGTGTTTGGAAAAGTAGAATCTGACGGAGACGTATCAACTCCCCAAGCTTAAACCTTTGCTTGTCCTCAAGCAATTCAGTTGACAAACCGAAAGTGATAAAGAAAAACTTTTACTACCTCTGTTTGCTCTTGTTGTTGTAAATATGTAAAGCCAAAGATTCAAGTTTTCAAAGAAAGATTATGAACTAACCATATTCACAATAACTCTTAGGTCTCATGTTTACTCATATCAATGGCATAATCAATTCACACACAATCAATGTCATATATTACGGTTAGTCACACAATATGCATGCCTACTTAAGCACACAAATCTCGCGGGGTCTCCGGTTCTACGATCTAGCATGTTGTGACAGTGTGCACGAGGACGAATAAATGTGTGGAAGAATTGGTGCAAATAGCGGTAAACCAAGTGCTAGCTTAGCCAGGTAGCAACCTAGACTAGCTCGGAGGCGAGGACGCACTCGATAAACCTGTAGTGGGACACGAAGGTCGCGACCACATTATTATCAAGCGGGCGGAAAAAGATCCGTACTCGTCCAAGGAATAGGATAGCGGGGGAAAACTGAGGCTGCTGTCATTTCCCTTTCTTGATAACTAAGATCATTAAGGGTTGCCAACACGACAAAATAAAAGAGCGATTCGGGATAGAAGCATGTCCATCACCGAAACGATATGCGGCGATGAAAGGAGGATATCGGCGAGATACCTGAGCACCATTTTTGCAATCGGTGTCGGGATCACTTGGCATCACTCTGCTGGGACAGAAATGACACCAAACACCAAAGAACGAGCAAGAAAATAAAACTGGAGAAATGCAGGAGCTGAGCTGTAGTGGATCTGAACCGATGCCAGCTACACTCACTAGATAACTGTTAGCAACAAATACTAAGGCTATATGCATGCTATGCAACAAACAAATGCAGCAACCAAATGCAATAAACAAGACGGACTTTAAACTACTGATTTCTACCGGTTTCTACCGCATGCGCTGACTAGGGCGTCCTACAGCCAGACCTACTCTGATACCAAGTGATGTGGCACCCCGGCTCAGAGAAACCAGAACTCCCCGTATTCCAGCCCAGAGATCGAGGAGAAGTCTTCTGGAATATGGCACTGCTTAGCATAGAACAAACCAGATTTCTATTATTACACGAATATGAATACAAGGTCTCCGATATTACAATGAATAACATCGGCACGGCGACACTACGCCATCATCAGTTGCTCTATGCAAGCAGCAGAACAACTCGAAGCAGCGGAAAAACTTCTAGCAGCGAAACAACGACGACGGTGGTGAACTCCACTCCGCAGGGACTCTGGCTGGAACGCTTATCCTAGCTCGTACGAACGGAAACCATGACAAGCAAGCAATCAAATCCGACATGACCTACAAACTGGCATGACACGCCAGGTTAGTACATTGAATGTACTTGCAAGCTTACAATAACCAGAAGCATTCAAGACATACAACAGCATGGCAATTATAGGTTAAACACGGATTAACATTATATTATCCGAACAACATAGCCTGGACAACATATAATCATGATGACACTATCATGCAACATGATGACATTATCATGCACCAACTTACTCTGCTCGGGTTATCTCGTAACCATCACATAAAGACTTACCAACCTCGGACATCACACGATCATCTCAGGATCAAATCAAGCTTGGTATAAACAATACCGTAGTAATCATTAAATGACCACAAGGAGCTTGATCTTTACCCACGTTTCTCGCACAACATCACGAATATCCAATAATTCAGTGTCCTCGATACCATGGTGATCATTCACGGATCACAAACGGAACCACTCTGGGCTCAATGGGTTACCTCGTAACCAAACGGTGATCATTCACGGATCACAAACGGAACCCTTCTGGGCTCAACGGGTTACCTCGTAACCAAATGGTGATCATTCACGGATCACATAACCAACTTATCTCATCATCGAACCAGGGTTGTTATTAAGCACATTATTATTATTACTGTTGACTCACAGTGTGACCACTACAAACTGGGCCCTTATCCGCGGGCACGGCTATCGATAGATTTAGTATACACTCTGCAGAGGTTAGCACATTGTACCCACACCACGGAACCCATGGCCTCGCACTCCCATTCGGGTGGACCAACGGCATTCCGACAAAACCGTCCTACTGCCATGACACTCTCCCGGCCACTCCGACTCACTCCCCACTGGGCTAAGTCACAGGTGGCCCGTGCCTACCAAAGGCACCAACGCCAACGTCAGGCAAAACGGCCACCATCGTGGCAAAAACGGTCCCAAACGGGGACAAGGATCCATAACAACAACAACGGGCACACAAGGCTTATGTCCGCCTACCTGATCAGGGTAGCGCGCGCCCATAACCTTCCCTCGTTGGAGGCACCGGCGAGAGGCACGACAATAGACCCAGTTAGGACCTTCCCATAAAGGTAATCGTGGTTGCACTAGTCAGCTCGATATGGTGGCACCATGACTCAGCCAACATTTGTTCAAGTTCAATTTAATCCGGTTAAACTTGAATGCAAATATGCCGAGTCATGATAAAATAACATGATCAAGCTACTACTACTACTACTACTACTACTACTACTACTACTACTACTACTACTACTACAACTACTACTACTACTACTACTACTACTACTACTACTACTACTACTACTACTACTACTACTACTACTACTACTACTACTACTACTACTACTACTACTACTACTACTACTACTACTACTACTACTACTACTACTACTACTACAACTACTACTACTACTACCATTTATGTGGGGCTTAATTCCACCTCCCTGTGCGCGCCTCAACACCTGTGGGCCCTCGGTTCTCCATCGACGCATTTCTTCCTCCTATATATACCCATGTACCTGGAAACATCATATATGAGCAAAAACCCTATTTCCACTACCGAACCTCTGCACCCGTGAGATCCCATCTTAGGGCCTTTTTCCGGCTTTCCTCACGGAGGGGGCATTGGTCACGGAGGGCTTCTACATCAACACCATAGCCTCTCTGATGATGTGTGAGTAGTTTACCTCAGAACTTCAGGTCCGTAGTTATTAGCTAGATGGCTTCTTCTATCTCTTTGGATCTCAATACAAAGTTCTCCTCGATCTTCTTGGAGATCTATTCGATGTAATATTTTTTTTGCGTGTGTCTGCCGAGATCCGGCGAATTGTGGGTTTATGATCAAGTTTATCTATGAACAATATTTGAATCTTCTCTGAATTCTTTTATGTATGATTGGTTATCTTTGCAAGTCTCTTCAATTATTAGTTTGGTTTGGCCTACTAGATTGATTTTTCTTGCAATGGGAGAAGTGCTTAGCTTTGGGTTCAATCTTGCGGTGTCCTTTCCCAAAGGATGAAAGGCAACAAGGCACGTATTGTATTGTTGCCATCGAGGATAAAAAGATGGGGTTTATATCATATTGCATGAGTTTATCCCTCTACATCATGTCATCTTACTTAAAACATTACTCTGTTCTTATGAACTTAATACTCTAGATGCATGCTGGATAGCGGTCGATGTGTGGAGTAATAGTAGTAGATTTAGAATCGTTTCAGTCTACTTGTCACGGACGTGATTCCTATATACATGATCATTCCTAGATATTCTCATAACTATGCTCAATTCTATCAATTGCTCGACAGTAATTCATTTACCCACCGTAATACTTATGCTCTTGAGAGAAGCCACTAGTGAAACCTATGGCCCCGGGTCTATCTTCCATCATATTAATCTTCCAACACTTAGTTATTTTTATTGCCGTTTATTTTACTTTGCATCTTTATTTCTCTTTATCATAAAAATACCAAAAATATTATCTTATAATATCTATCAGATCTCACTCTCGTAAGTGACCATGAAGGGATTGAAAACCCCTTTATCGCATTGGTTGCGAGGTTCTTATTTGTTTGTGTAGGTGCGTGGGACTCGAGCGTGATCTCCTACTCGATTGATACCTTGGTTCTCAAAAAGTGAGGGAAATACTTACGCTAGTTTACTGCATCACCCTTTCCTCTTCAAGGGAAAACTAATGCAGTGCTCAAGAGGTAGCAAGAAGGATTTTTGGCGCCGTTGCCGGGGAGATTCGCGCCAAGTCAAGTCAAGATTTGACTCCCAACAACAAGCCATTTTTGGTGCCGTTGCCGAGTCTACACAAGTCAAGGCATACCAAGTACCCATCACAAACTCTTATCCCTCGCATTACATTATTGGCCATTTGTCTCTCGTTTTCCTCTCCCCCACTTCACCCTTGCCGTTTTATGCGCCCTCTCTTTTCCGTTCGCCTCTTTTTCACTTGTTTCTTGTTTGCTTGTGTGTTGGATTGCTTGCTTGTTACGATGGCTCTACCTAGATTTGGTGATCTTCACCTTAAGAGGTTAGAAGAGATCGAAAGCAACGTCAGGAGTTTTATGACTTTACAATTTGAGCATAATAATTTCTTTAGGAATGAGCTTAAGGAACAAAAAAGCTTTATGGGTTATATGAATAAAGAGCTCGATGATATGTCTAAAGAATTTTATGGATTGAAATCTCAGATTGCTCATCTCGAAAAATTAATAGCTGAAGTTTGGATAAGGTGCCACCTTAGTTAATAAGATGACCGCTAAGCCGGATTTTTTTTGTGAAAATAAAGATGAAGATCTAAAAGTTATTGATGTGTCTCCTATTAAATCTTTGTTTTGCAATATGAATCTTGATAATGAGGGGACTGAAGATGAGCCACCTTTACCTAGAAGGCGTTCCAAAAATTCAGAGTTTTTAGAACTTGATGCAAAAATTGGTAAAAGTGGGATTGAAGAAGTCAAAACTTTAGATATCAATGAACCCACCATTTTGGATTTCAAGGAATTTAATTATGACAATTGCTCTTTGATAGATTGTATTTCCTTGTTGCAATCCGTGCTAAATTCTCCTCATGCTTATAGTCAATATAAAGCCTTTACTAAACATATCGTTGATGCTTTAATGCAATATTATGAAGAAAAACTTGAGTTGGAAGTTTCTATCCCTAGAAAACTCTATGACGAGTGGGAACCTACTATTAAAATTAAAATTAAAGATCATGAATGCTATGCTTTGTGTGATTTGGGTGCTAGTGTTGCCACGATTCCAAAAACTTCATGTGATTTGCTAGGATTCCGTGAATTTGATGATTGTTCTTTAAACTTGCACCTTGCGGATTCCACTATTAAGAAAACTATGGGAAGAATTAATGATGTTCCTATTGTTGCAAAGAGGAACTATGTGCCCGTAGATTTCATCGTTCTTGATATAAATTGCAATTCTTCATGTCCTATTATTCTTGGTAGACCTTTCCTTAGAACGATTGGTGCAATTATTGATATGAAGGAAGGGAATATTAGATTCCAATTTCCGTTAAGGAAAGGCATGGAACACTTTCCTAGAAAGAAAATAAAATTACCTTATGAATCTATTATGAGAGCCACTTATGGATTGTCTACCAAAGATGGCAATACTTAGGTCTATCCTTGCTTTCATGCCTAGCTGGGGGCGTTAAACGATAGTGCTTGTTGGGAGGCAACCCAATTTTTATTTTAGTTTTTTGCTTTTTGCTTCTGTTTAGGAATAAATATTTGATCTAGCCTCTGGTTAGATTTTTTTTTATGTTTTAATTAGTGTTTGTGCCAAGTTAAACCTATAGGATCTTCTTGGATGATAGTTATTTGATCTTGCTGAAAATTCCAGAAACTTTCTGTTGACGAAAACAATTGTTAAAAATCACCAGAACATGATAAAATATTGATTCCAATTTCATCAGATCAATAAACAAATTTTTTATGTCTTCCTATTTTGGTATATTTTTCTGAGTTCCAGAAGTTTGCGTTAGTTACATATTACTACAGACTGTTCTGTTTTTGACAGATTCTGTTTTTCGTGTGTTGTTTGCTTATTTTGATGAATCTATGGCTAGTAAAATAGTTTATAAACCATAGAGAAGTTGGAATACATTAGTTTTAACACCAATATAAATAAATAATGATTTCATTACAGTACCTTGAAGTGGTGTTTTGTTTTCTTTCGCTAACGGAGCTCATGAGATTTTCTGTTAAGTTTTGTGTTGTGAAGTTTTCAAGTTTTGGGTAAAGATTTGATGGATTATGGAACAAGGAGTGGCAAGAGCCTAAGCTTGGGGATGTGTCGGGGGAAATCTGTACCACCACGGACACCTACGGGACCGAGGCCCCTTTTCGATTCGGCAGGGGTGGAGATTGCGCAAAGAGCGGATCGAGACGATCACACGAGGGATTTACCCTGCTTGAGCTCTCCTGAGAGATAATACTCCTACCGATGCTTGTCTGGTTGTATTGTGTTCTTGCTAGGGAGGCGTCGGGAGCTACAAAACCTAGCTTGAGAGTCGGTGGCCTCGTGCATTTGAGCTGAACCGGAACGAGCGAACCCCTTTCTACGTTGCGCTCGGGCCTCCTTTTATAGGCACAAAGGGGTCACCACGGTGGCAAGTAGACGAGGGTAGAATAGGAAAATAGAGGTTGGTACACCGCTTGTACAAAGGTTAATAAAGGACTATACCTAACTCGACGGCAAGGGACAAGAGCCATAAATGCCCGCCCTGTCGCCTGAAAAAGTGCAACCTGGACCGTCAAGTGCACCTCCGTTTGCCACGACGACAGCCTTTGTCGGCGCCGCTTATCGCCCGCTCCCTCATTGGCTGCGCAGCCCGCCCGACACGTGCGCTGGGAAGCCCCATGGCGACATCGTTGGTGGATGAGCTGGAGCGGAGAGGAAGAGAGGTTACTGCCGCTGGCAAGGTTCTTGTCGGCTTGGGAGCTTGTCGCTCACCAAGCCTTCCCGGCAAGCTCCTCTTGCCGGGCCTTGCTTCCTTCATGCCTCAAGTGGCCTTCCCGCAAGCTCCTCTTCTTGGGGCCTTCTTCGTGCCTATGGTGGCCTTCCCGGCAAGCTCCTCTTGCCGGGGTCTTGTCTCTTTGACTGAGAACACTTTGTTCTTGAATGGCCAAAAGGGCCACGAAGAGCCTTGGTGATCATCCGGCAAGCCTTACCACGGGCGCTCTGTTGCTCATGCACAAGCACGTGGGTACTAGGGTACCCCTACTTTAGTACACCGGCTGGGAGCCCCCTGCCTGGGCCATACACTTCTGCAAGCCGAAGCTGTTGGGCGTGCCCAAAATAAATCTGCCAGTAGCAGGCCTGAATCACACCGTTGCTCACCCCGGACCCACCACGTCCCCCACTAACGGCACGCGTCGAGCACGGCGTTATGGGAGAAATCGTGGGCGAGATCGTGGGGGAATCTTTTGCTAGGGAGCGCGAAACGTCCGCCCCCTCCCTCTTTATAAGCAGAGGATATCGGGGCAGCAGCCCACTCGCCATTGTCACATCGAAACCCCGCTGCTTCCCTTTTCTTCTCGAGCCCAAAAGAGAGCGACGCCGTCCCTCCATCGCCACCGGCACCATCAACGCCGCCGACCTCCTCCACCACCTCTCCTCATGGCTCAAGGTCGACAAGGGAAGAGGCGCGAAATCGGCGAGGCGGCTCGCCAGCGCTATGCAAGGAACGGGCCCTCTTGACCCAAGCTTGACGCGAAGGCGTTGCGGAAGGAGTTCTACCTCTTCTGGGCGACAGAGACGCGGGCACACCCGCGCACGAGGGTGATTTCTGCTGCCACATCCGAGAAGGTCTCCGTCGGGTATCCCTTCTTCGCGCTTTTCTTCTACTGCGGGCTCTGCCCGCCCTTCTCTGAATTCTTTTGTGATATCATGAACACCTATGGCCTCCACCTCCTTGATTTCACCCCCAACGCCGTCCTCACCATGGCGGTTTTCGCCCACCTTTGTGAGAATTTTGCTCGGGGTCCACCCAAATGTCGCCCTCTTCCGTCACTTCTTTATGCCTCGTGCAAGAGAGGAGAGCCACTTGCCGAGGATTAGCTTGGATCTCTAGGGTCGGGCAAGAAAGACGCATACTTGGAGGGAGTTCCGTGAGTAAGTGGGATGAGTGGAGAGGCAATCGGTGTTGGATTATTGAGGAGAACCATGACCTTTCACTACTGTCATGAGACCCCAATAGTGCGTGGCAATGGTGGAGTAACTTGGCCTTGGGAGGACGAGAAGCCGCAGATTGTCGTGACCCGGATTTTGCGCCTTAGGCTTGCCGGATCGACCGTGAGGCGCAGCTTGGCAGATTTCCTCCGGCCGCATCGCACCTTGCAGGAGAGGGGAGACCTTCTTGGGAATTCAAGAACGCGGCAGACATCATGAGGTTGCGCCGGGCCTCAATCGGAACTTCAGTCTTGGAGCCGACGGCGATGCTGCAGGAGCTGTTCAAGCATGATCCCGAGCACCCGAGTGGTTCAAAGGTTGGGAAGGAGTCGTCCCTTGTGCAACAACTCATCGTTGGACCGCATCCGCGCCATGATGCCGGGCGTGCGATTCCCATGGAATCGTTCCGACTGGCAGAGCCTCCCGGCAGACGTCAGGCGGCGCTTCTTGACGGCTTGGAGGAAATCGCGGTCCACGCCGACGAGAAGAAGTGGCTCACCCGTGACACCACCGACCAGGAGATGGCGCGCATCGCCACAAGGCTGGAGGAGGCGGCAGCCGTCGCTGCCACTGGTGCCTTCGGGTTTACCGTGGAGGAGGCAGAGGCAGCCAAGGTGGCGAGCCTTGCCGACCGGGAAGAGTTCGCCGTCGAGGGGGAGCAGGTCGAGCCCGAAGCCGAGCCCAGCCGAGCCAGCCGAGGACGCCGCTGCTTCCGCCATCCAGCACTGCCATGGCCGGAGCCCCGGCTCCGCCAAGGAGGCGTCTTCGAGGTCCGGAGACGAGGCGACGGCAGGCGCCAACAACAAGCCATACTGGGCGACAAGCTCTCATCAAGGCAAGTACGGTTGTCGCTGGAGCGCCCCACACGGTGCCGCCATTAATCGAGGCGGAATCTTCCGGGCCGCCGCTTCCCGCCAAGCGCTCAAGGGAGCCTACCCCTCCACCTCTTTCAGACCGGAGGCGAGCCGGAGTTTGATCTCTCCGCGCTCGGCCCGACGAGGAGGAAGAAGAAGAGTGAGTCCCCACTTTGCGTTTGCATTTCTTTAATTCCATTGCTTCATCTTGAATCTGATTTGCTTCATTTTTCAGACTGACTGGCTCAAAGGGCGTCGAAGAGGGCCAAGACTCCATTGGTCGTTGTCGAAGACGATTCCCTTAATGGCGGCGGGAGGGACGTCAAGAGACTCCTTTGCCGGATCCGCAACCCCTTTCAACACTGGCAGCCTCAAAGACAGCCTGACCCCAGCTGTAAGAGTTTGAATTATTTCTACGGTTCGGTGTGCTTGGGTGCTTCTTTACCGATATCTGACTTGTTGATCTGTGTAGGGAGCAGGGCAGCCTCATCAGAGGCCCCGGAGGTCACTCCCAAGCTCAGCTGCTTCAACTACGCCGCCAAGGAGAGATCTCCGCCAAGGGAAGACTCTCGGCAAGGGAGGCCTCCCGACAAGGGAGCTTCTCGCAAGGGGCAGCGCCGACAACCCTCCGGTGGTGGAGACCGCGGCCACAGATCCCATTGCCGGTAATCTTCTTTCTTGAGAATTTCCCTTGGGTTCTTTTCTTCTGTTCTTCTTCTTGAACATTTGCATGACTCGTTCTTTTCTTTGATCTCCAGATCCATCCACGGAGAGCCGATGGAGACCGGTTGCCGGGCGAGGAGGACGCTCGCGGCAACAATGTCGACGCCACCAACATGGAGGAGGAGGCCGGCGTGATGGGTCCGCCGGGCGGAGAGGCCGCCGAGACCGCCGACGCAGTAGGGCCGGGAGGGGCTCAGGTGGTCATCGACGGCCCCGAGGCCTTGAGGCGCAGGGCGCTGGCACCGACCGCCGATCCCCTCGCCACCGATGCCACACCAGACTCCGAAGAGCCCCAGCCTGGCGCCAAAGATGTCGGGGGAAATCTGTACCACCACGGACAGCTACGGGACCGGAGCCCCTTTTCGGTTCGGCAGGGGGCGGAGATTGCGCGAAGAGCGGATCGAGACGATCACACGAGGGGATTTACCCAGCTGGAGCTCTGGAGAGATAATACCCTACCGCTGCTTGTCCGGTTGTATTGTGTTCTTGCTAGGGGCGCCGGGAGCTACAAAACCTAGCTTGAGAGTCGGTGGCCTCGCATTTGAGCTGAACCGAGCAGGCGAACCCCTTTCTACGTTGCCTTTCGGGCCTCCTTTTTATAGGCACAAAGGGGTCACCACAGTGGCAAGTAGACAGGGGTAGAATAGGAAAATAGAGGTTGGTACACCGCTTTGTACCAGTGTCTGATGGACTATACCTAACTCGTGACGCAAGGGACAAGAGCCATAAATGCCCGTCCGTCAGCTTTGAAAAAGTGCAACTGGACCGTCAAGTGCACCTCCGTTTGCCACGACGACAGCTTTTTGTCGCCGCTTGTCGCCGCTCCCATTGCTGCACAGCCCGCCGACACGTGCGCCTGGGGAAGCCCCATGGCGACACGTTGGTGGATGAGCTGGAGCGGAGAGGAAGAGAGGTTGCCTGCCGCGGCAAGGTTCTTTGTCGCGCTTGGGAGCTTGTCGCTCACCAAGCCTTCCCGCAAGCTCCTCTTGCCGGGCCTTGCTTCCTTCATGCCTCAAGTGGCCTTCCCGGCAAGCTCCTCTTGCAGGGGCCTTCTTCGATGCCTAGGGTGGCCTTCCGGCAAGCTCCTCTTGCCGGGGTCTTGTCTCTTTATTTGAGAACACTTTGTTCTTGAATGGCTCAAAAGGGGCCACGAAGAGCCTTGGTGATCATCCGGCAAGCCTTACATGGAAAAGTCTTGCATTGCCCGTGCACAAGTTCGGGGTACTAGGGTACCCCTACTTTAGTACACCGACAGGATGCCCATGGAACCCCAAGGTAATCTAAGGACACCAAAAGGCCAAAGCTTGGGGATGCCCCGGAAGGCATCCCCTCTTTCGTCTTCGTCCATCGGTAACTTTACTTGGAGCTATATTTTTATTCACCAAATGATATGTGTTTTGCTTGGAGCGTCTTGTATGATTTGAGCCTTTGCTTTTTATTTTACCACAATCATCCTCGCTGAATACACTTTTGAGAGAGACACACATGATTTGGAATTTATTAGAGTACTCTATGTGCTTCACTTATATCTTTTGAGCTATATAGTTTTTGCTCTAGTGCTTCACTTACATCTTTTAGAGCACGGTGGTGGATTTGTTTTATAGAAATTTTTGATCTCTCATGCTTCACTTATATTATTTTGAGAGTCCTACAAAACAGCATGGTAATTTGCTTTAATTGTGAAATTAGTCCTAATATGCTAGTTATTCAAGATTAGTAACAACTTTCTTATGAGTGTGTTGAATACTAAGAGAAGTTTGATGCTTGATGATTGTTTTGAGATATGGAGGTAGTGATATTAAAGTTGTGCTAGTTGAGTAGCTGTGAATTTGAGAAATACTTGTGTTGAAGTTTGCAAATCCCGTAGCATGCACATATGGTAAACGTTATGTAACAAATTTGAAACATGAGGTGTTCTTTGATTGTCCTCCTTATGAGTGGCGGTCGGGGACGAGCGATGGTCTTTTCCTACCAATCTATCCCCCTAGGAGCATGCGTGTAGTGCTTGGTTTTTTATGACTTGCAGATTTTTGCAATAAGTATGTGAGTTCTTTATGACTAATGTTGAGTCCATGGATTGTACACACTCTTTCCTTTCCATCATTGCTAGCCTCTTCGGTACCGTGCATTGCCCTTTCTCACCTTGAGAGTTGGTGCAAACTTTGCCGGTCCATGCAAACCCCGTGATACGATATGCTCTATCACACATAAACCTCCTTATATCTTCCTCAAAACAGCCACCATACCTACCTATTATGGTATTTCCATAGCCATTCTGAGATATATTGCCATGCAACTTTCCACCGTTCTGTTTATCATGACAATTTCATCATTGTCATATTGCCTTGCATGATCATGTAGTTGACATCGTATTTGTGGCAAAGCCACCATGCATATTATTTCATACATGTCACTCTTGATTCATTGCTCATCCCGGTACACCGCTGGAGGCATTCATATAGAGTCATACTTTGTTGTAGTATCGAGTTGTAATCATTGAGTTGTAAATAAATAGAAGTGTGATGATCATCATTCATAGAGCATTGTCCCCCTAAAAAGAGAAAGGCCAAAAAAAGAAAGGCCCAAAAAAGGGGCAATGCTACTATCTTTTTCCATACTTGTGCTTCAAAGTAGCACCATGATCCTTATGATAGATAGTCTCTTGTTTTGTCACTTTCATATACTAGTGGGAATTTTTCGTTACAGAACTTGGCTTGTATATTCCAACAATGGGCTTCCTCAAATGCCCTAGGTCTTCGTGATCAAGCAAGTTGGATGCACACCCACTTAGTTTATTTTTGTTGAGCTTTCATACATTTATAGCTCTAGTGCATCCATTGCATGGCAATCCCTACTCCTCACATTAACATCAATTGATGGGCACCTCCATAGCCCGTTGATTAGCTGCGTTGATGTGAGACTTTCTCCTTTTTTGTCTTCTCCACATAACCCCCATCATTATATTATATTCCACCCATAGTGCTATATCCATGGCTCACGCTCATGTATTGCGTGAGAGTTGAAAAAGTTCGAGATTACTAAAGTATGAAACAATTGCTTGGCTTGTCATCGGGGTTGTGCATGATGAGAGCATTCTTGTGTGACGAAAATGGAGCATGACCAAACTATATGATTTTGTAGGGATGAACTTTCTTTGGCCATGTTATTTTGAGAAGACATAATTGCTTAGTTAGTATGCTTGAAGTATTATTACTTTTATGTCAATATTAAACTTTTATCTTGAATCTTCGGATCTGAATATTCATACCACAATTAAGAGGTCACATTGAAAATTATGCCAAGTGGCATTCCACATCAAAAATTCTGTTTTTTCATTTACCTACTCGATAACGAGCAGGAATTAAGCTTAGATGCTTGATCGTCTCCAACGTATCTATAATTTTTGGTTGTTCCATGCTATATTATATTCTGTTTAGATGTTTATTGGGCTTCATTATACACTTTTTATATTATTTTTGGGACTAACCTATTAACCGCAGTGCCCAGCCCAGATTGCTGTTTTTTGCCTATTTAGGTGTTTGAAGGAAAAGGATATCAAACGGAGTCCAAAGCAGAATGAAACCCTTCAGCGAGCGTGATTTTCGGAATAAGCGTGATTCAGAGGACTTGGAGTCTACGTAAAGTAATCAACAAGGAAGGCCTGAGGCAGGGGGCACGCCCACCTCCCCTGGCGCCCTCCGCCTCGTGGGCCCCTCGTTGCTCCACCGGCGTACTTCTTCCTCCTATATATACCCATGTACAGGAAACATCATATCTGAGCAAAAACCCTATTTCCACCGCCGCAAACCTTACATGCCGTGAGATCCCAGCTTAGGGCCTTTTAAGCGCTCCACGGAGGGGCATTGATCACGGAGGGCTTCTACATCAACAGCATAGCCTCTCCGATGATGTGTGAGTAGTTTACCTCAGGACCTCCGGGTCCGTAGTTATTAGCTAGATGGCTTCTTCTCTCTCTTTGGATCTCAATACAAAGTTCTCCTCGATCTTTTTGGAGATCTATTCAATGTAATCTTTTTTTTGCGGTGTGCTTGTCGAGATCCAATGAATTGTGGGTTTATGATCAAGATTATCTATGAACAATCTTTGAATCTTCTATGAATTCTTTTATGTATGATTGGTTATCTTTTCTAGTCTCTTGAATTATCGATTTGGTTTGGCCTACTAGATTGATCTTTCTTGCAATGGGAGAAGTGCTTAGCTTTGGGTTCAATCTTGCGGTGTCCTTGCCCGATGTGATGAGGGCAACAAGGCACGTATTGTATTGTTGCCATCAAGGATAACAAGATGGGGTTTATATCATATTGCATGAGTTTATCCCTCTACATCATGTCATCTTACTTAAAGCATCACTCTGTTCTTATGAACTTAATACTCTAGATGCATCTTTGGATAGCGATCGATGTGTGGAGTAATAGTAGTAGATGCAGAATCGTTTCGGTCTAATTTTCACTGACGTGATGCCTATATACATGATCATACCTAGATATTCTCATAACTATGCTCAATTCTATCAATTGCTCGACAGTAATTCTTTTACCCACCGTAATACTTATGCTCTTGAGAGAAGCCACTAGTGAAACCTATGGCCCCCGGGTCTATCTTCCATCATATTAATCTTCCAACACTTAGCTATTTTTATTGCCGTTTATTTTACTTTGCATCTTTATTTCTCTTTATCATAAAAAATACCAAAAATATTATCTTATCATATCTATCGGATCTCACTCTAAGTAAGTGGCTGTGAAGGGATTGACAACCCCTTTATCGTGTTGGTTGCGAGGTTCTTATTGTTTGTGTAGGTGCATGGGAATTGAGCGTGATCTCCTCTTTGGATTAATACCTTGGTTCTCAAAACTGAGGGAAATACTTACGCTTACTTTCTTGCATCACCCTTTCCTCTTCAAGGGAAAACCAACGCGGTGCTCAAGAGGTAGCAGACCATCGGCACCCGGCCTGGCCGCTTCAGCACTTGTCGCGCCGCCATGGAGTGCAGGTGAGCTCTTTTGCGCTTAGTGTAGGTTCTTAGGCAAATGCTTAGTTGCGTACGATGTGGTAGATGCATTGGAATGGAGGGGCGCCTTTATATGAGGGCAAATTGCGTTGCATTCACATCGTGCAATCTCTTTTCCCGGTCCTCCTCCCATTACTTCCCTCATGCATTAATTAAAGGAGGATGCATTGGCCGTTCAACATTTCGGGAACCGCTACTCCCTCCCTCATCTGCATTAAAGCCGTATCGGGAACTACGCCGCCCGCTGTCAAATCGAATAGTACTGCGCCACCCGATGCACGCTTGGCTGAACATGCCTCCTCGCCTCCATCAAACCCCTCCGTTGAACCCGCATGCAAACTGAGAAACCTACTCCGGCCACACGCCCGTTCATGAGCGGGCCAAAATTAAACGCAACACCGGCTGAGCTCCTCCCGCCCGCCCTCAGTTTAAATGAGGCCAGACGCCGGCCAAGCTCCTACCGTCCGCCCTCTATTTACATGAGGCCAGACAGACAGCGGGCAAGAATCGCACCCCTCCGCCGCCACCTCATCTCCTCCTTCACCATTTTCTCCACTCTTCCGATGGCTTCCGATTAGCCGTTCTCCGGCATATTACCCGGCTGGGTGGCCCGCCAAGCCCTTCGGATACGGGCGAGGCCGCTCGGTGCTTCACCAACCTCGCTTGGCAGCGGAGCCAGCGCCCAAGCTAAGCGGTAGCGTGGAAAGAATCGCCGCTCGGTTCAGCTCGGCCCCGAGGAGTGGCGAGTTGCTCCGCCGGCTGCGATGGCGAGCACACCGGTATGGGCGTCGTGCCGCTGTCACGCAGCGCCACCAATGTCTGCGGTGCGCGCCTCCCATGTCTGTAAAGCGCGCCTCCCGTACTGCGGCGGCGCCATATGCGGCGAAGATAGAAGCCGGGTGCATGGAGAGCGACGGGTCGGTGGCCTGCTTCTCCGTGTCTGCCGCCATCATCGAGGAGAAGTAGAACACGGGAGGCCGTTGCCACTTGGGTCCCATGAAGGCCACCGCCGAGGCGACGACTGCGCATTCAGGTGGTTTCTTTGCTTCTTCGCCTCTTCCGAGGACCTTCGTCGACCCCGCAAGTGTCTGCCGGACATGAGGAAGATAAAGGGATCCAGCAGTGACCATTTAGATATGTACTTCCTCTCCATTTGGCGGAAATATTTGTTACGAGAATGGATAAATTGTATGTATCTATAACTAAAATAAGTCTAGATACATCCATTTCTAGGACAAGTATTTCCGGACGGAGGGAGTATTAATTATACCAAGAGAGCCAGATTGGTACCGCTTAGTTCATGTAAATGTTATGAAATCCATCATGTTTATATGAAGATCCGGCTTTTTTATACGAAATCCTTCATGCTTATATGAAATCAGTTCGTGTTTGCACGAATTTCATCTGGTTGGTTAGAGTTGTGAAAATGTATGCCGCTGGCGTTTGATGTCGTCCTCCGCGGAAGGAAACAGGAGGAAATTTGCCGGCTGCCGTTGGAGATGCTCTTATGCTGGAAATAATAGAGTGACATCCAATCCATTTGAGTTAATTGCGTGTATGATTGTCCCTCTATAAAAAGTCAATTGCATGTACGATTAATACACGTGACTTGCGAGGTGGCTACAACCGTCAGAAAGTTAAAAAGAAACAAGTCCATCCTTAATCTTGTATTCTAAGTACTCTATGGGTTCCAATCAGGTACAATAAGCGAAATAAGTATATATTAAATAAGTAATATATAATATAAAATCTAAAGTTAAAGATGCAATTGAACTCATGTCATCGCGTTGCGAGCATCCGTCGCTAACCAGTCCAACACATTTTTGTTGTAGACCATGCTGGAGATATATCTCCATGTCTACTCTTATACTCCATCCGTTCCTAAATATTTGTCCTTTTTAGATTTCAAATGGACTACCACATACGGATGTGTATGTAGACATATTTTAGAGTGTAGATTCACTCATTTTTCTCCATATGTAGTCACTTGTTGAAATCTCTAAAAAGACAAATATTTAGGAACGGAGGTAGAAAAGCGAGAGTTGGTGATGATGGTGTGCGTGCCATCCTGCAATATAGGCCGTCGGATTTATATCTAACGGATGGGAAGGAAACTATGGCAATTTTGCAAAAAATATACCCACACCCCTCTCCACGTTTGCAAAATACGGCCTTCCCTCGTTCATCCTTTTCTCTCACAAGATAAACTACTCATACAAATGCATCTTGATGTTCCGGTACAGCATACGGAGCATCTAGCTAGTTTCTTTTAAAATAGTTAATGCGAAAATTGGGTTGAAGTGATATATTTTATATGCATACTGAATGATTTCAGATTCACTGGTAGTAACAAAGAAAATGTTGCCTTGTTAATTAACAGAAAACAGAGTGAAAACTATCACATGAGGTCGGTAAAAACGAGGCACACTGGGTTCAGCGTCATCCTCACTACAGCTGTGCGCGCGGGAGAAGTCTACATATCGAGGGGGACTCTTGAGTGAGTACGAGACACAATGTTCGAGAGAGAAACCAATTGGCGATTACTGATCGGATCGAGTTGTCACCCCTTCTTCTATCATTGTTGGGGTGGGGGGGGGAGGGAGAGAAAGACGTATTGAGAGTGGCGCGGTAGGCATAGAGGCACAACTAGCGAGTGTGCGTGTATGCGTGTGTGTGTTTGAAAGAGGAGTAGATGGATTACTATCAAGATCGATGTGCCGCCCTACTCCTTCGGTGTCGGGTAGTGTGTGTGCGTGTGTGTGTGTTTGAGAGAAGCCGATCGATAGATTAGTATCAAGATCGAGGTGTCACCCTACTCCTTGCCGGTGTTGGGAAGTGTGTGTGTGTGTTGTGTGTGGGTGTGGGTGTGTGTATCGGGGGGGGGGGGGGCAGTAACACTTACATATCCCTACTCTTGTAAAAAAAAGTGTTGGGGATGATGGTGTTGTTGCCAACCTGCAATATAGGTCATCCGATTTATATCCGACGGATAGGAAGGAAACTGTGGCAATTTAGCAAAAAGATACCCACACCCCTCTCCGCATTTGCAAATAAGGCATTCCCTCGTTCATCCTTTTATCCCACAAGATAAACTACTCATACAAATGCATCTTGATGTTCCATGCAACTCATGGGCATCTTGCTAGTAGGGAGAAGGAGTTTGTGTGACACATATCTAGCTATATTAAGGGATAGGTAGATAGCATTTTTGCGAGGCATACTTAAAGCATCACGAAGATAAACAAAACGGTGTGCATGCAAGTGCCGAAAAAAATGAAGCAAGAAACAATGTGTGGGTGCGCGCGCATGTGTGTGTGAGAGAGAGAGGGAGAGGGAGAGAGGGAGAGAGAGAGAAATCTCAAAACAAAAGGTGCTCTGCTGGAATCCCATTGTATGTATTCATATGGTTCCGGAACTCGAGTTAACCTTAGGCATATGTGTGAGAGACATTATTATACTTTGAGACATTAGTGGCTGTGGGTGGGCGGAATTAAAGGGGTGGGCGTGTTCGACAGAGAGAGCGTGTGTGTTTTTGTGCGAGAGACTTGTAGGACAGGGTAGAAAGAGCCGAATTCTAACCTTGGCGGAGGGAGAAAATCTGCTTGAAGTCTTGGCGTGTGGAATTCCGATGCCCACAGGAAATGAGATATGTATGCTCGAGAGAGATTGCACAATTCATTCACGTATATCTATCTAGCGATCGTGGGACGTGCATCGCTTGAACATAAATCAATATCTACGCCGTATCGTGGCCAAAGGTACAATATAGATTCAACGCTATAAAGATTGGACACTCACATATCACATTTTTTCTATTTAAATAAACCTTTTCAGTTGTGCATGCCAAAGTTACACTGATGTTTCTTCAAACAACCAATGTAGCTATCATGTACATGCACCATTGTTACTCTTGCATTCAAAATAATTAGTCTTGGATGATTTAAGGTTCTATTATGAAGTAATATATGTAATATTCATATATGAATTCAACAGTGCATAATTTATGAAATGGAGGCTATGTATAATCATATGAGGCAACACTTTTAAGTAGCGGACTACAATATCCATTTCTTTTGTGCGCCTCTACACTAACACGTCAATGCATTATGTTTAAAGTAAATAACCAATTGCACTAAATTATCTATTTAGATGAGAAATACATAGGCTGAGCGTTTGATCCCTTTTTTGTGAAGCGCCACTACACCCGTGCACGATTATTACGCCCGTGTGAACGCCCAAGTTATTGACGATTTATCATCCCGAGTTATTGTCTTTTTTTTCCGGGTGGACTTCACACCGCTTATTAATCGCCGACGCTGCGGCCCCGTGTAGCCGCAGCCTCACATGACCTTCCCGCTAGCACGGTCCAAAATTAGTTGAAACTGGATACGAACGATCCTGCAGGCGGCAAAATCTCCCGCCTCCTTCTAAAATTTCCACCACCTTAGTCTTTAGCATGCAAAATTCCCCTTTTGTCCTTCGTGCATGGAGACCAACAGTTACAATACCCCTCATCTACATAATAGGTCGGGCTGCTTTGGTAACTTCGTTCCCCCACTACACGACACCCCCATTTCCTCTCCCCTCCCACAAAAGCGACTAACTCCACAAGACCAGAGCATATCACATCATGCCGTCTGCATTTCATCGGCCTTTCTCCCTCCCCTCTTGAAACCCTAGACTGCTCATCCACCGGCGTGCATTGCAGCCCATTCAACTGCCAAAGCGCCCACCTCGCCGGATCTGCTTCTGTGGCCGCATCTACCCCTCCCATCTCCCCTAGAAACAAGTAGACTGCTCATCCACCACTGTACCACAACCCATTCAGTGCCGGCCTTGTCCACGTTGCCGGATCTGCTTCGCCGATACTCTCTTCAATCGTAGTGCATCTGCAGCGGCTCATTCGTACTCCCCACCAGAGACGCTTCGTCCACACCCTCCCGGAGCCACCCCACCGACGCCCCCGTCGACAGCCTTTGATCCTCTTCGCCGATACCTTCCTCAACCCTACCGGAGCCGCCACGACACCGCCGTCACAACCCCACCGGAGTAGCTTTGCCTATACCATTCTCAACCCTATCGGGCCGCTTTGCCAACTCACAAGTCCACGGCCTCGGATCCGCTTCTCGCACCCTCATCCAACCTCACGGAGCAACCGACGCCCGTCCACGCATCGCAGATCCGCATCGTTGACACCATCCTTAACCCAACCACCGGAGCAGCTTCACCTACGCCCTCGTCCACGGCCACAGATCCGCTTCGCCCACACCATAGTCCAGCCTACCGGAGCCGCTCCACAAACACCCTACTCAACGGTTCTAGATCTCCTCACTTGGGACCCGACAACCAGCCCGGTAGCGTCATCACCACTCAGCGTTTCTAACCTGATTCCCACCATCTGGCAAGATGCCAAGCACATACCGCCACGGCTGGGTACTTGTCACCTTTAAACCCGGCCCAGCATCACCTACCCGATGTACTTCAAATATACTAACAGTGTCATCATTACTGTTATGCACCGGCAAAACTACAAGGGCGATGTTTCTTACGGATCTAACGGCTTGGCCAACCAAGATCACGGACCGAGGCATTTCTATGATCTTGTAAGCGCGTCTCTCTCTCTTGTATTGTTCTCATGCACATGACGTGCTTTGCTAGGATTTTCGACTCAGTAATCCCTTTGTGCGGAACAATGATTTCTACTACTGGCTGCTAAATTAGACATGTAGATGTCATACATGATACTACCTCGTACCCCCGTTCCTAAATATAAGTCTTTCTAGAGCTTCCACTATAAGCTACATACGGAGCAAAATGAGTGAATCTACACTCGAAAATGCATCTATATACATCTGTATGTGGTCCATACTGAAATATCTACATAGACATATACTTAGGAACAGAGGCAAAGATACATTACACAAAATCGTAGGTGGTGGCATGTAGGAATTCGATTGCACTACATTAGGCTCCCTTAGAGTGCCTGCTAGTCCAGCACACAGAGTCATGGCTAGTTTATGCTACGCACACAATCATTAATTGGTGGTTTAAATATGCGCAAGGGATATACAATGTATTATCATGTAGAGGTGTCTGAAATTAAGTGTCAACTTTGGGTGATAGGGTTACACAATGAAAAAGTACAATATGTATGTGGCAATTTCATGGAACATACATAAAAAGGAGAGCCAGCGGTGAGCCTATACATACATGCTATGGTATCGTCACTCCTCCATTGCAATCATCGTGACATGTTATTTGTATGTCAGGTTCTATTGGCCAAGTTTCTTAGGGGCGGTTATTACGAGTTATCCTAAGAAAATAAGCACCGCTGAATATAAGCTCCATGTAATAAGCAAAACCAGTTCTTTTCATTGTGTTTTAAGCTTATCTTTGGTATGATCAAGAAAAGTCTAGATTGCATTATATTTTTTACATTTTGCTGCCCATATGAAAATTAATTTGACTTGCAAACACCACAAATTGAACCCAGTGCGGTAATAAAAATGATAGGAAAATAGACCATCACTATTTGCTCAAAATGCAAATACAAAGATGCCATCTACTTGGCACAATCTACTTTGGTCAATGTTTTCCATAGAGATCCCATTGCCTAATTTAAACGAAGAACACATGACCCACATTTAAATGAAGAACAATTATTTATTGAAATTCGATGGTCCAAGTGGTCAAGTTATTATCATATAGCGGCACCACCTAAGAGCATCATATAGCAGCAATGAGAGCTCATAGCAACTCATCATACAGCAAAGCAGTGTGCAATTCATCATATACCAAGAATGACTCATAGCAATTCATCATATAGCAGCCAGCGAGCAGCTCATAGCAATTCATCATATAGCAGCAGCAGGAGCAGCTCATAGCAATTCATCATATAGCAGCGGCGAGGAGCAGCTCATAGCAATTCATCATATAAGCGACAACAGGGGAGCAGCTCATAGCAATTCATCATATAGCATCGAGGAGCAGCTCATAGCAATTCATCATATAACATCAACGAGGAGCAACTCATAGCAATTCATCATACATCAAGAGTGATGGCGAGGCGACTTATAGCAACTCATCATATAGCAGCGAATGACAAAGACTCATAGCAATTCATCATATAGCCTTAGCGATAGCTCATAGCAATTCATCATATAGTAGCAAAGACTCATAGCAATTCATCATATAGCAGCATCGGGGAGCAGCTCATAGCAATGCATCATATAGCGTGACCGTGAAGCAGCTCATAGCAATTCATCATTATAGTGAATCGTAATGAAAATTTGGCAAAAAAATCGGAGGAGATCCTCACCTTGTTGGATGAGCTCATCCTTCAACACCACCTCAAGGCCACGGCCTGGGAGGTGGGGAGGGGGAATAATGTCGGAGTAATGGGCCATGGGTAGGCTAACCCGAAGCCCATAGCCTTTCAAGACATCGGGGCTGATTGCGCCCCTCAAGACGCCAAGATGAAGGGCCGTCTTCTGGAAGCCGGCTGGAGGAACAACCGGCTGCCCATAAACGGCCGAGTCCTAGAGGCGAGGTCAAGACAAGCCGACTCCTAACTGGCGGCTTCTAGGGAAGCCGACCCCGAGGAGTCGGCCCGCGTCAACGGCAAAGCCCATGCCCTCATCGGCGGGGACGGGACGGGGAATGGCTCTGATGTAGCCCATCCCTCCCCTTTCAGGGGCTGGAGGCGGCCACGCGGTCGCAAGACCGAGGAGAGATCTCCGCTGGGCAGTAAGCTGTTGCCATGCCATCCCTGACATCATCACGAGCAGGTGGAGTCCTGCTCCCATGATGGCCTGTCTGTACGGCCCAAGGACGATGGGCCCCACCAGTCAGCAAGAGCCCAGAAGACGGCAAGAGCCTTACCATTCGGACCCGAGGGAGGTCGGCCCCTAAAAGTCGGCCGCCCCTTCCCGGGCCCCACGCGCCATTAATCAGACAAGACAGAGGTGGCTATAATGTCGCCAAAGCCGGTGAGCTGTAGCCATGACCCTCGACCAAGCCCGCTTCATCGAACACGGCAATAGTGATCAGCTGCCGACAAGACCCGGGAGCAGCGGGTACGGCCTGTCGGCCCCGTACCCAACCACTCGGCGGGGCCCCCCCGGCGGCGGGGCCCCGCAGTCGGCGGAGACGCCGTGGCCGAAGATCACGGCCGGGCCCTCGCCCGGCCGGATTACCATTGTACCCACTGGGTAGGCCTATAAACCCAGGGCACCCATGCAAGGGGGTTCCGAACCTGTTAGAACTAGACTCATACATAGAGAGAGGAGAGAGCTAGCCTTGCTCTAGCATACAGCTCAAGGAGCACCATTGTATCACTAGTGCCTTAGTGATCATGCGGAGACCCTGCAGAGCAGGACTAGGGGTGTTATCTCCATGGAGAGCCCCACCTGCAGGTAAAGTTCGCGGCATACGTGTCTCGCCTCATCCCGCTTCGAGCACCGGCGTGATTCTACCTCGCTTCCCACCATGATAAGCCATCCCTTGGCATATGTCGCACCTAACCCCGACATTTGGCACCCACCGTGGGGGCGAGGTGCATCGTCGTCCAGAAGACCTACTTTGGACGGGAACCCTTTTCCTCCACGGTGAGTGCAGCCAGCAAGACGCCAGACGGTCTGCGCCCGAAGCCGCTGTACATGGCGTGGAAATCGCCTGCCAGACGGCAAGCTGCCTCGCTGATCTCATCGGGCCGAGGTCCACCTCTCGGGCGAGCAGCGTCCGTGGCCCAGGAGCACGACGGGCACCCGAGGGCCTTCTCGCAGCCTCCTCGATCAACTCCACGCGTCACCAGCCAGCGGTTTGTAGACACGAGTCCGTAGGGCTCCACCGACCCGATGTTGGTTGACTCCGACACCGCGTCGCTCGACGCGTTCCCCACCAACATGGTGGTGTACGACAAGCCGCTCCCTCGCACGGGGAGCGACGGCAGCACCATCATGGAGGTGCTGGTCATCGGTCACGGTGAGCACTCCGGCGGAGGTGCTAGCGACCCTCTCGATGCAGCGCTGCAAGACTTGGCGGCGCCCATCCCAGAAGACGCCGACGCCGAGACGCTGGAGGCACGCCGCATCCAGCTCGTCGAAGGCGCCAAGAAGCTAGATAGCATGAGGCGCTGTCGGA
Organism: Aegilops bicornis; assembly: GCA_021605145.1. Taxonomy (NCBI): domain Eukaryota; kingdom Viridiplantae; phylum Streptophyta; class Magnoliopsida; order Poales; family Poaceae; genus Aegilops; species Aegilops bicornis. The sequence continues at coordinate 2,502,062 of JAHIAL010000021.1, read as the reverse complement.
AGCCTACGGCCTTGAGATGGACAGCGCCATGGGCGGCACGCCACCGGCTCAGCCAGGCCCGGCCGCCTGTGCAGTCCAGCGGCGCAACATGGCCATCGCCAACCTGTTGGGGCAGATCGCCCGTCTTCACGCCACGCTGGAAAAACATCCAAGCTGCCTGTACAATACAAGAGCTGGACAAGTTCGAGGCGAAGAACGCCGCCAGGATGGCGGAGCGTCTGCCCGGCGGCTCCTCGACGCTGCCGCTGAAGCAAAGACGAGGCCGATTGCCAGACCGAGGTGCCACACCGGCAAGACGACGATCTGCCTCCCCGCCGAGATCAAAGCGCGACATCCCGGACGCCACCGGTGGCGTCATGAGGAAGAGACAAAGGGGCCCGGCTCACCGATCGGACTCGGATCACCATAGAGCGCGACCAAGACGGCCGCCCAAGAGCAGTGGAATGGCGGGACGACTGTCCGCCTCCTCCCCCTCGCAGGGAAAGGCGCGTTTCCCCGTTGCCTGTCGATCACCCGTCACTCGGCGACCGCCTTGGTTGCAGAGAAGGAATCAGAGAAGACGATGCCCGCCACCGGATCGACCGTCTGCAGCGGTCCCTGGCGCTAGAAGAAGAAGATGAGTTGGGTCCGCCGTGTTTCGGCCCCCGTATTCGAGATGAGCCCTTTCCCAAAGGGTTCACGCTCCCAAGAATACACCGGCTCCGTGAAGCCGGAGGACTGGCTGGTCGACTACTCCATAGCCGTTAGCATAGCAAACGGCAACAAGCGCGTTGTCGTGAAATACGTTCTGCTCATGCTCCAAGGCACAGCCCGGACATGGCTGAACAGTCCGAAGCCCTGAAGCATCAACAGCTGGGTCGACTTCACCGACGCCTTCGTCCGCAACTTCACCAGCACGTACAAGCGGCCTCCCAAGCCCTTGACTCTCCTTGTGTGTACAAGGCCCCAACGAGTCGACTCGCGACTACCTCACGCGCTGGGCCGAGCTCCGCAACTCTTGCGAGGGCGTGCACGAGGTGTAGTACATCGAGTACTTCACTGCCGGATGCCGAGAGGGCACTCTCCTCAAGAACAAGCTTCTCTGCGACGAGCCGGAGACCCTAGACGAGCTGCTGATCATAGCAGACAAATATGCCACAGCCGACTCCTCCATGAAGGCAGAGATCCAAGTAAACGCGTCTGGCAAAGTGGCCCCTCAAGCTCCCCAAACCCCAGTGGTGACACAGTCAGCGTCAACAGAGCGACCACAAAGCGCAAAGGCCACGAGCCGGCTTCCACGAGCCGGGCAGGTGGCAACAGATCGAACCAGCCGCGGAAGGGCAACCTCCGCCTAAGCGCGGAAGGGCCAGCAAGCCCAAGCGGCTGCTTGGCTTTCTCTCCTCTGGCAGACTCTAGATGCACCCTGCAAGTTCCATAGCGGTGCGAAGCTTGGCGATCAACCACACCACTCGGAAGTGCCATTGGCTCACGGGATCGCCAAGGGAGGCGGCCTCGTGCCTCCCCACTTTGCTAAGCGATCGCGCCTCCCCCGCCTAGTAGCCGGCGGTCGGGCCGGTCGAACCGCATTAAGATGAGTATCCGGAAGAGCACGGAGCCTATGTCATGTTCACTAAGCGTGGCCGATGGCCGTCGTACAAAGAGTGCTCGCAACAACAAGAAGTGAATCACGGTAGCATCGGAGACCCCGGAGTTCATGCATTGGTCTCGAGAAGCCCATCACCGGTGGAGCGGTGACCACCCAGGTGATGCCCAATCCGGCTCTTATGCCCTGGTTTTGGATGCCACCTTTGCCACGCAGATAAGCGAGCAGCTCGTTTCTCGAGTTACGATAGATGGCGGCAGCAAGATCAACATCCTATACAAAGACACCATGGAGAAGCTTAGGAATCAAACAAAGGCAGCTCCACCCAGCGGACTGTCTTCCATGGCATAGTTCACGGCCTTTCGCCGCCAATGGCAAGATCCAGATAGACGTCCTCTTTGGGAACAAGCATCACTTCGCCGAGAGCGATCTGGTTTGAAGTGGTGGACCTTGAGAGCCCATACCATACGCTACTTGGCGGCCTGCTGCAGCCAAGTTCATGGCGATCCCCACTATGCCTACCTCAAAATGAAGATTCCTAGTTCCAAGGGGATTCTACTATAGCCGGGCGACTAAGAAGTGTCGCTTTCACATTGGCCGAGAGCAGTTGGTTGGCCGAGTCCCTCGTGATCGCAGCTGAGAAGCGGCTCCTCGACCGGGTCGTGGCGATGGCAGGCAAGCAGCTAGAGATGTCGCCCGATCCCAAGGAGTCGGAAGCTGAGGGCTCGTTCAAGCCGGCCAAGGAGACGAAGAAGATACCTTGGACCTAGAGCACCGAGAGGTGTTCTTGTCATAGGTGCAAACCTTGACAAAATAGGAAGGCGAGCTTTCGTCGATTTCCTCCGTGAGAATCGGAACATCTTTGCATGGTCCCCCAAAGACATGCCGGGTGTCACGGATTTCGCTTGAGCACAAGTTACATGTCCGGCCCGATGCCAAACCCGGTCAGGCAGCCCTTGCACCTTTGTCCCGAAGAGAAGAGAAGAGTCGTTGGAGAAGAGATAGCCGGTCTTTGGCAGCCGACTTCATCATGGAAGTGTTCTTTCCAGAGTGGCTGGCCAACCCAGTCCTCGTGCTGAAGAAAAACAAGCAGTGGCACATGTGTATTAATTATACCAGCCTCAACAAAGCTTGCCCAAAGACCCCTTCGCATTACCAAGAATCGACCAAGTGATAGACTCCACAGCCGGATGCGATCTGTTGAGTTTTTTGGATGCATATTCGGGATATCACCAGATCAAGCTGAACCCGGCCGACAGACTGAAGACCGCCTTCATCACGCCATTTGGAGCCTTCTACTGCTGACCATGACGTTCGGCTTGAGGAATGCCGCGCGCCCGCGTTTCAACGTTGCATGCGAAGTGCCTCCTCAAGCATCTCGGCGGCATACGTTCACGTGGGCGATGTGGTGGTGAAGATGGATAAGCATGGAACGCTGCTGGAAGACCTCAAGGAGACATTTGAAAACCTGTGCCGATTTCAAATCAAGCTCAACCCAGAGAAGGGCGTCTTTGGAGTACCAGCCGGCCAGCTCCTTGGATTCCTGGTCTCAGAACGCGGCATAGAGTGCAACCCCTGAAGATCAAGGCCATCGAGAGGATGGAGATATCCACCCATTGTTGGGTGTCGAGAAGTTCACCGGCTGCTTGGCATCCATCGGTAGATTCATCGGTCGGTTGGGGTGAGAAGGCTCTTCCTTGTACCAGCTCATAGAAGAAAACCACTTTTTTCGGAAAGTGGAGCGACCGGACGAAGCTTTTCTCCAGCTCAAGAAGATGTTGACTACTCCACCTGTCTGGCGGCTCCGACTCCTAAGGAGCCCATGCTCCTCTACATCGCCGCCACCGGCCGAAAGTGGTCGTGATACCATCGTGGTAGAGCGCAAGGAGGAAGGCAAAACACTTCGCCAATCCAGAAGACAGTATATTATTTGGGTGAAGTATTGTCAACCTCCAAGCAAAACTACCCTCACTACCAGAAGATGTGCTATGGCGTGCACTTTGCCGCCAAGAAGTCAACCGTGCTTCCAAGAGCACCCAATCACCATGGTCCCGCACAACCCACCGGCGAAATCATTGGAAGCGAGATGCTTCGGGCGAGTGGCCAAATGGGCCATAGATTTGGCCCCTACACCATGTACTACCAGCCTCGCACCGCCATCAAGTCTGGCGCCGCCGACTTCCTCGTCGGTGGTCCGAGATCCAATACCTTGCCGCCAAATACCGACTCCACCCATTGGCGGATGCATTTTGATGGTTCCAAGATGCGCACCGGTTTGGGGAGCCAGCATCGCCCTCACCTCTCCCAAAGGCGACAAACTCAAATATGTGCTACAAATCCATTTCGCCGCCTCCAACAACGTCGCCAATCTGAGGCACTCATTCACGGGCTCGGCTTGCCAAAGAGCTCGGCATCCGCCTGATCCGTGTTATGGTGACTCAGACTTGAGTGGTCGGCGGTCGTCGAGCGGCGGGGCCTTGAAAATATGCAAACATGGCGAGCTACCGCTTCCTCGTCTGACAACCTTTCGGTGGATACTTTGAAGGGTGCGAATTCCTCCATGTGCCAAGGAACGACAACGAGCAAGCAGACGCCTTTGGCAAGAATCAGCTCCACCCGTCAAGCAATACTGGCCGTCGCCCTTGGCGCCTCCTCAAGCCGTCATCAAGCCATCGCCAGAATCAGATTCTATCTTCGTGCGGCTCCTCCTGAAGCGGTCGGATCCGACTTGAGAGCTCCAACGGCCAAGACGGGGAATTCTGGCCAGGCGGCCTGGGGAACGCGGTCGCCTGCACTCCAGCCCGGGACTTCGTAATCCTAGCACAGGGATCGGTGAGCTGCCAGCCCGGGGACTTCAGAGCTTGGCCCATGGACTGCACTAATCGGCCCGGGGACTTCAGTGACCCAGCAAGCGGCTGCCGACTCCAACCCGCCGCCTCCCGGCCCAACCACTCTCGTCAAGTTGTGGTCCCTAACAAATGGCAGGTCGCGAAGACCTTCATGGGCCCAGCCCATCCTCAATTTCTGGTGAACAAAGAGCTGCCGGCCGATGAGGTCTCGACCCATTACAGTGCAACGGGGCGACAACCTACCATAGTCAACAGAGAGCTTGTGAGATGCAAGGTCACCGATGTCTACCAGCTGCATGGGGCCGGAGCAAGGCCAAGCAATTCTCAAGGAGATCCATCAAGGCAAGTGTGGCCACCACGCGGCTTCAAGAGCACTTGTCGCCAAAGCCTTCCGTCATGGCTTCTTCTGGTCGACCGCTCTAGGAGGCGCCAAGGGCTTGGTCCAAAAATGTAAAGGGTGCGGAAGTTCGCTCCAAGCCCCATCACCACGCACTCAAGACTATTCCCATTGCCTGGCCCTTTGCCGTGCGGGGCATGGACATGGTGGGACCATTCAAAATAAGCGCGAGGCGGCATGACTCATCCGCTTGTCGCGGTGGGACAAGTTCACCAAGTGGATAGAAGCAAAACCAATCAAGAAGCTGAATGGTCCAACAGTTGTAACTTTCATCTCCGACATCACCATCCGGTATGGCATAACGCACAGCATCATCACCGACAATGGCACAAACTTTGCCAAAGGCGCCTTGGCCCGTTTCTGCGTGACACAGGGCATCCGACTGGACTTAGCATCCGTTGCCCATTCGCGATCAAAGCGGCCGGTGGAAGCGAGTAAACGGCCTCATCTTGTCCGCGACATCAAGCCCGACCGGTCGAGCCTACTGAGCGTTCGCCGGCTCTTTGGCTCGACGAGCTGCCAGCCGTCCTCTGGAGCCTGCGCACAACTCCAAACAAGTCAACTGGCTTCATGCCTTTCTTCCTCATCTAGGTGCCAAATGTTGGGGAACGTTGCAGAAAATTAAAAATTTTCCTACGGTTTCACCAAGATCCATCTATGAGTTCATCTAGCAATGAGTCATGGGAAGTGATTGCATCTACATACCACTTGTAGATCGGCGTGCGGAAGCTGTTCAATGGAGCAGGGGATGATGGAGTCGTACTACGCGTGATTCAGATCACCGATGACCTAGTCTTTGAACGGACAGCACCTCCGCGTTCAACACGTGCGGAGGCGGATGGCGTCTCCTCCTTCTTGATCCAGCAAGGGGAAGGAGGTTGATGATGATCCAAGAGCGACGGCGTGGTGGTGGATGCAGCATAACTCCGGCGAGGGGCTTCGCTAAGCAACTACGGGAGGAGGAGGAGGTGTAGCAGGGGAGGAGGGCGCCAAGCCTTGAGGGGGTGCGATCGCCTCCTCCCTCCCTTTATATAGGTGCAAGAGAGAGGCGCCGCCTTGCCCCTTCCTCCAAGGAAGGGTGCGGCCAAGGGGGAGAGAGTCCATCCTCCCCAAGGCACCTCGGAGGTGCCTTCCCTCTTAGAGACTCTCCCTCTCCTTGTCTCCTTGGCGATGGGCTTCTTGGGGCTGGTACCCTTGGCCCATATAGGCCAAGGCGCACCCCCTACAGCCCATGTGGCCCCGAGACAGGTGGACCCTGGTGGACCCCCGGACCCCTTTCGGCACTCCGGTACAACACCGATAACGTCTGAAACTTTTCCGGCGACCAAAATAAGACTTCCCATATATAAATCTTTACCTCGGACCATTCCGGAACTCCTCGTGGACGTCCAGGGATCTCATCCGGACTCGAACAACATTCGGTTTGCTGCATACTCATATTCATACAACCCTAGCGTCACCGAACCTTAAGTGTAGACCCTACGGGTTCGGAGACATGCAGAACATAATGACCGAGACGGCTCTCGAGCAATAACCAACAGCGGGGATCACGGATACCCATGTTGGCTCCCACATGCTCCTCGATGATCTCATCCAGATGAACCCGCGATGTCGAGGATTCAAACAACCCCGTATACAATTCCCTTTGTCAATCGGTATTTTACTTGCCCGAGATTCGATCGTCGGTATCCCAATACCTCGTTCAATCTCGTTACCGGCAAGTCACTTTACTCAAATGCCAGTAATGCATGATCCCGTGACCAAACACTTGGTCACTTTGAGCTCATTATGATGATGCACTACCGAGTGGGCCCGATGATACCTCTCCGTCATGCGGAGTGACAAATCGAGTCTCGATCCGTGTCAACCCAATGACACTTTCGGAGATACCGTAATGCACCTTTATAGTCACCCGATTCACGTTGTGACGTTTGGTACACCCAAAAGCACTCCTACGGTGTCCGGGAGTTACACGATCTCATGGTCTAAGGAAGAGATACTTGACATTGTAAAAGCTCTAGCAAAGCGAACTACACGATCTTGTGCTATGCTTAGGATTGGGTCTTGTCCATCACATCATTCTCCTAATGATGTGATCCCGTTATCAACGACATCCAATGTCCATAGTCGAGAAACCATGACTATCTGTTGATCAACGAGCTAGTCAACTAGAGGCTCACTAGGGACATATTGTGGTCTATGTATTCACACGTGTATTACGATTTCCGGATAATACAATTATAGCATGAATAAAAGACAATTATCATGAACAAGGAAATATAATAATAATACTTTTATTATTGCCTCTAGGGCATATTTCCAACACCGAAGCCGTCATCCCAACGGATATAGAATTCGACTCCCCTCGAATCACCATGTACACCGAAGAGGAGGCGGAAGAAGCACGACAAAGGCGATGTTGATCTGCTGGAAGAGGGCGGCATTTGTTGGCACTTTCGGTCGGTCCAGCATCTACCAACAGAGCTTCTTGGATACTACAATCGGAAGGTCAAGCCGAGATCTTTCCAAAGAGGGAGACCTTGTGCTCCGGCTGATCCAATGAACACCGGCCAGCACAAACTCTCGGCGCCTTAGGAAGGCCCCTTCATCATCGGCAAAGTGTTGGGCAACGACTCCTACTACACGATCGGCTCGGAAGCCTCGGCGCACAAGAGGGATGACTCGGCAAGGAGGCGGAGCTGACCATGGAATGTAAATCTCCTCAAGAAGATTTTTCTGATTGATGCGATATGTACCACGCTACCTTTTGTATTAACGTCTGAAGACTTTGGGCCCCCCGAGAAGAGCTGGGGACTGCCCTCTTTATCTATATGATAAGAATTATGCCTATGAGTATGTCATTTTTGTCTTCTTTGCGTAGGCAAGAGTTCGACTAGTCGACAGTGTGACTTGCCGCCTTGAAATATGAAATGCTTCCTGCAGAGGACAAGTAATGTGTGTGGCATAAGCGTCTCTGCCCGAAGCCGCAGCTCATGAGCGGAAGCACGGCTGATGGGCAGGAGTAAGGTAGAAAGGGTGCCCGCATGAAAAATGGCTAAGGACTCAAAGCATGTGCAAAGTTTAGGCCGGCTTCCAGATTTTTTGACCGACTGTCGAGTAGCCGGCCCACCGTTTTCTACTCAACTTGCTAAAAGACTCTAAGCAGCTAAGTACTTGCCTTCCCAAAAGTAGCTAAGTACTTAACCCAGCATCAGTCCGCAGAGTGGCTGTGTGGCTAGCAAGATGGCAACCAAGGGAAGGCGGCAAAGGAAAAAGCCAAAGAGCAGTAAGCAAGAAAAAGATAGAATTCAGAAAAATATTTACATAACAAAGGCCCTTGGCCGATCTTCAACAAAGTTCAAGATACACCCCGCGGGTGGAATTGTGCAAAATTAACAAGTTCATTGAGACTAATAGACAGGTGAAGTAAAAGATAAAATGGCGGCCTAGGAAGCGGCAGAAGGGTTTGGAGGATCGGAGGAGTCGGCGGTGCCAGTTGCTGGAGCGGCCGGCTGGTTGGTCTCTGCTTGGTCGCCTCCGGCGACAAATGGCTCAGTTGGGCGCGGCTCGTTCTTGTCTGTGTGATCGGCTGAGGTTGGCCCTTTGCTCAGACCCTCTGGCGCCTCCTCTTTGCCTCCTCCTCCACCTCGCCTTCTTCCTCGCCGGCTGAGTCGATGACCTCCGCTTGAGTCCTCGCCGTCGTCCGGGTTCGGCCCAAACCATTCCGGGCGGCGCGCCGTCGCCATTTTCAACCCGCTCGGGCCGAGGACGAAGATGCTGGTGTCGGTGTACTTTCGGCGATTGGCGAGCGGCTTGACAAGATCGTCTTCCACGACCGCCAACTCCGCTGAGCCTCCGGTAATTTGCTGGCGGTGGGCGAGTTCAGCCCATGGTACCACGCCAGACGAACTCCAAGGCCCGGCGGCGCTCCAGCCGGGCGAAGAGCCCTTCCAGGCTTCAAGGCGGCGACCGCTACCTCCGGCCGGTCGGTCCGGTGAGAGTCGCGGTGCGGCATGTCCGACCATGGTGGCGGCGATTACTGGTAGCAAAGCGCCGACACGCAAGCCGGCGCAACATCCGGTGGGCGGCCGAAGACGCAGACCTCGATGCTCGAGGATCTGTTGGCGCTAAGGGTTCGGGCGTCGGCGGCGATCCTCGCGAATCCTCCTCCTCCGCCCTCGCAATCGGCTTCAATGGCCTGGTTGGCGGCGTCTGAGTGGCCAGGAAGAAATGCGCCAAGGCGTAAGCAAAGAACAAAATTAAAGACCGTGGCCGGCTCGACCAGCGGCCAGCGACAGCATAGAAAGAAAAATGAGGGAGGCTCACCATCGACTATATCCTCGATCTCGTGGAAGCCGGAAGTCAACATCGCCTCCTTGTCAGTCCCGGAGGAGCGTTTGCTCGCGAACTTAGCAAGGAGGCCGGTCTCCTTGTCCTCCGCCTCATACAGGCCTTCTCGAGAGCTCATACATTACTGCCGATTCGCGTGGTCGGTCGGCGCTCCTCTGCCCGATTTCTGCCTCCTCCTCCTTGGCGGCGCAGCAGCAGTGTTGGCTTCGCCCGGTTTATTGCATGGTGGAGTTAACTTCTGCGGAAGAAAGAAGAAAACAAGGTGTTAGTCACCAACAAAGAAGAAACGATCGCGGGGAGATCCGGCCCGGCCCTTTCAGCGATCGGCGAATCTCGGGGACTACAGCCAGCAGTGCGCCCAAGTAGCGCCCAGCGGAAAAAGAAGAGGACTTACTCCGGCTTTCCAACAGGTCGGCAGTCCGCCGAGCCAGCTCCTGGACGTTGGAGTTGTGGGTGGTCACGAGGAGATTGTGGTAGTCCTGCGACAAGAAATTAAGACAAGTGTTAGTGTTTGGAACTTCGCGATCGAGTTACGAGCCGCTGCTTTCGGCGGCCGGCGAAACTTCGGGACTACACCCGATGGAGTGTATTTGGCGCGCCCCACCAAAGCACAAAACAGAAACAAAGAAAGAGAAGCGTGCCGGACGACCTCTCGCGTTGCGGATCGCCTGTTGCGATTCTGATGGCCTCGCCCTCGGCTCGGATCATGGCTTGGACGTCCAAAGGCGCCCGATTCAGCGGACACGTTCCTCCTCCTCGCACCCACACCGGTGAAGCGCGGGCGCTCATCGCCTCGGCATCCGGGATCGAGGCTTCAGCGGCGCCGTCTCCACGAGGTCGCGGCGCGAGGCCGCGCCTTAGCAAGGCGGCCAGCGTTGGCGTGCCGACCTCGAGAACCAGCCCGCCACCACCTGCGTCTTGATTGGCGGCATGCCGTGGATTCGCCCGGCTATCCGCCTGCGTGCTCCGGGCGGCGGCGGTGGCGGCCTGCGATCACGTCCGGCATGGCGGTGTCGCGCCGTCCCTCTCCATGATCGGTGCTCGCCGCTGCTTCCTCGATCTGCGCCGTGAACTCCCGGAGCCTGGCCGTGAGTTCGGGGATAGCGAAAACGCCGATTAGCGTCTTGGCGGCTTCTTCGGCACGCTTCTTCGCGGCGTCGTGACCTCGGCCTCCGCCCGATTTCTTCATGGCGAGGCCTCTACCTTCTCGGCTTAGCCTTCTCGAGTAGGCGGCTTCACTGCTCTTCTCGCGCTTCTTGCGGCGTTCAGTTCCTCGCTTCCGGGAGGTCGGTGGCGAGGTCGATCCGCGAGTAGTGGTGGAAGTCTCTGCCCGATGACCCACAGCAGGCGGCAGCCACCTTCTCAAGAGAGAGAGGAGCCACGCCTAAGGGAAGCGAAGAAAAGGACTTCGAGACGAGATCAACCAAGAAAAAAAAATGAAAGAGCGCATAAAGGAAGGTAGCACTTACGAGGGAGCGAGCTGCGGCGTCTTCACCTCCTGTGGAAGCGGTTGGCCTTGGCGGCCGCCTCGTCCGCTTAATGGTCGCCCCGAGCTCTTGGGCTTCTTCGGTACGTTGCCGAACATGCTCGGCGTGGCCTGCGTTTCTTCACGCCGCCTTAGGCGTCCGTACGCGAGAAGAGCTCGCGCCCGGCTGGCGGCTTCCGGCTGGTTCTTGGCAGAGCAACTTCCCAGCGTCGTCGTCGAGCCGATCCTCGAGGCTGGCTCCGGGCCTATGAGCCGCCTTGCCCGCCTTCCTCCCCCCTCGGCGTCGGCCTCCAAGGCCGCCGCCCCAAAGTCGAAGTCGTCGGCGTTGCTCTCCGCCAGGTCGGGAGGTCATGAGCGGCCCGTGGTCTTGCTCTTTGCAGGTGGAGGGGGCTCTATTCGGAGAGCGATTGGTCAGAAATTTGGACAAAGACGGACTTTCGGCAAAAAAAGTCGGAAGGAAAAGAAAAGAGACAACTCACCATGGGCGGAGGATTAGCGCGTGAATCGGCTCCTTGCCGAACTACCACTCTTAGAGCGCTCGCGATTGGCAAGGTAGTTCACCATGTAGGCTACCTCGGCATGAGGCATCTCCTTGGTGCACAGTGGCTCGGGTCCCGATGTCGCTCATCTGGCGAGATCATGTGAGGCGGCCTGGGCCAGGAGCACTCGGCGCGCCAGGCGCGGCAACCAAATCAGGACGGTCGGGCCCTCCGATTGCGTCGGCCTTTCGGAGCAGCTAGCGATGGCGGCGGCTCCGGCATGCATCAAAGTCTTGGCCGATACGACCGGTTGGGCCGCCTTCCGGTGGTGGGCGTTGCTCGTAAGCCGCGAGTTGACCCGGTCGCCTTCCGCCAAAGATGCTCTTCACGTAGAAGTATGACCGCTACCACATCTTCACTGATTTTTATCAGGCGTGATTGGGGAAAGCGGTTATCGGCCCCGACCTCGCACGCGATGAACGCATACGCCGCCTTGGTAAACCGGCACGCTGCGGCGTGGGTGCCAAGTTTGGTGTAGAAGAACTCCGCCCATAGCTCGATGGTGGGGAGGGCGCGCCGAGAAGCCTTCGCACAAAATGTAATGGCGACCTTCCACCGTGTTGGGGGTGAGTAGTGCGGTGAGGTAAATAGAAGTCGAGGAAGGGCCGGAAGAAGTCGCTCGCCGGCAAAGCCAAGCCAGCGCGAAGCGATGCAGCGGAAGGCGACCCATCGCGCCCTCCTCCGGCGCCGGCGAGATCTCCCCCCTCGGCGCCAAAAGCGAACCCTCACGAAAATCCTTGCCGGGCAGCCGCTGGCGTCTTGCGGAGGAAATCAACATGGTCTTCGTGAACCTCGGAGACATCCCACATGCCGGAGCGCACCACGGGGGGCGTGACGGTGGAAGAGGAGCTCATCGGGGACAGAGCGTCGCGGTGCACAGCATGGTGTGGAGGCGCGTCGGCGGGAGGAGGAAGAAAGAGGAAGTAGTAAGGAGGAGGGGCGCGCGTGCTCTGCTACTCCCCCTCCTCCGCCTACTTATAGGCCTATGGGCTGTGAAGCAGAGGGGGCGGTCGTGGGATTTACTGCGCCCACTACCCCACACCCCCACATTTATTGCTCGAAGTTGCTGCAGTAACTCGCGCATGAGAACCTCAACCGCCCACCTCGGCCGCAGCGGATCCGCTTTCGCGTGCTGAAAGCGTGGTAGTGGTCAGCGGGCCCAGCGAGCATGTCCCATCACGCGCGCGATGGGCGGGCTGGCCCGGCGTGCCGCTCGTCGCCACGTGACAAGCCCGGCGGGCGGCACAGGCTTAGCTAGCACGCCACTTGGATTCCGTAGGGAAGCGTTGAAATTTTTGGACAAGTGAGATTGGGCGAAGTCCGACTCCTACGATCGGCACGGAGGAAGGCGGAAGAAACTCTATCTCCAGCTGGAAGGTGGAAACTGCGAGGCTCTCGGGCCGATCACATGGCGCCTCACCAACCGGGGACTCTTGTCGGAGTAATGGGCGGGTAGGCTAACCCGAAGCCCATAGCCTTTCAAGGCATCGGGCTGATTGGCGCCCTCAAGGCGCCAAGATGAAGGGCCGTCTTGGAAGCCGGTGGAAGGCAAATTACCGGCTGCCCATAAACAGCCGGGTCCTAGAGGCGAGGTCAAGACAAGCCGAGCTCTAGCTGGCGGCTTCTAGGGAAGTCGGCCCCGAGGAGTCGACAGCGTCAGCAGCAAAGCCCATGCCCTGCATCATCGGTGGGGAGCGGGACGGGGAATGGCTCTGATGCGCCCATCCCTCCCCTTTCCGGTGGCCTTGTGCGGTCATCGTAGTACCAAAGGAGATCTCCGCCCGGCGCGGCACTATTGCCATGCCATCCCTGACATCATCACGAGCAAGTGGAGTCCTGCTCCACGACGGACATGTCTGCGGCCCAAGGGCGATGGGCCCACGCGATCAGCAAGATCCCGAAGAAGGCGGCAAGAGCCTTACAGTCGGACTCGAGGGAGGTCGGCCCCTAAGGTGACCGCCCCTTCTCGAACCCCACCAGCGCCCGTGTCGAGACGAGAGGCGGGAGTGGCTACGATGTCGCCCGCAAGGCGGTGGAGCTGTAGCCATGACCCTCTGACCAAGCCCACGTCATCAGAGACACGACAACAGTGATCAGCTGCCGACAAGACCCGGAAGCGGCGGGTATGGCCTGTCGGCCCCGTACCCAACCAGTGAGACGCCGGCGGCCGAAGAGACTGACGGCCGGGCCCTACGCCCGGCCAGATTACCATTTTACCCCTGGGGGGTAGGCCTATATAAACCCCCCAGGGCACCCATGCAAAGGGGTTCCGAACCTGTTAGAACTAGACTCATACATAGAGAGAGGAGAGAGCTAGCCTTGCTCTCTTCCACCTCTAGCATACAGCTCAAGGAGCGCCGTTGTATCACTAGTGCTTAGTGATCATCACGGAGACCCCATGACGGGACTAGGGTGTTATCTCCACGGAGAGCCCCAAACACAGGTAAAGTTTGCCGGCGTCGTGTCTCGCCTCATCCGCTTCGAGCACCGGCGATGTTCTACTCGCTCCCACCATGATAAGCCATCCCCTTGGCATATGTCACACCCAACCCCGGCAAATAAGGTGCCATACGCGCGGTGTGGCATGAGCCGTAGTTGTGCGGCGCTATAGGAAGTAGTGCATTGGGCGAACTCTGATGGAGCAGCTGCTTGGAGACCATGAGAATGAGCGGCGCCGCAGAGGAGCAGCCCGTGAGATTTGCCCCTACCCGGCCATGTAGCCTATTTGGGCGAGCATTATCGAGGACCGAGCCGAGATGGGACCCGATGGCGATGGCTCACTGGAGGAACCCTAGTCTTTATGACCGAGGGATCGAGGTAGAGGGAAAGGGGAGTGGAGATGCAAGCGAGCAGGGCAATGAACGCTTGCGTGTTTGTTTTTATGTGAGGGTGAGGTGTGACGCAGGCGTCAACAGATGCATTTTGAGTGTAATATAGGCAGACAACAGAGTCATTTCACTATTCCCCTTCCCTTAAATTTTTAGTGAGGTTCTACCCGAAACACCCCCCTCCAAAGCGAAATTAGTTAAGCCCAAGCCCATAACTCAAAAATGACTTCTTTACATCTTTTATGGCTTATTTTGACAATAAGCCCTGAAAAAGCAGAATAGAACTGGCCCTTAACCTGCAATTCAATTGTTCGTGCAATGATGAATCACTCCTGCCTGCTATAGTGTACATTTAGGCATCATCATACATGGCATAACCTAATATATGTGCATTCCATTGTAGAATCTGGAATATGCAATGTTTATGTTAGTTCATCGTTGCACATGATGTTTAAATGCCCTTAAATCTGGTGGGTCAAGTGATGGTCTTTAAGCCTCCTTCTTTGCTTCTTTTCTTGATATGTAAGATTTGCTCACACATATTTTCAATTGCTTGTTTGCATCAATGACCATACTAGGACTGTTTTGCTTTGATTACTTGTTGTTCTTGACACGACACTCTAATGAGCTTGTCAACGATTTAAACACTAAGGGCTGCTATAGTGGGGCCTTTTTCTAACTCATAGGTGACATAAAGGTTTGGTTGTACACTAAAGTAGGCTCTCCAAGAGTACACGGAGATCCGATTCGAAGGTATGCCTAGTTTTTACATAGTGCAGAACATAGTAAATGCTCATTTCATTGTGTGCAAGTCACGGAGATGCGGCATGTTTCATTATGTAGTGTTGTTTTTGTTATAATCTCATCCTTTTTGTGTTCACGATCTGGAAAGTATGCATATTTATCTTCCAAGGAGGCAGAGTAACTAGTTTGTGTCACCTTGCGGAGGGGTGCAATGAAAATAAGATTGAGGATTTCCAAGTACAAGATGTTAGGAAGGAGCCTTGCAAGAGAAGTAGGAGCTGCTGTTGAGCCTCTTCAACCTGTTAAGGTAAGTCACTTTGTATCCAACTCAACAGTTCGGTTCCTTGTTTGTTTCGAGGCATAGTTAATTTGCTCTTTTCAATTGCTTTATTTTTCCTCGATTAATGAGATGCCCAAAGAATGATGCACGATGTTGGGTACTTGTATAACTATTAGTTGACATAATTAAAGGCCTTACCATTTAATTACTCTGGCAAAGTGTGCCTGAAGCTTTGAAGTCTATTAACCAACTATTATTGCATGAGGCTCACAATCTAGTTTATACTAGGCTAATGATTGCATAGTTTTGCTTGCTATAGTATGTTTGTATGAAACCCTCTGCTGTTCATTATGCTCCCTAAGACTTTAATTGAGCTACAGAATGGCCAACTGCTTGCTTACTTCTCATAGCGTGTTGTCTAAATTTGTAACTTATGCGTGTTTTGGATTGGGCCCCAACATCCTGCTCCTACGGTGAGCTAAGAGAGATTTACGTATGCGAGGCTGTTTACGGACTACCTTTTTATAATTTTTAAAATATCACCTGCCTATGCTTCATGACGTGTAACATTATTGTTAGTCTTGTTTTGCCATGTACAAAATAGTCTGTCTTGCTCGCTTCACTGTTGTAACTATATTTTTGCCCTAGTCATGTGTACTTACAGAAACATTTCAGGATGAAGTGACATCAACACAAAGATCTGCTGAAGCGATGCGGCATGGCCGTTACCTAATGATTATGGATTGGAATTGGAATGTTGATGTTCTCGAGCATCAACTAGAGGTGGCAAGACAACGTGTACATGATTCTCAACGTACAATCAACAAGTTGAGACTGGACATGTAGGTATTAGATGCGAGGAGTCAAAAATGAAACAAGACAATCGAGGTAACAACTAAGGAATTGGAGATTTTGGCAGACTGAAATTTGTGCTATCTAAATCTGGCCAATCCTATTTTACGAAGAGATTATAGTTCAAATGGTAAGTTATGTTGATCTTGGCGTCCATGATGTATGAGCTGTATTTGCCCGGTGTATGTAATTTGGTGTTTGTGTATGCTTTATTATCAACTTTGGTGCCGAACCATAATGCCTAAAGTGGGTATGATCGGTTGTAATTTCTTTATTGTATAGTGTAGGATTATTCTACGTTTCTATGCCTTAGTCTCTTTATTGTATAGTGTATGTTTTTAGAGGTGATAGTATAGAGTAGGATAATTCTTTGAATATGCTATATCGTTCAAGCGAGGCCAACTTCGCCCAAAGCGTTGTAGTGACCATGGCCCTCCACCGGTAAAATGCGATCCATGGGCCATCTACGGGGCCAGACGATCCATGGCCTTCTATGGCCGTCAGATCCGTGGGCCTTCTATGGGTTGTCGGATCCATGGGCCTTCTATCGGCTGTCGGATCCATGGGCCTTTTATGGGCCGTCAGATCCATGGGCCTTCTATAGGCCGTAGGATCTATGGGCCTTCTATGGGCCATCGAGTCAATAGGCCTTCTATGGGCCGTCGGGTCAATGGGCCTTCTACATCCCGTAGGATCCATGGGCCTTCTACGGGCCGTCTCATCTATGGGCCTTGTACGGGCCGTGTAAGGGGCCGTAAACGGGCTAGAGTGGAAATAAATGCGTTTTATGGGCTGACCATAACGGGCGTTAATAGGCCGCATTTGATGATGCTATGAAAATGGCCCAACAAATTGGCCGGGCCACAAGCGGGCGGCTGTATCCACAGGCTAAATGTGGCCCACAAGCGGAAAAAGGCAAATGTGGGCACGTAAGTAACGAATCTTGAAATGAGCCCAAGAATAAATGGGCCTGAGAAGGCCGAAAGGTAACACGGCACAGAAGCGACCCAATGGAATAATGGGCCGCTAATGGGTATAAGCGATACCTTTATTCGTTACGGGCCGATTTCACCACGGGTCATTAATGGGCCAAGAGTTACAAAGGGACTCATGTGGGCGAAATACGTCATGGGCCATACATGGGCGGAAGTTACAATATTTGGAATCATATTGGGCCGAGTAGAGATGGCGCTCTGGGCCTAATTGCATTAAGCCGTAACGGACGTGAGTTAGCTTTTGTAAATGGGCTATATCTTGAACATGCCGTTAACGAGGCTTTCCGTGGGCCGACCGCCACCTTTGACCAAGTTGATACGTCTCCAACGTATCTATAATTTTTTATTGCTCCATGCTATATTATCTTCTGTTTTGGACATTATTGGGCTTTATTATTCACTTTTATATTATTTTTGGGACTAACCTGCCCAGAATTGCTATTTTTTGCCTATTTCAGAGTTTCGCAGAAAAAGAATATCAAACGGAGTCCAAACGGAATGAAACCTTCGGGAACGTGATTTTTGGAACGAACATGATCCAGGAGACTTGGACCCTACGTCAAGCAACCAACAGGGAAGCCACGAGGTAGGGGGGCGCGCCTACCCCCCAGGCGTGCCCTCCACCCTTGTGGGCCCCCTGTTGCTCCACCGACGTACTTCTTCCTCCTATATATACCTACGTACCCCTAAACGATCAGGAACAAAGCCAAAAACCTAATTCCACCGCCGCAACCTTCTGTACCCACGAGATCTCATCCGGGGCACATTAGGAGCTCCGTCGGGAGGGGCATCGATCATGGAGGGCTTCTACATCAGCACCATAGCCCCTCCGATGATGTGTGAGTAGTTTACCTCAGACCTTTGGGTCCATAGTTATTAGCTTGATGGCTTCTTCTCTCTTTTTGGATCTCAATACAATGTTCTCCCCTTCTCTCATGGAGATCTATTCGATGTAATCTTATCTTTGCGGTGTGTTTGTTGAGATCGATGAATTGTGGGTTTATGATCAAGTTTATCTATGAACAGTATTTGAATCTTCTGAATTCTTTTATGTATGATCGGTTATCTTTGCAAGTCTCTTTGAATTATCAGTTTGGTTTGGCCTACTAAATTGATCTTTCTTGCAATGGGAGAAGTGCTTAGCTTTGGGTACAATCTTGCGGTATCCTTTCCCAGTGACAGTAGGGGCAGCAAGGCACATATTGTATTGTTGCCATCGAGGATAACAAGCTGGGGTTTTTATCATATTGCATGAATATATCCCTCTACATCATGTCATCTTGCTTAAGGTGTTACTCTGTTTTTATGAACTTAATACTCTAGATGCATCTTTGGATAGCGGTCGATGAGTGGAGTAATAGTAGTAGATGCAGGCAGGAGTCGGTCTACTTGTCTCGGACGTGATGCATATATACATGATCATACCTAGATATTCTTATAACTATGCTCAATTCTGTCAATTGCTCAACAGTAATTTGTTCACCCACCGTAAAATACGTATGCTCTTGAGAGAAGCCACTAGTGAAACCTATGGCCCCCGGGTCTATCTTCATCATATTAATCTTCCAACACTTAGTTATTTCCTTTGCTTTTTCCTTTGCTTTTATTTTACTTTGAATCTTTATCATAAAAATACCAAAAATATTATCTTATCATATCTATCAGATCTCACTCTCGTAAGTGACCGTGTAGGGATTGACAACCCCTTATCGCGTTGGTTGCGAGGATTTATTTGTTTTGTGTAGGTGCGAGGGACTCCACGTGTAGCCTCCTCTGGATTGATACCTGTGGTTCTGAAAAACGGAGGGAAATACTTATGCTACTTTGCTGCATCACCCTTTCCTCTTCAAGGGAAAACCAACGCAGTGCTCAAGAGGTAGCAAGAAGGATTTCTGGAGCCGTTGCCGGGGAGGTCTATGCAAAAGTCAACATACCAAGTACCCATCACAAACCCTTATCTCCCGCATTACATTATTTGCCATTTGCCTCTCGTTTTCCTCTCCCCCACTTCACCCTTGCCTTTTTATTCGCCCTCTCTTTTTCGTTCGCCTCTTTTTCGCTTGTTTCTCGTTTGCTCATGTGTTGGATTGCTTGTTTGTCACGATGCTCAAGATAACACCAAATTGTGTGTCTTTACCAATACCAACAATAATAATTTCCTTAGCACTCCGATTACTCCTCTTACCGATACTGAATCTTGTGAAATCAATGCTGCTTTGTTGAATCTTGTCATGAAAGATCAATTCTTGACCTTCCTAGTGAAGATGCCACTACTCATCTAAATAGCTTCGTTGATTTGTGTGATATGCAATAGAAGAAAGATGTTGATATTGATATTGTTAAATTGAAGCTATTTCCCTTTTCGCTTA
Organism: Aegilops bicornis; assembly: GCA_021605145.1. NCBI lineage: Eukaryota > Viridiplantae > Streptophyta > Magnoliopsida > Poales > Poaceae > Aegilops > Aegilops bicornis. The sequence goes on along the minus strand of JAHIAL010000021.1, from coordinate 2,482,791 downwards.
GAGATCGTGCTAAAGCTTGGTTATCGTCTTTGCCTAAAAATAGTATTGATTCTTGGAATAAGTGCAAAGATTCTTTTATCTCTAAGTATTTTCCTCCTGCTAAAATCATCTCTCTTAGAAACGATATCATGAATTTTAAGCAACTTGATCATGAACTTGTTGCACAAGCTTGGGAGAGGATGAAATTAATGATACGTAATTGCCCTACTCATGGTTTGAATTTGTGGATGATTATACAAAAATTTTATGCCGGATTGAATTTTGCTTCTAGAAATCTTTTAAATTGGGCCGCGGGAGGCACTTTTATGGAAATCACTTTAGGAGAAGCTATTAAACTCCTAGATAATATTATGGTTAATTATTCTCAATGGCACCTTGAAGATCTACTAATAAAAAAGTGCATGCGATAGAAGAAGTTAATGTTTTGAGTGGAAAGATGGATGAACTTTTGAAATTATTTGCTAGTAAGAGTGTTTCTTCTGATCCTAATGATATGCCTTTGTCTACTTTGATTGAGAATAATAATGAATCTATGGATGTGCACTTTGTTGGTAGGAATAATTTTGGTAACAACGCGTATAGAGGAAACTTTAATCCTTGGCCTTACCCTAGTAATTCCTCTAATAATTATGGTAATTCCTACAACAACTCTTATGGAAATTTTAATAAGATGCCCTCTGAATTTGAGACTAGTGTTAAAGAGTTTATGAATTCACAAAAGAATTTCAATGCTTTGCTTGAAGAGAAATTGCTTAAAGTTGATGAATTGGCTAGGAGCGTTGATAGAATTTCTCTTGATGTTGATACTTTAAAACTTAGATATATTCCTCCTAAGCATGATATCAATGAGTCTCTCAAAGCCATGAGAATTTCCATTGATGAGTGCAAAGAAAAAACCGCTAGGATGCGTGCTAAGAAAGATTGCTTTATGAAAGCGTGTTCTTCAAATTTCTATGAAAATAAAGATGAAGATCTAAAAGTTATTGATGTGTCCCCTATTAAATCTTTGTTTTGCAATATGAATCTTGATAATGATGGGACTGAATATGATCCACCTTTACCTAGAAGGCGTTCCAAAAATTCGGAGTTTTTAGATCTTGAAGCTAAATTTGATAAAAGTGGGATTGAAGAAATCAAAACTTTAGATGTTAATAAGCCCACTATTTTGGATTTCAAGGAATTTAATTATGATAATTGCTCTTTAATAGATTGTATTTACTTGTTTCAATCCGTGCTAAATTCTCCTCATGCTTATAGTCAAAATAAAGCTTTTACCAAACATATCGTTGATGCCTTGATGCAATCTTATGAAGAAAAGCTTGAGTTGGAAGTTTCTATCCCTAGAAAACTTTATGATTAGTGGGAACCTACTATTAAAATTAAAATTAAAGATCATGAATGCTATGCTTTATGTGATTTGGGTGCTAGTGTTTCCACGATTCCAAAGACTTTATGTGATTTGCTAGGTTTCCGTGATTTTGATGATTGATCTCTAAACTTGCACCTTGCGGATTCCACTATTAAGAAACCTATGGTAAGAATTAATGATGTTCTTATTGTTGCAAATAGGAACTATGTGCCCGTAGATTTTATTGTTCTTGATATAGATTGCAATCCTTCATGTTCTATTATTCTTGGTAGACCTTTCCTTAGAAACGATTGGTGCAATTATTGATATGAAGGAAGGGAATATTAGATTCCAATTTCCATTAAAGAAAGGCATGGAACACTTACCTAGGGAGAAAATAAAATTACCATATGAATCTATCATGAGAGCCACTTATGGATTGCCTACCAAAGATGGCAATACCTAGATCTATCCTTGCTTTTATGCCTAGCTAGGGGCGTTAAACGATGGCGCTTATTGGGAGGCAACCCAATTTTATTTTTAGTTTTTTGCTTTTTGCTCATGTTTAGGAATAAATATTTGATCTATCCTCTGTTTAGATGTGTTTTTATGTTTTAATTAGTGTTTGTGCCAAGTTAAACCTATAGGATCTTCTTGGATGATAGTTATTTGATCTTGCAGAAATTTCCAGAAACTTTCTGTTCACAAAAATAATTGTTAATAATCACCAGAACGTGATAAAATATTGATTCCAATTGCTGCTGATCAATAAACAAATTTCTAGGTCTTCATATTTTGGCAGATTTTTTGGAGTTCCAGAAGTTTGCGTTAGTTACAGATTACTACAGACTGTTCTGTTTTTGACAGATTCTGTTTTTCGTGTGTTGTTTGCTTATTTTGATGAATCTATGGCTAGTAAAAGAGTTTACAAACCATAGAGAAGTTGGAATAAAGTAGGTTTAACACCAATATAAATAAATAATGAGTTCATTACAGTACCTTGAAGTGGTCTTTTGTTTTGTTTCGCTAACGAGCTCACGAGATTTTCTGCTAAGTTTTGTGTTGTGAAGTTTTCAAGTTTTGGGTAAAAGATTTGATGGATTATGGAACAAGGAGTGCCAAGAGCCTAAGCTTGGGGATGCCCATGGCACCCCCAAGATAATATAAGGACACCAAAAAGCCAAAGCTTGGGGATGCCGGAAGGCATCCCTCTTTAATCTACTTCCATCGGGTAACTTTACTTGGTGCTATATTATTATTCACCACATGATATGTGTTTTGCTTGGAGCGTCTTGTATTATTTGCATATTTATTTGTTAGTTTACCACAATTATCTTTGCTGTACACACCTTTTGAGAGAGACACACATGATTCGGAAATTATTAGAATACTCTATGTGCTTCACTTATATCTTTTGAGCTATATAGTTTTGCTCTAGTGCTTCACTTATATATTTTAGAGCACGGTGGTGGATTTGTTTTATAGAAAATATTGATCTCTCATGCTTCACTTATATTATTTTGAGAGTCTTAAAATAGCATGGCAATTTGCTTTAATTAATATCATGAGAAAATTGATGCTTGATAATTGTTTTGAGATATAAAGGTGGTAATATCATAGTTGTGCTAGTTGAGTAATTGTGGAATTGAAAAATACATGTGTTGGAGTTTGTGATCCCCGTAGCATGCACGTATGGTGAACCGTTATGTAACGAAGTCTTAGCATGAAGTATTTGTTGATTGTCTTCCTTTGTGTGGCGGTCGGGATCGCGCGATGGTTAACTCCTACCAACCCTTCCCCTAGGAGCATGCGTAGTAGTACTTTGCTTCGAGGGCTAATAAATTTTTGCAATAAGTATATGAGTTCTTTATGACTAATGTGAGTCCATGTATTATACACACACTTACCTTTCCGCAATTTTCCAGCCTCTTGACACAGCAAGATAGCCCTTTCTCACCTTGAGAGTTGGTGCAAACTTCATGGGGTGCATCCAAACCCCGTGATATGATACGCTCTATCACACATAAACCTCCTTATATATTCCTCAAAACAGCCACCATACCTACCTATCATGGCATTTCCATATCCATTCCGAGATATATTGCCATGCAACTTTCCACTGTTTCATTTATCATGACATGCTCCATCATTGTCATATTGCTTTGCATGATCATGTAGTTGACACTGTATTTTTGGCAAAGCCACCGTTCATAATTCTTTCATACATGTCGCTCTAGATTCAATGCAGATCCCGTTACATCACGGAGGCATTCATATAGAGTCATATTTTGTTCTAAGTATTGAGTTGTAATTCAAGAGTTGTAAGTAAATAAAAGTGTGATGATCATCATTATTAGAGCATTGTCCCAAGTGAGGAAAGGATGATGGAGACTATGATTCAACCACAAGTCGGGATGAGACTCCGGACTAAAAAAAAGAGGCAAAAAAAGATAGAAAAGGCCCAAAAAATGAGAGAAAAAGAAAGAAGGGACAATGTTACTATCCTTTTACCACACTTGTGCCTCAAAGTAGCACCGTGATCTTCATAATAGAGAGTCTCTCATTTTGTCACTTTCATATAGTCGTGGGACATTTCATGATAGATCTTGGCGTGTATAGTCCAATGATGGGCTTCGTCAGGTGCCCGAGGTCTTCGTGGAGCAAGCAAGTTGGATGCACACCCACTTAGTTTCTTTTGAGTTTTCATACACTTATAGCTCTAGTGCATCCGTTGCATGGCAATCCCTAATCCTCGCATTAACATCAATTGATGGGCATCTCCATAGCCCGTTGATTAGCCTCGTTGATGTGAGACTTTCTCCTTTTTTGTCTTCCCACATAACCCCTACCATGATACCTTATTCCACCATAGTGCTATATCCATGGCTTGCGCTCATGTATTGCGTAAGAGTTGAAAAGGCTGAAGCGTGTTAAAAGTATTAACCAATTGCTTGGCTAAAACCGGGTCGTATATGATGATATGAATATTTTGTGTGGGGAAGATGGAGCATAGCCAGACTATATGATTTTGTAGGGATAACTTGCTTTGGCTATGTTATTTTGATAAGACATAATTGCTTAGTTACTATGCTTGAAATATTATTGTTTTTATGTCAACATTAAACTTTTATCTTGAATCATATCAAATCTGAACATTCATGCCACAATGAGAAGAATTACATTGAAATTATGCCAAGTAGCATTCTGCATCAAAAATTCTGTTTTTATCATTTACCTACTTGAGGATGTGCAGGAATTAAGCTTGGGGATACTTGATACGTCTCCAACGTATCTATAATTTTTGATTGCTCCATGCTATATTATCTTCTGTTTTGGACATTATTGGGCTTTATTATTCACTTTTATATTATTCTTGGGACTGACCTTATTAACAGGAGGCCCACCCAGTCTTGTTTGTTTTTGCCTATTTGAGTTTAGCAGAAAAAGAATATCAAGCGAGTCCAAAGCGGAATGAAACCTTGAGAACGTGATTTTGGAGCGAACATGATCCGAGGAGACTTGGACCCTACATCAAGCAACCAACAGGGGAAGTCACGAGGTAGGGCGCCCTACCCCCAGCGCGTGCCCTCCACCCTCGTGGGCCCCTGTTGCTCCACCGACGTACTTCTTCCTCCTATATATACCTCATTGCCCCCAAGCGATCGAAGCGGTGCCAAAACCTAATTGCACCGCCGCAACCTTCTGTACCCAGGAGATCCCATCTTGGGGCCTGTTCTGGAGCTCCATCGGAGGGGGCATCGATCACGGAGGGCTTCTACATCAACACCATAGCCCCTCCGATGATGTGTGAGTAGTTTACCTCAGACCTTCAGGTCCATAGTTATAAGCTAGATGGCTTCTTCTCTCTTTTTGGATCTCAATACAATGTTCTCCCCCTCTCTTGTGGAGATCTATTCGATGTAATCTTCTTTCTGCGGTGTGTTTGTTGAGATCGATGAATTGTGGGTTTATGATCAAGTTTATCTATGAACAATATTTGAATCTTATGAATTGTTTTATGTATGATTGGTTATCTTTGCAAGTCTCTTGAATTATCGGTTTGGTTTGGCCTACTAGATTGATCTTTCTTGCAATGGGAGAAGTGCTTAGCTTTGGGTTCAATCTTGCGGTGTCCTTTCCCGGTGTGATAGGGGTAGCAAGGCACGTATTGTATTGTTGCCATCGAGGATAACAAGATGGGGTTTTTATCATATTGCATGTTTTTATCCCTCTACATCATGTCATCTTGCTTAAGGCGTTGCTCTGTTTTTATGAACTTACTACTCTAGATGCATGCTGGATAGCGGTCGATGAGTGGAGTAATAGTAGTAGATGCAGGCAGGAGTCGGTCTACTTGTCTCGGACGTGATGCATATATACATGATCATACCTAGATATTCTCATAACTATGCTCAATTACATCACAATTGCTCAGCGATGAATTTGTTCACCCACCGTAAAATACGTATGCTCTTGAGAGAAGCCACTAGTGAAACCTATGGCCCCCGGGTCTATCTTCATCATATTAATCTTCCAACACTTAGTTATTTCCTTTGCTTTTTCCTTTGCTTTTATTTTACTTTGCATCTTTATCATAAAAATACCAAAAATATTATCTTATCATATCTATCAGATCTCACTCTCATAAGTGACCGTGTAGGGATTGACAACCCCTTATCGTGTTGGTTGCGAGGATTTATTTGTTTTGTGTAGGTGCGAGGGACTCGCGTGTAGCCTCCTACTAGATTGATACCTTGGTTCTCAAAACTGAGGGAAATACTTACGCTACTTTGCTGCATCACCCTTTCCTCTTCAAGGGAAAACCAACGCAGTGCTCAAGAGATAGCACAAGTCAAACGGGCCGGCCTTTTCACAGGAATGGGCCTCTGTTGGGCCATGCCACGTGTCGACGTATCATAGGCACCTTGCGTCCAATGAGTGGATGACATCTGTACCAACGGTGAGACGACATGTGTTTCCTCAGCTAATGATGATTTTACACGTGGAAAATCCCCATTGGTCGAGAGTACATTAGCAGGTTATTGGATCCAAAACCGGACCCGATAGCTTAACGGCGTTCCGTTCACGGTGGATGCCACATGTCGGTCACCCTTGACGAAAGCATACGTGGCCTTGCGATTTATTGTCATGGAAGTGGACACGTCCGTGATGATAATTTTGGTAATGTCATGGAACACTTCTATGACAGCACGGGTATGACTATCTTGATTCTTTCATAAAATCGTCATGGATGTACATGCATGACAAAAAACGTGACCTACTGTGACAAACACGTATCATCACGGAAGTTTATTTTTTTGTAGTACCCTCTGGTGCTTTCTTCGCCCAATATTTTTTATATATTCCAAAATAATTCCCCGTGAAGTTTCAGGACTTTTGGAGTTGTGCAGAATAGGTCTCTAATATTTGCTCCTTTTCCAGTCCAGAATTCCAGCTGCAGGCATTCTCCCTCTTCATGTAAATAAGAGAGAAATGCATAAGTATTGTGATATAATGTGTAATAACAGCCCATAATGCAATAAATATCAATATAAAAGCATGATGCAAAATGGACATATCAACTCCCCCAAGCTTAGACCTCGCTTCTCCTCAAGCGAAAGCCGAAATCAAAAAATATGTCCACATGTTTAGAGATAGAGGTGTCGATAAAATAAAATACGTACATGAGGGCATCTTGATTATCTTTAGAACAACAACATGTATTGCCATATAATTTCTTATCCTAAAGTAACAATTCGTTCACAAGGCAAAGTATGAATCAGAAACTTCATTGAAAACTAACAAACTATGATCTCAGTCATTGAGGCAATTGAAATTTATCATAACATCAGAAAGAGTCAATATAAGAGATTCTCAGCAAGTCCACATAATCAACTATCATATAATCTTTCACAATTACTAACACTCACGTGATACTTATGGGTTTAAAGCTTCAGTCGGACACAGAGAAAGATAGGGGCTTATAGTTTCGCCTCCCAACCTTTTACCTCAAGGGTAATGTCAACAATAATACTTTATGATAACCTACATCCGAGTGGATATATATATCCGGGATCTCTCAACACACAGTGCTTGCCAAAGGAAAAAGTACAAAAAGGAGAGGTGATGATCACCATGACTCTTGTATAAGGGTAGAAGATAAAAGTAAAAGATAGGCCCTTCACAGAGGGAAGCGAAGGTTCTCATGCGCTTTTATGGTTGGATGCACAAAATCTTAATGCAAAAGAACCTCAATTTATATTGGCGCTTGTGATAAAGAAATTTATTATGCAATTATAAGCTTTAATTTCTTCCATATCACAAGTTCGTATAAGCTTATTTTCTTCACTCTAATAGATCATACATATTTAGAGAGCAATTTTTATTGCTTGCACCGATGACAACTTACTTGAAGGATCTTACTCAATACATAGGTAGGTATGGTGGACTCTCATGGCAAGACTGGTTTAAGGGATGTTTGGAAGCACAAGTAGTATCTCTACTTGGTGCAAAGAATTTGGCTAGCATGAGAGGGAAAGGCAAGCTCAACATGTTGGAGGATCCATGACAATATAACTTCTATTCAGATATAAGAAAACATAACCCATTATGTTGTCTTCCTTGTCCAACATCAACTTTTTAGCATGTCATATTTTAATGAGTGCTCACAATTACAAAAGATGTCCAAGATAGTATATTTATATATGAAGCATCTCTTTCTTTATTACTTCTTATTAATTGCAACAATGACCAAAACTATGTTTGTCAACTCTCAATAACTTTTATTCATCATACTCTTTATATGTGAAGTCGTTACTCTCCATACGATCAATATATGATCTTTTTATTTTTTATTCTTTCTTTTATTTAATTCCCTCAAGATCATAGCAAGAAAGCAAAGCCCTCAACTCAAAGCTACTCTTTATTATATATAACTCACGGACTTGATTACATAGAGGGAACATAAAGCAAAACTCAAAGCTAGGTCATATTAAAACTTTATTCTACTAGATCAAGATATAACCAAAAGGATCGAACTAAGAAAAATGATGAAGGTAAAGGTGTGATGGTGATACTATACCGGGGCATCTCCCGCAAGCTTGGCAGTTGCAGAGGGGAGTGCCCATACCCATGTATTTATGTCTCTTTCTTCGGAGGTGATGATGTTGTCGGCGTTCTGGGAACGGGGATACCCAGACTTGCCTGCCTGCGGCCCACGACGTGGCTCCATCGACGACCTGGTATGGCGCACCTTCAGCACCAACAACATGAGACCCTCGCGAGGCGGACAACGCCAAGACCTCCAGAAGGAGCGGCCTCCTCAGGCTGCCTCCTGAGGAGTGGAGATTTCTATGCAATCCCTCACCTCGTGAGGTTCGGATGACGCAAGCCATGACGACCAAGGCCAGGCAGGCGCCAGCGGGCGCAGTGCAGTGGTTTCCTCTTTGGTGCTAAAGAGGCAAGCGCAGGCGTGGAGTCCCGAGGAATCAGCCAAAGGTTTCCATTTCCATGCAACAAGACCAGGACCACCAGGACGGCAGGACGAAGGTCATCGCCGAGCTCACCACGGCGTCACGACTAGAAGCTTTGCAGGCAAAGACCACCTTTCATCAGGATAAGATGTACTAGTTGTCTCCCTTCGAATTTGGCCGTTGTGGGATCCCTTCCCGCCTTCATTTTGGGGGAAGAGGACCAAGGCCACTATAAATATAGCCTAGCCACCACCATAGAAAGGGATCCGAAGATTCAGATCATCCTCTCCCTCACCAGCTCAAGAATACAGCTCGTGAGGTTGTTCTTCCACTGTACTAGTTCATGCTCAGCCCACCTCGAGGCCAATCCACTACAAAGCAGGAGTAGGGTTTTACACCGCAAGGTGGCCCAAACCTGGGTAAACTGCCGTGTCCCATTTCCTTCCAATTCGTCGAGCTAGGCCATGAGATTGATAGGTAGGCACACTTGGGAGGTTGAGTTCTTTGCACGCACCCCAGAGTTCGAATCTATCCAGGGTATGCAGAGCCCGGAATATGACATTTGGCGCGCCAGGTAGGGGTGCGTCGGAGCCTCTCTTCCTCCAGTCAATTCGCCACCGTTTCGCCGTCTCCATGGCTGATGCTCATCGAGTTCGTGCTAAGCGTCGGGCCACCCTCGCCGCCCGCATTGCCCAGATGGTGCCTGCAGGCGATGACGCTCCCCGTCGTTCTCCATCGTCTGTAGCCAACGCTGCCGTCGGCCCCACGGCCCACGAGCAGCAGGCTTCGTTGATGCAACCCTTTGTGCAGCGTGATGGGCGCCTTTGCCACTCCGTCGGCCCGACTCCGGTATGCGCCCGTCTTCTCATGCTCGCCCGCGGGCGGCGAACGCTTGAAACTGCGTTGCTCATGGCGCGAGCTATTGCACTACCGCCCGACCGACGACCTCTACAAGGACTGGCTGGATCGCATCGGCAAGCTCGTCAGCGCCGCCGGAGAAGCCCCTGCACCATCCCGTTCGCTGCCTCCCCTGCCGCCTCTTGCGGGTGACATGGTCCATGGCGCGCCTCCTCCACTTCCCAGGCAAGACATTGTCCCCAAGCCAAGGCGAGAGGCTCCATGGTGCGACCCACCTTGCAGGGTGTCGGGGCGCAATGAGGAAAGCTGCCAAGTGGTGCAACGGCCGCAAGGAGATGCGCCTGCGCTCCCAGCGCTGCAACATCAAGACCGTGCGCCGCCAAGGTGGTGGTGCGCGAGCGCCAAGATCAGGCCCCACTTCCAGGGCGGGCTCCCATGACCACGGCGGGGTGCCACGCGTTCACTCTGGAGCTGCGCCGCGTCGTTTGGCCAGGGAAGTTCAAGCCTGACCTGCCTCCACGCTACGACGGCACCCCCGACCCTGCCGAGTTCCTGCAGCTCTACGAGCTGAGCATCGAGGCGGCCAGCGGCGACGAGAAAGTCATGGCGAACTGGTTTCCCATGGCCCTCAAGGATGGCGCGTGCTCGTGGCTCCCGAACCTCCCCGCGGGATCGATCTCCTCCTGGGATGAGATGCGAGAACGCTTCGTCGCCAACTTCCAGGGCACTCGCGACCGTCCACCGGCTGCGGGTGACCTGCGGCGCATCAAGCAGCAGCCTGGGGAGACCTTGCACAAATACATCGAGCGCTTCAACAATGTTTGCCTCAAGATTCCCAAGGTGTCGGACGAGGCCATCATCTCGGCGTTCCGATGGCGTCCGGGGCGTCAAGATGAAGGAGGAGCTTCGCCATACGAGGACACATGCCTGCGGCTCTGGAGATGTTCAACATGGCAACCAAGTGTGCGAGAGCGAAGAAGGTCGCCTCTCTCCTGGAGCTTCCGGAGGTTGACCCAGAAGACAAGAAAGCCAAGGCCAAGGATGTGCAGCGCAAGGGGCCAGCTGTGCTTGCAGCCGAACCAGAGATGAAGCGCGGCTGCGACCACCCGGAGTCGTCCAAGAGCAGCCGCCCGTTTTGCGTCTTCCACAATGTGCACAACCACATCACCAATGACTGCCAAGAGCTCAGGGCCAATCACGACGGCCGCCTTGGTCGCTGCCCAGAGCGCAATGACAGAAGCTATGGCCGTGGAGGAGGCTGAGGCGGAGGATGCTGGGACAACCACAACCCCCGCCAGGACTGGCGTGATCTCGTGAGGACTGCTGGCAGGGCCAGCCTCGCGAGGGCGCCTGGAGGGATCAACCTCGCGAGGATCATCCTCAGGGCAACGCTGGCCTTCCTCCGCTGCCACCACCACCAAGAAGGAATGATGACCACCACCAAGACGATGGGGCTGGGGGCTTCCAAGAGCCTCGTGCAATCGCTTGCATCCTAGGCGGCGCCCAGGCCCCTGCCTCTCGTCGCATCTTCAATCAGTTCGCTCGCGAGGAGAACGCGTCCCTCCCCAAGCTCGAAGCAACGCGCTCGCTGAGGTGGTCCAAGTACACCATCACCTTCGACTCTGCTGACCAGCTCAAGTGCGTGGCCACTGCCGGCCCTCCCAATGCTACGCTGCGCCTACCATCGACGCGTCCTCATCACCAAGACACTCATCAATGGTGGTGCAGGGCTCAATGTTCTCTCTGTCGAGACGTTCGATTGACTCCAGGTGCCCTACAACCAGCTGCATCCTATACAGCCCTTCTCATGAGTGACCGACGGCTCCACCACCCCGTTAGGGAAGATTCGCCTCCCTGTCACCTTCGCCAAGCGCGACAACTACCGCACTGAGCTCATCGACTTTGACGTTGCCCACATTCGCCTCCCATACAACGACATCCTCGGGTATCCGGCCCCGGCGAAGTTCATGGTTGCGACTCACCATGGATACAATGTCGTCAAGACGCCAGGGAGCTGTGGCATCATCACGGTCACCTGCGAGGAAAAGGGCGCGATGTGCTCTCTCGAGCACACCTACCGAACTGCTTGATGGTCGAGGACCCGAGATGATAAGGCGCTATCTACCCTCTGAGGCCGTCCCCAAGAAAACGAAGCAGCTCCTCCGCCAAGGACCTCAGGAGGGTGGGGTGTCCGATGGCTGTGCCTTAGGACCCACGCCCACTGATGGGGCGCCTTCCTCTCTCCCATAGGAAAGCTGGGCTCAGGGGCTCCCCTCTGGAGGGCCTCCGACCTGGCCAACGTCACGAGGGAGGCGCTCGGGCACCATGTGGAGGCATGCTTCAATGCACGCTTCCACGAGGAGGGCGCAAGGAGCGAGGCGCCAGGCGCTCAGGAGTTCATCACCAAGGCGATCGAGGAGCTTCAGGAGGCAAGAGCCATGTGAGGCGAGCGTCGCCCCGCACCACCCGGCGCAGCTCCCCGCTTGGCGAGGACAGCGAGGCTGCAGCGCTGCGTCAATATCGAGTGGCTCAACACGACATCTTCTCAGGAGCTCTTCTGTCCATCCCACGTTGGCCGGTGCGAGGGCCTCCCTCACAGCTATGTTCACATGCCTTTCGGTTTGCTGAACAGGGTTGTTGTGCACTAGCACCACATGCGGGGCGTCCTGGCGGCTCATGAGGCCAGGCACCAGGTGATCCTGTCGGAGATGGCGACAGATCCTCGCGAGCCCCCCAGGCCTCCAGAGCCTCGTGAGGTTCAGGACCTGGGTGAGGCGACCTGCTTATCGTCTTCAACTACTTCAACACTTCTTCAGCCACGGTGCCAGGTGACACTTTTTGGTTTGTTTAGTTGGGGGCGCCCCTCAGGCTGCATCATCCCCTAGCTCGGTGGGTCCATCCCTACGGCATGTATCGTTCTTTGCGTCTATCAGAACTGGCTTTACCCTCTTCCATGAGTTGCTTTATGATTATCACCTGTCTGTCCGGTGCTTCGTCACCATGAATGTCGTATGCCCTTGCAAACCCACCCACGACCACCTCATGATTAAGGACTGGCACGACGTCAGTGCTCGTGTCTGTCCCTGCAGCGTCACTAAACCCAAGTGGCTGAGCTCTGGCTCGTGGGCCAGCTCCTATGCACGTCACCTCCCATGGCCCTTGGTGCCTTGTTCTCGCATGAGCTAATCGGGGCAGACAAGTTAGGGCGTGCGACCCGGTGCCTCGCCCGTGGCGGGAGCAGCATGGCGCGGTTGTCTTTCTTCAGGACTTTCACATGAGAAGACTGGGCATGGCGTGCGTGCTGGGTCCGTCCTGCGGCGTCGACAAACCCAATGGCTGAGCTCTATCTAGTGGGCCGGCCTCTCGTTCACGCCACCTCACAGGTCGTTGGTGTTTGGCCTTCTCATGCGATAACCTCAGGAGATTCACTCGGCGCAGGCTACCTAACCATCTCGCAGGACTATCACAAGTGTTCCGAATCAAATTCAGGCGCAAACCACCTTGAGGTAGGGCCTCATGAGTCCCGCGCTGGCTCACGAGTGCCCATACACACCTCCTCTAGCCATGCCATGCAAGCCACGTGTCAGGGTGGGTTGTACACGCCCCGGAGTCTCCCACGAGGGAGCTCCCACTGCGTACTGATGGAAGCCCCATGCTCATGGCTGGCGGTGACCTTTGTCGAGGAGCGGCTATGCCCGTGCAAGAGCGGAAGCACCATGCTCCACGCTGGTGAATAAACAACTAAGGGTAGCCTAACGGCTGTAGTAACCTCAGGAGAGCCACCAGGCTCGCTGCTCAGCCTCACCGCACCGCTCTTCCCTCGGGAGAGTTGCGCGAGGGGGCTGGGCACGGGGGCTACGCTCAGGTCACGCCTGGCGTACGCCACCTCGCCAGGTCCCTCGGACCTGGTCTTCGCGCGCCCCTCCCGGGCGAGAGCTCGGTGAGGAAAGGTATGGAGGTTTGTTTGTACGTCAAGGGGGACCCCTAGGCATCGCGACCCAGGGGCCTAACTGGTCACGTAGCCCTTCACCCCTTGGCCTCGTCCTGGTGATCCGGACGACCCAATGGCAGCTGAGGTATGCGCGGGGCCGGGCCCTGCCGACGCAGAACGCTAAAACCTACACCCGCATCTCCTTCCCGAGGGCTGTTTGTACATCAAGGGGGACTCCTGAGCATCGCGACTCAGGAGCCTCACTGGTCATGTAGCCCCTCACCCCTTGGTCTCATCCTGGTGATCTAGACGACCCAATGGCGGCTGAGGTATGCGCGGGGCCGGGCCCTGCCGATGCAGAACACTAAAGCAAACGGAAAGGAAATCGTGGAACCCTAGAAAATTATTACAAAACACATTGTCTCTTAAAAGCTCAAAAGCATGAGTTCTTACGCCTCCACGAGGCACGATAAATGTTGCGGGATTAAAATAGGGAGGAGCGCCGCCTTCGAGCCTCTTCCTCAGCCTTGGACACCACCGTCGCCCACCTGGGGAGGCCCATCATCGACAACCTCACCACCGTCCTTGTCAGCCACGGCCGCTGGGTCGACGCAGAGGAACTTCTACAGCAAGGCCTCCACCTGCTCCTTCACGGCCTCGGCGGCGGCATCGTGGAGCTCAGGATCCACAGGTTCGAGCAGCACACCAAGGTCGAAGCTGGGGTCCCGAAGATGGAGGTGGCTGAAGATGCGCGTCGCGACTGAGGTAAAAAGCGCGCGAGCCTCTCCCTCCACCATGGGGCCCACTTCAACGATGATGCCCTCGAGCGCCGTGGCAAGCTTGGGGAGTAGTCCGGCGTGGCCCTCCTCAGGAGTTGCCAGTGGCTTCTTCTACTCCTCCCCGTAAAGGGACTGCAGGGCTGCTCGAGACCTCTGCTCAAGGGAGACGAAGGCGTCGCGCCCCACGGCGGCCGCCTTGTCAGCCGCGGCACCCTGGCCTCCAGCTGAGTTTTCTCCTCGAAGATGAGCTTGGAGTGAGACGCCTGGGCAGCCTCCACCTCCTCCTTCAACTTCTCCAAGCGACGGCACTCCGTGGCTTTGTTCTCGGGTCACCGCCCAGATCGGCACATGATCGGTGAGCCAGTCTCCGAGTCTTGAGTTCTCTTCCTACACCTCGAGTTGAGCGGGCGGCATGCTTTCGTCATGAGGGCCTTCATCTTGGCCTCCGCCATGTGGCAGCGCTTCTCGGCGGCTGCTGCATCGGCCAACGCTGTGTTGCGAGCAGCTATGGCCACGCCGGCAACCTTCCTGCCCTCCTCGGGGGCAGCCTCGGTCTGGCCCCAGGCTTTCCTGATGGACGAGTCGGCCTGGACCCACCCCGAGAATAGCTCAAGACGCCGCATCGTCATGTGCCGGTCGGCACCCCGAAGATCAGCCCAGAGCCGGTCCAGTACCGAGAAGGCTTCCTCCAAAGCTCCGGGCATGGCAGAAGAGCCATGGTCCGCCTGCCTGACGGCTTGGGGAGGAGGCGGCACCGACGCCACGGCTGGCGAAGCAACAACAGCAAGGATAGGGATGGCACCCGCAGGGTTTGGGTATGGGTGGAGCCACCCCATACCCTTACCCGTCCCATTTGAGCTTACCCATCGCCCGTACCCATACCCGCTAGTGGGTACAATTTTTTTCCATACCCGTCACCCGACAGGGTAAATGGGTACCCGCGGGTAAAAAAACCATGTTTGAATAACATCAATTTGAGCATCACATTATTATGTACAATAATATACAATCATATTTTCTAAACAACAACACATAGTGACATCAATACATACTTATAAACAACAAGACATCCGAAACAACAATACATTCTATAAAAAAGAACACTTCTTGTAAATAACGACATTGTCATAAATAGTAGCGCATAGACAAACTTGCGACAAAGTGTACATGTAATTTGTCCATACTTGTTAGATTTTAAGGGTACATGGGTATGCGAGTACGGGTTATGTGATCCCATGCCCGTACCCGCTCTATCCGATGGGTTTGAGATTTTCCTATTTATATACCCATGGGTAACGTTTTGTCCCATACCCTTACCCTAATAGGGTTTTTAACCGCAGGGTACATGGGTAATGGGCACCCATTGCCATCCCTAAGCAAGGATGACCGGGGGCTCCGGGGCCCTCGGACCCCCAGCAGGTGCGCTGGAGACGGGCGCCTAAGGAGTCGGCTTAGTGGCGGAGGCGGTCTTCTCCGGAGGCTGGGCCGCCGAGCCTCGAGAGGGCAACCCTGCCGCAGGAGGACGCGGGGCGGCCCCATCTTCCCGTGCCAGAGTCGCTACGGTCGTGGCAAGCTGCTTGTTCTCGGAGGCCCTCGCCTCCTCCTTCTTCCTCTTCGCCGCAAATGTCAGCCTGGCCATCAAGAGGAAAATGTCTGAGCGCTTCATCAAGAGCGGGAAACAAAGATGGTGAAGCACTTACTGGTCATCAGCGATGTATGACCTCTTCCCCGCCAGAGTGCGGGCGCCGGGTTTCTGGCACAAGCTTCGCCGCGCTCTCGGAAGCGCACGAGCGCGCGACGATCGGCTCTGCGATGGTGGCGGCCAGCGACAAGGTGGATGCGTCACCCCGGGGAGGCGACACCATCGTGCCCTTCTTTGGGGTCCCCTGCTTCGGCTTCCTCAGGGGGATGCCCCGAAACCTTGTGGCGACCCGGGTGGAGCGCGGTGATTCCTCGACCAGGTATTGATACGTCTCCAACGTATCTATAATTTTTGATTGCTCCATGCTATTATATATTCTGTTTTGGATGTTTAATGGGCTTTATTTTACGCTTTTTTATTATTTTTGGGACTAACTTATTAACCCAAGGCCCAGTGCAAATTGCTGTTTTTTTACCTATTTTAGTGTTTCGCAGAAAATGAATACCAAACGGAGTCCAAACGGAATGAAACCTTCGGGAGAGTTATTTTTGGAACAAACGTGATCCAGAGGACTTGGAGTGGACGTCAAGAAATCAATGAGAAGGCCATGAGGTAGGGAGGCACGCCTGCCCCCCTGGGCACGCCCCCACCCTCGTGGGCCCCTCGTGGCTCCACCGACCTACTTCTTCCTCCTATATATACCTACGTACCCCGAAACCATCCAGGAGCACCACGAAACCCTATTTCCACCGCTGCAACCTTCTGTACCCGTGAGATCCCATCTTGGGGCCTTTTCTGGCGCTCCGGAGGGGCATCGATCAAGGAGGGCTTCTACATCAACACCATAGCCTCTCCGATGATGTGTGAGTAGTTTACCTCAGACCTTGGGTCCATAGTTATTAACTAGATGGCTTCTTCTCTCTTTGGATCTCAATACAAAGTTCTCCTCAATCTTCTTGGAGATCTATTCGATGTAACTCTTTTTTTTGAATTGTGTTTGTAGAGATCCAATGAATTGTGGGTTTATGATCAAGATTATCTATGAACAATATTTGAATCTCCTATGAATTCTTTTATGTATGATTGGTTATCTTTGCAAGTCTCTTGAATTATCAGTTTGGTTTGGCCTACTAGATTGATCTTTCTTGCAATGGGAGAACTGCTTAGCTTTGGGTTCAATCATGCGATTGCTCAATCCCGATGTGATGGGGAAATGACACGTATTGTATTGTTGCCATCGAGGATAAAAATATGGGGTTTATATCATATTGCTTGAGTTTATCCCTCTACATCATGTCATCTTACCTAATCGTTACTCGTTCTTATGAACTTAATACTCTATATGCATCTTTGGATAGCGATCGATGTGTGGAATAATAGTAGTAGATGCAGGCAGGAGTCGATCTACTTGTTGCGGACGTGATGCCTATATACATGATCATGCCTAGATATTCTCATAATTATGCACTTTTCTATCAATTGCTCGACAATAATTTGTTCACCCACCTTAATACTTATGCTATCTTGAGAGAAGCCACTAGTGAAACCTATGGCCCCCGGCTCTATTTTCCATCATATTAATCTCCCAACAACTAGCGATTTCTGGCGCCGTTTATTTTGCAATATTTACTTTTCAATCTATATCATAAAAATACCAAAAATATTTATCTTATTATCTCTATCAGATCTCACTTTTGCAAGTGGCCGTGAAGGGATTGACAACCACTTTATCGCGTTGGTTGCAAGGTTCTTATTTGTTTGTGTAGGTATGAGGGACTTGCGTGTGGCCTCCTACTGGATTGATACCTTGGTTCTCAAAAACTGAGGGAAATACTTACGCCACTTTGTTGCATCACCCTTTCCTCTTCAAGGGAAAACCAACGCATGCTCAAGAGATAGCAAGAAGGATTTCTGGCGCCGTTGCCGGGGAGTCTACACACAAGTCAAGACATACCAAGTACCCATCACAAACTCTTATCCCTCGCATTACATTATTTGCCATTTGCCTCCCGTTTTCCTCTCCCCCACTTCACCGTTGCCGTTTTATTTGCCCTCTTTTTTCGTTCACTTTTCTCTTGCTTGCTTCTTGTGTCCCGTGTGCCGTCATGGCTAGCCCTTTATCTACTCCTTTGTCTCGCGAGAATGAAGTTCTTAATTTTAAAAAAATGGAGGGACAAAATCTAAAAGATGCTTGGTACAGAATTTGCAATGCGCAAAATATATCTACTAGGAAGCAATCTACTTACGTTCTTCTTTGCAATTTTTATGTAGGCATCACTCCTTGGAATAGATATATTCTTGATACCATTACCGGAGGGAATTTCTTGGGTAGCCATACTTTTGATTCTTATAATGCTATGATAGATTTGTTTGGCCCACCACCTCTTTTGGTTAATGGAACAATTTAAACTTTGGAACATGTGATGCAAAGGCTTGAAATTATTGAAAATAAAGTTGCCACTATAGAGTTGATTGAAAATTTGGATAAAAAGATCGACAACCAAATTACGCAATACGGATCTAAGGTAGGAGTTGCTCTTAAATTTTTTAAAGAAAAGGAACCCATGGTTAACGAAAAAATAGATCAAGATTCCACCAGGATTGATAAAATTGAGGATATTATTACCAACTTAGGGTCTGCCTTTTCTTCCATGAAAAATACCCCAAAATCTCCTAATGCTAAATTTGCCAAATTAATCTATGTTCCTAAAAATAAGGGTGAAACTTCTAGTAAGAAAAATGCGGATCTCAAATCCATAGGTGTACACCCCAACTTTCTCGCTATCATTAAGGAACCTTTTGCTACAAATGATTTCCTTGATTTCTTGCATAGGGGTTTAATTATTAATAGAAAGAAGGAAAGTCCTAAGGGTTGTAAGTGTTCTATTGAAGAATTGAATACCAAAGATGATAATACCTAGATCTATCCTTGCCTTTATGCCTAGCTAGGGGAGTTAAACGATAGCGCTTGTTGGGAGGCAACCCAATTTTATTTTATTTTCTTGCTTTTTGTTTCTGTTTAGTAATAAATATTTGATCTAGCCTCTTGTTAGATGTGGTTTTATGTTTTAGTTAGTGTTTGTGCCAAGTTAAACCTATAGGATCTTCTTGGATGAAAGTTATTTGATCTTGCTGAAAATTCCAGAAACTTTCTGTTCACGAAAACAATTGTTAAAAATCACCAGAACGTGATAAAATACTGATTCCAATTGCAGTAGATCAATAAAAAAAATTGTAGGTCTTCCTATTTTGGTAGATTTTTCTGAGTTCCAGAAGTTTGCGTTTGATACAGATTACTACAGACTGTTCTGTTTTTGACAGATTCTGTTTTTCGTGTGTTGTTTGCTTATTTTGATGTATCTATCGCTAGTAATGGAGCTTATGAACCATAGAGAAGTTGGAATACAGTAGGTTTAACACCAATATAAATAAATAATGAGTTCATTACAGTACCTTATAGTGGTGGTTTGTTTTATTTCGCTAACGGAGCTCATGAGATTTTCTGTTGAGTTTTGTGTTGTGAAGTTTTCAAGTTTTGGGTAAAGATTTGATGGATTGTGGAACAAGGAGTGGAAAGAGCCTAAGCTTGGGGATGCCCAAGGCACCCCAAGGTAAAATTCAAGGACAACCAAAAGCCTAAGCTTGGGGATGCCGGGAAGGCATCCCTCTTTCATCTTCTTCCATCGGTAACTTTACTTGGAGCTATATTTTTATTCACCACATGATATGTGTTTTGCTTGGAGCGTCTTGTATGATTTGAGTCTTTCCTTTTTAGTTTGCCACAATCATCCTTGCTGTACACACCTTTTGGGAGACACACACATTAATCAGAATTTATTAGAATACTCTATGTGCTTCACTTATATCTTTTGAGCTATATAGTTTTTGCTCTAGTGCTCCACTTATATCTTTTAGAGCACGGCGGTGGTTTTATTTTACAGAAATTATTGATCTCTCATGCTTCACTTATATTATTTTGAGAGTCCTTTAGAACAATATGGTAATTTTCTTTGGTTATAAATTTAGTCCTAATATGATAGGCATCCAAGATAAAAAAACTTTAAAGTGCATTGAATACTAAGAGAAGTTTGATACTTGATAACAGTTTTGAGATATGAAGATGGTGATATTTGAGTCATGCTAGTTGAGTAGTTGTGAATTTGAGAAATACTTGTGTTAAAGTTTGTGATTCCCGTAGCATGCACGTATGGTGAACCGTTATGTGATGAAGTCGGAGCATGATTTATTTATTGATTGTCTTCCTTATGAGTGGCGGTGGGGACGAGCGATGGTCTTTTCCTACCAATCTATCCCCCTAGGAGCATGCGTGTAGTACTTTGTTTCGATAACTAATAGATTTATGCAATAAGTATGTGAGTTTTTTATGACTACTGTTGAGTCCATGGATTATACGCACTCTCACCCTTCCACCATTGCAAGCCTCTCTAGTATCGCGCAACTTTCGCTGGTACCATACACCCCTCTAAACAACCACCATACCTACCTATTATGGCATTTCCATAGCCGTTCCGAGATATATTGCCATGCAACTTACCACCGTTCCATTTACTATGACACGTTCCATCATTGTCATATTGCTTTGCATGATTATGTAGTTGACATCGTATTTGTGGCAAAGCCATCATTCATAATTCTTTCATACATGTCACTCTTGATTCATTGCATATCCCGGTACTCCGCCGGAGGCATTCACATAGAGTCATATTTTTGTTCTAAGTATTGAGTTGTAATTCTTGAGTTGTAAGTAAATAAAAGTGTGATGATCATCATTATTAGAGCATTGTCCCAAGTGAGGAAAGGATGATGGAGACTATGATTCCCCCACAAGTAGGGATGAGACTCAGACGAAAAATAGAAAAAAAGGAAAAAAAGGAAAAAAAAGAGGCCATAAAAAAGAGAAAAGGCCCAAATAAAAAAATGAGAGAAAAAGAGAGAAGGGACAATGTTACTATCCTTTTACCACACTTGTGCTTCAAAGTAGCACCATGATCTTCATGATAGAGAGTCTCCTATGTTGTCACTTTCATATACTAGTGGGAAATTTACATTATAGAACTTGGCTTGTATATTCCAATGATGGGCTTCCTCAAAATGCCCTAGGTCTTCGTGAGCAAGCGGGTTGGATGCACACCCACTTAGTTTCTTTTGTTGAGCTTTCATACACTTATAGCTCTAGTGCATCCGTTTCATGGCAATCCCTACTCACTCACATTGATATCTATTAATGGGCATCTCCATAGCCCGTTGATACGCCTAGTTGATGTGAGACTATCTTCTCCTTTTTTGTCTTCTCCACAACCACCATTCTATTCCACATATAGTGCTATGTCCATGGCTCACGCTCATGTATTGCGTGAAGATTGAAAAAGTTTGAGAACATCAAAAGTATGAAACAATTGCTTGGCTTGTCATCGGGGTTGTGCATGATTAAATACTTTGTGTGATGAAGATAGAGCATAGCTCGACTATATGATTTTGTAGGGATAACTTTCTTTGGCCATGTTATTTTGAGAAGACATGATTGCTTTGTTAGTATGCTTGAAGTATTATTATTTTTATGTCAATATTAAACTTTTATCTTGAATCTTTCGGATCTGAACATTCGTGCCACAATAAATAAAATTACATTGAAGAATATGCTAAGTAGCATTCCACATCAAAAATTCTGTTTTTATCATTTACCTACTCGAGGACGAGCATGAATTAAGCTTGGGGATGCTTGATACGTCTCCAACGTATCTATAATTTTTGATTGCTCCATGCTATTATATATTCTGTTTTGGATGTTTAATGGGCTTTATTTTACACTTTTTATATTATTTTTGGCACTAACCTATTAACCCAAGGCCCAGTGCAAATTGCTGTTTTTTTTTGCCTATTTCAGTGTTTCGCGGAAAAGGAATACCAAACGGAGTCCAAACGGAATGAAACCTTCGGGAGAGTTATTTTTGGAACAAACGTGATCCAAAGGACTTGGAGTGGATGTCAAGCAATCAACAAGGAGGCCACGAGGCAGGGAGGCGCGCCTTCCCCCTGGGTGCGCCCCTCACCCTGGTGGGCCTCTCGCGGCTCCACCTTCCTACTTCTTCGTCCTATATATACCTACATACCCTGAAACCATCCAGGAGCACCACAAAACCCTATTTCCACCGCCGCAACCTTCTTACCCGTGAGATCCCATCTTGGGGCCTTTTCCGGCGCTCACTTGAGGGGGGCATCGATCACGGAGGGCTTCTACATCAACACCATAGCCTCTCCGATGATGTGTGAGTAGTTTACCTCAGACCTTCGGGTCCATAGTTATTAGCTAGATGGCTTCTTCTCTCTCTTTTGATCTCAATACAAAGTTCTCCTCGATCTTCTTGGAGATCTATTCGATGTAACTCTTTTTTGCGGTGTGTTTGTCGAGATCCGATGAATTGTGGGTTTATGATCAAGATTATCTATGAACAGTATTTGAATCTCCTCTCAATTCTTTTTATGTATGATTGGTTATCTTTGCAAGTATCTTTGAATTATCAGTTTGGTTTGGCCTACTAGATTGATCTTTTCTTGCAATGGGAGAAGTGCTTAGCTTTGGGTTCAATCATGCGGTGCTTGATCGATGTGATGAGGGGAAACGACACGTATTGCATTATTGCCATCGAGGATGAAAATATAGGGTTTATATCATATTGCTTGAGTTTATCCCTCTACATCATGTCATCTTGCCTAATGCGTTACTCTGTTCTTATGAACTTAATACTCTAGATGCATGCTAGATAGCGGTCGATGTGTGAAGTAATAGTAGTAGTTGCAGGCAGGAATCGGTCTACTTGTTGCGGATGTGATGCCTATATACATGATCATGCCTAGATATTCTCATAATTATGCACTTGTCTATCAATTGCTCGACAGTAATTTGTTCACCCACCGTGTCGTATGCTATCTTGAGAGAAGCCACTAGTGAAACCTATGGCCCCCGGGTCTATTTTCCATCATATTAATCTCCCCTAGTGAAACCTATGGCCCCCGGGTCTATTTTCCATCATATTAATCTCCCAACAACTAGCGATTTCTGGCGCCGTTTATTTTGCAATCTTTACTTTTCAATCTATATCATAAAAATACCAAAAATATTTATCTTATTATCTCTATCAGATCTCACTTTTGCAAGTGGCCGTGAAGGGATTGACAACCCCTTTATCGCGTTAGTTGCAAGGTTCTTATTTGTTTGTGTAGCTACGAGGGACTTGCGTGTGGCCTCCTACTGGATTGATACCTTGGTTCTCAAAAACTAAGGGAAATACTAACGCTACTTTGCTGCATCACCCTTTCCTCTTCAAGGGAAAACCAACGCATGCTCAAGAGGTAGCAGGTATTCACCAGCATCGTCATAGTTGGAGAGGACGCGGAGGAGATCGCTCTGCCGTAGGGGAGAGTTCTCCCCCGCCCCCTCCAAGGTCTCCTTCGAGTCTCCCTCCTCCTCCTTCTCCTCGGAGTGCTCGCCGGAGGACACCGGCACCAGGGAGCTAGGGGGCTGGGAAGGCTGCAACGGCACAAGCCCCCGCTCGTTGAAGATGGGCATGGCAGCAACGACCTACACTCCGTCGTCTCGGCGGTACAGCGGAAGATAGGCCGCCGGGAGGAAGCCCGGGTCCTTCTCGAGCAAGGTGCGCATGACCTTGCTCAGCTCCTCGTCAGACGGGTCATTCGGGCATAGTCGGAGTTCATCTTCCGTGCCCTTGAGCCTCCACAAAGGGCACGAGCGCGCCTGGAGTGGAGCCAGGCACTGCATCGGGAACTCCCTGACGATCATGGCCCCCAGTCAGCTTCTCCACCTTCAGGTCCACCCTCATCTTCTCCAGCAGCTGCTCCGCCCAGGGGTCGGTGAGCTTCTCGTGAGCCCACCGATCCAGCTTCACCGGCAGCGCAGTCGGCGGCTCCAGCCGAGCGTGGGAGCGCTTGGCGTCCATGAAGATCCACTTGTGCTGGAAGTCCTCCACCTTCTTCCCGACCCTCGAGATCGCATTGCTGCCATTGGCGGCAATGAAGCAGATGCACCCAGAGCACTGGGCGCTGCCCATCCGATGGTAGAAGAAGTGGAGGAACAGCGCAACAGAGGGCGCCACCACCACAAACGCCTCGCAGTAGAAGGCGAAGATCAACAAGAGGAGGATGGAGTTGGGAAGAAGATGGAGGGCGTGGATCCGGTAATGATTGAGGATGGCGAGGACGAAACTAGAGAAGGGGGCAGGCCAGTGAAGGCTTTGTCTTGCAGGAAGAAGGGGTAGAAGGTCTCCCCCAAGGTTTCTGGATCTGCAGATCAGACCCGGAGCGCCGTCTCCCCTCCCTCATTAGCGCTGCTCGCCGTTAGCGGGAGCACGGCGGCAAGATGCTTATCCTTAGTGACGGTGGATGCACTAAGGGCCGGCTCGAACGAGGGGGCCGGGCGTGCAGAAGGAGCGGCAGGCCTCGCTTTTTTGGTCACCATCAGAGGCAAGTCCGGGAAGAAGTTGGTGGATCTGGAGGCGCTCTGAGCAAGGAAAAAGGGGATCTGGAGCAAGACGAAGGGAGGCAATGAAGGCTCAGCAACAAGCGCTAGCCTTTTGTCAGACCAGGGCGGTTGCCAAGGCAGCATGGGGAAGCAGAGACGCCCATGTCCCATCAGGCGCCATGCGTCGACCGAGGCCGTAGGCGGTTGGGGCCCGCGGCGCTCCACCCTTTCCCTTGGGCTTCGCCTCGAAGCCAAGTCCAAGCGTGCATTGGGCCCGGGGGCTACTGTCGGTGTTCTCGGAACATGGGTACCCAAAATTGCCTGCCTGCGGCCCACAGCGTGGCTCCATGGACAGCCTGGTGCAGCCCACCTTCAGCACCAACAGCACGAGACCCTTGCGAGGAGCCAAGCCTCGCGAGGCGGATGATGCCAAGACCTCCAGAAGGAGCGGCCTCCTCAGGCTAGTTCCTGAGTTGCGGATATTTCTATGCAAGCCCTCACCTCGTGAGGTTCGGATGACGCAATCCATGACAACCAAGGCTAGGCCCGAGGCGCCCGGTGTGATGCATCGGTTTCCTCTTTGGTGCTAAAGAGGCAAGCGCATGCGCGGAGTCCCGAGAAATCAACCAAAGGTTTCCATTTCCATGCAACAAGACCAGGACCGCCAGGACGGCAGGACGGAGGTCATCGCCGAGCCCACCATGGCGTCACGACCAGAAGCTTTGCAGGCGTAGACCACCTTTCGTTAGGATAAGATGTACTAGTTGTCTCCCTTCGAATTTTGCCGTTGTGGGATCCCTTCCCGCCTTCATTTTGGGGGAAGAGGACCAAGGCCACTATAAATATAGCCTAGCCACCACCATAGAAAGGGATCCGAGGATTCAGATCATCCTCTCCCTCACCAGCTCAAGAACACACCTCCTAAGGTTGTTCTTTCACTGTACTAGTTCATCCTCAGGCCACCTCGAGGCCAATCCACCACAAAGCAGGAGTAGGGTTTTACACCGCAAGGTGGCCCGAACCTGGGTAAACTATTGTGTCCCATTTCCTTCCAGTTCGTTGAGCTAGGCCGTGAGATCGATGGGTAGGCAGACTGGGGAGGTTGAGTTCTTCGCAAGCACCCCAGAGTTCGAAAATATTCAGGGTCTGTGGAGCCCGGAATCCGGCAGATGTAATATTCTTGGCGATGTTGCCCCTTAGGATGCGATTCTCCTCCTTGAGCTTATTAATTTGATGCTTAAGATCCATTACTTCCTTGCTAAGTTCACTGTGATTTGGCTAGGAGCTCCATTCACCCATGGATGTCTCATAGCTGTGGGAGAAAATGCAACACTCTTTTTCATATTTTCATACGAAAGAAATCTAGCATTGGGAGGAATGACCGAATTTTGTATTGCTGAGCTCTAAAGTTCCTCCAGCATGAATCTAGTTTGAAGACGAGAGGTAACTTCTTGATCCTCCTCCATGGCATCCACCCTTTTCAAGTCAACCTCCATCTCTTCCTCCATTGATTGCCCAGTGGTCGGCTTTCAACAGTATGCTCTTGGGCTCGGTGTCGGTGAGATAACCGACTCTCCCCGACCGACTCTTGTGAAGACATCTTGTTCTAAATCAGCTTCTAAAACAACTCAAAACAATAATAGAGGATTTTGTCGTGGTACGGTGGTCAAAACCTTTGGGTGATCATATAATGAATTTTTACCGACCAAAAGAAGTATTGTGCAAGAAAATGGAGTCCGGAGGGCACATGAGGTGACCACAAGGCAGGGGGCGCGCCCAGGGGGGTAGGGCGTGCCCTCCAACCTTGTGGATGCCTCATGCGCTTTGCGGACTACTTTTAATTTTCCTAATTTTTTAAATATTCCAGAACAGAGAAAAATTGCCATTAGAACAGTTTTGGAGTCGGTTTATTTACCGTACCACATACCTATTCCTTTCCGGAGTCTGAAACGTTCTGGAAAGTATCACTTATGTACTCCTCCAGTGTTACGGTGTCAATTATGTTGGTCTCAACATTTATGGAATTACCTGAGATATAATGTTTGATTCTTTGACCATTTACCACCTTTGGATTTGTGCCTTTGACGTTGTTGATTTTGATGGCACTGGAACGATAGACCTCCTCGATGATGTAAGGACCTTCCCATTTAGAGAGAAGTTTTCCTGCAAGAAATCTTAAACAAGAGTTGTATAGCAAAACATGATCACCTGCATTGAACTCACGCTTTTGTATCCTTTTGTCATGCCATATTTTAACCTTTTCTTTAAACAACTTGGCATTCTCATAGGCTTGGGTTCTCCATTCATCAAGCGAGCTAATGTCAAATAACCTCTTCTCGCCAACAAGTTTGAAATCATAGTTGGGCTCTTTGATTGCCCAATAAGCTTTATGTTCTAGTTCGAGAGGCAAGTGGAATGTTTTCCATAAACCATTTTATATGTAGACATACCCATAGGGTTCTTATAGGCAGTTCTATAAGCACATAATGCATCATCAAGTTTCTTAGACCAATTCTTTCTAGATCTATTAACAGTCTTTTGCAAAATCAATTTAATCTCTATATTGCTCAGTTCTACTTGACCACTAGACTGAGGGTGATAAGGAGATGCAATTCTATGGTTAACATCATATTTAGCAAGCATGTTACGGAAAGCACCATGAATAAAATGTGAACCACCATCGGTCATTAAATATCTAGGGACTCCAAACCTCGGAAAATAACTTCTTTAAGCATCTTAATAGAAGTGTTATGATCAGCACTACTAGTTGGAATAACTTCTACCCACTTAGTAACGTAATCAACAACAACTAAAATATGTGTATACCCATTAGAGGAAGGAAAAGGTCCCATATGATCAAAGCCCCAAACATCAAATGGTTCAATAACAAGTGAATAATTCATAGGCATTTCCTGACTTCTACTAATATTGCCAATCCTCTGGCATTCATCACAAGACAAGACAAACTTACGAGCATCCTTGAAGAGAGTAGGCCAATAAAAATCAGATTGCAATACCTTGTGTGCAGTTCTATCTCCAGCGTGGTGTCTGTTGGGGATCGTTGCAGAAATTAAAAAATTTCTACGCATCACCAAGATCAATCTATGGAGAGACTAGCAACGAGAGAGAGGGGAGTGCATCTTCATACCCTTGAAGATCGCGATGCGGAAGCTGCTACAAGAACGCTGGATGAAGGAGATGTACTCGTGGCGATTCGGATCGCGGTGGATTCCGATCTAAGCGCCGAGCAGCGGCTCCTCCGGCGTTCAACACATCGCAGACAGCCGGACGTCTCGCTTCTTGATCCAGGCAAGGGGAAGGAGAAGTCGAGGGAGAGCTCGGCAACCTGCGGCGGCATGGTGGCGGTGGAGCTCGTGGTTCTCCAGTGAGCTTCACTAAAGCGCTCTGGAGGAGGAGAAGGTGTAGGAAGGGGAGGGCTGCGGCAGCGAGAAGAGTGCGGATTGCCTCCCACCCCCACTATATATAGGGGAAGGGGAGGGGGCCGGCCCCCTAGATCCATCTAGAGGGGGGCAGCCGCCCCCTTAGGGTTTCCAACTAGGGGGGGCGCCCCCGAGGGCACACTAGGGTTTCAACCCTAGGCGCCTTGGGCCCTTAGGCGCACCAGCCCACTAAGGGGCTGGTTCCCACCCAACTACAGCCCATTAGGTCCTTCGGGGTAGGTGGACCATCCCGGTGGACCCCCGGAACCCCTTCGGTGGTCCCGGTACAATACCGATAAACCACGAAACCTTTCCGGTGACTGAAACTGGACTTCCCATATATAAATCTTCACCTCCGGACCATTCCGGAACTCCTCGTGACGTCCGGGATCTCATCCGGGACTCCGAACAACTTTCGGTAACCACATACAATTCCCATTACAACTCTAGCGTCACCGAACCTTAAGTGTGTAGACCCTACGGGTTCGGGAACTATGCAGACATGACCGAGACATCTCTCCGGCCAATAACCAACAACGGGATCTGGATACCCATGTTGGCTCCCACATGTTCCACGATGATCTCATCGGATGAACCACGATGTCAAGGATTCAATCAATCCCATATACGATTCCCTTTGTCTACCGGTATAGCACTTGCCCGATATTCGATCGTCGGTATACCGGTACCTTGTTCAATCTCGTTACGGCAAGTCTCTTTATTCGTTCCGTAACACATCATCCCGTGACCAACCCCTTAGTCACATTGAGCTCATTACGATGATGTCTTACCGAGTGGGCGGAGATACCTCTCGAAGTCATACGGAGTGACAAATCCCAGTCTCAATTCGTGCCAACCCAACAGATACTTTCGGGGATACCCGTAGTACCTTTATAGACACCCAGTTATGTTGTGACGTTTGGCACACCCAAAGTACCCTTACGGTATCCGGGAGTTGCACAATCTCATGGTCTAAGGAAAAGATACTTGACATTAGAAAAGCTTTAGCAGAAGAACTACACGATCTTGTGCTATGCTTAGGATTGGGTCTTGTCCATCACATCATTATCCTAATGATGTGATCCCGTTATCAATGACATCCTATGTCCATGGATAGGAAACCGTAACCATCTATTGATCAACGAGCTAGTCAACTAGAGGCTCACTAGGGACATGTTGTGGTCTATGTATTCACACATGTATTATGATTTCCGGATAACACAATTATAGCATGAACAATAGACAATTATCATGAACAAGGAAATATAATAATAACCATTTTATTATTGCCTCTAGGTCTTATTTCCAACAGTCTCCCACTTGCACTAGAGTCAGTAACCTAGTTACATTGTGATGAATCGAACACCCATAGAGTTCTAGTGTTGATCATGCTTTGCGCGTGGAAGAGGTTTAGTCAACGGATCTGCGACATTCAGTCCCAGTATGCACTTTACAAATCTCTATGTCTCCATCTTGAACATTTTCACGAATGGAGTTGAAGCGGCAACTTGATATGCCTGGTCTTCTTGTGAAACTTGGGCTCCTTGGCAAGGGCAATAGCACCAGTGTTGTCACAGAAGAGAGTCATCGGGCCCGACGCATTGGGAATAACTCCTAGGTCGGTAATGAACTCCTTCATCCAGATTGCTTCATGTGCTGCCTCCGAGGCTGCCATGTACTCCGCTTCACATGTAGATCTCGCCACGACCGTTTGCTTGCAACTGCACCAGCTGACTGCCCCACCATTCAAAATATACACGTATCCGTTTTGTGACTTGGAGTCATCCAGATCTGTGTCGAAACTAGCATCGACGTAACCCTTTACGACGAGCTCTTCGTCACCTCCATAAACGAGAAACATAGTCCTTTTCGTGTACTTCGGGATATTCTTGACCCGATCATCTAGTGTTCCATGCCGGGATTACTTTGGTACCTTCCTACCAAACTTACGGCAAGGTTTACATCAGGTCTGGTACATAGCATGGCATACATAATAGACCCTATGGCTGAGGCATAGGGGATGACACTCATCTCTTCTATATCTTCTGCGTGGTGGGACATTGAGCTGAGCTCAATTTCACACCTGCAACACAGTGCAAGAACCCTTCTTAGACTGATCCATATTGAACTTCTTCAATATCTTATCAAGGTATGTGCTTTGTGAAAGACCTATGAGGCGTCTCGATCTATCTCTATAGATCTTGATGCCTAATATATAAGCAGCTTCTCCAAGGTCCTTCATTGAAAAACTCTTATTCAAGTAGGCCTTAATGCTGTCCAAAAGTTCTATATCATTTCCCAACAAAAGTATGTCATCTACATATAATATGAGAAATGCTATAGAGCTCCCAGCCACTTTCTTGTAAACGCAGCCTTCTCCATAAGTCTCCATAAACCCAAACGCTTTGATCATCTCATCAAAGCGAATGTTCCAACTCCGAGATGCTTGCACCAGCCCATAAATGGATCTTTGGAGCTTGCATACCTTGTTAGCATTCTTAGGGTCGACAAAACCTTCCATTGCATCATATATAGTTCTTCCTTAAGATAGCCATTAAGGAATGCCGTTTTGGCGTCCATCTGCCATATCTCATAATCATAGTATGCGACAATTGCTAACATGATTCGGACGGACTTCAGTTCGCTCACGGGAGAGAAAGTCTCATCGTAGTCAACCCCTTGAACTTGCCGATAACCCTTAGCGACAAGTCGAGCTTTATAGATGGTAACATTACCATCTGCGCCGTCTTCTTCTTAAAGATCCATTTGTTTTCTATCGCTCGCCGATCATCGGGCAAGTCCGTCAAAGTCCATACTTTGTTTTCATACATGGATCCTATCTCGGATTGCATGGCTTCAAGCCATTTGTTGGAATCTGGGCCCGCCATCGCTTCTTCATAGTTCGAAGGTTCACCGTTGTCTAACAACATGATTTCCAGGACAGGGTTGCCATACCATTCTGGTATGGAGCGTGTCCTTGTGGACCTACAAAGTTCAGTAGCAACTTGATCCAAGTACCGTGATCATCATCATTAATTTCCTCTCCGGTCGGTGTAGGCACCACGGGAACATTTTCTGAGCTGCACTACTTTTTGGTTCAAGAGGTAGTACTTCATCGAGTTCTACTTTCCTCCCACTTACTCCTTTCGAGAGAAACTCTTTTTCCAGAAAGGATCCATTCTTGGCAACAAAGATCTTGCCTTCGGATCTAAGGTAGAAGGTATACCCAATGGTTTCCCTAGGGTAACCTATGAAGACGCATTTTTCCGACTTGGGTTCGAACTTTTCAGGTTTAAGTTTCTTGACATAAGCATCGCATCCCCAAACTTTTAGAAGCGACAGCTTAGGTTTCTTCCCAAACCATAATTCATACGGTGTCGTCTCAACGGATTTAGATGGTGCCCTATTTAAAGTGAATGTAGCTGTCTCTAGAGCGTATCCCCAAAATGATAGTGGTAAATTAGTAAGAGACATCATAGATCGCACCATATCCACTAGAGTGCGATTACCTGACGTCAGGACACACCGTTCAGCTGAGGTGTTCCAAAGCGGCGTGAGTTGTGAAACGATTCCACATTTCCTTAAGTGTGTGCCAAATTCGTGAATTAAATATTCTCCTCCACGATCTGATCGTAAGAACTTTATTTTTCGGTCACGTTGATTATCTACCTCATTCTGAAATTCCTTGCACTTTTCAAAGGTCTCAGACTTGTGTTTCATCAAGTAGACATACCCATATCTACTCAAGTCATCGGTGAGAGTGAGAACATAACGATATCCTCCATGAGCCTCAACGCTCATTGGACCGCACACATCGGTATGTATGATTTCCAATAAGTTGGTTGCTCGCTCCATTGTTCCTAGAGAACGGTGTCTTGGTCATTTTGCCCATAAGGCATGGTTCGCATGTGTCAAAATGATTCATAATCGAGAGACTCTAAAAGTCCATCAGCATGGAGCTTCTTCATGCGCTTGACACCAATGTGACCAAGGCGGCGATGCCACCGGTATGTGGGAATATCGTTATCAACTTTACATCTTTTGATATTCACACTATGAATATGTGTAACATCACGTTCGAGATTCATTAAGAATAAACCATTGACCATCGGAGCATGACCATAAAACATATCTCTCATATAAATAGAACAACCATTATTCTCGGTTTAAATGAGTAGCCATCTCGTATTAAACGAGATCACGATACAATGTTCATGCTCAAACTTGGCACTAAATAACAATTATTGAGGTTTAAAACTAATCCCGTAGGTAAATGTAGAGGTAGCATGCCGTGGCGATCACGTCGACCTTGGAACCATTCCTGACGCGCATCATCACCTCGTCGCCCTTCGCCAGTCTCCGCTTATTCCGCAGCTCACGCTTTGAGTTACAAATATGAGCAGCGGCGCAGGTATCAAATACCGGGAGCTACTACGAGCAATCGTAAGGTACACATCAATTACATGTATATCACATATACCATTAGTGTTGCCGGCCTTCTTATGCGCTAAGTATTTGGGGCAGTTCCGCTTCCAGTGACCCTTCCCTTTGCAATAAAAGCACTCGTGCTCGTGCTTGGGTCCATTCTTCGACTTCTTCCGGTATTTGGTTTATCGGTAGCGGCAACATCCTTGCCGTCCTTCTTGAAGTTCTTCTTACCCTTGCCCTTCTTGAACTTAGTGGTTTTATTGACCATCAACACTTGATGTTCCTTCTTGATTTCTACCTCTACCGACTTCAAAGATTGAAAATACTTGAGAATAGTTTTCACCATCCCCGCATATTGTAGTTCATCACAAAAGCTCTTGTAGCTTTCGGTGGGAGCGATCAAGGATTCTCGCTAATGACCGCCTCGTCCGGGAGGTTAATGTCCACTGGACAGGCGGTTGTGCAACCGGACATTTTGAGTATGTGCTCCTTGTGACGAACTGTTTTCCTCCATCTTACAACTATAGAACTTGTCGGAGACTTCATATCTCTCGACCGGGCATGAGCTTGGAAAACCATTTTCAGCTCCTCGAACATCTCATATGCTCCGTGTCGCTCAAAACGCTTTGGAGCCCCGGTTCTAAGCTGTAAAGCATGCCAGACCGAACGAGGGAGTAATCATCAAGACGTGACTCCCAAGCGTTCATAACGTCTTGGTTCTCTCGGGATGGGTGCTTCACCTAAGCGGTCCTTCTAGGACATATGCTTTCTTGGCAGCTATGAGGATGATCTCGGGTTAGGACCCAGTCCGTATAGTTGCTGCCATCATCTTTCAGCTTGGTTTTCTCTAGGAACGTGTTGAAGTTCATGTTGACATGAGCGTTGGCCATTTGATCTACAAGACATTTATGCAAAGGTTTTTAGACTAAGTTCATGATAATTAAGTTCATCTAATCAAATTAATGAACTCCCACTCATATTAGACATCCCTCTAGTCATCTAAGTGTTACATGATCCGAGTCGACTAGGCCGTGTCCGATCATCACGTGAGACGGACTAGTCATCATCGGTGAACATCTCCATGTTGATCGTATCTTTCATACGACTCATGTTCGACCTTTCGGTCTCTTGTGTTCCGGGGCCATGTCTGTACATGCTAGGCTCGTCAAGTTAACCTAAGTGTTTTGCATGTGTAAATCTGTCTTACACCCGTTGTATGTGAACGTTAGAATCGATCACACCCGATCATCACGTGGTGCTTTGAAACAACGAACTGTTGCAACGGCGCACAGTTAGGGGGAAATCGTTCTAAGTAAACAAGATGCAAAAACATGATAAACATCACATGCAATCAAATAATAGTGACATGATATGGCCAATATCATATAGCTCCTTTGATCTCCATCTTGGGGCTCCATGATCATCTTGTCACCGCATGACACCATGATCTCCATCATCATGATCTCCATCATCGTGTCTCCATGGGGTTGCTTTCGCCAACTATTACTTCTACTATTATGGCTAACGGTTTAGCAATAAAGTAAAGTAATTACATGGCGTTGAATCAATGACACGCATGTCATACAATAATTAAGACAAATCCTATGGCTCCTGCCGGTTGTCATACTCATTGACATGCAAGTCGTGATTCCTATTACAAGAACATGACCTCATACATCACAATATATCATTCATCATTCATCACAACTTTTGGCCATATCACATCACAAAGCAATTGCTGCAAAAACAAGTTAGACGTTCTCTAATTGTTGTTGCATCTTTTACGTGGCTGCAATAGGGTTCTAGAAAGAAAATTTTCTTAACTACGAAAAAGCCACAACGTGATTTGTCAACTTCTATTTACCCTTCATAAGGACCCTTTTCATCGAACCCGCTCCAACTAAAGTGGGAGAGACAGACACCGGCTAGCCACCTTATGCAATTAGTGCATGTCAGTCGGTGGAACCTGTCTCACGTAAGCATACGTGTAAGGTCGGTCCGGGCCGCTTCATCCCACAATACCGCTGAAGCAAAATAAGACTAGTAGCGGCAAGAAAGTTGACAACATCTACGCCCACAACAAATTGTGTTCTACTCGTGGATAGAGAACTACGCATAGACCTAGCTCATGATGCCACTGTTGGGGAACGTCGCAGAAAATAAAATATTTCCTACGGTTTCACCAAAATCCATCTATGAGTTCATCTAGCAACGAGTGATAGGAGTGCATCTACGTACCTTTGTAGATCGCGAGCGGAAGCGTTCAAGAGAACGGGGTTGAGAGTCGTACTGCCGTGATCCAAATCACCGATGACCCGAGTGCCGAACGGACGGCACCTCCGCGTTCAACACACGTGACGGTTGGGGAAGACGTCTCCTCCTTCTTGATCCAGCAAGGGGGAAGGAGAGGTTGATGGAGATCCATCAAAGACGACGGCGTGGTGGTGGATGCAAGCAGAATCTCAGCAGGGCTTCGCCGAGCTCTACGGAGGAGGAGAGGTGTAGCAAGGGGGAAGGGAGGCGCCAAGTGCATGGGTGCGGCTGCCCTCCCTCCCCCCTCTATATATAGGGTCCCAAGGGGGGCACCCGCCCTAGGAGATGGGTTCTCCTAGGGGGGGCAGCGACCAAGGGGGGGGTGGCTTGCCCCCCAAGGCAAGTGGAGGCGCCCCCTCCCCTAGGGTTCCCAACCCTAGGCGCAGGGGCCTGGGGGCGCACCAGCCCACCAGGCTGGTTCCTCCCACTTCAGCCCATGGGGCCCTCCGGGATAGGTGGCCCCACCCGGTGGACCCCGGGACCCTTCCAGTGGTCCCAAAGACAATACGGTGACCCTGAAACTTTCCCGATGGTCAAACCTCGACTTCCCATATATAATTCTTTACCTCCGGACCATTCCGGAACTCCTCGTGACGTCCGGGATATCATCCGGACTCAACAACTTTCGGTTTGCTGCATACTCATATCTCTACAACCCTAGCGCCACCGAACCTTAAGTGTGTAGACCCTACGGGTTCGGAGACACGTAGACATGACCGAGACGACTCTCGGTCAATAACCAATAGCGGGATCTGGATACCCATGTTGGTTCCCACATGCTCCTCGATGATCTCATTGGATGAACCACGATGTCGAGGATTCAAGCAACCCGTATACAATTCCCTTTATCAATCGATGCGTTACTTGCCCGAGAGATTCGATCGTCGGTATCCCAATACCTCGCTCAATCTAATCGGCAAGTCACTTTACTCATCAGTAATGCATGATCCCGTTACCAAACACTTGGTCACTTTGAGCTCATTATGATGATGCATTCTTGAGTGGGCCCAGAGATACCTCTACATCATACGGAGTGACAAATCCCAGCCTCGATCCGTGTCAACCCAATGCATTAATTTCTGGAGATACCCGTGAGTGTACCTTTATAGTCACCCGATTACGCTATGACGCTTGGTACACCCAAAGCACTCCTACGGTGTCCGGGAGTTACACGATCTCATGGTGTAAGGAAAAGATACTTGACATTGGAAAAGCTCTAGCAAACGATCTACACGATCTTGTGCTATGCTTAGGATTGGGTCTTGTCCATCACATCATTCTCCTAATGATGTGATCTCGTTACTAATGACATCCAATGTCCATAGTCAGGAAACCATGACTATCTCTGCTCATCAACGAGCTAGTCAACTAGAGGCTTACTAGGGACATGTTGTGGTCTATGTATTCACACGTGTATTACAATTTCCCGATAATACAATTATAGCATGAATAAAAGACAATTATCATGAACAAGGAAATATAATAATAATCCTTTTATTATTGCCTCTAGGGCATATTTCCAACACAAAGATCTTGCCTTCGGATCTGAGGTAGAAGGTATACCCAATAGTTTCCTTAGGGTATCCTATGAAGACGCATTTTTCCGATTTGGGTTCGAGCTTTTCAGCTTGAAGTTTCTTGACATAAGCATCTCATCCCCAAACTTTCAGAAACGACAGCTTAGGTTTCTTTCGAAACCACAATTCATACAGTGTCGTCTCAACGGATTTCGACGGAGCCCTATTTAAAGTGAATGCGGCAGTCTCTATAGCATAACCCCAAAATGATAGCGGTAGATCGGTAAGGGACATCATAGATCGCACCACATCCAATAGAGTGCTATTACGACGTTCGGACACACCATTACGTTGAGGTGTTCCAGGCGGCGTGAGTTGTGAAACAATTCCACATTTCCTTAAGTGCATGCCAAATTTGTGACTCAAATATTCTCCCCCATGATCTGATCATAAGAACTTGATTTTCCTGTCACGTTGATTCTCAACCTCACTCTGAAATTCCTTGAACTTTTCAAAGGTCTCAGATTTGTGTTTCATTAAGTAGACATACCTATATCTACTTAAGTCATCCGTGAGGGTGAGAACATAGCGATAACCACCGCGAGCCTCAACGCTCATTGGACCGCACACATCAGTATGTATGATTTCCAATAAGTTGGTTGCTCACTCCATTGTTCCGGAGAACAGAGTCTTGGTCATTTTTCCCATGAAGCATGGTTCGCACATGTCAAATGATTCATAATCAAGAGACTCCAAAAGTCCATCTGCATGGAGTATCTTCATGCGTTTGACACCAATGTGACCAAGGCGGCAGTGCCACAAGTATGTGGGACTATCATTATCAACCTTACATCTTTTGGCATTCGCACTATGAATATGTGTAACATCACGTTCGAGATTAAATAAGAATAAACCATTGACCAGCGGGGCATGACCATAAAACATGTCTCTCATATAAATAGAACAACCATTATTCTCAGATTTAAATGGGTAGCCATCTCGCATTAAACGAGATCCAGATACAATGTTCATGCTCAAAGCTGGTACTAAACAACAATTATTGAGGTTTAAAACTAATCCCGTAGGTAAATGTAGAGGTAGCGTGCCGACGGCGATCACATCGACCATGGAACCATTCCCGACGCCAAGCATCGTCACCTCGCCCTTCGCCAGCCTCCCGCTTATTCCGCAGCCTCCTGTTTTGAGTTACAAATATGAGCAATCGCACCGGTATCAAATACCCAGGAGCTACTACGAGCTGGTTAGGTACACATCAATAACATGTATATCACATATACCTTAGGTATTGCCGGCCTTCTTATCCGCTTAAGTACTTGGGGCAATTCCGCCCAAAGGACTGCTTCCCTTGCAATAAAAAGCACTTGGTCTCGTGCTTGGGTCCATGCTTTTGGCTTCTTCCCAGAATCGGCTTACTGGCACGGCAACTCCTTGCCGCCCTTCTTGAAGTTCTTCTTACCCTTGCCTTTCTTGAACTTAGTGGTTTTTACTCACCATCAACACTTGATGTTCCTTTTGATCTCGACCTCCGCTGATTTTAGCATTGAATATACCTCAGAATGGTCTTTTCCATCCCTGCATATTGAAGTTCATGACAAAGCTCTTGTAGCTAGGTGGGAGCGATCAAGGATTCTCATTAACGCATCAGATCATCCGGGAGATTAACTCCCGGTGAGATAAGTTTATTGTGCAACCTGCATATTTTGAGTATGTGTCACGATGTAACTATTCTCCTCCATCTTACAACTGTAGAACTTGTCGGAGACTTCATATCTCTTGACCCGGGCATGAGCTTGGAAAACCATTTTCAGCTCTTGGAATATCTCATATGCTCTGTGCTGCTCAAAATGCTTTTGGAGCCCCGGTTCTAAGCTGTAAAGCATGCCGCACTGAACCAGGGAGTAATCATCACTATGCGATCGCCAAAGCGCTCGTAACGCCTTGAGTTCTTGGAAAAGCAGTGCATCACCTAGTGGTGCTTCAAGGACATATGCTTTCTTGGCAGCTATGAGGATAATCCTCAGGTTACGGACCCAGTCCGTTTAGTTGCTACCATCGTATTTCAGCTTGGTTTTCTCTAGGAACGCGTTGAAGTTGAGGGCAACATTAGCGTGGGCCATTTGATCTACAAGACATATTGCAAAGTTTTAGACTTTGTTCATGATAATTAAGTTCATCTAATCAAATTATTTAATGAACACCCACTCGATAGACATCCTCTAGTCATCTAAGTGATACATGATCCGAGTCAACTAGGCCGTGTCCGATCATCACGTGAGACGGACTAGTCATCATCGGTGAACATCTTCATGTTGATCGTATCTTCTATACGACTCATGTTCGACCTTTCGGTCTTCCGTGTTCCAAGGCCATGTCTGTACATCCTAGGCTCGTCAAGTCAACCTAAGTGTATTGCGTGTGTAAATATGGCTTACACCCGTTGTATGCGAACGTTAGAACCTATCACACCCGATCATCACGTGGTGCTTCGGAACAACGGACCTTAGCAACGGTGCACAGTTAGGGGGAACACAATTCTTGATATTTTAATGAGGGATCATCTTATTTATGCTATTGTCATTCTAAGCAAATAAGATGTAAAACATGATAAACATCACATGCAATCAAATAGTGACATGATATGGCCAATATCATTTTGCTCATGTTGATCTCCATCTTCGGGGTGCCACGATCATCATCGTCACCGGCATGACACCATGATCTCCATCATCATGATCTCCATCATCGTGTCTTCATGAAGTTGTCTTGCCAACTATTACTTCTACTACTATAACTAACGGTTAGCAATAAAGTAAAGTAATTACATGGCGTTTTCATTGACACGCAGGTCATACAATAAATTAAGACAACTCCTATGGTTCTCGCCGTTGTCATACTCATCGACATGCAAGTCGTGATTCCTATTACAAGAACATGATCAATCTCATACATCACATATATCATTCATCAAATCTTTTTGGCCATATCACATCACACAAAGATATGTCGCAAGAACAAGTTAGACGTCCTCTAATTGTTGTTGCAAATTTTTTACGTGGCTGCTATAAGTTTCTAGCAAGAAGGTTTCTTACCTACGCCAAAACCACAACGTGATATGCCAATTTCTATTTATCCTTCATAAGGACCCTTTTCATTGAATCCGATCCGACTAAAGTGGGAGAGACAGACACCCGCTAGCCACCTTATGCAACTAGTGCATGTCGATCGGTGGAACCTCATCTCACGTAAGCGACGGTAAGGTCGGTCCGGGCCGCTTCATCCCACGATGCCGCCGAATCAAGATAAGACTAGTAGCGGCAAGTAAATTGACAAAATCGATGCCCACAACAACTTGTGTTCTACTTGTGCATAGAAACTACGCATAGGCCTAGCTCATGATGCCACTGTTGGGGACCGTTGCAGAAATTAAAAAATTTCTACGCA
Organism: Aegilops bicornis; assembly: GCA_021605145.1. Taxonomy (NCBI): domain Eukaryota; kingdom Viridiplantae; phylum Streptophyta; class Magnoliopsida; order Poales; family Poaceae; genus Aegilops; species Aegilops bicornis. The sequence continues at coordinate 2,443,104 of JAHIAL010000021.1, read as the reverse complement.
TCACCAAGATCAATCTATGGAGAGACTAGGAACGAGAGAGAGGGGAGTGCATCTTGATACCCTTGAAGATGGCGATGCGGAAGCTGCTATAAGAACGGCGGATGAAGGAGTCGCATCAGAGCGATTCAGATCATGGTCGATTCGATCTAAGCGCTAAACGACAGTGCCTCCGCGTTCAACACACGTACAGCCCGGGGACGTCTCCTCCTTCTTGATCTAGCACGGGGGAAGGAGAAGTTGAGGGAGAGCTCCAGCAGCACGACGGCGTGGTGGTGGTGGTGGAGCTCGTGGTTCTCCGGCAGAGCTTCGCTAAGCGCTACGGAGGAGGAGAAGGTGTAGGAAGGGGGAGGGCTGCGCCAGGAGAAGGGGTGCGGTTGCCCTCCCACCCCCCACTAGTTATAGGGGAAGGAGAGGCCGCCCCTAGATCCATCTAGGGGGGTGGCCCTCTGGGGCAGCGCCCCTTAGGGTTTCCAACTAGGCCCCCTAGGGTTTCCAACCCTAGGCGCCTTTGGGCCCTTGGGGCGCACCAGCCCACTAAGGGGCTGGTTCCCACCAACTACAGCCCATTAGGTCCTTCGGTGCAGGTGGACCCTCCCGGTGGACCCCCGGAACCCCTTCGGTGGTCCCGATAAAATACCGATAAACCCCGAAAGCTTTCCGGTGACTGAAACAGGACTTCCCATATATAAATCTTCACCTCCAGACCATTTCGGAACTCCTCGTGACGTCCGGGATCTCATCCGGGACTCCGAACAACTTTCGGTAACCACATACAATTCCCATTACAACTCTAGCGTCACCGAACCTTAAGTGTGTAGACCCTACGGGTTCAGGAACTATGCAGACATGACCGAGACATCTCTCCGGCCAATAACCAACAGCGGGATCTGGATACCCAAGTTGGCTCCCACATGCTCCATGATGATCTCATCAGATGAACCACGATGTCAAGGATTCAATCAATCCCGTATACGATTCCCTTTGTCTACCGGTATAGCACTTGCCCGAGATTCGACCGTCGGTATACCGATACCTTGTTCAATCTCGTTACGGCAAGTCTCTTTATTCGTTCCATAATACATCATCCCGTGACCAACCCCTTAGTCACATTGAGCTCATTACGATGATGTCTTACTGAGTGGGCCCAGAGATACCTCTCCGTCATACGGAGTGACAAATCGATCTCGATTCATGCCAACCCAACAGATACTTTCGGGGATACCCGTAGTGTACCTTTATAGCCACCCGATTCGTTGCCAGGACGTTTGGCACACCCAAAGTACCCTTACGGTATCCGGGATTTGCACAATCTCATGATCTAAGGAAAAGATACTTGACATTAGAAAAGCTTTAGTGCATTTAACTACACGATCTTGTGCTATGCTTAGGATTGTCTTGTCCATCACATCATTATCCTAATGATGTGATCGCGTTATCAATGACATCCTATGTCCATGGTTAGGAAATCGTAACCATCTATTGATCAACGAGCTAGTCAACTAGAGGCTCACTAGGGACATGTTGTGGTCTCTGTATTCACACATGTATTACGATTTCCGGATAACACAATTATAGCATGAACAATAGACAATTATCATGAACAAGGAAATATAATAATAACCATTTTATTATTGCCTCTAGGGCATATTTCCAATAGTGTCCTCCGTAAGACTCGGAGTGGCACTTGCATAGGATCTGTTCCTGTTCATGCTCAGGTACACAACGTCTAATAACACCATCTACTCCTTCTTTATAAAGGTGTGGGTCATCCCAAAAGTAATGTCTTTCAACATAGAAAAACTTTTTATTTTGCTGGTATGTGAAACTAGGCGGTATAAATTTAGCAACAATGTAATTAGCATAATCAGCATACCCTGGAGTATTACGAGAAGCATTTATGACAGCTAATTGTTCATCAGGAAAGCTATCATCAATAGGCAGTGGGTCATCAAGAACATTTTCTAACCTAGACAAGTTGTTGGCCACGGGGTTCTCAGCTCCCTTTCTATCAATAATATGCAAATCAAATTCTTGTAACAAGAGAACCCATCTAATAAGTCTAGGTTTAGCATCTTTCTTTTCCATAAGATATTTGATAGCAGCATGATCAAGTGAGCAAATACTTTGGAATCAACAATATAAGATCTGAACTTATCACAAGCAAAAACAATCGCTAAAATTATTTTTTCAAGAGTAGCATAATTACTCTAGGCACTTTCTAGAGTCTTACTAGAATAATGAATAAAATTTAATTTCTTATCAACTCTTTGTCCCGAATAGCACCAACAAAGCATAATCACTAGCATCACACATAATTTCAAAGGGTAAATTCCAATCAGGTGGCTGAACAATAGGTGTAGAAATCAAGGCTTTCTTAAATATTTCAAATGCTTCTACACAATCATCATAAAAAACAAAAGGAACATATTTTTGCAAGAGATTAGTGAGAGGCCTAGAATTTTTAGAGAATTCTTTAATAAACCTCTTATAGAAACCAGGATGACCAAGGAAATTTCTTATACCTTTGATATCTTTAGGACACGACATCTTTTCAATAGCATCTATTTTAGCTTTATCAACTTCGATACCTCTCTCAGAAATTTTATGCCCCAAGACAATGCCTTCACTAACCATAAAGTGATACTTCTCCCAATTCAAAACAAGATTAGTTTCTTCACATCTCTGCAAAACTTGATCAAGGTTGCTCAAGCAATCATCAAAAGAAGTTCCATAAACAGAGAAATCAATCATGAAAACCTCAACAATCTTCTCACAAAAATTAGAGAATATAGCAGTCATACATCTTCGAAAGGCGGCAGGTGCATTGCATAAACCAAAAGGCATACGTCTATAAGCAAAGGTACCGAAAGGGCAAGTAAAAGTGGTTTTCTCTTGATCATCTTTTGACACAGGTATTTGAGAGAAACCAGAATAACCATCTAGAAAGCAAAAATGTGTATGTTTGGACAATCTTTCTAGCATTTGATCAATAAAAGGTAGAGGGTAATGATCTTTTCTAGTAGCTTTGTTTAATTTGCAAAAATCAATTACCATTCTATAACATGTAACTATTCTTTGCGGGATCAATTCATTCTTATCATTAGGAACAACAGTAATAACTCCCTTCTTAGGGACACAATGAAGGGACTTACCCATCTACTATCAGCAATAGGAGAAATTATACATGCCTCCAGAAGCTTTAGTATTTAATTTCTTACCACTTCCTTCATCTTAGGATTTAACCGTCATTTGGTGATCAACAACTGGTTTAGCATCATGCTCCAAATTAATTTTGTGTCGACATAGATGGGACTAATGTCCTTAAGATCATCAACAAGATATCCAATAAGCGGCACGGTGCTTCCTCGTAGTTTTCAATAATTTATTTTCTTCATGCCCCGGAAGGTTAGCACTAATAATAACAGGGATATATCTTCTTTTTCATCAAGATAAGCATATTGCAAAGTATCGTGTAATTGTTTAAGCTCAAACACGGGGTCACCCTTGGGCGAAGGAGGATCCCCAAGGATTTCAACAGGCAAATTGTGTTACAAAACAGGCCCTTGATTAAAGAATATTTCATCTATTTCCCTTCTTTCATTCATAAACATATCATTTTCATGGTCTAGAAAATATTGTTCTAAAGGATTGATAACGCACAAGTATAGGGGATCGCAACAGTTTTCGAGGGTAGAGTATTCAACCCAAATTTATTGATTCGACACAAGGGGAGCCAAAGAATATTCTCATGTATTAGCAGTTGAGTTGTCAATTCAACCACCTGGATAACTTAGTATCTGCAGCAAAGTATTTAGCAGCAAAGTAGTATGGAAGTAACGGTAATGGTAGCAAAAGTAATATTTTTGGGTTTTGTAGTGATTGTAACAGTAGCAACGGAAAAGTAAATAAGCGGAGAACAGTATATGAAAAGCTCGTAGGCATTGGATCGGTGATGGAGAATTATGCTTGGATGTGGTTCATCATGTAACAATCATAACATAGGGTGACATGTAACTAGCTCCAATTCAACAATGTAATGTAGGCATGTACTCCGAATATAGTCATAAATGCTTATGGAAAAGAACTTGCATGACATCTTTTGTCCTACCCTCCCGTGGCAGCGGGGTCCTAGCGGAAACTAAGGGATATTAAGGCCTCCTTTTAATAGAGTACCGGACCAAAGCATTAACACATAGTGAATACATGAACTCCTCAAACTACGGTCATCACCGGAGTGGTCCCGATTATTGTCACTTCGGGTTGCCGTGATCATAACACATAGTAGGTGACTATAGACTTGCAAGATAGGATCAAGAACTCACATATATTCATGAAAACATAATAGGTTCAGATCTGAAATCATGGCACTCGGGCCCTAGTGACAAGTATTAAGCATAGCAAAGCCATAGCAACATCAATCTCAGAACATAGTGGATACTAGGGATCAAACCCTAACAAAACTAACTTGATTACATGATAAATCTCATCCAACCCATCACCGTCCAGCAAGCCTACGATGGAATTACTCACGCACGGCGGTGAGCATCATGAAATTGGTGATGGAGGAAGGTTGATGATGACGACGGCGATGGATTCCCCTCTCCGGAGCCCCAAATGGACTCCACATCAGCCCTCCCGAGAGGTTTTAGGGCTTGGCATGACTCCGATCAAAAACGCGATGAATCCTTCTCTCGATTTTTTTCTCCCGAACACGAATATATGGAGTTGGAGTTGAGGTCGGTGGAGCAGCAGGGGGCCTACGAGACAGGGCGCCCCACCCTCGTGGACAGGTGGAGGCCCCGACGTGGATTCTTCTTCCGATTTTTATTATTTTCCAAAAATAAGTTCCGTGGAGTTTCAGTCATTCCGAGAACTTTTGTTTACGCACATAAATAACACCATGGCAATTCTGCTGAAAACAGCGTCAGTCCGGGTTAGTTCCATTCAAATCATGCAAGTTAGAGTCCAAAACAAGGGCAAACGTGTTCGGAAAAGTAGATATGACGAAGACGTATCAAGGATCAGTAGGAGGCACGGCAATAGAAGCAATTCAAATAATTTCATCCTTACTAGGCAATTCTTTATCATGGGGTTGTCTATGAAATTTAGAGAAATTAAAATCATGAGACATATCCCCCAAACCAACAGTAACAATATCTTTCTCGTAGTCTATCTTAGCATTAACAGTGTTCAAGAAAGGTCTACCAAATATAATCGGACAAAAATCATCTTGTGGGGAAGCAAGAACAAGAAAATCAGTAGGGTATTTTATTTTCCCACACAAGACTTCAACATCTCTAACAATCCCAATTGGCAAAATAGTATCTCTATTGGCAAGCTTAATAGTAACATCAATATCTTCTATCTCAGTGGGTGCAATATCATTCATAATTTCTTCATATAGAGTATAAGGAATTGCACTCACACTAGCACACACATCACATAAGCCATGATAACAATGATCTCCTATTTTAACATAAACAACAGGCATGCCAACAACAAGTCTATGTTTATCTTTAATATCGGGTTTGGCAATTCTAGCAGCTTCATCACAGAAATAAATAACATGCCCTTCAATATTATCAACCAAGAGATCTTTAACCATAGCAATACTAGGTTCAAATTTAATTTGCTCAGGGGGTGTAGGTGTTCTAGTATAAATCTTACAAACCATGGTTGAAGCTTTAGCATGATCCTTTATTCTAACAGGAAAGGGTGGTTTCTCAATATAAGCAGTAGGAACAATAGGATCAACATTATTCGTAATAGTTTCTTCTACTACTTTCACTTCAATGGGAGGATGATATTTAAACCACTTCTCCTTAGGGAGATCAACATGAGTAGCAAAAGATTCACAGAAAGAAGCTACTATCTCAGAGTCAAGTCCATATTTAGTGCTAAATTCACGAAAAATATCGATATCCATAAAATATTTAACACAATCAAACTTAAGGTTTATACCTGACTCCTTACCTTCTCGAGTTCCCAATCTTCAGAGTTGCGTTTAATTGTTTCCAATAGATCCCATTTGAATTCAATATCCTTGTCGGTGTACAAAAGAAGGGGCGCACCTTTGTACCCCTTTACCTGTGGGACAGTCGGAGCCTCGCCCACGGCCGCACCAAGCAGAACAGGGAAGGTGAACCGAGGTAAAAACCGAAGCCCAAGACAGCAGAGCAACGCCAAGGCCGAGACCACAAAAGAGCAGAGAGATTTATAGGCAGGTTCCCCGGCAAGACCCTTGTCGGGCAGCCTCATGCCCCGGCAAAGGCCCTTGTCGAGGCGGCTCGTCCAACACCAATGAGCGCACCACCCTTGAGCCCACGGTCTCCAACACCATCAACCGCGTTGGGCTGTGGCTCCTGGAGGCACCTCCATGGTGGCATGCAGATCTTTGTGAGGACAAAGAATATTCAAGATCAGATGAGGATTAAAAGGCAACGATACCCGACAAGATCCTTGCCGAGGGGAGCCACAAGACCCCCGGCAAGATCCTTGCCGGGGACAACAAAGACGCCTTCTGGCGAGGCCCTTGCCGGGCCAACCCAAGGCAAGGCTTTCGCCAAAGGCGCCCAGGGCCACCTCAGTGCCCGCACCAGCCAAGTCTCCACCGCTGTTCAGATGCACTGCCGGTAACCAATGGGCAGGCACTGTGGCCACATGCAGCTCCCAGCCAACTCAACAAGCGCTGCGTGGCGGCATGCAGATCTTCGTCAAGACTTTGCCACGCGCCACCTCGCCTGCCTGCGCCTACATGACGCCGCATGCATCACGACTGTGCATGCGTGTCGAAGCAAGGAGGAGCGGCGACGGATGGGACGGGCCTCGTTCCCGTCCCCAATAAAGCAAGGGGACACCTAAGCGATGCATTAAATGTGTTTTGTCCTGTAATACGAGCGATAAGCTCGTAGCATCAGACGCCTTTCCACCTCACATGTGCCACTGGCAGCCCTTTCGACTATAAAAGGAGGCCCATGGCGCATCTTGGAGAAGGATTCGCTCTTTGGAGCGACCCAACCACCGTAGCTAGTTGGAAGGCTCAAGAACACCCAATACATCCACCAAAGCAGGACTAGGGTTTTACGCATCCTCGCGGCCCGAACTCGGGTAAACGATCCTTGTGCCGACATTAATCCTGCTCTTCTTGCAACCTGCGCTTCGGCAACCGTAGTAGGGATTCTTGTGATCCCATAGGTGTCGTTTCCCAATCGACAATCCTTCTTCATAAAAGAACCGATTACGTAAGTATCGAGCATGGATCGGTCATTATGAGAAAGTCAAGCATAAATTTTTTGAATAGTCATTTCTCTTGAGAGCTCATGATTGGGGCATGAATATAACATTGACTTAAGCCTCCCCCAAGCTTGAGCGATACTTTCTCCGTCACGAGGCCAAAAAAATATATATAATTACGATCACGATGAACCAGATGCATAGGATAAAACTTCTGATGAAATTCCAATTTCAATCGGTTCTAGTTCCATGATCCAATATCATCACATAGCCTAAAACATGTCAATGCCTTTCCCTTCAAAGATAAAGGGAAGACCTTCTTCTTGACAACATCCTTGGGCAAACCTGCAAGCTTAAATAATCCACAAACTTCATCCACATAGATTAGGTGCATATCAGGATGTAATGTTCCATTTCCTGCATAAGGATTAGCTAGCAGTTTCTCTATCATGCCCGAAGTAATTTCATAACAAATATTTTCAGTAGGTGCAGTAGGTTGAGGAGCAACACTTTACTCTTCCGGTCAAGGTGAAGATACCCCGAACAAGCCCCTCAAAGGATTATTTTTCATAGTGACAAGTGACACTAAATTTCAGCACACTATATAAATGTTCCCTTACCAAATTCTACTTAGCAAAGGCGCTTCACTCCCGGCAACGGCGCATGTAAAAGAGTCTTAATGACTCACAAGTATAGGGATCTATCATAGTCCTTTCGATAAGTAAGAGTGTCGAACCCAACGAGGAGCGAAGGAAATGACAAGCGGTTTTCAGCAAGGTATTCTCTGCAAGCACTAAAATTATCGGTAACAGATAGTTGTGTGATAAGATAATTCGTAAAGGGTAACAAGTAACAAAGGTAATAAGGTGCAGCAAGGTGTCCCAATCCTTTTTGTAGCAAAGTACAAGCCTGGACGAACTTTTATATAAAGCAAAGCGCTCCGGAGGACACATGGGAATTACTATCAAGGTAGTTTTCATCATGCTCATATGATTCGCGTTCGTTACTTTAATAATTTGATATGTGGGTGGACCGGTTCTTGGGTGCTGCCCTTCCTTGGACAAGCCTCCCACTTATGATTAACCCCTCTCGCAAGCATCCGCAACTACGAAAGAAGAATTAAGATAAATCTAACCTTAGCATGAAACATATGGATCCAAATCGGCCCCTTACGAAGCAACGCATAAACTAGGGTTTAAGCTTCTATCACTCTAGCAACCCATCATCTACTTATTACTTCCCAATGCCTTCCCCTAGGCCCAAATCATGGTGAAGTGTCATGTGTCGACGTTCACATAACACCACTAGAGGAGAGACAACATACATCTCATGAAAATATCGAACGAATACCAAATTCACATGATTACTTTTAACAAGACTTCTCCCATGTCCTCAGGAACAAATGTAACTACTCACAAAGCATATTAATGTTCATTATTAAAGGAGTATTAATTATCATTAAGGATCTGAACATATGATCTTCCACCAAATAAACCAACTAGCATCAACTACAAGGAGTAATCAACACTACTAGCAACCCACATGTACCAATCTGAGGTTTTGAGATAGAGATCGGATACAAGAGATGAACTAGGGTTTGAGAGGAGATGGTGCTGGTGAAAATGTTTATGGAGATTGAACCTCACTCAATGAGAGGATTGTTGGTGATGACGATGGCTTCGATTTCCCCCTCCTAGAGGGAAGTTTCTGGCGAGAACAGCTCACGGAGCCCTAGATGGCTTCTGCCCAGGTTACGCCTCGAGACGGCGGCCCTTCGTCCCGAAAGCTTCCTTCTGATATTTTCTAGGTCAAAACACACCATATAGCAGAAGATGGGCATCGGGGGCCTGCCAGGTGGCCCACAAGACAAGGGGGCGCGCCCTCCACCCTTGTGGATGGCAGGTGGCCCCCCCTCTGGTGCTTTCTTTGCCCAATATTTTTTATTTATTCCAAAATAATTTCCCGTGAAGTTTCATGACTTTTGGAGTTGTGCAGAATAGATCTCTAATGTTTGCTCCTTTTCTAGTCCAGAGTTGCAGCTGCCGGCATTCTCCCTCTTCATGTAAACCTTATAAAATAAGAGAGAAAGGCATAACTATTGTGATATAATGTGTAATAACAGCCCATAATGCAATAAATATCAATATAAAAGCATGATACAAAATGGACGTATCAGCGCCCCCAAAGAAAACACCATTGCAAAGTGTCTCATGGCCAAAGGTATCAACAAGGTAACTCCTAACATCAAAACCACCATCATTACTACTCCTTCATTGTTAGATTGTGTTGATGATAGTGAGGTGGAGAAATTTGATGAGAATGAGTTCACCAAGTTTGTGAGCAAGCTCAAGGGTGAGTCCAAGAAGCACTTTGTTGCTCTCTTGGAACAACTTGGTGAGGCCAATGATATCATTGAGTCGCATGAGGATACTATCACCAAGTTGGAGGGACATAGCCGTGACAATGCCGATGAGATTGCAGATCTTTCCATTGCTCTAGAGGAAGAGCGATATCTTCGCTTGATTCTTGAGGATTCACACAATGTTGATCATGCTAAATTGCAAAAAGATCTTGATCATGCTATTGGTCTTACTCGTGTGCTTAAATCTAAGAAAGTTGCACTTGGGGTTGACCATGATAGACTCAAGGAAGAGTTTGGTACACTTGACAAGGCTCACAAGGTCTTGAAGGGTGCTCATGCTTCTCTCAAGGAGTCTCATGATCAACTCCAAGTGAAACTAACTAAGGATATTTCCACTTGTCCTCCCTTTGTTCTAATTGATAATGCCCATGCTACTAACCCTTGTTGCGAGCATGTGCATCTTGTGGAGGAAAATGCTAAGTTGAAAGAACAACTTGAGAAGGGCCTTGTGACTTGCATACAAAGCGACAAGAACCTCAATGACCTTTTGAGCAATCAAAAGGAAGTGGTAGGAAGGAAGGACTTGGGTTTGCACCCAAGTAAAAGAAGAAGAAGAAGAAGAAGAAGAAGAAGAAGAAGAAGAAGAAGAAGAAGAAGAAGAAGAAGAAGAAGAAGAAGAAGAAGAAGAAGAAGAAGAAGAAGACCAAGCAACCTCTCCCGCTGAAGGAAGCCTTTGTCAAGGCGGGTGATGGTACTCATGAGAAGAAGATAACAAGGAAGTGGGAGTTAATTCCAAGAAGGGCAAAACAGCACCTAACAACAAAGCCGGCGACTTTAACCCTTCTTATGTTTTATGCCGTGCTAATAATGGGCATGTTTATGCCAAATTCGTTGGTTCTTACTATGAGTACATTGAATGGTGTATTTGGGTTCCTAAGTCCCTTTTTACTAACCTCGAAGGACCCATTCAAGAATGGGTACTTAAATCCAAGCATTGATCTCTTGTAGGAGTTTGCTTCCAGTGGATTGTCATGGTTGCTTGATAGTGGTGCAAAAAATCATATGACCGGGAGCAAGGGCTTGGTGGTGGATGTGCATCCAATTCCATCTATGCCCACCCATGTCCAATTCGGTGATGCTTCAACTTCTAAGGTATTGGGGCTTGGCAAGGTGGTCATCTCTCAAGATGAGAAGGTCATGCTTGTTGAGTCCCTTGCATACAATTTACTTTCAGTTTGTCAACTTGCACTTATGGGCTTTACAACATTCTTTGATATTGATACCGTGGCCCTTTTGTGGAGCAAGACTCTTAAAGTAGCCTTTGTTGGGCAGGTCGAGAACGGTCTCTATGTGGTGAACTTTTTGGAGCAACCCACTAAGACCGCGACTTGCCTAATGGCTAAAGTTGATGTGGGTTGGCTTTGGCATCGCCGTCTAGACCACGTCAATATGAGGTCTTTGCAAAGTATCCTCAAAGGGGACCACATGCATGGACTAACAAATGTGAGTTTTGCCAAAGACCGTGCTTGGCAAAGGTTTGTATTGAAGGAAAGTTTCATGAAATGGCTCACCAACCATCGACTATCATCTACTCAAAGAGGCCCTTGAAGCTCCTTGGATCTCTTTGGTCCTCCATCCTTTGATAGTCTTGGTGGAAGAAAGTATTGCTTGGTGATTGTTGATGACTACTCAAGATACACATGGGTATATTTCTTCAAGAGAAAGAGTGAGACTTAACAAACCGTCATCAACTTTGCAAATGAGGCTCAACGTCAACATGAAGCAAAGATCTTGATGATTAGAAGTGATAACGACACCGAGTTCAAGAACTACACCTTGGATGAGTTCCTTATTAACGAGGGGATAAAGCACCAATATTCTGCACCCTATACCCCTAAACAAAATGGTGTGGCGGAGGGGAAGAACCGGACGTTGATGGATGCGGCAAGGACCAAGATGGCGGAATTCAAATCTCCGTACAACTTTTGGGCCAAAGCCATCAACACCGCATGTCATGCTTCCAATAGACCCTACCTCCGCAAAGGCTTGAACAAGACTCCATATGAGATACTTACCGGCAACAAGCCCAACCTCAAGTACTTCTGGGTGTTCGGTTGTAAATGTTTCATTCTCAGGAAAGGTGTTCGTTTGTCTAAATTCGAACCTAGAGCTCAAAAGGGCACATTTGTTGGTTATGCTACAAACTCTCATGCTTACCGTGTCCTCAACAAGTCCACCGGACTCATTGAGGATACGTCTAACGTGGAGTTTGATAAAAATAATGGCTCCCAAGTGGAGCAAAGTGGTCTTTGTGATGTAGGTGATGAAATTCCTCCTCAAGCCATAAGAAGAATGGGGATTGGTCAAAGACTCCCCATTGAGGAACCCCTTGTGGCCGAAGGAGAAGGACAATGCTCTATTCATGTGGAGCCATCACCTACGCTAGACCCACATGCTTCTGAAGAACAAAATGAAGGCCCTCAACCCAATGAACAAGATCAAGGGCAAGATCAACTCCATGGAGATGGTGATGCACCAAATGATGCCCAAGATCAAGTTCATGCCGCTGAATGCCCTCAAGATCAAGAGCAAACTCAAGGTCAAGAGCAAGCTCAAGACAGTGCTCAATATCAAGAGCAAACTCAACACGGTGCTCAAGATCAAGAGCAATCTCAAGATCAAGAGAAAACTCAAGAGGATGCTCAAGATCAAGGCAAACTCAAGACGGTGCTCAAGATGTGCAAGATGATCCTCAAATGCCCATCGAGGAACTTTTGGAGCGTCGTGCCGCTAAGGTGGCTTCCAAGCTCAAGCATCAACAACATGTCACGGAGAATGTGCTTGGAAGCTTGAGAAAAGGGGTAACTACTCGCAAACAATTGTCAAACTTTTGTGAGCATCACACGTTTGTTTTGTGTGTTGGACCCCAAAAGGTACATGAGGCGCTTGATGATGAGGATTGGCTTGAACCAATGCACGATGAACTCAACAACTTCTTTCATTGACGATGATAGTATTTTTGGTTCTCCAAACAAATCTTTCAATGATGAGTTTGCCGCACTAATGACCGAGAAGTTTGAGACATCCATGGTGGGAGAGTTGAAGTTCTTTCTTGGGTTCGAAGTCAAGCAAAGAAGAGAAGGAACTTTCATCAACCAAGCCAAGTATACCCAAGACATGCTCAAGAGATTCAAGCTAGATAATGTCAAGCCGGTCAAGTTTCCAATGCCCACCAAATGCAAGCTTGACACTGATCCCAATGGTAAAGTGGTGGATCAAAAGGTATATCATTCCATGATTGGATCCTTGCTTTACCTTATACAAACTCAAAAAGGTGCTCTATGGCCTTAAACAAGCCCCACGTGCGTGGTATGAGCACCTTACCGAGTTGTTGCAAGATCGTGGGTTTGAAATTGGGAAAATTGATCCCACTCTTTTTACTAAGAGGGTCAAAGGGTATTTGTTCATATGCGAACTATGTTGATGATATTATTTTTGGTTCTCCAAACAAATCTTTCAATGATGAGTTTGCCGCACTAATGACCGAGAAGTTTGAGATGTCCATGATGGGAGAGTTGAAGTTCTTTCTTGGTTCGAAGTCAAGCAAATAAGAGAAGGAACTTTCATCAACCAAGCCAAGTATACCCAAGACATGCTCAAGAGATTCAAGCTAGATGATGTCAAGCCGGTCAAGTTTCCAATGCCCACCAAATGCAAGCTTGACAGTCATCCCAATGGTAAAGCAGTGGATCAAAAGGTATATCATTCCATGATTGGATCCTTGCTTTACCTTTGTGCATCTAGACCAGATATCATGTTGAGTGTGGGAATTTGTGCACGACTTCAAGCCGCACCTAAGGAAAGTCACTTTGTGGCAGTCAAGCGAATCTTTCCATATTTGGCTCATACCCCAAACTTTGGCTTATGGTACCCCAAACGAGCAAGCTTTGATCTCATGGGTTACTCGGATTCGGATTGGGTGGGAGATTGTGTGGATAGGAAGTCAACTTCCGGAGGGTGCCAATTCCTTGGTTGCTCTTTGGTAAGTTGTTCTTCAAAGAAGAAAAATTGTGTCTCTCTCTCATCCACCGAGGCCAAATATGTAGCCACCGCAAGTTGTTGTGCACAATTGCTATTGATGAGGCGAACTTTAAAGGATTACAGTGTCACTTGTGACAAAGTTCCTCTTCTGTGTGACAATAAAAGTGCTATCAAGATTTCTCACAATCCAGTGCAACATAGCAAGACAAAGCATATTGAGATTCGTCATCATTTCATTAGGGATCATATCAAGCGGGGAGATATTGATATCATCTACATCAACACTCAAGAGCAACTAGCGATATCTTCACCAAGCCCCTAGATGAAGCAAGATTTCGCGAGTTAAGGCATGAGTTAAATATCATTGATTTGAGCAATGTGGCTTGAATCTAGGCACACCCCACCACACTCATCATCATATCTTGTTCTAGATGTAGGCATGGACATAGGGGGGGAGTGTTGTTCTCACAATGAACTCCCCTCTCCCATTATGCATAAATAAATCACTTCTTTCACATTAGCCATTTTTATGGTACTTGTGCTTCAAAGATGAGTTTAGGTCATGAGCCCAAGGTTAAAATCTTCGCGGTGCCATACCTCTTGACTCAAACATAGGTGGCCTCGGCCACCGCCCTCTCTTTGAGAGTTGTGTGTTTTTCTCTTGTTTTGTTTGTGTTGGTTGGTGTTTTTCTCTTTTTCTCTCCTGGGTGCATCTCTGGTTTTTGTGTGTGCTTTGGTCCTTGTGTTGCCCCCTCGGCTAGTCTCGTGTTTCTTTTTGTTTGAGCTAGGACATTTTCCTTTGTGTCTCATCGAGTTCGTACTGGGCGGTACAATCGCTGGGTACGGGCGGTACTACCGCTGAGTAACATCAAGCGGTACTACCGCCCGGCCGAGCGGTACTACCGCTGCGAGGCGGGACTGGAGGGTTAAGAGTCGGGCAGGAGGAGTTTTTCTCCCGCATACCCATTCGTCTCAAACCGCCTGTTCCTCTCTCATACACAAATCATTTCGTGGGGCCTGTTCCACAAGATTTCGCGAACTCGCTGCAGAAGGCCGCCATCGGGCAGCCTTTTCCGGGTCGTCCTTCACATTTCCGTCCGGTGGAAACGATCCCCACCCCCTTCCTCTTGCCATGGATGCCGGTATTGCCCATGTTCTTCTCCTCGTTGCTTCTAGTTTTCAGATCTAGGCTTTTGGGGCAATAGTCTTTGCATGTATCGATTTTTGGCCAAACGTAGGATGTTGAAGGCGGCTAGACTAGTTGGATTCATGTTTGGTAGGAGTACTTTTGAATTTGGCACCTCCGGTAGTACCGGATCTTGCAGGAGTTGTGGCCTATCCATTGTTCTCCGCCTCGGGTGGTACTACTGGCCCGGCGGTACTATCGTCATTGGAACGGTACTACCACTCGTGGTGCCGGCCTCCATTGCACTCTTACCAAATATTGATTCATGTTGCTTTTTCTGCTGGCTTATGCTTGTTTTGTTGGCTTTCTTTGCGGTTGTGTGTGTGGTTCCAGGTGATGGCCCTTCGGAGCACCCTGTCCGTTGTGTCAACCCCGAGCATCCTGGATCAAAGCGCTATCGCACTCCTGAGATAGCGGCTGCTTCTTCAAGTGTTCCTCCAACTCAGCCCAAGCCGTCCTCCAAGAGCGTTGCCAAGAATCCCAAGTCAAAGCCCAAGTCTGTGACAGAGATGACTGTTAAGGAATTCTGTGTTGGTTGTCGCCGCAATCCCTATCAACAAGATCAAGATCCAGCTCTTGTCAATCGTCCTTTCTGGAACCGGTTTCTGTTCTCAGTCTTCTTTGATGTGCTCAAGGCTAAGAAGAATCTCTATGTTGATGTCCGCTCCATCAACATTGCGTATCTGGAGAAGGATTGTGCCTATTTTGGTGAGGCACTGGATATGTGTGCTTAGTTGAACATTCTCAAGATCATGGAGTTCAACAAGGATTTTTATGCGGACATGGTGGCTCAGTTTTATGCCACGGTGCACCTTGGCACTGATGAGGAAAGAACTTTGACTTGGATGACAAATGGCAGACTTCTCTCAGTCAAATGGAAGGCGTTCATGGAACTGTTGGGTGTTGAAGAGCATGGACTTGACAACCCGGTTGGTTTTGGTCCTCACAAGAATGACACCTCTACTCACAAGCAAGCTCTCTGGCCCTACATCACTGTGAAGATTCACCCCGTGACGGAGAAGAAGATCTATGAGCTGTTTCCTTTTCTAGACATCCTTCACCGCATCTTCAGAGAGACTCTATTTCCTCGCATTGGGAACTTGGATATGGTCCATTCGTACCTTGTGTATATATTACTGTTTTGCCAGTGTGAGAAGGACAACAGGACAGGAGAGTCCTTGGATATTTCTCATGTCATGTGATCAGAGCTCCTCTCTGCCATCATAGAGCGCAAGTGCCCCATCTATACCCCCTACCTTATATTGCTCATTGAGAAGGCAGGGGCACACACTTATCCTGGTGTCTTGCTGGAGACCGGTGACATGATCTCTCACGAGATTAAGCGTCTGAGACAGAAGGAGCACTGGGGCGCTCCTACTTCAGAGTCTGGGATTCTGTCAGGTGTTGACGAGGTTGAGGTTGAGGCTCAGGCTGAGGATGATGAGGACTATGAGCCCTCTGGTGTGGAGCCCTCATGGCCAAAGAAGCTCAAGCGCAAGATGAAGAAACTTTTCTGCATGGAGTCTCACAGGCGATCTCGCCCATGTGTCCTAAAAGAAGAAGTCTCGCAGCCATCACAAGGTTCTTATGCGCCGCCTGGGTCAGAGATTGCTAGTGGATCAGAGGACAAGGTCACTTACGAGGAGGAGCGGGTCTCTTGGCACTGCCCATGGACAGATTCTGACACTAAGTAGTTTGTGAGTTGCATGCTCAACTTGATCCTATTATGCTCACTTACTACTCCTTGCATCCTAGCTTATACGTCTATTATTTTAGATGCAAGTGTTGTCAGACTATAAAATATAGGGGGAGTGTTGATCCTAATGTTTGTACTTTGCATTCCAAAGGCATTCCTAATTAAGTGCACACATCTAGGGGGAGCCCGTCTATATTTTGTAGTCTTTGGGGTTTGCTTATTTTCTTGTTTTATCTCTATGCAAATCCCGTGTTGTCATCAATCCACCAAAAAGGGGGGGATTGTTAGGGCATGTCTCTCTCTAAATTGCTTTGGTGATTGATAATAATACCTTTGTGGACTAATCATGTGCATTGAGCATTTCAGATATTCATTCATTGGCATGAGACGATTCTTTCCCCTCGGAGCTCAAAGTGAAGACGGTGTAGTCTCTTTCGTTTCAGTTTTGGTGGACTTGATTTGTAGGAGACTGATAACCCACAAGTATATGGGGTAAATCGTAGTCCTTTCGATAAGTAAGAGTGTCGAACCCAACGAGGAGCAGAAGGAAATGACAAGTGGTTTTCAGCAAGGTATTCTCTGCATGCACTGAAATTATAAGTAGCGAGTAGTTTGATAGCAAGATAATTTGTAACGAGCAAGTAACGGTAATAGTAACAAATGTGCAGCAAGGGAGCCCAATCCGTTTGAGGCAAAGGACAGGCCAAAAGGGTCTCTTATGATAAGCAAAGTGTTCTTGAGGGCACACGGGAATTTCATCTAGTCACTTTCACCATGTTGGCTTGATTTGTGTTCACTACTTTGTGAAAGGATCGAGAAGAGGTGTCTAGAGGGGGTGATTAGACCCTCAACAAAGAAAAGTAGAATTTGTTAATTTCTTCAAGTTAAGGTGGAGTTTTAGCACAAGTTTAAACATTCACAATACATTTCAAGCAAGCATGGCAAGAGTATATGAGCAGCGGAAAGTAAAGCATGCATCTTGCAAGAAAGTAAAGGGATGGGATTGGAGTGTGCAAACGCAATTAGAGACACGGAAATTTTTGGCGTGGTTCCAATAGGTGGTGCTATCATACATCCATGTTGATGGAGACTTCAACCACGAAGGGTAACAGTTGCGCGAGTCCATGGAGGGCTCCACCCACGAAGGGTCCACGAAGAAGCAACCTTGTCTATCCCACCATGGCCATCGCCCACGAAGGACTTGCATCACTTGGGTAGATCTTCACGAAGTAGGCGATCTCCTTGCCCTTACAAACTCCTTGGTTCAACTCAACAATCTTGTGGAGGCTCCCAAGTGAGACCTAACCAATCTCGGAGACACCACTCTCCAAAACATAATAGATGGTGTGTTGATGATGAACTCCTTGCTCTTGTGCTTCAAATGATAGTCTCCCCAACACTCAACTCTCTCTCACAGATTTGGATTTGGTGGAAAGATGATTTGAGTGGGAAGCAACTTGGAGAAGGCTAGAGATCAAGATTCTTGTGGTTGGATTGGAATATCTTGGTCTCAACACATGAGTAGGTGGTTCTCTCTCGGAAAATGAATGCTGGAAGTGTAGGCACGTTCTGATGGCTCTCTCCATGAATGGAGGATGGGTGGAGGGGTATATATAGCCTCCACACAAAATCTAGCCGTTACACACAATTCACCAAACTTGGTGGGACCGAATTGAGAAAGTCGGCCAGACCTTTATGGTTCAAAATGTGAACGTTAGAGTTTTCGGTTGGACCGATATGATCAACTCGGTGGGACCGATGTGCTAGGGTTAGGGTAAAACCTCAACTCGGTGAGACCAATTTTGGTAATAAGCAAAACAGAGAGTTGGTTAAGCAAACTCGGTGGGACCGATTGCATATCTCGGTGAGACCGAAATAGTTAAAATAGGCAACAGAGAGTTTGCATGCCCATCTCGGAGAGACCGAGATCCCATCGGTGAGATCGAATTAATTAGGGTATCTGGCAGTGGCTATGTCAAGTGAACTCGGTGGCGCCGGATAGATCAAATCGGTGGGGGCGAGTTTGACTTTAGGTTTTGGGACAAATGTGGATATGAGAAAGTGGTTGAGGGCTTTGGAGCCTATCACTAAGCATTTTGAGCAAGCAAGCCATTAAGCAACACCTCATCCCCTTTTAATAGTATTGGCTTTCCTATGGACTCAATGTGATCTTGGATCACTAGAATGAAAATGTAGAGTCTTAAGCTTTTGCCAATCCTTGTCCTTAGCTTCTTGAAGGGGTTCCACATCCTCTTGTCCATGCCACGCCTTTGTTGAACTTTCTGAAATATACTAGTTAAAATTATTAGTCCAACAAGAGATATGTTGACATTAATTACCAAAATCATCCAGGGAGCACTTGTGCTTTCAATCTCCCCCCTTTTGGTAATTGAGGACAACATACATCAAAGCTTTAGATAAAGACATGAAGAATAACAAGTAAATCTTTGGAAGGACATGTAACATACATATGCTCCCCCTACATGTATGCAATCATGTAAATATGGAATGTAAGATCATGTGAATGCATAAGCATGACAGAGCAAGCAATGAGTTACATGTATCTTGGCTATATGCATTAGAGCAAATGATATAGATACATGAAATATACCTTCATGTTCATGAGTCCCTCTTGCAAACAATATGTACATCAGCAAGAGATCATGATGCACATGAGTGTGATGCATATACTTACCTTGTGGTCTTGAGCTGGCTTTGGAAGAGATGAACCTGAGTAAACACGGTTAGATAACACAGAAACATCTACTAAACAGAGCAAGAACAGCAAACCACAAGAGTACCAAGATTGGGATGACATGTAGAGAGTGAGTACTAGGTACTCTATTTGAGTATGGAGATGTCCCCAAAGAGTAAAGATATGCAATGAATTCGAAGATTTCCTTCCCTTAGATGTCTTTCTCCCCCTGAATCTTATATTGGATAATGGGAGAATATAGGGAAAAGAAAATCAGAGCAAAACAAACACAACAAACTTAACACATGCTAACATGTCTTTCCCTCTTGAAGACATGTGACCTCTCTCCTCTAAGGATAAAAGCATCTAGAGAAGCTTAAGGAGTGCATTCTCTCATATGTGATAAGCTTTGATGTGCTCTCTCTCCCCCTTTGACATCAATTCCCAAGAAGGGATCTTCTAGAGCATGAGTCAAGTAGGTTTGGTCCTTGAGTCACATTACAAATCAACATGTAATATAAGATGCTGGTAGAGGACAAGAATCATTGAGTGGAGTAGGAATAAGTATGTAGGATGCAAATGACAAAGTGTTTTCTCATCATTAAAATCGGTAACACCGAGTTGTTTTCTTCGGTGGCACCGAGGTGGTTCGGTTTAGCCGAAAGAAACAAACCGGTGAGTCCGAGTTCAACACAGAGAGAAAACAATTTTCATCTCAGCTCACTTAGGCAAATAAGATCTCACAAAGATTTTCAAGGAATTAACTGAAAGATTTGCAATGAATTGGATGCAGGGAATGCAGAACATAACAGAGAAAATAAAGAAATCTAGATGAATTTTCTTTATTAAAGAAGGGAAACAAACATGCAAGAACTCAGAAAAACACTAGCGAACTTCATCTAGAATTGGTCGGCGACAAAGTCACCTATGTTAGAGTATATTGACTGAGGAGTCAAGTGAGAACACTTGATCATAGGTCATACTCATCGTTTAAGCTCAAAATGGGGTTACCATTTTTCGTTTAAGCATTTTGATGTATTCACATCTTGTTGAGATGCTTTGACCCATGACTTGGGGTAAAACTTCTCTAAGATGGAATGACATACCTTGGGGGTGGTGTTGATCTTGGTCATGTAGTTGAACTTGTGTAGGATGCTCAAGGTTGATGTAGCTCATCAATGGTTAGGAAGATCACTTGTGTATCCAAAATGACAATCATGAAATTTGATATCAAAGGAAATTTGATATAAAGAAATTGTCAAAGGATATGTTGAAAGGTTTCATGCTTCCTTGTCTTCAACCACCATATTGTAGAGACTTGGTGATGTAGAGATTGCTCAAGATGTGAGTGATTTGCAATCTCATAGATTTAGATTCATCCAAGTACCTACAAGGGTTAGATAGCATGCAAGGGTGCAAATATATATCCAAGACATATGATCATCATCATAAGAGAAATATCAAGGATTAGTCAAAGGCCCATGCCTTGCATGTATCTAAATGGAGTTTCTACTCTAAGTTTGAGGCATCAATGATGTTCAATTCACCTCTCAAACGGCAAGCTACTTTCTCATCAAGCGTTTTGGTGAATATATCCGCCAATTGCTTACCGGTATGAACATGCTTAAGATCAATGCCCCCTTTAGCAACATGATCTCGAATGAAATGATGAGAACTTTAATATGCTTAGTTCGAGAATGTTGCATGGGATTGTGAGCAATCTTAATAACACTTTCATTATCACAAAGCAATGGAACATGTTTCACATATATTCCATAATCTTTAAGAGTTTGGGCGGTGGATTCCGCTTCGGCGGTGGATAAGGATACCGAGTTTTGTTTCTTGCAGGACCAAGACACAAGAGATCTACCAAGAATTTGGCAAGTACCCGAAGTGGACTTTCTATCAACCTTGTCACCGGCATAGTCCGAGTCGGAGTAGCACACAAGATCAAAACAAGACTTCTTAGGATACCAAATGCCAAAATTTGGTGTATTAATTAAGTATCTCACTATCCTTTTCACAGCCTTAAGATGACATTCTTTAGGGGCCGCTTGATATCGTGCACACATGCACACACTTAGCATAATATCGGGACGGTAGGCACATAGATATAACAATGAACCAATCATAGAGCGGTAAACCTTTTGGTCAACCGATTTGCCATCCTTAGTCAAGTCAAGATGTCCACTAGTAGGCATGGGTGTTTTCGTACCTTTGCTTTCTTGCATGTTGAACTTCTTGAATAATTCCTTGGTATACTTTGTTTGAGAAACAAAGGTGCCCTCCTTAGTTTGCTTGATTTGCAAACCAAGAAAGAACTTGAGTTCACACATCATAGACATCTCAAACTTCTTCGACATTGGCCTTCCAAACTTTTCACTAAAATGGGGGTTAGTTGAACCAAATATGATATCATCAACATAAATTTGGCACACAAATAATTATCCATTAACCCTTTTAGTAAAAAGAGTAGAATCAATTTTTCCAATCTCAAAGCCTTTTTCAATAAGGAACTTAGTCAAGCATTTATGCCACGCTCTAGGAGCTTGTTTAAGACCATAAAGAGCTTTGTGAAGTTTGTAAACATGGTCGGGTTTCTTAGGATTAACAAAGCCTGGAGGTTGTTTAACATAAACTTCCTCCTCAATTTCACCATTTAGAAAAGCACTTTTAATGTCCATTTGGTACAAGGTAATATCATGGTGATTTGTGGCAAGTAAGATGCGGATGGACTCAAGTCTAGCAACGGGGGCATATGTCTCACAATAGTCCATACCTTTGACTTGAGTGTAGCCTTGGGTGACGAGACGTGCTTTGTTGTGAACGACTTGTCCATCTTCGTCTTGCTTGTTGCGAAACACCCATATGGTACCGATGATGTTGTGGTTGTTGTCGGGCTTCTTGACCAATGTCCACACTTGGTTCATCTCAAAGTTGTGTAGCTCTTCATGCATGACATTTATCCAATCCAGATCTTCCAATTCTTCTTCAACCTTCATAGGTTCAATGCTAGAGATGAATGAATAATGTTCACAAAAATTAGCCAAACAAGTTTTAGAGTAATTCTCCCGGTTTGGATATCATTGAAGATTTGTTCGACGGGATGGTCTCATGCGACTCTTGCTCTAACTTGTGAGAGCTTTTGTTTGGGTTGGGGTGGGACTCTTCTTCATCATCTTGTTCTTCCTCTTGGCCTTCTTCGTTGTTGACATTGTCGTTCTCTTGTCGAGGTGGGGAAGGAGGTTGATGAGGTTCATCTTGGTGTACTTCCTTGTTTTCTTCATCTTGGCGTGTCCCACTTGTGGATGCCTCCGTGTCAACTCTTGGTTCACCTTGTCGTGAAGTAGAGGCTTCTACTTGGACGGACGAGGTACTCTCCTTCATCTCCGTTGGACGAATCTTGCCAATAGACAAGTCTTGGATTGCTTTCGAAGGGTCTTTGTTTCCTACATAAATTGGCAATTGCTCTACTTGCGAGCCGTTAGATTCATCAAACTTCACATCTACCGTCTCTTCAACCTTTCGAGTGAAATTGTTGTAGACACGGTAGGTGTGGGAGTTTGAGCCATAACCGAGTAGGAAACCCTCATGAGATTTAGGAGCAAATTTAGAACGACGATGCTTATCAAGAATGTAACACTTTGAGCCGAATACTCGAAAGTATCCAACTTGGGGTTTGTAACTGGTGAGAAGCTTCAGATGCCGCCTTCTTTGAGTATCTTGTGAAGATATAAATGATTTGTTGCATGACAAAATTTGTCTCAACCGCACGCCCAAAAGTGTTTTGGCGTCTTGTACTCATCAAGCATCGTTCTTGCCATCTCAATAAGAGTCCGGTTCTTCCTCTCAACAACTTCATTTTGTTGAGGTGTGTACGTAGTCGAGAACTCCTGTGAAATCCCTTCTTCGTCAAGAAAGGTATCCACATTTGCATTCTTGAACTCCGTTCCGTTGTCGCTACGAACCTTCTTGATCTTCACTTCAAATTGATTTTGGGCCTTCCTAGCAAAGTTCTTGAAGATCTTTTGGACCTGCGATTTATCGTCGAGAAAGAACACCCACGTAAATCTTGAAAAATCATCGACTATGACTAGACCAAATGAGTTTCCACCGAGACTTTTATAGGCGTTGGGACCAAAGAGATCCATATGAAGTAGCTCGAGCGGTCTTCTCGTGGTCATGATGTTCTTCACGAGGTGACTTCCTTCAACTTGTTTTCCTGCTTGACAAGCACTGCACAATCTATCCTTATCAAATATAACATCTTTTACTCCAAGGATATGATCACCTTTAATAAGCTTATCAAGATTTCGCATGCCCACATGACCTAACCTTCTATGCCACAACCAACCTTTAGAAGATTTAGCAATTAAGCAAGTTCTAGGTTGAGCCTTTTTAGTGAAATCAACAATGTATAGATCACCTCTACGTATACCGGTAAAGAACATTTTATGATTATCTCTATGAAACAGTTGGCAATCTACTTCAGTAAATAGGACATTGAAACCAAAGTCAGCAAGTCTAGATACGAAAAGTAAATTATAGCCAAGAGATTCAACGAGCATAACATTTTGTATGTAGCTATCATGTCAGATGGCCACCTTACCAAGGCCAACCACCTTACCCTTTGAGTTATCACCAAAGGTGACATACTTTCGAGGGCCGTTGTTTTCAGCAAGCTCACGAAACATATCCTTATCTCCGGTCATGTGATCGGTACATCCACTATCAATAACCCATTCCTTTCCTCCAGCCATGTAGCCGTGAAGATTAGCCATAAGACCAAAATGTCTCATAGACTCATCGAGATCGAAGTCACTATCATCATCCTCATCATAGTATCCATGTTCAACATCTTCTTATGATTGATCAATTCCTAGAGAGAGTGATTATTAGATAAATGATCATCACAATGTTAATCTTTGTGAATTCTAATGGCTTCGGAGATGATATTGCTAATGATTCCAACATCTCCTTTGGAACGCATAAGGTCACGAAGCTCAAATAAACAATCACCAAACTTAGGATCATTGGAATTCATCTTACTCAAAGAAATAGACTTGTGAAGAATCTCATCTAAGTTTTGCAAGGAATAGTTCGGAAATCGTTCCTTAAGAAATCTCCATATAGTATAAGCACACTCAAGAGTAGGCAAGCAACCAAACAAATTTCTAGGCAAACCTCTAGTAATAAGATTAACAGTTCTAAGGTTGCGGACCCTGTCAATAGATTCATCAGGGGTAGGATGCAAGGGGTCAACAAGAGGTGCACACGGGCTAGTAATGTACTTGTTCAAGTGATATTCATTGAAAATCTCAAGCATCTCATTTTTTCACTCATGAAAGAACTCTCCATCAACTATAGGCACTCTACGTCTAAGGCTCCCCAACGTAGACTCATCCTACTTCCTCCAATGGTGATTAAACCAAAGCAATGGAGACCAATGCTCTGATACCAATTGAAAGGATCGAGAAGAGGTGTCTAGAGGGGGGTGATTAGACCCTCAACAAAGAAAAGTAGCAGTTTTTAATTTCTTCAAGTTAAGGTGGAGTTTTAGCACAAGTTTAAACATTCACAATACATTTCAAGCAAGCATGGCAAGAGTATATGAGCAGCGGAAAGTAAATCATGCATCTTGCAAGAAAGTAAAGGGATGGGATTGGAGTGTGCAAACGCAATTGGAGACACGGAGATTTTTGGCATGGTTTCGATAGTTGGTGCTATCGTACATCCTCGTTGATGGAGACTTTAACCCACGAAGGGTAATGGTTGCGTGAGTCCATGGAGGGCTCCACCCACGAAGAAGCAACCTTGTCTATCCCACCATGGCCATCGCCCACGAAGGACTTGCCTCACTTGGGTAGATCTTCACGAAGTAGGCAATCTCATTGCCCTTACAAACTCCTTGGTTCAACTCCACAATCTTGACGGAGGCTCCCAAGTGACACCTAACCAATCTGGGAGACACCACTCTCCAAAAGGTAATGGATGGTGTGTTGATGATGAACTCCTTGCTCTTGTGCTTCAAATGATAGTCTCCCCAAGACTCAACTCTCTCTCGCAGATTTGGATTTGGTGGAAAAATGATTTGAGTGGAAAGCAACTTGGAGAAGGCTGGAGATCAAGATTCTTGTGGTTGGATTGGAATATTTTGGTCTCAACACATGAGTAGGTGGTTCTCTCTCGGAAAATGAATGCTGGAAGTGTAGGCACGTTCTGATAGCTCTCTCCGCGAATGGAGGATGGGTATATATAGCCTCCACACAAAACCTAGCCGTTACACACAATTCAACAAACTCGGTGGGACCGAATCGAGAAACTCGGTCAGACCAATATGGTTCAAAATGTGAACGTTAGAGTTTTCGGTGGGACCGATATGATCTACTCGGTGGGACCAATGTGCTAGGGTTAGGGTAAAACCTCAACTCGGTTTGACCGATTACACAAACTCATTGAGATTGAGTTTGTTAATAAGCAAAACAGAGAGTTGGTCAAGCAAACTCGGTGGGAACGATTGCATATCTCGGTGAGACCGAAATAGTTGCAATAGGCAACAGAGAGTTTGCACGCCCATCTCGGTGAGACCGAGATCCCATCGGTGAGAACGAATTGATTAGGGTTTACGGCAGGCTGTGTCAAGTGAACTTCGGTGGCGCGGATAGATCAAATCGGTAAATGAGTTTGACTTTAGATTTTGGGAAAAATGTGGATATGATAAAGTGGTTGAGGGCTTTGGAGCATATCACTAAGCATTTTAAGCAAGCAAGCCATTAAGCAACACCTCATCCCCTTTTAATAGTATTGGCTTTCCTATGGACTCTGTGATCTTGGATCACTAGAATGAAAATGTAGAGTCTTGAGCTTTTGCCAATCCTTGTCCTTAGCTTCTTGAAGGGGTTCCGCATCCTCTTGTCCATGCCACGCCTTTGTTGAACTTTCTGAAATGTACTAGATAAAGGTATTAGTCCAACAAGAGATATGTTAACATTAATTACCAAAATCACCTAGGGAGCATTTGTGCTTTCACTTTGATAATTTGATATGTGGTTGGATCGGTGCTTAGGTGCCGTTCTTACTTGAAAAAACCTCCTACTTATGATTAACCGCATCGCAAGCATCGACAACTACGAGAAAAGTATTAAGATAGAATCTAACCATAGCATTAAACTTTTGGATCCAAATCGGTCCCATACGAAGTAGCGCATAAACTAGGGTTTAAGCTTCTGTCACTCTAGCAACCCATCATCTAATAACTACTCCACGGTGCATTCCCTTAGGCCCAAATATGGTGAAGTGTCATGTAGTCGACGTTCACATGACACCACTAAGGGAATCACAACATACATATTATCAAAGTACTGAACACATATCAAGTTCACATGATTACTTACAACATGATTTCTCCCGTGACCTCAAGAACAAAATAACTACTCACAAGTGATAAACATGTTCATGATCATAGGGGTATTAAATATCATAATGGATCTAAACATATAATCTTCCACCAAATAACCATATAGTGATCAACCACAAGATGTAATCAACACTACTAGTCACCCACATGTACCAATCTGAGGTTCCGGTACAAAGATTGAACACAAGAGATGAACTAGGGTTTGAGAGGAGATGATCTTTGGTGAAGATGTTGATGAATATTGGCCTCCCCAAGATGAGAGGGTTGTTGGTGATGACGATGACGACGATTTCCTGTGCTCATGGGGGGAGTTCCCAAGCGGAATCGCTCGTCGGAGGGCAAAGTGCTCTGCCCAAGTTCCGCCTCGAGACAGTGGCTCCATCTCGAAAGTCCTCTCCTTATTTTTTTAGGTCAAAATAACTTATATACGAAGATGGGCACGGGAGGTGGCGAGGAGGCACAACCCACAGGCGCGCTGGGCTCAATGGCGCGCCCTGGTGGTTTGTCCCCACCTGGTGGGCCCCCTCTGGTAGTTACTCACTCCAACAATTCTTATTTATTCCATAAAAATTCCTCGTGAAGTTTCAGCTCATTTGGAGTTGTGCAGAATAGGTAGCATGACGTAGCTTTTTATGGTCCAGATTTCCGGTGCAAGAATTCTCCTCTTCGTGTGAACCTTGCATATTATGAGAGAAAAGGCATTAGAATTACTCCAAAAAGCATTATTATGCATAAAAACATTATAAATAACAATAGGTAAACATGATGCAAAATGGACGTGTCAACTCCCCCAAGCTTAGACCTCGCTTGTCCTCAAGCGAAAATCGAAATCGAAAAACATGTCGACATGCTTAGAGAGAGAGGTGTCGATTATAACAACAACAAACTTTAACATAAAACTTTTATCATCGACTTCTCATGAATAAGTAACAATTCATCACAACATCGAAGTATAAAGCATAAACTATATTAGAAACCAACAAACTATGTTCTCAGTCAACTTTGCAACTACAATTCATCATGTTTTTTCAGGAAGGGTCACGTATCGGAGCCTTTAGGCAAGTCCACATACTCAACCATCATATAGTCTTCTATGATTGTTAACACTCACCGTATACACATGAGCAAAACGTTTCAACCGGAAACATAGAATGATAGGGGCTTATAATTTTGCCTCCCAACGTATTCACCTCAAGGGTGATGTCAACAATAATAACTCATGCTACCCATATCCAACTGGATATATGTGCCTAGATCTTTCCTCACAACATGATGCTTGCCAATAGAAAAATAAAAAGTAATAGAGAGAAAAACTTTGACTCTTGCAGGAAAGTAAATACATAAAAGTAAAAGATAGGCCCTTCGCAGAGGGAAGCAGAGGTTGCCATGCGCTTTTTGTTTGTATGCTCGATCCCTTAGTGCAAAAGAACATCATGTTATATTGCCCCTTATGATAGCAACCTTTATTATGCAAATTGCCGCTTTTATTCTTTGCCATCACAAGTTAGTACAACGCTCAATTTTCTCTTACACTAAATGATCTAACACTTTTAGAAGCAATTTTTATTGCCTTATTGCACCACTTGAAGGATCTTACTCAATCCTTAGGTAGGTATGGTGGACTCTTTAAAATAAGATTTGGGTTTAAGGGTTTTTGGATGCACAAGTAGTATCTCTACTTGGTATGGAATTTTTGGCTATCAAAGATGGGGGGCAAGCACCACATGTTGAAGGATCTAGACAATATAACTTCTATGTGAGTATGAACAAACATAAATCATTACGTTGTCTTCCTTGTCCAACGTCAACAATTTTGGCATATAATATTTTGATGCGGGCTCACAATCACAAAAGATTTCCAAGATAGTGTATTTGCATGTGAATCTTCTCTTCCTTTACTAATTCTTTCACGAATTGCATCATCGACCAATGCTATGTTTGTCAATCTCCAATAAAATTTTCTACTTATACTTTTCCTTACGTGATGTCATTACTTACCATAAGATCGGCATATGATCCTTTTCATTTATTTCCTTTTTTGTTGCACATGAAAGTAAAGAAAACAAAACTCCAACTAAACTTTATTATATATCTCGCATACGATTACAAAGATAGATCACTAAGAAAACTCTCGAAAAGAAAGGATCGAACTAAACTTTTATTCATCTAAAGCAAAAGATAACTATGGATCGAACTAAGGTAAATAAAGGCAAAAAATAGTGGAGGTCATACAATACCGGGGCACCTCCCCCATGAAGGAAATATGCCCTAGAGGCAATAATAAAGTTGTTATTTTATATTTCCTTATATCATGATAAATGTTTATTATTCATGCTAGAATTGTATTAACCGGAAACTTGATACATGTGTGGATACATAGACAAAACACCTTGTCCCTACTAAGCCTCTACTGGACTATCTCGTTAATCAAAGATGGTTAAGTTTCCTAACCATAGACATGTGTTGTCATTTGATGAACGGGATCACATCATTAGGAGAATGATGTGATGGACAAGACCCATCCGTTAGCTTAGAATATTGATCGTTCAGTTTTATTGCTATTGCTTTCTTCATGTCAAATACATATTCCTTCGACTATGAGATTATGCAACTCCTTGATACCGGGAGGAATGCCTTGTGTGCTATCAAATGTCACAACATAACTAGGTGATTATAAATATGCTCTACAGGTATCTCTGAAGGTGTTTGTTGGGTTGGCATAGATCAAGATTAGGATTTGTCACTCCGAGTATCTTAGAGGTATCTCTGGGCCCTCTCGGTAATACACATCATAAGAAGCCTTGCAAGCAAAGTGACTAATGTGTTAGTTGCGAGATGATGTATCTCTGAAGGTGTTTGTTGGGTTGAGAGGTAAAGATTGATATATAGGACGATGGTATTCAGACACCAAAAGTGTTCCGGGGTTACCGGGTACATATCGGGTCACCGGAAAGGGGTTTCGGGCACCGCCGACAAAGATATGGGCCTAATGGGCCAAGAGGGGAAACGCAGCAGCCAGCAGGGGGCTCTGTGCCCCTATATGGGCGCACAGGATGGGAAAGGAAAGGGGAAAGAGAAGGAAGGGAGAGGGATTCGCCTCCCCTTCCTTCCCTCCTCCCTCCTCTTTCCTTCCTCCGATGAAAAAAGGAAAGGTGGGCGAATTGGGATAGGAACCCCAAGTAGGATTCCTCCTACTTGGGGCGCCCCAAGGCTGCTCCCTTCCCCACCTATATATACATGGGGAGGGGCCTAGAACACACACCAACAATTGTTAGCCGTGTGCGGTGCCCCCCTCCACAGTTTACGCCTCCGGTCATATCTTCGTAGTGCTTAGGCGTCGCCCTGCGCGGATCACTTCACCATCACCATCACCACACCATCGTGCTGATAGAACTCATCTTCTTCCTCAACACCTTTGCTGGATCAAGAGTTCGAGGGACGTCATCGAGCTGAATGTGTGCAGAACTCGGAGGTGTCGTACGTTCGGTGCTTGAGCGGTCGGAACGAGAAGAAGTTTGACTACATCAACCGCGTTGTAAACGCTTGCGCTTTCAGTCTACAAGGGTATGTGGACACACTCTCCCCTCTCGTTGTTATGCATCTCCTAGATAGATCTTGCGTCAGCGTAGGAATTTTTTTGAATTTGCATGCTACATTTCCCAATAGTGGTATCAGAGCCAGGTTTATGTGTAGATGATATGCACGAGTAGAACAGAAAGATTTGTGGGCGGTGATCCTCATACTGCTTACCACCAATGTCTTATTTTGATTCGGCGGTATTGTTGGATGAAGCGGCCCGGACCAGCCTTACATGACCACGTTCATGAGACCGGTTCCACCGACAGACATGCAACTAGTTTTGCATAAAGGTGGCTGGCGGGTGTCTGTTTCTCCTACTTTAGTTGAATCAAATTTGACTGCGGCCGGTCCTTGTTGAAGGTTAAAACAACAAACTTGATAAATCACCATTGTGGTTTTGATGCGTAGGTAAGAACGGTTCTTGCTAGAAGCCCGTAGCAGCCACGTAAAACTTGCAATAACAAAGTAGAGGACGTCTAACTTGTTTTTGCAGGGCATGTTGTGATGTGATATGGTCAAGACATGATGTGATATACGTTATTGTATGAGATGATCATGTTTAGTAAAAGTTACTGGCAACCGGCAGGAGCCTTATGTTGTCTCTTTATTGTATGAAATGCAAACGCCATGTAATTGCTTTACTTTATCACTATGCGTTAGCGATAGTTGTAGAAGCAATAGTTGGCGAGACGACGATGATGCTACGATGGAGATCAAGGTGTCAAGCCAATGACGATGGATATCATGACAATGCTTTGGAGATGGAGATCAAAAGCACACGATGATGATGCCCATATCATGTCACATATTTTGATTGCATGTGATGTTTATCTTTTATGCATCTTATTTTTCTTAGTACGGTGGTAGCATTATAAGATGATCCCTTAACTAAAATTTCAAGGTATAAGTGTTCTCCCTGAATATGTACCGTTGCGACAGTTTGTCATGCAGAGACACCACGTGCTGATCAGGTGTGATAGGCTCTACGTTCACATACAACGGGCGCAAGACAGTTTTGCACATGCAGAATACTCGGGTTAAATCGGGCGAGCCCGGCATGTCTGGACATGGCCTCTAACACTGGAGACCGAAAGGTCGAATGTGAATCATATAGTATATATGATCAACATAGAGATGTTCACCATTGATGACTACTCCATCTCACGTGATGATCGGACATGGTTTAGTTAATTTGGATCATGTATCATTTACATGACTTGAGGGATGTCTATCTAAGTGGGAGTTCTTAAGTAATATGATTAATTGAACTTAATTTATCATGAACTTAGTCCTGATAGTTTTTGCATATATATGTTGTAGATCAATGGCCCGTGCTACCGTTCCCTTGAATTTTAATGCGTTCCTAGAGAAAGCTAAGTTGAAAGATGATGGTGGCAACTACACGGACTGGGTCCATAACTTGAGGATTATCCTAAGTGGTTATGGTGATTGATGACAATACCTTTGCGGACTAATCGTGTGCATTGAGCATTTCAGATATTCATTCATTGGCACGAGACGATTCTTTCCCCTCGGAGCTCAAAGTGAAGACGGTGTAGTCTCTTTCGTTTCGGTTTTGGTGGACTTGAGTTGTAGTAGACTGATGACCCACAAGTATATGGGATCAATCGTAGTCCTTTCGACAAGTAAGAGTGTCGAACCCAACGAGGAGCAGAAGGAAACGACAAGTGGTTTTCAGCAAGGTATTCTCTGCAAGCACTGAAATTATAAGTAGCGAGTAGTTTGATAGCAAGATAATTTGTAACGAGCAAGTAACGGTAATAGTAACAAAAGTGCAGCAAGCTAGACCAATCCTTTTGAGGCAAAGGACATGCCAAAATGGTCTCTTATGATAAGCAAAGTGTTCTTGAGGGCTGATGTCTACTACGCAACTTCATTCTTGTAAACACGTGTTGCGCCTCCAAGCGCAGAGTTTTGTAGGACAGTAGCAATTTTCCCTCAAGTGGAGGACCTAAGGTTTATCAATCCGTGAGAGGTGTAGGATGAAGATGGTCTCTCTCAAACGACCCTGCAACCAAATACAAGAAATCTCTCGTGTCCCCAACACACCTAATACAATGGCAAATTGTATAGGTGCACTAGTTCGGCGAAGAGATGGTGATTAAAGTGTAATATGGATGATAGAAATATTTTTTTATAATCTGAATAAATAAAAACAACAAGGTATCAAATAGTAAACGGGCACAAAAACGGCACTGCAATGCTTGAAAACAAGGCCTAGGGTCCGTACTTTCACTAGTGCAATCCCTCAACAAGTGCTAGCATAGTTGGATCATATGATTATCCCTCAAAAGTGCAATAAAGAATCACTCCACGAGTTCCTATTAGTGGAGAACAAAAAGATAGAAATTTTTGTAGGGTACGAAACCACCTCAAAGCTATTCTTTCCGTTCAATCTATTCAAGAGTTCGTACTAAAATACTAAAAAGCTATTTTTTTCCGTTCGATCTATCCTAGAGTTCGTACTAAAATAACACCAAAGCAAATTCATATTCCTAATACTCAATCCACACAAAGAACTACAAAGAGACCCCAAAGTTTCTATCGGAGAAAAGATAATAAAAACGTGCATCAACCCCTATGCATAGATTACCCCAATGTCACCTCGGAATCCATAAGTTGAGTGCCATAACATACATCAAGTGAATAAATATGATACCCCATTGTCACCTCAAGTATTCATACCGCAAAGACATACATCATGTGTTCTCATATCTGAATATTCAATCCGACAAGACAAAACTTCAAAGGGTATTCAATTCATCACAACAAGAGTGTAGAGGGGACAAACAACATATGCTCCATCTATGTTAACAAAGCCCATGCTATAGATCACGAGAGAGAGAGAGAGAGAGATTAAACACATAGCTCTCGGTACAAACCCTCAAATTTAGGGTGGACTACTCCCTCCTCATCATGGTGGTCACGGGATGATGAAGATGGCCACCGGAGATGATTCCCCCCTGAAGCAGTGCAGGAGCAGGTCTAGATTGGTTTTAGGTGGCTACAGAGCCTTGCGGAGGAACTTTTGATCTAGGTTAACCCCGATGGGTTTTGGAATATTTGTGAATTTATAGGGTAAAGAGGGGGTGCAGGAGGCCACCAAGGTGGGCACAACTGGGCCCCCAAGCGCCCTGGTGGGTTGTGCCCCCCTCGGGGCACCCCCCCCCCCCAGGTGCTTCTTTGGCCCACTGTTGGTCTTCTGGTCCATAAAAAATCTTCGTGAAGTTCCGTTGCATTTGGACTCCGTTTGGTATTGAATTCCTACGATGGAAAAAACAAGCAAAAACAAGCAATCGCACTGAGCCTTTGGGTCAATAGGTTAGTCGCAAAAAATGATATAAAGTTGCTATAAAATGATTGTAAAACATCCAATAATGATAAAATAACAGCATGAATACTTCATAAATTATATATAAATTGGAGATGTATCAAGGGCACACGGGAATTTCATCTAGTCACTTTCACCATGTTGGCTTAATTTGTGTTCACTACTTTGATAATTTGATATGTGGGTGGATCGGTGCTTAGGCGTTGTTCTCACTTGAACAAACCTCCTACTTATGATTAACCCCCTCGCAAGCATCCGCAACTACGAGAAAAGTATTAAGACAGAATCTAACCATAGCATTAAACTTTTGGATTCAAATCGGTCCCTTATGAAGTAGCACATAAACTAGGGTTTAAGCTTCTGTCACTCTAGCAACCCATCATCTAATAACTACTCCACAATGCATTCCCTTAGGCCCAAATATGGTGAAGTGTCATGTAGTCGACGTTCACATGACACCACTAAGGGAATCACAACATACATATTATCAAAATATCGAACACATATCAAGTTCACATGATTACTTGCAACATGATTTCTCCCGTGACCTCAAGAACAAAAGTAACTACTCACAAGTGATAAACATATTCATGATCATAGGGGTATTAAATAGCATAATGTATCTGAACATATAATCTTCCACCAAATAAATCATATAGTGATCAACTACAAGATGTAATCAACACTACTAGTCACCCACATGTACCAATCTGAGGTTCCGGTACAAAGATTGAACACAAGAGATGAACTAGGGTTTGAGAGGAGATGATGCTGGTGAAGATGTTGATGAATATTGGCCTCCCCAAGATGAGAGGGTTGTTGGTGATGACGATGACGACGATTTCCACCTCCGGGAGGGAAGTTCCCCCTGCGGAATCGCTTCGCCGGAGGGCAAAAGTGCTCCTGCCCAAGTTCCACCTCGAGATGGCGGCGCTTTGTCCCGAAAGTTCTCTCCTTATTTTTTCTAGGTCCAAATGACTTATATACCAGAAGATGGGCACCGAAGGTGGGTCGAGAGGGCACAACCCACTGAGGCGCGCTGGGCTCCTGGGCGCGCCTAGGTGGGTTGTGCCCACCTAGTGGGGCCCCTCTGGTAGTTATTCGCTCCAATAATTCTTATTTATTCCATAAAAATTCCTCATGAAGTTTTAGTTCATTTGGAGTTGTGCAGAATTGGTAGCCTGACGTAGCTTTTTCAGGTCCAGATTTCCAGCTGCCGGAATTATCCCTCTTTGTGTGAACCTTGCATATTACGAGAGAAAAGGCATTAGAATTAATCCAAAAGGCATTATTATGCATAAAAACATTATAAATAACAGTAGGTAAACATGGTGCAAAATGGACGTATCAGAGACACCGTACTATCAAGAGGGGGTCCGCATCAGAAAGGCTAGGGTGGAATCAGCACGTACACTTCTATCTCGCACCCCAGCTCCTTTCCTCTTCCGTGGAGTTTACTGATATTGTGGAAGTGGCAAGTGGGAGGAGCCAGCGGAAGTATCGCCGGGCCGGAGCGGCAGTACCGCTGACAGCCTCAAGCGGTAGTACCGCTATTCCACAGCGGTAGTACCGCTCATGGCCATCAGCGGCAGTGCGGCTCCGGTACCGCGCTTATACCGCCTCGATTCGAGGACGTCAGTCTCGTGTCGGGTTGGGCGGCAGTAGGAGCGGCAGTAGGCGCGGTAGTACCGCTTGCAAGCGGTAGTACTGCCCCTGCTAGTGCCGCCCGGGCTAGCGCTCCCGTGTCCCTTCCCCTTCGGAGGCCTTTGCTCACTGTCTCTGCAGTAGTACCGCTGCTGCCAACGGTAGTACCGCTCCCTTGAGCGGTAGTACCGCTCTGTACGGGCTGAGGAGGGGATAACGGTTGGATTGGTCTCCCCACTATAAAAGGAGGTCTTCTTCCCCAAGAAGACCTACCTCTTTTCCCCCAAGCTCCATTGTTGCTCCAAAGATCATTTTCGCCCGTTCTCTCTACCTAGCCAATCAAACTTGTTGATTTTCTAGGGATTAGTTGAGAAGGCCCGGATCTACACTTCCACCAAGAGAAATTTGATCCCCCCACTAATCCCTTGCAGATCTTGTTACTCTTGGATGTTTGAGCACCCTAGACGGTTGAGGTCACCTCGGAGCCACATTCCATTGTGGTGAAGCTCCGTGGTATCGTTGGGAGCCTCCAATCAAGTTGTGGAGATAGCCCCAACCTTGTTTGTAAAGTTTCGATTGCCGCCTTCAAGGGCACCACCAGTTGAATCACGACATCTCGCATTGTGTGAGGGCGTGAGGAGAATACGGTGGCCCTAGTGGCTTCTTGGGGAGCATTGTGCCTCCACACCGCTCCAACGGAGACATACTTCCTGAAAGGGAAGGAACTTCGGTAACACATCCTCTTCTCCACTGGCTCCACTTGTAGTTATCTCTTTCCTTTACTTTGCGCAAGCTAGTATTGTGTTGTATACTTTTCTTGCACTTGTTGTTGTTGTTGTTTGCATCATATAGGTTTTTCACCTAGTTGCACATCTAGACAACCTATTTTTTGCTAAACCTATTTTGTAAGAAAAGCTAAAAATTGGTAGTTGCCTATACACCCCCCCCCCCTCTAGTCAACCATATCGATCCTTTCAAGAAGAAACACCAATCATTTTAAGATCTTCATCATTTTTATGAAAGCACTCGCTAGAAAACGTTTTTTCTAAAAATTCTCTTTTAGCTCTAAGCATAGCGGTTCTTTACTTACTTTCAGCCATAGAAACATATAAAGCTTTAATTGATTCTTCAACCTTAGGCACAAAAAATTTCATCTTGAGATTTTCTACATCATGAGAAATTCAATCAATGCTTCTAGACATATCATCAATCTTGCTCAACTTTTCTTCTATCATAGTATTAAAATTCTTTTGAGAATTGATAAATTCTTTAATATTATTTTCAAGATCAGAGGTGTTCCTATTATTATTATAAGAAGGATTACCATAGGAAATACCATAATTATTAGAAGAATTTGCTGGAAAAGGTCTAGGAGTAAAATTGCCTCTATAAGCATTGTTATTAAAATTGTTTCGCAAAACAAAATTCACATCTACGGCATCACTATTTTGCTCAATCAAAGTAGACAAAGGCACATCATTAAGATCAATAGGAGCATTATTTTAGCAACCAACTTCATAAGAGCATCAACTTTTCACTCAAAGAATTTATTTCTTCTACCGAATTAACCTTTTTACTAGTAGGAGCTCTTTAGGTATGCCATTGTGAATAATTTGCCATAATATTATCAAGCAATTTAGTAGCTTATCCCAAAGTAATTTCCATAATAGTACCACCCACGGCGGAATCTAAAAGATTTCTAGAAACAAAATTCAATCCCGCATAAAAAATTGTATGATCATCCAAAGATTTAAACCATGAGTAGGACAATTTCTTAGCATCAATTTCATTCTTTCCCAAGATTGCGCAACATGTTCATGCTGAAGTTGCTTAAAATTCATGGTTGGTGTCCTAAGAGAAGTAATTTTCGCGGGCGGAAAATACTTAGTAATAAAAGCATCCTCGCACTTATCCCAAGAATTGATACTATTGCGAGGCAAAGAAGAAAACCAAATTTTTGCACGATCTCGCAAAGAAAACGAGAATAATTTCAACTTCACAATATAATTTTCCACATATTTTTTCTTTTGCATATCCCATAATTCCACGAATGTGTTAAGATGGGACGCGGCATCCTCATTAGGAGTACCGGAAAATTGATCGAGATTCAACAAAGCGGCATTAATATCACAAGACTCCACACTAATGGCGGGTGGAGCAATCGGAGTGCTAATAAAATCATTGTTGTTGGTATTGGAGAAATCACACAACTTGGTGTTCTCTTGATTCATTGTGACTACGCAACAAGATTGCACTCAAAAACAGATCTGACGAGAAAAATGACGAATGAAAAAGAGGGCAAATAAAACGGAATTTTTTGTGAAGTGGGGGAGATGAAAACGAGAGGCAAATGGAAAATAATGTAAATTGTAAGGAGATGAGATTTGCGATTAGGAACCTGGTAGATGTTGATGATGTCTCCCCGGCAACGGCGCCAGAAATTCCTTTTGATGCGGCTTGAACTATGTCGGTATTTCCCCAAAGAGGAAGGAATGATGCAGCACAGTGAAGGTTGGTATTTCCCTCAGTGACAAGACCAAGGTTATCGAACCAGTAGGAGAATCACATAGCACTACGTAAACGGTACCTACACACAAAGAACAAATACTTGCAACTCGACGTGTTAAAGGGGTTGCCAATCCCTTTCGGGTAATGGTGCCAGAAATTGTCGAGTTGACGGGATAAAATAGGATAGATTGGATACATAGATCGCGAATAAACACAAAATAAAATAAAGTGCAGCAAGGTATTTTGGGTTTTTGGAAATATAGATATGAAAATAAAAGCGAATAGAAATAAATCTCGAAGGCAAATATGATAAAGAAGAGACTCGGGGGCCGTAGATTTCACTAGTGGCTTCTCTCGAGAAAAATAGCATACGGTGGGTAAACAAATTACTGTTGGGCAATTGATAGAACTTCAATAATCATGATGATATCCAGGCAATGATCATTACATAGGCATCACGTCCAATATTAGTAGACCGACTCTTGCCTGCATCTACTACTATTACTCCACACATCGACCGCTATCCAGCATGCATCTAGTGTATTACATTCATGGAGAAATGGAGTAATGCAATAAGAACGATGACATGATGTAGACAAGATCTATTTATGTAGAAATAGACCCCATTTTGTCATCCTTAATAGCAATGATACATACGTGTTGTTTCCCCTTCTGTCACTGGGATCAAGCACCGTAAGATCGAACCCACCACAAAGCACCTCTTCCCATGGCAAGAAAAATCGATCTAGTCGTCCTAACTAAACCAAAGATTCGAAGAAGAAATACGAGGCTATAAGTAATCATGCATATAAGAGATTAAAAGACTCAAATAACCTTCATGGATAAAAACATAGATCTGATCATAAACTCAAAGTTCATCGGATCCCAATAAACACACCGCAAAAAGAGTTACATCAAATAGATCTCCAAGAGACCATTGTATTGAGAATAAAAAGAGATAGAGGAAGCCATCTAGCTACTAACTATGGACCCGTAGGTCCACAATGAACTACTCACGCATCATCGGAGCGGCACCAATGAGGATGATGAACCCCTCCATGATGGTGTCTAGATTGGATCTGTGGTTTCTGGAACTTGCGGAGGCTGGAATTGATTTTCGTCGACTCCCCTAGGGTTTCTGGAATATTGGGGTATTTATAGAGCAACGAGGCGGTGCGGGAGGCCACCGAGGTGGGCACAACCCACCAGGGTGCGCCTGGGCCCCCAAGCACGCCCAGGTGGGTTGTTCCCCCCCTAGGGGCACCCATATGGCACTTCTTTGGCCCATCCTGTGTCTTCTGACCCAGAAAAATTCTCCAAAAAGTTTCGCTGCGTTTGGACTCCGTTTGGTATTGATTTTGTTCGAAGTAAAAAACAAGCAAAAAGCTTGACAATCGGCACTTTGGGCACTATGTCAATAGGCTAGTCCCAAAAAATGCTAAAGTTGTTATAATATGATTGTAAAACATCCAATAATGATAATATAACAGCATGGAACAACAAAAAATTATAGATACGTTGGAGACATATCAAGAGCCAAGCCACCAGGCGCACAAGAGCAAAAAGACGGCCTTCCATGCGACGCAAGCGCTCGTATGAGCAGTCATACGAGGTGCCAACAGATCCACCATGTCTATACAAGACACTTTCGTGAAGGGGCCTAGGGGAGAAGAGAACCCTACCCGCCGCCACCACATCCAGAAATAAGAAGAGGAGATCTGAAGAACCTCTGGAGATCTTATTAGTTTTGGTCCTTTCATCTCCATAATCATCTCATCCTTCACTATTGTAATAGGAATTCCAAGTTGTGAGAACAATTGTAACTCTATTCATTCTCATTCAGAGATCGAGACTATTTGAATTATCCATTTCATCTTATTGTGGATCTTCAAGGTATCGTCGATGTGGTTTTCATGGGTTTAATCTCTGGTGTGATTGGTTTCTCTCTTATGATGCGTGAGTAAACCCCCGTAGGCGTGGGAGATGTAGGTGAGTGGTAAGATTCATTTGTGTCTAATCTATATGTCGTAATTTGTATTTGTACTCTTATGATATGTCTAGTAAGATGTTATACTGTGGTGAACCCTATGCGTGTTGTCCAATTTAAGGGCCCAGGCGAACACGATCTCAAGACCTACACAGGTAACACATATTGTTTAGGGAAT
This sequence comes from Aegilops bicornis, assembly GCA_021605145.1. Lineage (NCBI taxonomy): Eukaryota > Viridiplantae > Streptophyta > Magnoliopsida > Poales > Poaceae > Aegilops > Aegilops bicornis. Next base: position 2,403,226 of record JAHIAL010000021.1, on the reverse strand, counting down.
CTGTGACCTCAGACGTGGCAGGTGGAGATATCTATGAGGACCGAAGACAATATGAGATAATGGTGATCCATGAAACTTAATGCTTGGTTCCAGCCCAAGGACCTTAATTGTGGAGACGACCACTCTGTGGAAACGGTGAAGCAAAACCATAGAATTAAATGCAATCCCACGAGGAGGAATTTTATAACCTTAAGGTGATCCGCTTGCAGAACACACTTATCAAATACTATGAGTATAATACAAGGTAATTGGTATTACCATCGCACTGTCACACTTGATACATACTTACCATGAGCTGAATTCTCTCCATGCCTAATCTCTTCATTGCAGGAAACACAACTCCACTTTCACGTTTATTCATGTTATTTAATTTTACGAGTTTTTCCTCTCATTGCTATAAACCTTTTATCCTTGTCATTTTGGTTTATTCGTCCTCTAGGACAGTAATAATATTTGCAGAAGCTCAAGCAGATACTTCACACCAGAATTGTGACACATTGTGTGTGACATAAGCGCCCACTATAAATACTCTCATCTGCTCTTCGTTCGGATGATAACTAATTGGGATACTTCCACAAAAGTGCTACATAACCCTGTTTGGCTTGCAGGCACCAGGCCCCAGGGGGCGTGCCATGTGAGCTTGTGGGCCCACCGTGGCTCCGTTTTCCCTAATTCAAAGCCTATAAATTCTTAAATATTCCAAACCCCGGAAGCTAGACCTGAAACAATGTTATCGCCATGCAAGCCTCTCGTTCTTCCGTGATCCCATTTGGAGGCCTTTTCCCAGACTTCTACCAAATGGGGTAACCATTGGGGCGACAATCTTCATCAACCTTGATGCCTCCATGATGATGTGTGAGTAGTTCCTTGGGACCTCTGGGGTCCATAACAAAGAGCTAGATGGATTTATCTTTCTCTCTTTGATCTTCAATACAGTGATCTCTTCGGATATCTATTTGATGTAATTCTTGCGGTGTGTTTGTTGGGATCCGATGAATTATGGGTTTATGATCAGATTATTCATTGAAACTATTTAAGTCTTCCGAGAATTATTCTATGTGTGATTTTATAGCTATGTATGATTTCCAATCTATAAGTCTTATTTGGCCAGTTAGATGAGTAGATCTTCAGAGAGAGTGATGCATAGTAGGGGTTCGATCTTGCGGTGTCCTTACTTTGTGCCAGGAGGAATTGCAAGGCACGTATTGTATTGTTGCTACTAAGGATAAAACGACAAGGTTCGAACATATTGTTTGGTCTCACTTTGTCTACATTATGTCATCTTGCTTAAAATGTTACTCTGTTTATCATGAACTTAATACTTTGATATGCATGCTGGATAGCGGTCTCGGGGTGGAGTAATATCATTAGATGTAGTTGGATCAACCATTTACTTTTCACGGACGTAATGCCTATGTACAAATCATGCCATGAAGAATCATAATCATAACTATGCGTTATTCTGTCAATTGTCCAACACTAATTTGTTTAACCACCGATGTTATCCTTATGAGAGAGATGCCTCTAGTGAACATACGGCCCCCGGGCCCATTCTCCATTACCACTAAAACCTAAAATTGGTCGTTGTTTTTATTTGCTTTTATTTTATTTTATTTTATTTGCATATCAATCACTATCATATTTAATCCTTGCAATTGGTGAGAACAAGGGAATTGACAACCCTCTTGCCTTCGTTGGGTGCAAATGTAGGTACTGTTCACATTGTCTGTGTATTGTCTCCTTTTGGTTTGCTGAACCTTGGTTCTTAACCAAGGGAAATACTATATGCTACTATACTACTTCACCCTTTCTCTTCAGGGAAGCCCGACAAACTATACAGAGAGTAGCAGCGGCAAACCTCAGCGATGTGAGGTGGGAGCGGCTCTTCACATACAAGGAGGAGGAGACGCCGCCGATGACCACGAGGTCGACAACTCCGGCAAAGGGGTCATCAACATCTCTCATGACGATGAGTAGGATTTGGGTAGTTTCCTTTTTCTATATCTCGTTTTATCTTTGTACCATGTACTACGTTGCACAAAGTTGTATGGAAATGAGGGCTTGCAAATGGGGGGTCTGGTTGCCTTGGCGGACAAATGAGGGTCGGTTGGCCCCTATTTGTTGACGCGTCCGCCGAATATACGGGGTCATATCTTCCTAGTCCGGTTGGAGATACTCTTAGGACTTGGTCGGAGTCATGGCCATGGAGCTCAACACCGTTGTCCTCATTCTTCACCACCATGAGTCCACAACCCCATGGCCTTCTCTTCCTTGTTCCCTTCGCCGTTGGATGCACACCCCAGGTTATTCCGGATGTGGAAGGTGGTATAGAGCACGATGATGAGGACACAACCGATGATCGAGAAGAGGAGGCCAATGAACAGTGCAGTTACAAGGCGGCATAGTGGAACGCAAAAGTAAGATAGATATTTCCATGGAGGGACGTAGCAAGAAAACAGAAGTGAGAGGGAGGTCGAACGAAGAGGAGCTAAACTAGGAACACTACGGGAAACGTTTGAGAACGGTGCGCCGGCCGAAACTTGGGCTACCAAGACCGCCGATCGGCCGGGCATACCGGCTACTAATCCACTCGCACGTCACGTGACCGCTCAGCCTTGCCTTATCCTTTCCCCATCACTGTTTGACCACTCTTTCCTCTCCTTCTTCCACAAGACAGCTTCTCTTTCTCCTCCTCTTTCATCTCCCTCGCCGGCGTGACTCCTCCACGCGAGCAGCTCCCCGACGCGGTGCTCATGCAGCTCCCGGCCCAACAACATGGGCGCTCGGCGTGACTCCTCCTCTCCTATGGACACCATCGGGTACTGCTTGTTGGAACGGTGCTGAATCTGGCGGTGGCGGCGGTGGCCATGGGTGAGGCCATGGACGAGTAGATGATGGAAGATGATGCCTCGGTGACAAGCGTTGATTTTTTTTGGAACCAGTTGGGAAAAAAGCTGCAACCGATTCTTTGCCGCAGCACCGCCATGGAATCCACTCAGTCCATCCATCTAGCTCCACTCCGACAAAGCGAAACCTCCACCCCATGGGGAAGCTTCAACCGGCTGAGCCAGAAGCTGCAACCATCGTCGAAATTAGCTACTACTGGCGAGGAATTTGCTACATACATCACGGCAGAGATGCAACCTACTACGGCAGCGGATTTTTTTTGTTGCAACTGTCCTCAAAATTTGCTACTACCGGTGATGGATTTTGCTACATCCATCATGGCGGAGCTGAGACCGGCGACGGCGTCGAGATGAATTGTTGCAACCGCCTTTGGATTTTGCTACTACCGGCGAGGGTTTTGATACATCCATCATGGCGGAGATGAGACCGGCGACGGCGGCGAGATGATTTTGCTGCAACCGCAATTGATTTTTGCTACTACCGGCGAGGGATTTTGCTACAACCAGCGTTTTGCTACAACCAGCGTTTTTTCTGCTGCATCCATGAACGGTGTTGACTTTTTGGCCATCGCTCACACAACCCCGTGCAGCGAGTTTTGATGGCAAGGGGGCGACGATGACGCTAAGAGAGCTACCATGAAGCGAGAGCATGTGGTGAGGAGGCGAGTAGGAGATGCGGCGGTGAGTAGGAGAGAGAGCAGGAGGTGAGGAGGAGAAGCAGCGGTGATGTCGTGACGGGTGACAACGCTGGGTGGCGGCAAGAGGACGGGCCAAGGACGAGCAAGGCGGCGAGGTGGCCGAAGAAGGCCTTGACATATCGTATGACATAGCCGGCCTGTGGGAAGGAAGCGGGGAAGGAAGAAGACGAGAAGGAAGGTAGAAGACGTCACGACGGGATCCAATCGAACGGTTGGCGCGGCTGAATCAAGTGGCTGGGAGCGGACCGGCCGAAATTTTCGGCCGGCGCACCGGCGCTTAGTAGTGCCCTTATTTTTTACTATGTAGGAACAGAGCTTATAATATAATAATTATTTTTAATGAAACCAGAGCTTATAACACCACTAACATGTGACACACGTAAGCAATCCAAACTATTAAAAAAAGAGCTTATAACTCCGCTCGACAACTCTCTGCAGGCCGCACTGGGCTGACCTACACACACCTAGCCCAATGCTCAATGAACTTAATGCACACCTAAGACCCAGACAGCTTGGCTAGCCAGCAGGGCAGTTGGAGCCTTTTCCTTCAGCTTATGGCTGCGCCGCCCCCATGTCCAAAGTAGCGGTGCTGACAAAAGCTCACCCAAATAGATATTTCAGACTTTCGGGCAATGTTTAGGCAGCCACACATACAGGAATACTTCGTCCACTGATGCTATTTTATCTCAATAACGAGCGTGTAAAATACTCTATTGACCTAACCCATCCTATAATATATGAAAATCTAGAGCTGACTAGAAATTGGCCTCACATATCAGCAAATAAGTGGTAGGTACTGGAATCCAGAATGATAAGCCTGAGCGCGGCGGCTGCAGCCGTGACCGACAACAAGCTGAACCCAACAACATTCAGCCAGTGCCAACCTTTCTGGAAGGCAGAAAGTTTGGGCCCCTTCACCATCAGGTACATGTGGTTGTCAAGAACGAACGTGAGGGGGAAGGTGCTCAGGGCGCCGGTCAGGCTCATGAAGTCGCCAAGGAACAGGGAGCATCGCGGCCACCAACGTGTTCACCGCCAGGTAGCCTCCTCTCACACCAACTCTGAACACAACATTATGGATTGCAAAAGGCCCACCGTGTCCGCTGCCGAATCTTGTGTCCAAGTACTCATACATTGGGCTTGCAAATATCTAGAAAAGAAACTCAAATGTTAGTTCAGCGAGGGGAAATCATCAACTTTGAGATGGATTGCTTTTTGGACTATGAAGTACGAAGGTAGACCTACATGTAATGCTATGACAGTCTGAAGAAAGGCCGAGAGATTTGCCACAACTTTTATCCAAGCTGGACCATGGACGCTATTCAGTAGATAACTCGAGGTTGAGGATCCGTAAGCCCAGTATCCCATAAAGGTCACAGCATACAGAGGCAACGAACCAACAGTGAACTGGAACCAGAGAGCTTTCTCCATGTTCTTGACCACAGGAGGCCTTATGGTTGCCTGCAATGTATATGAGTCACATAAGGTAATCTGATGGCACATAAACTAGTCGGTACCCTTATGTGCTACTACAATGACTCACTTGAATTTCTGGTAGCATTCCAGTGTTGTACGCCAAATACAAGATTTGCTACAGCACCTATCGTAGTGAAGACTCTAGTTGACTCTGATCCAGGAATACTGTAATCTTTGGCAGGTGCTGTTATGCCTTGAAAAAATCAAGTGATGAAACAAAATGTCATGTTGAAGAAACCTAAAGCATATTTATGGTATGGCAACAAATAGAATGCATACGAAATTATGGTACGAAATATGCCAAGACAGCTGAACAAGGCAGCAAAGGGTAATACCATCTCTAAGCGACAGCACAAATGCTATCACGATATAGATGAGACTGAAAACAGTGGAGAATCCCAACCAAATTCGGAGAGCAGATAGGTAAGGAATTCCAAATGCAAAAAGAGCACAGACAAACCCAGATAATGCTATGCAGTAGGGAAGTTTGAGAAGTCCGTCATCTCTAAAGAGTACATATATTGCCTGAAGAGAAGAAATCACATCACAAATAAGCCTTGGGAGGACAAAACATCACAAGTATCATCGCACAACATAAGATCAACAATTTAACTGTTTTCCTTGGAAAGAAATTCAACAGATGGATTCCCAGCATATGTTTTGAATACAGATATTTTAACCAGAATGGTTAAGTAAGGTGCTAGTGGATACGCTATTCATACCTTCAGTGCTTGGCCAGCTAAGATGATAAAGCCAGTATTGATCATGAAAAGATTAATATACTGCAGAGCCCATGTAAGCGCATACATTTTTCTTCCTGTAATCACCAAAATAAAGGTAAACTAATTATGTTGGGACAAAGAAATTGCATTTGAATTCCATCCAGATAAAAAGAAATCCGAACTGGAGCAGTAAAAAGGGAAGTGGTGTCCAAATGGCAAACAAGTAGATTAGAACGAGGTACTATGTATCTTTGACCCAAGGCCTCAACAACCACAACATGCACTCTACAACTAGGACATATGAGTGTCCTCAAAATCAAATAGAGCAAACTCCAGTTTATTAAGCGTTATGTCTATCTCGTTAGAATGCAGGGATAGAGTGTATGAATATGTACCATATATATGTCCAGCAAGATCTCTGTATCTAATATGGCGTTTCCCGCCAATTTCATGAAGGCGGCCGAGCAGAGCATTTGCATACATCGAGATTGCAGCAGCCAGGATCAAGCCGCATGTTCCACCAATCCAGCCCAAAGGGACCATAATCGACCCAGAGTATCCAAGAACGTATGCACTATTGACCCCTGTTGTCAGGACAAATCCAACTTGATACCAAGGATCTGAAAACGAGCAGAATCTTTGGTGAGTTAAATAGTCACGGATACAAGAACTGCAAGAAAACGATTCATGCGCATAACATTTTAAGGCTCTGAACCCAGATCAGAGGAAGCAGTGAGACGGGGCATCACCGAAAATGCAGATTAAATCAGCATTTATTTTTTTATTTTATGTCTTCTCATGATCAAAGTATGATGAATGTAAAAAACCCTTGGAGCGTTACAGAAATCAGTTGGGTTAACATGGTATTAATTTGATAGCAGAAGATACTATTGATAAGCATTTGAGTTGATGGCAACAGAGTGATTAAGATGCAGAGGGAGTATCAGATATACATAGCCGACAACCAGTTTGGTGAGCTATCCTTGTTATCATCACGGAGGAATAGTGAGGTAGAAATGGTTACCAACGCTAATCTGGTGGGCCGTATCATCAGAAACGTCGAGCCTGTCGACCTTTTCATCGTCGGCCATCTTGCAGGGCAGCAGCGGCGCCCTGTCGGTGTCCCCTGAGCCAGGCAAGCAAGAGGAGGAAGAGGTTGACGCCCAGGAAGAAGAAGCGGGAGGAGAAGAGTTGGAGAGTGCTTGCTCGTCGTGCTGTTGCTGCTGCCGCTTCGTGGCCTATAAAAAGGAACTGCAGACGTCAGAAAAGTAGCATGCGACAACTGAATTTGGGGATTTTCTTTCTTCTAAAGAGAAAAACTTGATTAATTTCTCATTTTCACTCCACGTCCATAAAAAAAACATGCATATCTATACTAACAACCTATTAAATTCCTCCTTTGTAGTACTACATATGATCCATAGCACCCTTTGTGAAAAGTAATAAAAATAGCACTCCATGTCAGAATATTAATAATGATCACAACAATAATAACAACAATATCAGTAATATTAGTAAGAATAATAATACAATTACAACCTTTCTGAAAAATCAATAATATAACACCTGCTATTCTGCTAATACATAATAATAAGTAGGGAGTATTATTACTTTGAAGCGATCAATCCATGTCAGAATAAAGGCATTAGTCCATTCATCCGATTCTGTAGCAGAATAGGTTCGTTCGTTCTGTGCGCCGAGCTATCTACTATATGTAATCTGGTAAAAGTAGTGGAAAGGGGGAAGGAAAGAAAGAGAATCCCCACTCACATCCATCTGAAAGGCAGCCGGGCGGGGCGGGGCGGGACTCCCTTTTGGATTTGTTATTAATGCCTTCCTCCTTTGAATTCAATCTGAAGAAGAAAGGAGAGAATGGAATGGAATGGAATCGATCCCCTCCCCCTCCCCACTAACACCACCCCTTTAATTCTCCGCCGACGGTGCCGGCTATGATGATTGATGGCTGCAGCTGCGGCAGAGGCTTGAGAGTTGAGATTAGAATTGGGCCGCGGCAGCAGCAACCGCTCGTCGTTGCTGCCTAGTGCTGCACCGCCGCGGCTCTACCTAGGTAGCTAGTGCTGTAAAATAGGGGGAGGGGGAGGGGGGAGGGGGAGGGCGAGGAAGAAGAGGCGGGAGGCTGGGCCCGTCTACTGAACTCTCCGTTTGTTTATCAAGACCGCAAGGAAGATCGAGTCGAGTTGGTTCATTTGTTAGTTGGTCGCGATTTTTCTGGCAACGTACCAGCAAGCAGTTAGTTTGTTACGGCGATAAAATCACAACATCACTTATGTGTATCTATCTTACAAAATCTGGGCTAACATCTAACCAACTGTCCGTCCCATCAAGCGTACAGGCACGCTAAGCACAGAGATGAGCCGGCACATTCAAGTTCCTACCGACATGTCGAACCGAAAAGGAAATAAAATGTGATACAATGTTCAATAATTCTCTAAAGATAGGCAATGCAATCGATCTGAAATTGCCTCGCGAGTTCCAGAGATCAACCAAGTGAAGACAGTCAACCTTCATTATCACATGTGAGTAACCTCGGAGCTGAGCAAAAATTACCCCCTCCCTAAAAGCCAGATGCTTCATGGCTGACGAAAGGGTCCAAAACGCCTGGTCATAGGCTTGCACCAAGCTCCTTGGAAAGCCAGATGGGCGTGCAACTCCCCGCCTCCGTTGGCGGCTGCCGAACACCCACCCATCGGTGTTAATGGTGATCCATCCCGCTTGGGGGTGGGCAGCACTGGCCTGCCGTCCGAGCGTGTCGGCCTGGTATGTCAAGAATAGACAGCGTCTCCTGCACCCATTTCATGGCCATCACAGGATCGAACCCCTGCTGTTCATGTGTCCACTTCATATCTATCTATCTATCTATCTACTTTCTTTTTAGCAAAATCTATGTGTCTACTACGAGAGAGGGATTTATCTCCCTACAACTTTATAATCGCATCTCTGTTAGGTGCCCAAAATTAGGGCATAGACCCATTTTTTATAGCAAAAGGGGCAAAAACGCTGCCCCAGTAGATGCCCTATTTGCAAACTTTTTTACTCCAATTTTAAGACAGGTGTAATTTGCAGCACTTGGCTGCTGGTGCAAAACAAAAAGCTGCCACACGGGCAGCTACCCGCCGCACTGAACTTTCCCTTCCCTATCCCGCGCAACCATCGCACCACCTCTGCGCCCGGTAGCTAATCCCAATTCCCACCGCCCGGATCACCCACGCCTCGTTGTCGCTGCCGCCAAGACCACCTTCCACCGCGCACCGACCAAATCGGCGCCGCTCATGCACATCCCAACGCCTCACCGCTCTGCGCCACAACCGTGGCCGTGACTAATCAATTTGTCCTTCATCGCTTTGTGGCCGAAACGGCGAATCCGGCTTCCACCGCCGTAGCACCCCGCCACAATATGTCGCCTCGTGCTTGTTCCCATGTCATCGCCAAGACCGCCGCCGCTTCGCCGCCAAGCTCAAGTCAAAGAGCAAGTTGGGCTTCAAGGGCGTCTTGGCGGTGGACTCCGCCCACTTCGGGCGTGGAGTTCCAATGCGGCGATCGTCGCCATCTTGGCTCAACACGTTCAAGGCGGTCGAACTTGCCACGCAAGCCTATGAACCGGCGATAAATCGGACCATATCTTGACAATGCAAAGTTCATTGGTCCGTCGGTGTCCATTGTCCTTGCGAGGAGAAGAGGGACATGCACATTGTTCATGCTAAGAGTGATCACGAGAGGCTATGGCGAGGTTCGGCGTGTGAGAATCTGCAAGACGTGATAAAGACGAGGCAGATTCTTCTGGAAGCGAGACTATGAAAAGAAGAAGAAGAAGGAGGTGAAGGAGGACGAGGTTGAGCCCTTGGCAGCGATCATCCTGGAGACGGAGGAGGAGGAGTCCATGTCGCCTTGGAACTCCATTGATGTCGATTATGTGTCCGCGTAGTAGGATCTTTATGTTTAGGGTGATCAAGTAGTAGTGATCTTTATGTTTTAGAGTGATCAAGTATTAGGATGAACCTTATGTTTAGTGCAATGTTTGGATGTTTTAAAATGTTTGAAACGAACTATGCAATATGATTTTAGAAAGAAAAAATTGTTTTCATGTTTGACAGTTCCCTATTTTAGGGCCGCTGTTGGAGATTGATGTTTTTTGGTGTTACAAATTTTACTCTAGGCCAACTTTGATGCCCTAAAATAGAGCACCTACTGAATATGCTCTTAACCTACATCCCTAAGAGATTCATCCCCACTAACTTATTTATCTCAACATGCAAGCATGCCATCTCATCATAATGCTCACCTCAACATGCAATTATGCATGTGAAAAGACCCATCATAACATTCAATCATGCATGTGAAAATATTTTCCATTTAATTATTCTACTTATATTAAATAATAATTGTTCTAACTATACATAATCAAATATAATAAGTCATATGTATTTTAAATTTTGGTTCTCTTAACAACCAATTCTCGCCGCAACGCGTGGGGGGGTCCTCTAGTAGTATTTAAGGGCGTGTTTGGTTTCCATAGCAACTTTTGCCTGCATTGCATGCTTGATCCAGTTGGGCCTAGCTAAGGGATAACTGGCAAAAAACCAACATCTATATGTTGTTTGTTTGCGTGTGTGGAAGGTAATGCAACTCTCGATGTATTGATCGGGTGCACGGTGCACGTATATATAGGTACAAGGGCAGCCCTCAGCCTCATCTATACAAGGAAACTAGAGGCGGGGCCGGTAGGAGATTATCCTAACAGATACATGCACAGATATGTTCAACACCCCTTGATCAATGCGTCACTGATGACACATAGACTGGACTGGAACTCCTCAAATGTGAGCGTCGGTAACCCCTTTGTCATGACATCGGCCAACTGCTGAGCAGTGGGAACATGAAGAACGCGGACGCGCCCAAGAGCCACCTGCTCGCGCACGAAGTGAATGTCAAGCTCAATATGCTTCGTGCGACGATGATGAACGGGGTTGGCGGAGAGGTAGACCGCAGAGACGTTGTCGTAGTAGACAATGGTGGCCTTCTGGACATCAAGGAGCTCCTGGAGAAGCTGGCGAAGCCACGAACACTCGGCAACGACATTTTCCACAGCACGATACTCGGCCTCGGCACTGGAGCGGGATACCGTAGGTTGTCGTTTAGACGACCATGATATGAGCAGGGCCCCAGGTAGACGTAGTAGCCTGAAGTCGAGCGTCGTGTGTCTGGGCAGCCAGCCCAATCGGCGAACCTTGTGGCGACCAGTCGGCCGAGGGCGAGGCCGTCGGCGTAAGACCGAGCCGTGGTGCCGCTGGATGTACCGAAGAATCCGCTTCACTAGGTTCCGATGAGTGTCGCGAGGGGCGTGCATGTGGAGACACACCTGCCGAACGCGTCTTTGCATGTTAGGGCCGAGTGAGTGTCAGAAATCCGGAGTGCGCCGACGATGGAGCGGTAAAATGCTGCATCTGGCGCGAGGGAGCCGTCGAGCGCAGAGACCTTGGCCTTCGTGTCGATAGGCGTGGGGACAGGCTTGCAGTTAAGCATGCCCGCCCGCTCAAGAAGGTCGTGTGCATACTGCTGCTGATGGAGAAAGAACCCATCGGCGCGTCGTACCACCTCAATGCCAAGGAAGTAGTGCAACGGGCCGAGGTCCTTAATGGCGAACTTCGGTACGAGGCGAAGCAAGATATCTTTGGCGAAGTAGCTCGGGCGAGGAAGCCGTCGAGATGATGTCGTCGGCGTGAAGGAGCAGGTAAGCGGTCGCCGGAGCGATGGAAGACAAACAGCGGCGTGCCGAGCGAGTAGCTCGGAACCCAAGCTGCCGCAGGAAGCCGGGCGATCCGGCTGGTACCGGTAGCGAGGGCCCGCTTCAACCCGCATACAAAGAGCGGGAAAGCGAGGCACATGATCGCCGAGTGAGCAGCGTCGTGAAGCCGGTTGGCTCATTGACGTAACACTGCTCCGAAAGATGGCCATGCAAGAATGCATTCGACACATCCATCTGATGCACCGGCCAGGCGCGAGAGACCGCGAGCTGAAGAACCGCGTGAATCGTGCCCGATTTGACAACCGGGGCGAACGTGTCGGTGAAGTCGACTCCGGCGCGTTGCCGAAACCCACAGACCACCCACCGAGCCTTATAGCGCTCGAGAGACCCGTCAGGACGAGTCTTATGCCAGAATACCCACTTGCCAGAGATGACGTTGGCATGGGGTGGTTGCGGGACAAGCTGCCAAGTGTGGTTTCGCACTAGCGCGTCGAACTCTTCCTGCATCGCCGCGAGCCAGTGCGGGTCGCGAAGGGAGGCTCGAGCGGACGACGGGAGGAGAGGTAATGGCGCAGACGCCGAGGCAGCAAGAAGAAGGTACTCGTCCGCAGGATAACGGTTGTTGGGCGGTGAATACCGGCCTGGCACGCCGTGGACCATGCGGGTCTCCGGGCGGACCGGGCGGGATCGGCGGGCCGTTGGGGACAGCGGGGCAGCGAAGAGGCCCGTCGAGGAGCCGCCGGGCGCCGAGAAGCGCCACGACCGGGACTACGGACTCAACGGGAGTCGGTGGCGCCCGTGGCCGGCGAAGCAGCAGGCGGAGGAAGCCGTCGAGGAGCCCGGTCAGCGCAGGAGATCGCTGTTGGCCACGACTCGGACTCAACAGAGTCGGGCGCCTGTGGCCTCCGGCGAGAGGTCCGGGTCCGTCGCGCGCGGACCAGGCGCTGCTGCCAGCGCAGCCAGGCGCCAAAACCAGGAGGGGCAGCTGGCGGGGGCTCGAAGCCGGGAGGGCCCAAGCGAGCGAGGCGGCCTCCTCGAGAGGCACCAGGAGGCGCCGGTGATGATGACGAGTCAGCCGGCAGCGGTACCTGGTGAAAAGGAAAAGACCTCTCGTCAAAGTAAACGTGCCGTGAAGTGAAGACTCGGTGGGAAACCGGATCATAGCAGCGATAGCCGGTGGTGTGTGGTGGGTATCCGAGAAAAATGCATGCCACGGAGCGAGGTGCAAGTTTGTGAGGAGTGGTGAAGGCGATGCTAGGATAACAAAGACACCCAAAAACACGAAGATCATCAAATGAGGGTGGGCTACCGAAGAGGAGATGATGTGGTGCATAGTTTCCACGAGCACGAGTGGGATGGACGTTGATGAGAAGAGAGGCAGTGGAGAGAGCATCCGGCCAAAACTGGGGCGGGACATTGGCGTGGAAAAGGAGGGTGCGCACACAGTCATTGAGTGTGCGAAGGATCCGTTCGGCGCGACCATTTTGTTGCGAGGTATACGGGCAAGTGAGACGAAGAATCGTGCCGTGTGTGGCAAGGAGGGTGCGAACCCGGCGTTGTCGAACTCCTTCCGTTGTCGGTCACCGCAAGGCATGGATGGGACGCCCAAATCGCGTGGCGACATAGGAGTAAAAAGTGGTAAGAACGGAGAGTGCACCGGATTTTTTCCGCATAGCGGAAGGTCCACACATAGTGCGAAAAATCATCAAGTATGACAAGATAGTATAAAAACCCGTAGACATCGGCAACAGGAGATGTCCACAAATCACTATGAATCAACTCAAATGGATAAGACGCCACCAATGATGACGTGCTAAACGGAAGACGGACGTGCTTGCCAAGACGACAAGCATGACAAGTATGATCATCGGTTTTATTACACGTGAATAAAGAAGTCCTAAGAATATGACGAAGGGTGGCTGGGTTCAGATGTCCCAGCCGAGCATGCCAAAAGGTCCACCGTGGCGAGAGAGCGGCCGGAGCGGATGTGGAAGTGGCGGTGGAGTTCACCGGTAGAGGCCATCCGGCTGTCACATCGGTGGAGCACCATCCGGGTACGGGCGTCCTTAACAGAAAAACCCACTTCGTCAAATTCAATAGTTATAGGATTTTCACGTGTAAGAGAACAAACGAAACAAAGATTAGTGACTAACTCAGGTGAAACTAAGACATTAGACATATGAATAGGTGTAGAGTTAGACGGAAAAGATGCATGACCGACATGAGTAATAGGAAGGGAAGACCCGTCCCCAACAAGATGTCTGACATGCGGTGGAAGCTGGAAATGCGGAGTTAGCGTTACGGGGTTGGAAGTCATGTGGGTGGTAGCCCGAGTCCATATACCAGTCACCGTCTCCGGTGTACGTGTTGGTGTAGGCGGAGTGGAAGCGCCGCAAGGAGGGCCGGGTCCCATGGGGCGGCGGGAGGCGGTCAGCTGGCGAAGGGCGGCGTAGCCACCCGGGCAGCGTGAAGCCGCCAGCGCCGCTGCACGGAGGAGCCGCAAGAATGGGATAGCTGCCGGCAGCGAGGAGGCGCTGATCACGCACGGGGCCGAGGGCCAGCACAACATCATGTACGCTGCTGACCACCCCCGCCCAAGGATTGGTCGTGGCGCTCAGGGGCCGGGGCAGCCGCTGCTATCGCGTCGGGCGGGGTGCTCCTCCCCCCCCGCCGTGCGCGCTTGCCGCCGCTTGCTTCTGCCCGCGACGATCGTGGCACGGGTCGGCCGGTCAGACGGGCCACGGAGGCGCCTGGAAGTACGACGGCGGGCGGCGGCACGAGGCCGCGGCGGGCGGCCAGGGGAGTGGCGCGGGAGGTGCCCGCCGCGAGAGCCGTGTGCGTGGCCCGGGACTTCACCATCTTCATCCTCCTCTCCTCCAACCGAAGATAAGCCACGACCCGAGGAAAGGTCGGGTCCGGGAGGAACGTGAGGTTGGAGGCCGCGTTGCCGAACTCCTCGTTCAGGCCGGCGGTGAGTGTGCTGAGAAGGAGGTCGTCGGAGACCCGCTCCCCGAGGTCGCGGAGTTCGTCAGCGAGTTTCTTGAGGCGCATGCAATAGTCGTCAATGGATGAAGCCGGTGATGGCACCCAAAAATTCCTCTTTGAAGAAAGACGCGGGCGCTGGAGGGCGTTGTCGAGGAAGAGCCCGTTCAGCCGCCACACCATCTCAAGCGTCGTCGATGTCGCAAACAATGGTGTGGAAGATGTCCTGGAGATGGTTTGGTACAGCCAGCCGAAAGTGATGGTGGCGTCAATGGTCACCGGCTTGTTGTCCGCGTACATGAGACCGGAGTCAGCGGAGCCATCAACGTGATCGATGAGGTGGTACTCGCGGAAGACGAGAGAAGTAGGTTTTCCATGCGTAATATGTGGAGGTGGCGTGAGTCGAGCACGGCGAGGGACGCGGCGAAGATGTCCAGATCGCGGACGACCTCGGGAGGAGGAGTCGGACCCTCGAAGGGTTGGAGGGAGGGAGGCGGAGTGGGGAGAGGCCATGGGTGGCGCGGCAACCGAGGGGAGGGGTGGCGGCGGAGGTGTGGCGGCTCGGGATGGAGGCGGGTGCGGTGGCTCGGGAGAGGATGGAGGCGGCTCGGGAGGGAGGCGACTCGGGAGGGAGGGGGTGGATCGGGAGGGAGGAAGGGGAGGGAGGCGCGCGCGGCGGCGTAAGGAGGCGGCGGCGGCGGCAGCGAGGAGCTGCGGCGGCGGCGGCTAGGAGAGGAAGCTAGGGTTGGATCGAAAAAAAACTGATACCATGTGGAAGGCAATGCAACTCTCGATGTATTGATCGGGTGCACGGTGCATGTATATATAGGTACAAGGGCAGCCCTCAGCCTCATCTATACAAGGAAATTAGAGGCGGGGCCGGTAGGAGATTATCCTAACAGATACATGCACAGATATGTTCAACAGCGTGCATACCCTCTAGCATGCGTGGGGCGTAATGAAAGGTGGACTGTTTGGTTGCCCGCTTGTTTAGGCGGAAACATAAGGCATGGCGTTTGGTTTCATGCAACACATGTTGTGTGGTAACCTGTTCGACGAGGTGGTGAGGTTACCAGCACACAGGGGCATGTAGAACAAGCCAAAGACACACACATAGATAGCATATTAACACAATTCTAAACCAAAGAAAGCAGTTTCAAACATAGTACCACACTTAAACAAAACAGTTTTCAAGCAAAGCAGTACGCCATAGTCAATAATAAACCAGTTGAAGGAACAGATAGTTGTCCTAGACGTTCACGATGAAGGCGTCGTCGTGCCTTTTCCGCACTTGGTCACCACTTTAATGCCGTCGTCATTGAAGACCATGACCTTTAGTGTGTAGGGAGTCAGCAACTTGAAGGTCGATCACCATGTACCCGATCTTGATCTGATGAACGACGACCGATACGTCTCCAATGTATCTATAATTTTTTATTGTCATGCTATTATAGTATCAATCTTGGATGTTTATTATGCAATTATATAGAATTATATGTCATTTTTGGGACTAACCTATTAACCTAGTGCCCAGCGCCAGTTGCTTATTTTTGGCTTTTCAGAAAATTAGTACCAAACGAAGTCCAACCGCTATGAAACTTTTTGATAATTTTTTCTGGACCAGAAGGGACACTAGAAGCTTCGGGAGAAGACCTGAAGTGCCACGAGGCAACGACAAGCCTGCCAGGCGTGCCCCCAGGCTTGTGGGCCCCTCGTGGCACCTCTTGACCTAATTCTAGCTCTATAAATACCCAAATATTTCTAATACATCAGGGAGCCACCCCCAAATACTTTTTCCACCGCTGCAAGTTTCTGTTCTTTGGAGATCCCATCTGGAGACCTTTTTCGGTACTCTGCCGGAGGGGGAATTGATCACGGAGGGCTTCTACATCAACCTTGTTGCCTTTCTGATGATGTGTGGGTAGTTTACCACAGACCTACTGGTCCATAGCTAGTAGCTAGATGTCTTCTTCTCTCTCTTTGATCTTCAATACAATGTTCTCGGAGATCTATTCCATGTAATACTTTTTTGCGGTGTGTTTGTTGGGATTCGATGAATTGTGGGTTTATGATCAGATTATTCATGGATATTATTTGAGTCTTCTCTGAACTCTTTTATGCATGATTGTTACAGTTTTGTATTTCTCTCTGATCTATTTGTTTGGTTTGGCCAACTAGATTGATTTATCTTGCAATGGGAGAGGTGCTTTGTGATGGGTTAGATCTTGCATTGCCCAATCCCAGTGACAGAAAGGGACATGTCATGTATTTGTATCATTACCATTAAGGATAAAAAGATGGGGTTTATTCGTATTAATTGGGTTTACTTTGTCTACATACTCTAGATGCATGCTGGATAGCGGTCAATGTGTCGAGTAATAGTCGTAGATGCAGGTAGGAGTCGGTCTACTTGTCTCGAACATGATGCCTATATGCATGATGATTTCCTTGAATATCATCATAATAATTCGCTTTTCTATCAATTGCCCAACAGTAATTTCTTTACCCATCGTATGCTATGTTCAAGAGAGAAGCCCCTAGTGAGAACTATGTCCCCCAGGTCTATCTTTATCATATATTAAAATCCAAAAATACCTTGCTGCAATTTATTTACCATTATTTTATTTTGTGTTTTTGTTTATCTATCTATCACTACGAGATTTGATCCTTGCAATTAACCGCCAAGGGATTGACAACCTCTTGTTTGCGTTTGGTGCAAGTATTTGTTATTTTGTGTGTAGGTGTTGTCCACGAGGTATCGTGTGGTTCTCCTACTTGATTGATAACCTTGGTTCTTAACTGAGGGAAATATTTATCTCTATTGTACTACATCATCATCTCCTCTTCGAGGAAATCCCAACGCAGCTCACAAGTAGCAGCGACGAAGGTGGCCCAACCTTGATCGAGGGTGACCCTCTACCGTTCATCAGCCTCACCGTGACCCTCCATGAGCAGTCGGTGTTCGTCTTCAGGTTGAAATCCGTCGGCATGGCCGGGAAGTGCTCGTGAAGTCTAGGGGCATTGGTATGCACTTGAGCTTGGGACAAGGATCACCTTGCAGAAGTGAGTTGGCGCACCCTCCTCATGGTAGTGCCCGTAGTTCCGGCACTTTCCGCTAGGGGGCTCGTCTACCACGACGTCGTGTCCATGGGCAGCACCTCGGCGGTGTGCGACACCACCTCCTTGTCCTTGTTCTACGTATCTCACTCCTCTTCCACCTATCTATTGGAAGTATGCCCTAGAGGCAATAATATTGTATTATTGTATTTCTGTGTTCATGATTTAGAGTTTATATTATATGCTATAACTGCTAGATCCCAGAATATGCGATTCAGTGGAATACTCATGTGCACCTGTAGAATGATAAACGGTAAAATAAGATTCTTAGTCTTGCCTCTAAGACTAGCTCAAGTGTTGTTAGTGATCACGTTTTCTGGATCTTGAGATATCAATAAGAGTAACGATAGTATCAAAAATAACATTGAGAGTATGACGTTAGAAGAACGGTCATATTGAATCGACCCAAACTTTTTTGTTATACTTTGAGATAATATCGTCATAAGTCAATTGCTATAACACGGAGTGTTAATGTGTGTGTTAGTTCCTTATACCATGAGAGTATCCTAGTCACTTCTTACCGTACGATGAGCTTTGCGGTTGCCCAAACGTTATCTGTAACACTGTGATCATAACGGCAACTTAGAGGTTCATCAGAAAGTCTGACAAGGGACATGATAGCTCGAGAGTGGAATTTGCTCCTCGGCGATGAAGAGATATTCTTAGTTCCCTCTCAGCGTGATGGCATCCATCATCGTATGGCCAGACACAGGTGACAACGTCACGGAGATACCGAAACATGTCAACGAGAAAGAAGAACAAAATCGGTAATAAGGAGACCGGTATAGTGAGCATGTGTATGACTCAAGAGGATCCCAATATATCTCACCTCAGGTTTTGTAAAGTATCGCGAAGCAAAGGGAACATCACATGATAACCAAAGGCTCACTTGAATGTTATACGTGTAATCATAGGGATCGATATGGACATCCACCGTTCCGCTATAGATCATTGAACAAAGGGGTTTCATTCATGTCTATGTTTTACCGAACCTACGGGGTCACAAGCTTAAGGTAATCATGATATGCTTAGTGTTAGTAAGACGAGAGTATCGAGGATTTATTTGTGAAATAGTTTCGTTAATATTCGGGATAGTTCCGAGAGGAACCGAAAGCATTTCGGGGTCACCGGAAGGGTTTCATAGATTATCGGGCAATACCGAGTATTCTCGATAAATAATGTATAGGTGAAAAATGTTTTCGCTGATGTTAAGTTAATAATAAAAGGCTCTAGTAGTTGTTAGAAGGCTTTTATAATTAATTAAATATCAAAGGGCCATAAAAGGCCTAGAGGTGGAAGGCGACTTGGGCCACAAGGGCCCAAGAAGGGAGGCGCCCCCCCTTTTCCTATAGGGAGTCCGAATTGGGAAAGGGGAAGGACTCCTCCTTCCCCCCTGGCCGGCGCAAGGGGAGGGGAGACCTTTGTTGGAAATATGCCCTAGAGGCAATAATAAAAGGATTATTATTATATTTCCTTGTTCATGATAATTGTCTTTTATTCATGCTATAATTGTATTATCCGAAAATCGTAATACTGCGTGTGAATACATAGACCACAATATGTCCCTAGTGAGCCTCTAGTTGACTAGCTCGTTGATCAACGAGATAGTCATGGTTTCTGACTATGGACATTGGATGTCATTGATAACGGGATCACGTCATTAGGAGAATGATGTGATGGACAAGACCCAATCCTAAGCATAGCTCAAGATCGTGTAGTTAGTTTGCTAGAGTTTTTCCAATGTCAAGTATCTTTTCCTTAGACCATGAGATCGTGTGACTCCACGGATACCGTAGGAGTGCTTTGGGTGTACCAAAGCGTCTAGCGTAACCGGGTGACTATAAAGGTGCACTACGGGTACCTCCGAAAGTGTGCGTGGGGTTGACACGGATCGAGGCAGGATTTGTCACTCCGTATGGCGGAGAGGTATCTCTGGGCCCTTTCGGTAATGCATCATCATAATGAGCTCAAAGTGACCAAGTGTCTGGTCACGGGATCATGCATTACTGCAGTCTGAGTAAAGTGACTTGCTTGCAACGAGATTGAGCGAGGTATTGGGATACCGAGGATCGAATCTCGGGCAAGTAACGTCTGCGATTGACAAAGGGAATTGTATATGGGGTTGCTTGAATCCTCGACATCGTGGTTCATCCGATGAGATCATCGAGGAGCATGTGGGAGCCAACATGGGTATCCAGATCATTTGTTGGTTATTGACCGGAGAGCCGTCTCGGTCATGTCTACGTGTCTCCGAACCCGTAGGGTCTACACATAAGGTTCGGTGGACGCTAGGGTTGTAGAGATATTAGTATGCGGTAACTTTCGAAAGTTGTTGAGTCCGGATGAGATCCCGGACGTCACGAGGAGTTCGGAATGGTCCGGAGGTAAAGATTTATATATAGGAAGTCCGGGCCGCCACCGGGAAAGTTTCGGGGTCACGGTATTATCTGCGGGACCACCGGAAGGGTCCCGAGGGTCCACCGAGTGGGGCCACCTATCCGGAGGGCCCCATGGGCTGAAGTGGCGTGGGGAACCAGACCCTGGTGGGCTGGTGCGCCCCACCCAAGGGCCCAAGGCGCCTAGGGTTGGAAACCCTGAGGGGCCGCCGCCTCGCCCAGGGGCATGCGCCCCTCCACAGTTGGAAACCGTGAGGGGCGTTGCCCCGGGACGGCCGCCCCTCTAGATGGGATCTCCAAGGGGGCATGCGCCCCAGCCCCTATATATAGTGGAGGGAGGGAGGCGGCCGCACCCTAAGCCCCGGGCGCCTCTCCCTCCCTGCGTGACACCTCTTCCTCCTCCAGTGGCGCTTGGCGAAGCCTGCTGGAATCATTGCTTCCACCACCACGCCGTCGTGCTGCTGGATCTCCATCAACCTCTCCTTCCCCCTTGCTGGATCAAGAAGGAGGAGACGTCTTCCCAACCGTACGTGTGTTGAACACGGAGGTGCCGTCCGTTCGGCACTTGGTCATCGGTGATTTGGATCACGACGAGTACGACTCCTTCAACCCCGTTCTCTTGAACGCTTCCGCTCGCGATCTACAAAGATATGTAGATGCACTCCTATCACTCATTGCTAGATGAACTCATAGATGGATCTTGGTGAAACCGTAGGAAATTTTTATTTTCTCGCAACGTTCCCCAACAAAGTGGGTATCGAGCCGGGTTTATGCGTAGTTCTCTATTGCACGACTAGAACACAATTTGTTGTGGGTGTAGATGTTGTCAACTTTCTTGCCGCTACTAGTCTTATTTTGCTTCAGCGGTATTGTGGGATGAAGCGGCGGACCGACCTTACACGTACGCTTACGTGAGACAAGTTCCACCGATTGACATGCACTAGTTGCATAAGGTGGCTAGCGGGTGTCTGTCTCTCCCACTTTAGTTGGAGCGGATTCGACGAAAAGGGTCCTTATGAAGGGTAAATAGAAGTTGACAAATCACGTTGTGGCTTTTTCGTAGGTAAGAAAACGTTCTTGCTAGAACCCTATTGCAGCCACGTAAAAGATGCAACAACAATTAGAGGACGTCTAACTTGTTTTGCAGCAATTGCCTTGTGATGTGATATGGCCAAAAGTTGTGATGTATGATCAATGATATATTGTGATGTATGAGATCATGTTCTTGTAATAGGAATCACGACTTGCATGTCGATGAGTATGACAACCGGGGAGCCATAGGAGTTGTCTTAGTTATTGTATGACTGCGTGTCATTGATTCAACGCCATGTAATTACTTTGCTTTATTGCTAAACCGTTAGCTATAGTAGTAGAAGTAATAGTTGGCGAGCAACTTCATGGAGACACGATGATGGAGATCATGGTGTCATGCCCGTGACAAGATGATCATGGAGCCCCGAAGATGGAGATCAAAGGAGCTATATGATATTGGCCATATCATGTCACTACTATATAATTGCATGTGATGTTTATTATGTTTATGCATCTTGTTTACTTAGAACGACGGTAGTAAATAAGATGATCCCTTATAATAATTTCAAGAAAGTGTTCTCCCTAAGCGTGCGCCATTGCTAAAGTTCATCGTTTCAAGCACCACGTGATGATCGGGTGTGATAGATTCCTACGTTCTCACATACAACGGGTGTAAGACAGTTTTACACATGCAAAACACTTAGGTTAACTTGACGAGCCTAGCATGTATGCATGGCCTCGGAACACAAGAGACCGAAAGGTCGAATAGGAGTCGTATGGAAGATACGATCAACATGGAGATGTTCACCGACGATGACTAGTCCGTCTCACGTGATGATCGGACACGGCCTAGTCGACTCGGATCATGTAACACTTAGATGACTAGAGGGATGTCAAATCTGAGTGGGAGTTCATTAAATAATTTGATTAGATGAACTTAATTATCATGAACATTAGTCTAAAATCTTTGCAAAAATTGTCTTGTAGATCAAATGGCCAACGCTCATGTCAACATGAACTTCAACGCGTTCCTAGAGAAAACCAAGCTGAAAGATGATGGCAGCAACTATTCGGACTGGGTCCGGAACCTGAGGATCATCCTCATAGCTGCCAAGAAACAATATGTCCTAGAAGCACCGCTAGGTGAAGCACCCATCGGAAGAACCAAGGCGTTATGAACGCTTGGCAGTCTCGTCTTGATGATTACTCCCTCGTTCGGTCATGCGGCATGCTTTACAACTTAGAACCGGGCTCCAAAAGCGTTTTGAGCAACACGGAGCATATGAGATGTTCGAGGAGCTAAAACTGGTTTTCCAAGCTCATGCCCGGTCGAGAGATATGAAGTCTCCGACAAGTTCTATAGTTGTAATATGGAGGAAAAATAGTTACGTCGGTGAGCACATACTCAAAATGTCTGGGTTGCACAACCGCCCGTCCCATTGGACATTAACCTCCTGGACGAGGCGGTCATTGACAGAATCCTTCAGTCGCTCCCACGGAGCTACAAGAGCTTTGTGATGAACTACAATATGGAGGGGATGGTGAAAACTATTCCTGAAGTATTTTCAATGCTGAAGTCAGCAGAGGTAGAAATCAAGAAGGAACATCAAGTGTTGATGGTCAATAAAACCACTAAGTTCAAGAAGGGCAAGGGTAAGAAGAACTTCAAGAAGGACGGCAAGGATGTTGCCGCTACCGATAAGCCGATTCTTGCCGGAAGAAGTCAAAGAATGGACCCAAGCACGAGACCGAGTGCTTTTATTGCAAAGGAAGGGTCCTTTGAAGCGGATCTGCCCCAAATACTTAAGCGGACAAGAAGGCCGCAACACTAAAGGTATATTTGATATACATGTAATTGATGTGTACCTTACCGATACTGTAGTAACTCACAGGTATTTGATACCGGTGTCGTTGCTCATATTTGTAACTCACAATGAGGGAGCTGCGGAATAAGCGGAGACCCAGCGAAGGACGAGGTGACGATGCGCGTCGGGAATGGTTCCAAGGTCGATGTGATCGCCCTCGGCACGCTACCTCTACATTTACCTACGGGATTAGTTTTAAACCTCAATAATTGTTATTTAGTGCCAAGTTTGAGCATGAACATTGTATCAGGATCTCGTTTAATCTGAGATGGCTACTCATTTATATCCGAGAATAATGGTTTTCTATTTATATGAGAGATATGTTTTATGGTCATGCTCCGATGGTCAATGGTTTATTCTTAATGAATCTCGAGCGTGATGTTACACATATTCATAGTGTGAATACCAAAAGATGTAAAGTTGATAACGATAGTCCCACATACTTGTGGTAATCGCCGCCTTGGTCACATTGGTGTCAAGCGCATGAAGAAGCTCCATCTTGATGAACTTTTAGAGTCTCTCAATTATGAATCATTTGACACATGCGAACCATGACTCATGGGCAAAATGACCAAGACTCCGTTCTCGGAACAATGGAGCGAGCAACCAACTTATTGGAAATCATACATCTTGATGTGTGCGGTCCAATGAGCGTTGAGGCTTCATGGAGGATATCGTTATGTTCTCACTCTCACAGACGACTTAAGTAGATATGGGTATGTCTACTTGATGAAACACAAGTCTGAGACCTTTGAAAAGTTCAAGGAATTTCAGAATGAGGTAGAGAATCAACGTGGTCAAAAATAAAGTTCTTACGATCAGATCGTGGAGGAGAATATTTAAGTCACGAATTTGGTACACACTTAAGGAAATGTGGAACCGTTTCACAACTCACGCCGCTGGAACACCTCAACAGTAACGGTGTGTCCGAACGTCGTGTCGCACTCTATTGGATATGGTGCGATCTATGATGTCTCTTCTTGATTTACCGCTATCATTTTGGGGATACGCTCTAGAGACAGCTACATTCACTTTAAATAGGGCACCATCTAAATGCGTTGAGACGACACCGTATGAATTATGGTTTGGGAAGAAACCTAAGGTATCGTTTCTAAAAGTTTGGGGATGCGATGCTTATGTCAAGAAACTTCAACTTTGAAAAGCTCGAACCCAAGTCGGAAAAATGCGTCTTCATAGGATACCCTAAGGAAACCATTGGGTATACCTTCTACCTTAGATCCGAAGGCAAGATCTTTGTTGCCAAGAACGGATCCTTTTTGGAAAAGAGTTTCTCACGAAAGGAGTAAGTGGGAGGAAAGTAGAACTTCGATGAAGTACTACCTCTTGAACCGGGAAAGTAGTGCGACTGCGGAAAATGTTCTGTGGTGCCTACACCAACCGGAGAGGAAATTAATGATGATGATCAAGGTACTTGGATCAAGTTGCTCTTTGAACTTACGTGAGGTCCACAAGGACACGCGTTCCACACCAGTGGTATAGCAACCCTGTCACGAAAATCATGTTGTTAGACAACGGTGAACCTTGGAACTATGAAGAAGCGATGGCGGCCCAGATTCCAACAAATGGCTTGAAGCCATGCAATCGAGATAGAATCCATGTATGAAAACAAAGTATGGACTTTGACAGACTTGCCGATGATCGGCGACGATAGAAAACAAATGGATTTTTAAGAAGAAGACGACGCGGATGGTAATGTTACCATCTATAAAGCTCGACTTGTCGCTAAGGGTTATCGGCAAGTTCAAGGGGTTGACCACGATGAGACTTTCTCTCATGGCGAAAATTTGAAGTCCGTCCGAATCATGTTAGCAATTGCGCATACTATGATTATGAGATATGGCAAATGGACGTCAAAGCGGCATTCATAACTTGGCTATCTTAAGGAAGAAGCTGTATATGATGCAGCCGGAAGGTTTTGTCGACCCTAAGAATGCTAACAAGGTATGCAAGCTCCGGTGATCCATTTATGGGCTGGTGCAAGCATCTCGGAGTTGGAACATTCGCTTTGATGAGATGATCAAAGCGTTTAGTTTATGCAGACTTATGGAGAAGCTGCGTTTACAAGAAAGTGAGTGGGAGCTCTGTAGCATTTCTCATATTATATGTAGATGACATACTTTTGATGGGAAATGATATAGAACTTTGGACGACATTAAGGCCTACTTGAATAAGAGTTTTTCAATGAAGGACCTTGGAGAAGTCACTTACATATTAGGCATCAAGATCTATAGGGATAGATCGAGGCGCCTCATAGGTCTTTCACAAAGCACATACCTTGATAAGATATTGAAGAAGTTCAAAATTGATCAGTCCAAGAAAGGGTTCTTTCATGTATTACAAGTTGTGAAATTGAGCTCTTCTCAATGTCCTACCACGGCAGAAGATATAGAAGAGATGGTGTCATCCCCTATGCCTCGACCATAGGGTCTATTATCTATGCCATGCATCTTTGTGTACCAGACACTGATGTAAACCTTGCCGTAAGTTTGGTAGGAAGGTACCAAAGTAATCCGGCAAGGAACAACTGGACAGCGTTCAAGAATATCTGAAGCACGAAAAGGACTAAGGACATGTTTCTCGTTTATGGAGGTGACGAAGAGCTCGTAAGTAAAGGGTTACGTCGACGCCTTGACCGACACAGATCCGGATGACTCTAAGTCACAAATCGGATACGTGTATATGTTGAATGGTGGAGCGATGGTAGTGCGGTGTGCAAGCGAGCGTCGTGGTGGGATCTACATGTGAAGCGGAGTACATGGCAGCCTCGGAGGCGCCAGATGAAGCAATTTGGGTGAAGGAGTTCATCACCGACCTAGGAGTCATACCCAATGCGTCGGGGCCGATCAAACTCTACGTGACAACACCGGAGCTATTGCACTTGCCAAGGAGCCCAGGTTTCACAAGAAGACCGAGCACATCAAGCGTCGCTTCAACTCCATTCGTGAAAATGTTCAAGATGGAGACATAGAAATTTGCAAAGTGCATACAGATCTGAATGTTGCAAATCCGTTGACTAAACCTCTTCCGCGAGCAAAACATGATCAACACCAGAACTCTATGGGTGTTCGATTCATCACAATGTAACTAGATTATTGACTCTAGTGCAAGTGGGAGACTGTTGGAAATATGCCCTAGAGGCAATAATAAAGGATTATTATTATATTTCCTTGTTCATGATAATTGTCTTTTATTCATGCTATAATTGTATTATCAGGAAATCGTAATACACGTGTGAATACATAGACCACAATATGTCCCTCGTGAGCCTCTAGTTGACTAGCTCGTTGATCAACAGATAGTCATGGTTTCGACTATGGACATTGGATGTTATTGATAACGAGGATCACATCATTAGGAGAATGATGTGATGGACAAGACAATCCTAAGCATAGCACAAGATCGTGTAGTTCGTTTGCTAGAGCTTTTTCCAATGTCAAGTATCTTTCCTTAGACCATGAGATCGTGTAACTCCCGGATACCGTAGGAGTGCTTTGGGTGTACCAAAGCGTCACAACGTGATTTGGGTGACTATAAAGGTGCACTCTGGTACCTCCGAAAAGTGTCAATGGGGTTGACACGGATCGAGGCTGAGATTTGTCACTCCGTATGGCGGAGAGGTATCTCTGGGCCCACTCGGTAATGCATCATCATAATGAGCTCAAAGTGACCAAGTGTGCAGTCACGGGATCATGCATTCTGATGCGAGTAAAGTGACTTGCGATGCTTGAGATTGAGCGAGGTATTGGGATACCGACAATCGAATCTCGGGCAAGTAACGCATCGATTGACAAAGGGAATTGTATATGGGGTTGCTTGAATCCTCGACATCGTGGTTCATCCGATGAGATCATCGAGGAGCATGTAGAGCCAACATGGGTATCCAGATCCGCTGTTTGTTATTGACCGGAGAGCCGTCTCGGTCATGTTCACGTGTCTCGAACCCGTAGGGTCTACACACTTAAGGTTACGGTGGCGCTAGGGTTGTAGAGATATTAGTATCACGGTAACCCGAAAGTTGTTCGGACTCCGGATGAGATCCGGACATCACGAGGAGTTCGGAATGGTCCGGAGGTAAAGATTTATATATAGGAAGTCCGATTTAAGGCCGGGGAAAGTTTCGGGGTCAGGTATTATCTGGGACCACCTAAGGGTCCTGAGGGTCCATCGAGTGGGGGCCACCTATCCCGGAGGGCCCCATGGGCTGAAGTGGCATGGAAACCAGACCTGGTGGGCTGGTCGCCCCACCCAAGGGCCCAAGGCGCCTAGGGTTGGAAACCCTAGGTAGTTGCTAGAGGGGCATCGCCCACACACAGTTGGAAACCCTAGGGGCCGCCCCCTCTAGATGGGATCTCCAAGGGGCATGCGCCTAGCCCCTATATATAGTGGAGGGAGGGAGGCAGCCGCACCCTAAGCCTAAGCGCCTCCCTCGCCTCCCGTGACACCTCTTCCTCCTCCCGGTGGCGCTTGGCGAAGCCTGCTGGAATCCATTGCCCTTCCACCACCATTGGTCGTCTTCTTTGGATCTCCATCAACCTCTCCTTCCCCTTGCTTTGGATCAAGAAGGAGGAGACGTCTTCCCAACTGACGTGTCTTGAACGCGGAGGTGTCGTCTGCTCGGCACTTGGTCATCGGTGATTTGGATCACGGCAGTACGACTCCTTCAACCCCGTTCTCTTGAACGCTTCGCTCATGATCTACAAAGGTATGTAGATGCACTCCTATCACTCGTTGCTAGATGAACTCATAGATGGATCTTGGTGAAACCGTAGGAAAATTTTTATTTTCTGCAACGTTCCCCAATAACCTTCCCCTCCTCTTGGCAGACACTCCTCCCCTCTAACCTTTATATACTTGAGGCATCGGCCCTTTTGAGAACACAAGTTTTGGAGCCTCCTCTAGTTCATTTAGTTCTCTTGTTCATCTAGTTCTAGTTGATCCTAGTTGATCTAATTAGAGCTAGACCTATTTCCTCTAATTCTCAGAATTAGAAGCCCGGTGTAGTTATAACCTCCTCCCTCTAATTCTCCAAGGACTATTAGTTCTGGACGGCGAAGCGTTGCCGGATCGTGAAGACCATATGCTTGCAAGCATGCAGAGAGTTCGTGCTTGCGGTCTTCCTTCGAGGGCGGTTCGGGGGATCGTCATCAACAGTTCGAGGGACTTCAAGTACGATCTACACCGACTTGTCTACTTCCGCTGCACTCCGGAGTCGGTAACGATCGTGATCTAAATCGTTTATGCATCTTCATCTTCATATTGTTTATGGGTGTTCGTAGGGCATTTTTTTGTTTTCTACTACGTTTCCCAACACTATCCATCGCCACGAACTCCAACTCCAACCCCAACCCCTTCCCTTGGGGCATTGGATGGAGGGCTTCCTTCCTCGGGTGTTCGCTCGGATCGCACCAAGTTCGAGAACACCATGAAAGTGTGCTCGAACTTCAACAATATTGAAGACAAGCACAAGAAGGAAGACGCTGTGGTCAAGAAGGTGACGGCGGAGAAGTTGAAGACGCTGATTCCTGAGCCAACGAAGGGCGCTATGTCAGTTGACATCCTTCGTCGGGCCATGAATTAGGCCAACTTCGACGATCTTTGGACGGAAGGACAAGGTGGGCCAAGTACAAGGAGTACAAGGCTCCTCAAGACCGGCGTGCCGGCTTTACGGAATAGGACTCGGTGGCGTCGGAGGTCATCACTTTGGAACCGGAGGAGGAAGAAGAAGCGGTGGAGGTGGTGGTCGAGGCGCGAGGCAGTGCCGACGTACTTTGCCAATCAATCAGGACGACGGTGAGGACGACGAGACGATGCATGCTATGGACCAGCTGGAGGACAACAACAAGGTCAAGGGTCCCCGCCGCTCCAAGCGCCTCCAGGGTCGTCGGGGCTAAGATTTGAAGCTACTGTGTAAGATTAACCCCCAATCCCCATTCCCCTTGTACTCGATCCAGAACGGAACCCTAAAATCCATCGCTACTTAGTACTCATTGTGAAGTTACCATCAATCCTATGGCTATTTACCCTGATTCCCCATTCCCCTAGAATGCAGATGGATCACGCGGATCGATCTAAACGCGGATCGAATGCGAAATAGTAAGCTAGGAGGTGAAAATAGGGCGTACTGCCATTGCCAAAGTGCTACGGGTGATGTTGCTGCCGCCGATGATGGAGGCTGATGGTGCCTTGCTATTCTCCGATCCGCTGATCGCCGCCGCCACCGGTGTGAGAGTGGGAGAGTGAAGAGAGAGCGGTGAGGGTAATTATTGTCGGCGCTTCGGGAAACAACACGACTTCTCGAGCGTGGCTCCTCGCGTGCAGCCGCCGCCGCCCACGAGCATCCTGCGGGCCTGGCTCTGGAAAAACTGTCGATTTGAACGTTCCTAGTGACCTGGCTGGAAGCTGCTCTAAGTTTCATACGATGCAGGCCTAAAAGTGAACACAGACAACCAAACAACTCAGTTTCTTTCCGCACGGCCTGATTGGCCTCTATACGACCTACCAAGCACGCCCTAAAAATCCCCTCCCGTCCGGATGCGATAAAATCCCACTGATTGATCAACAGTTTCTTATTATTTCCCTGTGGCCATAATCATAATGGCGTGCACGGCAACATAATACTGTTGCCTTTTGTGCTGACCAAACAAATGAAAAAGCTTTAACTATGCAAGATTCAGCTGACGACTCCTAAAAGCATCAGCAACATCCTTTTCTCGTGTCTCTCGTTCCAATCAGCGACACGAGCACCGCAATGCAAATATCTCTCTTGTTCGATTCTGCCCTAATCATCTACAGTACGTAGCTAAGCTAAGTCTGTCCACTTGACACTCTCACAACCAATCACCCAATGTACAAATCTCCTCATGAAATGATGAGTCTTTGTTAGTGCAGCAAGCAGCATCATATACCCTGCCTGCCTGTCCGCAGCCAACGGGGTGGAGAAGAGAACAGGGGAAGCACTACCATCAGTACTCCACTGGATTATTTCAGATATCTCTTCCGCTCTACAACGACAAGAATTTGTTCATGCCAACTCTAAAATGCAAGCTTAAAAGGCCCCATTGCTGAAACCAAACTCTAAAAGGCACCCGTCACAGAGAACAAATCCCAGAATCTGCCCAAACCCATTGCCTTGGACATAATCATATTAAGTAGGTTGTTGGCATATATGGGCTCAAAGAAACGGGAAAAAAATCAGAAGAGAAGTTCAAAATAAAAGCACTTGGAAATTCATGCTCAAGCAAGATCTTGCACTTCGTGAATACACGATCAAGCAGAGAAATTTGACAGTTTTAAAGGACTAGATTTGGTCTCACCTAGGGTCATGACACCAGACGATTAAGAACTTTTTAATATCAGCTGATGGTCGTCAAAGCTGGAATTGGATAAGTTTTTGTTGCTTTCTTTTATTTTTTTCTTTCTTTTGCATGTACCCCCCTCCCCCCCCATAACGTAAGACTTTTTTGCCACTACACTAGTGCCAAAAAACGTCTTACATTATGGGACGGAGTAGTACTTATTTTATTGATTATGTCTATAAAAATACTATAGAGCAATTGTTCTACGGGTTGCGGCTCAAAAGAAAAACAAAGCCCTACGAGGACATGTTTTGTGTCGTCAAACAAAGGAAATCAAGACACTCATATACAGCAGTGAATATGTATATAAAAAATGCAATATTGATCAAACTCTAAAACGCACCCACCACAAATAAATAACAATGCCGGCATCTTTTGTCTGGTCATAAAAACAAGGCGCTCATAATCAGCAGTGAGTAAGGAGTATATATGCTATCAAATGAACGATATACCCAGTAAGTTTTACGAGGACAAAGCAGGTTACAGCTTCTATATCATTCTACGGAGGGACATATCAAAACCCACAACACTTTTAACTTACTTCCTGAAACAAATCATCAGTCACAGCTATTTTCCTCCAGAAAAAAAAAACCCTACCATAGTACTACCAACTACTAAGGCAATCCAGATGTTTACAATACAAAATCATTAATCAGATGCCAATGAATTCTTACTTCTGGCAGGTTTCGTCCATCATAGGCACCCTAAACTGATTAATAGCAGATTTGATAGCCTTTTTTTAGTGGAGCACATCTGATATCTGAATTATAGTAGTACTACAGAAGATTCATAGCATCACAGCGTGTTAACCATATTAGTCACTCACAAAGAAAAACCTATATTTTATATACTCCTCCTAAGAGTATGTGCTTCCACCTGTTCAGTATACCTCTTGAACAAGCCTGCTTATATATGAAAATTATCAAGATGAACAGTGGATGCACGTACTCTTAGGAGGTGTATATAAAAACTAGATGATATAAGCAGGCACTAGAGATGAAAATTATCTAAAAACTAGATGATACGCCCAGCGTTGCTACAGGAATTAGTTGTGATATATTTCAGTAAGAGATAGTGGGATAAACTATTTAGGTGGGATAATGAGGTGGCATGTGTGCATTTTGCGAGAATTAGAGATAGTGGGATAAACTATTTAGGTACTACTCGTAGTATATAGGATGTAGACTCCAATGATATTTACCATAGTACTACTAATAAAGTATATTAAAATGATAGAGAGAATTCATCCGTGGTGAAGTGCGTTTGAAAAGCTGTTGCTAACTAATGAATGTATTACTAAAAATGATCGTATATTTCATAATAACTTGTCGCCTTTACATTTTTCAAGATGCAACTGGTCAGCCAAAAACAGCATTAGGTTCCAGGATACAACTAACCTAAAAGTAAAGCAAACCCTGGAATCCTGGATGCCATAATACAGCTAGTGGTTCCTAACTGAAAGTAGCAATGGGCATATAGCATGCTCCTAGATCTCCCATAGTGATTTCAGCACTCTCGTGCACATCTACAATATTAATGCAAAGTGGCTTTGGCTAACTGAATTGCACCTAGCAGCATCTTGTTAAGCAACTTGGCACAGACCCATGCCACCAAACTGCAACAAGAGTCTCCCACAAGTTGAAGCTGCCGAAGAAGAAACTCCGAATCTACTAATGCAGGAGTAAATTAAACAGCAGTGGTGAAGTGCGTTTGCAAAGCACAAGTGCATTATTGAGGGGGAGCAATCACCAAAGCAAGCAACTCTGCAGAGCACAAGCGCATAAATTGAGGAGGAGCAGTCACTAAAGAACTCGGTGGATGCATACAGTATCTGGGGATTGAGCAGAAATCGGGTGGAGTTGTGAAATTTTACCTATATTTTTGCAACAAACCGCGATACTAATATATCATGCCTCAATTTGTCATCAGCTATATTATGTGCATTCGCCAAAAAAACAAACATCATGTTACTCTGTCCATTAGAGATGATAAGATGAGCTCTTGAATAGTACTAGCACATGACTAAGCATACAAAGAAGAAGTGGTAGCAGTGGTGGATGACATGACGATTGACAAGTTACAATTTAGAAGGAGCAATCGAATCCTAATCCCGGTGGGAAGTGCAGAATTTGCGTTGTTCGCTTTGCCGGCAAAATCTGCATTTTCCACCGCGCTTACTAGCAACAATTTCCTACTTACAGTTATAGGAGCACACTTGCAGTAGAATCTAGAGGACAGCGGCTACTTGTGAGCAGCTGTGGTGACATCGGCAGGGAGGTCCTTGACTCCGACCAGCACAATCTTCTCGTAGACGATGTCGGAGGAGGACGGGTGCATGGGGTACTCCACCGGCGCGACCGGGCGGCGCTTCCCCATGGAGTACCAGACGAAGAGCACGACGAATGTGAAGACGGCGCCGCACGCGGCAGCCAACAGCAGCGAAACCCAGGGGTAGCGGTTGCCAGGGGGGGCGCGGGGGAGGCGGTCTGGCGGCGGCGTGGTGAGCGATAAGCCGGTGGGATTGAGTGGCTGGGAGTGCATGAGGTAGGGAGGCCCGTGGTTGGCCCTGAAGGCCCAGCTGAAGAGGCTGCAGTTGGCGTGGGAGGAGGCGAATCCGGCGAGCATGGGCTTGCTGCTGCGGAGGAGGAGGGCGGAGTGGAGATGGAGCGGGTGGGAGAGCAGCGCGCGCGGCGGCTTGGGGAGGCGCGAGGCGGAGAGACGGACCTGGAGCGTGGCGGATGTGGCATTGTAGTCTATCCATGAATGCAGCTTTTTCGGGATGCCGCCGGGGGCGGTCTGGGCGGCCGTTTCACCGGCGAGGTCGATTTGGACTCGGATGTGGCTGGAGTCCGCGGCGGCGAAGACGACGGCGAGGGCGTTAACGGCGGGCGAGGGCGCGGCGGGCGTTAGGAAGAAGGCGATGGAGGCGGCGTGAGATTTGGGGCTAGGGTGGAGAGAGAAGGAGAAGTAGGTTGAGAAGCCGGCGGCGGCGGGGGCCAAGTGGATGGGTTTGTGGTACTGTACCCGGGCGCGCGGGGAGCGCATGGAGATGTCGCCGGCGGAGGTGGCGTTGGCGCCGGTGAGAGCGAGCTGCGCGATGGCGCCGTCGCCAGGGAAGAAATCAAGCGCGAAGGAGGAGGACTGGCGGGCCTCGCCGGACACGGACACGGCCACGGCGGCGGACGGCAGGAGCAGCAGGAGCAGCAGCAGGTGGAGCGGCATCGTTCCTCCTAGTCCTAGCACAGCGAGACTGGTGAGAGCTGTCGATCTTGCGTCGCCTGCTTGCTTGGCTTCTCACTGTCACCCTAGCTCATGTGGACTTCAAATTCCTTGCTTCGCCCAGGCCCAGATAGATAGATTTACAGTGGAGTAGATTGGCGAAAGGGGGCGTAGTGGGTGCTCTGCTGCCGGAGCTAGCTGGTCGCTCCTTTTGTTTTTGTTGGCTCGCTCGCTCGCTAGCTTTTTCCCTGTCGTCCCGTTGCTTTCTCTCTCTCTCTCATCACTTGTCACTCACTTGGGAGGCTCACCCATTCATTCATTCATTCATTAATGGGGAGGGGTGTGGGGCGCGTGTTCCACTAGTGCAGAAGCAGCAGCAGCGTGTCATTAATTAAGCTGCAGGATAGATGAGGAGGGGAGAGGGCAAAGCACAAACGCAAGAAACACAACAAGAGTCAGTCAGTGACATCCACCGGGAGTAAAATACACGCATCCGGCCTTCGGAAAAAAATAATACTGTACGCACACTCTTTTTTCGGTGGTCACCACCTCGTTTAATCACCCCTAGCCCCTCAAAAGAAAGAAAAGTGCGCCACACCACGCAGCACCATGGAGCTAAAAGCCGTGCCATCACCACCCTGCCGGCCTGCTACATCCCCGGCGAAATATCTAGTACTCTCATTTTTTGAATGCTCCCCATGCTCCAACTTCAAATTAATTAATTTTAAATGTTTTAAATAGATTTTAAAAAATATGCATGTTTACAAAAAATGTGATTACAACTCTTAAAAATTTCAGGTCCAAACTCTAAATGCACATTGAGAAAAAAAAAGTGCAATCTAGCATGAATAGTGTCATAAGAAGACAAAAGTAACATTTGACGCTATTCATATCTGAATTTGTCTTTTGTTTCTCAACGTACATTTCGAGTTTGGACGTGAAATTCTTAGAGGGTGTAGTCACATTCCTTTTGAACATTCACAAAAAAATTCAGAATTTTTGAGACATTTAAAATCGATGTTTTAAACTTGAAGCATAGGGAGCACCCAAGGATGGAAGCACCTTATATTTCCCCATCCCTCCTCTCTCTACCCCCAAAGCGATAGGTTACACGGTCTTACTCCAATGCACAACCCCAAATCGCCCGCTCGCGTCTGTTTAAGGGTAAATGGACACAAACCGTGGCCCAGCATATGAAGCAAGCAGACAAATGTCCGTTTTGACTCATCCGGCCCAAGTTTGGGCGCGTTTATGACGAAACGGACCTGTGCAGACGAAGCGCGACCGTGCCCTTGTCCGCCCCTGGCCCGCCCGTCGGTGACACAACCCCTTTTCTTCCTCCCCTTTCCTCGCTGCGCCCTCGGCCCCTCGCCATCGCCGCCGCCACGCCCGTCGTCCACCTTGCTTTGCTCATTGGTGGAACAACCCCTTTTCTACCTCCCTTGTCATCACTCTGCCCTCCGCCCGCGGTCGTCCACCTTGCTGCCTACCAACAGGCTCGACGTGCCCTTTCCGGCCGCGTCTCCACCACGACCGCAAGGTGTTCGACACTTTGCTCGCAAGGTATCATGGATAGCGGAGATGAGTATTTCTTTCACAACTTCATTTGTTCATCGGATGATTCGTCCTCGAACGATGAGCACATAGTGGTGGAAGCATTGGTCGTCCATGACCACATTAGTAGAATGCGACCTCGGTTTAGGGGATCAATCCCTGACCATGCTCCGTCCTTGAACCGCACTCTACAAACCACATCAATTTCGTCGCCGCTTCTGAATGAGGAGGCATGTGTTCAATCGTATTTGGGAAGGAGTGGTTGCATATTGAAAGAAATATGCCCTAGAGACAATAATAAAGTTGTTATTTATATTTCCTTATATCATGATAAATGTTTATTATTCATGCTAGAATTGTATTAACCGGAAACTTAGTACATGTCTGAATACATAGACAAACAGAGTGTCACTAGTATGCCTCTACTTGACTAGCTCGTTAAATCAAAGATGGTTATGTTTCCTAACCATAGACATGAGTTGTCATTTGATTAACGCGATCACATCATTGGAGAATAATGTGATTGACTTGACCCATTCCGTTAGCTTACCACTTGATCGTTTAATATGTTGCTATTGCTTTCTTCATGACTTATACATGTTCCTATGACTATGAGATTATGCAACTCCCGAATCTGGGAGGAACACTTTGTGTGGTACCAAAGCGTCCTAACGTAAGCTGGGTGATCATAAAGGTGCTCTACAGGTGTCTCCGATGG
This sequence comes from Aegilops bicornis, assembly GCA_021605145.1. Lineage (NCBI taxonomy): Eukaryota > Viridiplantae > Streptophyta > Magnoliopsida > Poales > Poaceae > Aegilops > Aegilops bicornis. The sequence goes on along the minus strand of JAHIAL010000021.1, from coordinate 2,367,401 downwards.
TACTTGTTCAGTTGGCATAGATCAAGATTAGGATTTGTCACTCCGATTGTCGGAGAGGTATCTCTGGGCCCTCTCGGTAATGCACATCACTATAAGCCTTGCAAGTAATGTGACTAATGAGTTAGTTGCGGGATGATGCATTACGGAACGAGTAAATAGACTTGCCGGTAACGAGATTGAACTAGGTATTGAGATACCGACGATCGAATCTCGGGCAAGTAACATACCGATGACAAAGGGAACAACGCATTATATTGTTATGCGTCTTGACCGATAAAGATCTTCGTAGAATATGTAGGAACCAATATGAGCATCCAGGTTACGCTATTGGTTATTGGCCAGGAGATGAGTCTCGGTCATGTCTACATAGTTCTCGAACCGTAGGGTCACTTACGCTTAACGTTCGGTGACGATCAGTATTATGAGTTTATGTGTTTTGATGTACCGAAGGTAGTTTGGAGTCCTGGATGTGATCACGGACATGACGAGGAGTCTCGAAATGGTCGAGACATGAAGATTGATATATTGCACAGCTATATTCGGACACCAGAAGTGTTCCGGGTGATTTCGGAGAAAACCGGAGTGTCGGGAGGTTCTGGAACCCCCCGAGAACTACTGGGCCTCATGGGCCTGAGAGGAGAGAGAGAGAGACGGCCGGCCCGGGCAGGCCACGCGCCCCCTCCCCCTCCGGTTCGACTTGGACTAGGGAAGGGGGGGCGCCCCCCTTTCCTTCTCCCTCTCCTCCTTCCTTTCCCCCTCCTAGTAGGAGTAGGAAAGGGGAGTCCTACTCCTACTAGGAGAAGGACTCCTCCTCTCCTAGCGCGCCCCAAGGGTCGGCCGGACTCCCCCCTTGCTCCTTTATATACGGGGGCAGGGGCACCCTAGGACACACAAGTTGATTGTTCCAAGCCGTGTGCGGTGCCCCCCTCCACCATATTCCACCTCGGCCATATCGTTCCAGTGCTTAGGCGAAGCCCTCATCAACACCGTCATCACGCCGTCATGCTGACGAAGCTCTCCCTTGAAGCTCTACTGGATCGTGAGTTCGTGGGACGTCACCAAGCCCGAGCGATGTGCAGATCGCTGGAGGTGCCGTGACGTTCCGGTACTAGGATCGGTCGATCGATCATGAAGGCGTCACGACTACATCAACCGCGTTGTCCTGGCAACGCTTCCGCTTACGGCCCACGAGATGCGGTAATGAGACAACACTCTCCCCTCTCGTTGCTATGCATCACCATGAACTTGCTTGTGTGTAAGATTTTTTTTTGAAATTACTCGTTCCCCAGCGGTGGCATCCGAGCGGGTTTATGCGTAGATGTTATATGCACGAGTAGAACACAAGTGAGTTGTGGGCGATGCTAGTCATACTGCTTACCATCATGTCATACTTTGATTCGGTGGTATTGTTGGATGAAGCGGCCCGGACCGACATTACGCGTACGCTTACGCGAGACTGGTTCTACCGACGTGCTTCGCACACAGGTGGCTGGCGGGTGTCAGTTTCTCCAACTTTAGTTGAATCGAGTGTGGCTACGCCCGGTCCTTGTTGAAGGTTAAAACAGCACATACTTGACGAAATATCGTTGTGGTTTTGATGCATAGGTAAGAACGGTTCTTGCTCAGCCCGTAGCAGCCACGTAAAACTTGCAACAACAAAGTAGAGGACTTCTAACTTGTTTTTGCAGGGCATGTTGTGATGTGATATGGTCAAGACATGATGCTAAATTTTATTATATGAGATGATCATGTTTTGTAACGGAGTTATTGGCAACTGGCAGGAGCCATATGGTTGTCGCTTTATTGTATGAAATGCAATCGCCATGTAATCGCTTTACTTTATCACTAAGCGGTAGCGATAGTCGTAGAAGCAATAGTTAGCGAGATGAAAACGATGCTATGTTGGAGATCAAGGTGTCGCGCCGGTGACGATGGTGATCATGACGGTGCTTTGAAGATGGAGATCAAAGATACAAGATGATGATGACCATATCATATCACTTATATTGATTGCATGTGATGTTTATCCTTTATGCATCTTATTTTGCTTAGATCGGCTGTAGCATTATAAGATGATCTCGCACTAAATTTCAAGGTATAAGTGTTCTCCCTGAGTATGCACCGTTGTGACAGTTCGTCGTGCCGAGACACCACGTGATGATCGGGTGTGATAAGCTCTCACGTTCACATACAAGCGGGTGCAAGCCAGTTGTGCACACGCAGAAGACTCAGGTTAAACTTGACGAGCCTAGCATATGCAGATATGGCCTCGGAACACTAAGACTGAAAGGTCGAGTGTGAATCATATAGTAGATATGATCAAGATAGTGATGTTCACCATTGAAAACTACTCCATCTCACGTGATGATCGGACATGGTTTAGTTGATATGGATCACGTGATCACTTAGATGATTAGAGGAATGTCTATCTAAGTGTGAGTTCTTAAGTAATTTGATTAATTGAACTTTAATTTATCATGAACTTAGTACCTGATAGTATTTTGCAGGTCTATGTTGTTGTAGATAGATGGCCCGTCTTTGTTGTTCCGTTGAATTTTAATGCATTCCTAGAGAAAGCTAAGTTGAAAGATGATGGTAGCAACTACACGGACCGGGTCCATAACTTGAGGATTATCCTCATTGCCGCACGAAGAATTAAGTCTAGAAGCACCGCTTAGGTGCCAAACCCGCCGCAGGAGCAACTCCAGGATGTTATGAACGTCTCGCGAGCAAAACCCGAGGACTAGTCGATAGTTCAGCGTGCCATGCTTTCTACGGCTTAGAACCGGGACTTCAACGACGTTTTGAGCGTCATAGAGCATATGAGATGTTCCGGGAGTTGAAGTTAATATTTCAAGCAAATGCGGATTGAGAGATATGAAGTCTCCGATGAAGTTCTACAAGCTGTAAGATGGAGGAGAATAGTTACGTCGGTGAGCATATACTCAAAATGTCTGGGTATAACAATCACTTGATTCAACTTGGAGTTAATCTTCCTGATGATAGTGTCATTGACAGAATTCTTCAATCATTGCCACCAAGCTACAAGAGCTTCGTGATGAACTATAGCATGTAAGGGATGGATAAGACAATTCCCGAGCTCCTCGCAATGCTAAAGGCTGCGGAGGTAGAAATCAAGAAGCAGCATCAAGTGTTGATGGTCAACAAGACCACTAGTTTCAAGAAAAAGGGTAAAGGGAAGAAGGGGAAGTTCAAGAAGAACAGCAAGCAAGTTGCTGCTCAAGTGAAGAAGCCCAAGTCTGGACCTAAGCACGAGGCCAGTGCTTCTACTACAAAGGGACTGGTCCTTTGAAGCGGAACTCGCCCCAAGTATTTGGCGGATAAGAAGGATGGCAAGGTGAACAAAGGTATATGTGATATACATGTTATTGATGTGTACCTTACTAATGCTCGCATGATGAGTGCACAGTATTTGATCTTATACATTTGCTAATATTTGCAACTTCGAAAGCAGGGACTACGGATTAAGCGAAGATTGGCTAAGGGCGAGGTGGCGATCTTGGCGTGGGAAATTGTTCCAAAGTCGATGCGATCGCGGTCAAAGACGCTACCTCTACATCTACCTTCGGGATTAGTTTTAGACCTGAATAATTGTTATTTGGTGCGGCGTTGAGCATGAACATTATATCTGGATCTTGTTTGATGTGAGGCGGTTATTCATTTAAATCGAGAGAATAATGGTTGTTCTATTTATATGAGTAATATCTTTTATGGTCATGCACCCTTGAAGAGTGGTCTATTTATGTTGAATCTCGATATTAGTGATACACATATTCATAATATTGAAGCCAAAAGATGCAGAGTTAATAATGATAGTGCAACTTATTTGTGGCACTGCCTTTTAGGTCATATTGGTATAAAGCGCATGAAGAAACTCCATTCTGATGGACTTTTGGAATCACTTGGTACTTGCGAACCATGCCTCATGGGCAAGATGACTAAAACACCGTTCTAAGGAACAATGGAGCGAGCAAATGTATTTGTTGGAAATCATACATCTTGATGTATGTGGTGCGATGAATGTTGAGGCTCATGGCGGGTATCGTTATTTTCTCACCTTCACAGGATGGTTTGAGCGAGATATGGGTATATCTACTTAATGAGCCATAAATGCAGAAACATTTGAAAAGTTCAAAGAATTTCAGAGTGAAGTGGAAAATCATCGTAACAAGAAAATAAAATTTCTACGATCTGATCGTGGAGGAGAATATTTGAGTTCTGAGTTTGGTCTTCATTTGAAACAATGCGGAATAGTTTCGCAACTCACGCCACCGGAACACCACAGCGTAATGGTGTGTCCGAGCGTCAGAATGTCGTGCTTTACTAGATATGGTGTGATCTATGATGTCTCTTCTTGATTCTTTGCTATAGTTTTGGGGTTATGGTTTAGAGACGGTTGCATTCACGTTAAATAGGGCACCATCTAAATCCGTTGAGACGATACCTTATGAACTGTGGTTTGGCAAGAAACCAAAGGTGTCATTTCTTAAAGTTTGGGGCTGCGATGCTTATGTGAAAAAGCTTCAACCTGATAAGCTCGAACCCAAATCAGAGAAATGTGTCTTCATAGGATACCCAAAGGAGGCATTGGGTACACCTTCTATCACAGATCCAAAGGCAAGACATTCGTTGCTAAGAATGGATCCTTTCTAGAGAAGGAGTTTCTCTCGAAAGAAGTGAGTGGGAGGAAAGTAGAACTTGATGGGGTTCTTGTACCTACTCCCTTATTGGAAAGTAGTTCATCACGTAAATTTGTTCTGTGACTCCTACACCAATTAGTGAGGGAAGCTAATGATGATGATCATGTAACTTCGGATCAAGTTACTACCGAACCTCGTGGAGTCACCGGAGTAAGATCCGCACGCGAGTGGTACGATAATCCTGATACGGAGGTCATGTTACTTGACCATGGCAGAACCTACGAACTATGAGGAAGCGATGATGAGCCCAGATTCGGTGAAATGGCTTGAGGCCATGAAATGCGAGATGGGATCCATGTATGAGAACAAAGTGTGGACTTTGGTTGACTTGCCGATGATCGGCAAGCCATCGAGAATAAATGGATCTTCAAGAAGAAGACTGGCCAGCGGTAATGTTCTTGTCTACAAAGCTTGACTTGTTGCGAAAGGTTTTCGACAAATTCAAGGAGTTGACTCTGACGAGACCTTCTCACCCGTAGCGATGCTTAAGTACGTCCAGAATCATGTTAGCAATTGCCGCATTTTATGATTATGAAATTTGGCAAATGGATGTAAACTCTTTGCATTCTGAATGGATTTCTAGAAGAAGAGTTGTATATGATGCAACTGAAGGTTTTATCGATCGAAAGGATGCTAACAAAGTGTGCAAGCTCCAGTGATCCATTTATGAATTTGGTGCAAGCATCTCGAGTTGGAATAAACGTTTTGATAGTGTGATCAAAGCATATGGTTTTATACAGACTTTTGGAGAAGCCTGTATTTACAAGAAAGTGAGGGGAGCTCTGTAGCATTTCTAATATTATATGTGGATGACATATTGTTGATTGGAAATGATATAGAATTTCTGGATAGCATAAAAGGATACTTGAACAAGAGTTTTTCAATGAAAGACCTCGGTGAAGCTGCTCATATATTAGGCATCGAGATCTATAGAGATATATCAAGATGCTTAATTGGACTTTCACAAAGCACATACCTTGATAAAGTTTTGAAGAAGTTCAAAATGGATCAAGCAAAGAAAGGGTTCTTGCCTGTGTTACAAGGTGTGAAGTTGAGTCAGACTCAATGCGGAATACTGCGAGAACATAGAGGAAAATGAAAAGTGTTCCCTATGCTTGACCATAGGCTCTATCATGTATGCAATGTTGTGTACCAGACCTGATGTGTGCCTTGCTATTAGTTTAGCGGGGAGGTAACAAAGTAATCGAGGTGGATCATTGGACATCGGTCGAGAACAAGCTGAAATACGAAAAGGACTAAGGATATGTTTCTCGTTTATGGAGGTGACAAAGAGCTTGTAAATGGCAGTTACGTTGATGCAAGCTTTGACCTTTGATCCGGATGACTCTAAGTCACAAACCGGATACGTGTTTATATTGAGCAGTGGAGCTGTCGGTTGGTGCGATTCTAAGCAAAGCGTCATGGCGGGATCTACGTGTGAAGCGAGTACATATTGCTTCGGAAGCAGCAAATTAAGGAGTGCGGATGAAGGAGTTCATATCCGATCTAGGTGTCATACCTAGTGCATCGGTCCAATGAACATCTTTGTGACAATCTTTGGTGCAATTGCCTTGGCAAAGGAATCCAGATTTCACAAGAGAACCAAGCACATCAAGAGATGCTTCAATTCCATCCGCGATCAGGTCAAGGAGGAGACATAGAGATTTGCAAGATACATACAGTTTGAATGTTGCAGACCGTTGACTAAGCCTCTCTCACGAGCAAAACATGATCGGCACCAATACTCCATGGGTGTTAGAATCATTCTTGTGTAATCTAGATTATTGACTCTAGTGCAAGTGGGAGGCGGAAGGAAATATGCCCTAGAGGCAAAAATAAAGTTGTTATTTATATTTCCTTATATCATGATAAATGTTTATTATTCATACTAGAATTGTATTAGCCGGAAACTTAGTACATGTGTGAATACATAGACAAACAGAGTGTCACTAGTATCCCTCTACTTGACTAGCTCGTTAAATCAAAGATGGTTATGTTTCCTAACCATAGACATGAGTTGTCATTTGATTAAAGGGATCACATCATTGGCGAATAATGTGATTGACTTGACCCATTCCGTTAGCTTAGCATTTGATCGTTTAGTATGTTGCTATTGCTTTCTTCATGACTTATACATGTTCCTATGTCTACGAGATTATGCAACCCCCGAATACCGGAGGAACACTTTGTGTGCTACCAAACGTCACAACGTAACTGGGTGATCAAAAAGGTGCTCTACAGGTGTCTCCGGTGGTACTTGTTGAGTTGGCATAGATCGAGATTAGGATTTGTCACTCTGATTGTCAGAGAGGTATCTTTGGGCCCTCTCGGTAATGCACATCACCATAAGCCTTGCAAGCAAAGTGACTAATGAGCTAGTTGCGGGATGATGCATTACGGAACGAGTAAATAGACTTTCCTGTAACGAGATTGAACTAGGTACTGAGATACCGACGATCGAATCTCGGGCAAGTAACATACCGATGACAAAGGGAACAACGTATATTGTTATGCGGCTTGACCGATAAAGATCTTCGTAGAATATGTAGGAACCAATGTGAGGATCCAAGTTCCGCTATTGGCTATTGATCGGAGATGAGTCTCGGTCATGTCTACATAGTTCTCGAACCCATAGGGTCCGCACGCTTAACGTTCGATGACGATTGGTATTATGAGTTTATCTGTTTTGATGTACCGAAGGTAGTTCGGAGTCCCGGATGTGATTCGGACATGACGAGGAGTCTCGAAATGGTCGAGACATAAAGATTGATATATTGGACGGCTATATTCGGACACCGGAAGTGTTTCGGGTGATTTCGGAGAAAACCGGAGTGCCGAAGGTTCTTAGGAACCCGGGAGAACTAATGGGCCTCATGGGCCTTAGTGGAGAGAGAGAGGGCGGCCGGGGCAGGCCGCCCCCCTCCTTCTTGTCCGGGTGGACTAGGGAAGGGGGGGGGGCGGCGCCCCCCTTTCCTTCTACCTCTCCTCCTTCCTTTCCCCCTCCTAGTAGGAGTAGGAAAGGGGAGTCCTACTCCTACTAGGAGGAGGACTCCTCTCCTGGCACGCCCCAAGGGCCGGCCGGCCTTCCCCTTGCTCCTTTATATACGGGGGCAGGGGGGCACCCTAGGACACAGAAGTTGATTGTTCCAAGCCGTGTGCGGTGCCCCCTCCACCATGTTCCACCTCGGTCATATCATTGCAGTGCTTAGGCGAAGCCCTCATCAACCCCCTCATCACGCCATTGTCTTGTGAAGCTCTCCCTCGAGCTCTCTTTGGATCGTGATTTAGGTGGGGCGTCACCAGGGCCGAGCGATGTGCGAGATCGCGGAGGTGCCGTACGTTCGGTATTAGGATCGGTCGATCGTGAAGACGTACGACTACATCAACCACTTTGTCATAACGCTTCCGCTTATGGTCTACAAGGGTACGTAGACAACACTCTCCCCTCTCGTTGCTATGCATCACCATGATCTTGCGTGTGCGTAGGAATTTTTTTGAAATTACTACGTTCCCCAACACATATGACCCATACTTTGAATGCAAAGAGGATGCCCTTGGCAAGCTTGTCTTCTCTTCTTACCAGAAATGCAATGCGGCTATTTGCATGCTTGCATATGGAATTGCCAGTGATCTTGTGGATGAGTATGTGTGTATGAGTGAGTCCACATGTCTCCTCTCAATGTATAGTTTCTGCAAGGCCATGGTGGAAGTGTTCGGTCCTGAATACCTGAGAGAACCAAATGTCGCTGATACAAAGATGTTGTTGATGATTAATGCCGAGAGGGGCTTTCCGGGCATGCTTGGTAGTATCGATTGTATGTGCTGGATGTGGAAGAACTATCCATCTGCTTGGTAGGGGAGTACAAGGGACATGCGAAAGGTGCCACTGTCATACTTGAAGCTGTGGCTTCACAAGAACTGTGGATATGGCATTCTTTCTTCGACATGGCTGGTTCTCACAATGATATTAGCGTTCTTCAGCATTCTCCAGTGTTTGCAAGGCTTGCATGAGGCCACTGCCCGGAGGGCAACTTTGAGATCAATGGCCACCATTACAACACGGGATATTACCTAGCTGATGGTATCGATCCCCAGTGGTCCAATTTTGTGAAGACCATACCCAATCCGTAAGAAGAGAAGAGATAGAGGTTTGCCCAAATGCAGGAGAGTGCTAGGAAAGATGTGGAGCGTGGATTTGGTGTGCTTCAGTCTTGATGGAGTATTGTTTGAAACCCTGCATTGGCATGGACCACTCAGAAGCTTTGGGAGGTGATGACTGCTTGTGTAATCATGCACAACATGATCATTGAGGATGAGCGTGATGACAGCATCTATGACCAAGGGTTTGATTTCCAGGGTGAGAATGTTGAGCCTGAGCACCCACCTCCTGCAACCTTTGAACAGTTTGTCCAATTTCATCGTGAGATGCGTGATCGAAACACTCATACGTAGCTGCAAGATGACTTGGTTGAGCACATAGGGATCACATTGGCAATCGGTAGATCTATCGGTTTAGTCTCTTTTAGGTATTGCAAAAACTTTGAGTGGTTTTGTAAGACTATTTGATATTTTTAAAATTTTAATTTGATTGTAATGAAAGACTATTTTGAACATGTTGTTATGTTTGATTTAAACTATTTTTGCTATGCTTGATTTTATTGTACTTGGCCTCCTGCGGACGAGATGGGGCAGAAGATGTGGCCGTGCATTGGGCGCCCGACCGGCGCAAACACAAATTTGGCCGGACACGGCCCCATTGTCACCTCCAAGCGGATGAAATCCGGACAAAACAGAGCGTCCATTTGGGGTCGATGCGTTGGAGTTTCCTTAGAGCAACTCGGCGCCGCAACTAAGCGGACTTGGCGCTTTGTTTGTTTTAAATCCATTTGGGTCGAGAAAATGACGTACCGTCCACTTTTTGATTTGGGTCGTCAGGCGTGCCCAACGGAAGGCATACCCGTTTTCACCCACGTAGCCGAATCAAAGGTAATGAAGGGTAATTATACATAAATGGTCGGTAAACCGTCGGCCAAAGTCCACTTAAACATAATTAAACATTAAAAAAACTCTGAAAGCCCGCACGCTGCCCTAGTAGACCGCCTTGCCCTTGCCCTCGCCGGCGTCGTCGCCACCGGTGAGGTCAATGAAGACGGGAGGCGGCCCAGCCCAACCGAATGCGGCTTAATAGGCCGCTAGGGCAGCCTCTCCTCCGGCGTGCACCTTTCTGACGGCGCATAGCGGCAAGGCGGGCGCGCTCCTCCTCATCCTCCTCCTCCTCAAGCCATAGTGCCTCCTCGTTGTGGCGCAGCAACTGCTCCCGGCGCATTTGCCGCTCACCGTCGGCGAGCCAATGCGCCTTCCAGCGCTCAAGGTGGATCGCCTCCTCTTCCGTGGGCGTAGTAGTAGGGAGGCGCGCTCACCCACTCGCAAAGCTGGCCGGTCCATGAATAGGACTCCTCGGGCCAAGTGGGGGGCGGTCGTGACCGCTTCCGCATGGGCGTTGGCTCGCGCTCCAGCTCCGGCTTGGTCTTGGGCTCGACGAGGGGCGGCGCCGGGGGCGGTGGCAAGACGAGTAGGGGCACGTAGATGGAGTCCCCCTTCGCGGACAAGGCAAGGGTGTGCTCCAGCCCATCCCAACGGGTGTCCTCCTCGAGCCGGCTCGCCTCCAGCGTGTGCTGCAGGGGCCTTCTCGAGGGCGGCTTGGTACTCCGCCTCCGCCTCCTCATCCTCCGGCAATACCTGCGGGGGCGGCGGTAGAACGTCATGGTCGATGTGGACGCCACGACGACACTCCTCCTTGTGCTCTAGCGCAAACCAGCGCTCCCCGTTGGGGGAATCTGGCGCGTAGGCACGCATGGCGTGTTGCTCCGGCCTAAGGAGCTCGCGCCGCCGGAGAACCTCCTCCACGTGCGCCCCCGCGCGGACCGCGGCGCCGCCGGGATGGGGATGCGCTACGGGTCTAGATGCCAGCCGTGCGACAAGTTCATATCCGAGTACTGCTGGGGTTGGCGGTACTCCCAGTGCCACCGCGCCTGGTGGACTGGGATGTATAGCCGCTTTCGCTCCTGCGGTGGTGTGCCGCGTCTAGTCGGCGGCGGTGGAGGAGGGAGCCCGCGGGAGGAGCTCGCCCCGGCGCTGAACCTCCCCTTTCCCTCCCATTCCCGCTGAAGAAGCCCGCACTTTGCTAAGGTTTTGGGCGGGCTGGCTAGCTAGGATTTTGTGGCCGCTAGCGAGGGAGTAAAGGTGATCAGATGTGGAGTGGAAGTGAATGAGGCCAACTCCACCACACGCGTCCATTAAAAAGGACGGGCACACGACCCTTCTACACACTGCCAGGCAGGCCCTCGGTAGGTGGCCGCGTTAATTACGACCGCTTGGGATGGTTGGCTGGCGGACATGTAGGGCCGCAGCGGACACCAAAGTGACGCGCGGCGCGTCCGCTTTGTTGTCGCGCCAATGCATTTAAGGTCAAATTTGGGTCTGAAATGCATCAGTGCGGACACGAAGCGGACGCATTTTGTGTTTGGGACGGTGCATGGGGCCGGTGTTTTGTTCCGGAGCGATTCAAACGAACTGGACATACGAAATAGATCGCCTGGTTGGAGTTGCTCTTAGAGGAGGCGTCTACAGCCGTTCTTTGGCGTGAATATCCCTCGGATGAATCTGCTACCATGGACTAGTAACCTGCTGAATCGTGAGTTTATAAACAGGGACGATGCGGCTGTAATTATTTCAGTCATATGGACGGTTTGGGGCAGTAGGAACAAATATACACATAGAGAGTTGCAATACCAACCGATTAAATCTATGAAAATCATACGATAGCTGATTAGAGCTCTAGATGTGCGTGCGAAGACACCTGTGTCACAACAACAGCAACTGTTCTGTAAACCACGTACTCTGGGTTATGTAAAGATAATTAGTACATATGTTGCTTTGGATGTGATAAATAGGAATGCAGGAGCGCCCTTGGTGGTGGGAGGTCATGATGGGTCCTTTGTGGCCGCAAGATTCACTAATCACAAGGGCATAACCAGCCCTTTTGTTGGTGAAGCATTAGCTTGCCGAGATGCAATGATTTTAGCTATGGAACAAACAAGGGTGAAGCAAGATCGAAACTGAAACAGACTGTCAAAACTTTGCGGAAGATTGGAAGGAACGGAGGGATCGAAATTGAAACAGACTGTCAAAACTTTGCGGAAGATTGGAAGGAACGGAGGGACCGGTCTGAGAGCATCTACATCCGTGCGCTCCAAATCGCCCTCAAATGACCAGACGAGCTGACCGATCACAAGAAATCAACCCAGCAGGACGTCTTAAACGAGACTCAAACGCCCGAGCTGACCGGCACCCCTCATATCCAGCCCAACTCCAAGGCGAGTATGGGGGGCCCGGGCACGCCCGGGCGCGTTCGCCTGACAAGCCCGGTCCACCACCGACCCCGTGGCCGTCCCACAAAAAACCCATCTGGCTTCGACCTTCGAACCCTAGCTCATTCCGCTCACCTCTCGCTTCGTCCTGTCCACTCCCTCCCACATTTCAATCCAATCCAGAGCAATGTCGAGCTCCGACAGCGATTCTGGCTCCGACCTCAACTACGATAAGGAGTTGGACCTCCGCATTGCCTTGAAACGGTCCAAGATGAACACCGGGAGCAGCTCCAGATCTGCAGTGTCGCAGCAGCTCCAGCGCCGGTGCAGGCGACGCCGGGCTGGACCCTCCCGGTCCGCAGGTTTCGGCTCCGAGAGGACAAAGGCAGCCCCCACCGCCCATGTGTCGCCCCTTCCCCGCTGGCCGCTTCCAAGACGGGCCGCAGACGCGTGTTAGTCCTCGCGCCGGCCCACACGCGCTCTCCGAAAACGGAGGCGCACGCCACCCGCCGTGAGAGGCAGCGGGCAAGGGAGAGGTAAGCGCCGGAATGGTCCAAGCGCCGTCACCACAGGATCTCAGCGGAACCGCGAGACGGCGACTCCCTCGCATGGAGTCTTTGTCGGTCGCTCACGGCAGCCGAAGCAGACGCCCGCTGCCTCTGGCGGAAGAAACGCAATAGCCCTCCGGCTAGCCATAGAGCGATCGGGCGGGATGCAAAGGACGCAATGACGCAGGCGGCTCGGCTCGCCAAGCTGAAGCGGAAGCAGGATAAGGCCATCCGTTGGATGAAGGGGTTGATCTCCATGTCCTCCGACTCCGACGACGGCGACGACGACAACTCCACCTCCTTCGGCGGCGACCAAGATCCTCTACCAGCCGCAGACGCCTACAGCTGCGCCGGCGACCGAAAGGGCAAAGGCCTGCTGCGAGTGGTGATCCCACACCTCCTCTTATGTTTATATCGTTTTTAGTTGTTGATGTTTAAGAACTTGTCCAGCGACAAAATCAGATGATCTTTTGGATGATGTCAAGCTCATTTAATGTCTGTTTGTAGCCAATTTTGTTGCCCGATCATTGATCACGTAGAATAGCTCACATTGCATGTATAGTATGGATATAGGATCTTTGGATATAGATACTGTGAGGATAGGAAGAGCGCAATATGAGGCGTGCACAGTCCTTTGTCTGTGAATGACGGCGCTCGGGCATGTTCGCTGATGTTTGAGGGGCCAAATCTACCAATCACGGCTGTAGATGCTCTGAAGGATGTCCATTTTAAGAGAGATCCAGACTTATCTCTCGTTTTTCTAGGATGTTGAACTAAAGTTCAGAAGAAGAGAAGCAAATGAGGTGGCCCACAAGCTAGCTAGACATGCTATGAGTTCTCGCATGGAAGATGTAACTTATAGTTCTATTCCTGTTTTCTTGACTGACATTTTGCACTCAGACAATGTACGGTAGATGAATGAATAAAAATGCTCTAAGAGGCGCTGTACCGAAAAAGAGAGCGTCTACAGTGGCGAACACCAAATCCGGCATGTCAAATGCCACGTTGGCACACATCTCATTTTTTTCTTTGCACAATCGGATATCTCAATTAGCAAACCTCAAATCCATGCAAACATAAATCGTGTGGCTACTACATCAGCACATGCCATCAAACTATCAAAATTGGCATGTTCTACCTACATACTCCACTGCTGCCCTTGCCCTTCCCGGTGCCCTTGCCATCTTTCTCGCGGAAGTAGCGCTCGGAAATGCGAAATGAATCAAGCCAGATCTGCTCATCGTCGGAGTTGTCTGACCCGACGTTGTCCTCCTTCTCCTCTTTGGGAGGAAGTCCAGCCATGGCATGAACTGCCCGATTTTGCTCTCAAGCGAGAGCTCGCATGTTCCTCCACTGTTGTTTCTTTAGAACGCAGGCATAAATGACTTCATCATGTTTGGCAGCGTGCCTCCGCCTCCGCCATGTAGGCAGCGAGGCAGACCTCGGCCACCCTCATACTCCCCTTTCCATGGCGGGCACGCCGATGGCCTGCAAATGCACATGCTTTAGTTGTAGCTTTTTTGAAGTAAGAGTATCGATCCCATAGGGAGCACATGAATCAGCCTTTTGTCTCTTGTAAGGTCCAAGTAGCGATTGCACATGAGTTAAATGAAATCGAGCAATAGTCATATGGGTCAAAGTGATGTAGCAAATGGAAAAGTAAAGTACTAAAATAAAATAAAGTAACAAAAGACGTGGATCAAAGTGTTGAAATCGATAGGACTAAGGCCAAGGAGATTCTGGATTCCCCACTAGTGTGCATCTATAGTGGTGCCTAGCCACAATGCTACGTCAGATTCCTAAGCCACTTTATATGTTTCTATTTGTCGGTGGAGCCAGTACAGATACGTGCATACACGCAATAGCCCCGTATCACATACGCCACCATCGTTCTTCCCCACTATGGTTACCAAATTGTGATTAAGGGGGGAAAGGTCCCCGTGGACGCAACCTATAGGTGGTCTCCATTTATCCCTTGCTGCAAAGATCCGGGGCGAGGGGAGATAGACTATCATGACCCGGTCATTAATAGGGGCCCCGAATCTCCGCGCTTACTGTGGCAGTCCCTAGATCAATAGATGACACACACAGTCGACGATGAAATACCAAGAATACATCACATGTCATAGTATTACATGGTAGATCCAGTGCTTTTCTATACACACTTGCTTAGCTCATGGGCTAGCTTACATTACATGCAGCGGAGATAATGTTCTAGTCTTGTGGCGTCCATCCACTCATCGGAAAAAGTTGAGCATAGCATCGTAACCCTACTTCGTACCTTTCCTTCGATACGGAAAACCTGCATCATGATATGTTGCAGCCACAAGGGTCAATACATTGAATATATTAGTAAGCTTCACCAGATTGGCTTGTTGGAACATTTAACATGCAATTTGGTGTGGCTGGGTTTTCTTTTGTGCGAAGAAAATAGTTTTCCTACTTTTGTAATAGTGGTCTACTCTAATAGTTGGACATACCATATCACACGGTAGTCCTAGACAAATCGTATCACGCGACCATCCAAAATATAAGCATTTGAGCATGTGGGCCTCCGCATCGCACGGTTGCCCCAAGCCTATCTCCAGAGACCCTGGTACCCCCAGTCCTATGAGCAAAGATATTTCAGTAGGTGTGAGCTTATACAAATCAAGTCTTCTATATAAAGAGAAAGGCATAACACTAACACCGGCTCCAAAATCACATTAAACAGTTTTAACATAACTTCTTTCAATGGAGCATGGTATAGTGGGTATTCCTGGATCTCCTAGCTTCTTAGGTACTTCACCCTTAAAAGAATAATTTGCAAGCATGATGGGAATTTCAGCTTCGGATATCTTTCTTTTATTAGTGACAATATCTTTCATATACTTAGCATATGGATACATTTTCAAAATATCAGTCAAGCGAGTGCGCAAAAAGACAGGTCTAAGCATTTCAACAAAGCACTTAAAATCCTCCTCATCCTTATTTTTCGGAGGCATAGTAGGAAAAGGCATGGGTTTCTGAACCCATGGTTCTCTTTCTTTACCATGTTTACTAGCAATGAAATCTATTTTATCATATCTTATATTTTTAGGAGATGGATTATCAAGATCAACAACAGGTTCTATTTCTACACTATTATCAGGTTCTTTATTATTATCTAGTTGAGCATCAACATGAACATCATCATTATCATTATCACTAGGTAGATGTTCATTACTAGATTGTGTCTCAGCATCGGAAATAGAAACATCATTATGATTCTCATAAATTTTTTCTACCTCGGGTTTTGTCGATTACGGGAACAGGGGTACCCAGACTTGCACTGTGACCCATGGCGTGACTCCATCGACGGACTGGAATGGCCCATCTACAACAACAACAAGACAAGACCCTCGCGAGGCGGGCGACATCAAGACCTCCGGAGGGAGCGGCCTCCCCAGGCTGCTCCTGAGGAGCGGAGATTCGATGTAGGTGCCCAACCTCCTAAGGTTGCGATGACGCAAGCCATGACGACCAAGGCCAGGCGGGCGGAGAGGAGACTGTTTCCTCTTTGGTGCTAAGGAGGCAAGTGCAGGTGCGGGGTCCCAAGGAATCAGGCAACGGTTTCCATTCCCGTGCAACAAGATCAAGACCGCCAGGACGAATGTCATCACCGAGCCCACTGCACACGACCAGAAGCTTTGCACGCGAAGACCACCTTTCATCAGGATAAGATGTACTACTTGTCCCCTTTCAAATTGGCCACTGTGGGATCCCTTCACTACAAAAAAGGCACATCTGTGACATTTTGGGCCGAACGAAATTTTTTCTGTCATGCATATGACACTTCTATGACGATAATTGTGACAAAACCCGGTATCATCATAGATGTGGTGGGCTCCTACTTCTATGACAAAAAATCATGACAGAAAATGGGCTCTTTAAGTCTGGGGCGGGCAGAGACGCTGTTGCATGACATTCTTTGGGCCGTCCATGACGGAAAAACCGTGGTAGAAGCAAGAGCGAGGAAAATATCGGGAGTTCCGCTTACGGTGGGTGGTCGGGGCGGCGATGCGCGTTTCTCGTCTGCGTCTGCAGCGTGGAGTGCGGCGTTGGGCTCTAACTGAACCCGAGCGAGGTGTTTACCCTCACGAACCCAAGCGATTGCTGCGGGCTTACGCGTTCATCGAACCCGGAAGCGATCGATTGATCCTGGTCATTAAGCGAACCCGATCGAGCAATTCGCCGCTCTCGCTGGCTGAAGCCGATCAAACCTGCTGCCTCTTGATGAACAATGATCGATGTTGTTGGGGGGGGGGGGGGTTGGATGAACAGTTCCTGGTGGGGGTTGGATGAACAGGACCCCGTGGTAGTAGAAGCCGTTGCCGCTGGATGAACAGGACCCCGATCGATCGAGCCGGTTGGGGGTGGATGAACAGGACCCCATGGAGGGCTGGATGAACAGGACCTCGTGGAGGGCTGGTTGAACTGTAGCCGGTGGAGGGCTGGATGAACAGTAGCCCGTGGAGGGGTGGTTGACCAGGACCCCATGGAGAGGGTTAGTTGAGCGATGGCGGTGGAGGAGCGGTGGAGAATTTGGATGAACAGGAGCCCATGGATGAGCGATGGGCTGGTGGAGGCGGGAGGGAGACGCCGTGGATGAATAGTCGCGGTGGAGGCTGGAGGAGGTCGACGGTGGATGAGCGATGGCTTCGTGGAGGCGATCAGCGGTGGAGATGAGCAGTGGCAGTGGAGTCCGTTTCTGGTATGCCACACCCCTCCCGATGAACAGGAACCCCGTTTCGATCGTAGCGCTCCAACACAAATCTGTTTCCTCCGTTTTCCGGCACGCCACACCCCTCTTGATTAACAGGACCCCGTTTCGACCGTAGGAGGTACAAGAGAAGTTCGTTTCCTCCGTCTTGCGGTACGCCATGATGTCGCTTGAAGCTGCGTCGGTATTTCCCCGAAGACGAAGGGATGATGCGACAAAGGTGGCGGTAGGTATTCCCCTCGAATATGAAACCAAGGTTATCGAACCAGTAGGAGAACCAAGCAACACAACGTAAACAACCCCTGCACACAAATAACAACACCTCGCAACCCGACGTGTTAAAGGGGTTGTCAATCCCTTTCGGGTAACGGCGCCAGAGACGGCGTGCGGACAGGATAAAGTTGTAATAGATTGAATAAATAGATCACAAATAAAATAAAGCACATCAAAGTATTTTTGTATTTTTGGTTTAATAGATCTGAAAATAAATGCAAGGAAAAAGTAGATCGCAAAGGCAAATATGAGAAAGAAGACCCGGGGGCCGTAGATTTCACTAGTGGCTTCTCTCAAGAAAAAATAGCAAACAGTGGGTAAACAAATTATTGTTGGGCAATTGATAGAACTTCAAATAATTATGGCGATATCCATGCAATGATCATTATAGAGGCATCACGTCCAAGATTAGTAGACCGACTCACGCATCTACTACTATTACTCCACACATCGAGCAGCTATCCAGCATGCATCTAGTGTATTAAGTTCATGGAGAAACAGAGTAATGCAATAAGAACGATGACATGATGTAGACAAGATCTATCTATGTAGAGATAGACCCCATCGTTTTATCCTTAGTAGCAACGATACATACGTGTCGGTTCCCTTTCTGTCACTGGGATCAAGCACCATAAGATCGAACCCCCTACAAAGCACCTCTTCCCAATGCAAGATAAATAGATCAAGTTGGCCAAACAAAACCCAAATATCGGAGAAGAAATACGAGGCTATAAGTAATCATGCATATAAGAGATCAAAGAAACTCAAATAACTTTCATGGATATAAAGATATATAACTGATCATAAACTCGAAGTTCATCCGATCCCAACAAACACACGCAAAAGAGTTACATCATATGGATCTCCAAGAGACCATTGTATTTAGAATTCAGCGGGAGAGAGGAATCCATCTAGCTACTAACTACGGACCCGAAGGTCCACAAAGAACTACTCACGCATCATCGGAGAGGCACTAATGGAGGTGGTGAACCCCATCCGAGATGGTGTCTAGATCTGATCTGGTGGTTCTGGACTCTCTGGCATTTGGATGAATATTTCGTTGACACCCCTAGGGTTTCTGGAATATTGGGGTATTTATAGAGCAAAGAGGCGGTCCGAGGGGCACCCGAGGTGGGCACAACCCACCAGGGTGTGCCTGGGCCTCCTAGCGCGCCCTGGTGGGTTGTCCCTCCCTCGGGGCACCCCCAGGCGCAGCCAGGGCCCGTTGTCTTCCTTCTGGCCCATAAAAATTCTCCATGAAGTTTCGTGGCATTTGGACTCTGTCTGATATTGATTTCCTGCGATGTAAAAAACATGCAGAAAATAGCAACTGGCACTTGGCACTATGTCAATAGGTTAGTATCAAAAAATGATATAAAATGATTATAAAACATCCAAGACTGATAATATAACAACACTGAACAATCAAAAATTATAGATACGTTGGAGCGTATCGGCATCTAAGCTTAACTCCTACTAGTCCTCGAGTAGGTAAGTGATAAAGCAAAATTTTTGATGTGGAATGCTGCCTAACATGTCATATCATATTCTTTTCTTTATAGCATGGACAATTGGACTTTTATGTGATTCAAAGCAATAGTATAGTTTTGACATAATAATTTAGATACTCAAGCATGTCAACAAGCAACCATGTCTTTCAAAATATCAACGCTAAAATAAGTTATCCCTAGCCCATCATGCTCAACCATTCATCCTTTCATGAAGCACACTCGAATATTAGCTACACCCAATACTTAAGTATAATCATATTGCCTCCTAGTTGGTGCTTTTGTAAGAGAAGATGGAGACTCAAATTCAAAATAAAAATTGCATAAAGTAAAAGAAAGTCCCTTGGCAGAGGAGGAAGTAGGGATTTGTAGAGGTGCGAGAGCTCAAAGCAAAAATTAGAGATAAAAACATTTTGGGAGGTGTATCCATCCCACCAACAAAAATGACTCAGAGTTCCCAACACTTTCCATGCTAGATATGCCATAGGCAGTTCCCAAATAGAAAATAAAGTTTATTCCTTTTTCCACCATACTTTCACTTTCCATGGCTAGTCGTATCTACAGTTGCCCTCCATACCAACACTTTCCAAGGAATTTATTTATTTGACAACATAAAGTAAATTCATTTTTGCATTTCAGGACTGGGCATCCCTAAAAAATTTGCCTTACTCTCGTGCAATGACAAGTGAATAAACACTCATCGTGAGAATAACACATCCAGCATGGAAAAATATTAGCCACCCGTCACCGCTCCGCGAGCGAAACAAACACACAAATGAGAAGTTTATTTTGAAAATTAAAGATGGCACATGCAAATTTGCTTAGAATGGCAAAAGAATACCGCATATAGGTATATATAGTGGACTCATGTGGCAAAACTGGCTTAAAGGATTTTGGATGCATAAGTAGAGATCATACTTGGTGCAAAATGAAGGCTAGCAAAAGATTGAGAAGCGACCAACCAAGAAACGAATAATCTCATAAGCAAGCATTAAGCATAATTAACACCGAATAATGCACCATAAGTAGGATATAATTTCATTGCATGACTATTGACTTTCATACTTGCATAGGGAATCACAAACCTTAGCACCAATATACTTACTAAAGCATAATTACTCATCAACATAACTCACATATCACATCATCATATCTCAAAACTATTACTAAGAACCAAGTTTATTTTGTCCAATGCTTCATGAAAGTTTTTATTGTATCCTTCTTGGATATCTATCACTTTGGGACTAATTCTCATGTGTTGCTTTTCATAAGCTCAAACAAATATAAGTGAAGATCAAGAGCATAATTTTTTCTTCTTTCTCTCAAAATAATTTAAGTGAAGCAAGAGAGAATTTCTTGAAAATTTTACTAACTTTCAAATAAATATAAGTGAAGCAAGCGATCATTTCTTCAAAAATACTAAAGCACACCATGCTCAAAAAGATATAAGTGAAGCACTAGAGCAAGTCCATTGCTCATAAAAATTTAAGTGAAGCATAGAGAGCAATTCTAACAAGTCATGATATAATTTTGGCTCTCTCAAATAGATGTGTCCAGCAAGGATTGATGACTTAAAACACAAAATAAAACAATCAAAGACTCATATCATACAAGACGCTCCAAGGAAAACACATATCATGTGACGAATAAAAATATAGCTTCGAGTAAAATACCGATAGTAGTTGGAAGAAAGATGGGATGCCACTCGGGGGCATCCCAAGCTTAGTTGGTTGCTCATTTTTGGATAATAGCTTAGGATGCCGGGGCATCCCCAAGCTTAGGCTCTTCCATCCTTCCTTCATCCATCGTAAGATAACCCAAAACATGAAAACTTCAATCACACAAAACTCAACAAAACCTTCGTGAGATCCGTTAGTATAAGAAACCAAACCACTACTATAAGTACTGTATCAAAACAATTCATATTTTGTTTTTGTATTATATCTATTGTATACCAACTTTTCTATGGCAAAAACTCATCAAATAAAACCACAGAGCCATCAAAATAAGCACACAACACAAAGAAAACAGAATCTGTCAAAACAGAACAGTCCGTAGAAATCTGACTATTTTGAATACTTCTGTAACTCCAAAAATTCTGAAAAATAGGACGACCAGGGTAATTTTTATATTAATCTTCTGCAAAAACAATTGGCATTTTATCACGTTCTTGTGATTTTTAACAATTGTTTTCGTGAGTGCATAAGTTTGTATTTTTTTAGCAAGATCAAACAACTATCTCTCAAGAAGATCCTATAGGCTTTACTTGGCACAAACACTAATTAAAACACAAAAAACACAATCATACCAGTAGCATAATTTTGCAAACACACAAAAACAGAAAGCAAAAAGTGAAAATAAATTTTATTCATTGGGTTGCCTCCCAACAAGCGCTATAGTTTTATGCCCTTAGCTAGGCATAAAGCAAGGATCTAAGTATTGTCATCTTTGGTTCGAGATCCATAAGATGCCCTCAGGATTGATTCATAAGGTGGCTTAATTCTTGTTCTAGGAGAGTGTTACATACCTTTCCTCAAAGGAAATTAGAACTTAATATTGCCTTCTTTCATATCAATCATGGCACCAATAGTGCGTAAAAATGGTCTACCAAGAATAATTGGACAAGACGGATTGCAATCAATATAAAGAACAATAAAATCTATGGGAACATAATTCCCATTTGAAAGAATAAGAACATCATTAATTCTTCCCATAGGCTTTTTAATAGTAGAATCCGCCAAGTGCAAATTCAAAGAACATTCTAGTAAGACCAAGCACATCACATAAAGATTTCGGAATTGTGGAAACACTAGCACCCAAATCACACAAAGCAAAACACTCATAATTTTTAATCTTGACTTTGATAGTAGGTTCCCATTCATCATGCAATTTTCTAGGAATTGATACTTCTAATTCCAATTTTTCTTCAAAAAATTTCATCCTAGCATCAACGATATGTTTAGTAAAATCTTTGTTTTATTGATAGGTATGGGGTGAATTTATCATGGATTGCAACAAGGTAATACAATCAATCAAAGATCAACTATCATTATTAAAGTCTTTGTAATCCAAAAGAGTGGGTGCATCACTAGTTAAAGTCTTGACCTCTCCAAACCCACTTTAATCAATTTTCTCAATAAGATTTTCACCCTCCAAAATAATGGGATGCCTTCTACCTAAAGTTGACTCTTCTCCAATCCCTTTTTCATCAATCTTAACTTTACTAAACAAGGAATCAATAGAAGAAACACTAATCATTTTAAGATCTTCATCACTTTACCAAAGAAATTACTAGAAAACACTTTTTCTAAAAAATCTCGTTTAGCTCTAAGCATAGCGGTTCTTTTCTTACTTTCATCCATGGAAACATAAAGAGCTTTAATTGACTCATAAACCTTAGGCACAAAATTTTTCATCTTGAGATTTTCCACATCATGAGCAATTCTATCAACACTTCTAGACAAATCATCAATCTTACTCAACTTTTCTTCTATGGAAGTGTTGAAAACTTCTTGCGTGTTGATAGATTCTTTAATATTAGTCTCAAGATCAGATGTGTTCGTATTATTATAAGATTGATTTCCATATGAATTACCATAATTATTAGAGGAATTACTAGGAAAAGGCCTAGGATTAAAATTACCTCTATAAGCATTGTTATTGAAATTATTTCGAGAGATAAAATTCACATCTATGGCATCACTATTTTGCTCAATCAAAGTAGACAAAGGCATATCATTAAAATCAATAAGAGCACTTTTACTAGCAACCATTTACATAAGAGCATCAACTTTTTCACTCAAAGAAGAAATTTCTTCAACCGAATTAACTTTTTTACTAGTAGGAGCTCTTTCGGTATGCCATTGTGAATAATTTGCCATGATATTATCAAGCAATTTGGTGTCTTCACCCAAAGTAATTTCCATAAAAGTACCACCCGCGGCGGAATCTAAAAGATTACGAGAAACAAAATTCAACCCCGCATAAATTTTTTGTATGATCATCCAAAGATTTAACCCATGAGTTGGGCAATTCCTTAGCATCATTTTCATCCTTTCCCAAGATTGTGCAACATGCTCATGTTCAAGTTGCTTGAAATTCATGATCCGGGTTCTAAGGAAATAATTTTTCGGCGAGAAAATACTTAGTGATAAAAGCATCTTTGCACTTATTCCAAGAATCGATACTATTGCTAGGCAAAGAAGAGAACCAAATTTTTGCAGAATCATGCAAAGAAAACAGAAATAATTTCATCTTCACCACATCATTGTCCACATCTTTTTTCTTTTGCATATCGCATAATTCCACGAAGGTATTAAGATGGGACGTGGCATCCTCATTAGGAGTACCAGAAAATTGAAATTTCATAACAAGATTTAGCAAAGAAGTATTAATATCACAAGACTCCGCACTAGTGGCGGGAGGAGCAATCGAAGTGCCAATAAAATCATTGTTGTTGGTATTTGAGAAATCACATAACTTGGTGTTCTCTTGAGTCATGATGATCACACAACAAGATTGCACTCAAAAATAGATCCAGCAAGAAAAATGGCGAACGAAAAAGAGAGGCGAATAAAACGGCAAATTTTTGTGAAGTGGGGGAGCGGAAAACAAGAGGGAAATGGAGATAATCTAAATTGCAAGGAGATGAGATTTGTGATTAGGAACCTGGTATATGTTGAATATCCTCCCGGCAACGGCGCCAGAAATTCCTTTTCATGTCGCTTGAAGCTACGTCGGTATTTCCCCAAAGAGGAAGGGATGATGCATCACAGCGGAGGTAGGTATTTCCCTCGGATATGGAACCAAGGTTATCGAACCTGTAGGAGAACCAAGCAACACAACGTAAACAACCCCTACACACAAATAACAAGACCTCGCAACCCAACATGTTAAAGGGGTTGTCAATCCCTTTTGGGTAACGGCGCCAGAAACAACGTGCGGACGGGATAAAGTTGTAATAGATTGAATAAATAGATCACAAATAAAATAAAGTGTAGCAAAGTATTTTTTTTGGTTGATTAGATCTGAAAATAAATGCAAGGAAAAAGTAGATCGCAAAGGCAAATATGTGAAAGAAGACCCGGGGGCCGTAGATTTCACTAGTGGCTTCTCTCGAGAAAAAATAACAAATGGTGGGTAAACAAATTACTGTTGGACAGTTGATAGAACTTCAAATAATTATGACGATATCCAGGCAATGATCATTATATAGGCATCACTCCAAGATTGGTGGACCGACTCCTGCCTGCATCTACTACTATTACTCCACACATCGACCGCTATCCAGCATGCATCTAGTGTATTAAGTTCATGGAGAAATAGTGTAATACAATAAGAACGATGACATGATGTAGACAAGATCTATCTATGTAGAGATAGACCCCATCGTTTATCCTTAGTAGCAACGATACATACGTGTCGGTTCCCTTTCTGTCACTGGGATCAAGCACCGTAAGATCCATATATAGGTGAAGGAGGTCAGTCAGGAGAGCTACGAGGGCCCCACGAGGGTGGAGGGTGCACCCAGGGGGGTAGGCGCGCACCCTGCCTCGTGGCCTCCTCGTTGATTGCTTGACGTCCGCTCCAAGTCCTCTGGATCATGTTTGTTCCGAAAATCACGTTCCCGAAGGTTTCATTCCGTTTGGACTCTGTTTGATATCCTTTTCCTTCGAAACACTCAAATAGGTAAAAAACACCAATTTGGGCTGGGCCTCCAGTTAATAGGTTAGTCCCAAAAATAATATAAAAGTGTATAATAAAGCCCATTAAACATCCAAAACAGAATATAATATAGCATGGAACAATAAAAAATTATAGATACGTTGGAGACGTATCAAGCATCCCCAAGCTTAATTCATGCTCGTCCTCGAGTAGGTAAATGATAAAAACATAATTTTTGATGTGGAATGGTAGTTAGCATAATTTTTAATGTAATTCTCTTAATTGTGGCATGAATGTTCAGATCCGAAAGATTCAAGATAAAAGTTTAATGTTGACATAAAAACAATAATACTTCAAGCATACTAGCAAAGCAATCATGTCTTCTCAAAATAACATGGCCAAAGAAACTTATCCCTACAAAATCATATAGTACGGCTATGCTCTTGTCTTCACCGAACGAAATATTTAAATCATGCACAACCCGATGACAAGCCAAGCAATTGTTTCATACTTTTGACGTTCTCAAACTTTTTCAATCTTCACGCAATACATGAGCGTGAGCCATGGATATAGCACTATATGTGGAACAGAATGGTGGTTGTGGAAAAGACAAAAAAGAAGAAGATAGTCTCACATCAACTAGGCGTATCAATGGGCTATGGAGATGCCCATCAATAGATATCAATGTGAGTGAGTAGGGATTGCCATGCAACGGATGCACTAGAGCTATAAGTGTATGGAAGCTCAACAAAATAAACTAAGTGGGTGTGCATCCAACTCGTTTGCTCACGAAGACCTAGGGCATTTTGAGGAAGCCCATCATTGGAATATACAAGCCAAGTTCTATAATGTAAAATTCCCACTAGTATATGAAAGTGACAACATAGAAGACTCTCTATCATGAACATCATGGTGATACTTTGAAGCACAAGTGTGGTAAAAGGATAGTAACATTGTCCCTTCTCTCTTTTTCTCTCATTTTTTTTGTTGGGGCCTTTTCTCTTTTTTATGGCCTCTTTTTTTTTCGTCCGGAGTCTCATCCCGACTTTTGGGGGAATCCTAGTCTCCATCATCCTTTCCTCACTTGGGACAATGCTCTAATAATGATGATCATCACACTTTTATTTACTTACAACTCAAGAATTACAACTCAATACTTAGAACAAAAATATGACTCTATGTGAATGCCTCGTGAATGGGGATATGCAATGAATCAAGAGTGACATGTATGAAAATTATGAACGGTGGCTTTGCCACAAATACGATGTCAACTACATGATCATGCAAAGCAATATGACAATGATGAAGTTTGTCATAATAAACAGAACTGTGGAAAGTTGCATGGCAATATATCTCGGAATGGCTATGGAAATGCCATAATAGGTAGGTATGGTGGCTGTTTTGAGGAAGATAATGGTGGGTGTATGGTACCGGCGAAAGCCGCTCGATACTAGAGAGGCTAGCAATGGTGGAAGGATGAGAGTGCGTATAATCCATGGACTCAACATTAGTCATAAAGAACTCATATACTTATTGCAAAAATCTATTAGTTATCGAAACAAAGTACTACGCACATGCTCCTAGGGGGATATATTGGTAGGAAAAAGACCATCGCACAAATTTCGTCGACCGCCACTCATAAGGAAGACAATCAATAAATAAATCATGCTCCGACTTGACACATAACGGTTCACCATACATGCATGCCACGGAATGACAAACTTTAGAACAAGTATTTCTCAAATTCACAAATACTCAACTAGCATGACTCTAATATCACCATCTTCATATCTCAAAACAATTATCAAGTATCAAACTTCTCATAGTATTCAATGCACTTATAAGATTTTTTTTACTAATCTTGGATGCCTATCATATTAGGACTAATTTCACAATTTAAGCAAATTACCATGTTGTTTTGTAGGACTCTCAAAATAATATAAGTGAAGCATGAGAGAACAATAATTTCTATAAAATAAAACCACCACCGTGCTCTAAAAGATATAAGTGAAGCACTAGAGCAAAAGCTGTATAGCTCAAAAGATATAAGTGAAGCACATAGAGTATTCTAACAAATTCGAATCATGTATGTCTCTCTCAAAAGGTGTGTACAGCGAGGATGATTGTGGTAAACTAAAACAAAGACTCAAATCATACAAGGCGCTCCAAGCAAAACACATATCATGTGGTGAATAAAAATATAGCTCCAAGTAAAGTTACCGATGGGCGAAGACAAAGAGGGGATGCCTTCCGGGCATCCCCAAGATTTGGCTTTTTGGTGTCCTTGGATTTACCTTGGGGTGCCTTGGGCATCCCCAAGCTTAGGCTCTTGCCACTCCTTGTCCATAATCCATCAAATCCTTACCCAAAACTTGAAAACTTCACACCACAAAACTTAACAGAAAATCTCGTGAGCTCCGTTAGCGAAAGAAAACAAAACACCACTTCCAGGTACTGTAATGAACTCATTATTTATTTGTATTGGTGTTAAACCTACTTTATTCCAACTTCTTTATGGTTTATAAACTATTTTACTAACCATAGACTCATCAAAATAAGCAAACAACACACGAAAAACAGAATCTGTCAAAAACAGAACAGTCTGTAGTAATCTGTAACTAACACAAACTTCTGGAACTCAAAAAAATCTACCAAAATAGGACGACCTAAATAATTTGTTTATTAATCTTCTGCAATTGGAATCAGTATTTTATCACGTTCTGGTGATTTTCAACAATTGTTTTCGTTAACAGAAAGTTTCTGGAATTTTCAGCAAGATCAAATAACTATCATCCAAGAAGATCCTATAGGTTTTACTGGGCACAAACACTAACTAAAACACAAAGAAAAATCTAACCAGAGGCTAGATCAAATATTTATTCCTAAACAGGAGCAAAAAACAAAAAAAAACTAAAATAAAATTGGGTTGCCTCCCAACAAGCGCTATCGTCTAACGACCCTAGCTAGGCATAAAAGCAATGATAAATCTAGGTATTGCCATCTTTGGTAGGCAATTCTTCAATAAGACACCTATCACCCCTAGGAGTTTCTTTTTTTATTAATAATCAAACTTCTAGGCACGAAATCAAAAAAATCATTTGTAGCAAAAGGTTCCTTAAGGATAGCGAAAAGGTTGGGGTGAACACTTATGGATTTGAGGTCCGCATTTCCCTTACTAGAAGTTTCACCCTTATTTTTAGGAAGATACATCAATTTGGCAATCTTAGCATTAGAAGGAGTGTTTTTCATGGAAGAAAAGGCAGACCCTAGGTTGGTAATAATATCCTCAATTTTATCAATTCTAGTGGAATCTTGAGCTATATTTTCATTAACCATAGGTTCCTTTTCTTTAAAAAATTTAAGAGCAAATCCTACCTTAGATCCGTATTGGGTAACTTGGTTGTGGATCTTTATATCCAAATTTTCAATCAACTCTACGGTGGCAACTTTATTTTCAATAATTTCAAGCCGTTGCATCACATGTTTCAAGGTTAAAGTAGTTCCATTAACCAAAAGAGGTGGTGGGCCAAATAGATCTATCATAGCATTATAAGAATCAAAAGTATGGCTACCCACGAAATTTCCTCCGGTAATCGTATCAAGAATATATCTATTCCAAGGAGTGATGCCTACATAAAAATTGCAAAGAAGAATGGAAGTAGATTGCTTCCTAATAGATCTATTTTGTGCATTGCAAGTTCTGTACCAAGCATCTTTTAGATTTTCTCCCTCCCTTTGTTTAAAATTAAGAACTTCATTCTCGGGAGATAAAAGAGTAGATAAAGGACTAGCCATAACGACGAAGCAAGCGAAAAAGAGGCGGATGGAAAGAGAGGGCGAATAAAACGGCAAGGGTGAAGTGGGGGAGAGGAAAAGCGAGAGGCAAATGGCAAATAATGTAATCACGAGGATAAGAGTTTGTGATGGGTACTTGGTGACTCCCGACAACGGCGCGAGAAATCCTTCTTGCTACCTCTTGAGCCTTTGCGTTGGTTTTCCCTTGAAGAGGAAAGGGTGATGTAGTAAAGTAAGCGTAAGTATTTCCCTCAGTTTTTTGAGAACCAAGGTGTCAATCCGGTAGGAGAGCCACGCTCGAGTCCCACGCACCTACACAAACAAATAAGAACCTTGCAACCAACGCGATAAAGGGGTTGTCAATCCCTTCACGACCACTTGCAAAAGTGAGATCGATAGAGATGATAAGATAATATTTTTGGTATTTTTATGATAAAGACTAAAAGTAAAGAAAGCAAAATAAGCGGTAATAGAAGTAACTTGTTGACGGAGATTAATATGATGGAAAATAGACCGGGGCCATAGGTTTCACTAGTGGCTTCTCTCAAGATAGCATAAGTATTACGGTTGGGTGAACGAATTCTTTATCGAGCAATTGATAGAATTGAGCATAGTTATGAGAATATCTAAGTATGATCATGTATATAGGCATCACGTCCGTGACAAGTAGACCGACTCCTGCTGCATCTACTACTATTACTCCACACATCGACCGCTATCCGACATGCATCTAGAGTATTAAGTCCATAAGAGCAGAGTAACGCTTTAAGCAAGATGACATGATGTAGAGGGATAAACTCATGCAATATGATATAAGCCCCATCTTTTTATCCTCGATGGCAACAATACAATACGTGTCATTTCCCCCTCATCCTTTGGGATCGAGCACCGCAAGATTGAACCCAAAGCTAAGCACTTCTCCCATTGCAAGAAAGATCAATCTAGTAGGCCAAACCAAACTGATAATTCAAAGAGATTTGCAAAGATAACCAATCATACATAAAAGAATTCAGAGGAGATTGAAATATTGTTCATAGATAATCTTGATCATAAACCCACAATTCATTGGATCTCGACAAACACACCGCAAAAGAAGAGTTACATCAAATAGATCTCCAAGAGAATCGAGGAGAACTTTCTATTGAGATCCAAAGAGAGAAGAAGCCATCTAGCTAATAACTATGGACCAAGGTCCGAGGTAAACTACTCACACATCATCGGAGAGGCTAGGGTGTTGATGTAGAAGCCCTCCATGATCGATGCCCCCTCCGGCAGAGCGCCGGAAAAGGCCCCAAGATGGGATCTCATGGGTACAGAAGGTTGCGGCCGTGGAAATAGGGTTTTGGCTCCGTATCTGATGTTTCCAGGGTATATGAGTATATATAGGCGAAGGAGGTAGGTCAGGAGAGCTACGAGGGGCCCACGAGGGTGGAGGGTGCGCCCAGGAGGGTAGGCGTGCACCCTGCCTCATGGCCTGCTCGTTGATTGCTTGACGTCCGCTCCAAGTCCTTTGGATCACGTTTGTTCCGAAAATCACGTTCCCGAAGGTTTCATTCCGTTTGGACTCCGTTTGATATCCTTTTCCTTCGAAACACTGAAATAGGTAAAAAAACTACAATTAAATTTGGGCCTCCGGTTAATAGGTTAGTCCCAAAAATAATATAAAAGTGTATAATAAAGCCCATTAAACATCCAAAACAGAATATAATATAGCATGGAACAATAAAAAATTATAGATACGTTGGAGACGTGTCACCCACTACAAAGCACCTCTTCCCATTGCAAGATAAATAGATCAAGTTAGCCAAACAAAACCCAAATATCGGAGAAGAAATACGAGGCTATAAGTAATCATGCATATAAGAGATCAAAGAAACTCAAATAACTTTCATGGATATAAAAGATATAACTGATCATAAACTTCGAAGTTCATCGGATCCCAACAAACACACCACAAAAGGATTTACATCATATGGATCTCCAAGAGACCATTGTATTGAGAATTCAATGAGAGAGAGGAAGCCATCTAGCTACTAACTCACGGACACGAAGGTCTACAAAGAACTACTCACACATCATCGGAGGGGCACCAATGGAGGTGATGAACCCCATCCGAGATGGTGTCTAGATTGTATCTGGTGGTTTTGGACTCTGTGGCGGCTGGATGAATATTTCGTCGACTTCCCTAGGGTTTCTAGAATATTGGGGTATTTATATAGCAAAGAGGCGGTCCCGGGGGCACCCGAGGTGGGCACAACCCACCAGGGCGTGCCTGGGCCTCCTGGCACGCCCTGGTGGGTTGTGCCTCCTTGGGGCACCCCCAGGCGCAGCCAGGGTCTGTTGTGTTCCTTCTGGCCCATAAAAATTCTCCGTGAAAATTCATGGCATTTGGACTCCGTCTGATATTGATTTCCTGCGATGTAAAAAACATGCAGAAAACAGCAACTGGCACTTGGCACTATGTCAATAGGTTAGTACCAAAAAATATATAAAATGACTATAATGATTATAAAACATCCAAGATTGATAATATAACAACATGGAACAATAAAAATTTATAGATATGTTGGAGACGTATCACGCCACACCCCTCCCGATGAACAGGATCCCGTTTTGACCATAGGCGATTGAACACAAGGCCATTTTCTCCGTTCCGCGGTATGCCAGACTTCCTTTCGATCGGTTGTTCCGTCCAAGCCGGTTGGCTCCCAATGAACACGACGCATTCCGTTGCCTCCTGATGAACACGACGACGTAGTTTCTCCATTCCGACCCAGCCATGTACATGAGCCCTGACCGTACGTATGCGCGAGTAGGAGTTCGAGCCCTGCCCGTATGTACGTACGTGGCCGTATTTACTTTCTTGCACTCTGGCTGTACGTATGTGTACACGATATTAATGGGACCCTGTGACATGCTACGTGAGCGCCTCTAGTATGACACGTGCCCTTCCTTACTCGGCCATGGTTCATCGCTGCAGCCTGCAGACAGACCGATCATATGTACGTACACGTTCGTGACCAGAATGACAATGCTACATACGCTTCGACCAGGTGGGTCCCGACTGTCAGGGAGGATAAGGAGGCACTTCCTTGCGTGCGAAGATGTAGCTGGTGGGTCCTAGCAGTCAGGGGGAGAATCATTTTTTTACCCGTAATATGGACATACTTCCTTGCGTGAGAAGATATAGCTGGTGGGTCCCAACAGTCAAGGGGAAACGTTTTTTTCACGAAATACGGTGGCCCGTCCGATGGGTCCCTGCTGTCAAGTGGAGGAATCATTATTTTGCGCATAATAAGGAGGCACTTCCTTGCTGCGGTCGTGGACCTAGCTGTCAGCCTCTCCGCGTACAGTACTCTTCCGATGGAAGTCGTTCCTTGACCACATTGACCACGCCGCGCCGAGAGCACCAAGGCGGTGGATGACGGCGAGGCCTAGGAAGGGGACGACCTGGAGCCGGGGAAGACACGATAGTGGATGCCCATGCGGAGAGGACTACAAGGGTTCACTGGTTCGGCTGCGGTGTAAGGTTGCTGTCGGCATTCTGGGAACGGGGGTCCCCAGACTTGCCTGCCTGCGGCCCATGGCGTGGCTAAGCAGCAGGATGTACGGCCCATCTTCATCAACAAGGCATCCAAGACCCTCGCGAGGGTCCAAGCCTCGTGAGGCGGACGACGCAAGACCTCCTCTGGAGTGGCCTAGTGTCACGCCCAAGATGCGGCCCTATCCGAAAGGAACTCGAAGGTCCCACCAAGGATAGAAGCTCATCTTGAAGACGCTTTTGCAAGGTGGATATCATTACATCAACATTACATAATAGATGGGGATACATACAAGGCATACAAATGCCGCAAGAATACATCAATACCTCATATACAAGATCAACATCCGACTACGGATAAAACATAAACAAACTCAAGCGACATCCACCACCTGCTAGCCGGGCTGCCGACCTGGAACATATCCACGATCAAAGAAGAAGCGGAAGAAGAACTCCAAAACAAGCAAACATCGCTCTTGCGTCATGATCATCGCATAACCTGTACACCGCAAGCATTGTTGTAGTAATCTGTGAAACCCACGAGGACTCAGCAATCCCATTACCATGGGTATCAAGACTAGCAAAGCTTAAAGGGAAAGAAAGGGGTAAAGTGGTGAGGTTTGGTAGCGACTAAGCATGTATGGTGGCTAACTTACGCAAATAAGAGCGAGAAGAGAAGCAAAGCAAGCGGTGCGTCAACTAAGAATGATCAAGAAGTGATCACGAACTCCTACTTACGTCGGACATAACCCGAAACCGTGGTTCTCCTCTCGATCAACCCGAAAAGAGACACTCACGGTTGGTGTATTTTAGAAGAGTTTATTTCAAGTTTACTACAACGGATATTAACAAATTCCCATACGCCACATAACCGCGGGCACGGCTTTGAAAGTTCAAACCTCAGGGGTGTCCCAACAACCCATGATAAGCTCTCACGGTCAACGAAGGATATTCCTTCCCCCGGGAAGGACCGATTAGACTCGGAATCCCGGTTACAAGACATTTCGACAATCGTAAAACAAGACCAGCAAGACCGCCCGATGTGTCGACAATCTCGATAGGAGTCGCACGTATCTCGTTCTCAGGACACACCGGATAAGCGTACAGGTACCGACGTAACCCAAGTTGCCAAGGGATGGTCCCGCACGGTGCTCTAGTTTGGACCAACGCCGCCGGAGGCCGGATCCGGCAAGGGCGGGGCCGGCGGAGGCAGGATCTGTCCGGAGGGGACGTCTCCGGGGCGTGGCGGCGAGAATCCATGGCGGCGGTGGTTCCCTCGCGGGAAGAGAGGAGAGCAGGTGAGGAGAGAGGCAGACGGAGGAGGAAGCGAAGAAACGCAGCGACACTGCAGGCGGAGTTAAATCGTCGGCAGCGGCGAGCCGAGGAGTCTTGTGGCAGGGTCGGGGAGAGCTCCTCTCCTCCTTGGATCGAGGCGGCGCAGGTGCCGGGTGCAGCTGATGAGGTTCGGGACCCAGGCGGACCAGCGATGGGCAGGCGGGCAGCTGTGCAGTGGTGGAGGCTGGCTGGTGGCGGCGTGGCGGCCACGTGAGTGGAGTGAAGCGGTGGCTTGCTGTGACTGGCCGAGTGGGGCGGCGCCAAGTGTGAGGAGGAGCTGGTCGTTGGCCGGATCCGAGGAGAAAGGGGTGGCTGGATCAGAGGAGGGTCTAGGGGTGAGGGAAGAGCTAGGTTAGCCCATTGTTGGCAGGGGGGTGTATATATATGGACGGGGCTAGGGTTTTGGGTTTTTGGGAGGTTTTCGAGCCGTACGATCACGATCGTGCGGCTCCGGACGGAGGGGAACTAGGTGGGCTGCAGGTGGGGTTAGTGGGCTGCGTTTAGAAGGCCTTTACGGTTCCCCGGTTAACCGTTGGGGTATCAAACAACCTCCAAATGGCACGAAACTTGGCGGTGAGCGGTCTACGGTTGCTATACCAAGGCCGCTTAGCAAACCTCGGTCCATTCCGAGAATGTTTAACACCCGCTCACGAAAAGAGACAAGAAGGGACGCCGGATGACATAGGAGTGCCGGATTGCAAAACGGACAACGGGGAAAATGCTCGGATGCATGAGACGAACACGTATGCAAAATGAGATGCACATGATGACATGGGAAAATGCAACACGCAAGCAAATGAGATGGAAACAACGACGAATAACTGGAAGACACCTGGCGCATCGAATCCGGGGCGTTACAACTCTCCTCTACTAACAAGAGATCTCGTCCCGAGATCTTAGGACCGAGACGGAAGAGAAAAATAAAAGGATGAGGTGAAACAAGGACGCAAGAGAAAAGATGAACAACTTAAGGCCTCCGGAAGAACTGAAAGAATTGGGAATGGCTCCGGAATAATTAGAAGAGTCAGGTAAGATCCTGGGAAAATACCTGTGGGTTAGGGCCCACTGAAAAGAAAACACAGTTGGAAGGATTGAAGAAGAGAAGATGCACCGGAATGATTGAAATATTTGAATGAGGTGACAACCTCGCCTTAATTGGAACACATACGAATCTCCTTAGATGTCTTGAACTCCGGAATGATTGAATGGCGAGAGACGAACGAGCAAGGGGAACACTTCGGACGAGGAAAAGAATACGATCAACACCGAAAACTTGAATTTGGATCCACCGGAGAGAAAATGCGACAAACAATGATGAACTAGACGAGACTTCACCGGTTGAGACAATTCAGGAAAGACTGAAGATACTCCGCACGAATGAAATTGATGCTCGAAAGAGATTCAGGCTCCGGGAAGAAAAAGGGTGGGAGGGCGGGAAAACAAAGGCAACTTGGAAGGGGGAACCGACGAATATCTTGAAGCGAAAACACCGGTTGAAATCATTGAGGAAAGAAAGCAAAGACTTCGCATGAGTAGAAAGGATACTCGATTATAGACTCCGGTTCGATAAGAAGAAGGGTGGGTGGGTGAAAAAAAACAAGGACAACTTCGGACAGGAAAACAACATCGATTGAAAAGAACTGAGGATTGATCTCCCAAAGCCAAAGAGGGTCGAATCAGCTTGACGAGAAATGCGCGGGACAAAAGAGGATGGACAATGAATGAAAACTAACCGCGTGATCCTAAAGGAAAATTTGAAAGGGAAGAGAAGTAATTCAAAACACCTACGTCAAGATTCCACACGAGGCGATTGAAGGGCCGAGGAGTAAAAGAATTCCTACTCTCCGATATAACTAGACTCCGAAAACAGTTTTCTTCTAGACTCAACAACGGACAAACTACGCGATCAATCAAGGGGGCTCCTAGGGTTGGTCGAGGCTCTGATACCAACTTGTCATGCCCAAGATGCGACCCGATCCGAAAGGAACTCGAAGGTCCCACCAAGGATAGAAGCACATCTTGAAGACGCTTTTGCAAGGTGGATATCATCACATCAACATTACATAATAGATGGGGATACATACAAGGCATACAAATGCCGCAAGAATACATCAATACCTCATATACAAGATCAACATCCGACTACGGATAAAACATAAACAGAAACTCAAACGACATCCACCCTGCTAGCCCAGGCTGCCGACCTGGAACCTATCCCCTGATCAAAGAAGAAGCAGAAGAAGAACTCCAAAACAAGCAAACATCGCTCTCGCGTCATGATCATCGCATAACCTGTACCTGCAACTGTTGTTGTAGTAACCTATGAGCCACGAGGACTCAGCAATCCCATTACCATGGGTATCAAGACTAGCAAAGCTTAAAGGTAAAGAAAAGGGTAAAGTGGTGAGGTTGCAACAGCGACTAAGCATGTATGGTGGCTAACTTACGCAAATAAGAGCGAGAAGAGAAGCAAAGCAAGCGGTCGTCAACTAAGAATGATCAAGAAGTGATCCTGAACTCCTACCTACGTCAGACATAACCTTGAAACCGTGTTCTCCTCTCGATCAACCCCGAAAAGAGACACTCACGGTTACGCACACGGTTGGTGTATTTTAGAAGATTTTATTTCAAGTTTACTACAACCAGATATTAACAAATTCCCATCTGCCACATAACCGCGGCACACGGCTTTCGAAAGTTCAAACCTGCGGGGGTGTCCCAACTTAGCCCATGATAAGCTCTCGCGATCAACGAAGGATATTCCTTCTCCCAGGAAGACCCGATCAGTCTCGGAATCCCGGTTTACAAGACATTTCGACAATGGTAAAACAAGACCAGGAAGACCGCCCGATGTGTCGACAATCCCGATAGGAGTCGCACGTATCTCGTTCTCGAGACACCGGATAAGCTAAGCGTCACAGTGCAAGCGTAACCCAAGTTGCCAAGGGATGGTCCTGCACGGTGCTCTAGTTTGGACCAACGCTTAGACAAGCACTGGCCCGGGGGGGGGGGGTAAATAAGATGACCCTCGAGATGCGCAACTCCCAAGGGAAAAAGGCTAGGGGATGCAAATGTAAAACCATGGTTGGGCCTTCTTTGGAGGAGTTTTATTCAAAGCGAATCTATCGAGGGGGTCCCATAAATCGCAAGAACCGCGTTAGGGACGCAAAATTCGGGAACATAATAGCGATATGGCGGAAACTAGGGCGGCAAGAGTGGAACAAAACACCAGGCATAAGGCCGAGCCTTCCACCCTTTACCAAGTATATAGATGCATTAATTAAATAAGAGATATTGTGATATCCCAACATAAACATAATCCAACATGGAGCAATCTTCATCTTCACCGCAACTAGCAACGCTATAAGAGGGGCTGAGCAAAGCGGTAACATAGCCAAACAACGGTTTGCTAGGAAGGGTGACAAAGGTTAGGGGTTCATGGCAATTTGGGAGGCTTGATAAGCAAGTGATAGGTAACGCGGAATAGCGATAGAACGAAGCAACTCGCATAGTAATGATAGTAATGAGATCCAAGGTGACGGTCATCTTGCCTGAAATCCCGCAAGGAAGAAGAACGAGTCCATGAAGAAG
Source organism: Aegilops bicornis (assembly GCA_021605145.1). Classification (NCBI taxonomy): domain Eukaryota; kingdom Viridiplantae; phylum Streptophyta; class Magnoliopsida; order Poales; family Poaceae; genus Aegilops; species Aegilops bicornis. The sequence goes on along the minus strand of JAHIAL010000021.1, from coordinate 2,330,314 downwards.
ATGAAGCCACGAAGACGAACCAAGCGTGAGCGAGCGAATCCTCACGATCGCAACGAAACGGGAACTATCGAGAAGAAGCACACAACATGGTAAACACACCATACATGAACAAGGCATGACACTCAACCAAGTATGATGCATGACAAGGCTACATGAAGCTACTCATGGCAAGAGATGATGCATACAAGAACAACACATCAAAACAAGTTTAAATGAGGCCGGGAACAACATATAACAATTCCGGTAAGTCCCCATATGCAAATTTCGAAATTAGTCCAGATCTGAATAAACCTTATGTTCAAGTTGTTAAACAGCAAGTTAAGATGCACCAAGATGATCTACACGAAATTCTAGTGTGACACCCCAAATATTTTAACCTTGTTTTGTTAATTAAATTTTTTGCCAGGAACTTAAACTTTTATTTTCTGGAAATCCTTTTGATTTCAGAACCATTCTTCCCTTTATTTTTATGGAGTTTTTACCTCAAGTGAAAAACTTCCCAATTTTATTGGACTTGTTTACCCTCTCAAGAAAAACACTTCTATTATCAGTGGATTCATTTGCGTAAATTTTTGCCCTCTGAGCTTTATTTCTTATAGTGGGTTTTCTTTAATTATTGAAGCCCTATTTGAACTACAACCATTTGATGAAATTATCCAAAGATTCCAACCAAAATTTGGAGATGCAATGTGATGTCTCCAAATCACTTTTGTGCAAAAAATATCTTACATTCATTGGAGAATTTGAGCTCTACACCAGATTTTCAAATCTGGTCCGATTGAAGCAATTTTACACTACAACCTATTTAAATATTTCTTTAAAACTTCCACCAAAATTATGGGATATCAATAGGAGTATATTATTCAACTTTATGCAAAAACCTAGTTAGGCTCTTTGAAAAATTTGTGTGAATCAACCTCATTTCCATTCTGGTTCAAATTGAGGATTTGTACTACAACCATATTCTTACGTGCTCTTTTACCCATGGTACTTTACCCTACTTGGAGTCATTCCTACAAAACCCTTAAGTCCAAGAGCATGAACCCATTGGGATAATTTTGGCCCATGGAATAACAACCTTTAGTTTCTGCCCAAAATTGTTTTTCTCAAATTATTGCACTAGCAAGTTTCTACATTTGGCAAACTAACCTGACCACCACCCCCTACACCTAAAGAGACCCTGATCTGGAGATTTTGGCCACTCCAAGAAATGCCTTAGTGCCCTTGGCATTTTGTCAAACACCTTATGGGCATGATTAGTTTTGACATGAGTTTTAGTCTGCACTATGGACCTACTTGTTACGCCCAATCACCATGTCCTTGATCTTCTCTGAAACCCTAACCTAGGCCCTGTTAATCTGACCTCATCCAAACTCTCTAGCATACTGTGACATTCTGCCGAGAAGATGGGCGTGCACGCCTCGGGCGCGCCAGGCGCACGTTTGCGATGCGTGCAAGACCGCCGCCGTCGTCGCGCCACAGTTTTGCTCGCTCTGCAGAGCAGCGCCCCCACCCTCGACCACTCACCAGAACTCGCCAAGCTGCCCCACAGTGACCTACATCACCACCGTCGAGTTCCCTTGGCGGCACGCCGGCGTCCATGATGAGCTCCTGCCACGCAGTCGGCGCTGCGCCGAGCCACACGCCAAGGCCACCGCCCCTTGAGCTGTGAGGAGTTCGGGGTGCGCCGAGCTCCAACCGCCTCCACGTCGCCCCTAGCTCTGAGAATGATGGTCGCCGGTGATCTTATCCCGGCCATGGAACCGCCTTTGCTTTCGCCTATTTAAGGAGCCCGCACCTCTCCGAGCCCTCAGCAACCCCAAGCCAATCCATTAGGGCTCCGTGGCAACAATCTCCAGGAAGGCCACCTTCCCGTCTCCGGCCCGATTCGGCCACCACCGCCGCCTCCGGCTCCGTTCGTCACAACCAGAGCCTCCTCGGCCCTCCCAACACCACCAACCGACTCCACTTCGTCTTGAAGCCACCCAACACTGGGCCGCGTCGAGAGCCATCAGAGCCCCAAGTTCACTTTGCTCCCGAAGCCACCGGCCGCAGCAGAGCTCGCCGCCGGTGACTCCCTCCGTCCCCGCCAGCCTAGCGACCACCGGGACGACCGCCCTAGGCCCGCGGATCCATCCCTGCCCTCGGATGCCCTCGAGGAGCCGTCGTTCGCCGGCGAGGATCACCGGAGCTCCGCGTCCGTTCGGCCGAAAGAGAGGGAAGGCTGGGAGACTAGTCAAACGACCAGCCGCCCCGGACCCTCATCGATTGACACACGCCTGTCCCACGCGGGATAAGTGGAGACGATAATCAGTAATGCGTGTTCGACGTGTACGTATATTCGAATCGTTTTCTTTTCTTTTTCTGTTTTATTTTAAAACCAGAGATTTGACTAAACTTTGACTAGCTATACCTTTTTAAATAAAACTCCAAATGAGTTGATTCTTTTTCCTACCTTCCTAAAATTTAGTCTAGTTTATTTTAAGATTTATTTCAAAAAATTTCAGACAACTTTTTGGTACTGTTTTTGAAACTATACATTGATTCAAAAAATATTTTTAATAGGATTTTGGAGAGAGGAGAAAACTTCCAAAGTTTTGGAATACACCCTGCCTCCCCACTACTTGAAGGCAAGCATTACGAACCCTGGCATAATATTATGTGTATTATTTGTACGGATACAACACCTCCTCGACACGGAGTATCCGTTGTTTCACGTGATGATACGTTTCTACTCATGGTTGCATATTGATGGATGCATGCTATTGGAGTTAGATATGTTTACGATAATAATCACCATCTAATGCCTTCCATGCATACCGGAAGGAATCCGGGAAAGCCTCTATCTTGGGTAGACACGAGTTGTCCCTAGTCCTCCGTCGAGACGGTTGTGTCTGTCTGACGGCATGGTGAGGTATGTCGGTGGTGATTACATACATTGGTTGAAGTATATATTGTTATGCTAATCATGCAGGGAATATTTAAACCTCCTGAGTCGACCATAGATCGAGTCTTGTTCTGGTAACCCCCTTACTTGTCTCGTGCTACCACTTGTCCCTCCCATAGGTAGGGTACGGTTCAGTAAGTTGTCAACCCCTTTCCTAGCACACACCATACAGAGAGGCCATGGTGGAAGATACCAGAGGCATCCGGTAGGCATGCCACCTGGTCCGGGGGCATGGGTGTTTCAGTTGTCGCCGAAGGGGTAGCTCCCCTAGTTCTTGGCGGTATAAATTTTGTGATCCCATGCTAAGTCGAGGTTGCAGCCTCCCCACTTAGAGTTTCGCTTAACGGGTGTCCTGGGTGATTCCAGACACCGGTAAGTTAGGCTAGTGTGTGCGGATAGGTGTGTTTTCAATCAAAAGGCCGTAGACGGAATTAGTCCCGATGGACTAAAGGAATCCGTTACTCGTGGGTAAGGAGTATACACTCTGCAGAGATTAAATCTATTCGAATAGCCGTGTCCATGGGTAAGGACTACTGATGCAGGATGGATCAAATGTCGGTCTTAGTGTTGGTCTTCGGAGGGGAAACTGTTAAACAAGAACTTGGATCATGACTTGTGACTTGTGATGATCATGATTATTTATTATGAACTAACCCGTTATATTATTTGAACTATCGAATACCCTTGGGATGGTTCTACCTCCTGGATATTTACTGTGATTATTTATAAGACCTTTACGTGGTGTCGCTGAGACGCCCGACTGTGGCACGCATTGTTACTTATTTATTTTTATAAGCCCTTTATGTGGTGTCGCTGAGACGCCCGACTGTGGCCTGCATTGTTACTTAATTATCTTATAAGCCCTTTATGTGGCGTCGCTGAGACGCCCGACTGTGGCCTGCATTGTTACTTAATTATCTTATAAGCCCTTTATGTGGCGTCGCTGAGACGCCCGACTGTGGCATGCTTGTTACCTATTTATTTTATAAGCCCTTTATACGGTGTCGCTGAGACGCCCGAATGTGGCATGCTTGTTATTCATTTACCTTATAAGCCCTTTATGTGGTGTCGCTCAGACGCCTGACTGAGGCGTGCTCGTTATTTACTAACCTTTAGAGGCGTCGCTTCGGACACCCGATCGGTGCATTTTATTACTACTCTGTTATTGCACATACATGTATATAAATAACCTGCTTGCATGCATCAGAGATTTTAGTTGTGACTGACGTTGTGATCATAAAATATTTCGGAACATAATTACCGTTGTTATGTTATACCCGTGTTCATAATGTTTGGGAGTACATTCAAAAGTACTCACTGGCTTGTCCCTGGCTATTGTCTTGGCCAGATTCCTTGCACGGAGAGGAACGACCGTGATGACAGCGCCGGAACCTAAGCAATGGTGATAGCAGCCTCGCGAAGATAGGAGTTATCCTGGTCAGCTATTCCTGTGGGGAAATGGAGTCCCATAAACGCTAATGATCCACAAACCGCTTCCGCCATCAACCACTAGAAACCATTTGCTGTACTCACAGGCCAGAATGGTCTTGTACTACATATTTTGTATTTTGCTTGGAATTTCTGTATCAAGTTGGTGCCTCATCAGCTAACAGTAATCCTGGGGCTGGTGAGCACAAGGGCCATTTTCTGGAAATTAATACCCGGAAAACCGGTCGTGACATCTAGTCAAGTTACATATAAAGTTTGTTTAATTTGGAGCTACGGCCTAGAAGATATGAGCAAAACAAGTAAGCATGGCATTTATGCAAAATGCATTCAAACATCAAGCAAACACATTCAAGACATGGATCCAACAAGGTATTATGAAACTACATGCAAAACTAAGCAATATCATAGTTTATTATGAAACAACATGGTAAACACACCACACATGAACAAGGCATGATGCTCAACCAAGTATGATGCGTGACAAGGCTACATGAAGCTACTCATGTCAAGAGATGATGCATACAAGAACAACACATCAAAACAAGTTTAAATGATGCCGGGAACAACATATACCAATTCCGGTAAGTCCCCATATGCAAATTTCGAAATTAGTCCAGATCTGAATAAACCTTATGTTCAAGTTGTTAAACAGCAAGTTAAGATGCACCAAGATGATCTACACGAAATTCTAGTCAAGTTACATATAAAGTTTGTTTAATTTGGAGCTACGGCCTAGAAGATATGAGCAAAACAAGTTAGCATGACATTGATGCAAAATGCATTCAAACATCAATCAAACACATTCAAGACATGGATCCAACAAGGTATTATGAAACTACATGCAAAACTAAGCAAGTTTCATATAGAGCACACTCAAAACGGAGCAACGGTTCAACACATACACACCAAACAAGATATAACAACAATCTGCCCAAAACAGCAACCATGCATATAGCAAGCATCAAAACAACATGTTACATCACCCTAACATGATAACAAAAGGCATGGACATGAATTGCAGGTAAAGCATAACAAAACATGAACACTGAGCTATCTATAGAAACTACTAGAACATACTCAAAAGGACATGGCAATATTGCAAATAATAACAGGTTCACAGACTTAGCAGAATTCACAGGACATGGCAGAAATAACATCAGGTTACAATGTTCAGAGCTATCAAACAACATGCTACAAGAACTTATCGTGGCAAACAAAGGCACGGCATGAACCTAATAGTTGTATAGAACAAAAGTCCCTTACTGACCAGGAGCCAAAAAGGATCAGAAGATATGATGGCACCCATGTAAACGTAGCAAGTTTGGTTAACAGATTCAGACTTAGCAGAAAACGGAGCATGGCAGAAACAACGATAGGTAGGCATCTTGGTGAGCTTGAATCACTCACCACAGAGAAATAAATTGCATGTAAAGGGAACCAACAGCAAGACGGAATAAATATGAAGCTAAGAATGGCAATATCATAGTCATAGGGTGCATGGATCACCAGCAAAACACATGGCAAAACTGAACATAATGTTAACAGGCTCACAGCAACATTATTTAGCAACATTGGAGCAAGATTGCGACAAGATACAGCAGGATATAAATACAAAAAATGGCATGTATTGATAGCGCATAAGATGTGAAACAAAACATCTTTAGTGAACATCTCCAGATTATGCATAGAACTCATGGTAGCAGCAAGTTTACATGGCAACAAAATATAACAGACTCGGACTTTGCAGAAATCAAGTCACAGAAATCAGCAACATCACGAAGGCTACTTTTCATGCTTGTTCTAGTCACCACATTGATCACAAAAATACATGGCAAGCATCCTTGTAAATATGGCATGGCATAGTTCAAAACACAGGTAGAGCTCATGCTCATAGGATGTACACACGAAATGCAACAAAAATGACAAATCATCAAGTTCTGATAACAGTCAGCAGATTAACATCATATAGCACTCTTGCAACGATGATTAGGGCATCAAGATGAACTCAAATGAACATGGCACAATGTAACAAAATTAAGAGCATGTCATGGTGAACACTTTAATATACTATACTCGTAAAACGGAGGAGCACACATGATGTTATGATGCAATAAATAGGGCACCAGAATATGCAAATTACATGACTTAGCAGAATTTACAGCGAGCGTCAAATAGTTAAAATGTGCACGGGCGGGTTTTTAGATGGGTGGCTCACCATGGGCCTGGCCCAGGTCGCGGGGAAAACGGGCCGGATCGAGATCGCGGCTGGGCCGCAGGAGCCGGGCCATGGGAGGCGCTGGCCCACGCCGGGCTTGATCTGGCCGAGGCCCACGCGAGGTGGTGAGTCGTCCTCCCGATCCCATCGGGATCGGGCGGCGCGCGCTTAGTGCTCCAATGAGCAGCGACGGTGGGCGAAGCGGTGGACGCCGGGGACGGCGCCGGAGGCCGGATCCGGCAAGTGCGGGGCCAGCGGAGGCCGGATCTGGCCGGAGGGGACGTCTCCGGGGCGTGGCGGCAAGAATCCATGGCGGCGGCAGCGGTTCCCTGTGGGGAAGAGAGGAGAGCAGGGTGAGGGAGAGAGGCAGGACGGAGGAGGAGCGAAGGGCACGGCGACCTGGCACGGCGGAGTTCGTCGCCGGCGACGAGGCCGAGGAGTGCGGCGGCAGGGTCGACGGGAGGAGCTCCTCTCCTCCTTGGATCGGGGCGAGGCGCTGGGCGGTGCCCCGGCTGGCGGCGGGTTCGAGTTCGGTGGACCCGCGATGGGCGCAAGGGCCAGCATGGTGGTGGTGGCTGGCTGGGGGCGCGTGGCAGCACGTGAGTGGGTGGAAGCGGCGGCTTGCGGCGGCGCTGGCGAGTGGGACGATGCCAAGTGGCGGAGAGGAGCTGGTCGGCAGCGGATCCGAGGAGAAGGGGTGGTGTTGGATCCGAGGGAGGGGGTCTAGGGGTAGGGGAAGAGCTAGGTTAGCCCATTTTTGGCAGGGGGTGTATATATATGGAAGGGGCTAGGGTTTTGGGTTATTGGGAGGTTTTCGAGCCGTACGATCACGATCGTGCGGCTCCGGACGGAGGGGAACTAGGTGGACTGCTGGTGGGGTTAGTGGGCTGCGTTTAGAAGGCCTTTACGGTTCCCCGGTTAACCGTTGGGGTATCAAACAACCTCCAAATGGCACGAAACTTGACAGGCGGTCTACCGGTGCTATACCAAGGCCGCTTGGCAAACCTCGGGCCATTCCGAGAAAGTTCAACACCCACTCACGAAGAGAGGCGAGAAGGGGACGCCCGATGACATAGGAGTGCCGGATTGCAAAACGGACAACGGGAAAAATGCTCGGACGCATGAGACGAACATGTATGCAAAATGAGATGCACATGATGACATGGCAAAATGCAACACGCAAGCAAATGACATGGCAACAATTACGAATAACTGGAAGACGCCTGGCGCATCGAATCCGGGGCGTTACACCTAGCCAGGCAGGCTCACGAGGAGCGGAGATATCAAGGCGGGGCAAACCTCACGAGGCCCTCATGACGTGAGCCATGACGAACGGTGAAGTAGGCGCCGCGTAGCTGCCCCCATTTCCTCTTTGGTGCTAATGAGGCAAGCGCAGGCGAAGAGTACCGAGGCATCAGGCAAAGGTTGCCATATTGGTGCAACAAGACCAAGAACAGGAGGACGGCAAGGCAGAGGTCATCGTGGAGCCCAAGACGGCGTCAGCCCAGGGCTTTTCGCAGGGCGAAGACCGCTTTTGTCAGGATAGCTTGTACTAGCTGTCCCCCTTCAAATTTGCCCGCTGTTGTTGGCTCCCTTCCCGCTTGATATTTGGGAAGAGGACCAGGGCCCATATAAATAGGACTAGCCACCATAGTAGGAGGCAACGGAGCCTGAACTAGTTCAGATCATCCTCATAGACACAAGCACAAGAACACCTCAACCTCAGGAGGCTGTTCTTCCCTTGTACTGTCCATCATCAGCCCAAGAGGCAATCCACCACCACCACACTGGAGTAGGGTATTACACCACATCGGTGGCCTGAACCAGTGTAAACCCCGTGTAACGCCCCGGATCCGATGCGCCAGGTGTCTGCCAGTTATTCGCCTTCATTGCCATGTCGTTTGCTTGCGTGTTGTGAGCGGCTATTAAACATTCTCGCAATGGACCAAGATTTGCCAAGAGGCCTTGGTACACCACCGGTAGACCGCCTGTCAAGTTTCGTGCCATTTGGAGTCCGTTTGATACTCCAACGGTTAACCGGGGAACAGTAAAGGCCTCGTGTGTGTTGCAGCCCAACACCCCTCTCAAGTGGCTAATAACCCATCCGAACCCCCTCCATCCTCTCGGCCGTTCGATCACGATCGCGTGGCCGAAAACCGCTCCCCATTTGGGCTCTCCTAGCCCCCTCTACCTATATATTTGTGCCTTCCCCTGAAATTCACTTGGGTAAACCCTCAGTTTAGTTCCCTTCTCGCCGCCGGACGCTTGGGTCTCCGACGGCGGACATGTCCAGCCGCCACGCCCTTCGCCAATCAGAGCATGCCACGCCATCGCAGCCGCCGCCTCTGCCCAACCACGGCGCGCCACCTGCCTCCCCCCGCCATTGCCTCTCATCGCGCTGCCCGCCAGCCCATCCGGAGCCCGCCGGACCAAGCCTCCGCCGCAGCCGAAGCAGCCGAGCACCCGGAGCGGCTGCGCTGCCGCCTCCTCAAGGCGACTCGCCGATGCCGCCCGCCACATCGGGCCCTCACGCCAAGGCCGCACCGCGCGCGCCTGCGGGCGCCCGCTGCCGCCTGTCGTTGCCCGTGTTTCTGCGGATCCGGCGAGATCTGGCCGGAGAGAGATCCTCGGCGGATCCGCGCCCTCGCCGGCGCCGACCTCACCGAGTCGCCACGACCCGGATCCACCTCGCCTGACTCCGCCTCCGCCTCCACCTCGCCTGATCACGCTGGCTGCTGACTTTTTCTCGAGGGCGTAGATTTTGCCAAGTCCCGAAATTCTATCATCATGTGCCCCTATTCATCATGGCATAACTCCATGTATATTGCTCCGTTTTGTGCATATAGTATATCAAAATGTTCGTCATGATGTGCTCTTAATTTTGTTCCATTGTGGCATGCTCGTTTTAGTTCATATGTGTGCTCAAATCTCTGATGCAAGAGTGCTATGAAATGTTAGGTGCTGATTCTTATCAGATTATGAGCATTTGTCATTTTTGTTACATTTATTGTGTGCTGCATATGGGCATGAGCTCTACATGTGTTTTGGGCTATGCCGTGCCATATGTACAGGGGTGTATGCAATGTATTTTTGTGATCAATGTGGAGACTAGCACAAGCATGCAAAGTAGCTCTCGTGATATTGCTGATTTCAGGGACTTAGAATTTGGCAAGTCATTTCCCTGCTGTTATTTTTATGCCATGTATTCATGTTGCTACAGTGAGATCCATGCCTCTTTTGAGAATGTTCAGTAAGGATGTTTTGGTCATATAGATGTGATCTATCCATCCTTTCTCCTTTTTGCAATTATGTAGTACTCTAGAATGTCTTAATCTTGCTCTACTTTTGCTATAAAATGTTCCTGGCAGATTGTTTACATGTTAATCAATTTTGACACAGTTGTTGCTAGTGATCCAAGTATGATATGAACTTTATCTTGCCATGGTTAGATTCACGAACATGTCGTCTTGCTGTAGGTATGCTTGTTTTGTCATGCAATAACTTGTGGTGAGTGATTTGAGCTCGCAAAGTTGCCTTCATAATTCTGTTTATGCCATGCTCAGTTTTCTGCTTAGTCTGAATCTGTTTATGAAATTTGCTATGTTTACATGGGTGCCATCATATCTTCTGTGCCTTTTTGGCTCGTGGTCAGTAAGGGACTTTTGTTATATGAAATTAGTGTATTCATGCTATGCGTTTGGTTGCCATGATAAGTTCCTGTAGGATGTTGTTTGATAGCTCTAAACTTTGTAACCTGATGTTATTTCTGTCATGTCCAGTGATTTCCACCAAGTCTGTGAACTGTTATTATTTGCAATCTTACCATGTCCTTTTGAGAATGTTCCAGTAATTTCTGGAGATAGCTCACTGTTCATGTTCTGTCATGCTTTACCTGTAAATCAAGTCCATGCCTTTTGTTCTCATGTTGTGGTGCTGTAGCATGTTGTTTTAGTGCTTGCAAGTTGCCTAGTTGCTGTTTTGGACAGCTTGCCCTTTAAACTTGTTTCGTGTGTATGTGTTGAACCGTTGCTCCGTTTTGAGTGTGCTCTATATGAAACTTGCTTAGTTTTGCATGTAGTTTCATGTTTCCTTGTTGCATCCATGTTTTGAGTGTGTTTTTTTGATGTTTGAATGCATTTTGCATCAATGCCATGTTTAACTTGTTTTGCTCATATCTTCTAGGCCGTAGCTCCGAATCTAATGAACTTTATATGTAACTTGACTAGAATTTCGTGTAGATCATGTTGGTGCATCTCAAATTGCTTTTTAGCAACTTGAACATAAGGTTTATTCAGATCTGGACCAATTTTGAAATTTGCATATGGGGACTTACCGGAATTGTTATATGTTGTTTCCGGCCTCATTTAAACTTGCTTTGATGTGTTGCCTTTGTATGCCTTATCTCTTGCCATGAGTAGCTGCATGTAGCCTTGTCATGCATCATACTTGGTTGAGCATCATGCCTTGTTCATGTGTGGTGTGTTTACCGTGTTGTGTGCTTCTTCTCGATAGTTCCTGCTTGCTATGATCGTGGAGGATTCATTCGCTCATGCTTGGTCTGCCTTCGTGGCTTCATCTTCTTCATGGATTCGTTCTTCTTCCAAGCGGGATTTCAGGCAAGATGACCATCACCTTGGATCTCATTACTATCATTGCTATGGTGAAGTTGCCTTCGATGCTATCGCTTATGCCGCGTTACCTACCACTTGCTTATCAAGCCTCCCAAATTGCCATGAACCTCTAACCTTTGTCACCCCTCCTAGCAAACCGTTGTTTGGCTATGTTATCAAGATTTGCTCAGCCCCTCTTATAGCGTTGCTAGTTGCAGGTGAAGATGAAGATTGCTCCATGTTGGATTATGTTTATGTTGGGATATCACAATATCTCATATATTATTAATGCATCTATATACTTGGTAAAGGTTGGAAGGCTCGGACTTATGCTCGGTGATTTGTTCCACTCTTGCCGCCCTAGTTTCCGCCATATCGGTATTATGTTCCCGGATTTTAAGGCCCCTAACGCTGTTGGGTGTTATGGGAACCCCGACAGTTCGCTTTGAATAAAACTCCTCCAAAGAAGGCCCAACATTGATTTTACCATTTGCCTAACAACCTATTACCTTTCCCTTGGGAGTAATTAACCCGAGGGTCATCTTTATTTTAGACCCCGCGGGACAATGCTTCTCTAAGTGTTGGTCCAAACTAGAGCCCCTTGCAGCGCCACCTCGGGGAAACTCGAGGCCTGGTTTTAGTTGTACGGACTGCTTATCCGGTCATGGCCTGAGACGAGATACGCGCGGCTACTATCAGGGTGTCGGCACGCCGGGAGGTCTTGCTGGTCTTGTTTTACCATTGTCGAAATGTCTTGTAACCGGGATTCCGAGACTGATCGGGTCTTCCCGGGAGAAGGAATATCCTTCGTTGATCGTGAGAGCTTATCATGGGCTGTTGGGACACCCCTCCGTGGTATAAACTTTCGAGAGCCGCACTACAAGTTATGTGGGCGATGGGAATTTGTTAATATCCGTTGTAGTAAACTTGAAGTAAACTCTTCTAAAATACACCAATCGCTGCGGCGTGAATCGTGATTGTCTCTTTTCGGGTTGTTCGAGAGGAGAACACGGTCCTTGGGTTATGTTTGACGTAAGTAGGAGTTCAGGATCACTTCTTGATCATTACTAGTTGACGACCGCTTGTTAAGCTCCTCTTCTCGCTTCTTGTTTCGTAAGTTAGCCACCATACTTTGCTTAGTCAGCTGCTGCGCAACCTCACCACTTTGCCCCTTCCTTACCCATTAAGCTTTGCTAGTCTTGATACCCATGGTAATGGGATTGCTGAGTCCTCGTGGCTCACAGATTACTACAACAACAGTTGCAGGTACAGGTTATGCGATGATCATGACACAAGACCGATTTTACTTGTGTTGGAGTGCTTCTTCTTCTTCATCGATCTTGGGTTAGGTTCCTGGTCGGCAGCCTGGGCTAGCAGGGTGGATAATGTTTGAGCTTCTGCTTATGTTTCATCCGTAGTCGGATGTTGTTCTTGTATATGATGCATTGATGTATACTTGCGGCATTTGTATGCCTTGTATGTATCCCCCTCTATTATGTATTGTTGATGTAATGATATCCACCTTGCAAAAGCGTCTTCAAGATGCACTTCTATCCTTGGTGGGACCTTCGAGTTCCTTTAGGATAGGGTCGCATCTTGGGTGTGAAAAGTTGGTATCAGAGCCTCGACCGACCATGGGAGCCCCCTTGATTGATCGTGTAGTTTGGCCGTTGTTGAGTCTAGAAGAAAACTTTTCAGAGTCTAGTTATATCGGAGAGTAGGAATTCTTTTTATTTCTCCGCCTCTTCGCCAGCCCGTAAGGAATCTTGACGTAGTTGTTTTGAATTACCCTCTTCCCCTTCAAATTTTTCTTTAGGATCACGCAGTTAGTTTTCGTTCGTTCTCCATCCTCTTTTCAATCCAACGCACTTCTCTTTGAGTCATTCGATCCTCTTCATATTTTGCAAGATCAATCCTCAGTTCTTTTCAATCGATGTTGTTTCCTTGTCCGAAGTTGTCCTTGTTTGAGCATTGTCTAGAGTCTTACTAGCATAATGGATAACATTTAATTTCTTATCAACTCTTTGCCCTAGAACAAAGACCTACAAAGATAGTCACTAGCATCACACATAATTTCAAAGGGTAAATTCCAATCGTGGCTGAACAATTGGTGCAAGTAGATCAATGCTTTCTTTAGTATTTCGAATGCTTCTACACAATCATCATCATAGACAAATGGTATATCTTTTTGTAATAACTTAGTCAGAGGCCGAGAAATTTTTGAGAAGTCCTTAATGAACCTCCTATAAAAACCGGCGTGACCAAGGAAGCTTCTAATACCTTTGATGTCCTTGGGACATGGCATCTTTTTAATAGCATCAACCTTGGCTTTATCAACCTCAATACCTCTTTCAGAAACCTTATGCCCCAAGACAATGCCTTCATTAACCATAAAGTGGCACTTTTCCCAATTCAAGACAGGGTTAGTTTCTTCACATCTCTCAAGAATCTCGATCAAGATTGCTCAAGCAATCATCAAAAGAGGATCCATAGACGGAAAAAGTCGTCTCCCCGAAAACCTCACAAATCTTTTCACAAAAGTCGAGAATACAGCCATCATGCATCTTTGAAAGGTAGCAGTGCATTACATAAACCGAAAGGCATACGCCTATAAGCAAAAAGTACCAAAAGGGCAAGTAAAAGTAGTCTTTGATTGATCATTATCGACAGTGTATTTGAGAGAAACCAGAATAACTATCTAGAAAGAAATAATGTGTATGTTTACATAGTATTTCTAGCATTTGATCAAGAAAAGGTAAGGGGTAATGATCTTTCTTGGTAGCCTTATTTAATTTATGAAATCAATTACCATCCTATAACCTGTAATAATTCTTTATGCGGAATCAATTCATCTTTATCATTAGGAACGATGGTAATACCTCCCTTCTTAGGGACACAATTGATGATCGCATTTACCAATCGACTATCAAAGAACGGGATAAATTATACCTGCCTCCAGGAGCTTTAGTATTTCTTTTCTTACCACTTCCTTCATCTTAGGATTCAGCCGTCTTTTATGATCACGAACCGGTTTGGCATCTTCTTCCATATTTATTTTATGTTGACATAGAGTGGGACTGATGCCCTTAAGATCATCAAGAGTATATCCAATAGCAAAGACTAAGGTGCTTCTTCGTAGTTTTCAATAATCTCTCTTCTTCATGCTCCAAAGGTTAGCACTAATAATAACAGGATATATCTTCTTTTCATCAAGATAAGCATATTTAAGATTATCAGGCAACATTTTAAGCTCAAACACAGGATCACCCTTGGGTGGAGGAGGATCCCCTAGGATTTCAACATGCAAATTGTGTTTCAGAATAGGTCCCTGTTTAAAGAATACTTCATCTATTTCCTTCTTTCATTCATATAAACATATCATTTTCATGGTCTAGCAAATATTGTTCTAAAGGATCACTAGGAGGTGCGGCAATAGAAGCAAGACCAATAATTTCATCCTTACTAGGCAATTCTTCTTCACGGTGTTGTCAAATAAATTTAGGGAAATTAAACTCATGAGACATATCACCCAAGCCAATAGTAACAACATTCTTTTCGCGGTCTATTCTAGCATTGACAGTGTTCAAGAAGGGTCTACCAAAAATAATGGGACAAAAGCTATCTTGTGGGGAACCACGAACGAGAAAATCAGCAGGATATTTAGTTTTCCCACACAAGACTTCAGCATCTCTAACAATTCCCATTGTTGATATAGTATCTCTATTGGCAAGCTTAATTGTAACATCAATACCTTATAATGTTAGTGCAATTTCATGCTTAATTTCTTCAGATAAAGTATGAGGTATAACACTAGCAATCGCACCCATATCACATAAGCCATGATAACAAAGTGATCTCCTATTTTAATGTAAATAATGTGCATGCCTACCACAGGTCTATGTTTATCTTTAGCACAAGGTTTGGCAATTCTAGCAGTTTCAGCGCAGAAATGAATAACGTGCCCATCAATATTATCAGCCAAGAGATCTTTAATAATAGCAATATTAGGTTCTACTTTAACTTGCTCAGGAGGTGTATAAATTCTAATATTGCTTTTACGAACCACAATTCAAGCTTTAGTATGATCCTTTATTCTAAAAGGGAAAGGTGGTTTCTCAACATAAGAAGTAGGCACAACAGGATCATCATAAGTGATAGTCTTTTCTTCAAGTTTAGTAGGTGCAGCTACTTATACTTCTATGGGAGGATGATATTTAAACCACTTCTCCTTGGGGAGGTCAACATAAGTCGCAAAAGATTCAGTAAAAGAAGTACTATCTCGTAGTCAAGTCCATATTTAGTGCTAAACTTACGGAAAATATCGGTATCCATAAATGATTTAACACAATCAAACTTAGGTGTCATACCTGACTCCTTACCTTCGCCGAGATCCCAATCTTCAGAGTTGCGTTTCATTCTATCCAATAAATTCATTGAGTTCAACAGTCTTCATCATAAAAGAGCCAGCACAAGAAGTATCGAGCATGGATTGATTATTATGAGAAAGTCGTGCATAAAAGTTTTGAAGGATTATTTCTCTTGAGAGCTGATGATTGGGGCATGAATATAACATTGATTTAAGCCTCCCCCAAGCTTGAGCGATGCTTTCTCCTTCGCGAGGCCAAAAATTATATATATAATTGCGATCACGATGAACAAGATGCATAGGATAATACTTCTGATGAAATTCCAATTTCATTCGTTTATAGTTCCATGATCTCGTGTCATCACATAGCCTATACCATGTCAATGCATCTCCGTTCAAATATAAAGGGAAGACCTTCTTCTTAACAACATCATCGGGTATACCTGCAAGCTTAAATAATCCACAAACTTCATCCACATATATTAGGTGCTCATCAGCATGCTTTGTTCCATCTCCTACAAAAGGATTATCTAGCAGTTTTTCTAACATACCCGAAGGAACTTCAAAGGAACATTTTCATTTTCAGTAGTGTCGTGAGGTTGAGGAGCAATTCTTTTGCTCTCACTGGTCGGGGTGAAGATACCCCTAACAAGCCCCTCAGAGGATTACTTTCCATAGTAACAAGTGGCGATAAATTTCAGCACATCAGATAAATTTTTCCTTACCAAATTCCACCTACCAAAGGCGCTTCACTGCAAGCAACGGCGCCGTAAAAGAGTCTTGGTGACCCACAAGTATAGGGGATCTATCGTAGTCCTTTCGTAAGTAAGAGTGTCGAACCCAACGAGGAGTAGAAGGAAATGATAAGCAGTTTTCAGCAAGGCATTCTCTCGCAAGCATCAAATAAGTGGTAACAGATAGTTTTGTGATAAGATAATTTGTAACAAGCAACAAGTAACAAAAGTAAATAAAGTGCAACAAGGTGGCCTAATCTTTTTGTAGCAAAGGACAAGCCCGACAAACTCTTATATAGAGAAAGCGCCCCGAGGACACATGGGAATATCATCGTTAGTTTTCATCACGCTCATATGATTCACGTTCGGTACTTTGATAATTTGATATGTGGGTGGACCGGTGCTTGGGTGCTGTTATTACTTGAACAAGCATCCCACTTATGATTAACCTCTGTTGCAAGCATCCACAACTACAACAAAAGTATTAAGGTAAACCTAACCATAGCATGTAACATGTGGTTCCTAATCAGCCACTTTCGAAGTAACGCATAAACTAGGGTTTAAGCTTCTGTCACACTAGCAACCCATCATCTACTTATTACTTCCCAATGCCTTCCTGTAGGCCCAAATAATGGTGAAGTGTTATGTAGTCGACGTTCACATAACAACACTAGAGGTTAGACAACATACATCTCATCAAAATATCGAACGAATACCAAATTAACATGACTACTAATAGCAAGACTTCTCCCATGTCCTCAGGAACAAACGTAACTACTCACAAAGCATATTCATGTTCATAATCAGAGGGGTATTAATATGCATAAAGGATCTGAACATATGATCTTCCACCAAATAAACCAACTAGCATCAACTACAAGGAGTAATTAACACTACTAGCAACCTAGTAGTACCAATCCCGGACTTGGAGACAAGAATTGGATACAAGAGATGAACTAGGGTTTTAAGAGGAGATGGTGCTGGTGAAGATGTTGATGGAGATTGCCCTATCCCGATGAGAGGAGCATTGGTGATGACGATGGCGATGATTTCTCCCGGGAGGGAAGTGTCCCTGCAGTAACAGCTCACGGAGCCCTCGAGTGGTTCCGCCAAGGTTCCGCCTCATGGCGGCGGAGCCTCGTCCCGAAAGGTTGCTTATGATTTTTTCCTTGAGGAAAGACCATAGCAGAAGATGGCCATCGGAGAGCCAACAGGGGGCCCACGAGGTAGGGGGGCGCGCCCTGGGGGGTAGGGCGCGCCCCCCACCCTTGTGGCCAGGTGGGTCCCCCTCTGGTGTACTTCTTTCATTCAATACTTTTTATTATTTCCAAAAATGACTTTCGTGGAGTTTCAGGACTTTTGGAGTTGTGCAGAATAGGTCTCTAATATTTGCTCCATTTCCAAATTTCTGTAATTCCAAATGCCGGCATTCTCCCTCCTTATGTCAACCTTGTAAAATAAGAGAGAATAGGCATAAGTATTGTGACATAACGTGTAATAGCAGCCCATAATGCAATAAATATCGATATAAAAGCATGATGCAAAATGGACGTATCAACTCCCCCAAGCTTAGACCTTGCTTGTCCTCAAGTGGAAGCTGATAACGATAAATATGTCCACATGTTTAGAGGTAGTGGTGTCGATAAAAATAAAATACGGACATGAAGGCATCATGATTATTCTCATAACAGTAACATAGATGAATATTATCATATGACTACTTATGCTCAAGTAATAATCCATTCACAATGCAAAAGTATGAATCAGAAACTTTATTGAGAACTAACAAACTATAATCTCAGTCATTGAAGCAATTGCAATTTACCATAACATCAAAAAGAGCCTATGTCAGAGCTTTATAGCAAGTCCACATACTCAACTATCATTTAGTCTTTCATAATTGCTAACACTCACGCGATACTTGTGGTTACGGAGTTTTATCTGCATACGTAGAGAAAGATAGGGGCTTATAGTTTCGCCTTCCAACCTTTTACCTCAAGGGTAATGTCAACAATAATAACTCATGCTCCCCTACATCCAATTAGATATATCTATCAGGATCTTTCCAACACATTGTGCTTGCCAAAGGAAAAAATGTAAAAAGGAAAGGTGAAGATCACCGTGACTCTTGCATAAGGTAGTGGATAATAATAAAAGATAGGCCCTTCGCAGAGGGAAGCAGAGGTTGCCATGCGCTTTTATGGTTGGATGCACAAAATCTTAATACGAAAGAACGTCACTTTATATTGCCCCTTGTGATATGAACCTTTATTATGCAAATTCACGCTTTTATTTCTTCCACATCACAAGATCGTATAAAGCTTATTTTCTCCCACACTAATAAGTCATACATATTTAGAGAGCAATTTTTATTGCTTGCACGGATGACAACTTGCTTGAAGGACCTTACTCAATCCATAGGTAGGTATGGTGGACTCTCATGGCAAAACTGGTTTAAGGGTTTTCGGAAGCACAAGTAGTATCTCTACTTGGTGCTGAGAATTTGGCTAGCATGAGGGGGAAAGGCAAGCTCAACATGTTGGATGATCCATGACAATATACTTTATCTCTTATATAAGAAAACATAACCCATTACGTTGTCTTCCTTGTCCAACTTCAACTCTTTAGCATGTCATATTTTAATGAGTGCTCCCAATCATAAAAGATGTCAATGATAGTATATTTATATGTGAAACCTCTCTTTCTTTATTACTTCCTATTAATTGCAACGATGACTAGAGATATGTTTATCAACTCCCAACAATCTTTTAATCATCATACTCTTTCTATGTGAAGTCATTACTCTGGATAAAATCAATATGATCTCTTTGTTTCTTTTTATTCTTTTCTCTTTTATTTTATTAACTCAAGATCATGGCAAAATAATCAAGCCCTTGACTCAACACTAATTTTTATTATATAGCTCACGGACTCGATTACATAGAGAGATCATAAAGCAAAACTCAAAACTAGATCATGCCATAAACTTCATTCTACTAGATCAAGATACTACTAATAGGATCGAACTAAAAAAATGGTAAAGATAGGAGATGTGGTTTTGATACGATACCGGGGCACCTCCCCCAAGCTTGGCAGTTGCCAAGGGGAGTGCCCATACCCATGTGATTATGTATCCTTTGTTGTTGGTGAAGAAGGTGGAGTTGATGACGGAAAGTCGCACATAGAGTGTAAGAGGTCCTCCAGCTTGCGGATAATGCCCTTGAGTGCAACAATATGCTCCTTCAACAAAATATTTTCATGTGTGAGATACTTGTTCTGTATACGAGTTAACTCAATCATCTTGAAAGCTTCGATCTCAGTTGGGGTAAGAAGGTTATGATCAAGTTGGAGGTTGTGTTCTGCTGCCGGAGCTTGATCCTCCGTGGCCTTCTTGATCCCTTCATCCTTGTTGATGCCCAGAGGTTCTTCCCTCTTCAGCTCTATCTTCATTGGCCAAGCATCGTTGTCACCATTGTTGGAGGAGGGGGACGACATGATGCCTAGCCTTGAAAACCCTGGCAGGAAACAACTCGAAACAAGAACAGAGGATAATTGCGTGATACAGGGGTCAAAACCTTCGGGAGAATATATAATGAATTTTTGCCGACCAAAATACGTATCGTGCAAGAAAACGGAGTCCGGAAGGCACATGAGGTGCCCACGAGGTAGGGGGGCGCGCCCTCCACCCTCGTGGGGCCCTCGTGTCCTTCACGGACTGCTACTTATTTTCCTATTTTTCTAAATATTCCAAAACGGAGAAATATTGCCATAAAAATTGTTTTGGAGTCGGTTTACTTACTGCATCACATACCTATTCCTTTTCGAGTCCTAAAAAGTTCGGAAAGTGTCCCTTTATGTATTCCTCCGGGTTACGGTTTCAATAACATTGGTTTCAACATTTATAGGATTACCCGAGATATAATGTTTGATTCTTTGACTGCTTACCACCTTCGGATTTGTGCCTTCGAAGTTGTTGATTTTATGGCACCGGAACGATAGACCTCCTCGATAACGTAGGGGCCTTCCCATTTAGAGAGAAGTTTTCCTGCAAAAAATCTTAAACGAGAGTTGTATAGCAATACATAATCACCTACATTAAACTCACGCTTTTGTATCCTTTTATCATGCCATCTTTTAACTTTTTGTTTAAACAACTTGGCATTTTCATAAGCTTGGGTTCTCCATTGATCAAGTGAGCTAATATCAAATAACCTCTTCTCACCGGCAAGTTTGAAATCATAATTGAGTTCTTTAATAGCCCAATAAGCCTTATGTTCTAGTTCGAGAGGTAAGTGACATGCTTTTCCATAAACCATTTTATACGGAGACATACCCATAGGATTTTTATATGTAGTTCTATAGGCCCATAATGCATCATCAAGTTTCTTGGACCAATTCTTTCTAGACCTATTGAAAGTCTTTTGCAAAATTAATTTGAGCTCTCTATTGCTCAATTATACTTGACCACTATAATGAGGGTGATAAGGAGATGCAATTCTATGATTAACATCATATTTAGTAAGCATTTTTCGGAAAGCACCATGAATAAAGTGTGAACCACCATCAGTCATTAAATATCTAGGGACTCCAAACCTCGGAAAAATAACTTCTTTAAGCATTTTAATAGAGGTGTTATGATCAGTACTACTAGTTGGAATAGCTTCTACCCACTTAGTAACGTAATCAACAAAGAACTCAAAATATGTGTATATCCATTAGAGGCAGGAAAAGGTCCCATATAATCAAAGCCCAAAACATCAAATGGTTCAATAACAAGTGAATAGTTCATAGGCATTTCTTGACGTCTACTAATATTACCAATTCTTTGGCATTCATCACGAGATAAGACAAACTTACGGGCATCCTTGAAGAGAGTAGGCCAATAAAAACCAGATTGCAATACCTTATGTGCGCTTCTATCTCCATTGGTGTCCTCCATAAGCTTCGGAGTGACACTTGCGTAGGATATGTTCCTGTTCTTGCTCAGGTACACAACGTCTAATAACACCATCTACTCCTTCTCTATAAAGATGTGGGTCATCCCAAAAGTAATGTCTCAAGTCATACAAAAACTTTTCTTTTGCTGGTATGTGAAACTAGGTGGTATAAATTTAGCAACAATATAATTAGCATAATCAGTAGACCATGGAGTACTACGAGAAGTACTTATAAAATTTAATTGCTCATCGTGGAAGCTATCATCAATAGGTAGTGGGTCATCAAGAACATTTTCTAACCTAGACAAGTTGTTCACTCACGGGGTTCTCAGCCTCCTTTTCTATCAACAATATGCGAGATCAAATTCTTGTAGCAAGAGAACCCATCTAATAAGTCTAGGTTTAGCATCTTTCTTTTCCATAAGATATTTAATAGCGACATGATCAGTGTGAATAGTTACTTTAGAATCAACGATATAAGGTCTGAACTTATCACAAGCAAATACAATCGCTAAGAATTCCTTCTCGTAGTAGCATAATTTCTTTGAGCATTGTCTAGAGTCTTACTAGCATAATGGATAACATTTAATTTCTTATCAACTCTTTGCCCTAGAACAACACCTACAACATAGTCACTAGCATCACACATAATTTCAAAGGGTAAATTCCAATCGGTGGCTGAATAATAGGTGCAGAGATCAATGCTTTCTTAAGTATTTCAATGCTTCTACACAATCATCATCAAAGACAAATGGTATATCTTTTTGTAATAAATTATTCAGAGGCAGAGAAATTTTTGAGAAGTCCTCAATGAACCTCCTATAAAAACTGGCGTGACCAAGGAAGCTTCTTATACCTTTGATGTCCTTGGGACATGGCATCTTTTCAATAGCATCAACCTTGGCTTTATCAACCTCAATACCTCTTTCAGAAACCTTATGCCCCAAGACAATGCCTTCATTAACCATAAAGTGACACTTTCCCAATTCAAGACAAGGATAGTTTCCGCATCTCTGAAAACTCGATCAAGATTGCTCAAGCAATCATCAAAAGAGGATCCATAGACGGAAAAGTCGTCCTTGAAAACCTCACAAATCTTTTCACAAAAGTCAGAGAATATAGCCATCATGCATCTTTGAAAGGTAAAGTGGAGTGTGCATTACATAAACCGAAAGGCATACGCCTATAAGCAAAAAGTACCAAAAGGGCAAGTAAAAGTACTCTTTGATTGATCATTGGCTGACACAGGTATTCGAGAGAAACCAGAATAACCATCTAGAAAGCAATAATGTGTATGTTTACATAGTCTTTCTAGCATTTGATCGATAAAAGGTAAGGGTAATGATCTTTCTTGGTAGCCTTATTTAATTTATGGAAATCAATTACCATCCTATAACCTGTAATAATTCTTTATGGAATCAATTCATCTTTATCATTAGGAACGACAGTAATACCTCCCGCCTTAGGGACACAATGGATGTGACTTACCTAATCGACTATCAAGAACGGGATAAATTATACCGCCTCCGTGAGCTTTAGTATTTCTTTTCTTACCACTTCCTTCATCTTAGGATTCAAATTGCCTTTTATGATCACGAACCGTTTGGCATCTTCTTCCATATTTATTTTATGTTGACATAGAGTGGACCGATGCCCTTAAGATCATCAAGAGTATATCCAATAGCAAAGACGGTGCTTCTTCGTAGTTTTCAATAATGTCTCTTCTTCATGCTCTAAAAGGTTAGCACTAATAATAACATGATATATCTTCTTTTCATCAAGATAAGCATATTTAAGATTATCGTGCAACAGCAGTTTAAGCTCAAACATAGGATCACCCTTGGGTGGAGGAGGATCCTAGGATTTCAACAGCAAATTGTGTTTCGTAATAGGTCCCCTGTTTAAAGAATACTTCATCTATTTCCCTTCTTTCATTCATAAACATATCATTTTCATGGTCTAGCAAATATTGTTCTAAAGAATCACTAGGAGGTACGGCAATAGAAGCAAGACCAATAATTTCATCCTTACTAGGCAATTCTTCTTCACGGTGTTGTCTACTAAATTTAGAGAAGTTAAACTCATGAGACATATCACCCAAGCCAATAGTAACAACATTATTTTTGCAGTCTATTCTAGCATTGACAGTGTTCAAGAAGGGTCTACCAAAAATAATGGGACAAAAGCTATCTTGTGGGGAACCAAGAACGAGAAAATCAGCAGGATATTTAGTTTTCCCACACAAGACTTCAACATCTCTAACAATTCCCATTCTTCGATATAGTATCTCTATTGGCAAGCTTAATTGTAACATCAATACCTTCTAACTCAGTGAGTGCAATTTCATGCTCAATTTCTTCAGATAAAGTATGAGGTATAACACTAGCATCGACACCCATATCACATAAGCCATGATAACAGTGATATCCTATTTTAACAGAAATAACAGGCACGCCTACCACAGGTCTATGTTTATGTTTAGCACAAGGTTTGGCAATTCTAGCAGTTTCACCGAAGAAATGAATAACATGCCCATCAATATTATCAGCCAAGAGATCTTTAATAATAGCAATATTAGGTTCTACTTTAACTTGCTCAGGAGGTGTATAAGTTCTAATATTGCTTTTACAAACCACAGTTGAAGCTTTAGCATGATCCTCTATTCTAACAGGGAAAGGTGGTTTCTCAACATAAGAAGTAGGCACAACAGGATCATCATAAGTGACAGTCTTTTCTTCAACTTTAGTAGGTGCAGCTACTTTTACTTCTATGGGAGGATGATATTTAAACCACTTCTCCTTGGGGAGGTCAACATAAGTAGCAAAAGATTCGCAGAAAGAAGCTACTATCTCAGAGTCAAGTCCATATTTAGTGCTAAACTTACGGAAAATATCGGTATCCATAAATGATTTAACACAATCAAACTTAGGTGTCATACCTGACTCCTTACCTTCGTCGAGATCCCAATCTTCAGAGTTGCTTTTAATTCTATCCAATAAATTCCATTTGAATTCAATAGTCTTCATCATAAAAGAGCCAGCACAAGAAGTATCGAGCATGGATTGATTATTATGAGAAAGCCGAGCATAAAAGTGTTGAAGGATTATTTCTCTTGAGAGCTCATGATTGGGGCATGAATATAACATTGATTGAAGCCTCCCCCAAGCTTGAGCGATGCTTTCTCCTTCGCGAGGCCAAAAATTATATATATAATTGCGATCACGATGAACAAGATGCGTAGGATAATACTTCTGATGAAATTCCAATTTCATTCGTTTATAGTTCCATGATCCCGTGTCATCACATAGCCTATACCATGTCGATGCATCTCCCTTCAAAGATAAAGGGAAGACCTTATTCTTAACAACATCATCGGGTATACCTGCAAGCTTAAATAATCCACAAACTTCATCCACATATATTCGGTGCTCATCAGCATGCTTTGTTCCATCTCCTACAAAAGGATTATCTAGCAGTTTTTCTAACATACCGAAAGGAACTTCAAAGGGAACATTTTCAAATTCAGTAGGTTCGATGGGTTGAGGAGCAATTCTTTGTTTCTACTGGTCGGGGTGAAGATACCTTAACAAGCCCCTCAGAGGATTACTTTCCATAGTAACAAGTGACAAGAAATTTCAGCACATCAGAGTAAATTTTTCCTTACCAAATTCCACCTACCAAAGGCGCTTCACTCCCCGGCAATGGCGCCAGAAAAGAGTCTTGATGACCCACAAGTATAGGGGATCTATCGTAGTCCTTTGATAAGTAAGAGTGTCGAACCCAACGAGGAGCGTATGAAATGATAATCAGTTTTCAAAGCAAGGTATTCTCTACAAGTAATCGAAATAAGTGGTAACAGATAGTTTTGTGATAAGATAATTTGTAACGAGCAACAAGTAAGAAAAGTAAATAAAGTGCAGCAAGGTGGCCCAATCCTTATTGTAGCAAAGGACAAGCCTGGACAAACTCTTATATAGAGAAAAATTCTCCCGAGGACACATGGGAATATCGTCAAGCTAGTTTTCATCACGTTCATATGATTCGCGTTCGGTACATTGATAATTTGATATGTGGGTGGACCGGTGCTTGGGTGCTATTCTTACTTGAACAAGCATCCCACTTATGATTAACCTCTATTGCAAGCATCCGCAACTACAACAAAAGTATTAAGGTAAACTTAACCATAGCATGAAACATGTGGATCCAAATCAGCCTCACGAAGTAACGCATAAACTAGGGTTTAAGCTTCTGTCACCCTAGCAACCCATCATCTACTTATTACTTCCCAATGCCTTCCCCTAGGCCCAAATAATGGTGAAGTGTTATGTAGTCAACGTTCACATAACATCACTAGAGGTTAGACAACATACATCTCATCAAAATATCGAAGGAATACCAAATTCACATGACTACTAATAGCAAGACTTCTCCCATTTCCTCAGGAACAAACGTAACTACTCACAAAGCATATTCATGTTCATAATCGGAGGGTATTAATATGCATAAAGGATCTGAACATATGATCTTCCACCAAATAAACCAACTAGCATCAACTACAAGGAGTAATTAACACTACTAGCAACTACTAGTACCCATCCCGGACTTGGAGACAAGAATTGGATACAAGAGATGATCTAGGGTTTTAAGAGGAGATGGTCTTTGGTGAAGATGTTGATGGAGATTGCCCTCTCCCGATGAGAGGAGCGTTGGTGATGACGATGGCGATGATTTCCCCCTCCTGAGGGGAAGTGTCCCCAGAATAGAACACTCTGGGCCGGAGCCCTAGATTGGTTCCGCCAAGGTTCCGCCTCATGGCGGCGAAGTCTCGTCCCGAAAGGTTGCTTATGATTTTTTCCTTGAGGAAAGACCACATATAGTAGAAGATGGCCATCGGAGAGCCAACAGGGGGCCCACGAGGTAGGGGG
Organism: Aegilops bicornis; assembly: GCA_021605145.1. Lineage (NCBI taxonomy): Eukaryota > Viridiplantae > Streptophyta > Magnoliopsida > Poales > Poaceae > Aegilops > Aegilops bicornis. The sequence goes on along the minus strand of JAHIAL010000021.1, from coordinate 2,304,131 downwards.
GAGCGCCCCCCATCCTCGTGGCCAGGTGGGTCCCCCTCTAGTGTACTTCTTCCGCTCAATATTTTTTATTTTTTCCAAAAATGACTTTCGTGGAGTTTCAGGACTTTTGGAGTTGTGCAGAATAGGTCTCTAATATTTGCTCCTTTTCAAGCCCAGAATTCCAGCTGCCGGCATTCTCCTTCCTTATGTAAACCTTGTAAAATAAGAGAGAATAGGCATTAGTATAGTGACATAACGTGTAATAACAGCCCATAATAAAATAAATATCGATATAAAAGCATGATGCAAAATGGACGTGTCAATCGGCCAGAGCACGGCAGCAGATGCAGGTGCGGGCCACTGGCTCCTACCCTACGGTGGGTGCGGTGGCCAACAAAGTTCAAGCCGGAGATGCCGCCGCGTTACAATGGCGCAGCAGACCCGATGCCATTTCTGCAGGCGTACGAGGATGCCGTCCTCGATGCCGGAGGCGACGACAAGATCATGGCCAACTGGTTCCACATGGCCACATTTGGCGCAGCCACGCTACCGCTGCTCAACCTCCCGGGTCCACGGTGGCGCCCTAGGAGGAACTCCGCGACCTCTTCACCGGCTGGGCTACGCGGTGCCGCCAAGACCACGCAAAGCAGCCGCCGGATGGCTCTCAAGGACCACCTCCAAGCGCCCGGGGGCTCCGCCGGGATGGGCTACGCCGGAGGCCGACCTCACCTTCGGCCCAGAAGACCACCCCGGCTCCACCACCGGCTCTGGCATGCTCCCAATGCTTTGCACGCCTACTATCTACAACGTGGCCGTCAACAAGACCCTCATCGACGGCGGTGCCGGCCTCAACTTGCTCTCCGTGAGAAGCCTTGACCTCCTCCACGTGCCGTCCTAAGAGGCTCAACGTCAAGAAGCCTTTTTTCGGGAGTGATGGAGCTGCCCACTCTCCGGGCAGATCCGCCTCCGGTCACCTTTCTAAGACGCTGACAACCATCAAGACTGAGCTGGTGGACTTCGACATCGCCCGCATCGGTCTCCCGTACAATGCCATACTTGGGTACCCGGCTCTTGCTCAGTTCATGACGGCGACTCACCCGGCCTACAACCTCATGAAGATGCCAGGAAGCAAGGCGTCCCTCACCATCAAGGGGGACACTAAGGAAGCGATGTGGCCGCTTGTTTCCTTCAAGTCATGGCAAGAAAGACAACCAGTCACTCTGATGCAGCCGAGGCCAAGGAGACCGCGCTGCCAAGAAGAAGCGGTTGTTCACCCAAGACAAGGCGGAGACCAAGCAGGTTTGCGGTTGACGAGGACGGCTCTTCAGAGCCACCTTTACCATAGGAACCAGCCTTTGACCCGGACAAGAAGAAGCTTTGGTAAGGTTTTTACGCCGCAAAACAAGGAGATATTCGCATGGGAGCCCAACCAGGCTGGTAGGGGTCTCGAGAGAGGTGATCGGCATCATCTAAGGGTGTGCCCCAACATGCGCTCAGAAAAGCGGCGAGCAAGAAGGCAGCCCACGTAGAAGCGAGCCTTCATCGTCCAAGAGACGCAAGCCGGAGGCAGCTGGTACCATCCGAGAAGGTTCGATACCCGAATGGGCTGGCGACCTGTCGTCGTGGTACTGAAGAAAGGTGGGAAGGAACGGATGTGCGTCGACTTCACCCACCTCAACAAAGCTTTCCCTCAAGATCCGTTCCCCCTTCCGCGCATCGATCAAATCGTCGACTCCACCGCCGAGTGCGACTTGTTATGTTTCCTGGATGCGTTCTCTGGATGCCATCAAATCAAGATGGCAGTGGAGGATGTGGAGAAGACGACCTTCCTGACACCGTGTGGGGTGTACTGCTACACCTGCATGCCTTTTGGCCTTCGCAACACGGGCGCAACCTTTCAGTGGCTGATGCACATTGCCTTGGGGCGGCAGCTCGGCAGGAACACTGAGGCCTACGTTGATGACATAGTGGTCAAATCTCGCGAGGCGAGGACGTTGATCCAGGACTTGGAGGAGACCTTTGAGAGTTTGCGCCGGTGAACTTGAGGCTTAACCGAAGAAGTGCGTGTTTGGTGTCCCTCCGCAAGTCGCTAGGGTTTCTCGTATCCCACAGAGGGATCAAGGCGAACCCGGAGAAGATCAAGGCTATCGAAGACATGAGCCCACCACAGACCCTCAAGGAGATGCAAAAGCTAGCAGGACGGGTGACCGCGTTAGGGCGTTTCATCTCCAAGCTTGGCGAAGCGCCTTGCCCTTCTTTAAGCTCATGAAGAAGAAGGGCCCTTCGAGTGGACCCTGAGGCCGACCGGGCCTTCCAAGACCTCAAGAAATACCTCACCAAATTTCTAAGTGATGGTGGCACCACCTCTCGAGCCTCTGGTATTTTACCTTGCCGCCACCCCATACTCCGCTGGCATGGCGGGGTGGCGGCTCGGGAGGAGCGCCAAGACAAGGGGTGCTGCGCCAAGCCGTAGTTGATACAAGGTCTGCGAGGTCATGAAGGCGCCACGAGAGCTGTCGGTGGAAGATCAAGCGCTGCAGAGGCAACATCGCGGAAGCTCCTCAAGACGCCAAGCCTCGGGAAATCCTCCGCCCAGATACGCCATACCCCCGCAGGACCTGAAGCTCAACAAGGTGCGGCCTCGTTGAGCACCCAGGTATACTTGTCAAGACCGCATCGCGGGACGGGGGCGGCTACCCCATGCCGCAAAAAGCTCCCCGCCGCACTCTTGGTGGCCTCAAGGCAAGCTGCTACACTACTTTCAAGGGCACCCCATCAAGGTCGTCTCATCTTACCCATTGGAGAGGGTACTCAGAGCCCAAACTTCGTGGAGGGTCACGGAATGGAACATCGAGCTGCAAGCATTCCGGCTAGAATTCAGCACCACCAGTGGTCATGAAGGGAGCCAGACTCGCCCGATTTAGTGGCGAGAATGGAATGATGATGCCCCGACTCTTGAGGAAGGAGAAGACCACCACCGCCTGGGGAAGTGAGGCACCAGATTTGGGTCATGCATTTCGACGGCCTTTGCACACTGTATGCCGGGGGCTAGAGTAGTGCTCATCTCGCCCACTCAGACAAGCTCTACTACGCCAGGCAACTCGCTTCCAAAGACGGCGAGAAGGTCTCCAACAACATCGCAGAATCTGAAGGCCTCATAGCTGGCTCGAAGGCTGCATGGCTGCTCTAGGGGTGAAGCGCCTCACCGTCAAGGGCGACTCGTAGCTCCTCGTCAACTTCTCCAACAAAGTGTACGAACCGAAGGATGAGCACATGGAGGCCTACCTTGCGGAGGTGTGCAAGATGGAAAAGCAGTTCTCGGGCACGAGGCTGCAAAGACATGTGCCCCGGGGCACCAACAAGGAAGCCGACGACATCGCCAAGAGAGCATCCAAGCGGCAGCCGCAAGAGCCCGGCGTCTTTGAAGAGCGGCTCTTCAAGCCATCGGCTACACCACCTCTTTCAAGCGAGACTCAGCCTCGGGAGGAACTCCCATAGCCCTCGCCACGGAGCCCGGCTGCGGCCCAACCTCGGGAGCTCGTTTGCTCTTGGCGCTCGAGCCTCGTGGAGAAGTGGCCGACCAAGGAATTTAAGGAGTACTGATGCACGGACGCCGCCGAGAAGGAAGAAGATGCGAGCTGCGGGTGGCTCGGGTGCCACGGCATATTGCATTCAAGACGGCGAAGTCTGTACAGTAAAACGGCCGAACGATGTCACGCCAATTGTATCTCCAGCCGATCGTGGAAGGGAGTCAGCCGATAGACATACATGGCGGGGGCTGTGGACATCACTTTCGTCGTCAAGGACCCTCGTCGACAAAGTCTTCCGCAGCGGATTCTACTGGCCAACAGCACTCAACGATGCAGCCGAGCTGGTGAAGTCTTGTGAAGCCTGCCAATTCCACGCCAAGCAGATCCATCAGCCTACACAGGGCCTCCAAACCATACCGCCACGTGGGCGTTCGCGATGCAGAAATCTGGACATCTTGGGCCCGTTCCCACGAGCGCCGGGGCTACCGCTATCTCTACGCCGCCATCGACAAGTTCACCAAAGTGGGTGGAAGTGGAAGCCGTCTGCATTACCCATTCCGTACCGGCTCATTGTCAAGTTCATCAAGGGCCTCGTGAGCCGCTTCGGGGTTCCCAACCGCATCATCATAGGTAACGGCTCGTAGTTTACTAGTAACCTCTTCAAAACCTACTGTGCTAACCTTGGAACACAGATCTGCTATGCTTCGGTGGCCCACCCCAGGAGTAATGGTCAAGCTGAATGCGCCAACACCGAGGTCCTGAGGGGTCTCAAGACCAGGACCTTCAAGAAGAAGCTGGAGGCCTACGGCAGGGGCTGGCACGAAGAACTCCAGTCTGTGTTGTGGTCCATTCGTACCACTGCCACCAAGACGACGGGCGAGACTCCATTCTTCCTCATCTATGGAGCTGAGGCAGTCCTTCCTCACGAGGTCAAGCATCGCTCCGTGCGGGTCCTGGCGTTCGACGAAACGCAGCCGGACGCCACGTGGGGGATGGATCTCGTGCTGGGGGAGGAGCGCTGTCGCGAAGCCGCATTGAGAGCGGCAAGGTACCAACAAGCTCTGTGGCGGTACCATTGCCGCAACATCCGCTCAAGGACGCTCGAGGTAGGCGACCTCGTCCTGAGGTGGGTCCTCTCCAGGGAAGGGCTGCACAAGCTTTCACCCATGTGGGAGGGCCCGTTCAGGGTCGTTCACGTCTCCAGGCCGAGTGCAGCGTGCCTGGAGACGCAGGATGGGACGCCCATCCAGAATGCCTGGAACATCTAGCACCTCCGGAAGTTCTATCCATGAAGCAAGGCCCAGAGCCTGAGAAGCAAGGCCCAGAGCCTGAGAAGTAGGGCCCAGAGCCTGAGAAGCAAGGCCCAGAGCCTGTGAAGAAGGCCCGGTGCCTGTGAAGAATCGCCGCCCGTGACACTCTCACGTAATAATGAGTGGGGCTGTACACGCCCCGGAGTCTCAGGAGCGCCGGCCTCAGGCCCTGGGGCTCCCTCCCACGCCTAGTGGACAGCACTTAGCTCCGCGCTGGTGAGAAGACTTGAAGACTAGATTAGGTGCCGGACGCGGCTTTTCATTTGCTTTCCGTAGTTGGCTTGCTTTTCCTTAATCGAAGTTGCTTTTGGTATCCGTTGCTGATTTGGTTCCCCAGCCTTTTACCGCATCTTTCGGCTCTGGTTTGCTTGTGTTCTCTCTCTCGCATACCTTGCGAGGGGGCTAGGCAGGTGCCCTCATGAGCATTTTTCTTCTGTCTGCCTTCTCGCGAGCCACCCTCGTTCAAGCCTGGAAGCTGTCACATCCCTCCCGATCCGTGCCCCTCAGGTACCGCGATACAAAGCGCCAAGGCAGGGCTTGGGTGGACAGCAAATCCACTAGCGCACCCCCTAACGAATTCTTTTTTTGAAGTTTCTAGGCGAATGTAGGCACCTCGTGAGGAAAAGGACATCCAAATGCACCAGGTTAAGTTATCCTCACGTAAAATAACAATACCGCATGGGAACGACACGCACAATGCATTAACCAAAGAGCCACAATTCGATACATGCCCCTCTGGGCCCAAACTGGTTTCGTTTTTCCGATGCAGGAAAGAAAGAAAAAGCTAAGCGAAGCAGTGTCGCGGCAATCCGCAGAGGCAGGTCCTAGGCGACACCCCGAGCCTAGCCGGACTCCTCATCGCACTTCACGGAGGCGCGACGATGAGATGACCCGCTGCCCCTTCGAAGCGGGCGCGGCGGCGTGGCGGCTGATCATAGCCACCGCTGCTGGAGCTGTCACCGGAGGAAGAGCCACCGTAGCTGGAGGAGACGCGGCCGCCGCCGAGGGCAGGCTCGCCTTCGTCCTCATCGCGACCGTCACCAAGGCCGAGCACCTCCTCGCCGTCGTTCGCCTCGGGGCAGCACCCGGCGCGACGACCATCTTCCCTGAACACCCTCACATAGTTGGTCGACTCACCATCATACCTGAAGTGGAGGGTGCAACGTGCTTAGGCATGCTGCTACGGGCGAACGCTTGCCACCAGGCCAGGTCTATGTTGCCCTCGTGGCGGAGGTCTTGATCAGCGACCAAGAGGCCCCGCTGCGGCCCGTCACACCGCAGCCCTTGCCCGGACCAGAGGTCGGCAGTTCACCGGGCGAAGAAGCGCGAAGTTGGAGCCATCGCGCCGGCGGGCTCTCAGAGCGCATAAACGAACTCAGGGATACCTCACCGAATGGAAGCGCGGGCGGGGAGGCCGCGCCACCATCACGCGCCTCCCCTCGTCGGCTAAACCACCATGGATGGGACGATCCCCTCCGCGTGCCACAGCGCCTCCTCGACGGTGGGCCACGACGGGGGTCGCGGCGTGCTTGTGCGGGCGGCCGCGGCCACGCTTGGGCGCCGGGAAACTGGGACCCTCGCGAGGGGCGTTTCCTTTCTCGGCGGCAGAGAACTTCTTTCGTTGCGCCATCGGTGGCACCGCAAGCAATGGAGCAGAGAAGCAAGCAACCAAGGAAGAGATGGGCAACGGGGGCTCCGCCCCCTCCCCATTTATAGCTAGAGAAGGCCAACCGGCGTCTCCCACGATCGCAGGTAATGATGGTTTTCCTTGCATGTCGCAGGGACTTGTCAAGTCGCGGCATCGCCGAGGCAGAAGCGGAGACGCCCACGTCAATTAACCACCACTGGCCGTCGATCGAGGCCATTAGCTTTTGGGGCCCACGGTGCTCGAACTTGACTCTTTGCTTCGCGCGAAAGCCAAGCCCGAAGCGCACCTTGGGCCCGGGGCTCTTGTCGGCATTCTGGGAACGGGGGTCCCCAGACTTGCCTGCCTGCGGCCCACGGCGTGGCTAAGCAGCAGGCCATACAGCCCATCTTCATCAACAAGGCATCCAAGACCCTCGCGAGGGTCCAAGTCTCGCGAGGCGGACGACGCAAGACCTCCTCTGGAGTGGCCTAGTGATACGTCTCCAACGTATCTACTTTTCCAAACACTTTTGCCCTTGTTTTGGAGTCTAACTTGCATGATTTGAATGAAACTAACCTGGACTGACGCTGTTTTCAGCAGAACTGCCATGATGTTGTTTTATGTGTAGAAAAGAAAGTTCTCGGAATGTCCTGAAAATCCACGGAGGCAAATTTTGGAATTTATAAGAATTTCTGGCCGAAAGAAATACACCAGGGGGCCCAGGGCCTGTCCACGAGAAAGGGGGGCGTGCCCCCGCTGTAGGGCACGCCCCCTATCTCGTGGCCCCCCTGGACCTCCACCGACGTCAACTCCAACTCCATATATTCACATTCGGGGAGAAAAAAAATCAAAGAGAAAGTTTCATCGCGTTTTACGACACGAAGCCGCCGCCAAGCCCTAATCTCTCTCAGGAGGGCTGATCTGGAGTCCGTTCGGGGCTCCGGAGAGGAGGATTCGTCGCTGTCGTCATCATCAACCATCCTCCATCACCAATTTCATGATTCTCACCGCCGTGCGTGAGTAATTCCATCGTAGGCTTGCTGGACGGTGATGGGTTGGATGAGATTTACCATGTAATCAAGTTAGTTTTGTTTGGGTTTGATCCCTAGTATCCACTATGTTACGAGATTGATGTTGCTATGACTTTGCTATGCTTAATGCTTGTCACTAGGGCCCGAGTGCCATGATTTCAGATCTGAACCTATTATGTTTTCATGAATATATGTGTGTTCTTGATCCTATCTTGCAAGTCTATAGTCACCTATTACGTGTTATCATCCCACAACCCCGAAGTGACAATAATCGGGATACTTCGGTGATGACCGTAGTTTGAGGAGTTCATGTATTCACTATGTGCTAATGCTTTGTTCGGTTCTCTATTAAAAGGAGGCCTTAATATCCCTTAGTTTCCGTTAGGACCCGCTTCCACGGGAGGGTAGGACGAAGATGTCATGCAAGTTCTTTTCCATAAGCACGTATGACTATTTACTAATACATGCCTACATTACATTGATGAATTGGAGCTAGTTCTATATCACCCTATGTTATAGCTATTACATGAGGAATCGCATCCGGCATAATTATCCATCAGCGATCCATTGCCTACAAGCTTTTCATATATTGTTCTTCGCTTATTTATTTTTCCGTTACTCTTGTTACAACTACTACAAAAACCCAAAAACATTTATCTTTACTTTTGCTACCGTTACCTTTATTATCATACCACTTTTGCTACTAAACACTTTCTTTGCAGATATTAAGTTATCCAGGTGTGGTTGAATTGACAAATCAACTGCTAATACTCAAGAATATTCTTTGGCTCCCCTTGTGTCTAATCAATAAATTTGGGTTGTACTTCACCCTCGAAAGCTATTGTGCTCCCCTACACTTGTGGGTTATCACCTAGCCAGGCAGGCTCACGAGCAGCGGAGATATCAAGGCGGGGCAAACCTCACGAGGCCCTTGTGACACGAGCCATGATGAATGGTGCCAGGCGGGCGCCAGTGCACGCAGCGTCCCCATTTCCTCTTTGGTGCTAAGGAGGCAAGCGCAGGCAAAGAATACCGAGGCATCAGGCAAAGGTTGCCATATTGGTGCAACGAGACCAAGACCAGGAGGACGGCAAGGCGGAGGTCATCATGGAGCCCAAGACGGCGTCACCCCAGGGCTTTACCGAGGCATCAGGCAAAGGTTGCCGTTGTTGGCTCCCTTCCCGCTCGATATTTGGGAAGAGGACCAGGGCCCATATAAATAGGACTAGCCACCACCGTAGGAGGTAACGGAGCCCGAACTAGTTCAGATCATCCTCATATACACAAGCACAAGAACACCTCAACCTCAGGAGGCTGTTCTTCCCTTGTACTGTCCATCATCAGCCCAAGAGGCAATCCACCACCACCACACTGGAGTAGGCTATTATACCACATCGGTGGCCCGAACCAGTATAAACCCCGTGTCTTTCTGTGTTGTGAGTTTGTCGAGTTCGTCCGTGAGATCTTAGCGAGCTAGAGCATAGATCGGTAGGAGGGGAAGACTTCGCGTGCACCCCAGTGTTCGAACCTTAAGGGTTTGCCGGAACCCCACACCAATTTGCGCCGCCGTCGTAGAATAGCGGGGGGTGTGGGTGAGTAGAGTAGAGGGATGGCACGGCGGTGGTGGGAGTAGTAGGGCTGTGAGGCCTCCTTGACAAGAACACACCGACCACGGGAGGCAGGAGTAAGCTGACACACGGCCGTGGCTGGTTTGGAGTGGCTGGAGTAAGAAGACCAGAGGTTGAAGAAGCACTACGGCCATTAGATGGACATCGTACGGTCACTGGAGCTAGAATCATTCATATTGACTAAGTTGACAAAGCACTTTGTCCACGTCAACTTAGTAGGCCCACAAGTCAGCCTCCCACTATGGTGGGTCCCAGCTAGCAGGGGGAGTATTCATTTTTTTTGTGCGTAATAAGGAGGCACTTCCTTGCGTGCGGAGATATAGCTGGTGGGTCTGAGCTGTCAGTGGGAGGAACATTTGTTTCACGAAATACAGAGGCACTTCTGGTGGGTCCAAGCTATCTGGAGGAGGAATCATTATTTTTCGTGTAATAAGGAGGCACTTCCTACACGAAAAAAAGGAGCCACTTCCTTGGTGTGCGACCATGGACCCAGTTGTCAGCCTTTCCACGTACAGTCCTCTTCCGGTGGATGTCGTTTGTTGACCACGCCGTGCCGAGAGCACCAAGGCGGTGGTCGACGGCGAGGCCAAGTAAGGGAACGACCCGGAGCCGAGGAAGAGTCGGCAGTTGTTTCCCACGCGGAGTGGGTACGAGGGTTTACTTGTTCGGACGCAGTGTGAGGCTGTCGTCGCTAGAGAATAACAGGAGGTGTGGCTGAGTAGAGGGATATCCAGGGTAGGGATGCGAGTATGGTGGGGCCGTGAGGCTTGCTGACAACCACAGTGACCCGCAGGCGAAGCTGACGGTTTCGTCGGTCTTTGGTTTGGTAATTTGAAGCGGGGAAGATCGAGACGAAGAAGCACGATTGCCGTTAGATTGACATCTAACAGTCTGACGCTGGTTGAGTCGATTGTTGACTAAGTTTCTTTTTTTGAGAAACCTTGTGTACGCATGAACTTAGTAGGCCCACAAGTCAGCCTCCAAATCTATGGCAGACAACATAGAGCGCATTTGCTATTTTTTTAATAATTTGCAGCCCATTTGCTGATTCTGAAGGAATTTATTACAACCCATTTTCTGCCCCGGACCACGGTCAAAAAGTTCAACCTTGTTTTGCATATTTTGGTGGAGTCTGAACTGTTTTAATCCAGAAATGATCAACATTTATTTTTTAAGAACTTGTTGATTTGCCAAAAAAAACGTTTTGTTTTTGTAAGCAAATAAGACATGGGACAATTGAGTTGGTTTAAGGGAAAACTAATGGTAAAAAAATCAGCGCTAGGAGGGAAAACAACAAAAAATCAATAAGGATGTAAATATGAAAAGGGAACTTTATGCATTTTCAATATAATAATACGTGTATAAGAACTAGTAAAACCATAGATAGAGATTAGAAAATGGAAGTAGGACATTGCGTTTCAAGAGGAAAATAGAACTGGGCTGTGTGTTTGATTTAGTAAAAAACTGCTTGCGGATGTTCTAAGACAAAATATGACTAACTTCATTTGGCGGGCAGAGGCCGATGAATACTGTTGGATCTTTGTGCCCGTTGTCATCATGGGCTGGGCCTATTAAAAACAAAACCAATCACAGGCGGTCTGACCCGGTTGAAACTTGCTCGACCTGAAAAAACAATATACCTGCTGGATCCCAGTTATCAGTCTATACTTGCAGAATTCTCTCGTTTATTGTCTACGTTGAAGACTTCTTGGGTTTCACTGTCTCAGCGTCAGCATTAGTTTTCCATCATGATAATAAGTGCATGCACTTGCTTGCATACGGCCATGGACCAGCTGGTTCCGTACGGTTAGGCTCTGTATGGACATCCTTATTGTGGTTCCACGGATGAATTTCATGCAAATCGGATGGTTTTCAGTGAAAGCGGACTAAATTCATTGCATTTTACATATTTATTTTCATTATGGAATATTTTACATATTTCAACTAATCATAACACACTAGAGCTTTTTTTGTCCATGGGAGGCACTTCACGATCGAGGTCGCGACACTTAACTGTTCTGGAAGGCCCAAATCCATCGCTCCTCTCTTTTAACAATTTGCAGCTGGGCTTGGCATGCCATAGCCTAGTTCTGACGTGCTATGTCCAACTATCAGCCTATGAAACTGGATGGATCCCCTGCGTACTTCAAAGATGTAATATTTTGGAGAACTGGGAGTTGGAACGGCAGGTGCTTATGCTACCCGTCAAATAAAAATCAGGTGCCTGAAAGTTCGTTTCGAAACAAATGATTCAACTTTATATCCACGTCGACCCTCGACATGATGGTTGGAAGTAAATGGCAAGTTCATGCTGAAAGATCGTTAACACAATACCAACTTGCAGATGACTAGGTAGTACAAGTACCAATACCAAACTAACTTATAATCTTTTTAGAAGAAAAGGGCTCTACTTATAATCTTTTTAGTCCTGGCCCTAGTGTTCATCTGGTAGAAAATCTTGCAGAGGACCAGCTCCCGCTCCTACTCTTGCTCCAGGTCGCCGAGGTGGTACTGGTGCATCACCCAGTTGGTCCTCTGCTGGTCGAAGTTCTTGTTGGTGTGCAGCACCGGAACCTTTTTACTGCCCGTCTGCCGGTTGTTGACCATCACCGGCAAGGTATTGCTGGTCTTGTGCTACATCACGTGCATGCCCCACTCCGACTGTATCTTGCGATGCGTCCACGTGCCCCTTTTGAACGCCCTGGATTTGCGCTGAAAGAAATGCTTGCTTAAGCCACTTAGTGTGATACCTGCAGTATTGTCGAATGCAGGTTTTAGTGTACGTAGTTGCCATTTTCATAACATCTTTGGCATGTTGCAGTCAGTTGTTTCACTTTTTATTAACTGTCAAATTGTAATTGCTTCACCAGGTGTGCATCTAAAAAGAAATATAGAGCTATAAACAAAGGAATATGTTTGTGCAAGTAGACTGCCGATCGGTGTCTCACCTGGAAGTTTCTCAGGATGGGTGTAGCATATGCCGTGCTCGCCGTCGATGGTTGATATGAACAAATCGATGAGAGGGTGAGATCTCGCGCTGTCAGCACTCACTTTGGCCTCAAGGTGCTCGACCAGCTCCTGATTCGTGGGATCGAACTTGACGCCAACCGGCAGTACCGGTCAATCCTTCTTGGACTTGCATCGGTTAATTCCAGTTATATGGTACGCAATGTATGATCAATCGACTATTTTAAGTGAATGATGAAAGATTTTGACAGATAAGTGGTGCTCCAAATCTGAAGTCCACAATACCCGAACACGTCGGCGGGACTCTTGTGTCACTTCATGCGCAGCGTGTTGTCACGTCAATTCAATGTGAGGACATGATGAATAATTTGACCGATGTATACTAGTACTACTACTGTACTACTTACTAGTCATATTTAGTGTCACATTTTAACCATAGGTTTAACGAACAAAATGTCAATGCATGTCACCAAAAATTATACCATTGGAAAATATGTTCAAATACGAATCAAATGATATAATTTTTTGTGACATGCATTAGCATTTAGTTAGTTAAATTTATGGTCAAAAATTGACACAAATTACGAAGGGGACCAATAAACCAGGAGGGAGGTAGTAGTATGAGTAGCACAATATACGGTATAGAGGACTAGTAGAAATTTAGAAATGGAGTAAGAAGTTACTACAAGGCTGTGCGACTGCACATCATCTTCATCGTCATTATCAGTTCATCCTACGCAGGTGAGTTAGGATGCACTTGATCCCAGAAAGGTATCTATCATTCAAACCAGAGGAGTGCTTCAAACTAACAACAATACATAATATCCAACAAAAGAGGGTCATGCTACAGCAGCAGGATACATGGCTCCGTCTAGATATCAGTACGAATCAAGTTGTGCATATTTGCTGTTGAGATGAACCACATTGCCGCATGTCGGTTTCGCCAAAGCCATCCATCGCATGGAAGCTTGATGCCTTTCACACACTGAAGATTATCTGGCAACAAGCTATGTCGACGAATCTCTGGATATGGTGATTCATGAAACCCATGGTATGATGTGTAAACATAGTTCCCCCTGGCAAATGGAAGTTGCATAGCACGGTAATCATCACCGGTAATATGATCGATAATTGGTTGGATGATCGGATAATTGAGCCCGAGGAACATGGAGTGGTTGCCGAGGCTGTAAACCCGACTCTAGTTCAATACGCCTGGCCTAACGGAGCTGGGATCTTTCTCGAACACGAAGCAGCCATAGCCATCACAGTCGCGAACGCCCCAAGCATTGTACTACATGTGGTTCGATGAAATGGTTTGATCAATTTGGTACGTGCGAATGAGCATCAAATGACCACCGTCAGTTGAACGAGCGATAAACCACCACCCATTGACTGGTATGATTCCAGGTCTTGGAATCATGAAGGCCAGCGCATTTGCGTCTGCTGCAACAAATCAAATTGTAGACCAAAAGGACAAAAATATACAATCATGTTCGGAGTATGTGGAATTAAGATTATTATAACGATGACACATATCATAGACAGAGAATTGCAATGCCGTGGTCATAATCATACCCCAAGTTAAAAAAATAAGCCAATGGCTTTCATATTCTAGCAATATGTCATGTTCAAACATCATGTAACAATGAGAGCAAAACAGCTATGACAGGGCCTACTCATATTCTACCCTAGTTGTTACTACTGTTCTCATATCGACTCTAAGCAATAACACGCGTTGTTATAAAAATCTTGGAAATGAGAGTAACATATAGCAATCATGAGGTTATACTCATCATATCTATTCTAACAATCATTAGATGCCAATTGTTCTCATATCAACTCTAACAATAAAGTGTGTGGTCATAAAAATCTAGGAAATGAGAGGAACATATAGCAATGATGTGGTTATAGACATACTATCTATTCTAAATTTGTAACAATCAACAGGAAATCGTATTCATAAGGTAAAGATGAGATGAGATAGAACAATTACACCAGTATAGGCAGCCAATCTGTGCGTCGACCGCGTAAACGATGCCATCGTGCACTATAGCATCAGACAGAAATGGAGGCTCATCAGGATTGACGTTGAGCCATAACCATGTATGGCGAACGGATTCCAGATAGAATAATCCCATGCCGAACAAGGCAATGAGCTTGTAATCCATGTAGTCTTCTGATGATGTGGGCACTTTGCAGATTACAACCTTCAGCAAACAGAGGTCGAGCCAAAAGCTCGACGCATCTCGTGCGTAGTAGGCAGGAGTGTCCGGCAGGCGAGGCTCGATGGCGGCGGTATCCAATGATGGAAGGGTGACCTCTTACTGGGTGTAGATATCCACGAGACGCCATGGACTACCGGATTGGTGGATGAGGACGATCCAGTTGGCCTTCATGCCCACCAAGTAGTGTCGCGCATGAAGGGCATGTGGACGGGTAGTGGTAGCATGTCGAGGGGCACCACGACAACCTCCGTAGCATCGTCAAGTCGGTGTCTGGGCCGCCTGTGAGGATCGGGCATCAGCAAGCAGGGTGTCTTGAAAAGGGCCGGCCGGTTGCAGACCAGTAGACGGTACAAAGACACCGAGCATGCGGCCAGACGAACAGTGCTGAGCAGGTCCACACGATTACAGATCTTATCCAAGAGACCATCGGGGAGGGAATTCCAATCTGGGCTCTGCGTGTCGGTCAGTTCTGCCATACGGTGTTTTAGGGAGCTGAGTGATTGGGGTTTTCGGTGCCTGCGAACGAGCGGGGACGTGGATTGAGCGGCGAAAGTGAAGAAGATGGCATGTGTGGCCGAAAGCAAAGGAGCGGGGATATGGTACGCGTGAGCTACCAAGGAAGATGGAATGAAGCGAAAGCGAAAGGAGCGGGGAATGGTGTGCACGACGATGGGTAAGAGAGCAGGAAGAAGAAGAGAGGAGGAAGAAGAAGAGGGAAAGACGGGGAAGAAAGTGCATTAAATCTCAATTCTATTAGTACTACTACCAGGATATACCGTCCTTCGGAGTGTAAATAGTTAAG
Source organism: Aegilops bicornis (assembly GCA_021605145.1). Classification (NCBI taxonomy): domain Eukaryota; kingdom Viridiplantae; phylum Streptophyta; class Magnoliopsida; order Poales; family Poaceae; genus Aegilops; species Aegilops bicornis. The sequence continues at coordinate 2,289,032 of JAHIAL010000021.1, read as the reverse complement.
CCGATGACATGTGGGTCTACCTCAAGAGAGCCCATATGTCAGTTAATGGAGGAGAGAGGTGCGTAGGCGTATTTGGGAAGTGTGCTCCACTGGCAAACATGATGGCAGTACTGGGTAAGGCTTATTTAGTAACACCAACACGCTAGTTCAGCTTATTAATTAAGTGTCGCATCTGCATAGCTGCGTGTATTGTCACTTCACTGTGAAGACTAGTTGAATAGTTCTCTCTGACCGAGATGGGGAATAATGGATCGCTAAGACTTCCTATCTACTGTATCCCTATGCCTCTACGCTCATCCTGTCCAACAAGATGAAACATTGGCCAATGCAACCGGCGTCAATAATGTAGGAGTACTAGTAGTATTTTGTGTCAAACTTTGACCATCTATTTAACTAATAAAATGTTAATGCATTTCACCAAAAATCATATCCTTGGATTAAGTATTTGAGCATAGTTTTAATGGTATAGTTTTTTATGACATGCATTGACACTTTGTTAGTTACATTTATGGTCAAACTTTTGCACTAAGTATGAAGGGGACCATTAAACTAGGACGGAGGTTTATATACAGGTTAATAAAAGAAATCATCAACCAAGGTAGTAGTAAATGATGACTGTCCGAAGATTTTTTTCCTGAAAGTACTCAATAATGGGCTCGTTTTCCTCAAGAAAATTGTGTTTACAGACGTATTAATTGGAGTGCATGCGTGAGGAATAAATGACCAAACTTTTACACGCATTGGTGAGTTATCTCTTAATTCTTGCATGCAATGTTTTAATGAAGCTTGAAATATGAATATGTCAATGGGAGGGAGTAAAAGCCTCATGCATGCAACATGCAACACTCACACGTACACATGCACACACGCAACACTCACGCATCCATGCGGCACACAGCACACGACGCAACACACACGCTCACGCTCAAGTGCTCAACCTACTCCCTACGTCCGTAAAAGGCTGTACATATAGAGATTTACACATTGACCAGGAGGAACCAGAACTTCATGGCATAATTAATGCCCAAAAGTAGCAGACTTATGTGCGCATGCGACCATTGGGAGAAGAAGATTAAATGAAGGTTGTTGCATCCTGCAATTAAGGATAAACATGTAGCCTATAGCTAGAGCACAAGTTGGTGCATTAGTAAATTAATATCAATTAGATTAAAGGCTAAATGCATTGGAAGTGTAGATGTACACTCTTTGTTTTTGAGCCAATGTACACTCTTTGTTGGAAGACCGAGGGAGTACACGTGCATGCACTCACATACACAACCAGGGTGGTTCGCGCGCAAGGGTTGGCCTCATGTCGCGCCTGCGTAAAGTTTTGTTTAACTAATTTCTTTGCTCTGCCAACTGACAAGTGGGACCCAGAAACAAGGTGCCAATTTAACCAGTCAACAAAGTGCCACGTCGACTATGTGGCCAGTCAGTAGGGTGCAATACGGTGCTCTACGATGCGCTAGTGATCATATAATCACCGAAAACTATATAGTGACCGTAAAGAGCGTATTGTTACATACGTTGACCGCTAGTGTATTTTTCTTGTTTCAAATTAAGTCATATTATCCGGAAAGGACGCAGTATGGACTAGTAATGCTTTGGTGTGTCCCGTCAACTCGCCGAACAAGGAGAAGCTTGCTTACTACGCCCTCTCCCTCGCCCACGCGTGCGGTGGCTCGCAGGACGAAGAGAGGGTTTTGACAACAACACCATCTCCCCTCCCTCGCCCTCGCACTCGCGGTGGACGTGCAACAGTTCAATCGGTGTTAGATTACCAGAAGCATATTGTATTGTAGTATCATCATTGTTTGACCTTCATAAGAGGCGGAGAGCCAAGTGCAAGGTTCACACGAGTACCAACTTTTGAACCTCTCGAAGAGGCAAAGATCCAGGCACAAGGTTTTATAGGAGTTGTCGTCCTAGTAGGAGTACTACAACTATAGCGAATGATGCTACTATATGATGTCGCCATGCCACCTATATCCAAAGTTGTGCCACCTTTTTTTCTCAAAGAGCGTGTTGGAGCCCGTGCAACAACCACACAAGTTGCACGTACACATAACACATTTACTAGTAATAAATTCTAAAGGACCAATGCCAGTATGTCACACAAGTTCATCTCCACTTCATGTGATAAATTTGTACACGACTAGTCTAGATATATTCACAGCGCTACCGTTCACAATTTAGCATACTCCACTTACACATTATAGATGGGCTCCATGTCCTCCTCCAGGTTCCAGTCCCAGGTGTTCTTCATGGATGGCACGATCCATAGCGGTGGGCAATGTCGCAGCTTTCTAGTCCGGTTCCACACGATCCAAGCTGAAGCGGCATAAATCAGGGATAGCGTGTCTCAGCATGTCGTTCATCCGGTGGTGCACACTGAAGACACGACCATGCTTCATGAACGGCTGGCCTTCGGTGTCGTGCACGGAAGGTCGCATCCGCTTCACAATGGGGTAGCTGTCCCCAATGAAAAGCGAGTACTCTCCAAGAGTGTTCCTCGGCACCCACGTAGCACCACGGGGGTCGAACTCGGTGCCGTTCATCTGGTACACGCGTCATCACAGATCTGGACACATGGTGACGTACATAGTCAAGGTCCATGCATAATAATGTTGTGCTCAAATATGGTGGTCAGTAATACTGTGCACGAAATATGGAGGAAGTAAATGTCAGGACCCCGATTCCAAGTCACATCGATCTAGCTGGTAACACCTCATATCACTTTGCGGCCTCACGCACGGTATTCCCACGGGTGTCGCCTTACCATGGCCGGGACCGTTTGCGCCTTTTGGCTCATGTATATGATAGTGTCGCTAGCATCCATATGACAGAGAACCCGGGCCGACATGACTAGTCGTGAACCCAAAGTGGCACTAACTTACGGGGATAGGCATACATGAATCAACATCGAGCATGTCGGTCAGCAGCGTGCGAATCCGGGCTGTAGCACTGGGCTAACAGGACTCCGGGAACCCGGCATGTGAGGCTAAGCGAGGACTCTGGATGTCACCGCGTGACATTTCCCCGAAGGGACAGACACAGGAATGAAGTGAATCACATACCGGCCAGTCAAGTGTTCCGGAGCAGTAGTGCTGGGCTAGCAGGACTCCGGTGAACCGGGCTGTAGCGGACTACTATGGCTCATGGAAGCACAAGACTACATTTCCCCATAAGAGAGGCTACCAAGAATAAACAACTAGGTTGTCGGATCCCACACATACCAAGCATTTCAATCATACACACAATATGCTCGATATGTGTAAATACAACATGGCATCACAACATAACTCTCACGACTCAAGTATTTATTCATTAGGCTCGAGGAGCGAGATATTACAAACATGGGTCTCATGACCCAACATGCAGAGCATACAAATCAAAGCACATGCGGAAGCTTAACATGTCCGAGTACAAACATCTACAAATGAAAAAGGCTTAGAAGCGACTATCTACTGAGATCTGCCGAGGGCACAAGATCGTGGCCGAGGTATCAAGCTAAACGTCAAGTCCACACGGATCTACTAGCGATAATCGACGCCTCTCCGCAAAACATAAAATAGGCAACGTGAGTACAAATGTACCCAAAGAAGACTTACATCAGAACTAGCTACATATGCATCGGTATCAATAAAGGGGTGGTGGAGTTTAACTGCAGCAAGCCAACTTTGACTCGGTGGCTATCCTAAACTACGACTGCAAGTAACTCTTTTGAGGTGGCGCACACGAGTCCACATATTCACCATATCAATACACCACTATGGATCCGCTCCCGTCTCCCTACGAGAAGGCCATCCATAGCACTCACGCTTATCTTGCGAGTTTTAGGGTATCCACTTTCACTTGTCTATGAACTGTACAGGCAACCCAGAAGTCCTTTACCGCGGACACGACTATTCGAATAGATGATGTTAACCCTGCAGGGGTGTAATTCTTCACACACGCTCTTACCACTTACCGCCGTTTACACGACGTGTACTCGGCAACCTTCAAGCAGAATCCCAACGAAGGTGTCGGCCACGGCCTACCTAAACACTCAAGTCTCTAGTCCAGGTTATCGCCTATTCAGGTTCCATCCACAGGGAGTTCGGCCGAGGTTTCCACATACGGCCTCGAACGATGTGTCACAGTGGTTCCATGACACCAAGCAGGCGCCCGGTATACCCGCCACGTGCCTACCGCATCACAGCCCACCCCTCGTGTCAATCATTGCACGACCTCCAAAGATACTACAAACACCGAAACTACTTGCAACTCCCCGGACAGAGGACAAGGGTGGTTAAGAAGCCGAGAGAGTCAATTAAGGATCCCAATGTGTGGTAGTAGCTGTTCATGGATTACAAACACAAAACTCAGTTCCTGAGGATGGTTTCAATGAGACAACCCACCATGTACTCCTACATGCCTCTCACCGCTACCTTTACCAAATCGTGTTCACACACTTAGCTCTCAATAGTAGGACAAGTTCACACACCTTCGATTCATCTCCGATGAATCAGACTTGACTCAACTCTAAGCAGTACCAAGCATGACAAACAAGCATGAATGAGTAGGCACATCAGGGCTCAAACAACTCCTACTCATACTAGTGGGTTCCATCTATTCTTTGTGGCAATGACAGTCATGCAGAGGAAAGGGGTTCAACTACCGTAGCATGTAACAGCTGAATCGTTGTTGTCCTAATGCAGTAAAAGAGAGCAGAAGCGGGAGAGTGGGATTGTATCAAAATGAACAAGGGGGTTTTGCTTGCCTGGCACTTCTGAAGATAGTATAGTTCTTCATCGGTGTCATCGATATCATCATCGGAAACATCGTCTACCGAGGGGGAACAACGACCGGCAAACACAGAAAGAACACAATCAATGCAATGCACAAATATGATGCATGATCATGACATGTCAACATGCTGTGGTTTGAGCTAATGCAGCTAAGAACAGAAGGGTTTGAGTTGATTTGAACCAAAGGTTCAAATTCAAATTCAAACTAAGAACTTATAAAGTGCATTATCATGTTTTGATCTAAACAACAAGTTTAAGTTGTTTAAACATGCATGAAACGAGTATAGATGGATAGATTAGATTTTTCCAATCATTTTTCATATATAATTTGTTTGATTTGGAGTTACGCTTGAATTACTATGAATTTTTGAAGTTTTGGATCTTTTCTGCAATTTTCTGAATTATTTTAAATCCGGAAAATGTTAATCACTTGTCGACATTAACGCCACTTGTGATGTCAGCTGGTCAACTGGGCGCCTCCAGGTCAAACCTGACCAGTAGGGCCCACTAGTCAGTGACACATAGTCAGCTACAGAGGCTGGCATCTGGGACCCGGTCAAAGCTGATGTGGCCAAGTCAAAGTTGACAAGCGGGGCCCACTAAAATTAGTGCTAGTCTAACAGAGATTAAACTAATTAGTTTAGGCACTGGGCCGACATGTAAGTGGGTCAGGAGGTTAATTAGTGAGTGATTAGTGCTAACTAGGTGGTCACGTCGACAGTCGCCGGAGTCTCGCTGGTGGTGACCTCGAACCACGGCGGAGTTCGCTCGGAACTCGCTAGAGGCGACGGATCGACGCGCCAGGGGCACCAGAAGATAGCCCGTGCCCGTGCGCATCTAGGGAGACCAACCGGAGGTGCGGGGGTGGCCGGAGTTCGCCGGAGTGGAACCCGCGGCGGCTGCCGGAGTTCGGGGCTGGTGCGGGTTAGCGCTGCGGTGTGCTAACGAGCGAGGCGATGGGCTAGCGGAGCGCTACGCGATGCGGGGAGCAGGTTAGGCACGCCGGGGTGACCTAATGGTCACCGGAGCTACGCCGACGACGAGCTCAGGCGGCGGCGTGCTACGGCCAGCTACGAAACGACGGCTACGGCGAGCGGCAAGCCACGGGGTTAGGGGCAAAACGTGCAGGAGCTCACGGTGGGTCGGATGAGGTAGACAATGAGCTCAGGGAGGCAGAGACGACGGCGAATCGGCGCGTGTGGCTTCCGGCGACCGAGGAGGAAGAAGACGAGGCAACCGGCGATGCAGGCCGTCCCAGCGCTCGGGGCCAGGGTGGGGCGGAGCGGCGGACGATGGCAGAGGTCGTGGACAACGTGGGGAGGCGAGGGGAGCACGGTGGCCGTGGCAAACAGCGTCGGCGACGACGAGCTTCGCTCGGGTGTGCTCGGGAGAGGAAGCAGAGAAGGGGGAAGGGGTCGGGAGAGAGCAGAGAGCGACTGGAGAGGCAGAGGGGGCCGTGGGGCATGTCCAGACGCTTCGGGGGCGCCTCGGTGGCAAGCAGGAGGTGGCAAGGGTGGCGTCGGCGCTCGCCACCGAGCTACTTCGGGGCGACGGGGAGGAAGACGACAGGGAGGAGGAGGTGGGCTGGGCCGGCCAGCTCAGATGGGCCGCCAGGTGGACTAGAGCGCCAGGTAAGTGCCCAGGTGAGCCTCTCTCTCTCTCTTTTATTTCTGTTTTTCTATTTTCTGTAATTTTGTTTGGCTTTATTAAAAATGCCAGGGCATTTCCAAAAATCATGAAACTACTCAATGTCACAGTTTGGAATATTTCCAACAGCAAACATTTCAGTTTGTGATTATTTGAGCATTTAAAATATTATTAGCAATTAAATGCCCAAATGCAAATACTATATAATTTGATTCAAAAACCCAGAATGGCCTAGAAAATGTGCACCTTTTTTGGGAGAGGTTCTAGACCAATTCAAAAATGATGAACTTTTGTGAAGGGCATTTTGGGTTCATTGAAATGTTTTTCAGTTGAACCTGTTATTTTCAGGGGGGGGGGGGGTGCTAGGGTTTGTTGATCCCCATTTCAGGTTTAAGAGAAATTTAAACATGATGCAACACAAGACTAGCTAACCCAGAGCAGACCAGAACTAGGGATGTGACAGTAAAATAACCGGCTTATTATATATAGCCACTCTTGGCTACATGGACGAGATACTAAGACATGGAAAAAAAATGGTGGGAGCTAGTGGGTTCAAGTCTTCAAGGGCCTAGCTAGCTACACGGGTCCTTGAAGGTAAAAAATACTCCTAGTAAGTAGTACAACAATGAAAGAGAAGGCGAGAGTGTTAAAGAAATATAATACTAAATTGTACTACTAGTACAGTAAACATGTCCCAGTCAAGAAAAGAAAATAACTAACAAGTACTACTCTACTACTCTAACACACAGCAATGAGAAAATGGAATAGTACCTGGGTAGATGGTGATGGTCCGATCGTGGTAGATTGTGTGACCATGTTGCACATCAGTGGTACCATGGATAACGACTGCTAGGATAGTTGATCCCAATATGCCAAAGTCAGCTACAGGGCTCCAGGTTAGACAGAATCACGGATGCAAATGCACATCTAGGATCACCGATCTTACTTTGATCGGGGGATGACTGGCCCCGCAAAATAGTGGAGTACCGTTAGGGATGCAAATGATGGTTTGTGCATTCCATTTGTAATCTCCCATACCGTAAGATGGAAACCAAATGAAACAAGTCCCCTGGCTTGTCATCGTGAAGATGTGGCCTAGATGGCGCACGGCGTCTTCGAACGTGTAGGGGTACAAATCTGTTGCGGCCAACATGCGCCAGCCTCTGCCACTCACTACAAAAAAATACACTTCCGTGATGATACGTGTTTGTCATAGCAGGTCACGTTTTCTGTCATGCATGTACATCCATGACAAATTTATGACAGAATCAAGATAGTCATACCTGTGCTGTCGTAGAAGTGTTCCATGACATTACCAAAATAATCATCACGGAAGTGTCCACTTCCATGACGATAAATCGTGCGTCATGGAAGTGCTTTCTGTCGGGGAACGTTGCCATAAAATAAAAATTTTCCTACGTTCACCAAGATCCATCTATGAGTTCATCTAGCAACGAGTGATAGGAGTGCATCTACATACCTTTGTAGATCGTGAGCGGAAGCGTTCAAGTGAACGGGGTTGAGGGAGTCGTACTCGTCGTGATCCAAATCACCGATGACCAAGTGCCGAGCAGACAACACCTCCGCGTTCAACACACGATGCGGAGCGGATGGCGTCTCGAACCTTGATCCAGCAAGGAGGAGGAGAGGTTGATGAAGATCCAAAGAAGACGACGGCGTGGTGGTGGATCTGGCAGCAGATTCGGCAGGGCTTCGCCAAGCAACCACGAGAGGGAGAGGTGGAGCAGGAGGGAGGGAGGCGCCAGTGTTTGGGTGCAGCTGCCTCCCACCCCTCTCTTTATATAGGGAGCCAGGCGCCGGCCCTAGGAGATGGGATCTCACAGGGGGCGGCGGCCAAGGGGGAGGCTTGCCCCAAGGCAAGTGGGCGCCCCCCTCCTAGGGTTCCCAACCCTAGGCGCATGAGGGCCCAAGGGGGTGCACCAGCCCACGAGGGCTGGTTCCTCCCACTTCAGCCCATGGGGCCCTCCGGGATAGGTGGCCCCACCGGTGGACCCCAGGAACCTTCATTGGTCTGGTACAATACGGTGGACCCGAAACTTTCCGATGGCGAAACTTCGACTTCCCATATATAATTCTTGACCTCCGTACCATTCCGGAACTCCTCGTGACGTCCGGGATCTCATCAAGGACTCCGAACAACTTCGGTTTGCCGCATACTCATATTCATACAACCCTAAGCGTCACCGAACCTTAAGTGTGTAGACCTTACGGGTTCGGAGACATCTGCAGACATGACCAAGGGGCGGCTCTCGGTCAATCACCAACAGCGGGATCTGGATACCCATGTTGGCTCCTACATGCTCCTCGATGATCTCATCGGATGAACCACGATGTCGAGGATTCAAGCAACCCCGTATACAATTCCCTTTGTCAATCGGTACGTTACTTGCCCGAGATTCGATCATCGGTATCCCAATACCTCGTTCAATCTCGTTACCGGCAAGTCACTTTACTAAATGCCGTAATGCATGATCCCGTGACCAGACATTTGGTCACTTTGAGCTCATTATGACGATGCATTACCGAGTGGGCGGAGATACCTCTCCGTAATACGGAGTGACAAATCGATCCCGATCCGTGTCAACCCAGACACTTTCGGAGATACCCGTAATGCACCTTTATAGTCACCCGATTACGTTGTGACGCTTTGGTACACCTAAAGCACTCCTACGGTATCCGGGAGTTACACGATCTCATGGTCTAAGGAAAAGATACTTGACATTGGAAAAGCTCTAGCAAAGCGAACTACACGATCTTGTGCTATGCTTAGGATTGGGTCTTGTCCATCACATCATTCTCCTAATGATGTGATCCCGTTATCAATGACATCCAATGTCCATAGTCAGGAAACCATGACTATCTGTTGATCAACGAGCTAGTCAACTAGAGGCTCACTAGGGACATATTGTGGTCTATGTATTCACACGTGTATTACGATTTCCGGATAATACAATTATAGCATGAATAAAAGACAATTATCACGAACAAGGAAATATAATAATAATCCTTTTATTATTGCCTCTAGGGCATATTTCCAACAGTCTCCCACTTGCACTAGAGTCAATAATCTAGTTACATTATGATGAATCGAACACCCATAGAGTTCTGGTGTTGATCATGTTTCGCTTGCGGAAGAGGTTTAGTCAATGGATCTGCGACATTCAGATCCGTATGCACTTTGCAAATTTGTATGTCTCCATCTTGAACATTTTGACGAATGGAGTTGAAGTGACGCTTGATGTGCCTGGTCTTCTTGTGAAACCTGAGCTCCTTGGCAAGTGCAATAGCTCCAGTGTTGTCACTGGAAGAGTTTGATCGGCCCGACGCATTGGGTATGACTCCTAGGTCGGTGATGAACTCCTTCACCCAAATTGCTTCATGCGCTGCCTCCGAGGCTGCCATGTACTCCGCTTCACATGTAGATCCCGCCACGACGCTTCGCTTGCAGCCGCACCAGCTGCGCTCCACCATTCAACATATACACGTATCCGGTTTGTGACTTAGAGTCATCCAGATCTGTGTCGAAGCTAGCGTCGGCGTAACCCTTCTGACAGGCTCCTCGTCACCTCCATAAACAAGAAACATGTCCTTAGTCCTTTTCGTGTACTTCAGGATATTCTTGACCGCTGTCCAGTGTTCCTTGCCGGGATTACTTTGGTACCTTCCTACCAAACTTACGGCTAGGTTTACATCAGGTCTGGTACACAGCATGGCATACATAATAGACCCTATGGCAGAGGCATAGGGGATGACACTCATCTCTTATGTATCTTTTGCCGTGGTCGGACATTGAGCCGAGCTCAATTTCACACCTTGTAATATAGGCAAGAACCCTTTCTTGGACTAATCCATTTTGAACTTCTTCAATATCTTATCAAGGTATGTGCTTTGTGAAAGACCTATGAGGCATCTCGATCTATCTCTATAGATCTTGATACCTAATATATAAGCAGCTTCTCCAAGGTCCTTCATTGAAAAACTCATATTCAAGTAGGCCTTAATGCTGTCCAAAAGTTCTATATCATTTCCCATCAAAAGTATGTCATCTACATATAATATGAGAAATGCTACTGAGCTCCAGTCACTTTCTTGTAAGCGAGGCTTCTCCATAAGTACGCATAAACTAAACGCTTTGATCATCTCATCAAAGCGAATGTTCTAACTTCTGAGATGCTTGCACCAGCCCATAAATGGATCGCTGGAGCTTGCATACCTTTTAACATTCTTAGGGTCGACAAAACCTTCCGGCTGCATCATATACAGTTCTTCCTTAAGATAGCCGTTAAGGAATGCCGTTTTGACGTCCATTTGCCATATCTCATAACCATTGTATGTCGCAATTGCTAACATGATTCGGACGGACTTCTGCTTCGCTACGGGAGAGAAAGTCTCATCGTAGTCAACCCCTTGAACTTGCCGATAACCCTTAGCGACAAGTCGAGCTTTATAGATGGTAACATTACCATCCGTGTCCGTTTTCTTCTTAAAGATCCATTTGTTTTCTATCGCTCGCCGATCATCGGGCAAGTCTGTCAAAGTCCATACTTTGTTTTAATACATGGATCCTATCTCAGATTGCATGGCTTGAAGCCATTTGTTGGAATCTGGCCCCGCCATCGCTTCTTCATAGTTCGAAGGTTCACCGTTGTCTAACAACATGATTTCGTGACGGGGTTGCCATACCACTCTGGTGTGGGCGTGTCCTTGTGGACCTACAGTTCCGTAACAACTTGATCCAAGTACCTCGATCATCATCATTAATTTCCTCTCCGATCGGTGTAGGCACCACAGGAACATTTTCCCGAGCTGCACTACTTTCCGGTTCAAGAGGTAGTACTTCATCGAAGTTCTACTTTCCTCCCACTTACTCCTTTCGAGAGAAACTCTTTTTCCGAGAAAGGATCCGTTCTTAACAACAAAGATCTTGCCTTGGATCTAATGTAGAAGGTATACCCAATGGTTTCCTTAGGGTATCCTATGAAGACGCATTTTTCGACTTGGGTTCGAAGCTTTTAGGGTTGAAGTTTCTTGACATAAGCATCACATCGCCAAACTTTTAGAAAGCGACAGCTTAGGTTTCCTCCCAAACCATAATTCATACGGTGTCGTCTCAGCGGATTTAGACGGTGCCCTATTTAAAGTGAATGTAGGCATCTCTAGAGCGTATCCCCAAAATGATAGCGGTAAATCAGTAAGAGACATCATAGATCGCACCATATCCAATAGAGTGCGATTACGACGTTCGAAACACCGTTACGCTTAAGGTGTTCCGGTAGGCGTGAGTTGTGATCTGATTCCACATTTCCTTAAGTGTGTACCAAATTCGTGACTTAAATATTCTCCTCCACGATCCGATCGTAAGAACTTTATTTTTCGGTCACGTTGATTCTCTACCTCATTCTGAAATTCCTTGAACTTTTCAAAGGTCTCAGACTTGTGTTTCATCAAGTAGACATACCCATATCTACTTAAGTCGTCTGTGAGAGTGAGAACATAACGATATCCTCCATGAGCCTCAACGCTCATTGGACCGCTTTACATCGGTATGTATGATTTCCAATAAGTTGGTTGCTCGCTCCATTGTTCCGGAGAACGGAGTCTTGGTCATTTTACCCATGAGGCATGGTTCGCATGTGTCAAATGATTCATAATCGAGAGACTCTAAAGTCCATCGGCATGGAGCTTCTTCATGCGCTTGACACCAATGTGACCAAGGCGGCGGTGCCACAAGTATGTGGGACTATCATTATCAACTTTACATCTTTTGGTATTCACACTATGAATATGTGTAACATCACGTTCGAGATTCATTAAGAATAAACCATTGACCATCGGAGCATGACCATAAAACATATCTCTCATATAAATAGAACAACCATTATTCTAGGATATAAATGAGTAGCCATCTCGTATTAGACAAGATCCACGATACAATGTTCATGCTCAAACTTGGCACTAAATAACAATTATTGAGGTTTAAAACTAATCCCGTAGGTAAATGTAGAGGAAGCGTGCCGAGGGTGATCACATCGACCTTGGAACCATTCCCGACGCGCATCGTCACCTCGCCCTTCGCCGCCTCCGCTTATTCCGCAGCTCCTGCTTTGTGAGTTACAAATATGAGCAACGGCACGGTATCAAATACCGGGGAGTTACTACGATCTTGGTAAGGTACACATCAATTACATGTATATCAAATATACCTTTAGTGTTGCCGGCCTTCTTATGCGCTAAGTATTTGGGCGGTTCCGCTTAGGTGACCCTTCCTTTGCAATAAAAACACTCGATCTCGGGCTTGGGTCCATTGCGACTTCTTCCTGAAGGCGGCTTACCGGTAGCGGCGGCAACATCCTTGCCGTCCTTCTTGAAAGTTCTTCTTACCCTTGCCCTTCTTGAACTTAGTGGTTTTATTGACCATCAACACTTTATGCTCCTTCTTGATTTCTACCTCTGCTGACTTCAGCATTGAAAATACTTCAGGAATAGTTTTCACCATCCCACGCATATTGTAGTTCATCACAAAGCTCTTGTAGCTCGGTGGGGAGCGGTGAAGGATTCTGTCAATGACCGCCTCGTCTGGGAGGTTAATGTCCATTTGGGACGGCGGTTGTGCAACCTGGACATTTTGAGTATGTGCTCACCGACAGAACTATTTTCCTCCATCTTACAAGCTGTAGAATTTGTCGGAGACTTCATATCTCGACCGGGCATGAGCTTGGAAAACTAGTTTCAGCTCTTTGAACATCTCATATGCTCCGTGTTGCTCAAAGCGCTTTTGGAGCCCGGTTCTAAGTGTAAAGCATGCCGCACTGAACGAGGGAGTAATCATCAAGACGAGACTGCCAAGCGTTCATAACGTCTTGGTTCTGCAGGATGGGTGCATCACCTAGCGGTGCTTCTAGGACATATTGTTTCTTGGCAGCTATGAGGATGATCCTCGGGTTAGGACCCAAATCCGAATAGTTGCTGCCATCATCTTTCAGCTTGGTTTTCTCTAGGAACGCATTGAAGTTCATGGTGACATGAGCGTTGGCCATTTGATCTACAAGACATTTTGCAAAGATTTAGACTAAAGTTCATGATAATTAAGTTCATCTAATCAAATTATTTAATGAACTCCCACTCAGATTTGACATCCTCTAGTCATCTAAGTGTTACATGATCCGAGTCGACTAGGCCGTGTCCGATCATCACGTGAGACGGACTAGTCATCGTCGGTGAACATCTCCATGTTGATCGTATCTTCCATACAACTCATGTTCGACCTTCGGTCTCTCTTGTGTTCCGGGGCCATGTAATATGCATGCTAGGCTCGTCAAGTTAACCTAAGTGTTTTGCATGTGTAAAACTGTCTTACACCGTTGTATGTGAGCGTAAGAATCTATCACACCCGATCATCACGTGGTGCTTGAAACGAACTTTAGCAACGGTGCACGATTAGGGAGAACACTTTCTTGAAATTATTATAATGGATCATCTTATTTACTACCGTCGTTTCTAAGTAAACAAGATGCATAAACATAATAAACATCACATGCAATTATATATAGTAGTGACATGATATGGCCAATATCATATAGCTCCTTTGATCTCCATCTTCGGGCTCCATGATCATCTTGTCACCGGCATGACACCATGATCTCCATCATCATGATCTCCATCATCGATGTCTCCATGAAGTTGCTTTCGCCAACTATTACTTCTACTACTATAGCTAACGGTTTAGCAATAAAGCAAAGTAATTACATGGCGTTGAATCAATTACACGCAGGTCATACAATAATTAAGACAACTCCTATGGCTCTGCCCGGTTGTCATACTCATCGACATGCAAGTCGTGATTCCTATTACAAGAACATGATCTCATACATCACATATATCATTCATCATTCATCACAACTTTGGCCATATCACATCACAAAACACTTGTCGCAAAAACAAGTTAGGCGTCCTCTAATTGTTGTTGCAAGTTTTACGTGGCTGCAATAGGGTTCTAGCAAGAACGTTTTCTTACCTACGTGAAAGCCACAACGTGATTTGTCAACTTCTATTTACCCTTCATAAGGACGCTTTTTGAATCCGCTCCAACTAAAGTGGGAGAGACGGACACCCGCTAGCCACCTTATGCAACTAGTGCATGTCGATCGAACACATCTCACGTAAGCGTCACGTGTAAGGTCGGTCCGGCCGCTTCATCCCACAATACCGCTGAAGCAAAATAAGACTAGTAGCGGCAAGAGAGTTGACAACATCTCGCCCACAACAAATTGTGTTCTACTCGTGCAATAGAGAACTACGCATAGACCTAGCTCATGATGACATGTGCCGGGAACGTTGCATAAAATAAAATTTTTCCTCGTTCACCAAGATCCATCTATGAGTTCATCTAGCAACGAGTGATAGGAGTGCATCTACATACCTTTGTAGATCATGGCGGAAGCCTTCAAGTGAGCGGGGTTGAGGGAGTCGTACTCGTGCGTGATCCAAATCACCGATGACCAAGTGCCGAACGGACAGCACCTCGGCGTTCAACACACGTCTGGAGGCGGATGGCGTCTCCTACACCTTGATCCAGCAAGGAGGAGGGAGAGGTTGATGAAGATCCAAAGAAGACGATGGCACAGTGGTGGATCTGGCAGATTCGGTGAGGCTTCAGCCAAGCAACTACAAGAGGGAGAGGTGTAGCAGGGAGGGGAGGGAGGCGCCAGGTGTTGCGGTGCGGCTGCCCTCCAACCCCCTCTCTTTATATAGGGAGCCCAGGGGAGGCGCCGGCCCTAGGAGATGGGATCTCCTAGGGGGGGAGAGCAGGGAGGCTTGCCCCCAAGGCAAGTGGGCGCCCCTCCTAGGGTTCCCAACCCTAGGCGCATGAGGGGGCCCAAGGGGGTGCACCAGCCCACCAGGGCTGGTTCCTCCCACTTCAGCCCATGGGGCCCTCCCGGGATAGGTGGCCCCACGGTGGACCCAGGAACCTTCCGGTGGTCCCAGTACAATACCAGTGGACCCCGAAACTTTCCCGATGGCGAAACTTCGACTTCCCATATATAATTCTTTACCTCGGACCATTCTGGAACTCCTCGTGACGTCAGGATCTCATCCGAGACTCGAACAACTTTCGGTTTGCTGCATACTCATATTCATACAACCCTAAGCGTCCACCGAACCTTAAGTGTGTAGACCCTACGGGTTCGGAGACATGCATACATGACCGGGCGGCTCTCGGTCAATAACCAACTGAGGGATCTGGATACCCATGTTGGCTCTACATGCTCCTCGATGATCTCATCGGATGAACCACGATGTCAAGATTCAAGCAACCCGTATACAATTCCCTTTGTCAATCGGTATGTTACTTGCCCGAGATTCGATCGTCGGTATCCCAATACCTCGCTCAAGCTCAGCATCGGCAAGTCATTTTACTCATCTTAGTAATGCATGATCCCGTGACGGACATTTGGTCACTTTGAGCTCATTATGACGATGCATTACCGAGTGGGCCCAGAGATACCTCTCCGTGTAATACGGAGTGACAAATCCAGTCTCGATCCGTGTCAACCCAGCAGACACTTTCGGAGATACATGTAATGCACCTTTATAGTCACCCGATTCACGTTGTGACGTTTGGTACACCCAAAGCACTCCCTACGGTATCCGGGAGTTACACGATCTCATGGTCTAAGGAAAAGATACTTGACATTGGAAAAGCTCTAGCAAAGCGAACTAGACGATCTTGTGCTATGCTTAGGATTGGGTCTTGTCCATCACATCATTCTCCTAATGATGTGATCCCGATTATCAATGACATCCAATGTCCATAGTCGAGGAAACCATGACTATCTGTTGATCAACGAGCTAGTCAACTAGAGGCTCACTAGGGACATATTGTGGTCTATGTATTCACACGTGTATTACGATTTCCGGATAATACAATTATAGCATGAATAAAAGACAATTATCACGAACAAGGAAATATAATAATAATCCTTTTATTATTGCCTCTAGGGCATATTTCCAACACTTTCGTCAAGGGTGACCGACACGTGGCATCCACCGTAACGGGTCGCCGTTAGCTATCGGGTCCAGTTTTGGATCCGATAACCCGCTAACAGCCCAGACCAATGAGCATTTTCCACGTGTAAAATTCTCATTGGCCGGAGGAAACTGCGTGTTGGCTCCTTTGTTGGGACAGATGTCATCCATTCATTGGACAGGAGGCGCCTATGATACGTCGACATGTGGCACGGTCCAACAGAGGCCCATTCCGATGAAAAGGACAGCCCGTTTAACTTGGCCAAAAGGTAACGGGCCGGCCCACGGAAAGCCTGTTAATGGCCTGTTCGTATATAGCCCATTTACGGCCCGCTAACTCACGTCCGGTTACGGCCTATCGGAATTAAGCCCAGTAGCTTTATCTGGGCCGTCCAATATGATTCGGCCGTTGTAACTTCCGCCCATGTATGGCCCATGATGTCTTCGTCCCATACGAGGCCATTTGTAATCGCTGGCCAATTAACGGCTCGTGGTGAATGCGGCCCGCGATGAACAAAGTGTACCCTTTATACCCATTAACGGCCCATTATTCCATTGGGCCGTTTCCAGCCCGTGTTATCTTTCGGCCTTCTCAGGGCCCATTTATTCTTGGGCTCATTTCCAGCATTCGGTTACTTACGGCCCGTCATTGGCCTTTTCTTCTTCTGGGCCAAATTCAGCCCGCGGTTACAATCGGCCATTTTGCGGCCCGTTAATCCGTTGGGCCATTTTCATAACGTCATCAAATACGGCCGATTAACGACGACCTGTTATTGTCGGCCCATGAACGGACGATTCCAAATCTAGCCCGTTTATGGCCCATAATGCGGTCTGTTATTAGCCCATGTTTGGCCCATCCATCATACGGCACGTAGAAGGCCCATTGATGCTACGACCCGTAGAAGGCCCATTCTTTCTAAGGCCCTAAGAAGGCCCATTGTTTCTATGCCCCGTAGCAGGCCCATGGTAACTACAGTAAATATGTAGCCCATGGTTATTGTGGCCTAGTTTTAAAAAATAGGTTATTGCGGCCACTAGCAAACCGTGGAAAAAGAACTGCACTAACTACAAGCAAACAAATAAATAAGACAACAAGGAAATAAATAAGCAAGCAACTTACGCTAGGCTATCACGACTATTACACATATTACATCCACTGGGCATCAAAGTTCGCTACCAGTGCAAATATGGGGAACAAAGCAGCATATCACATACACTAGTCGTCAAAGTTGGGGACCAGTTCAAGTAAACGTCGCAGCAAAACAAGTCCAGAACTGAAACCACTTCAAAAGAGCTAAAGAAACAATATCCTGGGTACCCATAATGCTAGCAAGATGCTTAGCAAGCTTATTTACTTTCTCTTGTTTGGCGCTTAAATCCTCCAGTATTGCTATTGCACAATAAGAAAGTATGCATCTGAATTTTGCGGGGACTTCCTCGGTCCTTGACTTCTTGCAGCAACTAATGGCCGACCGATGCCTTTGAGCTTGTAGGCTGAATCTTTGAAGAAGCGAAGTGATTCAAAGCGAGGTCGAAGAGCTTGTGCAGTGATGCTGACGATAACTTTCGAACACTACATCAACGCAGGAGAATGTGGGGTTTTCTCACTATCTACAAGATTGTTTTTATCACCTTTCTTGGAGACCAATATGTGGTTGTCTCACTATCTTGAACCTTATCGCATTACTTTCTCTACCATTGCATAGTGGGGTGCTCTTCTCCAATATTATGTTCACATACTACAAGAGAAACAAGCAGACACATCACAGGTTTAGCATGTAGTATACCAAACTCATTTTGGTAAACCGGTTCAGTAGTAAGGTGGACAGGATAACAACATGAAACAAACATATATATATGTACTATGGTTACTGTATTGTCCATATCATTCTAGTTTATGTTGCCAAATCTAGATAGAGACACAGTTCAACTCATATATTTTTAAGACACAACAGCATAGACAGAATATAAGCGTGAGAAACTACACAACATTGGCAGCACTTGTAATGTGCATCACATGAGAACATAACTGTTTATACAACTTAAACTGAAATCAACATAGAGCAAGAAGTTAGAACAGCAATTAAAGAAATAGGTTTAAAACATACCTGTTGCGCCATTGGAGTTTCAATTGGATCCTTCAAATTAGAAAGTAGTTGGTATGAGTAAATACAGTGATGCAATAGCAAAGGAGTATGGACCATAGCTACGGAATCTAACTTTGAGAACGATTTGCTCTTACGCTTTAAGCGTGGAGTTTGGGTTTCTTTGTGGTGGTCTTACTGCTTTGGGGCACCGTTTGCTTTACAAACTGCTCGTGTGGGGGTACTCTATGGTGGACATGGTGCTTTATCAACTAGAAGTCGGTTACTATCCGCTGGGGTTGGGGTTAGATGGGTTGTAGTTGGTTCTCTGCCCCATGGTGTAAGTGTGCAATCTGGAAGAGTGTCGATTATCTGGTGGGGCATGTTTGTGGCCAATACAACCATGGTTCTATCTGCATCGACGGGCAGCACTGTCTTTTTTGAAGAACGGGTTTTTGCTCCCTTAGATCTTGCCATCACCCCTCCAATTCAAATGGCTGATAAACAAGAAAAGAAATTGGACGTATAGACATTATATGATAGATAGATGTGGTAATTCACATATATGTTGTCTAACCAAACAGTACAACATGACACAATTTCACATATATGATGCCTAACTAAACAGGATAGCATAAAATAGTTTCAAATATATGATGGATAATTTAACAGGATATAATGGCATAATTCAACATATGATGAGTATCTAAACAGGATGACATGACAAAACTATATGATGTCTTTATAAAATAGGTTGGGATGAAATAATTCACATAAATGGTGTCTAAGTATACAAGATGGCATGATATAATTGACATAATTGATTCATATACTAAGCAGGTGGCACTCGCATGTATGATCTCTAAACTAAGCAGATGGAATTCAATATTGTGCATATGATGTCTAAACTAAGCAATGCAAGACACCATGTGCATGATATGAGAAATATAAACACTGCAACTTAGAGCATACACCTCAGGTGGGATATAGGACTGGTCATCTGTCTCTGAATCCTCCTCTGAGGAGCTTACATGCTTCAACAGTGCCGTTGCACGCCTCACGAAGACCTTGTTTTCCTCTGATTTTTCCATGACCGGCTCAAATGCGATACACATGAAGAGTAGTTCAATATACATAGATTGTCGACAAATGGAATACGTAATGAAAAAAAAGATGGCATGAGATAATTCACATATATGATGCCTGGCTACATGGCGGTGCATAATTCACATATATGATAACTGGCTGAAAAACATGGCATATCATAATTCACATATCTGATATAGAAATCAAACAAGAGGCATTCACACAAAGCATGTCTAATCTAAGCATATGGCATGACAATGCAAGACACCATATGGATGATATGAGCAATATAACCTTGTCAAGTTAGAGCATGCACCTCGGGGGGATCTGTTGGTCATCATCTCTCTGAATCCTCCTCACGAGGAGCTATCTGTAACCGACAAGAAATCTGCATCGACAAGTAGCCTTTGCTTTCGAGAAGACCTTGGTTTCACTCCAAATTTTCCCATGACCGACTCACATGGCTGATGCACAGGAGAGTAGATGAATGTATAAAAATTGTTAACAAATGGAATACATTATGAAAAAAATATGGCACGATACAATTCACATATCGATGGTGGCTAAGCAGGATGGCATTGCATGAGTCACGTATATGATGCACAACTAAAGAAGATGGCATTCCATAATTCCCATATACTCCCTCCGTTCCTAAATATTTGTATTTTTAGAGATTTCAAATGGACTACTACATAAGGATGCATATAGACATATTTTAGAGTGTAGATTCACTCATTTTTCTCTGTATGTAGTCACTTGTTAAAATCTCTAAAAAGACAAATATTTAGGAACGATGGGAGTATGATATAGAAACCAAACATGTGGCATTCACAGAAAACAAATCTAAACTAAGCTGATGACATATAAGATCAATAATGTAAGCAATGCGAGGCGCCATATGCATGATATGACCAACATCAGCATGTCAGGTTACAGAAAACACCTCAGGTGGTAAATAGGAGTGGTCGGCTCCGTCCGAATCCCCCTCTGAACAGTTATCTTCCTCTGGAATACAATCTGGATGGCGGGAGGGGGGCACTTCACCCACCATGGAGCGGCGTTCATGACATTGTATTCCCCATAGCTGTCTTCTCTTTTTCTCTACATGTTCGATGCGATTGTGTACAATAGTGACATGCATAATAAAAATTAGTTAGATTTTTTAAGACCTAAAGGGGTGCATGCGAAATCAAAGGTGATGGTAGCGAACGAGTGGATAGATCCAAAACTAATGATAGCAGGTAGATTATAGCTTCAGTTTAAAAAGATAGACAATGGATCATCTACTGCTTGTTGCCCACCCAACATGAACCACATATAAGACCCCAGATGAACCAGATAGTAGACAAATACTATTCATTGCTGCCTCGATATGAGACCCACGGGCATTTTGAAACTCAAGTTTGAACGATAAAGTAGCAGGTAATAATAACCGATGTATAACATAAGAAAACACGAAAGACTGCAACCTCTCTTCCGGAACTGTGTAGTCCTCGGGTTCATCTGCTTTCGGTCGATGATGGTATCTGATTGGCATGGGCTGCGGCGTGGGAGGAAGATGATCTGAGGCGGCGAATGAAAGTTTGCAGGGGGAATCTCTACTGAACTGAACGCTTCTGTCGATGGTGCACCTCAGGTGGGGTAGATGACGACACGGTAGGAGCAGGACATAACACACAGAGTTTTCTTTGACGCTTATCTGAAAATGAAGTAAATCTGTAAGGGCTCCTTAGAATTGGAGGATTCTATAAACGCATGGACAAGAAAAACATAGGAATAGGATAGGAATGCACGTGCAAAACAGAGCATTTGGAAACATATGATTTCTGCGAACCTTGGTGTTTGGTTCACATGAATTGGAAGAACATAGGAATGGAGAAACATGGTCAAATTAAAGTCAAACCACGTGGAAATGAAAAATAAGAATCTTATTATGACAGTAATGCAATTAGTCATGTTCTTCATGCATATTAATTTGAAAAGGACGTCCAACTAGATATTAAAATTCCTACCATTTTTCTTTGAAAGAGACACCAAAGGAAAAAAATCCTCCAGTTTTGCTTTGCTCCACTCCTAACCAAATGCATGAATAGTAGTACCGTAGTAGTTCCATAGCACAGGATCCCTGAGGGATCGACAAGAATGCAGAGTAACAAAGTGATGCAACGAGTGTACAACCTCTTTGGCATAGCCTTGTCGACCTCAGCATCATTGGGTTGGACGTGGAGGATGGTGATGCTAGTGTGACTGTCGGAGTTGGGGAAGAAGATCTGAGGCCTCTGGAAACAGCGCCGAGGGTACTGCTCCGCTCTGATGGACGGTTCCGTCGTTGGAGCAGCTCCAGTGAGGTGTACGACGGCGAGGCTGAAGCAGGACACGATAGACAATGTTAATATGAAGTGGGACTCTAATATCATCTACAATAGATGATGTAAAATACATCACCAAAAAGTGCTAGATGTAAAACGCATCAGCCGCGCCACGACCGCTCCGACAGATGCGTAAATCTTGTTTACTACGAACTTAATCAAGAAAGCTGAACTTTACGGTCGAAACTGAATTTACCATCGAAACCCATTGAACTAGTAGAAGAGCATTGCAATAGATGTTTAGGGCATTCGAGCACTAGTAGCGGAGAAGCGGTGATCTAAATCAGCAGACGCTCGAGCGAGGAACGCACTGGCAGAGAGCAAGTCGCAGCGGTGCCAGAACCATGAGCAAGTGCTAAAGCAGCAACTCCAGCATGGCTGCCGGAGGTCGTAAGCAGCAGACAGCAAAATAAGGGAAGCGAGAGCAAGAGCTGAGCAGCGACGAACGAGGGCAAGAAGCGAGCAGCGCGCGACCGACAAAGCAATATCGAAGCAGAAGCAGCATCATGAACAAAAGCAAGAAGCAGTGCAGCAAATGCGACCGACAAGAAGAAGCAAGAGCGCCGAAGCGAGAGCGAGAGCCAGAGCAGCTGCAGCTAGTGTCGGTGTGGAAGTCGCCGCCGAGGAAGCAACGACGTGGGGGAGAGACGCCGTGTATAAAGTGGCTGGCGACAGCGCCGTTGATGGAGACCCGCCATGGCTGCTCGGTATCGAGCACCGACAGCCCCGTGCAATCGAATAAAAGATAAAATGTAGCGGTGAGTACAGAACCTCCTTGGTGGCGCCGAGTTGGCCTCGGCTTCATCAAAGGAATTGGTGAGGGTGCTGCGGTTCCGGTGGGGCAGGTCAAGACGGCGCTATGGGGATGGAGGTGGCGCGATAGGCGGGGCGAACGTCGGGGCAGCTCCTTGGGGGTGGAGGATGGGGCGGCTGATCCGGCGGAGACGGCGAGATTGATGACGGATCCTCATCCGGTGGGTGGATGATGGATGGCGAGATGTTGCGGTGGACGACGTCGTCGAGGAAGAGTCTCATTTGGTAGCGGCCGGGAGGCCGACCGAGGAGCGTGGAGTTTCGTGGGTTTTAAGCGGCCTCGGTGTATGAATGGGGAGACGAAGGGGAAGGTAGGGGAGCCATGGCTTAGGGACGCCGCTTGTCCAAAATGTAGGGTAAGTTACGGCGTACCCCACGGTTTTGACACCGCGATGTCGAACCGGCATTTCCGGTGAGGGTAGAAGGGGGATTTATCGCGTGTATGCAGGCTGCTGGACCGATTTCGGATGAGGAGGGAGTTTTGTGGCGTCGAAATTTCGGGATAACAAGGTGCGGCGCGGGTTGAAGAGGCGGGAGTTTCAAAGCAGATGAGACAAAAGATAGTCGAGCTTGAAAATTTCGGGATAACAAGGCGCGGATTCCTTGTTCGGCAGAACAAACTTAACATGTACAAAAAACCAATTCATACAAGACACAAGAGAGTCATGTCCCCTTTTACTATATTGCTATAAATGTCATTGAAAAAACTACAAGAAAAACGTAAAAAAATCGGGAGAACAAGATTACCCTGTATAGTACCAAATCGCTTCGCACTTCCCTCAACAACAACAAAAAACAAATCAATTCCCACCAAAAGAAGGAGTCATGTCCCTTTTTATATGATTACAAATGCCAGGATCTCAAATTTCAATTTTTGAATCCACGTTATGTGTAATTCAAATATATCGTTAGGTGACCTTGCGGTTTATAATGGATGTAGTCCTACATTTTGATCTTCCATCATATATGAACATTTTACTCCACCCTATGAACATATATATTGGCGTCTACCATATGGACTAAATTTGAATCAATTTTCCTTATTTGAATACGATTGTTGTCAAGTTATACAATCATTTTAATATTATCTTGACAACAAAAAACATGCATATAGCAGTAATCATATTTCACTATAAACTACATGTGACATACGATCTCCAATTCAAATATTTGTATCCATTTTATGTTGAATTCAAATCAGAGTACATTGGTCTAGGTGGCGAGATGTTCGGGATAATCTGAACCCTGTTTTCATATGTATATAATTCTTGGCTGAATTGGGACAAGTTTTGGTATAAGCTTCTTGCAAAACCGGAAATTCTCTCAACAAGCCTCATGGTTCCGAGAGGGAACATGTGACCTTTGTGTGCGAAACGATATACACTGCCTCTAGGTATGAAAACGGAGCGGAAACGGACGGAACTGGGTGCTACCATATTTGTTTTCATATTTTTTTGCAGAAGCGGAAATGAATACGGAAACCCCGGAAATGAATACGGAAACGAATACTACAGGAATGCAGACCACGGGAGCGAATACAGAGCGGACACGAAAACAGAACGGTGTGTTGACCGGAACTTAAAACCTCCTTGAATCATAGAGAAATACACACAAAAACAAAGAAATGTAAGAAATTTTTAACATGGCTACATGATAATATGGTTGTGCTGGTAACATAGGGTAGTATTGTAATAGTACATGACAACTCTTTATTGTGTCTAGTTGAGAATGTGTGTGGAAGTAAAAGTTGGTCCTCAAATGATCCAGTCTGCTCATTGTGTCATTGTGTGTTGTTTGGTAATTGGGCTCAAAGCAGCCATGTGCCTATAGTAGAAACGGAAATTCCATATTCACGGAAATGGAAAGTTCCGTTTCCGCGTCTGTTCCACCGGAAAACACCATTCCGTTTTTGTTTCCGTTTCCGCATAAAAAATTCCACTTCCATTTCCATTTTGCAAATTTCCATTTCCGTTTTCATATTTCCTCTCCGTTTTCATTTTTCCTCCGGAAAAGCGGAAACTTTCCACTCCATCTTCATCCCTAACTGCCTCCCCCCAGATTTTCTTTACAGAGGCAACATAGAACTATATGAGTGCCCTGTTAAATTTTGGAATTATTCCGGGTTCGTTTGGCCTTTTTTATACATTAATTGAGTTTTTGGACATTTCATGTGCATAATCCAAATTTGAACTGCAAGCACATGCTTCGGTGCACCAAAGTTGGTTGAAAAATCACATGTGTGTCCTTGGGTGAATTTCTAGGTCCCATGCAAGAAATGGGAATGAAATTCAAACATGTGGGCGTCGTGACTCGGCCGAGAACATCGAGAAACTTGGTTTTTAAAATTCATGTAAATCCAAAACTCGCCTGGGAATCATGAAACTTGGCATGCTATCATGTCATGGCACTAACATGCTGTGGTAAAAAATTGGGCATATTTGCAACAAGTTTTGGTATAAGCTTCTTGCAAACCGGAGCTTCTCTCTAGAAGGCTCGTGGTTCTGAGAGGGAATGTGTCACCTTTGAGTGTGAAACGATATACGTTGCCCCCCTTGAGTTTCTTTACAGAGGCAACATAGAACTACATGAGTGCCATGTTAAATTTTGGAATTATTCCGGGTTCGTTTGGCCTTTTTTATACATTAATTGAGTTTCTGGTCATTTAATGTGCATAATTCAAATTTGAACTACAAGCACATGCTCCCGTGCACCAAAGTTGGTTGAAAAATCACATGTGTGTCCCGGTGGTGAATTTCTAGGTCCCATGCAAGAAATGGAATGAAATTCAAATACCCGAGCATCGTTGCTTTCAATGAGAACATTGAGAAACTTGGTTTTAAAATTCTTGTAAATCCAAAACACGCCTGATAATCATGAAACTTGGCATGGTGTCATGTCATGGTACTACCATGCCGTGGTAAAAAAAAGGCCGAATAGGAACAAATTTTGGTATAAGCTTCTTGCAAAACGGAGCTTCTCTCAAGAAGGCTCGTGTAGTTACGAGAGGAATATGTCACCTTTGAGTGCGAAACAATATCTGTTTGCCCCTTGAATTTCTTTTTACAGGCAACATAGAACTACATGAGTGCCCTGTTAAATTTTGGAATTATACCGGGTTCGTTTGGCCTTTTTCATCCATTAATTGAGTTACTGGTCATTTAATGTGCATAATACAAATTTGAACTACAAGCACATGCTCCGTGCACCAAAGTTGGTTGAAAAATCACATGTGTGTCCTCGGGTGAATTTCTAGGTCCCATGCAAGAAATGGGAATGAAATTCAAACATCTGGGCATCGTGGCTCGGCCGAGAACATTGAGAAACTTGGTTTTAAGATTCTTGTAAATCCAAAACACGCCTGAAAATCATGAAACTTGGCATAGTGTCATGTCATGGCACTACCATGTTGTGGTAAAAAAAGTTGGCCGAATAGGAACAAGTTTTGGTATAAGCTTTTTACAAACCGGAGCTTCTCTCAAGAAGTTTCGTGGTTCTGAGAGGGAACGTGTCACCTTTGTGTGCATAAGTCAAATTTAAAATACAAGCACATGCTCCGATGCACCAAAGCTGGTTGAAAAATCACATGTTTGTCCTCGGGTAAATTTCTAGGTAACATGCAAGCAATGGGAATGAAATTCAAACATCCGGGCGTCGTGGCTCGGCTAGAAACATTGAGAAACTTGGTTTTTTAATTCCTGTAAATCCAAAACACGCATGAAAATCATGAAACTTGGCTTGGTGTCATGACATGGCACCAACATGCTGTGGTAATTTTGATGTCCGATTTGCGAAGGCGCACACATTAACAATCAATAAAGTCATTTTTGGAACAAGTGCTGTCACATTACAATCAGAAACACAAGTATTATTGAAACCGTGGGCGTTCTATTTACCATCTACGTGCCGCCACACGTCCCTTTTTTTTATTAGCTAGGAGGCGCCGTGCAGGGTAGCTATTTGAGTACGGGAGGCGTGCGATCAGACCCCTGCGCGTGCTTATCGGGAGGAGAGCCCTTTGACCTCCACCTGCCGTCCACCTCTCTCCCAAGGTCTCCATTAATGGCGCCCGAGCCTCTGTTTAATGGTGTGGCTATGTCTCACTCGACTGAGATTTAAGAGAGAAAAAAGAAAATCTGAAAAGAAAATTTTTCACGGATCTTGATGTAAGATCCGACGGACCTACATAGCATATACTGCGACTTATAGCAAGATTGATGAATATATATATATATATATATATATATATATATAGGGACTGACGAGAGTGGATAATAATTGTCTTACATAATTAGGAAGATAATTAAAAGCCACATCTTACTCATGAAATACACAAGGGAAAAAGAAGAAGGAAGATGCATACAACGATCTGGCTCGCTGATCTCTACTTTCTTTATGTGCTGTAGGTCGTGGAGACTAGTTCTCGTGGTGAGCGGCGATGATCTCTTTCATCAATTTCATGTCCTTAATACGCTGCTTGGCAGCATCCACGGATTCCTCCACCAGCCTGTTGCGCTCGATGCGGAGCATGGCATTCTCGTCCATAAGTTTCTTGTCGATAACGCCCGTCCTATGCTGCAAGGCAGCGGTCTCCTCCGCCTGCTTCGACCTTCCGGCGATCTTCGCCCTCAGCAGTTCGCGCTCGGCCCGGAGCTTCGCATTGCCCTCCCCTAGTTGCCGGATGACGCCGGTAGCCTCGTCCTGCAACCTCGCCCAGCCGGAGATCTGACCCCTCTGGCTATGGACGATCGCATTCGTGCACCTGTAAGAGTCATCGCCTGCCCGTGAGAAATTTTTCCAGGCCGCCGCAGCGCGGCGGGACCTCCGTGCTCCTTTGATGGTGCGGCGGGACGTCTCTGCTGCTTCCGCGGCGTGGCCGGACCAGTCTGCTACCTCGACGGTGCGGCGGGACCTCCGGGCTGCTTCGGCGGTGCAGCGGGACCTCTGTGGTGCTACTGCTGCGCGGCTAGACATGTCGGCTGCTTTCGCGGCGAGGCGGGACATCTCTCGTGCTTCCCCTTCCATGCTCGCCTCTCCCTGGTGGAAACCTCTCGACCCAGAACTCATGCTGGCCATGGCAAACGCAAGAAAACGATGTTGAATGACTTGATTGTTTTTGTGGATGAGGAGTTGAGGAGGAATGTACAGTCATCTTGGCATAGTAGTATTTATAACCGAGTACTACTAATACGCTCTTAAGTGGGAAACCGTTTAGGTTGTGATCGGTGTGAACAGCTTTGCAATTAAATATAGCGTGGTACTACCTCCGTCCTAGTTTATTAGTCCCCTTTGTAATTTGTGCCAAATTTTGACTAAATATTTAACTTAAAAAATGTTAGTGCATGTCAACAAAAATTATATCGCTGGATTCGTTTTTGAACATTGTTTTCAATGATATATTTTTTTATAACATGCATGAACTTTTTATTAATTAAATTTATGGTCAAAGTTTGGCACAGATTACAATGGGGACCAATAAACTAGGACGGAGGTAGTAGTAATTTGGAATGTGACGTGATGCAAGCTCAAAATTTATTGACGGTTCTAGCTTCGAAGTGCTGCACTATTCCCGGATGGCGTAATGTGGGCACGTGTTCTCGGCCGTGGTGTAGCATATGCCATGGTACTTCTTTTGTATCTTCTGCGTATGCGTGCAATAAGCTGCACACGTCGGATACATATCTTACGGTTATTGAGGTGTTCGACAAGAATAGCCTCGTGGCGAGCTATAGACTAGTTTTTTTCACACGATTACATCGACACATATCATCTCCCTCCCTTTTTCCCACGCACACACCTATCTCTCGGGACTTCTCGCACGCACCATCTCTAGCTCCCTAGGTCGATGCCACCCTCATACACTTGTACTCTGAGTTTAGCCCTCCGTACCGAATTACTTGTCGCAGGTATGGATGTATCTAGATGTATTTTAGTTCTAGATACATCCATTTCTACGATGAGTAATTTGGGAGTACGTTATACAGGAAGAGAAGAGGTGCACGCACGCACTCGTCCTCTCTCACACACGCATCTGTAGCTACGAATTGTAGTGTTCTCAACCATCCAATTGGCTCTATCATAGGTTTCATGTTACTCCTTGGCCTTGAGATTGAGAAGTTTAAAACGCGGAGGCTAAGCTGGAGGCGCGAGGTTTTGGTTAATGTGTGTGCCGCACACGACACCAACACGAGACGAGCTTAAATGCACTGGTCTTGTGATCGGGTGGGGTTGTCCAAGTATAGATACAACCAGTCCCTCCTTGGTATCGCACCTCGACTTATTATGTGAGAGAAATTAGGATCAGAGGGAGTACTACTAGTAGTACTACTTTGATGTGTCGCGTCAACTCGCACAAGTATGCAACACTTCCTGAACAAATAAAGCATATAAGCTGTTAGAGCATCTCCAATAGCATGTGTATATTTGGATGTCTATATATTCATATAGACAATGGTCTATAAAGATTCCCTCATATACACGTCCAGTTTTCCATCAAGCGTCTATATCTGAGGGACCATGACGGTGGGCCATCATTTGGGGGAGGAAACAAAAATCGTGGCTGCAAGCTGAGTTTAGACGACTCCTTCACATTGTCGAGCGTGGACATTGTCGAAGTCGATTTAGAGGATGTATATAATTGACGACCATATAGAGAAGCTCTTTGGGCCTTTGTTTTGGGCTCACGTCGTGGAAAACGAGTATAGACATCCATATAGACAAGCTATTGGAGATGCTCTTATACTTCTTACCCAAAGGATCTTTATAACCAACAGACACAAAATATCCATTCGACTGTTGGAAATTACTTTAACTGCTGATCTGATGTCGAAATAATTGCTGCATCGCCACCAAAACCCACCATCTCATAAGCTAAAGTAGACCGAGCTAACCCCTATATTAGCATATTACTAAGAACATAAGGCACTCTAGAATTATTTAGGACGTGAGCTTGTCAATCTGAATGTGGAGGGACACCAGCTTAGCCCTGGCCAGCAGCTTGGGCGAAACTATGAAGAAGGTCAGGCTTTGCCGGCGGCGACGTCATGGGATCCTTGCGCTTGTCACCTCCATTTCCACCTTAACGGTGTCGGTCCTGCCTTTAGGCTCCCCGGTGGGCCGTTAAGCCTGGGTAGGCCATGTAGTCTTGGCGGTGGGGACGCCCCGCTCACGATCACGGAATGACCAACATGGCGATAAACGCGCTTGATGTCGAGCACCGCCGACCAAGAAAAAGCAGCGACCGTCCTCCTCGCGTGAACAGCAAGAGCCGTGGCTCCCTACGATTAACACTTGCAGCTGGGCGCCTTGCCGTCTTGGATCGTATGCACGGGCATGGGATGCATGGTGCAAATGTGGTGGGAGGCGCTGCGGCCGGAGCCCGTAGCGCCCAGGGCAGACGGGCACGGGGCATTTGCAGGGCGCGAGCGGACACACGCTCTAGTGATCGGCGAGCTTGTGGTAAGTGACGTAGAGCCAACAACCTTCGTGCGGGCACTCCACCCTCACCGAGGAGAGGACGGTGTCCACCGTGTTACTGCCGTCCGAAGCCACCATGGCGCTTCGCGCCACTGGCACTTGCCGCTGGTTCCCGGGGCGCTCGACGCGGCAGTCCGCGCACGCCAGGTGCCCTCCCTTGCACTACACAAATCAATCAAACAACACATCAATCAAGAAACCTGCACCTTGCTCGATCAGCCGAACGGACGAGGTGTATTTGAACCTCATACACTGGAGGCTCAAGGGGCGGAGGCACAAGGGATAGTGGAGCAAGTTGAGGTCCATCGAGACCACATGGAGCTCCATCGTCGGGTCCTATTCCGTCTGCATGATCTCGCCCTCCTCGTGCACAACCATCTCTCGCTTTATTAGGGCCAGGGCATTTCAAAGCTTTACCATCACATATTCGTACTACTTCAAGGTGCATTAAATCAACACATGCAAGTATCAAAAGGAGAGTCATGGCATGCATCGGTAAACGCAAATTATTGAAATATATTGAGTGCAGTGCTTTGATGTGTCGCGTCAACTCGTATAAGACCGAGAAGTTTGATTACTACAATGCCCTCTCCCTCGCCGACTAAGATCCGATGGCTGCACCTGCCTTTGGCTGCATGACAAGTGGGCCACCCGCCTATTGGGCCCACCTGTCATGCACGCATAGGCAGGAGCAGTAAGTCAATGAAGCTGCGTCCCCCCTCGCCCATGACCGTGGTGGCTGGCAGGACTAGGAGAAGCTTTTGTTCGCTACACGCTCTCCCTCCCGCACGCGGTGGACATGCAACAATTCAATCGGTGTCAGATGGCTAGAAGCATACTGTAGTACTCCATCATTGTTCGATTTCCTGAAGAGGCAAAGAGCCAAGAGCAGCCCGGACACTCATCTGGCGGTTTCATGTGTAGAGTAGTCTAGGATAGCGTGTACCATGCCTGTAAGCTTAAAATCGTTGGGGTCAGCTCCATGCTTTTTTTGATTAAAATAATCTTCTGGCCCTACCTGTCAAGACAGGAATATATATTTTAATTTGTGGTGGGGTAAATGTTAGAGGTTGCAGAAAATGGAGTATTCTACACTGCTGGTCTTTTAGCCAAGTTTAGAGGCAACCATGTGGGGCCAGTGCTACGATGTGTCGCGTCAACTCGTACAACGAGGAGAAGCTTGGTTTTACTACTACACGCCTTCTCCCTCGCCCATGCGCGCGGTGGCTCGCAAACAAGGACATGCTTTTGCTTATACTAATACTACAACAAGCTATCCAACTAGTTGTGTATCACTACTCAGTTTTGTCATTAGAAGTTACAACTACTCAAAAATGCCATCGACCCGTGAGATGCCTGCTCAAAAATGCAATTAGATATCTCAAAAATGCCATTGTTAAGTTAGTTGTTTGCTCAAAAATGCCATTAGACATTGTGATTTTCACATCAAACCCGTTGACCATGTTACATGACAAAAATAAGCCGATTCTCACAATGGTAACTGTGGCCCCGCTTGCCAGGAGTAACCAAGCGAACAATTTTACAGGAAAATAAGAACTCTATTGGGATCAAGTAGGCCCCACACTTTATTTTACTGTAGTGAGATAGAGGGAGAGCTGGCATGTTGGTCCATCGGTATTTAATCCGATAGACACTGCATTAGAACCACCATGAGAAACGACACTGCCACCTTACTCGGAGTCCTCGTCCACGTCCTCGACTTCGTCCTTGTTCCTCTTCCTCTTGGCCGATACTTCTTTGCTTGAACCGCACACTTGGCTCTTGCTATTCATCCAACCCTTGTAGATATTGAAACAAAGGTAGCCATCCAATGCAGCATGGTGGATGTGGTCTATATCTAGTACATTCCACTGCCATGCATGATGAAACATGTGCAGAGGTTTCTTAATTTACCTTAGGAAGGATGAACCATGGCTCCTACCAGGGTCAGCATTGAAGGCTTATCACGGGAGAACACCAACCCATTATTCTAGAGGTCGAAGGGTTTGCCTACAACGAGGCATATCCATTCCAGGACTCTTATGTCATTCGTAAAGTCTACAGTAACACATTTGATTCGGCCGCCCTTGAGGAACTTCTTAAATTCCTCGCACTCAACATCGACATGGCATATGTGGTAGACCAAGCATAAGTCATGCATGCAAACCTGGATCACGGTGGGCTTCTTCTTGTCTTCCTCCTTTAGATTCTTCTCTTTTCCCAGGACTGTGGTATACTCAACATCTAGCCCAGCGACCCACTCATCATTTGAGTTTTTGAACATGCGTCTGAGGCGATCAAGGCATCCTTTCACCGTCACGGAAAAATGGGTGTAGATGACGTCGAACTCATCGCCGGTGATGGTTCTAACCTTGCACTCACGGCCGACCATGAAGATTTGGGATGCCATGGATTTGGGAGGAGGGTTAGGATTAGTGGAACTGCCGTAATGTGAAAGGCGGGACGACTAGGAGCGGTTTATAGATTGTAAAAATGCCGAGTGGGGGGGGGGGTTTGTGAACGCCAGGGTAGTGGCTTGCCTGGTGGATAAATGGATTCATGCACAGTACTATGGGGGCCCAATTAGATGTCATGTCTACTCGACGCCCAATTAAATGGCTTTCGATGTCATGTCAAGCATCGGAAAAATTACAGGTGATACGAAGCTTTCCATTCTCCCATGATACGGGCTTCCGGGAGCACTTGGATCTGAGATCGAATGGTTGCATGGCGTGATTCTAGACCTATGGGTGAATATCCTATCTTGGAGGGTTATTCTGCAAATTTTCAACAACTTAGCATGCGACCGTTCGATCTCAAATCGAGAAGGGCTGCTGACAGCCAATATCATGGTCGCCTACCACGACCGTCGCCTCGCTCGCGCGGCCGCGCCCTTGGAGATTTAATACTGTGCGTTAGGCTATCTGATGTTGGCATGTCATGCATAGTCATCACTTAGTCACTCATACTACAACAAGGTTAGCTATAAGGTTGGCTATAAGAGTATATTTTGTTTACTTCTCTCCATCTCTTTCTTTGTAGTATTTATTGTATTTGCCAAGGAGTGACCTCTTCCAATGAAATGGTGCTTAGATGAGGTGCTATGGGATTAAATGGCTTAGCAACTCAAGTTCCCAATGCATAAGTGCTTAGTTTTTTGTTGCTAAGTTTGCTTCATCTAGGTACACGCGCTTAACACCGTTTCTTCCTGGGGTCACCAAACTAGTCTCTCTCTTCTTAATTAACTTGCCACATCAGACTTTATGCCTATGTGGCAGGCTTAGCACCTGTAGGATCAAGTACAATAGTGGGCTATAAGCCCGGTTTACATGGCATTTTTGCATATGTGGGGGAAAGAGGAAAGGAAAAAGTGGAGGAGTGGGCTGTCATGCAAGAGCCAGCCTCTACATGGTGGAGCATCGGGAGAGACACCTGTATGGAGGTGGTCAGGAATTGGGAGATTCACGTCGCTGGTAGCGCCGCAGTTAAAATGATAATGGCAAGTGAAATCACCGAGCCCCACCTGTCCAGCAGTAACTCGCTGTCAAATCACACAACCCTACATTTGCAGTAGCCTACTCCCTCATCTTCTCGTGTCCCTGTAGAACCGATTAGGCGGAACTGCCCCGCCTACCGCGCGGGAAAAGCCCCATCCTCGACTTTTAAATAGTACAGTATACTAATTTTGTAACCATGGATTGCGCCATGGAGCAAAGCCTCAAGAAAATGGTGGTACACATTTATGGATCTGATATCACATACGCCCGTCGCGTTCAATTCGCGTCACACCAGTGGTCGGTCGATGCAGCACGCCGCTCTCCGAATGGAACACACGTCATATTTTGAGAAAAGCCCTATAAACCGGAAAGGAGGGAGTAGTACTACAACAAGCTATCCCTCCCGCTCGCGGTGGACGGACATGCAGCAGTGGATTCAATACTGTAGAAGCAGCAGTAGTAACATCATTATTCTTCTTCTCGAAGAGGCAAAGAGCCAAGCGCAACCCGAACGTGGCAGTTGCGAACCTTGGAGCACGCATATAGCCAGGTATGTGAGACCACTATTGTAGTACTTGCTAGTATAGCCCTGTAAACCAGAAAGGAGTATTTGCCTTTCTAGAGATTTCAACAAGTGACTAGGCTTCACCGACACAGAGTACATATGGAGCAAAATGAGTGAATCTACACCATAAATAAATCCGTAGTTCTCTCGTTTTTCTCTCCGCCGCGGTGCACAATATTGAGTATACTATCATCTTGAAATTTATGAAGTCACCATAGGCACCTCGTCGTCGACGGGAACATCTCCTGACACGCGATAGATGCGAGTGGCAAGCGCCTCCATAGGTGCTCGAATGCCAACGAGGGAGAGGGTATCGGTTCCCGAGACATTGAACAGTCAATGATGCATCCTCACTTACATGCAGGGGAAATTAATTGGAGAAGCGGAATAGAGCCAGCATGATGTTAATGCAACGGAGTTTTAACTCTCATATAAAGGCGCCCCACCACTCCAATCCATCTACTACTAGTCTCTGTGCAACGCTGCTCACTCCAATCCAAGACCAAGTGACCAGAAGCCACAAGCACCTATGGAGGCGATGGACGCAAGCGGCAGTTGGCTCTGCCAAATCATCCAAGGTGCTGCCGCTCGCGCTGCACCACGCATCTCTAGACGGTAAGCCGGCAACCCTCGTCAGACGCCCGGCCTTCGCCTCGCATGGGCGACATGATGGTCAACTCCATCCGCAAGTTCATCGCCACAAGAAGCGCCTTGACGACCTTGCCAGATCGCTCTAGCCCGCGCGCCCAGGCTCCTCATTGCCACCCACCCTCATTGGCCTCCATGGTGATGAACTGTTTCAAGCCCTGATGGCCCTGCAGGTGCCGGAGGTCACGATGAAGAATGTGCACCTCGAGGCCGCGCTCGCCGCGCAGCTCCTCACCATGCAAGAAACCGTCGACCTACACATCCACGTGTACGAGGAAATCATCTACATAGGCCACTACAAGGCCAGCGAGGACAGAAAGACGTTGGCCTTCTTCCAGCGGATGGAATCTTTGGACGCCATTGTTCAAAAGCATGTAGACCTGGCCACGAAAATCGCTGCTACTTAGCTGCCGTTCGGTGGGCCGGCGCCCTGAGTCGAGGTGGTGGACGTCGTCAATGGATGCATCTCTTCTTCTTGCCTCCTGTAACCAGCATTGCATCGCCTCGTGGCCTTAATGTTTTACTAGTATAGTACTCCTCCGTTTCCCAAATATAAGTCTTTCTAGAGATTCCGGCAGTGACTACATCTGAGCAAAATGAGTGAATCTACACTCTAAAATATGTCTACATACATCCGTATGTTGTATTCCATTTGAAATATCTAAAAAGGCTTATATTTAGGAATGGAGGGAGTATATGGCATTTTTATTCCAGTCGTAACGTTTTCACTGTGAGGTTGGGCCGCAGTTGAGCAAACCGACCATTGGGAAATCCCCACCCCGCCAACTGGGCGTTGGCTGAGTTTAGAATTAGAAGAGAGAAACGAGGGAGAAGAGCTAGCTGTAGCACGGACGCTGTTGTCCGATGGGACTCGTGTTGATAGAATAGGAGTATTGGGCACTCGTACCTCTTTTTTTTGAGGAAAAAATTAGTCGTATGTCTAGTACTACCACTAGTTTGGTGCGTGTGACCTATACATGTCATCACTTTAGGTCTCCTTTTCGAAACGCAGCTACGCTTCACCATACATATTTTTTCACGCATTTATCCTCCTATAGCTATATGTACTCCTAGGCTATTTCCATGTGCTCCCTTTCGCCGACATGTGGGACATAGAGCATCTGGGTCGTAGTGCATGCACGAATCGAAGCATATGCCAGGGTACTTTACATTTCAGACCTCATGAATTACATGCAAACCCCCCGCAGAAGAATAAATAAATAAATAACTAAATAAATTACTGCATGAAACCGGATTATTTTCGTAGAAACCAGAGCACGTTCATTAAATTTTGGACATAACACGTTTATAAAAAACTACCAGGCCTAAACCAGTCTAAGGGCCTCTTTGATTCGCATGATACTAAAAACATAGGAATGGGTAAAGTATGATGGCGATGAACCGAGATGAGGAGAACTCTAACTCAGTTAGAGGTTAGAGTTAGATTCTAACCCTGAACTAACTCTAAACCAAAGGCCCTGTTTGGATACTCTTACTCATTAAAGGTTAGAGTTAGATTCTAACTCTGAACCAACCCTGAACTAACTCTAACAAAAGAGGTGTTTGGATGGTAGGGTAAGATTGACTATAAATGCTCTTTCTCAATCATTTGGCTATTTTGGACCCTATTACCTCCCGGATTTGGCGGAGTGAGCCCTGGCCGAGGCGGATGGGGACGCGCCCGGCAAGGAGCCACGCTGGCCTCTCGTGCAACCCGCCGACCGAATCCGCCGTCCCTGCGCAAGGAGTCGTGCTGGCCGAGGCCGACGGGGACAGGCCGCTCAAGGAGCCGCGACTGCTTACCGGCGGGCGGACGGGCCGCAGGGAGACGAGGGGGTTGGAAGGGAGGATAGGGCGGGGATTCTTACCAGCGGCAGACAGGAGCACGGATACGGCGAGGCGCCTTCATGGGTTGTGCGGGAGGGAGGGAGGAAGAGGACGAGAAGCTTCGAGGAAGTGGGGAGGGATCTGCTGCGGAGAGAGCGAGAGAAAAAGGTGTTTTTTAGTGGTCCCAAGAAGAACTAACCCAAATAAGCACCTCTTGAATGGGTTAGATTTTTTGGGTGGGTTAGATGCATCTAACCCTCATGTTTGGATATTTTTGGGTTAGTTTAGTCCAAACTAACTCTAACTAACTCT
This sequence comes from Aegilops bicornis, assembly GCA_021605145.1. Taxonomy (NCBI): domain Eukaryota; kingdom Viridiplantae; phylum Streptophyta; class Magnoliopsida; order Poales; family Poaceae; genus Aegilops; species Aegilops bicornis. Next base: position 2,251,874 of record JAHIAL010000021.1, on the reverse strand, counting down.
AACTTGTGGAACCAAACAGGGCCAAAGAGGTGTATGGATGGCAGGGTTAGATTGACAATAAATGTTCTTTCTCGATCATTTGACTACTTTGGACCCTATTTTCTGCCGGATTTAGTGTGGTCGGCACTTGTGTAGCCTCCTCCCACTCACAATTGACATAAATGAACGATCTTTACAAATCAAGCATGCAAAACATGATAAATTTTACTTTGTCCATACAAATGAGATATCCCACATAAACATACAAGTCCTCGATCAAGCTTCACACAAAAAATACACTCCATGAAACAAAAGCATGAGATAACTCATCATAGAAGTCATTCATGATAGGGAGGGAGCCCGAAGCCCCTCATGCAGCCAGGGAGGAGCTCGTCATCGTTGCTTTGGAGGAAGGCTCTGTTGAGCCCAAGCCCCGGGAACCCCTCCGACGCCGGCAGTTGCGAGTTGAGGTCGATACCAGCATGGGTAGCAGGGCCACTTGCCGACAACTGCAAACCGAATCTTTGGGCCTCCAGAAATAATGCAAGCCTGAAACTGAAAAACCTAGAAAGGTGAACTGAATCTTTGGGCCTCTAGAAGTAATGCAAGCCTGAAACCGAAATACCTAGAAAGGTGAACTGAAGCTTTGGGCCTCTAGAAATAATGCAATCCTGGAACTGAAATACCTAGAACGGTGAACTAATTCTTTGGGCCTCTAGAAATAATGCAAGCCTGAAACTGAAATACCTAGAAAGGTGAACTGAATCTTTGGGCCTCTAGAAAGATTTATTAACTCCTCAAGCAGCATAAAAAAATTCCATGCGTGCACCACAAATCTATGCCAAGTTTAATCAAGATCTACTTTTCCAAATCAGAATTAGCGCTAGAGCGAGCAAGATCAATGATATGGCTGTGAGACAGAGAAGGAACGAACAAACTCACCCCTCTCGCGACCTCCCTGGTAGATGCGCCGCCGACACGCATGACAGAATGAGAAAAACGACCGGTGAAGGGGGAGCGGGGTGAGCTTCGAAGGCCGGAGGAGGGCGGTGGAGGCCGAAGGGAGAGGGCGGCCGGAGGAGAGAGAGGGCCAGTGGCGGAGCGGCGCTTGGGCGGGCGACCCGATGGGGAACAAAGAGGAGTCGTGCGAGGGGGGGGGGGAAGGGAGCGATCTGGTGCGGGCAGGGGAGATTTTTTAGTTCTCTTTTAGTGGGCCCGAGGAGAACTAACCCAATTAGAACCTCTCCACCGGGCTAGTTTTTTAGCTGGGTTAGAGAAAACTAGCTGAAACTAACCCTCCCTGTTTGGATAATTTGAGGCTATTTCAACCCAAACTAGCTCTAACTCGTGGATCCAAACAAAGAGGAGTAATCTTGCATACGCTTCTGATACCGACCGTAGCACATTGTTTCTATGGCCATATCAACACATTGTTTTCTACTGCTGGTTCATTGGGCTGCCGTGGTTCGCACTCCTCTGACGTGAGTAGTAGTACTACTAGTATATACCGCGTTGCTCCTTCTTACTACTACGTACTTCGCCGACATGTGGGAGAGCCAGCATCCGGGTCGACTTGTCATGCACTAGATTAGAGTGCGGAACGGAAGGGGGGCATCACCCCGGTCGCATCTGCTTGATAATTCATGACTATAGAGTAGTCATATCACAAGTCTTTCCAGCAGTAACGTGCCGTCAAATCGCACAGCCCGACCTTTCCAGCTTTAAGTAAGTTGAATCCACTACTCCCTCACCCTCCTCGCCTCTCTGTCAAACCGCCTACGCGAAAAAGCCCCGCCCTCAACTTTTAACTACGTGAAAATAGTTCGAGCTTGTTCATTCTATATAAATACTACTCCTTCCATCCCAAAATTCTTGTCTTAGATTTGTGTAAATATGGATGTATCAAGTTACATTTTAGTATTAGATACATTCATATCTAGACAAATCTAAGACAAGAATTTTAGGACGGAGGGAGTAGTACTGTATGTTTATTCACCCGTGGGGTTGTTCAATGAATGGAGGGCCGGGGAGCACAAGTGAACAATACTACTACTACTAGTAAGGTACACGTGCATTGCACACATGCGATTTGGTAACCAAATTATGAATAAATAACACACTATAGCATGTAAGCTTTGAGTCATATATGCATGATGTAGATGTTCATATAATTCGTATAGTTCATCTAGTTCAAAATCAATTAGTTTTATAAAAAATCTATGTTAAGATTCATAGAATTGTGCATTGTAAAGCATAAAGTAAAAAACAAATAGTGACAATTCATTTTGAAAAAAAAGTTTGGGCAATTAAGATATGGAACATTCTAGAACAAAGGAGAGGTGCTTGTGTTTTGAGGTTTGTGCATTATGCTTAAGTTCAACCATGGAGTCTTCTAGATTCTACACGTGGCAGAATTTGGTGGAATGTAGATGATATCCAACGGCCAGTAGTGCTCAGATTTGCCATCTTTGTACTGTCGGATTGTCTTCATCCAACGACCAACTTTCAAAGTTATTCACACACTATATAGGGGTATAGAGTAGTAGTAAGTAGGAGTCGTACAGTTAGTCACCTTATATAGTTAGTTTCTTTTCTTTAATGCCACGTACACAAATTGAAACGCTTGTTGTGGAGAGAAGAAGATAATCACTCCACTATATATGTACGTAGGGGCCTGAGCGTTTGCGTTACTAGGGTTGCTCTCTTCATTCTCTCAGCCTCTCCAGATCTAAACAAGAAAACAGTAGCGACATTTTCTCTCTGCTCACCACTGGTCACAGATCCAGCCGGATCCCTTCAACTGGTGTGTGTAGAGGACTAGGTGCATCGTTCACACGGTCATCTCCGGTGAGGGAGGAAACCCACAGCTGCCGGAGGGGCCCGATCCTGTGCCCGTGCCGTTCTCTCCGGCACAGCGCCGGCTCGGGAGATCCTCCGACCCTTCTTCATCCCTACCGTATTGTGCGCAGATCTGACCTGCCACCGCCGACATCCCGACGACCCTCAGTTCTAAGTTCTTCGAAAGCGGCCTTGCTCTACTGCCCCAACTCCCCACGTGTATGCTCTTTTTCTACTCCCAACAGCTCTTCCAAAGCCACCTAAAGTTTTAGTATTATTAGAGGTAAAGCTACTTCATGCATTCGAATCTAGGACTTGGTTCAAACAACAAAGAAAGGGGGAAAGTTGTAGCATGAATCTAGGACTTGATTCAAAGAGGAAATAATATGGTGAAAGTAGTAGAGACCGGATACCCAACCAGTCTCTTGGTTGAAAAGGGAAATAACGGGAAAACGCAGTACAAACTAGATAAGGAACAGATCTATGTTGGTTGAAAAAAGGATAGAAAGTGGCAGCTGGTGGACAAGTCAACAAAGTATGTCCAGGATTAGCCCTCACATAGTAAAAGGTCTCCAGGATTAGAATTGCTGCCCTAACATAGTAAAAGGTCTCCAGGATTAGATTTGCTGCCGTCACATAGTAAAAGGTCTCCAGGATTAGATTTCCTTCCCTCACATAGTAAAAGGTCTCCAGGATTAGATTTTCTGCCCTCACATAGTAAAAGGTCTCCAGGATTAGATTTGCTGCCCTCACAGTAAATAATATGGTGAAACTCGACATCACCACTTTATGCCTCCTTGTAGGTACATTGTGTTGATGCGTCCACTGTCGCATGTCCCTATACCAACCTTTTGCTGTTGTTAATGTAAGGGCGCATGTAAAAAGAAGCGATCACACTGTTACCTTAAGGACATGTCTAACCAGTGTTATTGTTAATATAATACCTCGAGTGATATGATGCAATTAAACCGTGTTACAAATGGTACTCCTGCTATTTTCCCCAGTATGATAAGTAAGTTGCTCCTTTACGCTGCTGAGTATCCTGGTGTCCCCACGGTCCCATGCCCTGAAACCAACTCTTTAGCTGATGTTGATTTACTGTATCTGGTAAACAAGCAATGCCACCATTAAAGTAATCCCATATTTGACGAATGTCATTGTTGATCGTAATGCTTCCGGTAACATGAAGCATTGCTGATGTTTTAAAATTTCTACTGTCCTTGTGTGATTGCCATGAATATAATTAAGATGCTTCTTTTCATTTCGTGTATGTTTCGTATATTCTTATTGAACAGCAACTGTTTACTTTCTATCTTTTTGTTCAGATAGGGATATCCATTTCACCTTGTTGCTATTGTGACCTTTTGGTGAACTACACAAAACACTTTTTTTTAGAATGAGTGTACTGTCCAGTTCTACTAAAATGTCACATGGGCAACAACTCTCAATTTTGGTGGAACTGCACAAAATGGTGATTGGAGTTTCCAGAATCTCCGTCAAATTCTGCTGGTAATCTCGTGCAACATTTTATTAGCCTTTGCAAGATGAGCCGTCACTGTCATCACAATGGCACTTTATTTTACTGGAATTGCAAAAAAGGATAAGCAAATTATAGTTGCACCTTACATGAGCTGGACAACCAACCTTAATGTTCCTCAATTTTAGTGCAACTACTAAAGAAGAACACCTTGACTCATGAAAGCAAGTACTTCTTGCTAGCTGAATGATGCAATCTTTGCTTCATTTCAGGTGAACTACAGAAAAAGGCGCATGAGTTGAATCATGGAACTCCAGGCAGGCCTCATCCGAGTGGAGCTTCAGGTTGAGTTCAAGGAGTGTCACTATTATAGTAATCATGCTCTTCTTATCTGTGTTGTGCAAACAGGAATACTCAACTACAGATGTTGTGACTGTTAAGAGCATTTGCCAAGTTCTTGGGTTGTATGACACGGCTAGCCAAGATGGATTTAATCCCGATATTCACTTTATCAAAAAGGCTCTAATGGGTTGGTTACGAATCTTGCAAGCTGGGAATCAATGATATGTGTAGGCATCTTTGTTTTACTTATTATTTGAATCTTATTTGTTGGTTCTAAATCTTGCAAGCTGGAATCAATGAGATGTGTAGGCATATTTGTTGTACTTATTATTTGGATCTTATTTGTTGGTTCTGAATCTTGCAAGCTGGGAAACACGGCATGATAATGCAGATGACAACAACCATAACAAACAGTTCAAACTTGGTAGTATTATTGTGTGAAAGTGCGAAAAATGTGCTGATCGTGTGCGTCTTGAGAATAATTCTAATTGTTGTGCATGTTGATCTTGTGGCACTTATAGAACGAGCCAATGCATTGCTTCTTTTAAGTATAAATTTCTATTAAAGCTAATTAAATTTAAGTAAAGTGACCACTAACTCTTGTTATTACAGTACCAATACAGACCCGCTCGAGAACCAACGTGTGGCCGGAGTAGGTTTCTTAATGGAGTCGTTTGAATGTGCCGAGGGTGCATCTTCTGCCGGGTGTGCAGCGGGCGAGGGAGGGGTAGTAACTGTTTTCGCCTGTACACACTCAGTTTACTGTTGAATCCAGTTCCCCAAGAGCTGAAAAATGAAGCTTGCCGCCGCCTACCCACTCGTTCACTTGAAGAGACTCCAATGGCGATCCGAGGTGAGCCTGCTGGATATGGACTTCAGCAAGGAGTTCCCCTTTGAGTTCGCCATTCAGTCCTATGGTTGCACCAAGTTGAATGTGTTGTACACCAATGATCCGGATTCGGTGAAGCTTTGCCTCGCCGAGTTCAAGCAGTACCTACAGGACGAGAAAGCACAAGGTCACATGACTAGACCTTGTGCCCGTCCATTCGTCTCCTGACAGGGAACAGCTGATCGTCGTTGCCCAGGTATGTGTGCGGGATGAGGTTCTCGTCTACCACTATTGTAGGTCCATCAGAGGTTCTGGAGCATTCGCCCGTTTCATCGGCAGCGCCGACTGCACCTTCGCTGCGGTGGAGAGAAGGAAGAACGCGACGATTCGGCCATCTGGTGCAACAAGCTTGTCGACATCCAGAAGCAATACAAGATCATCAGCAATGGGCAGGAGAAGGACTCTGTGGTTGACCTCACCGAGACCATCATCGATCCCCTGATACGCCAACATTAAATAAGACAATGATACCAAAGGACCTAAACACGTGGGAGGTACCTCTGAATCTAGCCTACATAACCTACGCGGCCAAGGGCGACATCGCATGCTACGACATGTCTGGCGGATCTTGGACATGAGGGTGTGTCTGCACTTCCCAGAAACGAGTACACGGACAGCCGCAGCGTCATGCTCAAGCACGTCATGATCATGGGTACTCTATCTGTCGTTCCCAACATTGTCAGCAAAACAAGAGGAATCGGGAGACAACTGTTCGTCGAGAGGCTGACAGTCCCGGGCCCACCAGGTCCATGGCCTAGGTTTTTTTGTTTAACATGGGGAGCCCACGACATGTTTCAACATTTTTTGGATCCAGCATGTATCAAGCGTCCTCTCGGCCTCCCAACCTAGCTTGTCTATAACATCAGCAGCCCAAGTTATGTTTGTTTTTTCAAGACGACGCAGAGCTCAGTTCAGTTTTTCTATAAGAATGCAAAACTGAACCTATGTTTTCTGTACGAATGCAAAACTATATATATATATATATATATATATATATATATATATATATATAATAGAAACAACATAAGGTTCCGTTAAACCTGTCGTTCGTCCAACCATTTTATAGACCTTCCCACTTCCTTTATTTTCCATTTTCATTAATACTATGTCTGAATTTTCTCCCACTTTCTTTTTCAATGTAAACTGAGTTTTCTCCTCAAAGATTTCTTTTCCCTAGAACCAACTCAACTGTCCCACGTCTAGCCTAAAAAATAATAATACCCCACGTCCTATTAACTCATCAAATTAAAATGATATTTTATTTTGTAAGTTAAAAGTTCTTACAAAATAATAATAATTGTTTATATATAACTTGGCAAGTTAACTCCTAGTGATTATGCATATAAGCTTGCAAAGATTTCTTGACCAATGCAGTAATAGACGTGCAATCACGTGTTTATGTTTTATAACATTTCTCCGTCCAACCCAAAATGATATTTTCACCTAGCCCAGCAAGTCCGTGGATTTTGAGAAAAATGCAAATGGGCTTTAAATTCTACCGTATATATATAAACGGGCTGCATAGATGCTACATCATTGTTTCACCCAGCCCACCAAATGGACTAAAAAACAAATGGACTGGCTGACATGTGGGCCAGTAGGTCCAAGTTTAAACAGGCGTTGGATTTACATCCAACGACCGCATTCTTCTTCAATCTCTAAATCTTCTTCCCGTACCGGGACCGGACTTTGTTCCAGCCCTCCGGCATCGGTCGCGTTGCTTTGTGCACCTCAGTGAAACACTACCCCACCGATGGCAGTGCCATCCCTCCACTCCGCACCTCTGTTATTCTCTCGAGTGTAGGCCCACCTGCACCCGAACGGTCAAGTTTCCCTCTCCTCTCCGTCTGCGACTCCACTGCCGCGTCTTCCCCATCTCTGGGTCGTTCTAGTCTGGGGCCTCGCCGTCGTCCACCGCCTCGCTGCGCTTGGCGCGGCGTCGTCAACAAATGATAGTCATCAGAAGAGGACTGTACGTGGAGAGCTTGACGGTTGGGACCCACGAGGTCCATGGTCGCACGCAAGGAAAGTTCCTCCTTATTAAGCTGTTTCCTCCCTGACAGCTGGGACCCACCGGCTGTATCTTCGCACGGAAGGAAGTGCCTCCTTGTTATGCGAAAAAAAACATTCCTCCCGATGACAGCTGGCCCCCGGCAGATTTGGTGGCTGACTTGTGGGCCTACTAAGTAGACGTGTACGCAGGGCTTTGTCAACTTAATCAACAAATGATTCTAGAAGTTGGACCGTTGGATGTTAATCCGACAGTCGTGCTCCTTTTTCAACCTATGTTCTTGCTCACATCTCCGTGGGCGGCGGTGTTGCGCTTGCACCAGACGATCAAGTTTCCCACTCCTCTCCATCTGCGACTCCACTGCCGTGTCTTCCCGATCTTCGGGTCATTCCAGTCTGGGGTCTCGCTGTCGTCCATCGGCCATGGTGCGCTCGGCACGGTGTGGTCAATGTGCTCAACAAACGAGAGTCATCAGAAGATGATTGTAGGTCAGAGGCTAATAGTGAGGATGCACCACGCCCATGGACGCATGCATGCAACTGCATCCTTTTTACCCTGAAAAATAATGTTTTCTCCCCCTGACTGCTGGGACCCACCAGCTACGTCTTCGCACGCAAGGAAGTGTGTCCATATTACGGACAAAAAAATGATTCGCCCCCCTGACTGCTGGGACCCACCAGCTACATCTTCGCACGCAAGGAAGTGCGTGATAGTCGGGACCCACCCGGTCGAAGCGTACGTAGTGTTGTCATTACGGTGCGACGTGTCACGTACATCTTTGGTCGATCGGTCTGTCTGCAGGCTGCAGCGATGAACCGTGGCCATGTAAGGAAGGGCATGTGTCGTAGTAGAGGCGTGCACGTAGCATGTACACCAATACATGTACGTATAGCGGCCAGGGTGCAAGAAAGTAAATACGGCCACGTACGTACATACGGGCGGGGTCTCCAACGCCTACTCATGCATACGTATGGCCAGGGCTCGTGTACATGGCTGTGGCTGGGTTGGAACAGAGAAACTGCGTCTTCATCGTATTCATGGGGAGGCAATGGAATGCGTTGTGTTCATTGGGAGGCAACATAATGCATGTTGTTCATCGGGAGCCAACCGGCTGGGACGGAACAGCCGATGGAAACGAGGCCTGGCGTACCGCTGAACGGAGGAAACGGCCTTGTGTTCGACCGACCATGGTGGAAACGGGATCCTATTCGTCAGGAGGGGTCTGGCGTACCGCAAAATGGAGGAAACAGACCTCCTACGGTCGAAATGTGGTCCTGTTGATCGGGAGGGGTGTGGCGTACCGCAAAACGGAGGAAACAGACTTGTTTTGGAGCGCTACGATCGAAACGGGGGTCCTGTTCATCGGGAGGGGTGTGGCGTACCGCAAAACGGAAGTCCACGGGATACTGTTCATCTCCAGCGTCGACCTACTCTAGCCTCCACGGGCTCCTGTTCATCCACCGTCGACCTCCTCCAGCCTCCACCTGTGACTGTTCATCCACGGGCTCTTGTTTATCCAGCCTCCACGGGGTCCTGTTCAACCACCCCTCCACGGGCTACAGTTCATCCGAGCGCTCCACGGTTCTTGTTCAACCAGCCCTCCACCGCTCATCGCTTAACCAGCCCTCCACGGGGTCTGGTTCATCCAGCCCTCCACGGGGTCCTGTTCATCCAGCGGCAATGACCTCTACTACCACGGGGTCCTGTTCATCCAACCCCCCACTGGGAATTGTTGATCCAAACCCCCCAACAATGCTCACTGTTCATCAAGAGGCAGCATCAATCGGCTTCAGTTAGCAGTAGTAGCGAAGGAATCACTCGGGTTCAGTTAACAGTAAGGGATAGATTGATCGCTCGGGTTCGATAACCAGCGTAACTGCGCATGCAATCGCCGGGTTTAGTTAGAGCCCAACGCCTCGCTTTCGGCTGATTAAGCGCAACGCCGCACACACGCGCAGCACGAGAGAAACGCGCATCGCTCGGCCCCCGACCACCCACCGTAACCGGGAACTCCACCGATATTTTCCTCGCCCTCGCTTCTACCACGGTTTCCTCCGTCAAGGACGGCCCAAAGAATGTCATGCAGCTGCCTCCGGCCCGCCCAGGACGAAAAGCCCATTTTCTGTCATGATTTTTTGTCATAGAAGTAGGAGCCCAACATATCTATGATGATACCGGGTTTTGTCACAATTATTGTCATAGAAGTGTCATAAGCATGATAGGAAAAAAATTCGTTCGGCCCAAAATGTCACGGATGTGTCTTTTTTTGTAGTGATTACTGCCTCTTGTATTTATGGCAACCCTTATGTCGAACACCGTGATGAGATAGTAATCGTCGTAGCCGCGTCGCTTTGTCGGCGGGTCCGCAATTGCTATCTTCTTCAATCTCATGTAGGCATCATCATACGTATTCAGGCCTAGCTAGTCCGGAAGGCCGACCCCAATGGTGGAGAAGGGGTCTACGGGAACGGCCGCACTGCTATGGATGTTGTGCAAAATGATGGTGGTATCCGGCCGGAGGTATGCAAGCCAATCTACGTTGGCACCAACCCAGACCTATATATAAGACGGTGGCCATCGGAGAGATTACAGGATGGAATAACTGAGTACTATATTTACAATATACACTACATGATCAAACTCCATGACTGACCTGCTCATCGGACAAAATCCGACTACCTCTCAACATCGGCAACTCTAGCGGAGTCAACGTGCAACCATGGCCAGGGTGCGGTGGACTGTTCGATGGATTTTCCCATAGAAGAACCTTCTCCTCGAGGATGCATGGAAGACCAACAAGCATGGCCTTTTCCCATTCCTGTTTAAGCACCATCTTAAAATAGTTGCTGCAGGAAGCACCGAGTCTTGCGGCGGTGAGGACGTCGGAGCAGCGTGCGATTTCTCCGAGAGGATCATCATCCATGGTCTGCCGGCCTCAACGAGGAGGAGAACCGCCTGGCGAATCCATGGGAGCAGCGACGAACTGCCTTCTCTTTGGGTGGAGGGAACTGGCGAGGAGGAGATAAGAGCATAGTAACCGCAGGGCCTCATCCCATCGCTAAGGAAATTATGCCGACATGCATAGTGCTAGTGCCTCGTGCCCCATGATGGTGAGGCTATTATTTACTACGTACTCATACTGTAGCAATACTAGTACTACTTTCTCAACTAGTAGTACGATGTATTGTACTTCTATAGTGCACCAGTTTTGAACTCTTGAATCTCAGGGCCAAGGAGCTACAGTTGGAAGTGGAGGGTACTACTGTTCTCTAGAACCATCACTGTACTATCAATGCAGGGAAAGTACACCTGCGTAGTGGGTACTCTCGGTGCTCTATTCAAGCGCGTAGCTGGCCTACTCAGCCGCTCCTCTCACGCACACACTAGCAGCCTGCCGGCTGGCCATTACAAGGCGAGAACATTTGAGTTATTTGATACAGTGAGACTAGGCTTTTCGCTTCCATTTGTGGAGGTGTAATGGATCTCGTCGAACTTTGTTAGTAGTTCCTTCTTTATGAATGAGATGAGGCAAAGCTTTTGCCTCCGTTTCAAAACAAAAAAAATCACGTCAAGAGGAATTTCTTTTATAGAGAGTGAAGTCCATGCGTGCAACGCCACAAGCTACAGAGTACTAGTAGAGAGTGAAGTCCATGCGTACAGAGCCATATTGCACACTTCCCAATGCCGCACCAGGCTTTTCCGGCTCCTCAGGGTTAATTGGGAGGCACTAGTTTAAATATGCTATCTGATGAGGAAGGTGCAAGCGAGGTGTGGCTAGGGCGAGCACGCAGGTGAGAAACTTTGCATGGTGTGAATTTATATATAGTAGTAGTACTCTAGTATGCAAGCCATGAGATGGTGGGAGGGAAAACCTGTTCACGTGGCTGGGCTATCCAGTGCACCCAGATTGTGGTGCGACACATCCGTTCGACTTCAAAAGTCAAACTACCAATGTACAATATTGGCTCGCAACGAAGCTACTATTTTAAAAAAAGGCCGATGTGCGTTCGGCGAGGATTGAACCCACAAAACGAGCTATACACTCCCGCGACCACTAGTAGTACTCGTTGGAGTACAATGCAACCTAGAATCTCCTTTTGTCGCTAGTACATTGTTCCTTACAAGAAACCACTAATAATGCCAAGAAACTACTACCACTTGCATACGTGGCAGACTTAAGATAATACTACCTTATCAACCATTGTACATGCCCTTACCAATCGGCCCTACCAAGAAACGACTACTCTACAAAGTGCCATTATAGGCACGTTTCAACCCATGTCGACCCTTAAGTCAACGCCTTCTATTCGACCGGCAAGTTAGGCGTTATGACTTGTGGGACCTACATGTCAGTCTCGACAAAAATCCCCGAGTGACCTCCTACCTCCGTCCCGTCCACCTAGTCATCCTCGGCCATGGGACGCAGCTACCGTCACCGGCAGAAGGTAAGGTCAAAACCGCCGGTGGTGCGGAGCCCATCTTGCGACAGCCCGGATGCCAGCTTCGTCAGGCGCTCGCGGCCGCTAGCTAGCCAAGATAGCACACACCCTACTGGATGCATCCAGCTGCTTGTCTACAAGGTTGGCTAGCTAGGTTGGCACGGCGGTGCGGCAGCTTGCTCGCGCGCGCCGCGCTAAGGCCAGCCATCTCGCTTGAGCGAAGTCCAGCGCGGGCCAGCCAGCCTACCCGTGCGGAGGCCAGCGCAGCGTCCGGCCCGTCCGGCAGAGCAGCGGCCAACTCGCTCATCACCGGCACCGCCGACGAACACGCATCAGTACTGTTTGAAGTAATGTTCACAAAAAATAATGATTTCAGGAGGAAGAACAGGATAGAAGGTCAGATGTGGGTCCCTCGTGTCAACGGTCAAACAAAATGTGTTGGTTTAAGCTGCCTTTTCGTCAAGACGATCGTGGGCCAACCTACATCTTAAACGGGTTTAAACGAGCCTAATCGGCACTAGGTAGCAGTTTTTTGGCGCGGATTAAGAAATTTTGGGTATGTTTTTGCTATTTTTTGTACAATAGTTTCTTCCTAGGGCTGGTTGAAAGTGGTAGTTTTTTGTTAAATACTCTACATACTATAAGTAGGAGTGAAAGTTAAGCTTTGGAAGCTAATAAGCACGGCTAGTTACATAGTGCCTATGTGTACGTAACTGAAACTAAATATCAACCATGAGTGACTAATATCTTGATGGAAAACTCAAAACTATGGAAATACTAGTATTTTTGCATGGTTGGAAATACTAGCAATGTTCACGTGCGTTGCAACGGATCATAATTAGTACTTATTCACAAACTTGATAGAAAACACTCGAGTTTTGATATACATATATCACTAGAGATATACTCCCTCCATTCCTTGATATAAGGTGTATAGATTTTTGAAAAAAAGTCTGAAATATAAGGTGTATTGTGTTGCACCACTCGTTTGGATAATTTTTTAAGGGATTTGATTACATTTCCTTATATAGGGAAAGCTCCTCTATTTTCTCATTTCAATTAGTTAGGTGTAATCTCTCCCAAAACTTGTGAAATTTTCCCTGCATGTGTGTTCTTTAATTTCCGTGCCAAAAACTATACACCCTATATTTAGGAACGGAGGGAGTATTATGTTTCAATCAGAATATATTCCTTGGGCTGTTTTGGTGAGGTGAGGGAGGGATGTGGTTGGTTTTAAGTTACTAATTATGGGGTTTTCTACAAATTGGTAGATAAGTGGGATGTTGGTGAGAAAAGGCAACAACTTACCTCACAGTCGTTAGATGTAGATCTAATGGTCAGAAATGACGGATGGCAGACACACCATCATCACCAACTAAGTCTTCTATAGGATTACTTAGTAAAGATGTCCGCAGCATTGCACTCTTGAATATCAAGATGCATTTTTTTATAAAACACCTGTTGTGATTGACCCATGCAGGAGTAATCCCATGTGTAAAAACTAATGATATCTGGAGAAAGAGGAGAGATAAGGTGAGGAGGAGTGGGGCGTGGTGGTGATTGGAGGTTGGACTGAGCGGGGGCATGGGGATGGATGACGCCGGCAATGCACTCACACCATGCCGCTTGTTCCAGAGGCTTCCTTCTTTAATTGCTCAACAATGAGGTTGTTGGAGATAGGGATGAACGATGGAAGGCCTTGTCTGCAAATGTGGAGAGAGGTGTGTGTATCTTTTAGTTTAGTTTCTATCCGTCAGATATAGATTGGACGATCTGTATTGCAAGACGGCAGCATTGCCATCATCACCAACTCAGATTTTTTATAAGAGAAGAAATATTAGTATGGAGATACAAACGTATTATCGATACTTGTTTCCGTAAACTTGGATCTAGATTCTATTCAACGGCTCAGCATGTGGGGCCTTAGCACAATGAGTTCTCGACTGTGTAAAACAAAGGTTGTCCTGTCGTCGATAAGGAGGGGGTGACGGCGGCGTGCTTTCGGCTTGCTCTAGTCCTAGTAGTCGTACTAGGTGGTCTACGCACGTGTAGATTTATTCCTTTTCATGTCTCGTGTTCGACGTACTGCCACGACTGTTGATGAATAGACGGCAAGTTATTCACGGGAAAACCTTTGTTAAGCGTGTGTGTGAGAGATAGACAGCGTGTGTGTGTGATATGTGTAGAGAGTAGAGACTGAGGCAATGATAAGAGATTCTTTGTGTCTCTGTGTGTGGAGGATAGAGAGAGACCTGTGCATGGGGCATTGTGTTGTGTAATGTGGAGACACATAGACATAATCAGAGAGTGAGTGTGTGAGATACACATGCGGACAAGGGGAGAGATGTGTGAGTTAGAGAGAGGGGGGTATATACATACCTAGAGCTGGAGAGAATATGCAAGGGTGTGTGTGTCTTAAAAGAAGGATCTAGATAGATGGGTGTTTGTGCGTGTCTGTGTCTGTGTGTGTTTGTGTGCGCGCGTGTGTGTGAGAGGGAGTGTGTGTATGTGGAGAAGAGAGACCACTAATGATGTAGACCTAGTATATGGAAGGGGAAATGGTGTGACATGTGTGTCAAAGAGAGACAAAGGCATGTGTAGTAGCAGGATAGCTTGGGTGCGGGCTGGGAGCAGACTATTTGGAAGAGACATCGAGTGTGTGTGGGACAGGGGTGTGAGAGCGAGAGAGAGAGAGAGCTAGCGAGGTAGAGAGAGAGGAAGAGAGGGGCAGAGAGAGGGGTCGTTTGTGTGCAGAAGTGGCGTATAGATAGGGAGACAATGTTGATGTTGTTCGAAAGTGGCCTATGTACGGAGACACAAGGGAAGCGAGTCATTGTGTGTGTGATAGGGACTTCGTGAGAGATCTAGAATAGATGGTGTAGAGATTAACATGCGAGATTGAGAACGATGATACATTAGGGAGCCAAGGAAAGAGTCACGACATATATGTATACAGGGAAGGAGCTGGGGCGGGTCCGCATGTGGGAGAGATAGAAAGAGGAGAGTGGTGCACAAGGAGACAAAGTGTGCTTGTTTGCAGTGGGGGGGGGGGGTGTGAGGTGAGTGCGAGAACCACATAACTAGGGAGATAGACATTTGGGGGCGACGTATTGTGTGTATGGGAAAGATACATTATATAGTGAGTGTGCTTGGGAAGGAGAGATGCCGGGAGACCTAGAGAGTGGGGGAAGAGATGTGTGCATGCCCGAGAGACAAAGTGATAGAGACCTATATTGGGGTCCGGACTTTAGATGAGAGGGAGAATGACTTGTGTGTGTGGGATGAGGGGGACGTGGGGGGGGGGGGGTGGCATAAGATAAATAGTGAGGTGTCTATATTTGCAGGACTTTAACGTAATTGAGATATATATGGTCAATAGCGTGTGCACTCATGGTTGATCAATTTGCTTCACAGTTTGGACTATGAGATAACAATATTTTTGAACATGCGTGATATACCTTGAAGTACCAGAATTACAAACCTAAGATTGAAATTTTGGAATTCGACTTCATCATTAGCTTTTGCAATTCATTTAAATGGAGGTACATTTTTAAGCCGGGATTTCATGATTTCAAATTCATATATCAAACCTAGAGATATACACATGCGGGCATGTTCAAACTTTATAATCATCCACTTTATTCATAGACATACACATTTTCGCTTTTTTCATCATATTTAGGATAAACACATTTGGAATTTCATTTGAATTGCACCGTATGATGCTATTTGCTTGTACTAGCTCAGTGATCCATTTTTGAATTGAATGGACAATCTAATTTTCGAGTTGTAGACATTGATTTTCGAAAGTTGCACTTTTTTGCGTGCAAAATAAATAATTTCTCAGCCATGATATCATAGTCGACCGTACAAGAGCAGAACACTTAATTTTTGCCGCCAAAAGCTTTCAAACTTCCCGCTCAAATCGAAATATCTCGCATTGTAAAGTTTAGCCCTACAATATTCCTATTTTACCCCTGCCACATGAATAAAAAAGGGTTGCTTTTGTAACTCCATTGTTTTCCCCTCTTTGCCCCCAACATTCTTCCCAGAGCCCTCCCTTCCCTCCCGACCCCCAACCATGCCAAGCCGCCGAATCTAGTCCTCCGCCGCAACGGTGGACCTCACACCCCGCCGGATCTACCTTCCGCACCATGGAACCCCCAACTGCCAACTCACCACTTCACTGGAGCCGCTTCAGCGACTGGCTTGTCCACCGCTCCAGATCTCCTTGACCGCCATCACGGTCCACCACACCGGATCTACTTAACATGCGCCCTCGTCCACCATAGTGTAGGGCCTTCACTGACTCCCTTGTTCGCCCCATCGCTGGCCCTTCATACAAACCCTCGTCCACCGCAACAGATCCGCCTCACCAAAATCCCTATACATGGGCCAGACAAGCCAGCCGACGCTTTCTGCGTTGTCGGTGTCAAACCGGCGGATCTCGGTAGGGGGTCCCCATCTCAAGCGCTCTTAGGCTAATGGTAATGTGGAGGTATGGGACACAATGTTTACCTGTGTTCGGGCCCTCTCGATGGAGGTAAAACCCTACTTCCTCGCTTGATTGATATTGATGATATGAGTAGTACAAGAGTTGATCTACCACGAGATCGTAGAGGCTAAACCCTAGAAGCTAGCCTATGATGACTATGATTGTGATCGTCCCCCTAAGGACCAAACTCTCCGGTTTATATAGACACCAGCGAGGGCTAGGGTTTACATGGAGTCGGTTACAAGGAAGGAAATATAATATCCAGATCGCCAAGCTTGTCTTCCACGGAAAGGAGAGTCCCATCCAGAAACGGGACGGAGTCTTGAGTCTTGTATCTTCACGCTCCAACAGTCCGGACAAAGTATATAGTCTGGCTGTCCGGATACCCCCTAATCCAGGACTCCCTCAGTAGCCCCTGAACCAGGCTTCAATGACAATGAGTCCGGCGCGCAGTCTTGTCTTCGGCATTAGAAGGCGGATTCCATCTCCGAATACTCATAAGTAATTACCGAGCACTTAGACCATGTCTGGATCTGCAAGATGATCTTCACATACCACTGTAGAGAGGATGATATTTAACAAAATATGACCTGCTGACAACTTTAGACAAAGTGACACGACACTATGGTCGGGCCATTATTCGAACCATTTTTCCATAACCAGCCGTAGTGCATATTGCAAGGCGGTTTCCTTGGCACTCTTGTCACAGCAGAGATCACGTCCCCTTATTACGGGATTTTCATCAACACGGGTGTGGGTAACCCAACCGCGCAATCAATCATGGCGCTTTTGGGAAATAAGCGATCCTCAACGGGAAGGTGGGGAGGCGCATCGTCCGTCACCTCTATAAAATGATAAGGACTCCCCATTTTCACCCACGCCTTCTTCCTCCTCCGCTTATCCATTCCCATACCCTCGAGCTCCAGGGCCGCCAGCTTCAAACCTTCTCCGCGACAGCCAAACATGTCCGGAGCAGGAGGCAAGTGGGTGGCCTCCACCGTGAGGGAGGAGCATGTTACCCGAAGCTCAGGCGGCTTACATTTGGCCACGCATATTGCGCACCGGCCGCACGGGACAAGGCAGGTCACTCCAACTCCGGGACCCCATGAGAGGGTCGTATTTCTCGCCCAGTTTATGCGTGGACTGGGATTTCCACTTCATCCCTTCGTCCGCAGGCTCATGTTCTACTACGGGCTAGATTTCCACGATCTAGCCCCAAATTTCGTCCTCAACATCTCGGCGTTTATCGTCGTGTGCGAGGCCTTCCTCCGCATCAGGCCTCACTTCGGCCTGTGGCTACGAATCTTCTGCGTGAAGCCGAAGATCGTGAGCGGCCAGCAAGCGGAGTGCGGAGGCGCCATGGTGGGCAAGATGCCCAACGTCACCTGGCTCGACGGTTTCTTCGCGGAAACCCTGAAAGGGTGGCAGTCGGGGTGGTTCTACATCACCGAGCTGCGCGAAGCCAACTGGGCGTCCTCCCCGAATTCCGATCCGGAGCCCCCATGCGACTCACCTCCTGGGAAAGGAAGGGTCTGGCCTGGGCGAACCTCGCAGAGTCTGACCTGCACTCGGTGCATCAAGAACATGAAGGACAAGAAAATCAAGCTTGTCAACGTGGTCCAGGTCATGCTTGTCTCCGCTCGATCCTTCCGTGCCAAAGACGGGCTTTTAATTGTGGAGTTCGTCCCCACCAACACCGACGCTTCTCAAGCTCTACGGCATGACGCACAAAGGCGCCTGGAAGGCACTGTTCAAGGCCTCCGAAGTACCTCCTCCCATATCAGAGGACCGCAGACTTCACGCCGCGCCCCACCCCCATCCGGTGAGTTTTTTGACTTCCATCGGATTCAATTCTTCCCAATGTATTAATGGGGGAATCCTAAGGCATTGTGTGCATTTGATCAGGAGTATGTGGAGACGGCGGAGCGGATTGACTGTCCGGCTCCACTGCCAGAGGGCCCGATGGATGCTCTCCTAACGGAGATGCTAGTCCCGGCGCCCTACAAGGCGCCGGAGAAGAAGGCCCCGGGGACCCGGGAAGGTCTCCGACGTAAAATTGTGCCGGAAGCTTCGTCCGAAGACGACGAGGCACACTCCTCTCCCAAAGGGGAGGAAGAAGAGGAAGAGGAAGCCCCATCCGGAGAGGATGGGGGGCCTGAGAAGGCGGACCAGGGGACCGAGAAGGGTCCCCGGCGCAAGGCTGTTATACCCTTGTCGCCTGAAGACGACGAGGCAGATTCCTCCCACGGAGGCGGGGGGAAACACGAAGAAACTCTACCTCCCCGTACTGGGGAGGAGAAGAAGAGAAAAGCCGCCCCGGAGGGGGAGGCTAGGACGCCCAAGAAGGGAAAGGTGTCCCTTCCGGATCACTCCGCCACTGCCGCCCATAGCGACGAGGAGTGGCTGCCCAGGGGGAAGCCCCTAGTAAGATCGTAAGTATCCGCACTCTTTTATATTTTAGTGCGACTTCGCTTCTTAGTCTTGTTATAATGCCGAACATATATGCAGTCTGGTCAGGGTCCATCCCGAGGTTTCGTCTTCGGATGGATCCTTGAGTGATTCAGCGATGAACTCGCTCCCGACGGCCACTACTCCTCAGCCTGCGGATGACACGGAGGGGTTATCCCAAAGGCTCTTGAGCAGGGGAGGTGACCCCGAGACGCCCCAAGGCGGGTTCCAGATGGGCCGGCACGCTGGGTTCAAGATCCTGCGGATCGTGCCGATGAGAGCCGCAGCAAGCCGGGCTCTCGCCGATGCTGTGCCGTAACCTTCGATGGTTCTCGGATGCGGCAGCGGCCCTCGCTAGGGAGGGCGAGCCGTCTGCACCAATGACTTCCGTTATGCCGAGGGCGCCGGATAGTCTGGCTGGACGCCCGCCAAGGCTGCATACATGGAAGAAGAGCAATCAGTATTCTTATGAGTGCGGTGATTCAGAAGGTTCTGGCTCGCCAAGAGCGGACTAACTGAAAGTTCGCACCAAACCGCCGATGTGCTTTGAGGTAAGTAATAAAAATGTGTGAAATTACCACCCGATAGGTAGTAGCCCCTGATACTCTGTTTGGTGTTCGGAAAGAAAAGCCGAACAGAGGGTCAAGTATAATCCGCAGGAGTCTAAAAGTAAGTGTCATGTGAATAAGCAGGCTGTGCTGCTTGCCGTTGCTGTCCACACAGCCGAGGTCGCCGGACTCAAACGGGACCTGGAGCAGGCGCAGGGAGAGCTCGGCCTCACGAAGAGGCAGCTCAAGGAGAACAAAGGTTTGTAATTCCCCGTTCTCATGTAATAAAGGAAATTCAAAATTGGTTATTCTCACGACCAAGCGTCGTGACTTGGTAAAGATGGCCACCACCGAAGTGGCGTCTTTGAAGAGAGCGCTGTCCAAGGCCGAAGACAAGGCGGCCTTGGAGCGCAAGGAGCGTGAAAAGGAAGATGCTAGAGTGGGCGAGGTATAGCATGAGCTCCAGGAACTCGGCAAGAAGTTCGAGTCCTTGGAGCGTGATCTTAAGATAAAAGAGACTGAGCTTGCTAAGGCCCTTGCGAGTGTGAAAGACGCCAAGGCCGAAGCCGAAAAGGCGCAACACGAGATCCAGGTGGCCAAGAACATAGCAGCGGGTAAGACATTCTTTATGCAAAGCAAGCATGTGGAGGAGGCGTTTCTTTTACTTACCCGAATTCCGGAGCTCGCCAGGGGCATTCGCAGAATCTGCCACGCAGCAGATCGATGCCGCTGAGTTCTACCGCGTCGAGGAGGGAGCTCGACGAGAAGCTGTTCTAGTCCCAAAGATGTCGGGGCCGAACACCCAATGCCTTCCGAGCGACCAATCGAAGCAGTTGGTTGAACTCCACGTATGGCCGATGTGGCCATGAAAGATTTCATAGTCCGGCTCTTGCTCGGTGAGCCCCTCGCCCACTATCTACTCTTCCGCCTGATCAAGCGGATGGTGAATGCCTGTCCGCAGCTTGAAGTGATCAAGCGATCCGCTTGCATTGAGGGTTCCACCGGCCTTTGCCCGTCGCAAGTGAAGGTGCATTGGGGCAAGCTGGATGCGGAGAAGCTGGTGAAGGACAGGCCGCCGGAGGGCAAGGCGCATCGCTGTCCCGTGAAGTATTACGAGGGCGTTATGAAGGGTGCTCGTCTCGTGGCCGAAGAATGTACCAAGAACACGATCTTTGAATGAATGTACTTCTTTCGTTTTTGTAATATAAAGACGAAGTTGTTTGCGCTATATAGGGCTTTTTGATTTAAAATATTACCTTCTATGCGACTGTTTATAGAATTCTGAAAGTAGGCCAGTCGTCGGCTTCCGCCCCCACGTAACTAGTACCGGGGTGTTCCTGGAAAAACCCGGACACTCTTTATCCAAGTTTTTGGTCCCTTAAGGAGGTATCCGGCGCAGCGAACAAGGCAATCGAACTATGCAGCTTTATAACTTTCACTTAGCCATAGAAGTCTACAATTTTAAATTTCAAGTGAAGCTCCCTAGAATTCGGAAAACCGAATTGGGGCGCTTAGATACGCCTAAATCGGACGAAGCCGATTCCTCGCCTAAAGCGGAAAAAAAATCTTTAAGGATTTTGAGACCTCTCGAACAGCGACTAGCTCTTGCCGCATCATGCCGGTCAGTTTTTGGCTTTCTCTACTGAGGTGCTCGTCCGGAAGAACCGGGACACAATCACAGTAGTTCTCCCTGTGCTACCTTAGCCGATATAACGGAACATAAGGTACCAAAACAAGGAAGCCGGGCAAACCCAACTATTGACCCAAGACATGATTCGGAGCTGATGCATATAGTGCTATAAGTTCGGTGCCGTGACCGCTGAAAGTGTTCGGACTTGTTTTGCCATATTATGAGGCGCCATAAGAAGCCCCTGGCAAACTGATCGTACCAAGGTGTACGGATGCAATATTAAATAAACATTTGTAAGAAAAAAATGCTCAAATAGGAATAGTAAGCTGACGCTATATATGATCTCCCATTGATGAATAATACGCTTAAGCCGTATGTTTACAATGGCACGCGTTAAGGTAAGTAAATAGGACTATTTAACATGTCCTATCGAAGGGCAGGCTACATGTAGGTATATAAAACAGGTATAACGATCATGAACATATTCCACCTAGGTATTTCCTTTTGTGCGCAAAGCCTATTGCCTCCTTGGTTTTCTCTCCTGCGTAAGTCCGTCAATCCGGCTCTTCTGGAGAGGTTGCCCTAAAGTAGTGTCCTGAAAGATAAGGGGGGTTATTAAAGTATGTTGCGGGGTGTACCGCACTGTTGACTGAGTCACTGTTGCGCCTTCACCTATGCCCATGGTATTTTGAGTGCGTAATTGCGTACGCGTGGCACGAATGCTACTTTGATAGGGCTTGAGCGGAGGCCGGACTGCTAGTCGCGCTCAAGGTCGTCGTCGCCGGATTGGTGGTGTGTCGGAGAAGGCCGCATTGTACTTCGCCGCGAGGGCTGCAGTATGCTCTTCTGTACGGAGAGAGCGGTCCATGTTTCCGTTGACTGTTGTAACCCCGTGCGGTCCTGGCATCTTGAGCTTGAGGTATGCATAGTGTGGTACCACATTGAATCTACCGAATGCGGTTCGTCCAAGCAGTGTGTGGTAACCACTACGGAAAGGGACATTATCGAAGATTAATTCTTTGCTTCAGAAGTTATCCGGAGATCCAAAGACCACTTCCAATGTTATTGAGCCCGTGCAATGGGCCTCTACTCCTGGAATTACACCTTTAAAGATGGTTTTAGTGGGCTTGATCCTTGAAGGGTCGATGCCCATTTTGCGCACTGTGTCCTGATAAAGCAGGTTCAGGCTGCTGCCGCCGTCCATAAGGACTCACGTGAGGTGGAATCCGTCGATGATTGGGTCTAGGACCAATGCAGCTGAACCGCCATGACGGATGCTGGTAGGGTGATCCCTACGATCAAAGGTGATCGGACAGGCTGGCCATGGGTTGAACTTTGGGGCAACTGGCTCCATCGCATAGACGTCCCGTAGAGCTCGCTTCCGTTCCTGTTTGGGAATGTGGGTGGCGTCGATCATCCTAACCGTTTTCACCTGGGGAGGAAATTTCTTCTGTCCCCCGGTGTTCGGACGCCGGGGCTCCTCGTCATTGTCACTGTGCAGCCCCTTGTCCTTGTTTTCGGCGTTTATTTTACCGGCCTTCTTGAACACCCAGCAGTCTCTATTGGTGTGGTTTTCTGGTTTGTCCGGGGTGCCATGAATTTGGCACGAGCGTTCCAGTATGCGGTCCAGACTGGACGGACCCTGATTGTTTCTTTTGAACGGCTTTTTCTCACGACCGATTTGGAGCCGCTGAATCCGGGCGTTAATCGCTGCGTGTCTCAGCGTTGTCGCCATTGTTCTGTCGCTTATGTCTGTTGCGCCGTGGCTTACCGTTATTGTCACGGACATCCGAGGTGCCGGAATGTGGCGTGGTGCTACTGCGAGCCAACCAGCTGTAGCGTGTCATTAGTGTCGTTTGTGCTGCCATGGACTTAGGTTTTTCCTGGCCGAGGTGTCGGGCGAGCCACTCATCACGGATATTATGATTAAAGGCCGCCAGTGCTTCGGCGTCCGGACAACCGAGTCCAGAATTTCCTGGCTGACTCTCCAGGCTGTTGAGTAATGTGGCTCAAGTCATCAGCGTCCGGTGGTCGCACGTATGTGCCCTGGAAGTTGTCGAGGAACGCGTCTTCCAGGTTTTCCCAACTTCCAATGGAATTTATCGGCAGGCTGTTTAGCCAATGCCGGGCAGGCCCTTTGAGCTTAAGGGGAAGATATACTTGATGGCGTGTAGATCGTCTCCGCGGGCCATGTGAATGTGGAGAAGGAAATCTTCGATCCATACTGCAGGGTCTGTTGTGCCATTGTATGATTCGATGTTTACGGGTTTGAAACCTTCTGGGAATTCATGATCCATCACTTCGTCAGTGAAGCAGAGGGGGTGTGCGGGGCCTCTATGCGGGCTATGTGGCTACGCATGATTCGAATGGATGCAGGTGTTTGTATTGGCCCGGCCAGACTTGTTGATAGTGTATCCGGCGTGGCGATCGTAAATCGCTGTTTGGGCGCCCTCGCGATCCGATATCGATCTTGGTTATCCTGCTTTGTTTTCCAGTATATCTTGCAGGTCTTGCCTATTGCCCCGAGCCGTAGTGTGTTGGCGTGGGGGCGCGGGCTGGTATTCGGGCTGATATGCCGTTTTATCCCGGCCACGGGGTGGCCGGTCAGCCGTGTGGCGCTCGAGTCCATATTCTTCAGCTGCCAGGACTTCAGTTCATCTGTCTGTTAGCAGGTCTTGATCAGCTTGGAGCTGCTGCTGCTTCTTTTTCAGGCTCCTTGCGGTGGCCATGAGCCGGCGAAGGCCAGCGCTCCTGCTCCACGCAGGGGTCCTCAGTGCACGCCGAACTCATCGTCGCCGAGGCTAATCTCGTCTTCAGAGGGGGGCATGTAATTGTCCTCCTCCGGATATCCATCCGTCGCCTGTTCGTCTGGGCTGAGCTGCCCATCTTCCTGCTCGGCCTGCTCGAAGGCGGGCTGATCAGGGTTGTACTCTTCTTCGGCAGCATCCGGACTATTTTCATCTCCTGTGTCGGTATTTCTACGGCGGGGCTTGGAGCGGCGCCGACGACGCCCATGCCTTGCTTTCTTCCCTGAGGGGTTATCCTCCGTTGCCCCATCGCCATTGGTTTCTTTCGGAGTGTCCACCATATATATATATCATATGAGGAGGTGGCTGTCCACCGCCCCGTGAGCGGTGGTTCCTGTTCTTCTCCTGCATCGTCGTCCATACCGTCTATGTCTTCGGAATCAAAGTCAAGCACGTCGGTTAAGTCATCGACTGTGGCAATGAAGTGTGTGGTGGGTGGGCAACGAATTCCTTCATCGCCTGCTTCCCACTCGAGCTGGACATAGTTCGGCCAAGAGTCTCCTGACAAAGAGAGAGACTTTAACGAGTTCAGCACGTCGCCAAAGGGCGAGTGCTGGAAGATATCCGCAGCGGTGAACTCCATTAGAGGAGCCCATCCAGGTTCGATGGGCTCAGGAGCGCGCGGACTGGAACCTACAGCCGGATACGAGTCCGGGGGTGTGGTGTCACAGGCTTCTTTAGGGATGAGGCCTGTGTTCGGCTGTAACGCCGACAAGTGTGCGGCCTGCGGGACGGAGTCCATCCACCCGTCCTTGGGCAACGCAATCTGCTCCGGATCTAGGTCCGGGGCTATTGTCGGGGTGATATCCCGAGCATTGTCCGACAGCAGGTCTAAGCCGTGCTCATCGTGACTGTCCGGCATTCCTGGCCCAGGCCCGAATTCATCGAAGATCAAGTCTCCGCGGATATCCGTCGTGTAGTTCAGGTTTCCGAACCTGACTTGGTGGCCAGGGGCGTAGCTGTCGATCTGCTCCAGTTGGCCAAGCGAATTGGCCCGCAGCGCGAAGCCGCCGAACACGAAGATCTGTCCGGGGAGAAAAGTCTCACCCTGGACCGTGTTGTTGACGATTGAAGGAGCCATCACGCCTTGCAGCGACGACACAGAGGAACTCTCAATGAAAGCACCAATGTCGGTGTCAAAACCGGCGGATCTCGGGTAGGGGGTCCCGATCTGTGCGTCTTAGGCTAATGGTAACAGGAGGTAAGGGACACAATGTTTACCCAGGTTCGGGCCCTCTCGATGGAGGTAAAACCCTACTTCCTGCTTCATTGATATTGATGATATGAGTAGTACAAGAGTTGATCTACCACCAGATCGTAGAGGCTAAACCCTAGAAGCTAGCCTATGATGATTATGATTGTCTTCCACGCAAAGGAGAGTCCCATCCGGACACGGGACAGAGTCTTGAGTCTTGTATCTTCACGCTCCAACAGTCCGGACAAAGTATATAGTCCGGCTGTCCGGATACCCCCTAATCCAGGACTCCCTCATTCGTCCACTGCACGGAACCCGCTCCATGGACGCCATATTCAACTCCACCGACCCTGCTTTGCTGACGCCGAAACCTCATCAGGTTATTTTGATTTGTACTCCTTCGGGTTTCTCATCTTTATTGTGGAACTGTTCACTTACGACAGATGAGCTTTCTTGCATGCCGACAGCGCCAAGAATGGCAATTCGAAGCCGCTTCAAAGAAAGGCGCATACCGCCCAAACTCAACCACACCACGAGCACCATCGACGATCCTTAGTTATCAATTATGACAACGATACCCATACGCCGCCGAGAATCAGGTACTATTATCCAACGGTCGGCGCCTACGTTCACTTTCTTAGCATAAGCACCGCACCTTTGAATTTCTTCAGGGCATCATTCAATTTTTTGTGAGACACATTATTCGGCTTGGACCTGTAGGGCCATACTTCTGGCAGTGAACATATTACATGTGTTAAATTACAAACCAGTGCACATATAGTTACAATGCTTTAGTTTTGTCCTAAGTATTACTGTACTTCCTAGATATCACTGCCTACTATTTTACTTCTTGCATGCTATATTTATGATAATGGTGTCGTTCTGATGCCACCTATTGGTTCCGTCAGACTACCTCATGTTCTCTATGCTTAATTACACATCAGCAAACTAGCATGTAGTTCCGCTTCTTTTTGTTTGTTTTACCCTACGTTTTCGGATGCTAGCTATTACATCACTGCTTCGAGCCTCTGTTCATTACTTTTTTGTGCATTCTTTATCTTCCCAAGTTGCATGACTAATTTGATGCTTCTATTAACTATGGAGTTGCCAACCCCATCAAGCAATATATTTGTTCTTTTGGGGCTGGCACCCCGAACAAGCACACAAATAGAGTGAAGCACATATATTGTCGTGTAAGAACACACCCTTCTTTCATTAGTTTAGATGAACCATTGATGATCAATTCGAACCAGTGCAGTAAATTAATTTTACCCAAATAGAGGGTGCAGAATAAACTACAACAACTAGATTTGCAACCACGGGATGTCATTTGATATCTTCAAAGAACATTGCAACAGCAGCGAGGCTTCACAGCAACATATGGTAAGCTAGTGTGTTTTAGTACATGTGAAATGTAATGCGTGTGAGCTATTTTCTTGGCTTGTGCCCTCAACCTGTAATCCTACAGAATTACAAATAGTTCAGTTGTCTGCTTTGCTGTATTGGTTGATTCGAATGCTTGTTTGTTACTTGTTAGGCTATACCTGAGTTGGCCAATATGTCAGCAGTGCATGCTGTACTATCGTAAAGAAATGCATGCCTAGTTCATTTGAGTCCTTAACTTCTCCTATGAACTTCATCACAAGACTGTCTTTGTAGTTTATATGAGGCCACACTGTTAAGTGCTTTGTCATATTATTTCAACTGCTTAGATGCCTTGGCAACTTAAATATAGCAGTGGTACACTCCCTTTCAACTAGGGATGTCAACTGGGTCCCATTTAATCCCGATTAAAGTCCACTAGTGGTATGATAGTTCAAAAGAGTTTTTTTTTTGAGGAAAATGAACTAGGGAGCTAGCAAAAACTAACTAGATGGGAGTCGCAGATGTCGTTCATTTGCCACTTACATCCCTAGTTTCATCTTACCATTTTAATTTATTTTCAGCTGATGCTGCTTCGAACCGTTTATATATAGCTTGCCATGCTCGATAATAATTCGTATGTCATTTACCATGTAAGCATACTGCATGGATCATGCTATAACTATCTCTTACTTATGTCCAACAGAAACCTTTCAGGATGCCTTTCACACTAGGACACAATGTACAACCCGAGAATCTATTTGTGGAAGCAGTGCGCCATCCATGTTACCAGATGGTAGCGGTTCAGAGGCAACACTGCCGGAGAGCAGTCTGAGCATAGATATTATAGTTCTTGAGGTTCTACTAGAGGCAGAAAGAGATGGTGTGGCTGCCATGAATGAGGTAATCTTGATCTTGAGGCTAGAAATTATGCAATTAGCTACACACATTTGCAAGCAACCCAAGAATTGGAGGAAGTTAGAATGTTGCATGTGAAGACGGAGGAGGTCATGCTGCTTCTGCTATCTAAAGCCCAGGGTAATCCCAGTTCTTCTTTAGATACTAGTTGAAATTGTCATTAGATTATTATACTTGCATGTTGTGTCATGTCTCTGAATGGATTATGTTGTAAGACCCCCTATGTTGTCCATGTGTTGTAATGATCTGAAATTTTTAGGTCAGCTAATCCTCAATACTTGTATGATTGACATAAGGTGAACTATTTTTTGTGTGAGCATATTGTATTGGATGAAATAACTGTTTGACTCAAAGTGTATCCAACCTACTGAATTCTAAGATCACGGATTTGTAAATCACAATCATATATAAAGGTGGAATAAATCTTTGTCGTGGTTTTGAAGAAATAAATAACAAAACGTAGAATTATCTATGGATATTCATAATCGAATACAAATTGGATTTGAATTTAGTTGCCAGGGCCCATGGTAAACGTGAATGCTAATTCTCCCAAGTTTTGAACGAAGCGGCTAAACACCCACTATCATTTGTGGGCTGCCCGAATCAAGTGTTTGCGAGATGGAAATTATTGTCTACCGACACTTGACATCCTAATCGACGGATTTACCTCATTGCCGATAGGGGTAGACTAGTAAATTCAATCAGACGTGACACAACTGCCTCTGAGCCCAGTCAGACACGGTGGGTGCCAAACGTGGGCGGCAAAACACATTTGATTCAAGCTCGTCCTAAAGAAATGTGTCTCTCCCTTCATTTCCCCATTCATACGTGGTGGGCGACAAAACAAACTCTCATCGTCCGAAATCGATGTAGGATAATATTTTAAATAAGGGAAGATGTGTAACTTCCCTCAGATGTGACACAACCGCCCTACCTGTCAGCCCCGTTCATACACCATGGGTGCCAACCGTGGGCGGAAAAACACCCTCTCCTCGCCCGTAATCACTACCGGCAAATATTGGGGAGATGCGAGATTACCGACCTATCCCCAACCGACGTGATGGCCGAAGTTTCAAACGGGGGATAAGTTCGTAACTTTCTCACATTTCAGACAAGCGCGTCCCAAAGTTTGAGACCCCTCATCCATTTCCCCATTCATATACCGTCGGTGCCACAACAACCTCCCCATTGCGGTCAGCCTCCTCCATCCGCCACCCCCCTCTCCATCGTGCCGGAGCCGCTACCCCTACCCCATCGTCCACTACAAGAGATGGGCGTCTCTCATCCACGGCGCCGGACCAGGATCCTTTCATCACGTCCTCTCTCTTCATCAGCACCGTCGTCCACCTTGCCGTTGCCGCTCCTACGACCGCCTCGTCCACGGCAACAAGAATTATCCCTCGACCCGCCCATCTGCCGTCTAAAGTCTTCTTCCGTGCTGCTGACAGCCATTGCACCCGCAGCACCCTCAACGTATCAGCAGGGGCCTACACGGCATGACAAGAGAGGTGGTACTCTTTCATATCTACTTAAGTTATTGATCTCACCCCGAAAATAGATCGTAAATTGTTTATTGTACTTTTCTTGTCCGTACCAAATCGTAGTGGCTAGTTGAAAGCAAACATTGGTGGCTAAGTAGCTTTGTCCGGTTTGCACCTTCAGATTCGCCATGGCACAATCACTATAATCATAAAGCTTATGGTTTACCCCCTTTATATTCACTACCATCATCGTAGGTGCTTCGTGTCGTGCTAGCACTGCTCCTCAAGACCTCAACCCATCAAGCGAAACAACATGCCACTCATAATTCCAAATCTTAGTTGTTGAAATATGAATGTGATATGATGCTCATATTAATAAAACAGAGAACGTTTAATTGGTCACCTAATGTTCCTATATTGGTTTGGAAAAGCATGTGCGCCACCACTGGTCCAGCTAATTCCACTTTCCTGATTTTACTCTTGATGCTTAGGGTTTTCTGCTTTTATCTACTCTACTATGATCAGCGTAGGTGCTTTCTGTCGTATTAGCAGTACTCCACCCTTCAAGCTAAACAACACAACACTCATAATTCCAAAGCTTAGTTGTTCAAATATAATTATGATATGATACTGATATTAGTTAACAGACACATTTAATTGGTTAGCTAAATGTCCCACTTGAGTTTCCATATGCATGTCGCGACATATAGAGAGACAACAGAATTGCATTTCTTTGTCGCTTGTTGTTGTACTTTCTTGTCCATACCAAATCTTAGTTGTTATTTCAAAGCAAACATCAGTTGCTAACTACCCTTTCTTGGCGGTTTGCAGCTTCAGATCTGCCATCCTTTGCCACGATCAACACTATACTCATCATGCTTACGGTTTCCCCATTTTATGATGACCACGATCAGCCCTCGTGGTTCGTGGTCGTAAATAGCACTGCTCCACCCATCGAGCTAAACAAGCTTAGTTGTACAAATTCAAATATGATATTATGCTGATATTAGTAAAACTGAGACATGTTTAATTGGTCGACTAAATGTTCCTACTTTAGTTTCGTAATGCATGTGAGCCACATATGGAGAGACCTGAAGGAATAGTATTTCTCTGCGCGCTCTAGTTCATCATGGGTGGGCAACAGACATTGTATAAAAAGACTTGTAATATCTTCAATTTGCTTGCTCTTCTACTCTTCTTTGACATGATCCTCTTCTCTTTTTTAATAAGTATGTTCCTTGTTGGGAAGAGTAGTAGAGACATTTGCGGTCGACTGGTCAGGTCGAGTTGTTCTCCCTTAGTATATTTTGAATCTGTCAGGTCAGGCCGACTTGTTCTTCTTTACTATATGTTGCTGAAGCAATCATCTGCGAAGTATCATCACTTCTGGAGCTCTCATATTTTGAGTAGTAGGCCACATTATACTAATGCACACACCAAATTACAGCATGTATGGCATCTCTCAGAAGAATTGCAGAGACAACACAAAGGGGTTTATAGGGAGGCAGTATTGGATTAGAATCACACTACAAAAAAGACACATCCGTGACATTTTGGGCCGAACGAATTTTCCCCCTGTCATGCTTATGACACTTCTATGACGATAACTGTGACAAAACTCGGTATCATCATAGATGTGGTGGGCTTCTACTTCTATGACAAAAAATCATGACAGAAAATGGGCTTTTTGTCCTGGGCGGGCCGGAAACGCAGCTGCATGAAATTCTTTGGGCCGTCCATGACGGGAAAAACATGGTAGAAGCGAGGGCGAGGAAAATATCGTGGAGTTCCCGGTTACGGTTGGTGGTCGGGGCTGAGTGATGCACGGAGGTTTGCGCGTTTCTCTCATACACGTACACTCGTGTGTGCGAGGCTTTGCACTCTAACTGAACCCGAGCGAGACGTTGGGCTCTAACTGAACCCGAGCGATTGCACTAGCTACGTTACTGAACCCCGATCGATCCCTTGCTGTTAACTGAACCCGAGTGATTCCTTCGTTACTGCTGCTTACTGAAGCCGATCGACGCTGCCTCTTTATGAATAGTGAGCATTTTAGGGGGGGGGTGGATGAACAGTTCCTCGTGGGACGGGGGGTGGATGAACAGGACCCCATGGTAGTAGAGGCCATTGCCGCTGGATGAAACGAGGACCCGGTCGAGCCGGTTGGGGGTGGATGAGCAGGGCCCCGTGGAGGGCTGGATGAACAGGACCCCGTGGAGGGCTGGTTGAACAGTAGCCGGTGGAGGGCTGGAAGAACAGTAGCCCATGGAGGGGTGGTTGAACAGGAACCTGTGGAGAGGGCTGGTTGAATAGTAGCCAGTGGAGGAGCGGTGGAGGATGGATGAATAGGAGCCCATGGATGAACAGTAGTTGGTGGAGGCAGGAGGGAGACGCCGTGGATGATGAGTCGCAGGTGGAGGCTGGAGGAGGTCGACCGTGGATGAACAGTAGCCCGTAGAGGCAGTCAACGATGGAGATGAGCGATGGCTTCGTGGAGTCCGTTTCTGATCGCCACACCCCTCCCGATGAACATGACCCCCGTTTCGACCGTAGCGCTCGAACACAAGTCCGTTTCCTCTGTTTTGGGGTACGACACACCCCTCCCGACGAACAGGATCCCGTTTCGACCGTGGCCGGTCGAACACAAGGCCGTTTCCTCTGTTTTACGGTATGCCAGGCCTCGTTTCGATCGGCTGTTCCGTCCAAGCCGGTTGGCTCCCAATGAACATCAAAACGCAGTTTCTCCGTTCCGACCCAGCCATGTACATGAGCCCTGGCTGTACGTATGCGCGAGTAGACGTTCGAGACCCCGCCCGTATGTACGTACGTGGCTGTATTTACTTTCTTGCACCCACGTTGTACATACGTGTACATGCTACGTGCGCGCCTCTACTACGACACGTGCCCTTCCTTACTCGGCCACGGTTCATCGCTGCAGCCTGCTGTTGGGGAACGTAGCAGAAATTCAAAATTTTCTACGCATCAACAAGATAAATCTATGGAGTAATCTAGCAATGAGGGGAAGGAGAGTGCATCTACATACCCTTGTAGATCACTAAGCGGAAGCATTCAAGTGAACGGGGTTGATGGAGTCGTACTCGTCGTGATCCAAATCACCGATGATCCTAGCGCCGAACGGATGGCACCTCCGCGTTCAACACATGTACGGAACAGTGACGTCTCCCACGCCTTGATCCAGCAAGGAGGAGGGAGAGGTTGAGGAAGAGAGTCCAACAGCAGCACGACGGCGTGGTGGTGATGGAGTGGTAGTTCTCCGGCAGGGCTTCGCCAAGCTCACGCTGAGGAAGAGAGGTATTGGAGGGGAGGGGCTGCGCCAGGTTCAAGGGTGTGGCCGCCCTCCCACCCCTCCACTATTTATAGGTGGGGAGAGAGGGGGCCGGCCCCCTAGATCTCATCTAGGGTTGGGTGCGGCGACCAAGGGGGGGAGGAGTGCCTCCCAAGTCAAGTGGAGGCCCTCCCCCTTAGGGTTTCCCCTCTCCCATGCGCTGGGGCCTTGGGGGCTGGTTCCCCTGGCCATTAAGGCTAGGCGCCCCTTACAGCCCATGCTCTTGTGTGGATGTGGTGGAACATTTTCCGGACCCCTCCGGAATCCTAGAACCTTCCGGAAGCTTCCATTGTACAATACCGGAAAAAGCCGAACTTTTCCCGGAACCCGAACAACAACTTTCGATATATAAATCTTTACCTTCGGACCATTCCAGAAATCCTCGTGACGTCCGGGATCTCATCCGGGACTCCGAACAACATTCGGTAATCACACACAAGTCTTCCTAATAACCCTAGCGTCATCGAACCTTAAGTGTGTAGACCCTACGGGTTCGAGAGACACGTAGACATGACCGAGACAATTCTCCGGCCAATAACCAACAGCGGGATATGGATACCCATGTTGGCTCCCACATGTTCCACGATGATCTCATCGGATGAACCACGATGTCAAGGACTCAATCAATCCCGTATACAATTCCCTTTGTCTAGCGGTATAGTACTTGCCCGAGATTCGCGTCGGTATCCCGATACCTTGTTCAATCTCGTTACCGGCAAGTCTCTTTACTCGTTCCGTAACACATCATCCCGTGATCAACCCCTTGGTTACATTGTGCACATTATGATGATGTACTACCGAGTGGGCCCAGAGATACCTCTCCGTCACACGGGTGACAAATCCGATCTCGATTCGTGCCAACCCAATGACACTTTCGGAGATACCCGTATTGTACCTTTATAGCCACCCGATTACGTTGTGACGTTTGGTACACTCAAAGCATTCCTACGGTATCAGGAGTTGCACAATCTCATGGTCTAAGGAAATGATACTTGACATTAGAAAAGCTTTAGCATACTGAACTACACGATCTTGTGCTAGGCTTAGGATTGGGTCTTGTCCATCACATCATTCTCCTAATGATGTGATCCTATTATCAATGACATCCAATGTCCATGGTCAGGAAACCATGACCATCTGTTGATCAACAAGCTAGTCAACTAGAGGCTCACTAGGGACATGTTGTGGTCTATGTATTCACACATGTATTGCGGTTTCCGGTTAATACAATTATAGCATGAATAATAGACAATTATCATGAACAAGGAAATACAATAATAACCATTTTATTATTGCCTGTGGGGCATATTTCCAACAGTCTCCCACTTGCACTAGAGTCAGTAATCTAGTTCACATCACTATGTGATTGTAATGAATCGACACCCATGGGGTTTGATCATATCTCGCTTGTGAGAGAGGTTATTAGTCAACGGATCTGAACCTTTCAGATCCGTGAGTGTTTTGCAAATCTCTATGTCATCTCCTACATGCAGCTACCACGCTCTATTTGGAACTATTCCAAATAATCGTTCTACTACTATCTGAATCCGGTTTACTACTCAGAATAATCCGGATTAGTGTCAAAGTTTGCATCGGGCGTAACCCTTTCACGATTTAACTCTTTACCACCTCCATAATCGAGAAAATTCACTAGTTACTAAGGATAAGTTTGACCGCTGTCCGGTGATCCATTCCTGGATCACTCTTGTACCTCTTGACTGACTCATGGCAAGGCACACTTCCGGTGCGGTACACAGCATAGCATACTATAGAGCCTACGTCTGAAGCATAGGGGACGACCTTCGTCCTTTCTCTCTCTTTTGCCGTGGTCATGTCTTGAGTCTTACTCAATACTCACACCTTATGACACTGCCAAGAACTCCTTCTTTGCCGATCTATTTTGAACTCCTTCAAAATCTTGTCACGGTATGTATTCATTTGAAAGTACTATTAAGCATATTGATCTATCCTTATAGATCTTGATGCTCAATGTTCAAGTAGCTTAATCCAGGTTTTCCATTGAAAAACACTTTTCAAATAACCCTATATGCTTTCCAGAAATTCTACATCATTTCAGGTCAACAATATGTCAACAACATATACTCATCAGAAATGCTATAGTGCTCCCACTCACTTCTTTGGAAATACAAGTTTCTCATAAACTTTGTATAAACCCAAAATCTTTGATCATCTCATCAAAGCGTATATTCCAACTCCGAGATGCTTACTCCAATCCCTAGAAGGATTGTTGGAGCTTTGCACACTTGTTAGCATCTTTCAGGATTGACAAAACCTTCTGGTTGTATCACATACAACCTTTCCTCAAGAATATCGTCGAGGAAGCGGTGTTTTGACATCCTATTCTGCAAGATTTCATAAATCATGCAGTAATTGCTAATATAATTCCAACAGACTCTTAGCATCGCTACGAATGAGAAAGTCTCATCGCAGTCAACTCCTTGAACTTGTCGGAAAACATCTTAACGACAAGTCGAGCTTTCTTAATGGTGACACTTACCATCATTGTCTGTCTTCCTATTAAAATCCATCTGTACTCAACAGCCTTACGACCATCGAGTAGTTCTTCCAAAGTCTATAATTTGTTTTCATACATGGATCCTCTCTCAGATTTTATGGCCTCGAGCCATTTGTCGGAATCCGGGCCCGCCATCGCTTCTTCATAGCTCGTAGGATCATTGTTGTCTAGCAACATGACCTCCAGGACAGGATTATGTAGCACTCTGAAGTAGTACGCATCCTTGTCGACCTACGAGGTTTGGTAGTGACTTGATCCGAAGTTTCATGATCACTATCATAAGCTTCCACTTCAATTGGTGTAGGCGCCATAGGAAAAACTTCCTGTGCCCTGCTACACACTAGTTGAAGTGTCGGTTCAATAACCTCATCAAGTCTCCACTATCCTCTTTCGAGAGAAACTTTTCCTCGAGAAAGGACCCGTTAGTAGAAACAATCCCTATTGCTTTCAGATCTGAATTAGGAGGTATACCCAACTATTTTGGGTGTCCTATGAAGATGCATTTTATCCGCTTTGGGTTCGAGCTTATCAACCTGAAACTTTTTCACATAAGCGTCGCAGCCCCAAACTTTTAAGAAACGACAATTTAGGTTTCTCCAAACCCACAGTTCATACAAAGGTCGTCTCAATGGAATTACGTGGTGCCCTATTAAAGTAAGTGCGGTTGTCTCTAATGCCTAACCCATGAGCGATAGTGGTAATTCGATAAGAGACATCATGGTATGCACCATATCCAATAGGGTGCAGCTATGATGTTCGGACACACCATCACACTATGGTGTTCGGTGCGGTATTAGTTATGAAACAATTTCCACAATGTCTTAATTGTATACCAAACTCATAACTTCGGATACTCATCTCTATGATCATATCATGGACATTTTATCCTCTTGTCATGACGATCTTCAACTTCACTCTGAAATTACTTGAACCTTTCAATAATTCAGACTTGTGTTTCATCAAGTAAATATACTCAACATCTACTCAAATCATCTGTGAAGTAAGAACATAACGATATCCACTGCATGCCTCAACACTCATTGGACTGCACACATCAAAATGTGTTACTTCCAACAAGTTGCTTTCTTGTTCCATCTTACTGAAACCGAGGCTTTTCAGTCATCTTGCCCATGTGGTATGATTTGCATGTCTCAAGTGATTCAAAATCAAGTGAGTCCAAACGATCCATCTTTATGGAGTTTCTTCATGCGCACATACCAATAGACATGGTTCGCATGTCTCAAACTTTTCAAAAAACGAGTGAGTCCAAAGATCCATCAACATGGATCTTCTTCATGCGTTTTATACCAATATGACTCACATGGCAGTGCCACAAGTAGGTGGTACTATCATTACTATCTTATATCTTTTGGCATGAACATGTGTATCACTACGATCGAGATTCAATAAACTATTCATTTTAGGTGCAAGACCATTGAAGGTATTACTCAAATAAACAGAGTGACCATTATTCTCCTTAAATGAATAACTGTATTGCAATAGACATAATCCAATCATGTCTATGCTCAACGCAAACACCAAATAACAATTATTTAGGTTTAACACCGATCCCGATGGTAGAGGGAGCGTGCGACGTTTGATCACATCAACCTTGGAAATACTTCCAACACATATCGTCACCTCGCCTTTAGCTAGTCTCAGCCTTTTATTTCGAGTTACTAACACTTAGCAATCGAACCAATATCTATTACCATGGTGCTACTAGGAGTACTAGTAGAGTACACATTAATATAATGTATATCCAATATACTTCTATCGACCTTGCCTGCCTTCTTATCTACCAAGTATCTAGGGTAATTCTGCTCCAGTGACCGTTCCCCTTATTACAGAAGCACTTAGTCTCGGGTTTGGGTTCAACCCTGGGTTTCTTCACTGGAGCAGCAACTGATTTGCCGTTTCATGAAGTATTCCTTCTTGCCCTTGCCCTTCTTGAAACTAGTGGTTTCACTAACCATCAACAATTGATGCTCCTTCTTGATTTCTACTTTCGCGGTGTCAAACATCGCGAATATTTCAAGGATCATCATATCTATCCCCGATATGTTATAGTTCATCACGAAGCTCTAGTAGCTTGGTGGCAATGACTTTGGAGAAACATCACTATCTCATCTGGAAGATCAACTCCCACTCGATTCAAGTGATTGTTGTACTCAGACAATTTTGAGCACAAGCTCAACGATTGAGCTTTTCTCCCTTAGTTTGCAGGCTAAGAAAAAAAACCATCATCTTATTCCTCTTGACGTGGGCACGAGCCTGAAATCCCAATTTCAGCCCTCGAAACATCTCATATGTTCTACGACGTTTCGAAATCGTCTTTGGTGCCGCAATTCTAAACCGTTTAACTGAACTATCACGTAGTTATCAAAACGTGTATGTCAAATGTTCGCAACATCCACAGACGACGTTTGGGTTTCACACACTGTGGCCCGGTGCATTAAGGACATAAGCTTTCTACGCAGCAATGAGGACAATCCTCAGTTTACGGACCCAGTCCGCATAATTGCTACTAACAACTTTCAAATAAATTTTCTCTAGGAACATATCTAAAACAGTAGAACTAAAGCGCGAGCTACGACATGATTTGCAAAAACCTTTTGACCATGTTCAGGATAATTAAGTTCATCTTATGAACTCCCACTCAGATAGACATCCCTCTAGTCATCTAAGTGATTACATGATCCGAATCAACTTCTGGCGTGTCCGATCATCACGTGAGACGGACTAGTCATCATCGGTGTACATCTTCATGTTGATCGTATCTACTATACGACTCACGCTCGACCTTTCGGTCTCTTGTGTTCCGAGGTCATGTCTGTACATTTTAGGCTCGTCAAGTCAACCTAAGTGTTTCCCGTGTGTAAATCTGGCTTACACCCGTTGTATGTGAACGTTAGAATCTATCACACCCGATCATCACGTGGTGCTTCGAAACAACGAACTTTCGCATAGCGATTACGCAGTTAGGGGGAACACTTTCTTGAAATTTTAATGAGGGATCATCTTATTTACTACCGTCGTTCTAAGCAAATAAGATGCATAAACATGATAAACATCACATGCAATCAAATAGTGACATGATATGGCCAATATCATTTTGCTCCTTTTGATCTCCATCTTCGGGGCTCCATGATCATCATCGCCTTTGACATGACACCATGATCTCCATCATCATGATCTCCATCATCGTGTCTCCATGAAGTTGTCTCGCCAACTTATTACTTCTACTACTATAGCTAACGGTTTAGCAATAAAGTAAAGTAATTACATGGCGTTGTTCAATGACACGCAGGTCATACAATAAATTAAGACAACTCCTATGGCTCCTGCGGTTGTCATACTCATCGACATGCAAGTCGTGATTCCTATTACAAGAACATGATCAATCTCATACATCACATATCATTCATCGCATTCTTTTGGCCATATCACATCACATAGCATACCCTGCAAAAACAAGTTAGGCGTCCTCTAATTGTTGTTTGCATGTTTTACGTGGCTGCTATGGGTTTCTAGCAAGAACGTTTCTTACCTTCAAAAAACCACAACGTGATATGCCAATTACTATTTACCCTTCATAAGGACCCTTTTCATCGAATCCGATCCGACTAAAGTGGGAGAGACAGGAGACCCGCTAGCCACCTTATGCAACTAGTGCATGTCGATTCGGTGGAACCCTCTCACATAAGAGTACGTGTAAGGTCGGTCCGGGCCGCTTCATCCCACGATGCCATCGAATCAAGATAAGACTAGTAACGGCAAGTAAATTGGCAAAATCGACGCCCACAACAACTTGTGTTCTACTCGTGCATAGAAACTACGCATAGACCTAGCTCATGATGCCACTATTGGGGAGCGTGGCAGAAATTCAAAATTTTCTACGCATCACCAAGATCAATCTATGGAGTAATCTAGCAACGAGGGGAAGGAGAGTACATCTACATACCCTTGTAGATCGCTAAGCGGAAGTGTTCAAGTGAACGGGGTTGATGGAGTCGTGCTCGTCGTGATCCAAATCACCGATGATCCTAGCGCCGAACGGACGGCACCTCCGCGTTCAACACACGTACGGAACGGTGACGTCTCCACGCCTTGATCCAGCAAGGAGGAGGGAGAGGTTGAGGAAGAGTCCAACAGCACCACGACGGCGTGGTGGTGATGGAGTGGCGATTCTCGGCAGGAGCTTCGCCAAGCTCACGGAGGAGGAGAGGTATTGGAGGAGGGGCTGCGCCAGGTTCAAGGGTGTGGCGCCTCCCACCCTCCACTATTTATAGGTGGGGAGAGGGGCGGCCCCTAGATCTCATCTAGGGTTGAGGGCGGCGGCCAAGGGGGGGAGGAGTGCCTCCCAAGTCAAGTGGAGGCCCTCCCCCTTAGGGTTTCCCCTCTCCCATGCGCATGGGCCTTGGGGGGGCTGGTGCCCCTGGCCCATTAAGGCTAGGGCGCCCCCTTACAGCCATGCTGCTGTATTGGACGTGGTGGAACATTTTCCGGACCTCCGGACCCCTCCGGAATCCTCCGGAACCTTCTGGAAGCTTCCCGGTACAATATCGGAAAAAAGCCGAACTTTTCCCGGAACCCAAACAACAACTTTCCATATATATAAATCTTTACCTCCAGACTATTCCAGAACTCCTCGTGATGTCCGGGATCTCATCCGGGACTCCGAACAACATTCGGTAATCACACACAAGTCTTCCTAATAACCCTAGCGTCATCGAACCTTAAGTGTGTAGACCC
Source organism: Aegilops bicornis (assembly GCA_021605145.1). Lineage (NCBI taxonomy): Eukaryota > Viridiplantae > Streptophyta > Magnoliopsida > Poales > Poaceae > Aegilops > Aegilops bicornis. Next base: position 2,212,378 of record JAHIAL010000021.1, on the reverse strand, counting down.
TACGGGTTTGGGAGACACGTAGACATGACCGAGACAACTCTCCGGCCAGTAACCAACAGCGGGATCTAGGTACCCATGTTGGCTCCCACATGTTCCACGATGATCTCATCGGATGAACCACGATGTCAAGGACTCAATCAATCCCGTATACAATTCCCTTTGTCTAGCGGTATAGTACTTGCCCGAGATTCGATCGTCGGTATCCCGATACCTTGTTCAATCTTGTTACCGGCAAGTCTCTTTACTCATTTCGTAACACATCATCCCGTGATCAACCCCTTGGTCACATTGTGCACATTATGATGATGTCCTACCGAGTGGGCCCAGAGATACCTCTCCGTCACATGGAGTGACAAATCGATCTCGATTCGTGCCAACCCAATGAGACACTTTCGGAGATACACGTAGTGTACCTTTATAGCCACCCGATTCGTTGTGATGTTTGGTACACCCAAAGCATTCCTACGGTATCCGGGAGTTGCACAATCTCATGGTGTAAGGAAATGATACTTGACATTAGAAAAGCTTTAGCATCTGAACTACGATCTTGTGCTAGGCTTAGGATTGGGTCTTGTCCATCACATCATTCTCCTAATGATGTGATCCCGTTATCAATGACATCCAATGTCCGTGGTCCGGAAACCATGACCATCTGTTGATCAACGAGCTAGTCAACTAGAGGCTCACTAGGGACATGTTGTGGTCTATGTATTCACACATGTATTGCGGTTTCCGGTTAATACAATTATAGCATGAATACTAGACAATTATCATGAACAAGGAAATACAATAATAACCATTTTATTATTGCCTCTAGGGCATATTACCAACACCTGCAGATAGACCGATCGACCAGTATGTACGTACACGTTCGCGACCAGAATGACAACGCTACGTACGCTTCGACCAGGTGGGTCCCGACTGTCAGGACTTCCTTTCTTGCGAAGATGTAGCTGATGGGTCCCAGCAGTCAGGGGGGAAACGTTTTTTCGCGAAATACAGTGGCCCGTCCGGCGGGTCCCAGTTGTCAGGTGGAGGAATCATTATTTTCCGCGTAATAAGGAGGCATTTCCTTGTGTGCGGCCGTGGACCCAGCTGTCTGCCTCTACACGTACAGTCCACTTCCAATGGATGTCCTTCGTTGACCACGTTGAGCACGCCGTGCCGAGAGCACCAGGGCGGTGGACGACGGCGAAGCCTAGGAACGGGATGATGCAGAGCCGGGGAAGACGCGATAGTGGATGCCCACGCGGAGAGGAGTATGAGGGTTCACTGGTTCTGCTGTGGTGTGAGGCTGCCGTCGCCGTAGAATAACAGGGGTTGTGGGTGAGTAGAGGGATGGCCTGGCCAGCGGTGGGAGTAGTAGGGGCCGGTGAGGCCTCTGCAGCATCCTGACCCGCCACGCAGGAGGCGTGGAGCACGCGGCATGACCGGCTATTTGGTTTGGGCGGCTGGAGCAAGAAGACCAGAGGTTGAAGAAGCACTACAGCCGTTGGATGGACCTCGTACGCTCACTGGAGCTAGAATCGTTCATATTGACTAAGTTGACAATGTCGGCGTTCTGGGACCGTGGGTCCCCAGACTTGCCTGCCTGCAGCCTGCGGCATGGCTCAAGGGGAGGCCCAGCGCGGCCCATCTTCATCAACACAAGCTCAAGACCCTCGCGAGGGGCCAAGCCTCGCAGAGCGGACGACAGGAAGCTTCCTCAGGCACGGCCTCGTCAGGCTGGCTCGCGAGGAGGCGGAGAGATCAAGGCGGGGTACCTCATGAGGTGCCCATGACACAAGCCATGACGACCAAGGGCGCCAGGTGGCGCCAGCCCGCAGTGTCCTCCTTTCCTCTTTAGTGCGAGGGAGCAAGCGCTTGGCGAGAGCATCAAGCAAAGGCATCCATTTGATTGCAACAAGACCAAGACCGTCATAGCAGCGGGAAGGAAGTCATTGTGGAGCCCAAGCGAGACGTCACCACGAGCCTTTGACAAAGTGAGGACCAACTTTAGTCGGGATAAGTGTACCAGATGTTCCCCTTCAAAATGGCCAATTGTTGGCGCCCTTCCTGCTCAATATTTGGGGAGAGGCCCAGGGCCTTTGCCTATATATAGGACTAGCCACCCACAGGGTAGAGGGAGGAGATAAGGATATCAAGATCCGGAGCATCATCCAGAGAGAGAGAAGCGGCCCGAACTACCCCTAGCAGTTCATCGCACCAGCTAAGAACAGAACCTCGCGAGGCTGTTCTTCCTTGTATTGTTCATCACCATCAGCCCAAGAGGCAATCCACCACACCACAAACTAGAGTAGGGTATTACACCACAATGGTGGCCCGAACTAGTATAAACCCTGTGTCTTGTGTTGTTCTTTTCATAGCTTAGATCCTAGCGAGGCGGCGAGGTGCAGGTAGGTAGGGGGCGAAATCTCCGCGCGCACCCCAGTGTTCGAACCTAGAGGGTCTGCCGGAACCCGAAATCTCCTCGAGCTGCCAGCCGCAGACCCAGAAGAGAAGAAACCCAAGGCCAAGGATGTGAAGCGCAAGGGGGCTGCCGTGCTCATGCGTAACTGGACACCAAGCGGGCAGAGATCAGCCCGAATCTTCCAAGGCAGCCGTGCATGTGTACCATGACCTCCACACCCACAACACCAACGAATGTCAAGAGCTCCGAGCTGTGCGAGAAGGGAGGATCGGCCAACACCCCGACCGCAATGACCGGGGCTACGGCCGAGGAGGAGGAAGGAACGCAGGACGCTGGGAAGACCACGGCCCTCGCCAAGGGTGGCGCGACCGACCTCGCAAGGATCGTTGGCAGGATCAGCCTCGCGAGGGAGACTGGAGGGATCAGCCTCGCGAGGATCGTCCCGCTGAAGCATGAGCCTCCCTCCTCTGCTGCCGCAGCCAAGGAGAAAGCGAGGACCATCATCGGGGCCGAGGGGCTGGGGCTTCCGGGGAGCATGGCCTTGTCGCTTTGCATCTGGGCGGAGCTCAAGCCCCAGCCTCTCAATGCATCTTCAAGCAGTTCGCTCATGAAGTGAATGCAGTCCTCCCAAGCTCGAAGCCACACGCCCTCTCGGGTGGTCGGCGTGCGCCATCACGTTCAGCTCGTGGATCAGCTCAGAAGTCTTGGCAGCCACGGCGTGAGTCCTCCCGATGCTTTGTTCCCCAATCATCGCCAGCGTGCTAGTCACCCGGGACCCTCATCGATGGCGGAGCAGGGCTCAACGTCCTGTCCGTGAGGCGTTCAACAACCTCCAAGTGCCTTACAATCAGCTTCAGCCAACCAAGCCTTTCTCCGGGTCACCCGATGGCTCCACGGTTCCGATTAGGCCAGTCCGCCTCCTGTCACCTTCGGGCGTAGCGACAACTACCGCACCGAGCTCATCGACTTTGACGTCGCCCACATTCGCCTGCCATACAACGCCATCCTCGGGTATCTAGCGCTGGCCAAGTTCATGGCCATAACCCACCACGGCTACAACGTCCTCAAGATGCCAGGAAGCGGCGGAGTCATCACGGTGTCCTGCGAAGAGAGAGACGGAGTGTGCTCCCTGGAGCGAGCTTTTCAGGCCGCATCACTGGAAGACCCAGATCGCGGGAGCAGGGGGCTCCTGGGGACCGCCCCCAAGAAGAAGAAGACATCGCCAAGCCCGACCCCTCAGGAGGCAGGCCCTCGTGGTCTGCACTGTGAGGGGGCACCTCCTTCTGTCGCATAGGAAGGCGGCCGGGCGCCCTCCTCGGCAAGGCTTGGGGCTCCCTCTGGAGGGCCGCCGACCTTGCTAAGGTCACGAGGGAGGCGCTGGGCACCACGATGGAGGCGTGTTTCAGCACGCTTCCCTCGGGAAGGAGCAAGGCAAGGAGGGCTAAACCCTCAGGAGTTCGTCAGTCAGATCACGCAGGAGTTGCAAGAGTCAAGAGTCATGAGTGGCTGCCGCCGCTTACCCGCTGTAGCCCCCCATCCAGGCGAGGATGGAGGGTTGCGCGTCTGAATCGACATCCCGGGGCTCAACCGAGCCGCCTCTCGAGGCGCTTTGGCCCTCACGTGGAGGCGCCTGCGAGCCCGCCCCACAGCTACGTTCGCATGCCCTACGGCTTGCCGAACGCGGCCGCCGTGTACCAGCGCCTCATGGGGAGTATCCTCGAGGCTCAAGAGGCCAGGTGTTCCGCAGTCCTGGCGGAGATGAAGAGGGTCCGCGAGGAGCCACCAGCGCCTCCGGAGCCTCCCGAGGCCCCTGGGCCTAGGGGCTCGTGAGGATCGGCTTCCGCAGCCCATGAAGTTTGCTACTCCAACACCCCTTCGTCTTCAACGTTATCAGGTGACATCCTTCGAGTTCTCATTTCCAGCTGGGAGCACCCCCCCAGGGCTGCATTATTCCCAGGCCGCGTGGGTCCGTCCCTGCGGCATGTATCCCTTTTATTTCATGTTCTTAGCTTACTTAGTTGGGAGTGCCCCTCGGGCTGCATCATCCCCAAGCCGCTCGGGCGAGACCCAGCGATGTCTTCCTACATGCATCTATCTAAATGAACTAGCTTCTTCGTGATTAACATGCTTGACCTAGTTGCCTGCTCAACTGACACCAACTGACGGAGCTACTCATCAACGGCACGACGCTTGCGCATGGGTCCGCCCTCGCAACACCGACAAACCTGAATGGCTGAGCTCGCCGTGGCAGCCCGCCTGGCGCCACCTCGTCAGGCCTTCAGTGCCTCGTCACCCCTGCAAAGCAACCAACGGCTGACCGTCGCTTGTCATAGCGGACTCTTGTTATTTTTATGATGGGCCTGCAGGATCCCTCCAAGGAGCAGCGCCAGGCGAGGCCCTCGCGGCATCTTCTTCACTCTCGTCCGCGCGAACCGCTTGCACGTTAAAGGGGGTACTGAGCATCGCGACTCATGGGATCCCATCGGCTCTCCAGCCCTCACCCTCAGCCTTGACCACGGCATCGCGACACAGCATACCAATGACGGCTGAGACCCGCTCGAGGGCCGGGACCCGAGGACGTAGAGCAGAAAGGGGGCAAAGGCGAGAGGGGAGAGGCACGCAGGGACCTCGCCAGGCAACCCCCTACCTGCCGATGCGCGGACCTAGAATCGCACCAGGAAGTTGTTCCTCATTCTCGAGATAAGTCACCCTCCAGAAGCACTAGCTACCGCAGCACCGTCCCCGCACCCAGTGCAATTCCGTGTTAGCAACGTCACTCTCCTTTCTCACCGAACGATGGCTGCTTGAGCGCTAAAGGGGACCTCCTGAGCATCGCGACTCAGGGGCTCTTACCGGACCCCGGGCCGCTCACCTCCTGGCCCTGACCACGACATCGCGACTGGCATACCGGCGGCTGAAGCACGCGCCTTGGGGCGGGATTCGGCCGACGCAGAGAGCCAAGCCCTCGAGAGGTTAATAAGGGAGTACTAAGGTAAGACGGTACGAGCATCTCGCATTACTCCATGGCAAAGATTATATTAACAAACAGGACCACAGGCACCTTGCAAGCCCCCACGGGGCGCGCTTTTCGATTCCTTGCAGGAACAGGTCCTAGAGAACGCTAACTACACCTGCCTCCGCAAGAGATGCCATCATCAACAGTGGGCCGTCCAGCACCGGCGCCAACCCCATCCAGATCAGAGGCGGCGGCGGCCTGACGAGCCCGCCCTGCTCCGAGAACGGCGCAGGCTCGGGGGCTCGTAGCTGTCGTCGCTCGTCTCCGGAGACGCGAAGAGCTCGGTAGTCGCTGATCCTCCGACGCCTCCATTGCACGAGGAGCCGCCAGGGGAAGCGGTCGGCGAGCCTAGTCCTCGCCGTGAGGTGGCCCCGACCACCTCTCCTGTGGCAGCACTCCAGCGGTGTCCTTCCGCGTCGAAGACCTTGAAGAACATCACGGAGGCGCCCGTCGTACTCCAGGTGAATCACGAGGCGCCTCGCCCGTTGAACCCGGCGATCTCGCCCCAGCCTCGAGTCATGAAGACCTCGCCTGGGCGGCTGGCTGCGACCTCTGCCCGGTCGCAAAGTGCTGCAGCAGCGAGCTCCAGAGATCCTCTTCGCCCGGAATCGCGAAGGCGAAGAAGGGAGGAAGGCGAATCCAAGACTGAGGAGGCATGGCGGCGTCGAGCACAAACTCTCGGGAGGAGCCCTCGGTGTGGACTCCAGGGGGAACAACGCACACCTTCGTGACCCGCCGGCGCCAATGGCGGCGTCGCCCATGGCGCTCGGCGTCAACTCCTTCAGGACCCTCAATGCGGGCGTCAGGGAAGCGGGTACCCTGGCGGTGGCCGCTCGCACCAGGGCCTCGATGCCTCCTGCCGGGCGCCCTCATCTCGGTGGCAGAGGGCTAGCCGTTTCTTCGGCGGAAGCGGATCGGGACCCTCTCGGGGAGCCTTCCCTTTCTCTTCCGCGGAGAACCGGCGGATCGGAGCCATTGCAGCAAGGCGAAGCAAGGGCAAGGACGGAGAAGAAGGAGAAGCAAGAGGGGATAGACTGGAAGGGCACGCGCTGTTCCGTACTTATAACCAGAGGAGGCCAACCGTCGACCTCCACGATCACAGGTAATCATGACCCGCTTTGCATGCAGGGACTTGTCAATTCGCACAGTTGCCAAGGCGTCGTGGGGAAGCAGGGGCACCCGCGTCCAATCAACCGCCACGCGGCGCCCAAGGCCGCAGGCTGTTAGGGCCCGCGGCGCTTCGCACTTGCCCCTTCGCTTCTCTGCTTAGCCAAGTCCAGGCGCGCCTTGGGCCCGGGGGCTTGTCGGTGTTGCAGGGCAGGGGTCCCCAGACTTGCTTGCTCGGCTGCCTCGGCGGTGTGGCTCAAGGGGAGGCCCAATGGCCCATCTTCATCAACACAAGCTCAAGACCCTTGCGAGGCCAAGCCTCATGAGGCGGATTTACAGTGAAGCTTCCTCGAGCACGGCCTCGTCGGGCTGGCTCGCGAGGAGGCCCGGAGAGATCAAGGCGGGTACCTCACGAGGTGCCCATGACGCAAGCCATGACGACCAAGGGTGCAGTGGGCGAGGCGCCCGGCCACGCAGTGTCCTCCTTTCCTCTTTGGTGCAAAGGAGCAAGCGCAAGCGAGAGCATCAAGCAAAGGCATCCATTTCGGTGCAACAAGACCAAGACACGTCAGAACGGCAGGAAGAAAGTCATTGTGGAGCCCAAGCGCACGCGTCACCACCAAAGCCTTTGACGGCGAGGACCAACTTTAGTCAGGATAAGTGTACCAGATGTTCCCCTTGAAATGGCCAATTGTTGGCGCGCCTTCCGCTCAATATTTGGGGAGAGGCCGTGGCCTTTGCCTATATATAGGACTAGCCACCCACAGGGTAGAGGGAGGAGATAAGGATATCAAGATCCGGAGCATCATCCGGAGAGAGAGAAGCGACTGAACTCCCCCTAGAAGTTCATCGCACCAGCCAAGAGCAGACCCTCGCGAGGCTGTTCTTCCTTGTATTGTTCATCACCATTAGCCCAAGAGGCAATCCACCACACCACAAACTAGAGTAGGGTATTACACCACAATGGTGGCCCGAACTAGTATAAACCCTGTGTCTCTTGTGTTGTTCTTTTCATAGCTTAGATCCTAGCGGGGCGGCGAGGTGCAGGTAGGTAGGGGGCGAAATCTCCGCGCGCACCCCAGTGTTCGAACCTAGAGGGTCTGCCGGAACCCGAAATCCGATAGACAAAGCCCTCCGTCCCCGTCCACTTAGTAGGCCCACAAGTCAGCCTCCCACTATGGTGGGTCCCAGCTAGCAGGGGGAGTATTCATTTTTTTGTGCGTAATAAGGAGGCACTTCCTTGTATGCGAAGATATAGCTGGTGGGTCCGACCTGTCAGTGAAGGGAACGTTTTTTTCGCGAAATACAGAGGCCCTTCGGTGGGTCCCAGCTGTCAGGTGGAGGAATCATTATTTTGCGCATAATAAGGAGGCATTTCCTTGCGTGCAGCCGCGGACCCAGCTGTCAGCCTGTCCACGTACAGTCCACTTCCGATGGATGTCGTTCATTGACCACGCCGCGCCGAGAGAACCAGGGAGGGAACGACAAGGAGCCAAGGAAGACTCGACAGTTGTTTCCCACGCGGAGGTGAGTATGAGGGTTTACTGGTTCGTCTGCCGTTGCCAGAGAATAACAACAGGTGTGGGTGAGTAGAGGGATGGTTAGGCCAGCAATGGGAGTACGGTGGGGCGGTGAGGCCCGCGCGGCAGCACAGCCGGCCGCGGGAGGAGGGAGCAGGCAGTCTCACCGGCGCTTGTTTGAGAGGCTGGTGCAGGAAGAGCAGAGATTTAAGAAGCACGACGGCCGTTGGATGGACATCCAACAGTCACTTCTCTCGTGTTTTCACTAAGGTGACACGGTGTTGCGTGTGCGTCAACCTTTCTTTAGGAAAGCATACGCGTCAACCTGCAGTAGGTGCACAAGTCAGCCTCAAATCTGTGGAAAACAGCATACAACCCATCTGCCATTATTTCTAATAATTTACAGCCCATTTGCTAATTCTTAAGAAATGTTTTTGGAGCCCATCTTCTTTTTGTTAGCATTACACCCCATATTGTGGCCACGGTTAAAAATTATACGAAATTTTGCATATTTTGGTGCGGTCAACTGTTTTTAATCCCAAAATATTGAGTCACATTCAAACTATTTTGAAAAATAATTTATATAAATATAAAATCCAAATAATTGTCCATGCATTAAAATCAATGGAATTTAAAATCTTGTAATGAAAAAAAATTGAAACTAATTCCCGGTTTGATGTGTTTTAAAAATGTACAACCCATTTCTCATTACTGATAGCCCATTTTCTTGGCAAACCGAATGAAACTCTCTCCTCGTCTTGAAAGATTTGCAGCCGAGCAGGGCTGATAAAGCAAGTAGGCCTCGTTAGGGTATTTCTTTTAAAAAATAGAACCGGGCTAGCCATTTTTTAGCAAGAAAAAAACACAACTGGGCTCATGATGTGGTAAACATAAATAAAACCATGGTTGGACGGGCCACAGCCCCCGCACAGCCCCTTTCTTACCCTGATGCATCGCTAAAACTAGTATAAATAACAACTTCTTGTTCCTCAAAAAAAGTAAATAACAACAGTAGCGACCTCTGGGTCCCACAGTGTCGACCGCTCGTTAATGTAATTCTCTTGTTTACTTACTATGTTGACAATGGCGTCAGCCCTAGATGTCCAACCATTAGGAGGAACAATTTTTTGGGCTTGTAATAACGAGGCACTTGCTTGCGTATTGCCATGACGCTGGTGGGTCCCTACTATCATCCTCTCCACGTACAGTCATCTCCTTGTTCCTCTCGGTTGTTGACGATTTTGAAAATGCAAGAGGGCGGCACACCGCGCACGGCGAGCGAATCAAGGCGGAGGACGATGGTGAGACCTCGGACAAAACTAACAAGAGCCATGGTAGATGCGCCGGTCGGCAGCGGAGGGGAGAATCTGAGGTTGATAGTTGGTCTTGAGTGCGTGTTAGGGCTGACATCGCCGGAGAATAACGGGGCGTGTGGGGAATAGAGGAGGGACTGGCCAACATTGGTGGAGTGCAGTAGAGGCGGCGTAAGGCTAGCTAGCCATGGGAGGCAGGAGTAGGCAGAGCCGATGGGGTGGTTTGGTTTGGGCGGCTGGAGGAACAAGACAAGACATAGAAGATACACGACAGATGTTGGATGTCAATCCAACGGCTGGTAGGCAGAATTGTTTGTTGGCTAGCTAGTAAGTCGACACCACCTTGGATAGGCTATTTCATCATGGGTCCCAAATGTTACAATCCAAATCTTTGACGGTCATGCAGCCTTTCCTATGAAAATTTACAACCCATTTGGTGTGCTAGTTCAAAATAAGTTTGTGGGTGCTGGTGGGGGCTAATCACTTGGCTTTTGTAATGCACATGGAGCTCAAGCAGCCGGCGAGAGTGATGTTATTTCCCTTGGTCGGGATTTGTTACAATATTTCACTCTAAATTTAATGAATGGCAAGCCATTTGCCTTGTTTCAAACAAAATATGACAGTCACAGCCGAGTTGAAAAGGGCAAGAACATCTAACTCTAGCTTACAAACTGTACAAAAGCACGAGGGTTAATTGTTCATCAGTTTTAGACAAAACCCAGGTTCAAAAGGGCAACAACATCTAACTCCAGCACTATTTTCGACAGTCATAGTCAAATGGATCGGTTAGGTCCATAGAATGAACATCCTGGGTCATAAAATTTACTGGATTATGACCACAATATGTTGTAAATAGAAGCCCGGCACGTTCAGAAGCTCTTTTGTCCACCTGAAGCTCCTTTTTTTTGCTCTTTGGCATACCCATCCATCAAAACCATGCGGCTGATAAACTTAACCTGATGGACAATAGTAAGCTCGCATTCAGCAGGAAGAATGTGACAAATCTAGTGTTTGCATGGTTGACTACATATCGTTCTAAGCTGCTATTGTCTTCAATCGAATGTCATGAGAAGTGAGAAAATCCCGGTGCTTACGAATCCACCTATTGGTTATAACTTTCTTACCCCATCCTGTTGCCTAAATAGACATGAAGGTTGAAAACAGTTAAGGTCTAAAAAAAGAGTGTAAAAAGAGCAACAGCTGAACGGTTAATTCTAGTACACTATATGCGGGCTTCCAATGTGCGTAAACTTGTCACCTTTATATACAACTTCTCCATACATGGAAAGTATTGCAGCAAGCCAATAATCTTGTTCAGATCAAAACTATTCATTTGGATATATAAGATCTTGACAGAATCCAGCACCATTGATAGCTATCCATGGAGAAACTCTTCATTGAGCATAGAACATAATATTAATACAAAATGTGTACTCCAAGATGATATATAACTTATGCGCAGAAATTTAAAATGCAACCTATGGTTACAAGTGTAGTTGATAATATAAAGTACCTGAAGAACTGTGGAGCCAAACACCATCTTGAAATGAGCACAAAGATCATGTATTACACCCAAGGTCTCCGGTTTAGGGCGCAGAGAGGAAGGTTATTTTATGACGGTGAATAACTAGAATCAAGGATCAACCTTTGAAGTGAAGGGGCATCTTGGATCATGAGCTGGCTTCCGTCAAAAGAAATTCCAATTCTTACAAGGTTAGGCGACTTTATTTGGAGACAACCGATTCTAACTATGAAAACAAGCACCAAGAACTCCAGGGCAGGTGTCGGCGTCCTGGGAAAAGGGGTCCCCAGACTTGCCTGCCTGCGGCCCACGGCGTGGCTCCACCAGCGGCCCCGAATGGCCCATCTTCACCAGCAAACACTCAAGACCCTCGCGAGGGGCCAAGCCTCGCGAGGCGGACGACGCAAGACCTCCTTGGGGGCGGCCTCACCAGGCTTGCTCGCGAGGGGCGCAGAGATCAAGGCAAGGGGCACCTTGCGAGGTTCCTGTGACGTAAGCCATGACGACCGACGCCAAAGTGAGGCGCCAGCAGCGCCTAACGCAAGACAAAGGTCTCGTTCCTCTTTGGTGCTAAAGAGGCAAGCCTTGTGCAAGGAGTCCCGAGGCATCAGGCAAATGTTTCCATATCGATGCACCAAGAACAAGACCAGCAGGACGGCAGGACGGAGGTCATTGTGGAGCCCAAGACGGCGTCACCGTCGGAGCCTTTGGCAGGCGAAGACCACCTTTAGTCAGGATAACTTGTACTAGTTGTCTTCCTTCAAATTTGGCCGTTGTGGGATCCCTTCCCGCTCAATATTTGGAAAGAGGACCAGGGCCTCTATAAATAGGGCTAGCCACCATAGTAGGGAAAAGACTAATCAAGGACGGATCATTCGGATCACCCCCCACACACAAGCTCACCAAACACAAAGAGCAACTCTCCTCAGGAGGCTGTTCTTCCCTTGTAACTGTTCATCCCCAGCCCGAGAGGCAATCCACCACACCACACTGGAGTAGGGTATTACACCACATCGATGGCCCGAACCAGTATAAACCTTGTGTCTCTTGTTCTGTGGGCTTGACGCACTGATACTTGAGATCGTGGTGAGGGTGAGAGCTATAGGGAGGAGACATATTCGTGCGCACCCCAGTGTTCGAACCTCAAGGGTTTTGCCAGAACCCGAGATCCGACATTTACACACTGGTGGATAAGTGTGCTCGGATGGAGGAAGGAAGGAAGTTGCCTGGAGAGGAGGATTGCATAAATGTTGATTCAGAGGATGAAGATGAATCAACCAGTCAAAGCAAGGGCAAGAAGAGTAGTAAGAAGCCAAAAGATAAGGCAGTGATGACTGTAGAAGGTTCGGGCACACCTAGTACCGGCAAGAAGGCCAAGGCTGAGGCCCCCGGCAAGGAAGTTGCCGCTTGCACATCCTTCTGGGAAGCTGCTGCCACCGAGGAAGCTGGGAAAGGCGATGGGCCGTACTGCAAGATCCACCGGACCAAGGGCCACGACCTTCAGGAGTGTTATCAGGTTGAGCAGCTCGTCAAGAAAAAAAGGGCAGAGTATGATAAGCATGATAAGGAAAAAGGTCAGAATGCTGCTGGCAGTAAGGGCCGAGGCAGTGAAGAAAATCGCCCTGACAAACCCTTTCGAAACAAAGAAAACCCCCCAGGGGCCAAGAGAAGGAAATCTATGATGATGTGAGTGATGAAGGGAATGAAGAGGAAACCAGTGAGAAGGAAATTCGGAAGGCCACTGACGCCCTATGCATTGATGGAGGTGTATCTTTGCACACCTCTCATCGCCAACTCAAGCGATGGGCACGAGAGGTCAATGTTGTGGAACCAGCGCCAGAGGCCCGGAAGCCGCTCAAGTGGTCCCGCATGCTCATCATCTTTGATGGGGAGGACCATCCTGGCCGCACCACTACAGTAGGGTGTGTGCCATTGTTGGTCTCCGCAACAATTCGCAACCACAAGGTCACAAAGATGTTAGTGGATGGCGGTGCCGGGTTGAATCTGATTTCCCCGGCAGTCATCAAGAAGCTTCAGATAGGAGAAGAAGAGCTAGAGGTTACCGACACGTTCCAAGGAGTCAATCCCGGCAGGAGCCATCCCAAGGGGAAGATTACGTTGCCGGTGACGTTTGGGGGAGAACTGAACTATCGAACTGAGAAGATTGTGTTTGATGTGGTTGATCTCCCCCTGCCGTACAATGGGATTCTGGGATGCCCGGCCCTGGCTAAGTTCATGGCAGCATCCCACTATGCTTATAACACTTTGAAGATGCCTAGGCCACTAGGAGTCATCACTATCCCATCAGATCAGAAGGATGCAATTATCTGCATGGACAAGATGTACCAGGATGCAGTCGCAGCAGAGGCTGCGGCAGCAGCAGCTCCCGTCAAGGAAAGCAAAAGAAAGAAGAGGGATTGTAGGACCTCCGGCAAGGATTCCGGGAAGCGTGCCCCCTCCGAGTGCACGACACCCGTTGACGACGTGCCGGAGTGTTCCAACAGCAAGAGATCCAAGGTTACTGCACCCCATGTGAAGAAGGTCCCGGCAGGGCTGGCTGGCATTGATGGTTCTTTCACTATCAGCGCTACCCTTGATGACAAATAGGAAAGCGCGCTCGTTGCCTTCTGCGGGCGAATATCATGTGTTTTCCTGGCAACCATCTGATATCCTGTGTGTTCCTGTGGGGTAATCGAGCACCACCTTGTTGCTCTGCCCACATGCCCAATTCACAAGCGTGAAAGTCCGGAGCGAGCCTTGGAGCGGCAAGAGTTCATTGCCGAGGAAATCAAGAAACTAGAGGCAGCCGGTTTGGTCGAGGAGTAATCTTGCATCCCACGTGGTTAGCAAATCCGGTGGTGGTCCGAAGAAGGCGAATGGGAAATGGAGGCTTTGCATTGATTTCAGAGATCTCAACAAGGCTTGCCCGAAGGACCCGTTCCTTGCCGCAAGATCGACAGATCGTAGATTCCACTTCAGGTTGTGATTTTCTCTCCTTTCTGGATGCATACTCTAGGTATATATCACCAGATCTCCATGTCCAAAGAAGATGAGGAGAGGACATCGTTCATCACTTCATGCGGTACGTACTGCTTTGTCCGCATGCCTTTTGGATTAAAGAGTGCCGGGTCCACTTTTGCAAGAGAAGTCCAGATTGGTTTTGAGGCATAGTTGCGCGGAAATATAGAAGTCCATCGTGGTCAAAACCAAGGATAAGACCACCCTTATCCAGGATTTGGAGTAGACATTTGCTAATCTGCGCAAGATCAACTTGAAGCTTAATCTGGAGAAGTATCTATTCGGTGTTCCCTCCGGCAAGCTACTTGGATTCTTCGTGTCCCATCGGGGGATCAAAGCCAACCCCGACAAGATCAAGGCCATTGAGCAGATCCAAGCACCAAGGACAGCTAAGGATGTAAGGCACTTTACGGGATGCATTGCCGTGCTAAGCAGATTCATTTCCAAGTCTGCCAAGCGTGCCCTGCCGTTCTTCAAAATTTTGAAGAAAGCAGGGCCTATGAAGTGGACCCCGGAAGCAGATGCAACTCTGCAGGAATTGAAGGCCCACCTATCGTCTGTGCCTACCTTGGTTGCACACAAACCCAAAGAGCCGTTATTGCTTTACTTGGCGGCAACAAACCAAGTGGTCAGTGCGGCCTTGGGAGCACTGCGAGAGGTGGATGAGGCAGAAAGTGGCCAGATCACGGCAGAGTCGGAAAAGGATCATAATAGTAATGAGCACGGCAACGAGAGCAACCCCAAGGATGTGACAAGGAAGAAAGTGGTGCAGCCCCAGTACACTTCGTCAGCTCCTTGTTACAAGGGGCCAGATCGAGGTACTCTGGCGTGCAAAAATTGATCTTTGGCCTCATCATGGCCTCAAGGAAACTGCGCCACTACTTCCAAGCCCATGAGATCACAATTGTCACTCGTTTTCCGTTGCAAAGGATACTCCAAAACCCTGAGGCCACCGACAGAATAGTGGAGTGGGCTTTGGAGTTATCCAGCTTTGGTTTGAAGTTTGAGAGAACATCAACTATTCAGAGCAGGGCACTGGCAGAGTTTATTGCAGAATGGGCGCCAACCCCTGACGAGGAAGTGACAGAAACAGCTCTCCCCGGCAAGGAATTACCCCAAGAATGGATTATGTATTTTGATGGTGCTCTTTCCCTACAAGGTGCGGGGGTTGGCGTGCTTCTCGTTGCCCCCTTAGGGGATCATTTGAAGTACGTCGTCCAAATGCACTTTGCCCGGGAAGAAGCCACCAACAATATAGCTGAGTATGAAGGGCTCCTTGCCGGGCTCAGGATTGCAGCAGAATTGGGAATTAAGAAGTTGGTCATTTGAGGAGATTCACAGCTTGTGGTGAGACAAGTCAACAAGGATTATCAAAGCCCATTGATGGAAGCATACATCGAGGAAGTGAGGAGATTGGAGGAGCACTTTGGTGGTTGCAAACAGAGCACGTACCCCGTGCGGAAAACAGCATAGCTGATCACCTGTCAAAGTGTGATGCGCAAAAGCTTCCTGTGGAAACAGGAACTTTTGATCTCCATCTCTCTCAGCCCTCCGTATCACCAGCCACAATGGCCCGGAAAAGGAGAAAGTTGGACTACGGTAAGCCTCTCCCGGTCGAGCCGTCCGCTCCCGGCAGAGACCCTGCCGGAAACAACTCCTCACAGCCTGCCGGACCACCCCCTCCAGGCGTTCCTATGGACCCCACGAACGAGGCTAGTGCTCCCGCAATAGAGGAGGTGCCACTAGTCATCGTTGCCGAGCCCCAGGCTCCTACTTGGGCAAGGCACATTGTCCACTTCCTCCAAACCGGAGAACTTCCCGGCGACCAACATGAAGCTGAGAAAGTAGCCCGAAGGGCCAGTATGTATCAGTTTGTCGATGACACTCTGTACAAAAGGAGGCCCAACAGTGTGAAATTGAAGTGTGTCTGCCGGGAGGATGGAAAGGAACCGCTGGCTGAGATTCACAAAGGGATGTGCGGCTCACACATTGGATCAAAGGCATTATTTGGGAAAGCATTCCAGCAAGGATTCTATTGGCCCATAGCCCTCCAAGATGAAGTCGAGCTCGTCACGACATGTGAAGCCTGCCAGTTCCATTCCAAGATAACACACTTGCCTATGCAAGCCCTTTAGACAATCCCTCTATCATGGCCATTTTCGCCCTGGGGGCTCGATATCCTCGGCCCCTTCCCCCGAGAAATTAGGGGCATTGAATTCTTGTTCGTTGCCATCGACAAGTTTACAAAGTGGCCGGAAGTGACTGCCGTGAGGAAGGTGACTGCTCAGTCAGCTATCAAGTTCTTGAAAGAATTGGTGTGTCGTTTCAGAGTTCTGGCAAGGATCATCACTGACAACGGCACCCAGTTCACGAGCAACGCCTTCATGCAATACGTTCATGCCCTCATATGCAAGATCTCATTCACTTCTGTGGCACACCCCCGGAGCAATGGACAAGCTGAGAGGGCGAACGCTGAAATGCTTCATGGACTCAAGACAAGAACTTTCGATACGCTGCAGAAGCACGACAGGCGGTGGATCGAGGAGCTGCCGGAAGTTCTCTCATCCCTCAGAACGACACCTAACCGAGCTACCGGGTAGACTCCGTTCTCACTGGTCTATGGGGAAGAAGTAGTTATCCCCAAAGAACTCATTTACGGGTCCCCTCGAGTGCTTGCCTATGATGAAGTGGCGCAAGATCAGCACCAGCGTGACAAAGTTGTGCTACTCGAGGAAAACCGTCTCTGGGCTGCTACGCGTGCTGCATGCTACCAGCAAGCCCTGCGTTGCTATCATAGCTGTAGGGTTCATGCCCGGTGTTTTGAGGAAGGTGAACTTGTCCTTAGGCGTGTTCAGTCTGCCAAGGGTACAAACAAGTTGTCACCGAAGTGGGAAGGCCCTTACCGGGTGGTACGAGTCACCAGACCCGGCGCAGTCCATCTGGAGACCGAAGATGGCACTCAGTTGCAAAACTCATGGAATATTGAGCATCTCCATAAGTACTACCCATAAGGCGCGAGGCTACCGGGCACTGCCGGTAGCCACCCTTTTGTACAGGCCTTGCCTCAGCTGCATGTAACCCCTTGTACAAAGCCGGGGCGATGACCCCGTGCAAGAGAAAATAAAGAAGCGCTGTAGGGGGCCCCAACTAAGATTTCATGCATGCATGAGCACACCAAGATCACTTCATAAGCATTTCATGAGCATTTGCATGTAAATATAGATAGGATTGCATCCTGCATTCATTCTCATCTACATGAAGTTGCAGGTTCCTGCCGTGAACTTGGCTTCGACAAAGGACGAGAAGATTGCATGGCACAGCGATCCCCGACAAAGCCAAACAGATATGTTTGACCTCTTGTCCATTAGTGTTCTGTAAGGCTATAACTTTGCATAAGAAAACATCACCTCTCTTTTAACTAGGTGCTCCCATCCATGACTCGAATGTTGCTTCAGTCAGGATGGTCGTAGTAGCCTTTGGTAAAAAGGAGATGGCGGGGGAATGGCCCTTCTGTCTGTTCCCCGGCAGACGTAGTTCTCCGGTAGACAAAGAGGGTGCTAGCAGGATATCCTTCCGGGGAAAACTTGTTTATTTTTATTAAAGAGGCACTCCGCCTCTGCATGGACATACACATGCACGGGTTCCCGACAAGGCTCATCTTTTTCATTCATATGCTAACACATGTACAAGCATTACAGAACACAAAGATGGACTCGAGGGATTACATTATTTGAATTAAAATTTGGCAATTGCCTATAGGTTTAAGATTGAAAAAAGATAAGTGCTCCGTAGTCCCCTCTTTTCGTTTCCCTCCTTCAGGCTCTACGGCGGAAGGAGAAGAAGACGAGAAAAGGAGCACCCAAGCAGGAGCCCACCCCGGTCCCGTCGGGCCCGGCCCGGCAAGACCGGGGGTGGGGCCTTCTGGGCACCACCACGGGAACCCGCCAGAGTCCCCGGCGTGGGCGCCGGTGGAGTAATCCACCAAAGCTCAGCCGGAAGACTGCTGGAGGTGAGGAGAAGGCACCAAGGGAACATCCCTCCCAGGCTACCACCCGAAGAGGATGGTGATGACGGTGCCGGGGAGGGAGGGGAGGAGCGGAAAGACGAGGTGGCAGGTCGACGGTCGGAGGCGAAGGCATCCACGCCATCATACTCCGACCTGACCCCCTGCCACCCGCCTTCTCCGTATTCCCTCGATTTATCCTCACCACCATTGCTCCTAGGAAGCGCCAACACCCCGGTCCGACGACAAGCAGCCGGAACAGTCGGAGGGCTTGAGGCGCGCCACTCCCCTCCTTGTTGGTGGGCAGGAAGGCGCGCCTCTCATCGACAATAGCCCCAAGACCTCCGGGAGGGGCAATTCTGGGATTACCAATGGTCTCCAGCCCCGCCTCCCGGCCGAGCCTTGAAGAGACCAAGGGATTCGCCACGCAAAAGACCAGGCTCACTCTCCGAGCGCCAGCACCAGCATGGGGCAACAATAGCCCCAAACAAGAGCCTTGGGCTGGCCCCAGGCTCTTCTCTTCGGCATCACCGATGGAAGCATAGAACAAGGGAAGAAGAAAGAGGAATGCATAGATGGATGACTCCGCCCTCCTCTGCCCCTCCTTTTATAGGCTAGACGAGGAGGGGAGCTGCTCCATCAACGGGCGTCCACCGTCCTCCTCCACCAATTCAAGACGACTGGGCCCTCACCTTGATGCTCTCCCGCCACGCAGCGCCTCATACCTACCCAGCGCGATGCATGCAGCATACGTGGCTAAGGATAAGGGCTACTGTGGGAAGAGTAAATTGGCGGTTTCTACCCCATGCGTTAAAAGTCATTCACGGGCCATCCTTTGCTTGCCCCACCACTATTTGCTTTACACTGGCTGGGGAAACCGAAACCGCCGAAATCAAGACTAATGAAGCACCAATGGAAACTTTAAGGGCCAACCCCTTCACGATCTGCAAGATGTGCACTTATTAGGCCCTACCCGGCGGCAACAGGCTGGGCGTTCGGGGGCAGGCGAGAGCTTCGTCGGTGCAACAAACCCTGGGTCTGTTGCCCAACTGTTCACAGGCACAAGATCAAGACTGAAGCACTAGCTTAAGTCAGAGATTGAAGAACCAAGAGATTTGAAGAACCAACATGCAGCCTAGAGGACCAAGATCGAGCCAGAAGAGCAAGATATCAGCAAGAGAAGTGACTCCCTTGCCGGGCAGGCGAGCCCGGCAAGGGCGAGGCCACCACCGTAAACAAGCAATCAAGGCTCCCAAAGAAGCCCGTCGGGGCTCATGAGCAGAACCACCCCACCAACCACTCAAACACGACTCACGTCGTCAATCGATCTTGGTGTCAAGCCGCAAGGTGATTAAGTGGCAGCCATTTCCTACAGAAGAAATCCGCAGATGACACGCGTCCTGTGACGTGTCAAGAGAACAGATGCCGAGCTGCCAACACTACAAAAAAAGACACATTCGTGACATTTTGGGCCGAACGAATTTTTTTGTCATACTTATGACACTTCTATGACGATAATTGTGACAAAACCCGGTATCATCATAGATGTGGTGGGGTCCTACTTCTATGACAAAAAATCATGACAGAAAATGGGCTTTTCGTCCTGGGCGGGCCTGAGGCCTTGTTGCATGACATTCTTTGGGCCGTCCCATGATAGAAAAAACCATGGTAGAAGCGTAGGGCGAGGAAAATATCGGGTGTTCCCGGTTAGGGTGGGCGGTCGGGCCGAAGCGATGCGTTGCTTTTCATACACGCACGCTGCGTGGAGTGCGAGGCGTTGGGCTCTAATCGAACCCGGCGAGTTGTTGGGCTCTAATCGAACCCGGCGATTGCCTGCAGAAAGCTACGCGTTCATCGAACCCGAGCAATCAATCGATGGCTGTTAAGCCCAACCCAATCGAGCGATTCCTTCGCCTGCTGCTAATCGAATCCGATCGATCTGCATATGGATGAGCGATTGAGCGTTCTTTGGGGGGTTTGGATGAACAGGTTTTCGGTGGGGTGGATGAACAGGACCACGTGGTGTTGCCTCTGGATGAACAGGACCCCGATCGATCGAGCCGGTTGGGGCTGGATGAACAGGACCCCGTGGAGGGCTGGATGAACAGGACCACCCCGTGGAGGGTAGGATGAATAGTAGACGGTGGAGGGCTAGTTGAACAGTAGCCCGTGGAGGGGTGGTTGAACAGTAGCTGGCGCGGAGTAGCGCACGGTGGAGGCTGGATGAACAGGAGCCCGTGGATGAAAAGTCGCAGGTGGAGGCTGGAGGAGGTCGACGGTGGATGAACAGTAGCCCGTGGAGGCTGGAGGGGGTCGACGGTGCAGATGAACAGTATCTCGTGGAGTCCCGTTTTGCGGTACGCCACACCCCTCCCGATGAACAGGACCCCTGTTTCGACCATAGCGCTCCAAAACAAGTCCGTTTCGTCCGTTTTGCGGTACGCCACACCCCTACCGATCAACAGGACCCTCGTTTCGACCGTACGAGGTCCGTTTCCTCCGTTTTGCGGTATGCCAGACCCCTCCCAATGAACAGGATTCCGTTTCGAACATGGCCGGTCGAACTCAAGGCCGTTTCCTCCGTTCTGCAGTACGCCATGCCTCATTTCCATCGGCTGTTCCATCCAAGCCCTCCCAATGAACACGACGACGCATTCTGTTCCGACCCAGCCGGTTAGCTCCCCATGAACACGAGACGATGCTGTTTCTCTGTTCCGACCTAGCCATGTACACGAGCCCTGGCCGTACATACAGCGCTGGTAGTAGCATTCGAGACCCTGCATATATATGCGACGCGTCGTGTATTTACTTTCTTGCACCACGGCATGCCGACGCATATATACATGCTACGTGCGGCGCCTTCCACTCACGACACGCGGCGGCGCCTATACATCGACCAGTATGTACGTACACGTTCACGACCAGAATGACAATGCTACGTACACTTCGATCAGATGGGTCCCGACTGTCAGGCACTTCCTTGCATGCGAAGATGTAGCTGATGGGTCCCAGCAGTCTTGGGGGGAATCGTTTTCTTTTTTTTTGTTGCCCGGACGCACTTCCTTGCGTGTGAAGATGTAGCTGGTGGGTCCCAGCAGTCGGGGGGAAACGTTTTTTTCACAAAATATGGTGGCCCGTCCGGTGGATCCCCGCTGTCAGGTGGAGGAATAATTATTTTGCGCGTAATAAGGAGGCACTTCCTTGCTGTGGCCGTGGACCCAACTGTCAGCCTCTCCACATACAGTACTATTCCGATGGAAGTTGTTCCTTGACCACGTTGACCACGCTGCGCCGAGAGCACCAGGGCGGTGGATGACGGCGAGGCCTAGGAAGGGGACGACGCAGAGCCGGGGAAGACGCGACAGTGGAAGTCCGCACGGAGAGGAGTACGAGGGTTCACTGGTTCGGCTGCGGTGTGAGGCTGTCGTCGCCGTAGGGCTTGGCCAGCAGTGGGAATAGTAGGGGGCGGTGAGGCCTCCTTGGCAAAGACAACCGCCACGCAGGAGGCAGGAGCATGCGGCATGACCGGCTGCTTTGGGCGGTAATGAGCAAGAAGACCGGAAGTAGAAGAAACACTACGGCCGTTGGATGGACATCGTACGGTCACTGGAGCTAGAATCGTTCATATTGACTAAGTTGACAAAGCACTCCGTCCCCGTCAACTTAGTAGGCCCACAAGTCAGCCACCCACCAAGGTGGGTCCCAACTAGTAGGGGGAGTATTAATTTTTTTGTGCGTAATAAGGAGGCACTTCCGGTGGGTTCGAGCTCACAGCGGGGGGAACTTTTTTTTCACGAAATACGGTGGCCCATCCGGTGGGTCCCAGCAGTCAAGGTGAAATGTTTTTTTCGCCAAATACGTTGGCCCGTCCGGTGGGTCCCTGCTGTCAGGTGGAGGAATAATTATTTACCATGTAATAAGGAGGCACTTCCTTGCGGCTCCCGTGGACTCAGCTGTCAACCTCTCCACGTACAGTACTCTTCCGATGGAAGTCGTTCCTTGACCACGTTGACCATGCCGCGCCGAGAGCACCAGGGTGGTGGATGACGATGAGGCCTAGGAAGGGGACGACGCAGAGCCGGGGAAGACGCGACAGTGGATGCCCACGCGTAGAGGAGTATGAGGGTTCACTGGTTTGCTGTGGTGTGAGGCTGCCGTCGCCGTAGAATAACAGGGGCTGCGGGTGAGTAGAGGGATGGCCTGGCCAGCAGTGGGACTAGTAGGGGGCAGTGAGGCCTCTGCCGCATCGCAGCCGGCCACAGGAGGCAGGAGCATGAGGCACGACCGACGCTGGTTTGGGCGGCTGGAGCAAGAAGACCAGAGGTTGAAGAAGCACTACGGCCGTTGGATGGACATCGTACGGTCACTGGAGCTAGAATCGTGCATATTGACTAAGTTGACAAAGCCCTCCGTCCCCGTCAACTTAGTAGGCCCACAAGTCAGCCTGCCACTATACTGGGTCCCAGCTAGCAGGGGGAGTATTCATTTTTTGTGCGTAATAAGGACGCACTTCCTTGCGTGCGAAGATATAGCCGGTTGGTCCAAGCTGTCAGCGGCAGTAAATTTTTTTCGCGAAATATAGAGGCCCTTTCGGTGGGTCCCAGATGTCAGGTGGAGGACTCTTTATTTTGCGCGTAATAAGGAGGCATTTCCTTGCATGCGTTGTGGACCCAGGTATCGGCCTCTCCACGCATCTGATCCACTTTAGATGCATGTCGGTTGTTGACCACGTTGACCAGGTCGCGCCGAGAGCACCAGGGCGGTGGACGACGGCGAGGCCTAGGAAGGGAACAACATGGAGGCAGGGAAGAATCGGCAGTTGTTTCCCATGCGGAGGGAAATCTGTATGTCTGAGGTTTTCTTGGTTCGTCTGCCCGTCGGAGAATAATAGCAGGTGTGGGTGAGTAGAGGGATGGCTGGCCAGTGATGGGAGCACGGTGGGGGCGGTGAGGCTGCGGCGGCACCTGACCGGCAGTGAGGGAGGAAAGCGAGCGAATCCACTTGGCGCTTGTTTGGCTTATTTGGAAGCGAGGAAGAGTAGAGATTGAAGAAGACGACGGCCGTTGGATGGACATCCAACAGTCACTGCTTGTGCGTCAAACTTTTATTTGGAAAGCCTCAAATCTGTGGAAAACATCATACAGCCCATCTGCCATTATTTCTAATAATTGACAGCACATTTGCTAATTCTTAAGGTTTTTTTGGAGCCCATATTCTTATTGTTAGCATTAGAGCCCATATTGTGGCCACGGTTAAAAAATTATATGAAATTTTGCATATTTCGGTGCAGTCCGAACTGTTTTTAATCCTGAAATTTTGACTCACATTCAAACTGATTTAAAAATAAATGTATATCAATATAAAATCCAACAAATTTTCCACACATAAAAATCAATGCAATTTAAAATCTCGAAATGAAAAAAAGAAATTTGAAACTAATTGCGGTTTGATGTATTTTTAAAATGTACAACGCATTTCTCATTCTTGATAGACCATTTTCTCGGCCAGCCGAATGAAGCTCTCCTCGTCTTGAAAGATTTGCAGCCCAACAGGCCTGACAAAGCGACTTACTTGGCAAATCACAAAAAAACTGGGCTGTGGCCGTGGACCCAGCTGTCAGCCTCTCCATGTACAGTACTCTTCCGATGGAAGTCGGTCGTTGACCACATTGACCACGCCGCGCCGAGAGCACCAAGGCGGTGGACGACGGCGAGGCCTAGGAAGGTGACGACGCTGAGCTGGGAAGACGCGACAGTGGATGCCCACGCGGGTGGAGTCTGAGGTTCATCGGTCGGCTGCGGTGTGAGGCTGCCGTCACCTTGAGAATAACAGGGGTGTGGAGTCGAGAGGGGATGCCTGCCAGCGGTGGGAGTAGTAGGCGGCGGTGAGGCCTCCGTGGCATCACGGCCGGCCACGGAAGGTAAGAGCACGTGGCACGACCGGCGTTGGTTTGGGAGGCTGGAGCAAGAAGACCAGAGGTTGAAGAAGCACTACTGCCGTTGGATGAACATCGTACGATAATTGGAGATAGAATCGTTCATATTGACTAAGTTGACAAAGCCCTCCATCCCCATCAACTTGGTAGGCCCACAAGTCAGCCTCCCACGATGCTGGGTTCCAGCTGGCAGGGGGAGTATTCATTTTTTTTGTGCATAATAAGGAGGCACTTCCTTGCGTGCGAAGATAGCTGGTGGGTCCGACCTGTCAGCGGGGGCACGTTTTTTTCGTGAAATACAGAGGCACTTCCGGTGGGTCCCAGATGTCAGGTGGAGGAATCAAAGACTTGAGAAGGCGTACAGAACAAGCTAGTGTACCAAAGAAGAGACGTTGCTTGAGTTTTAGAAAAAGAGAGACGTGCTCTCGTAGTGGTTCTAATCCAAACCTAGACTATGACTATATATGGTGCTATGCTACTCTGCAAGTAATGAAGCTGACATATCCAACGTTCGCTTCTCCTCTTCTCAACTTACTATGCCTAGCATCAAAAGCTCTGGCCACAACAACCATGTCCGCTGGCTGCTCGTCCACCTGCTCTTCAGCAGGGAACAACCAAATACGCACCAAGTCGCCACCCGTACCATCGCCTGTGGGTCTCATCACACCCCTGCCGGCACGCGCACCGCAGCCGGTTGCTCATCGCAACCCGCTGCCATTGGTGTGGTGCCACTGCTGCAAATCACGCAGAGTCATCCATCGGGTCTCAACCACAATCCTCAACCCTGGCCGAGTCTTCTACAAATGCCCGAATCATGGGGTAATAATATCTTTAAGTGTTATTCTGCTGCTTTTAGTTGCTGAATTTTTTAATAGTTTGGTTGATGATCTTCCAATTTGATTCGTGCAGAAAAGGGAAGATTCGTGTGATTTGTATTTCTGGGAAGTTGCTGATGTGGGGGAGTGCAACTACGCTGATTATTTGGTTTGCCGAGGAATCCCAATACCAGTAGGTTGGGGTGTTGGACAAGTAACTGGAGGAACGACAAAAGAGGAAGATGCAGAGCAGAAGGTTAAAGATGCAGTTCCTCTGATCATGGCCAAGCAACACTGCTGAACAACCTTGAAAGCAATGAGGAGATGAAAGAGCTTGTGAAGATAATGGGCAAAATCGATGTGCTCTGTAGGATGATTGTCTCTTTATTTGTAGTGTATGTAGCACTCATGATGTATTCAGTGGCTATGACATGAGCACTTTGCTAAAACTTGTAATGAATGAAACCTGTGTAGGAGGCTGGGCATAGTGTTGTGAACATCTAATGATTTCTATTAACGGAAATCAGGGGGCATCCCATTTTGCTCATAAATAAATAAATAGCAGAGGCCCTTTTGGTAATAAATAAATAAATTAGCAGAGGACCTGTCGGGTCACTTTGTTCTCATTTGAAGGCGCCGAGCAAATTGCAGTCCAACGACAAACTATGTCATCAAATTCAAGTTTCACCGCCAAATATGAGTACAACTAAACAACAATGTCATCATGTTTTAGTCGTCATACAATCACCAAACACAAATCAACATACATAACAAGTGATGTTCTCACAGAAAATACTAAACAACATGTTCATCGTGTTTCAGTTGTCATAGCAAACACAAGTTCACATAGTAGATAAAAAACGTCTTCCGGCTGTGCACATAATGACAAAAAGCAATGTAATCATCATCCGCAGCAGTTAGCCAACATCTTCGCCATGTGTATCAGTCTGAATCGTAATTCCCCATGGTTTCATCTTCTTCTTCGTCCTCAACGTCCTCGGACGTTGGCTTCTTCTTGATCAACTCTTGTATCTCCACAGCACGACAGGCAATCTTTTCGCCGGCATCATTGACGTGATGGTTCTCAAAGATATTAGGAACATCTGTGTTATCTTGTACATTAGGAGTAGTGTAAGCATCATCTTGTTGTGCAACTTCATTAAATGAGTTCCTCTGCTCAAACCTTTGCAGTACTCTCCAGTCATCGCTACGTGCAAATGTGTCTTCCAAGAAAAATATATGTGTTGCTTGATTTGCCAATATAAAAGTTTCATGGTCCGTAATACGCCTTTAACATTGATGGATTTGAAATTATCTTCAGCTCTGTGTTTTGCGATCCTCGAAAACAGGTTATAGCAATGACAAAGACAATGTAACCACACACCGATGATCCTCGAAATCGAGATATACCGCAACTGAACAATGTTTGTTATGTTGTCATACATTTCAGTTGTCTCTTTATCATAATGATCCGCGCTCATGATGGCACTGTTTTGTGTCTTCCCCGCCTTCGTCTCGTGCAAGGGTGTTGTAGCACACATCTCCAATAACGCAAGATTCATAATGTCTTACCCGAGTATCAGGACCCATTGCTAGTGAGTAAAGGGCATCATCAACTGCCTACCCATCCTCCCGCATCTTCTTAACCTATGGTTAGAAAATAGACAAGCTGATCATCTTATGTACTCAATATATTAAAAAACTGAATTCAAAAGCTTACATGGCTCTTGAACCATTCGCAAATCCTGCCATAACCAGTTTGTCAATGTTTCTTGGATTTTGCGGCAGTAACTCCTTTTTGTAGATGCTGCACAACATAGTGATCGTGTCAAACATCTAAACATATAAGAATGTGCTGCAAGTTTAGTAGATTACGATGTATAAGCTGCACTACTTAGCACTTACTTGATATAAGGTAGTATCTCAGGACAGTTATTCAACACATACCAAACATTTTGTCCAAATCTTTAGGTTTGTCCTCTTGTCGACTCTTCCCTGTAACTTGAATAGAATAATCAAAAATATTGAGCCCGAGATTGTCTTCATCCACGTCTTTGCTAAGCTGATCAGCTGTTCAATGTATTTTGAGCAGAATGTCAATGCTTCTGTAGCAATGTAGGCCTCTGCAATGGAACCCTCGGGTCTAGCTCTGTTCCTAACATAGCCCTTGAAAGTGCCTAGCCGCCTTTCAATAGGGTACATCCGACCATCTTGTCTTCGGACCTCTAAGTAGTGCCTAATCAGGTAGATGAACAACCAAATGCACCATTGCATCAAAGAAGGCTGGATGATATATCTTCTCAAGGTCGCATAGGATAGTTGGTATCTTGTCTCTAAGACGCTCCAAAGCATCTATGCTGATATTTCTACCGCAGAGTTCCCTGAAGAATTGTCCCAACTCAAGCAAGCCTCAGTATAAGTCGTATGCCCAATCCTCTAAGGATAACAGGTAAAACCCTTTGAAGTGACGTGGAAGTCATGAGTTTTCAACCCTTGTACCTTGTTTCCATCTGCACTGACTCTCCTTTCAGGGTTGGAAGCAAATCCATGTGGGAATCTCACACGTGACAGAGCTCATGAATTCTTTTCTTTTTACCTTGTCCAAGACGCATACCAGCTGGTGCCATATCCCGTGGTTTACCTTCATCTTGCAATCGCAAATCGCCTCGATACCGGTGTGTCAAATCAATCCCTAGATTTTAAGGTATCTTTCGTCTTGCCTTCAATATTAAGGAGTGTGCCGATAATGCTGTCACATATATTTTTCTCGATGTGCATCACATCAAGATTGTGCCGCAGATCCAAATCTTTCCAATACTCCAAGTCCCACAAAGTGGACATGCGGGTACACAATAATCTCTGTTCTGCCCTGCCACGCTTCCTTTTCCCGCTACCATTGTCAGGATGGTTTCCTGGTGTAATATGTCTGACCTTCTCTAATTCCACTAGCAACTCATCGGCGGTGAGCCTCTTTGGTGCATCACGGTTTTCATGCTTTGCATTGAACACATGTCTTCGGTATTTTCTAGGATGCGGCTTGTCCTTGGTAAGGAAACGGAGCTGTCCAATGTAACAGATCTTGCTAAGTATTGTGTATGACAATGATTCTGTCACAATGAACACATGCATTGTAACCATGTGTCGCTTCGCCTAACATAGTGCCCAAAGCCGGATAATCATGGATGCACCAAATTATAACAAGATGTGAAAGAAATCAGCTGGTGGGCTGCTTGTAACATCCCAAATTTTGGAATGTTAATATAATTAATTGAATTGTTTGTTTGTTTGCTTGAGTGAATTAAACTTGAGTGAAATTTGAACCTTTTCAAAAACTTTTGAATGAGAGGGAATAAAATGACTTTCCCTTCTCCGGTAAATTCAAATTCATCCTATTAAAATCAATGAGAGAAGATGACATGACTTCTTCAACTATAAAGAATTTGAACGGAGTTTTGCAATTTAATTCTTTCAAATTTTTGCACTTGCTTCTCTATTTTTCTTCCCGAGAAATACCCGAAAATAAATTCTTGCAAGCAAGAAAGAGCGGAGGAAAATGACCCTCCAAAATCAGGGGCATTTTGAAAATATTTGAGCCAAGAAAACCAAAGTTTTTATTTAAAAATTATTTGCAAAAAGAAATAAAGCCTTTTAGGATTTTCTGAAAAACATTTTTTTAAGTTTTTATTTTGGCCGTGGAATAATGCTCATCATCTACATTTTATTTTTCTGATAATTTTAGTATATAAAAACTCTTTATTCGAATTGATTTGATTTCCTTTTTATTGTTTTAGTTTCCTAATTTTAAAAATAGGAATGGAATCGTTTTATTAGGAAAAACCTGCTGGCCCATTAAGCACTTTCCTATTCTAGCCCAACAAGAGATCATCTCCTTCCTCTGTTTCCTCTCACGTTACACAAGCTTTCCATATCCATGGAGACAGGAAACTCCACCTTCCCGATCTCCCTCGTCTTTCCATCCCAGCGCCTCCCGAGACCGCCTATAAAACCCCCTCCCTCTCCTCGTTCCATTTTTCCCATCACCACGCCTCCTGCCCGTAGCCTCCTCGCCACCGTCCTCCTTTTCCTGCCTAGAACGCCACCAGAGCTCTCCTGGAACCTCCCATCGCCTGCAGCACCCTCGCGCCCACCCCTGCTGTGCCTCCCCACCGCGCCTCCTCCCACCTCCTCCGCCACCCCCACCTCGCCGCGACCTCGCCTCGCCGAGCAGCCCTCCACATCGCTGCCTCCTTCCTGCCATCTCTGCCTCACGTACAGGTAACTCCCTTGTTGTTTTTTGTCTATTCCCTGCATACCACCGTTAGATCTTGATCCTAAGGCCCCAAATAGATCACTTAATAGCCAAACCGCTTTTCTTCAAATGTGCGGCCGTCCTCTAGATAGCCTAAAACGCAGCACACCCGACAACCAATCAAATCTCGCCACGTCATTTTTCGTTTTCATATTTATTTCCGTAACAGATTTAGTTCCGTTCTTGTTTAGCTTATAACTTTTGATCTAGAAGTCCAAAGATGCTGATTCTTTTTGCGTTAGATCACAATTTTCTTGTAGTTTCCAAAATATATAATTTGTCTATGTTTGGATTTATAAAAATTGAGTTAGATCAGATTTGAATTAAAGCTTGTTTTGCTTATTCCGGGAGTTTAAAAATAGATTTTTATTTGATTCTTTTTTCTACTGATCACTAGTGATCATATTTACCAGTGGTAAAAATTTCAAAATTGTTTGAGTATTTTAGCTTATTATTTCATGTAAAACAAATTCTGTTTTAGTTCTATTCGAATTATAGCTACTTTTTTTCTATAGTTGTTTTTAAATTATTTTATTTTATATTTCAGAAAGTTTATGTTTGGTTTCTATTAGTTAAACAGTAGGTGTTCAACAAGTTTTTATATTTATTTTTATTTTGTTGTCGTGAAATCAATTCAAGTTCGCTAATAACTTGCAATGGATGTCTCTACAGTTTTAACTCCCAATTGAAAATACTTTCAAAATAGCTTTACGAAAAAAATACTAGATATTTTTGTCTTAACTACATTTATATTTTATACTCGGTTATTTTAGTGTTTTATTTTCCGTTAGACAAAACTATTTTTGTGAATGTTGTAGAAGAAGACTCCCTAGTTTTATTTGAAGTTCCTTCGATTCTTATTCGCTCTCTCTTTTGTTTTGATTGTTAGTGTGAGTGCTTATGTGAATGATATGTTTGTAGATTTCATCGAGAGTGACGAGTAGTCTATCAAGTTATTTCTTGAGAACGATAATTCTTCTTCACAACATCACCGTGCAAGTTCACTTTGTACATGTTTTCATACCTATGTTTTATTGCATTTAGTGGCATCTTTTCAACCCCCCCCCCTCAGTAGTTTTATTGAATCCTTGTAGTTGAGTAGTATGCATGATGTAGGAACCCATCACCCTGTTACCAAGCCCGGACGTTATTTATTTTAATGCTACGCTTATAGTAGACGGGGTTTTGGTATGAGTGCACGAGAGTGGTGTGAGAATGCAGGATCTACGTCAATGACGATTAACTCCATGATGGAATCTGCAAGGACTGCATCTTCAAGGCCTCAAGACTTCAAGACTCGAGACAAGAATTCAATACACACTCATCGGGTGAAGGACGGTTGACGGCACCTGAGAAACCAAAGTGGTTGGTCGGATGCATGGAGAAGCGCCATGACATCTTGCGGAAAGCTTCACCGAGACTCAAAGAGACGGAAGAATACTTCATGCCGGAAGCTTACCTCAGGCAACCGCAAGTCATTATGGGCTCGCTTGGTTGACCTTAGTGGTGACTCTGGCTGGGACGGTGCTAGCAGATGTAGAACTATGGTAGGATGGGATGAGTACCGACAAAGGGTCGAGGAACTCTTCGAAGACCATGTTTCGTCATCTTGTTCTCAAACACCTCAAGTGCGAGAACGTAAAGAGAGGGATCGAATCTTGCGGGTAAAGTGTACAAACCTCTGCAGAGGGTTAAAACCTAATCGATTAGCCGTGTCCCCGTTACGGACAATTTGAGCATCCGGACTTAGATCTATCTCGGAACTCTCAACACCGGACCGATAACTTAATTGTGGGCAACATATGATGATTTTGGGCTATGAGACATCGGTTACGGAACCATGTCATGATAGAAAACTCCATAGTACAGACTTCATTTATTCCTTTGATGTAGGGAAAATAAAACCAGCTTTACGTTAAAACAAAACTCAGACCCAGAGCCACAAAGCCAAATTGCATATAGTATAGTTATATCATCTGCTTTTCTCATGTTGTGATCTTGCCGTACATTCAATGTATCGATTTGCCACACGGCTGCAACGTATCATGTTGCAGATATTTCCTCGACGAGTAAGAGTTATGATACAGGTTACGGGTTCACACTCTCAACCCGCCGATGGCATTGATGGGACTCCACACACGACTATTTGTTTCATTGTGACTATGAGGTATATATCAGTTTTATGTTAATTATACATGTGATTGCACTTTGATATATACATGGATGTACTGTGTGCCAAAGATATTGATCCGTGGATGGCATGTAAACACAGAGGCTTGACCGTCTCGAGGTCGGGTCGCCATGTAAATGGTATCGAGCACATGTCGATCAGAGAACGTGACCCTAGAAATCGGAAAGCCCTAGGACAGAAATTTCTAAAACTTTATTTTCAAAAAAACTCTTACTTCTCATCTTTTCTGATTTTCTCAAATAGACACTCTCACCTCAAATAGTTAGAATATACCCCTTTTCCCTTTTTGACCAGATGAATGATCAACTGAAGCCGCTCCAAGAAAGATATCGGACAACTGATAACCACTTCAGAGTAAAGATAATTTCATCATTTGAAGACTCCGAAGACTTGAAGAATTTGAAGAATCTGAAGAATTATTGACCTTTATAAGACCAAACCCCTGTTACATACTTACGTTAGATCACGACGATTTGTGAGCTGTCATTTGTTTGATGTTTTCTTACAGCTCACAAAATAAAACTTGTTTCTTCAAAAACTATTGTTTGTATTGTGTGTATATCCCTCCCCACCTCTCTCATATCTCATCCCAAAACTTTTGGACCCCATAGATGATGAATGAAGTTGGACTGATATTCTCTAGATCAAGACTCAAATGGGAGGCGAGAGAGCTATGGATTCGTAACATGGAGAATCACTTGGAAGCAATGTGGTTTCAAGGAAGAATGAAGTATCGTGACGCTCTTCATTACTTTGAAGGAAGTGCTGCAATCTGGTGGAAAATGCATCAAGCCATACAAGGATGCAACTGAGCAAAAACTTGGGAGGAATTCAAGAAGACTCTGTTGAGATCCCGTCTTATCCGAAGCACTATGATAACCTCAAGAAGAAACACAAGGATGGATGCCCTCATTGTGAGGAGAATCATCCAGGATGAAGAATGCACCACTAGGAAGGTGACTTGCTTGTTGTGTGAAGGAACTACTCATTACCCAGCTCAAGGCCCAATTTACCCCAAGGTACAAGAAATTACCAAGCAGCAGTAAAGAAGCCTGCAGGAAAAATTTTAGAAGAACTTGTGATGAAGGAAGTTATTGAAGACCCCGATGGTGAAGGCCTAAACAGATTTTTTCGCACAAGCCTGCTATTCATGTGGAGAAGAAGGACATTTTTCAGAGTATTGCATGAAGGAAAGCCAAGAGTATCTCGGAGACTTATCAACAGCAGAAGTGAACTTTGACCCTCAGGAAATAGAAGCTCTGATCATTACGGAGAAATCCAGGAAGAGAAGAAAGGCATCTTCGTAACAACCCAATTTCTGCAGAGAAGGACCTGAGTCATATCACTTGTTACAGGTGTGCAAGGATTTAGGTCATTACGGCTAATAAATGTCCGGATAAGAAGCCAAGAACCCAAAGAGCAGCCACCAACCCCGAGAAGCCCAAAGACTTATCGTAAATTATTTGTTTTCGTTGCAAGGAAGCAGGACATTATGCTAGTAAATGCCCCGCAAGATGAAAGTCGGAGCTGAGTAGTTGGAATTTTGATATTGGTAATAAGTGTAGTAGGAAGCAATTGTTTCCATAAGGGTATGGAGTTGAATTTATGTAATGAAAGTCTCGGATATTGTAATGAATTCATGAAATCAATAAAGTTAATGTGTCATGATTTCATACATGGATTTTTGAGTTGTTACTCTATGAACAAAGATTTTGACCATTTTCGAGGATATGAGAAATATGGTCTATGGATGGATTTGTGAATTTCATTTTAAGGGTGGTAGTACCCTGTGAAGAAGACTAGACTAATGGATAAGAAAATATATATTCCACGGACTGTAGTTCGAAGGAAAAAAAAAGTTGGAGTTTTGCTTTTGATATGATGGTATGAAGAAACAGAGTACTACTGGATTTAAAGGAGGTGTAATATGGAACAAGAGAGTTACTCCAAGGATAAGTTAAAGCTGCACTAATGTTGAAGTGGGCCATAACCCACGGGCCGAGATTTTGAAAAGGAACAGATGTAACCTTGATAAAGGAATAAATTTGGAAGAATCGTTGATCCAATCAGCATACGTTTCGTAGGAGGTTACGCAAAAACCGAGAGTGGTGAAGTAATGATAGATGTTTTGTTTGGCTTGCGAAACCATGGATTTACTCGAACCCAGCCGAGAACAAGAGAAATTCTGCAATGCTTGTGAGTATGCCCAAGTGTTAGAATACGTGATTCACTTGTTTACGTATGTGGTAATGATTCAATGCACGGGATGGATTGGCCCCCATACCGGAGACTTCTATCATGAACTATCATATGTTGATGGAAAATCGAGAGCCTTGAAAACCTTAGAAGAGTGTCGACGCCGATAAGCCATAAAACCATAGAATGGTAGGACGATGGAACCCTTTATAGGCAACCGTTGCCAATCGTAGGTTATGCGCTGAGATCCAACCCCGACCATTTTCCTGCAGGAGAAACCATGAATTGTCGACCACCATGAGATTTCCGATAGTCTCTTAGTATTGACGACAGACATGTCAGATATGAAGATCCGCTCTTGGAAGAACCTCATCGAGGATTGAGAGGACACGAGATTTTGAGAAAAGTCATGCCCGACCGGAAGAGCACCCGGTGAAAGATTTATCCCGAAGAATATGAGAAGAGCAACACCATCAACCCAAAGGATGGAGTACATGAATATTGTCGTAACCGTAACCCCTGCTTTTAAGTGTGGTGGCACACTAGACCATTCCGATCGATGGATTTGCTAGAAGGCCTCCAAACCCTAACCTTTTCTTTCTAGCCTCTTCGAATCTCGAGGACGAGATTCATTTTAAGTGTGGTAGGTTTGTAACATCCCAAATTTTGGAATGTTAATATAATTAATTGAATTGTTTGTTTGTTTGCTTGAGTGAATTAAACTTGAGTGAAATTTGAACCTTTTCAAAAACTTTTGAATGAGAGGGAATAAAATGACTTTCCCCTTCGCCGGTAAATTCGAATTCATCCTATTAAAATCAATGAGAGAAGATGACATGACTTCTTCAACTATAAAGAATTTGAACGGAGTTTTGCAATTTAATTCTTTCAAATCTTTGCACTTGCTTCTCTATTTTTCTTCCCCGAGAAATAGCCCGAAAAATAAATTCTTGCAAGCAAGAAAGAGCGGAGGAAATTGACCCTCCAAAATCAGGGGCATGTTTGAAAATATTTGAGCCAAGAAAAACCAAAGTTTTTATTTAAAAATTATTTGCAAAAAAGAAATAAAGCCTTTAGGGATTTTCTGAAAAACATTTTTTAAGTTTTTATTTTGGCCGTGGAATAATGCTCATCATCTACATTTTATTTTCTGATAATTTTAGTATATAAAAACTCTTTATTCGAATTGATTTGATTTCCTTTTTATTGTTTTAGTTTCCTAATTTTAAAAATAGGAATGGAATCGTTTTTATTAGGAAAAACCTGCTGGCCCATTAAGCACTTTCCTATTCTAGCCCAACAAGAGATCATCTCCTTCCTCTGTTTCCTCTCACGTTACACAAGCTTTCCATATCCATGGAGACAGAAACTCCACCTTCCCGATCTCCCTCGTCTTTCCATCCCAGCCTCCCGAGACCGCCTATAAAACCCCTCCTCTCCTCGCTCCATTTTTCCCATCACCACGCCTCCCTGCCCGTAGCCTCCTCGCCACCGTCCCTCCTTTTCCTGCCTAGAACGCTCACGGTGAGCTCTCCACAGAACCTCCCATCGCATCGCCTGCAGCACCCTAAGGCGCCCCACCCCTGCTGTGCCTCCCCACCGCGCCTCCTCCCACCTCCTCCGCCACCCCACCTCGCGGCGACCTCGCCCCTCGCCGAGCAGCCCTCCACATCGCCGTCTCCCTTCCCCTGCCATCTCTGCCTCACGTCATGTGTAACTCCTTGTTGTTGTTTTTTGTCTATTCGTACCACCGTTAGATCTTGATCCTAAGGCCCCAAATAGATCACTTAATAGCCAAACCGTTTTCTTCAAATGTTCGGCCGTCCTCTAGATAGCCTAAAAACGCGCACACCCGACAACCAATCAAATCTCGCCACGTCGTCGTTTTCGTTTTCATATTTATTTCCGTAACAGATTTAGTTCCGTTCTTGTTTAGTTTATAACTTTTGATCTAGAAGTCCAAAGATGCTGATTCTTTTTGCGTTAGATCACAATTTTCTTGTAGTTTCCAAAAATATATAATTTGTCTATGTTTGGATTTATAAAAATTGAGTTAGATCAGATTTGAATTAAAGCTTGTTTTGCTTATTCCGGGAGTTTAAAATTAGATTTTTATTTGATTCTTTTTTCTACTGATCACTAGTGATCATATTTACCAGTGGTAAAATTTCAAAATTGTTTGAGTATTTTAGCTTATTATTTCATGTAAAACAAATTCTGTTTTAGTTCTATTCGAATTATAGCTACTTCTTTTTCTATAGTTGTTTTTAAATTATTTTATTTTATATTTCAGAAAGTTTATGTTTGGTTTCTATTAGTTAAACAGTAGGTGTTCAACAAGTTTTTATATTTATTTTTATTTTGTTATCGTGAAATCAATTCAAGTTCGCTAATAACTTGCAATGGATTTCTACTGTTTTAACTCCCAATTGAAAATACTTTCAAAATAGCTTTCTGAAAAAAATACTTTATTTTTTGTCTTAACTAAATTTATATTTTTATTCTCGGTTATTTTAGTGTTTTATTTTCCGTTAGACAAAACTATTTTTTGTGAATGTTGTAGAAGAAGACTCCCTAGTTTTATTTGAAGTTCCTTCGGATTCTTATTAAGCTCTCTCTCTTTTGTTTTGATTGTTAGTGTGAGTGCTTATGTGAATGATATGTTTGTAGATTTCATCGAGAGAGTGACGAGTAGTCTATCAAGTTATTTCTTGAGAACGATAATTCTTCTTCGTCAACATCACCGTGCAAGTTCACTTTGACCATGTTTTCATACCTATGTTTTATTGCATTTAGTGGCATCTTTGCAACCCCCCTCAAAAGAGTGTTATTGAATCCTTGTAGTTGAGTAGTATGCATGAGGTAGGAACCCATCACCCTGTTACCAAGCCCGGGACGTTATTTATTTTAATGCTACGCTATAGTAGACAGGGTTTTGGTATGAGTGCACGAGAGTGGTGTGAGAATGCAGGATCTACGTCAATGACGACAACTCCATGATGGAATCTGCAAGGGCTGCATCTTCAAGGCCTCAAGACTTCAAGACTCGAGACAAGAATTCAATACACACTACTGGGTGAAGGACGGTTGACGGGCACCCTGGAGAAACCAGTGGATGGCCGGGATGCATGGAGAAAGCGCCATGACATCTTGCGGAAAGCTTCACCTGCACTCAAAGAGACGGAAGAATACTTCATGCCGGAAGCTTACCTGTGGCAAACCGCAAGTCATTATGGGCTCTGGCTTGGTTGACCTTAGTGGTGACTCTGGTGGGGACGGTGCTAGCAGATGTAGAACTATGGTAGGATGGGATGAGTACTGGGGCGGGTCGAGGAACTCTTGAGGAAGACCATGTTTCGGTCATCTTGTTCTCAAACACCACGAAGTGCGAGAACGTAAAGAGAGGGATCGAATCTTGCGGGTAAAGTGTACAAACCTCTGCAGAGGGTTAAAACCTAATCGATTAGCCGTGTCCCGATTCTTTACGGACAATTTGAGCATCTGGACTTGGATCTATCTCGGAACTCTCAACACCGGACTGATAACTTAATTGTGGGCAACATATATGATGATTTTGGGCTATGAGACATCGGTTGGCGGAACCATGTCATGATAGAAAACTCCATAGTACAGACTTCATTTATTCCTTTGATGTAGGGAAAATAAAACCAGCTTTTACGCATAAACAAAACTCCTCAGACCCGCAGAGCCACAAAGCCAAATTGCATATAGTATAGTTATATCATCTGTTTTTTCTCATGTTGTGATCTTCTTGGGGTACATTCAATGTCTTGACCTACACGGCTACAACGTATCATGTTGCGAGATATTTCCTCGACGAGTAAGAGTTATGATCTGAGTGGTTACGGTCTACACTCAACCTTGCCGATGGCGTTGATGGGACTCCACACGACTATTTGTTTCATTTGTGACTATGAGGTATATATCAGTTTTGCGTTAATTATACATGTGATTGCACTTTGATATATACATGGATGTACTTGTGTGTGCAAAGCATCTTGATCGAGTGGATGGCATGTAAACACAGAGGCTTGACCGTCCGAGGTCGGTCGCTTCATAATCGCTATCTGGTCTCGGTGAAAACACCCCTCCATAGCTGTTGAAGTTCCTCCTACAATGTGCTCCATAACAAATCAAAATCCTTTCGAGGACTTTTTGGACCTGGGATGAGCAAGGCCATCATGTAGTTTCATTCTTTAGTGCGAGACATTCTGAGGCATGTTGCAAGGGATAACAAGCACCGGCCACATGCTATATGTAGCGCCTCGGTGGCCAAATGGGTTAAATCCATCCAAGCTAAGCCAAGTCTAATGTTTCTCGGTCAAGACAAACTTTTTTCGCTTCACGATTGAAGCTTTTGCACTCACTACCATGTGATGGATGGCTCATTACATTTTGATCTCTGTACTCCTGGTTCCTAGAATGCCACAAGTACATCCTCTCTTGTTTCAAAGATCATGAAACAACCTCTCGCAAGCTTGGTGTAATTGGAAAATGTCTCGTAACAATATGAGGAATCCCCTTCACAAAGCATCGCCATCTTACCATCTTGATGATTTGCATTTCGGGCATTCACTTAAGTTGGCATAATCCTTCCGTAATGTAACACAATTATTCTTACAAACATGTATCATATCATATCCAATTCCAACCGCATGAAGGAAATTCTTCATTTCTTTGTAGGTGTGTGGCAGCTCAGACGCATCTCGAGAAAGCTTTGCGGAAAGTAGCCAACATCGCATCGAATGATTTGTTGGTCATGCTTCGATGTCTTCACGAAGAAAGGTGACCATAGCTGAGAATACCGACAGCTTATTTCTGGGGTGGCATGACCCACGTTGCATTGTTCCAACATGCGGGCCCACCGCTTTTTCTTCGGCAGTGAAAGTTCACGGAATGCACGAGCATTTCATAGCATTGTTTCAATGTTGGTCAAACTCATCGCTCCGCCACCACGTCCTCCTCCTCCTCTTCCACTCGAGCATCGTGCGAGATCAAGATGGTGATCTGCTGCTACCACGTAGTCAATAACATTAAAGTTCACAGCTTCACCGTGATGAACCCACCTAGTATATGTGACCGACATCCCATACAAGTGTAGATGATTTTGCACAATTGACTGGGGTCTTGTAACTGAATTCATACAACTGCTACACGGGCATAGCACATCTAATTTCGGACCACCGTACTCAGCTCGATAAAGTTCACGAAGTTTTCAACCCCTCGACATATGCAGCGGAGAATCTTGAGCAGAAGTTATCCAAGTCATGTCCATCTGTTAGACATACAAATTAGTTCTTCTAATAGATATTACAGGAAAAACATATATGCTTTTTTATGAAGTCCAGAAGAAAATACCTAGGTCGATGTCTAAAGCTATGGCAAGATGTTTGGATGAACAGATCTAAGTAACGAAATATATGTAAAGCTAATTCAGCAAACAGATTTGAGTGCTAAATTATGGCAGGCTGTTTCAGCCGTCAATGAGGCTGAGCACACATCCATTGAACTATCGAAGGCCATCGCAGCAACAAAGATCGAGTATAAAATGGTGTAGAGCTATTTCACCTAACAGATTGGCTACTAGACCATGGCAATCTACGTCACAATAAATATATGGCAGGATATTTTAGCAACTAATCGGCCTTGGCATGCCATCTCAGCTAAGTAGATTGAGTGCAGAACAGGACAAGGAAGCTTCTTAAGCAGAGCATATTGACTGTAAACTACTTCGGAAAATAGTGAGATTAACAGCGTTTAGCAGCTAACGTTCAGCGCTACACCAACATGCACGGGGCCTCAGTCTAGAATGCGCGTACCGTGGGAGAAGCTGACCACCGTGCGTCTCCACACGAATGTCGCCAGCGGTGGCAGCGCTGACCGCCGTGCGCCTCCACAAGAACGTCGCCATCGGTGGCGGCGCGGCTAGAGGACGATAGTCTACGAGAGCGTACTATGGGAGCGAGAGGATCACCGCAAGGCCCTCGACGAACATGGCGCCGACGTATCGGTGTGGCGGGGAGGCGGCTTTGGCCGAGCGTAATGGAGTGGAGGGGAGGGGGTTTGGGGAATATTATTGGCTAGTTGGTCAAGGGCGTTTGAATCTAGGATTTGGGGGAATTTTTGGGTGGGGAGGATTTTCACGGGTGGGGGAGTTTGGCGATGGTCGGTTTCTCCAAGTGCAGTCCCACGTGTCGTTGAAGAGGCAAGTCGGCGTTGCCCGCTTATGCGTGAGCCGTGTGCAGGACCGAACGTGTGTGGGGTGCAATGCGACCGCGACAGGGGTGCTGTGAGTGTACCGCCTTTTTTCCTTTTAAACTAGGTGCTTCGCCCCCTCAAAAAAACTTGTTGCTTCGCGCGATCCATCGATACTACTACTAGTAATCCGGTAATCCCGACTAAAACGGCGCGGCCGGGTCTTTTCCCGCGCGATATGCTGGGAGGTTGGCTTAGTTGGGTTTTTTAGGATGAGTAATGCTACACCTACGTAGTCCCAGTTACGTAATTAACATAATGTGAAACGTGTGAGCTGTTGATTGTAGATTGGGGGGAGGGAGGGGCCCACCACCATGAAAATCGGGGGAGGAGAGAGAGAGGCAATTTACGTTAACCCTTTCGTAGGTTCCGGTAGATGTAGAAAAATGTGAAATGCGTGAGTGTGCATTTGAAGATAAGGCCTTCCCTCGTTCATCCTTTTCTCCCACAAGATCTTGATCTTCCGTGCAACGCACGGGCATCTTGCTAGTACTCCTACAATATACTATATTATTGTGAAAGTTCATATACACCGGCCGAGATTAATGCAAACACGGAAGATTTTCATTACATTTCGAACTTTTATAGGACAGACGACCCTAAACCTATTCTACGGCGGTGACCGACGTCCTCCATCTGCGATCTTCATGTACGGGGGTGGGGTTCAAGACCCGTGAAGTGAAGGTGCGGTCTCAGCGAGGAAAAAATAGAACACGGGAAGACGGACCGGCCAGTTGGCACACCATGCCCTGCCGCCTCCCATGCCCTACTCATCCTCGGAGGAGTGTCTGACCTCGGCGGTGCCGGACGTTGGACGGCGGCAAGTAGGACGCGTGGCTGACGGTACTCCCGTCGTCGGCCGCCAGCGTGGCCACCGCTTTGTGCGGCGACTTGAGCGACGGACGCGACCTCGAGCCCCATCCCCGAAGACAAGCTCTCCAGCAGAGCGTTCGTGCTTGCGGTCATGGCGGATGTGGTGCTAGGTAGGAGGACGATGCGCTTTGGTGTGCAGGTTAGCTGGGCGTTGCCGCTTTAAGTAGCGTATTCCGGTGAGGCCAAGCGTCCTGGTGCGTCATTAAGTCACCGGAGTTGGTTCCTCGGGCACCGAGCCTCTCAGCGACGGCATACAGACGGATAGCATGAATGCAGCCAGCTGGTGCCGGCTGGGAACGCACCACGCGACGGCACGAGGGACGAGGGTTTTTGGTGTGCCAGGGTAGTCAGCTACGGTCGTGGCAATGTTGGAGATGCCCTTTGCTCACATGCGATCGACGCATGTCATTGAAAAAGCAAGACGACCCGGCATGGTCTCAGCTCCCCGAGGATGCGGTTGGCGCGCTTACACCACTCACGGACGCTGGCCCCGGCGCCTGTGCATCCTCGACGAGCCGGGTGTTGGGGTGTGTTTGGCTTGTGGCCAAAGTGCACCTTACCAAAATTTTGGTCATGACCCAAGATTGGTCTTTGTTTGGATGGTTGCCATTTTTTTGGCATGCCAATGAACTCTAGCCAACTCTAGTTCAATTTTCTTGCCAATGTCGGCCAAATCATGGGCAACCAAAACCTCAACCAAAATTTTGGCTACCCAATGCTTTGATGGGGCAACGTTGGGTACAAACCAAACATATTGTTGGTCATGCCACAGCACTAATGCCACCCTCAGCACACTCAAACCAACCATGTCTAGCGACAATGAGCGTGTCGCCATCATGGTCGCGGTCCAGTCGAGGGCGGTCTTTGGAGCTGCATGCGCCACGTTGTTGGCCCCGACCCACATGAACGGTTGCCAGTGATGTAGGGAGGTCGCCTGGCCAGCCTCCTCCATTAGACTAGTTTATGCTTACATCGTTCCGGCTGTGTGTGCCCCACATGTCGGTTTCCCTGTTTTCCCGGCCATATTCGAAAGCATCGGTGCTCACGCGTTGCGCATTAGGCCTTTTCACTATGTAGGCCAAGCGAGACAACTTATTGTTTATTTGAGCCGTTCAAGTATAATCATGTGGCGTTTGCTTATTTCTCATTCCTCTCCAACCCTCGTCTCCATCGATCATGTCGCCTCCCACGAGTCCATCCTCCCGCATGCCTCATTTGAACATTCCGCCGAGTATCATTCGCATGTGGGACTAGACCATGCTTGTATTTCCAATGTTTATTTGTAATTTGTCCGACATGCATACAAACAAACGGTTCGTTTGAAGTTTCACTTTTCCTCCACTACGTGTCGCTTCGTGTCATAGTTTTGACATCCCATTAGGTTCATGCCCGACACATGTTGTGAGATCAATTGATGTTCAGAGATCAATTGCGTGGTCGTGCAAGGAGACAAAGGTTTGGTCTGTTTCTATGATAGAAATGACTCGGCGAAGTGCATGCGGATCAGAGGGAGTATATTGTACGTTCATAAGCGAAACGAACGTATTGTACCCACCCTAGTCCTCTTTCAATCAATCTCCGGACCCCGAGATGAAATCGAGAGAGAACGAGTGGGGGCATGTGTGATACCTAAGGCGGATTCAAAATTTTGAACCGGTGATCATAGCATCATAAATCATATATAAAGGGTATTCAATGTTCATTTCGTTTTTGAACGTACAATATACTCCCTCCTATCCTTCCTAGTTTACATATAAGTTTTATGTCTAGTCAAAGTATCTCTACTTTGATAAAAAAAAGTATCAACATTCAACAACGCCCAATCAATATCGTTAGATTCATACGTACTCCTAGATTTGTACTCAAGATGGTTTCCAATTTGTTTTCAACCACATGAATGTG
This sequence comes from Aegilops bicornis, assembly GCA_021605145.1. NCBI lineage: Eukaryota > Viridiplantae > Streptophyta > Magnoliopsida > Poales > Poaceae > Aegilops > Aegilops bicornis. Next base: position 2,169,972 of record JAHIAL010000021.1, on the reverse strand, counting down.
CTTGTTCTCGCGCATGCTCTTCCTACTAGGATTTCGCCACGTATAGCCAGTCCAATAGTGACTTTTTAAGCTCCCTGTCCAATAGTACTAGTGGAGTACTGACAACATATGTACTAGACTATGCAGTGCTCATAGTTGTACTCCCTCCTTCCATTTATATAGGACCTATGTGGAGGAGAGAGATGTGAAAAAGTAAGGGGAGTGAGCTCTCATGCAAGAGCCTAGCTATATACGCATTCCTAGTTAAATACGTACAATAAATATGAAGAAAGAGATGGAGAGGAGATGGAAAAAAGTGCTAATACAATAGCCAACCTTATAATTTTTTTGCAGGAAATAGCCAACCTTATAGCCCACACTACTGTATGAGTGCATATAATAGATGATGGCTATAGATGACATGGCAGTTCCTTATAGCCATCCACTGGCTATATTATTAACCATGCTCTAATGGGTTTTTCAAAACCGCATTTGATTATTGATAAGGTTAATAATACATGAGATGCATAATGTGAAAATTATATCATTGGAAGCTCCTTTCACATACATATCCCTGCCTTGCCCTCCCTTTCGGTCACTTACTGGCGGACCCCATGCTTGCTAGGCCCCGCATGTCAGTTACTCAATGGGTTCAGCCACGTCAGGGGATCCTCATCCGTATTATAATCCCTCTGTTTTTATTTACTCCGCATAAAATGACGCGGGCGGGGAAGGGGGAGGGACGTCGGTTTGCTCTCAACTGCGGTCCCATAAGCGAGCGAAAATGCAAGACGAAGTGCGTTCCATTCGGTGAGCAACGTGGAGGGTCCAGCGTGCCGGGTTGCAACGCGAACGCAACAAGAGCGATGTACAGTCAAAACCGATTGACCGATCGTCACTGGAACCACTATTCACACCAAAACCTTCGCTGCTCGACCTCACGCCGACCATCGCCTCTAAAACCACACCTAATCTCAGCCCCTTCCCCACCTTTCGATCCCCTAGCCCGCATCAAGCGTCCCTAGTTTGCGAGAAAGCCATGGTGCGCCTCAAGATCACGTACTACAAGATGCCGGGACGCAGCCGCCAGAGAAATCGTGGCGGCGGCCGGTGGCGCCAAAGACCTCCGTTCCCAAGCTCGCTGGCGGCGGGCCAATCCTCGAAGTTCTCTGAGCCAAGCTACGAGGTGGAGGAAGCCGATCCAATGCTCATGGCGGAGGTCGCGGCTTGAAGGCCCCGATGGGTATCGACGATGGACGTCGACTTCGTGCCGACGTCCGAGTCCCCATGGTGCAAAGCGGACCAGCGGTTCAACTGGCGATACTAAAGGAGGACCGGAGGCGAGGGCTCAACTCGACGGCGAGCGCGCCACAGATGCCGCTGGGCTCGAGGCTCTCCTGTAGGCAGAACCGGATGTCGTGGATGTGAACTGGGTGGCGGAGGCTCAACTTCAGGCGGAGCGCGCGGATGCCGCTGCCATCGAGGCCCTCCTGCAGGCGGAATCGGACGTCTTGGACTTGAAGCGGGCGGCAGAGGCTCAACTCGACGCGGAGTGCGCGGATGCCGCTCTCATCGAGGCCCTCCTGCAGGCGGAACCGAACGTCCTGGACTTGAACCGGGAGGCGGAGGCTTGACTCGACGCGGAGCGTGTGGATGCCGCTGCCATCGAGGCCCTCCTGTAGGCGGAACCGGACGTTCTCGACTTGAACCGGGTTGTGCTCTCGTCCGTGCAGAGCGCCCGCACACTCCACTCGAACGAGTAGCTGGAGGCCGAGGACAACCACGATGCAGAGACACACGTCGGTAGCTACGGCTGGTTCGCGCCGGCAGCCAAAGACAACGAGGCCGTCTCGTTCCGCGAGCAGTGATAGTTTTTCTTTATGGTGTTGTTTTTATGGATCTTTTGCTATGTAAAAACATATATTGTTATGCAAGTCGCCTGACTTGGGTCGATCTACCATTTCGGCGGTTGGATGAATATCCTACATCTCGTAACCCTTCTTCCGAACCTCTTCTTCTTCCCCCAGAGACCGCACTTGACGGGCGTCACGGATACTCCCCAACATGCGGTTGGATAAACATACTCTATGAACGAAAATTATGTGTCGAGGTAGGATGGCTGAGTTTGGTTTGTTCACATGCGACAAACGTGTCGATGAGGTTGCGTTCCCTTGGTTGGGTTTGTAGGCGTGCAGGAGCTTTGTGCATGTGAGTGCGGTGCAACATGGCGTGCGCAGGTGAGCGACCGTGTGAGGGTATGGCAAGTGTACCTCCTTCATTTTGAAAACTTTAGGCAAGCTTGGCAAAAATGTGTGGTGAAGTATGGCAATACAAGGCCTAGACCCAAACAGGATAAGTACGTAGTACTACGTACTAGGAGTACTTGTGTTAAAAAAGAAAGGTGGGGTTTTCCTTCGCGGGATTAATTGATACAAATCCTCGTTTCACGTGTCAATTAATGCGTATTTTTTCTCCAAATCACAAAGAGCTAACCATCTCACTCCTCATCGCTTGATTAATGGAGCGCCATGCAAACCAACCTTCTCACTTCCGCATGCATGCAGGGGATATTAATGTCCTTGGTTTCTAGTATGAGGCAAACCCCATCAATTTTGTCTCGATTAGTGTTAGTGGCCTTTTGCAAATTGTAATTTTGATATACTGGCCTTGTGTACAAAAAAATTGAGGTAGTAACTATATTTGAGTTCCTTCCCCATTGCGGTGTGATACGTCTCCAACGTATCTATAATTTTTGATTGATCCATGCTATATTATCTACAGTTTTGGAAAATACTGGGCTTTATTATCCACTTTTATATTATTTTTGGGACTAACCTATTAACCGGAGGCCCGACCCAGAATTGCTGTTTTTGCCTATTTCAGAGTTTCGCAGAAAAAGAATATCAAACAAACATGATCCAGGAAACTTGGACCATACGTAAGAGAAGCTTCCAGGAGGCCACGAGGTAGGGGGCGTGCCCACCGCCCCAGGGTGCGCCCTCCACCCTCGTGGGCCCCCCGTTGCTCCACCGACGTACTTCTTCCTCCTATATATACCTACGTACCCCAAGCGATCGACATCTGAGCCAAAAACCTAATTCCACTGCCGCAACCTTCTGCACCCACGAGATCCCATCTTGGGGCCTGTTCCGGAGCTCCGCCAGAGGGGGCACACATACGGAGGGCTTCTACATCAACACCATAGCCTCTCCGATGAAGTGTGAGTAGTTTACCTCAGACCTTCCGGTCCATAGTAGTAGCTAGATGGCTTCTTCTCTCTTTTTGGATCTCAATACTATGTTCTCCCCCTCTCTCGTGGAGATCTATTCGATGTAATCTTCTTTTTGCGGTGTGTTTGTTGAGACCGATGAATTGTGGGTTTATGATCAAGTTTATCTATGAACAATATTTCAATCTTCTTTGAATTCTTTTATGTATGATTGGTTATCTTTGCAAGTCCCTTCAAATTATCAGTTTGGTTTGGCCTACTAGATTGATCTTTCTTGCAATGGGAGAAGTGCTTAGCTTTGGGTTCAATCTTGCGGTGTCCTTTCCCAGTGACAGTAGGGGCAGCAAGGCACGTATTGTATTGTTGCCATCGAGGATAACAAGATGGGTTTTTATCATATTGCATGAATTTGTCCCTCTACATCATGTCATCTTGCTTAAGGCATTACTCTGTTTTCATGAACTTAATACTCTAGATGCATGCTGGATAGCGGTCGATGAGTGGAGTAATAGTAGTAGATGCAGATAGGAGTCGGTCTACTTGTCTCGGACGTGATGCCTATATACATGATCATACCTAGATATTGTCATAACTATGCTCAATTCTGTCAATTGCTCAACAGTAATTCGTTCACGCACCGTAAAATACTTATGCTCTTGAGAGAAGCCACTAGTGAAACCTATGGCTTTGGGTCTATCTTCATCATATTAATCTTCCAACACTTATTTATTCCTTTGCTTTTTACTTTGCTTTTAATTTACTTTGCATCTTATCATAAAAATACCAAAAATATTATCCTATCATATCTATCAGATCTCACTCTCGTAAGTGACCGTGAAGGGATTGACAAACCCTTATCGCGTTGGTTGCGAGGATTTATTTGTTTTGTGTAGGTGCGAGGGACTCACGCGTAGCCTCCTCTTTGGATTGATACCTTGGTTCTCAAAAACTGAGGGAAATACTTACGCTACTTTGCTGCATCACCCTTTCCTCTTCAAGGGAAAACCAACGCCTTGGCTCAAGAGGTAGCAAGAAGGATTTCCAGCACCGTTGCCGGGAGGTCTCATAAAAGTCAACATACCAAGTACCCATCACAAACCCTTATCTCCCGCATTACATTATTTGTCATTTGCCTCTCGTGTTCCTCTCCCCCACTTCACCCTTGCCGTTTTATTCGCCCTCTCTTTTTCGTTCGCCTCTTTTTCGCTTGCTTTTTGTCTGCTTGTGTATTGGATTGCTTGTTTGTCACGATGACTCAAGATAATATCAAATTTTGTGACTTTACCAATACCCACAATGATGATTTCCTTGGCACTCCGATTGCTCCTCTTACCAATACTGAATCTTTTGAAATCAATGCTGCTTTGTTGAATTTTGTCATGAAAGATCAATTTGCCGGCCTTCCTAGTGAAGATGCCACTACTCATCTAAATAGCTTCGTTGATTTGTGTGATATCCAAAAGAAGAAAGATGTTGATAATGATATTGTTAAATTGAAGCTATTTCCTTTTTCTCTTAGAGATCGTGCTAAAGCTTGGTTTTCGTCTTTGCCTAAAAATAGTATTGATTCTTGGAACAAGTGCAAAGATGCTTTTATCTCTAAGTATTTTCCTCCGCTAAGATCATCTTTCTTAGAAACGATATTATGAATTTTAAGCAACTTGATCATGAACATGTTGCACAAGCTTGGGAGAGGATGAAATTAATGATACGTAATTTCCCTACTCATGGTTTGAATTTGTGGATGATTATACAAAAAAATTATGCCGGATTGAATTTTGCTTCTAGAAATCTTTTAGAATCAGCCGCGGGAGGCACTTTTATGGACACTTTAGGAGAAGCTACTAAACTCCTAGATAATATTATGGTTAATTATTTTCAATGGCACACTGAAAGATGTACTAATAAAAAGGTGCATGCGATAGAAGAAATTAATGTTTTGAGTGGAAAGATGGATGAACTTATGAAATTATTTGCTAGTAAGAGTGTTTCTTCTTATCCTAATGATATGCCTTTGTCTACTTTGATTGAGAATAATAATGAATCTATGGATGTGAATTTTGTTGGTAGGAATAATTTTTGTAACAACGCGTATAGAGGAAACTTTAATCCTAGGCCTTATCCTAGTAATTCCTCTAATAATTATGGTAATTCCTACAACAATTCTTATGGAAATTTTAATAATATGCCCTCTGAATTTGAGACTAGTGTTAAAGAGTTTATGAATTCGCAAAAGAATTTCAATGCTTTGCGTGAAGAGAAATTGCTTAAAGTTGATGAATTCGCTAGGAACGTTGATAGAATTTCTCTTGATGTTGATTCTTTAAAGCTTAGATCTATTCCTCCTAAGCATGATATCAATGAGTCTATCAAAGCCATGAGAATTTCCATTTATGAGTGCAAAGAAAGAACCGCTAAGATGCGTGCTAAGAAAGATTGCTTTATGAAAGCGTGTTCTTCAAATTTCTATGAAAATAAAGATGAAGATATAAAAGTTATTAATGTGTCCCCTATTAAATCTTTGTTTTGCAATATGAATCTTGATAATGATGGGACTGAATATGATCCACTTTTACCTAGAAGGCGTTCCAAAATTCGGAGTTTGTAGATCTTGATGCTAAATTTGATAAAAGTGGGATTGAAGAAATCAAAACCCTAGATGCTAATAAACCCACTATTTTGGATTTCAAGGAATTTAATTATGAAAATTGCTCTTTGATTTATTGTATTTCCTTGTTGCAATCCGTGCTAAATTCTCCTTATGCTTATAGCCAAAATAAAGCGTTTACTAAACATATCGTTGATGCCTTGATGCAATCTTATGAAGAAAAACTTGAGTTGGAAATTTCTATTCCTAGAAAACTTTATGATGAGTGGGAACCTACTATTAAAATTAAGATTAAGGATCATGAGTTCTATGCTTTATGTGATTTGAGTGCTAGTGTTTCCACTATTCCCAAAACTTTGTGTGATTTGCTAGAATTCCGTGATTTTGATGATTGCTCTCTAAACTTGCACCTTGCGGATTCCACTATTAAGAAACCTATGGGAAGAATTAATGATGTTCTTATTGTTGCAAATAGGAAATATGTGCCCGTAGATTTTATCGTTCTTGATATAGATTGCAATCCTTCATGTCCTATTATTCTTGGTAGACCTTTCCTTAGAACGATTGGTGCAATTATTGATATGAAGGAAGGGAATATTTGATTCCAATTTCCATTAAAGAAAGACATGGAACACTTCCCTAGGAAGAAAATAAAATTGCCATATGAATCTTTCATGAGAGGCACATATGGATTGCCTACCAAAGATGGCAATACCTAGATCTATCCTTGTTTTTATGCCTAGCTAGGGGCGTTAAACGATAGCGCTTGTTGGGAGGCAACCCAACTTTATTTTTAGTTTTTTGCTTTTTACTTCTGTTTAGGAATAAATCTTTGATCTAGCCTCTGGTTAGATGTGTTTTTATGTTTTAATTAGTGTTTGTGCCAAGTTAAACCTATAGGATCTTCTTGGATGATAGTTATTTGATCTTGCTGTAATTTCCAGAAACTTTCTATTCACGAAAACAATTGTTAAAAATCACAAGAACGTGATAAAATAGTGATTCCAATTGCTGCTGGTCAATAAACAAATTTCCTAGGTCTTCCTATTTTGGCTGATATTTTGGAGTTCCAGAAGTTTGCGTTAGTTACAGATTACTACAGACTGTTCTGTTTTGTACAGATTCTGTTTTTCGTGCGTTGTTTGCTTAATTTGATGAATCTATGGCTAGTAAAATAGTTTATAAACCATAGAGAAGTTGGAATACAGTAGGTTTAAAACCAATATAAATAAATAATGAGTTCATTGCAGTACCTTGAAGTGGTCTTTTGTTTTCTTTCGCTAACGGAGCTCACGAGATTTCTGTTGAGTTTTGTGTTGTGAAGTTTTCAAGTTTTGGGTGAAAGATTTTGATGGATTATGGAACAAGGTGTAGCAAGAGCCTAATCTTGGGGATGCCCATGGCACCCCCAAGATAATCTAAGGACACCAAAAAGGCAAAGCCTGGGGATGCCCCGGAAGGCATCCCCTCTTTCGTCTACTTCCATCGGTAACTTTACTTGGAGCTATATTTTTATTCACCACATGAAATGTGTTTTGCTTGGAGCGTCTTGTATGATTTGAGTCTTTGCTTTTTAGTTTACCACAATCATCCTTGCTGTACACACCTTTTGAGAGAGCCATACATGATTTGGAAATTATTAGAATACTCTATGTGCTTCCCTTATATCTTTTGAGTTATATAGTTTTGCTCTAGTACTTCACTTATATCTTTTAGAGCACGGTGGTGGATTTGTTTTATAGAAACTATTGATCTCTCATGCTTCACTTATATTATTTTGAGAGTCTTAAATAGCATGGTAATTTTCTTAAATAATCCTAATATGCTAGGTATTCAAGATTAGTAAAACTTTCTTATGAGTGTGTTGAATACTAAGAGAAGTTTGATGCTTGATGATTGTTTTGAGATATGGAGGTAATAATATCAAAGTAGTGCTAGTTGAGTAGTTGTGAATTTGAGAAATGCTTGTGTTGAAGTTTGCAAGTCCGTAGCATGCACATATGGTAGCGTTATGTAACAAATTTGAAACATGAGGTGTTCTTTGATTGTCCTCCTTATGAGTGGCGGTCGGGGAGACGGCGATGGTCTTTTCCTACCAATCTATCCCCCTAGGAGCATGCGTAGTGCTTGGTTTTGATGACTTGTATATTTTTGCAATAAGTATGTGAGTTCTTTATGACTAATGTTGAGTCCATGGATTATACGCACTCTCACCCTTTTCATCATTGCTAGCCTCTTGATTGCCGTGCATTGCCCTTTCTCACATTGAGAGTTGGTGCAAACTTCATAGGTGCATCCAAACCCCGTGATATGATACGCTCTTTCACACATAAACCTCCTTATATCTTCCTCAAAACAGCCACCATACCTACCTATTATGGCATTTCCATAGCCATTCCGAGATATATTGCCATGCAACTTTCCACCATTCCGTTTATCATGACACATTCATCATTGTCATATTGCTTAGCATGATCATGTAGCTGACATAGTATTTGTGGCAAAGCCACCTTTCATAATTCTTTCATACATGTCACTCTTGATTCATTGCATATCCGAATTACACCACGGAGGCATTCATATAGAGTCATACTTTTTCTAGTATCGAGTTGTAATCATTGAGTTGTAAATAAATAGAAGTGTGATGATCATCATCTTCTAGAGCATTGTCCCAAGTGAGGAATAAAAAAGAAAGGCCATAAAAAAGAGAAGGCCCAAAAAATGAGAGAAAAAGAGAGAAGGGACATTGCTACTATCCTTTGCCACACTTGTGCTTCAAAGTAGCACCATAATCTTCATGATAGAGTCTCTTGTTTTATCACTTTCATATACTAGTGGGAATTTTTCATTATAGAACTTGGCTTGTATATTCCACGGTGGGCCTCCTCAAGTGCCCTAGGTCTTCGTGAGCAAGCAAGTTGGATGCACACCCACTTAGTTTCTTTTGTTGAGCTTTCATACATTTATAGCTCTAGTGCATCCGTTGCATGGCAATCCCTACTCCTTGCATTAACATCAATTGATGGGCATCTCCATAGCTCGTTGATTAGCCTCGTTGATGTGAGACTTTCTCCTTTTTGTCTTCTCCACATAACCCCCATCATCATATTCTATTCCACCCATAGTGCTATGTCCATGGCTCGCGCTCATATATTGCGTGAAAGTTTATAGGTTTGAGATTACTAAAGTATGAAACAATTGCTTGGCTTGTCATCGGGGTTGTGCATGACGAGAGCATTCTTGTGTGACGAAAATGGAGCATGACTAAACTATATGATTTTGTAGGGATGAACTTTCTTTGGCCATGTTATTTTGAGAGGACATAATTGCTTAGTTAGTATGCTTGAAGTATTATTATTTTTATGTCAATATGAAATTTTATCTTGAATGTTTCGGATCTGAATAGTCATACCACAATTAAGAAGAATTACATTGAAATTATGCCAAGTAGCACTCTGCATCAAAAATTCTGTTTTTATCATTTACCTACTTGGGGACGAGCAGGAATTAAGCTTGGGGATGCTTGATACATCTCCAACGTATCTATAATTTTTGATTGCTCCATGCTATATTATCTACTGTTTTGGACAATAATGGGCTTTATTATCCACTTTTATATTATTTTCGGGACTAACCTATTAACCGGAGGCCCAGCCCAGAATTGTTGTTTTTGCCTATTTCAGAGTTTCATAGAAAAAGAATATCAAACGTAGTCCAAACGGAATGAAACCTTCGGGAGAGTAATTTTTGGAACAAACATGATCCAGGAGACTTGGACCCTACGTAAGAGAAGCTTCCAGGAGGCCACGAGGTAGGGGGCGCGCCCACCCCCCCAGGGGGCGCCCTCCACCCTCGTGCCCCCCCCTCCCCCGTTGCTCCACCGACGTACTTCTTCCTCCTATATATATACCTCATTGCCCCCAAACGATCGAATCTGAGCCAAAAACCTAATTCCACCGCCGCAACCTTCTCGTACCCACGAGATCCCATCTTGGGGCCTGCTCCGAGCTCACGTGAGGGAGGCATCCATCACGGAGGGCTTCTACATCGGCACCATAGCGTCTCCGATGAAGTGTGAGTAGTTTACCTCAGACCTTCGGGTCCATAGTTAGTAGCTAGATGGCTTCTTCTCTTTTTGGATCTCAATACAATGTTCTCCCCCTCTCTCGTGAAGATCTATTCGATGTAATCTTCTTTTTGCGGTGTGTTTGTTGAGACCGATGAATTGTGGGTTTATGATCAAGTTTATCTATGAAAAATATTTAAATCTTCTCTGAATTCTTTTATGTATGATTGGTTATCTTTGCAAGTCTCTTTGAATTATCAGTTTGGTTTGGCCTACTAGATTGATCTTTCTTGCAATGGAGAAGTGCTTAGCTTTGGGTTCAATCTTGCGTGTCCTTTCCCAGTGAGAGTAGGGGCAGCAAGGCACGTATTGTATTGTTGCCATCGAGGATAACAAGATGGGGTTTTCATCATATTGCATGAATTTATCCCTCTACATCATGTCATCTTCTTTGAAGGTGTTACTCTGTTTTCATGAACTTAATACTCTAGATGCATCTTGGATAGCGGTTGATGAGTGGAGTAATAGTAGTAGATGCAGGCAGGAGTCGATCTACTTGTCTCGGACGTGATGCCTATATACATGATCATACCTAGATATTCTCATAACTATGCTCAATTCTGTGAAATGCTCAACAGTAATTCATTCACCCACCGTAAAATACTTATGCTCTTGAGAGAAGCCACTAGTGAGACCTATGGCCCCCGGGTCTATCATCATCATATTAATCTTCCAACACTTATTTATTTCCTTTGCTTTTTACTTTGCTTTTATTTTACTTTGCATCTTATCATAAAAATACCAAAAATATTATCCTATCATATCTATCGGATCTCACTCTAAGTAAGTGACCATGAAGGAATTGACAACCCCTTATCGCGTTGGTTGCGAGGATTTATTTGTTTTGTGTAGGTGCGAGGGACTGCATGTAGCCTCCCGGATTGATTCCTTGGTTCTCAAAAACTGAGGGAAATACTTAGGCTACTTTGCTGCATCACCCTTTCCTCTTCAAGGGAAAACCAACATAGTGCTCAAGAGGTAGCACGGTGACATCGACGATATCTCGAACGTTGTGGTTTGGCGAAGTGCGTTCGATGGAGAACACCATTGAGGGAGACCACGGTAAGTCGTTCGCAAGTGCCGCCTGCAAGCCGAGACAACCACCTTATTTGCATCCAGGAAGTCCGTTGAACCAAATCACGTGTAAATGTACTAGTACTACTCGTACACAATAGCATCATCCGTCCAGCTTAGTGCGGTAAGATGGTTTATCGAAGAAGACGATGGAGAAGTGGAGTCAGCGACGAGTGAAATAATGGTTTCTTTGTCCGTGCTTTGTGATTTGACACCTCACTGCTTTGTGATATGTGATAGAAGGGACAGGGGAGTAGACTATGTCCTCTATACTGTACATGCGTCCAAGCACGGGAGAAAGAGGAGAGACGTCGCATTTTTCTATTCCTTCAATCAATCAATCAATCAATCAATCAGGGAGCTTCGATTCCATCCTTTTGGCTTTGGCAACACCGTCCACAATGGTTCCCACGATGTCAAAAGCTATTTTCACATTTGGCTACACATTGTGGATGCCCTTAACCGTACCACTTGGTTTTGCTCCTGTGTGCTATCTTTAGAAATCTCAATTATATTAATCTAAAAAATTATAGAATCAAGATTATTAAAAAGGAGGTGATTTACCGCACGGATGGCGGGGGAGGTTTCTTATTTTTAGGGGACGTTGTCCTGGCGGTTTTCTAACATGCGGTCCCACGTGTCAGTGCTTTACCAAGCCGATCCGCTTGCCACATGAGGCAGAACAACGGCAGAAGCAACACGTGGTTAACTTGAAGAAGATGAGGGAGAAGCGGATTCGGCAACGAGTGAAATGAGGGTTGCTTCATCCCTCCAACTTGTTTTTTTAGCATTATTACTTCGTCCCTCCAACTTAACTGCGGCAAAGGTGCAGTTTTGTGATTTGACGGCTCATTGCTCATTACTACGCGGTGCCATGACTGGGTGCTTCACCCGGCTGCTCTGCCTTTGTATTCGGTATGTACGTGGACCCGGTAGCTTGATGCCCCACATGTCGGCGAAAGGGACTAGAAGATTTATGAAAGCGAAGCGATCCACTCTTACGACAGGAGTACATGACCTGACGGCCCAGTTGAACTGTCACTTGTACTGTATATAGTACTATAGTTTTCTGTTTACATACGATCCATCGATACAAACCCGATTAAATAGGAAAGGGAGGGATTTTTCCCCGCGGTATATAATCTTGGCCATACATTTCAAAGGCAATTTTAATGTATCCAAACTGAATAATTAAGTAACAATATGATATCTAGTAAAACTAAAAACACATATGATTTATTGTGTTAGAGTGTAGTAGTAGTGCTATATTGCATAGTTGTTAGATGTAACATGTCAGAACGTGTAGAGATATAGTTTTGGAGGGCCTACAGAGAGATAAGCGTAACGTTCACCGAACTTCAGAATAAGCTGATTACGGTCACTATATACGTTTTGCGGTGATTATACGGTCACTTGCTCACGGTTCAGCATCGGATTGCACTCTGTTGACCGGCCAAATAGTCTGCATGGCACCATGTTGACTAGTTAAATTGACCACGTTCCTTGTGGGTCCCACTTGTCAGTTCGCATTGGGAAAAGGTCAGATAAACACAAATTTATGCAGACGCGACAAGACTCCACCCCGTGCGCGGGAATCACACAGTTGTTTATGTATGCATCGGGGCACGATGTGTGCGCATGCACGTGTAGGTTGAGCACTTGAGCGTGAGTGTGTGTGTTGGTCGTGTGGTGTACTGGTGTGTGCATGCATGCGTGCGTGTGTGCGTGTGAGTGTTGCGTGCGTGCATGGCTGCGTGTGTACATGTGAGTGTTTTGTGCGTGCGTGGGTGCATGTGTTCGTGTGAGTGTTGCGTGCATGCAGTTCGTGCGCATGCGTGCGTGTGTGTATAATAACCACACCAGCTCCCGTGTGTTAAAAACAGGCTCGACATACCAATACAAAGGCCACCTTGTCCGCTGTGCCCTTGGTCATGACTTGAACCACCGTCCAATATATTTTTTGTCGTTTGTTTTCATTCTTACTAGCAAGGCGCTTTGTCGTTACACGTAACATCAAGATGCATTTGTATGACTAGTTTATCTTGTGAGAGAAAGGATGAACAAGGGAAGGCCTTATTTTGCAAATGTGGAGAGGTGTGTGGGTACCTTTTGCAAAATTGTCATAGTTTCTTTCCTATCCGTGAGATATAAATCGGACTGACCTATATATAGGATGGCGGGCACACCATCATCACCAACTCTGTTTTTTATAAGAGTGTATTATATCCCTACTCTTATAAAAAGAATAGTCGGTGATGATCGTGGTACTGCCATCCTGATAAATCTATCTATATCTCGACGGATAGGAAGGAAACTATGGCAATTTTGCAAAAAGATACCCACACCCTCTCCACACTTGCAAATAAGGCCTTCCTTGTTCATCCTTTTCTCCCACAAGATAAACTACTCATACAAATGCATCTTGATGTTCCGTGCAACGCATGGGCATCTTGCTAGTATTTTATAAGAGTGTAGATGTAGAGTACAAGCCGAAATGTGGGCCCGATGGTAGTGAGATAATGTGATGCAACACTAGAGGTGCCACGTGGAGCGTTTAACTGGTCAACTAGTCATGTCTTGAGCAAATACAGAGTTTTACGGTGAGCCGGTGAATGTATAATAACCACAAAACATAAATGGTGACCGTAATGACTGGATTCTGAAGTCCAATGTACGTATCGTGCTTTCGCTTCAAATAAAATGATCGTCACTGTATATATCACGAGAGAAAGATGAAACATGCGTGAATGTGCTGGGGGCTTACTTTTAGAGGACACGGAGATAGTTTGTGTGCGACGTGAAAGGCGTGGGGGGGTATCACGATGGAGAGAGAGATGCTCTTCGCTTTCTCTTTATTATGACTAACTTTATATATAGTATAAAAATATAGAAATTCACAGTGCGGAATAAATATCATTGTGGGCACCATGCAATGCACGCGTTCATACTCCTCCATATAACTTTGTAAAGTTGTATATATGTAGAAATTCTAAAATATTTTTTTGGCCACACTTTATTCAAAAGGTATGTTGTATGCGAAATAAACGTGAGGAGAGGGCTTTTTAGATCAATGGGGTACGTGATGTAACATGTGTGAATGTGTAGTTGATGCATTTGGCAGGGCCTAGAGAGGTATGTGTGTGTATTACGATTGAGAGAGGCATGGATAGAGGGGCCGACATGGGGGCGTGGGAGATATAGCACGAGAAATGAGAGTGGTCTAGAGAGAGGCGAATATGACGTCCGCAGTGAGAGATTCCCTTGAGTGTGTATATGCAAGGGGAGTGGATAGAGGCACCAGGAGAATTGTTTTTTGTGTGTGGTGTCTGTGTTGGTATGTGTAGGTGTGAGAAGATAACGAGACGTGGGGGCAGAGGGTGTGTCACCGCGTGAGGTCCGGTGGGTCGAGGTGAGGCCCTTCGTTCGATTCCGTCCTGCGCCACATTGGTCGGCCCGTGACGCATTTAGGGAGACCCATGGATGAAGGACTCTATGCCCACTGACTAAGTTGGCTAGGATTTGTAACCCTAGGTTCTTGGACTAAGGTAACCCCTTTATCTCTGATATTACTATTCATCCAACCTAACTTTAAGGGGCATCCTACCACTAGTAGAAAAAGGGTCAAATGTGAAGCACATTAGTGCCGGTTCGAATTTGAGCCGGCACTAATGTGTCCATTAGTGCCGGTTCCAACGGCTTGCCGGGCCGCTCTCATTAGTACTGGTTCGTGGAGAACCTTTAGCACCGGTTCGTGCCACGAACCGAAACTAATGAGAGTGGTGGCCGGATGTTGTCAGTCTGGGGCCCCTCCAACACCTTTAGTACCGGTTCATGTCACGAACCAGTACTAAAGGTCGCCCTACATAAACCCTTCGTCCACCCGAGATCGCTCTGTTCTTCCCCTTTCCCCTCTCCTCTCTGTTCTTCCCCTCTTCCTCTCGAGCTCATCACACATTTTGCCCAAAATTTGTTAAGATTTGAAGGCCCCCATCCATTCAAATGATCACAAAGGTTAGCAACTTTGTCCTTTCATCTCTCATTGCTAGATTAGCTCTTGCAATGCTTTATATAGTGATTAATTTGTGAGTTTAGTAATTTGGGAGGAATTGTATGTGCTAGTATTTGATTTATATGCAATTTGAGGTCAAAAATAACACTTAGTTTGCATATGTAGGTGTGGTTTACCTAGTGCCTTTTAAATCTCCGTCGTAGCCACCGTCGATTGCCCGCACCGTCCCGTTGCCGGCACCACCTTGTGGTGAGCCTCTCGTTCATGAATGTTTTATATAAAAAAATGATGTTTGTGTGATTTGGATATATAGTTACTCGTATAATTATCTTACCCGTACGTTGTTTGTTATACGTAGTGCCATGGTTTTGATATCCGTCCCCGTCGGACCTCGTCCTTGTTATGATTCGGATGTGGTATATTATCTTTTAAAACTATTTGTTGCATCTCGTGTTTATGACAAATTATTCCCATCAAGTTGACATGGATATTTTTATCTAGGAGGTATGTGAACCGGAAATTCCAACCGACCCTATTGTCAAGAGGTTAAATTTAGTTGAAAGAGAAAGCAGTATTTGAAAGAAAAATTGAAAAGAATTGAGGGGAGAAGATGGAATTGGAGTTGCATGTTGCCGATGTAAATCGATGATCACAAGATCAAGATGGAGAAAATGCGCTTGAAGATTAGAAAGATTAGAAAATATTCCATTGATAGTGAGGCTTGGTATCATTATGTTGTTGGATCAATTGTTACCTTAATTGCGATCTTGATCGCATTTGTTGTTGCATTTAAATGCTTTAGCTACAGATTTATTTGTTTGTTGCATTGAAGTGTTGTATGAACTTGTATTAATTTGGTCTTTTCGGTGTTGTGTAATGAAGATGAGCCGACAATGGATGTACGATGACCGATGCTCTCCGAGTTCATTAATGGGCGTGCAAACTTTTACGCTGCGGTGAGGCAAACAAGCGGGCGGATGGTTTTATGCCTTGTCCATGTGCTAGCTGTAAGAATGATCACAATTACTCTAAGTCAAGAACCATTCACGTCCACCTGTTTGAGTCCGGTTTCATGCCCCACTATAATGTTTGGACCAAGCACGGAGAAAGAGGGGTTATGATGGAAGACAATGAAGAAGAAGAGGACGAAGACAACTATCCTGGCCATGGGTTCCCTGAATATGATGATACAACAATGGGGGAAGAAGTTGAGCCGGCAATGCATGAAGAAGCTGAAGAAGAGGCATCAGATGAGCCCATTGATGATCTTGGTCGGGCCATTGCCGGTGCAAAGAGAAACTGCGCAAGTGATTTGGAGAAGAAGAAGTTGCAGCACATGTTAGAGGATCACAAGAAATTGTTGTACCTGAATTGCGAAGCTGACAAGAAAAAGTTGGGCACCACACTGGAATTGCTGCAATGGAAGGCGAGAATGGTGTATCCGACAAGGGATTTGGAAAGTTCTTTGGTAATGATAAAGAATATGCTTCCAAAGGACAACAAATTGCTCGAGAGTGCGTCTGAAGCAAAGAAGGTTATGCGCCCTCTAGGGTTAGAGGTGCAGAAGATACATGCATGCCCTAATGACTGCATCCTCTCTGTGGTGAGTATGAGGATTTGAACGCTTGCGGTATGCGGTGCATTGCGCTATAAGATCAGCCGCGATGACCTGGTGATGTCGAGGGCGGCGCCTGTGGAAGAAAGATTCCTGCCAAGGTGATGTGGTATGCTCCTATAAGACCAAAGTTGAAATGTTTGTTCCAAAACAAAGAGCATGCCAAGGCGATGCGATGGCACAATGAAGACCGTAAGAAAGACGGAAAGTTGAGAGTACCCGCTGACGGGTCGCAGTGGAGAAAAATCGAGAGAAAGTAGAGGAAGGAGTTTGCAGGTGATGCAAGGAACGTATGGTTTGGTCTAAGCGGAGATGGCATTAATCCTTTTAGGGAGCAGAGCAGCAACCATAGCACCTGGCCTGTGATTTTATGTTTGTATAACCTTCCTCCTTGGTTGTGCATGAAGCGGAAATTCATTATGATGCCAGTGCTCATCCAAGGCCCTAAGCAACCCGGCAACGACATTGATGTGTACGTAAGGCCATTAGTTGAAGAACTCTTATAGTTGTGGAATGGAGCGAATTATGCGTGCGTGGGATGAGCACGGACAGGAAGAATTTGACCTAAAGGCGTTGTTGTTCGTGACCATCAATGATTGGCTTGATCTCAGTAACCTTTCAGGACAGACAAACAAGGGATACCGCGCATGCACGCATTGTTTGGATGATACCGACAATATATATTTGGATAATTGTAGGAAGAATGTGTACCTAGGACATCGTTGATTTCTTCCGAGCAGGCATCCCGTAAGAAAGAAAGGCAAGCATTTCAAAGGTGAGGCGGAACACCGGACGAAGCCTCGCCACCGTACTGGTGCTTTGATGTACATGATATGGTCAAGGATTTGAAGGTAGTCTTTGGAAAGGGTCTGGCGGACAACCTGTTCGAATGACGACGATGAATGGCATACCCATGTGGAAGAAGAAATCTATATTTTGGGACCTGCCCTATTGGAAAGACCTAGAGGTCCGCTCCATAATCGGCGTGATGCACGTGACGAAGAATCTTTGCGTGACCCTGCTTGGCTTCTTGGGCGTGTATGGGAAGACAAAAGATACACACGAGCCGCAGGAGGACTAGCAACCTATACGCAGAAAAAAGGCGACATACATCGAGGGTCATGCCAGCTACGCTCTTACCAAAGAAGAGAAGGAAATCTTCTTTGAATGCCTGCCTCGAGTATTAAGGTACCGTCGACTTCTCGTCGAATATAAAGGGAATAATAAATGTGGCGAGAGAAAAGTTCCGAACCTAAAGTCTCATGACTGCCACGTGATTATGACGCAAGCGCTTCGGTTGCATTGAGGGGGCTTCTACCGGAAAACATTCGATTAGCCATTGTGAAGCTATGTGCATTCCTCAATGCAATCTCTCAGAAGGTAATCGATCCAGAAATTATACCAAGGTTAGAGAATGATTTGGTGCAATGTCTTGTCAGTTTCGAGTTACTGTTCCCACCATCCTTCTTCAACATCATGACACACGTCCTAGTTCACCTATGTGAAGAGATTAATGTTTTGGGTCTTGTATTTCTACACAATATGTTCCCCTTTCAGAGGTTCATGGGAGTCTTAAAGAAATATGTACATAACCGTGCTAGGACAGAAGGAAGCATCTCCAAGGGCCATGAAAAATGAGGAGGTCATTGAGTTTTGTATTGACTTTATTCCTGACCTTAAGCCGATTGGTGTTCCTAAATCGCGGCATAAGGGCGCATCGGGTGTGGAAAAAGGCACGCTAGGAGGGGATCGAATAATATTTATGGGCCGGACATTCTCTCCTTTGAATCACACTACGCAGTTCTCTGAAATTCTGCCTTGGTGGCTCCGTATATCGACGAACACAAGAATTTTCTATGCTCCAAACACCTGGAGCATTCTGATGACCGGATTACACGTGAACAAATGAGGACTTTCGCCAGCTGGTTGTAGACACGTACTGTCGGCGTCCCGGGAACGGGGGTCCCCAGACTTGCCTGCCTGCGGTCCATGTGGTGGCTGAGCTAGCAGGCCGTACAGCCCATCTTCATCGACGAGGCATTCAAGACCCTCGCAAGCGACCAAGCCTCACGAGGCGGACGATGCAAGACCTCCTCAGGAGCGGCCAAGCTAGGCAGGCTCACGAGGAGCGGAGATATCAAGGCAGGGCAAACCTCACGAGGCTCTCCTGACGTGAGCCATGACGATCGACAACAAAGGCGGGCACTAAAGGGCGGGCGCCAACAAGACAAAGGCCCTGGCGTCACTGTTTCCTCTTTGGTGCTAAGGAGGCCAGCGCGGGCGAGGAGTACCAAGGCATTAGGCAAAGGTTTCAATATTGGTGCAACAAGACCAAGACCAGGAGGACGGCAAGATGGAGGTCATCGTGGAGCCCAAGACGGCGTCACCACCAGAGCCTTTTGCAGGCGAAGACTCCTGTTGTCAGGATAGCTTGTACTAGCTGTTCCCCTTCAAATTTGCCTGCCGTTGTTGGCTCCCTTCCCACTCAATATTTGGGAAGAGCACCAGGGCCTATATAAGGAGAGCTAGCCACCACCGTAGGGGCATCGAGCAGTTCACCCAGCTCTCACCATTGAGTCACCAAGCACAAGAACACCTCCAACCTCGGGAGGCTGCTCTTCCCCTTGTATTGTTCATCATCAGCCCAAGAGGCAATCCACCACCACCACCTTTGGGTAGGGTATTACACCTGGCGGTGGCCCGGACGATATAAATCCGTGCCTTTACGTGTTGCGAAGTTCATCGAAGTTAAATGCGAGCTTAGCGAGCTAGGGCCTTGATCGGTAGGAGAGGAAAGACCCAGCGCGCACCCGGTGTTGAACCTTAAGGGTTTGCGGAACCCCATCGGACATTTAGCGCGCCCGGTAGGGGTCGCGTCGTAGCTTCCCTTCCATCGCCGTCGCCCGTCGTCTCTCCATGCCGGACGCTGCCGTGTTTTCGAGCTGAGCGTCGGGCTGCCCTCACCGCCAGCGTTGCTCGAACGGCTCCGTCGGTGGGCCACCTAAATTCTCCGTCTCCCGCCGCCAATGCTGCCACCGGCCCGGCGGGGAACGAGCATCAGGCATCCTCGCTGCATCCTTCGGTGCGGCAGGATGGCCCCACCGCCACACCATCGCTAACCCCAGCCGGTTCTTCGTCTCACGCACGCCGCGCTCCCATGGCGATGAAAAAGTCATGGCGAACTGGTTTCCCATGGCTCACAAAGATGTGGCCCGCTCCTGGCTCCTGAACTTGCAGCACGGCTCGATCTCCTCCTGGGACGAGATGCGCGACCGCTTCGTCGCCAACTTCCAGGGCACTCATGACCGCCCGCCGGCCGCGGGTGACCTACGCCGCATCAAGCAACAACCGGGAGAGACCCTCCAAAAGTACATCCAGCGCTTCAACAACACCTGCCTCAAGATCCCCAAAAGGTCACAGCGAGGCCATCATCTCCTCGTTCTCCGACGGTGTCCCTGACGTCAAGATGTAGGAAGAGCTCGCTATCCATGAGGAGCTACGCACATCTCGAGAGCTGTTCAACCTTGGCGACCAAGTGCGCAAGAGGCTGAGGAGGGGTGCCTCTCTCTCCTCAAGCTGCCAGCTCTGAGGAGGCGGAAGAGAAGAAGGCCAAGGCCAAGGGCGTGAAAGCGCAAGGAGGCGGTCGTGCTTTCGCGAGCGGAGCCCGACACCAAGCGGGCAGAAGATCATCCCAAGTCATCCAAGAGCGGCCGACCGTTCTGTGCCTTCCACAACCCTGAACACCCACAACACCAGCGGTATCCAGAGCTCGAGCCATCTGAGAAGGACGCTCGGCCGACGCCCGAAAGCACAACGACCGGGCTGCGGCCGTGGAGGAGGAGCGATGGGCGGACGGCCCAGGACGACCATGGCCCGCGCCAGGAGTGGCTCGACAGGCCTCGTGAGGACTGCTGGTAGGACCATCCTCGCGAGGGCGCCTGGAGGGACCAGCCTCGCGAGGATCGCCCCCAAGGCAACACCGGTCTTCCCCCGCTGCCGCTGCCGAGAAGGAACGACGACCTCCATCAGGGCCGAGGGAAATTTGGGGCTTCCAGGGCAGCGATCTGTCGCATGCATCTTGGGCGGCGCCCATGCCCCAGCCTCTCAGCGCATCTTCAAATAGTTCGCTCGCTAGGTGAACGCGGTGCTCCCCAAGCTCGAGGCCATGCGCCCGCTCAAGTGGTCCCAATGCGCCATCACCTTTAACTCAGCAGATCAGCTCAAGTGCGCAACCACTGCCGGCGGCCTCCCGATGTTGTGTTCCCCGATCATCGGCAATGTGCAGGTTACCAAGACCCTCATCGGCGGCAGCACAAGGCTCGGCGTCTGTCCCGTCGACACGTTCGACAATCTCCAAGTGCCATACAAGCAGCTCCGACCAACCAAACCTTTCTCGGGGAGTGACCGGCGGCTCCACCACACCGATAGGGCAAGTCCGCCTGCGTGTCACCTTCGGCGAACGCAAGAACTACCGCACCGAGCTCATCGACTTCAACGTCGCGCACATCCACCTGCCGTACAACGCCATCCTCATGTATCCGGCCCTGGCCAAGTTCATGGCGGTCACCCACCACGGCTACGCGTCCTCAAGATCTTGGGAAGCGGAAGGAATCATCACGGTCCCGTGTGAAGAAAGAGATGCGGTGTGCTCCCTTGAGCGCGCCTTCCAAGCTGCAGCAATCAACGACCCCGACAACAGAAGTGAGGGCCCTCCGGAGGCCCTCCCCAAGAAGAAGTGGTCACGTCGTGCAGGACCTCGGGAGGATGGCGACGTGGCAGGAGCCTCATCAGGATCAGCGTCCGTCCCAGGGGCGCCTTCCTCCATCGCATAAGATGGCGCGCCCGACGCCCTCCTCGGATAGGGCTCGGGGGCTCTCTTCTGGAGGGCCTCAGACCTTGCCAACCTCACGAGGGAGGCTTGGGCACCACTTGGAGGCGTGCTTGTGACACGTGACCCTCCCGGGGAGAGCACAGGGCAAGGAGTGCCCACCACTGGGGAGTTCATCACCAAGACCACTCGGGAACTGCAAGAAGCGGGGAGACATGCGCGGCGGCGGCCCTTCAGCGGCGCTTGACTCCACATCTGGCGAGGATCTTTGGGCTGCGTGTCTGCATCAACGTCCCGGGCTCCAGCAGGGCCGCATCTCGGGAGGCGCTTACGGCCGCCAGCGTGTGGGCGCCGAGGCCCACCACACAGCTACGTTCGCATGCCCTCCGGCTTGCCGAGCGTGGCATCAGCCTATCAGTGCAACATGCGTTGTGTCCTGGCGGCTCAGGAGGCTAGGTACCACGCCGTCCTGGAGGAGATGGAGACGGTCCTCAGGGAGCCTCCCGAGCCCCCAGAGCCTCCCGAGGCTCAGGGCTTCGGTGGCTCATGAGGAGTCACTCCTTCAACGCACGCCCTCAGCTGCACCAACTCTGCCGTCTCTGAGAACCAGGTGACACCTTCCAAGCTCGTTTAGCTGGGAGCGCCCCTCGGGCTGCATTATTCCCAGGCCACATGGGTCCGTCCTTGTGGCATGTATCCCTTTTGCTTATGTCTTTAGCTTACCTTGCTGGGTGTGCCCCTTGGGCTGCATCATCCCCAAGCCGCTCGGGCCGGACCCAGTGGCATGTATCTTCCTGCATTTACCTAAGCTGTTGTGCTTTCTATATTTAACCTGCCCACGGCTATCGCCTGCTCGATCGCCGCCCACCACGGGTCTGCTCATCCTATGCAATTCGCCTGCGTGTTAAAAAGGGGGCTCCTGAGCATCGCGACTCGGGAGCTCTGCAGCTCTCAAGCCCTCACCCCACAGCCTTGACCACGGCATCGCGACACAGCATACCGCGGCTGAGCTCACTCGAGGGCGGGACTGAGGGCGTGGGGTGCTTGCATCTAACCGCCTTGCAGGAACATCTGATCACCAAGACTCAAGACCAGTGCAACCCGCCTTGAGGTAGGGCCTCGTGAGTCCCGCGCTGGCTCACGAGTGCCCATATACACCTCGCTGCCTTAGCTTGCAAGCCACGTCTCAGGGCAGGGCTATACACGCCTCGGGGGCTCCTCCCAAAGGGGGGCCCCATCCCACGCCCAAGTGGAAGCACCATGCTCACTTATGGGCCGTCGCCGACATCACGAGGAGCGGCTATGCCTGGCACAAGCGGAAGCACTATGCTGCTACTGGTGATAAACAACTCGAGGCGGCCCCACGGTCGCACCAACCTCGGGAGCCAGAGCTCAGCGCCTAGCCTCACCACAATGCCTCCCTCGGGAGAGCCACGAGGGCTGGAGCACGGGGAGCTGCGCAGGGTCACGCCCAAGCGCACGCCACCCAACCAGGTCTCTCGGACCTTGGCGTCGCGTGCCCCTCCCGAGGCCTCGGCGAGGGCATGTATGGAAATTGTTTGCACGTCAAGGGGGACTCCTGAGCATCGCGACTCAGGAGCCTAACTGGTCACGTAGCCCCTCACTCCTTGGTCCGTCCTGGTCTCCGGTCGGCCCAATGGCGGTTGAGGTATGCGCGGGGCCGGGCTCTGCCGACGTAGAACATTAATCTATCCTCACGAACTCTCCCTATATGTTGTTTGCGCATAGAGGGGGACTCCTGAGCATCGCGACTCAGAACCCTAGCAGTCACGTAGCCCCTCACTCCTTGGTCCATCCCGGTCTACGGTGGCCCAATGGCAGTTGAGGTATCTTGTGAGGCTGAGCTCTGCATGTGACGCATAAAGCAAATAGGAAGGAAATCGCAAAATCTCGAAGCAAATATTACAAACACATTGTCCTCACGACATCAAATGAAAAGTCTAAACGCCTCCACGAGGCCTGATACATGTTGCGAGAACGAAAGCGGGAAGAATAGCATGGGTCAAACCTGGACATCCCCATCGCCTGCGGAAGGTGCTGCTCCATGGGTAACGCTGTTCTCACCTTCACCATCAACCGCAGGATCGGCGGCATCGCCAGACAAAGGGGCGGAGACGAAGCCACGGAACTTCAAACACATTGTCCTCACGACATCAAATGAAAAGTCTAAACGCCTTCACGAGGCCTTATACATGTTGCAGGAACGAAACGGGAAGAATAGCTGTGGGTCAACCCTGGACATCGCCATCGCCTGCGGAAGGTGCTCCTCCGTGGGTAACGTTGTTCTCACCTTCACCATCAGCCACAGGATCGGCGGCATCGCCAGACAAAGGGGCGGAGACGAAGCCGCATTCTTCAGCAAGGCCTCCACTTGACCTTGTACAGCTGCGGTGGCGGTTTCACAGTGATCTTCAGCCACAGGCTCCAGCAGTTCATCAAGGCGAGCGCTAGGGTCGCGGAGGTGCAGAATAGGCGAAGGCCTTGAGTCGATTACGGCCGAAGACGAGGACACTAATACGCCTCCGCCATGGGACCGAGGCCATCAACGGCCTCCTCAAGCTCGTTCACCAAGAGAGGAAGCAGCCGGGGCGTCCTCGCCGGTGCCAGCGACTTCTCCGAGTCGTGCTTTCGTAGAGCGTCTTGGCATATGCGAGACCTCTCCTCGAGGTCGGCGAAGGCCGCGTGATCTTCGGCCAGGAGACGCACCTTGGCGTCAAGATCGGACTCCCTGGCCTTCGCTTTCCGCTCCAGCCCTTCCAACCGGCTCCGCTCAGCGGCTTGCGACTTCTCCAACTCCGCCAGCTCAGCATCATGGTTCTTCACGGCCTCCTCCCGGGCCTTCACCTCCTCCTCCTTCGCTTGGCGGCAGTGTGCTTCTTCGGCGTGCTTGTAGCGCAGGCTCTGCAACTCGTCCTCCAGCGCCTGGCAGCAGTCACGGGCGGCCTTGGCGTCTTTCAGCGCCGCCTCATGATCAGCTGCGGCGTTGGCACCACTCTGCTTCTCCTTCTCAGAAGCCGCAGCGGCCTGACCTAGCGCCGCGCGAACAGCCAAGTCAGAGTGGAGCCAGCTGAGGCGGCTCAGGCGCCCGGCCACAAGGCGTGGAGTGCGTGCTCGAGAGATCCGTCGGCGGTGGGTCATCTCGAAAGAGCATATTCTAGAAGAAACAACAAGAAAGAACACAGGAGTAGAGGTGCGGCAGCGGAGGAGGCGACATCATCACGGGGCCTGGGCGGTCGCGGGTTCCGAGCGTGGGACCTCATCCGCCGCACCAGGCGCCGGCACGTCCGGAGCCGGCGGGACCATGAGGGCTGACTCCACGCGGTGATACTCCTCTTGGCCTCGCGAGGATGACCGGGCTGGGGAGATGCGGGTGCTGCTGCCTCCTTTCTCCATGGAAGGAGGCAGCCGCATCGTCTTCCTTACTCTTCTTCACCGAAGATGTCGGCTGATCAACCAAGGCGAGCATCGAGGAAATGACGAGTACAAAGCAGGGACAAGGCGAAGCTTAAGATACTTCTTGAACCACGCAACATACTTACTGCTTAGGGAAGCTTGAAGCAGCGGCCGGGACTGAGGTGCAGGCGTTCGGGCTCCCGTGGCGCCAGGGCGGTGCGGAGGCGTAACCGAGAGCCGGCCCAGGAGGCGTCGGGGCCAGCGGCGTCCACGAGCCACCAGCGACGACCTACCCCTCGTCGGGATGAGGGCTGCTCCCTCTCCCTTGGCGGGCGTCGTGCAGTGGCATCGTCAGGGAAGGTGCGGAGGATCTCAGCCTTGCCTCAGGAGGGAAGTCTCCCCACCTCTTAGGAGTCTTCTCCAAGTCCACCTCCTCTTCCCCTTCCCCGCGGGACTCGTCAGAAGACACCTCCACCGGTTTCGGTGCCGCAGGGGCTCCCGGAAGTGGCGGCGGCACCAGCCAGCAGCGTCAAAAGGTCGGCACAGGGCGGCAATTCCTCCCGATCCCTACGCTCGAACAGGGGAACAAAGGCGCTTGGTGGATACTCCTGGTTGTTCCCAACTATGTGGCGCAGAACAGCAGCCAATTCATCGTCAGGCAGGGCCCCCGGCCTCAGGCGGGCCTTGTTTCCCTCTTCTTCAAGCTCCCACGAGGGGCCTTGCAGCAGCGCTGGAGGCGGGGCCACTCGCAGCGTCAAGAACTCCCTCAGGAGCATGACGCCCGTCACCTTGGCCGCCCTCGCATTGCCAGGCTTCAGGTCGGTCACCATTTGCCCCAACACTAGCGATGCCTGCTCATCAGCGAGCTCCGCCTTGGGACACCCCCCTTTGGAAGAGGGCACCGCCGTTGGCAACACCAGGCGCGGATCAGCACGCTTGGCATCCATCATGACCCATTTGGATCGGATGTTGTCAGCCCTCTTCCCGGTGCTCGAGATCGAGTTGGCCTTGCCGCATGCGACGAAGTTAGCGCATCCGGAGATGTGACCCTCACTGACACGAAGGAATAAGAAATGGCGCAATAACGCCACGAAAGGCATCACGCCCAGGTACGCCTCACAGTAGTAGGCAAAGATGGATAGGAGGAGGACAGAGTTGGGATGAAGATGCAACGCCTGCAGACCGTAGTAGTCGAGGACTTCATAAAAGAAATCAGAGAAGGGAGGAACCAACCCGGCAGCGACATCGCCATTTCGAGAAGAAGGGGAAGAAGGTGCTTCCCTCAGACTCTTAACTTTTATCGAGCAAAGCCGGAGCTCGGTCGCCCTCCACTCGTTGCTCCCGCCCGCCGTCAGCAGGCGCACGGAGGTGAGGCTTCTCTCCATGACGGTGGGAGCCTCAAGGGCCGGCTCATACCAAGCCGGTGCTGAGGAAGTCTTGACCTTGCACGGCGCCATGGGTTGTGGGTGCAGGATGAGATTGGAGCGGATCTGCAGGTAGCGGTGGCGAGGAGCAAGAAAGGGGATCTGGAGCGAGGCAAGGAAGGAGCAGTGAAGGCAAGTGCTGGCTGCACCAGCCTTTCGTCAGGTCAAGCAGTTGTCGAGGCAGCGTGGGGAAGCAGAGACGCCCACGTCCAATCAACCGCCACGTGGCCAACCCATGAGGCCTTGGGGGCCAGTGCTCGTGCCAGCCCTTAACCGCCCGAAGCCAAGCCAAGCGCACCTTAGGCCGGGGCTCTTGTCGGCGTCTGAGGAGCAGGAGTCCCGGACTTGCCTGCGGCCCACGTGGTGGCTGAGCTAGCAGGCCGTATGGCCCATCTTCATCAACGAGGAATTCAAGACCCTCGCGAGGGGCCAAGCCTCGCGAGGCGGACGACGCAAGACCTCCTCAGGAGCGGCCAAGCCAGGCAGGCTCACGGGGAGCGGAGATATCAAGGCGGGGCAACCCTCCCGAGGCTCTCGTGACGTGAGCCATGACGATCGACACCAGGCGGGCGCCAGGCAGGCGCCAGCGCGCACTGTGTCCTTGTTTCCTCTTTGGTGCTAAGGAGGCCAGGTATGACGCAGAGTACCAAGGCATCGAGGCAAATGTTGCTATATTGGTGCAACGAGACCAAGACCGGGGAGGACGGAAGAGCGGAGGTCATCGTGGAGCCAGGGCAGGCGTCACCACGGAGCCTTTGCGGGCGAACCGCTTTTGTTAGGATAGCTTGTACTAGTTGTCCCCCTTCAAATTTGCCCACCGTTGTTCGCTCCTTCCGCTCAATATTTGGGAAGAGGACGGGGAGCCTATATAAGGAGAGCTAGCCACCACCGTAGGGGCATCGAGCAGTTCACCGGCTCTCACCCATACAGTCACCAAGCACAAGAACACCTCAACCTCGGGAGGCTGCTCTTCCCTTGTCTTGTTCATCATCGACCCAAGGCGATCCACCACCACCACACTAGAGTAGGGTATTACACCACAACGGTGGCCCGAACCAGTATAAATCCCGTGCCTTTCTGTGTTGCAAGTTCGTCGAGTTCGTCCGAGAGATCTTAGCGAGCTAGGGCGCAGATCGGTAGGAGGGAAAGATTTCGCAGGCACCCCAGTGTCCGAACCTTAAGGGTTTGCCGGAACCCCACATACGACACGTACCATACATGACGCCTCTATTGAAGATGACCTGTACTCCCTGTCCCAGTTACCATCTTCGAATATAATGACTTTCAAAGGGTACGAGATAAAATGGGAATACATTTTACACGATCGCCCAAGATAAGAAGAGCACCAACCAAAACAGTGGTGTCCGCTTTGATGCAGCAACCAAAGGCGGGTATGGAAACATATTATGGTTACATAGAGGACATATGGGAACTTGACTATGGGCGTGGTTTGAGCGTCCCTTTGTTTCGTGCAAATGGGACAATATGACCACGAGGTGGGGTAGCGGAAGAGGCTGCGATTCCGGAATGACAGGTGGATCTCAACAATCTTGCGTATGTAGACGAACAATTCATCCTAGCCAATAATGTGGCACAGATTTTCTATGTGAAGGACATGTCTACCAGCCGAGAAAAAGAAAAGATAAGGAAGCAAATGCATCATACGATGAGCCAAAGCGCCACGTAGTTCTTTCTGGGAAGAGAAACATCATGGGAGTGGATGATAAGACAGACATGTCAGAAAATTATGAACAGTTTGATGCAATTGCTCCATTCACAGTGAATATTGACCCGAGCATCCAGTTAAATGATAAAGATTTTCCATGGTTACGGCGCAAAGGGACACGCACGAAGAAAAAGTTTCACACCCAAAGATCTGGGATGTGATCGGCTTCACTATCATCACTTTCTTCTGTGTTTCACTGATTTTTTGAGCTAAATGACCCTGAAATTGAAAAGCACTTCAAATGAACTCAGAAAAGGTTGAAAGTTGGCATGGTATCATAATTTCACCCACATAGGAGGTGCAAAAAAGTAGAGAGGGTTACGCAAAAACTGGATGCACTTCGTGTACAAAATGGACAATCTCTTTCAAAGTATCAGGGTTTCGGACGAAAACTCATCTGTTACAAAGGCATTTCATTTTTAAATAACCTAAGCATTACCAAATTGAATATAATGATAAAAAACACTAATATTAAACATAAAAAAAGAATCACTGAAAAATCTATTTTCAAAGTTAAGTTATTCACAAACTAGTGATTCACACAAATTTCAAATAATTCAAAATTTAAACTATTCAAATTTGAAAACTACTGGCACTAACGAGAAAGTTTGTAATTTTTTGTACCTAAAGCAAAAATATTGAGAAAGAAACTCTAAATCTGACAAAAAACAACTCAAAGAAAATAAAAAATAAAGCAAAAAATAAGAAAATAAAAAAAGCCGCCCTCTCGCCATACCGGCCTGCATACGACTAGAAACCCAACTTTGTTGTTGGGCGGGATCTGAGCCCATAAGGGCGATAGGCCCACATTGCATTGACCTGAATGCAGTTAGGCCCAGTGGGCACGCTTTGGAGAGAAGCTTGAGAGAGCTACCGCCTTGGGGCTTATAAACCCGGTCACAGACGCCCGTCGACTAGCGAGGTGGGACTAAACATGCCACACCGCACTGCGCCAAGTGCCACCACTTTAATGTACCGGGTGGTGGCTCCAGCGATTACTAAAGGGGGTCTTTAGTACCATTTGGAGCCACCACGGTACTAAAGATGGGTGCTTCCGCCCGCTCAACTGGCCAAAATTGACCTTTAGTACCGGGTTGGTGGCTCCAACCCGGTACTAAAAACCCATCCTATATAAGAAAACACTTCAAAAATTCAGTTTCTCATCTGCTTCTTCTCCTCTCCGTCCTGCGCCCGTCACCGCCCGTCCCGTCGTCTCATACAGCCGTCCCGTCCCGTCCCCATAAATCGCGCCGCATCCGCCGTCGTCTCATCATCCCCGCCGGCCGTCCCCATCCCGTCATCGCCATCATCCCGTCATCGCCATCCCGTCGTTGCCGCCCGTTGCCGTCCCGTCGCCGCCCCGTCGCGTCGCCTTGCGGTGAGCTCCTGCCCGGCCGCCATGTCCACACACACACACACACATTGTTTTAGTTTTTTAGTTATAGAATTTTTTCTATTTTTAGTTATAGAAATATTAGAAATGTTATAGAAATGTTAGTTATATAGAAATGTTATAAATTTTTCTTTTTTAGTTATAATAATATTTATAGAAATGTTAGCAATTTTAGAATTAGTTTTAGCTAGATGAATTAGATTAATGTCAAATTATTATACAAAATTAGAATTTGAATATAGAACTTTAGTTATCACAATCCAATCATTTAAAAAAGGTTACTTTTTGCGGGCATATAGTATTTGTTCTCGACGATGCCCGGACCGCATCCTCGCCGTCGACCCGTTCGCGAGGACGTCCGGTGACCCATGTCCGGGCTGGGCTCACTGGCAGCCTTTAGCAGGAGGTACTACTGCAGTGCGCCGCTTGGTGAGAACCCGGCCTCGGGTCCCGTCGTCGACCACGATCTCCTTTGGTGGCGTTCGCGTGGGCCACATTAGATGCAGAGGGAGCCGGCCCCTTGGTGGTGGTGCGTCGCCGTGTCGAGGAGGAGGATGAGCACGTCCATCGCTATATGGCTTCTATGGACGCCAGGTTACGCAATACACAGCAGGTTCTTTGCAGATGACCGGAGAATATGATCTGTGATGGTTCCTTCTCTTTGGGTGTCCACCGCCTTGGCGCCCAGGAACCTCGAGTGGCCTAGATTCTTCTGTAGTATTTGATCTTTATTAGCTACCTAGCCAGTGATGTATTCGATATATAATATTCAAGACGGTGTATTCGAGATTATATATATTATTAGAGACAATGTATTCGAGATTTTACATTATTAGAGACGATGTATTCGAGATTATATATTATTCGAGATGATGTATTTGAGATTATATTGTCGGTGTGGAACGACACCTATGGGATCACAAGAATCCCTACTACGGTTGCGGGGCGCGGGGTCGTGAGAAGAGCGGATCAAACAGATAGCACACGGTTTCTTTATCCGAGTTAAGACGCGAGGATCGTGAAACCCTACTCCTGCTTTGGTGGTTTGTTTATCTGTGTTCTTGAGCTAGCAATGGGGGCGTGAGGAGCTCAAAAAGCGAAACCTCCTCACAGTACTTTGGGGCCTCCTTTTTATAGGGAAAGGGCTGCCCTGCAGCCGGGAGCGATCTGAAGAGGCGAGCCGTCAAGCTGTCCGGCGAGAAGAACACGCTCAACCGCGCCTTGACAGAGGCGCAAGGCTGTCATCACCAGTGCAGCGAGCTCTCCGGCGCTCGAGAACTCCGCCGAGACCTCAAAATTTGAAGCTGGAGGATCTCGAGAAGATGTTGTCGGGAGAGCGGGGCTCGGGAGGAGATCTTGACCAGGAGCCTCGAGGAGGAGAAGCAGGCTGCGGGCAAGCGAGGCCGCCTCCCACGAGGAATATGTGGTGGGTGAGAACAGGTGGATCAGCCATCTCGGAGGCCGTTGCGGCGAGGTCAAGTCGGAGTTAGCCACCATGGGGATGCCAAGCGTGAGGTATGCCCCGACATGGCCGGGACCGTCAACGCAAAGTGACCCAGTTCTTGAGGCGTCCTCGGGCCTTGGCTTATCTCCACTCCAGCAGGATGGCCACGCTGGCCGAGGAGGCAGCGACTTTGGGAGGTCGTGACCAAGGTCCTCACCAAGGTGGCGCCTTGGAATCCCGACCTTGACTTCGCGGCGCGATGAAGAGCTTCTGGATGGTGTTGACCTCCACGGAGCTCAAGGGCGCATCAACCCCATCACCCATTGCATCGACAAAATCAAGAGGGTGGAAGGCGGTAGCAGGGATTAGGCATCCCGTTCTTCTTCGCATGCGGGTTCCCGACCAAGACAAATTTTATCTTTAGTTAGAACCCGCAGCTATGGCGTGATGTAATATAACTGAAGTACTCTTAATTTCATGCATGTTATTCCCCGTTCAATTCCTCTTTGTATCGTGCCCCTAAATCGATCGGGTAGGCTTGCCGATGCGGAAGCCCCTAAGCGGCGCTTTGGGGACGGATCCCTAGAACTGCCGAATGCAGCGTGCTTGCCGGACGAGCCACCTTCCCGTTCGAGCGGCCGCTCGAGCTGTCGAGCTTGACTCGAGTCAGAATCGAGGCGTTGTTGATCATGGAAGGTTACTCTGCCATTCTCGGCGCAGCCGCTTGAGCTGTTGGCGCTTTTCGAAGCGGGGCAAGGCGTTGCCAATCGTGGGAGAGCCCCTGGCATGCAGGTTTCTCATACAAAGGCGTGACATCTCCGGGGAATAACCTCAAATAAGAAGGGTTGCACAAATAAGAGTTGATTGCAACAGCTTCAGGTTCGCGATCGCTCGAGTGTCGATCTTACGGCCTCCTTTCTTCTTCAAGGGTCACGAAGATGAAGGAGTGTCGAACTACTTGCTAGAGCCGATTCTCACAATGCGCTCCCCTACAGCGGCGCCAAAGATGTCGGTGTGGAGCGACACCTATGGGATCACAAGAATCCCTACTACGGTTGAGGTGCAGAATTCGTGAGAAGAGCGGATCAAGCAGATAGCACGGTTTCTTTATCGAGGTTCGGACGCGAGGATGCGTAAAACCCTACTCCTGCTTTGGTGGTTTGTTTATCTGTGTTCTTGAGCTAGCAATGGGGCGTGAGGAGCTCCAAAAAGCGAATCCTCCTCACAGTGCTTTGGGGCCTCCTTTTTATAGGGAAAGGGCTGCCACGCAGTGGCACCAGGAGGTGGAAAGGCTCTGATGATCTGAGTTTATCCTCGCATTACATGACAAGGTGCCTTAAATGCGTCTTGCTTAGGTGTCCTTGCTTTATCGGGGCGGGGAGAGTCTGTCTGTCTCGTCGTCGCCCGCTTCCTCGTGTAAACCAGGCCACAGGCCAGCGGTGCCCGTGGTGCCATGTGGCGGCCGAGCGGTGAGGTGGCGCTTGGTGGTGGAGTCTCCATGAAGACCTGCTTGCCGTCACGCAGGTGCCTGCCCAACTGGTTGGGTCAACAGCTGCATGCGAACGGTGGTGGAGATTTGCTTGGCGTGGGCGTGATGGTGGCCCTATGGGTGCTCTTGGCAAGGGCCTTGTCGTAGCCCCGGCAAGGGTCTTGCCGGGGCCCCGGCAAGGGTCTTGCTGTGGTGCCTGTTGTCATCCTCGGCAAGGCTCATGCCGGGGGCCTTCTGATCCTCCTTGGCTGGGATCCCGCCATGGGTCGTCATCTTCTATAGTGTGTATCTGATCTTGAATGTCTTCACAAAGATGCATATCCTGCAGGGGATGTCTCCGGATCCTTGCCCCCATAGAGGCGATGGACTCAAGGGTGACTCGCCCCGTAGGTGTGGGGCGAGCTGCCACGGCAAGGGTCTTGCCGGGCTTGCTAAAACCGCCTCCCGGCAAGGATCTTGCCGGGAGAGTCCGCTTCGTCCCCTTTGCTCTTTGTGGTCTTGGTCTTGGCGTCGTTCTGCTCCTCTCGAGCTTCGGCCTTACCTTGGCTCACCTCCCTTGCCTTGCTCTGTGCGGTGGTGCCCGTGGCTCGGGCCCCGTGCACGAGTTATAGGGGTACAAAAAGTGTACCCCTCCTTTTGCTACCTGACAGGAGCCCCGGGCACAGGCCTGCGTAAGCATAATCGCATCGTTGGGCTAGGCCCAAAAGCGGTCTTGTGAGGCGGTGCGGGTGGTTTTACGGCAGTGAAAGTTTCTTGGCAGCGCTGCGCTTCCCGTCTCCAGCGTGGCTCGGCGTGGGGAGGCGTGTGTGGCGTGGGCGGCATGCAGCGGGGCTGAGCCACTGTGCTCATCGTCCACGTCGCGATTAATGTGAAAGGAGGCGGCCGCGTTTTCCCCATAAGAAGGAATAACCCCGGCAGCGCTGCTCACCTTCTCCTCTTCCCTCGTTACCTTTTCCAATCTCGAGCCGCCGTTTCTTCTCTTCCTTCCTAAGCTTTTCGCCGTCGCCACTTGTCGCTACTTCACCACCCCTTCCTCAATCCTCCGGATCTCTTGGCGCCATGGCGCCCAAATCCGCCAATAGCAAGGGGGTGGCTAAAAGGCTTTGGGGCCGTGCGGCCATGGAGAGCCTTATTTGTCGAGAGGACGACGAAATCCGTTTCTTCTTCCCTCGTCGGTTGATGTTCATGAGCTCCGGGCCTCCTTGAGCCCTTATGGGGAGTGAAGGCGGGGGAAGAACTTCGAGGGCACCGGCTGACGCGTCATTCCTGCCGTTTGCGGCGATCCTGCTCCAAATCGGTATCCCTTTTTTGTCGATTACTTTTCTTGCGGGTTATGCCCTCCTTTTGCCGATTTCTTCTGCGACATCATGCACACCTTCAACTTTCGCCTCTTGGATTTTACTCCGAATGCGGTGGCATGCCTGGCTCTCTTCGCACATCTTTGCGAAGGCTTTGCCGGAGTGCAGCCCAACACGGCCCTCTTCCGCCATTATTTCTTCCCTCGAATCCAGCGGAGGCACCGTCTCCGGATCGTCGCCTGGATCTCAAAGATCCAAGGCGTATCCGAGACGGTGCCATGAAGAAGGTGGGATGAATGGCGTGGCGATGGTGCTGGATTGAAGGCGAAGACCACCGGAATTACTGCAAGGTCCGCCCGGCGCCGCTTACCGATCCGCCGCAGCGATTGGAGTGATGTTGATGCTGCGGCGGGAGGCTACTGCCGCCACCACCAGGATCCTCCGGTGACCGGGCTGGGCTCACCACAGGAGATGATCGGGCGGACTTCATTCGCCGCCCGGATCGCCCCATTGCATAATAAGGGAGGCCGGCACGGCTTTTCTGAACCGGTGACATTATGCGGCTCCGCCCTGGCCTCGACCACAACTTCCGCGGTGATGGCGCATGCCCATACGCGGCGGCTTTTCCGACTTGATGTGAGCGCGGCAGCGGTCGAGCGGACCGGCAAGGCCGCGAAGGCTGCCCGTAAAGGTCGGCAAAGGCCGTCAAGGGGCCGTTCTTCAAGTTGCCCGGTGAGGTGGTCCCGTTGTGCAACAACTCACGCCGGTCCGAGATCATTGCTATGATGCCGGATTACAGCAGCGCATGGGCCTGTCCAGCTGGGAGGAGCCGTCGGGGCCACGCAGATGTGCGATAATTCTTTGACTCCACGGCCGGTATCGTCAATGCTTGGCGTCGGCGATGGCTTGTCATGGACACCACCCAGGCGGAGCTGGACTACATCGCCACCGAGGCGAGGAGGCCTGACTAGCCACGGAGGCAGTAGCGCGGGTGCGTGGAGGACAAAGGCGCGACGGCTCTGGAGGAGGAAGCAGTTCACCACAGTGGGTGGCGGCCACCGAGGAGGTCGGCGGCGCTGACGCTGGAGCTCCGCTTATCGAGCACGCGGACTGACGAGTCATCGGAGGAGGAAGGGCGTGGCGGCAGAGCTCGGCGCCCGGCAAGGGAAGAGGCGAGTCCTGCGGTGGTGCAGGCTCCGTGAGCAGTCCGGCCCAGTAGGGCTAGGCAGCCTCAATTGACCTGGAGGTCCGGGCGCCCTACGAGGGCCCGCAGCGTGAAGGGCAGCGAAGGCGGCCCATTGGAAGAAGAAGCGACAGCCCCTTCCTCACTCGGCGCACAAACCCCGCCGCCTTCTTCGCCTCCTCCGGCAGGCGTTGGCTCGGATGATGATGTGGAGCTCCTTTTGATCTCGGGCCTCTCGGCCCGGAGAGGAAAAAGGAAACTGGTGGAAGGAGGAGGCGGATGTGAGTAAGTACTCCGTTCCCTTCTTGTCATTTCCATTTCCCGAATCGGGTCGCTTGTCTTGACCCGTTTTGCTTTTCTTGAGGGAGGCAGAGGCGTTGGCTCGAGGTTGAAGAGGCGAGGACCTCGGCTAGTGATCGGCCAGTGGGCTTCAAAAGACACCTTGGTGGTCTTTGAGCGGCAGACGGACAGCCCAGGCGCATCCCAGCGTAAAGTTCGTCACCCTCCTCTTACTCGACATGTGGTAGGCGCTGATGCTATGATCTTGACCTTGCCGGGTTTGCGGAGGAGGAGGCGGTGAGGAGGAGCCACAGAGGGCTACTCTAACACACCACCCCATCGACTCGCCGCCCGGCGTCCCCTCAAGGGCATCGACCTGAGCCCACACCCATGGAGGAAGAGAGGAACTTGGCTGGTGACTCTGCCACGGCGCCAAATGCTTTGGCGGAGAGGGGACTCTGCTTCACAGCACTGACCCCAGTGAGTCACACGTCGCCGTCTGTGTTTTCCTTATTCTTTTCTTGGCTTCATTGCTCCAATTGCTGCCCATGCCCTCCTTCAATGAGACATGGAGGGCGTGGACACTTTGTTATTGTTGGAGACATTCTTGCTGAGAGGCAGCGGTGGAGGCCAACAGGATTGCCGCCGAGGAGGCCGCCAAAGATCTTGATGGGGCCGCCCAGCCCGGCAATTTGCACCAAGGTCTTTGCCGAGGCGCGCCTGCGGGGGGCCGCCAAAGGCGACCAGGCGGCAACTGCCGAGGGCACCCGGTGGACCTGCCCGGTGAGACCGGCAAGGCCTCCGCCGAGGAAGAGGTGGCGGTGACCAGCCTCCCTCCTCCTCAACCTCGGGCCCGGCAGATATCTCGAAGGTGGGCGGCGATCTTTTCGTCCATCTTCGGGGCGTCAAGCCGGCGCCCTTGAAGGGGAAGCTTTTGACGGCGAGGTGCTTGCCACCACCGGGCTTGAGGTGGTTGATGAGCCGGGTGTTGGCGGCGACGGTTCTCTAGAAGATCAGCTTTTCCGCGCCTCCAAGTGCTCTACCGGGCCCGCCTGGACAAGGTCAAGTCCAGGATGGCAACGGTGGACAACGCGGAGGTGGACTTCAAGCGGCGTCGTGGCGCGAACACTGGTTCCACAGTTCGCGAGGAGCAGAGGGCCTTTCAGGAGGAATTGGCCAAGCGCGATGTGGAGCTCACCATGAAAATGGCCGACATCGAGAAGGCCCAGGAAAAGGGGGCGAACTTGGCTGCCGCGGCCGAAGCCGCTCGGAACCACCATCAAGCTGCCTTGGATTCCCAGGAAGAGGACCTCTCCGTGCGTGAAGCGGAGCTTATCGCAACGCTCCGCGACAAGGATGAGGAGCTCGAGGCCCTTGTCGTCTGACGGACTCGCGAGCTGGGCGAGAGGCACAAAGAGGCACTTTCGATGCCCAAGCTCGAGGCCCATCTTCAAGCAGGTGAAGGAGTTTGAGCCAGAGCGGGACGAGCTGAAGGAGCAGGCCCTCAAGCTGTCGGCGAGAAGAACAACGCTCAACCCGGCGCCTTTGACAGAGGCGCAAGAAGCCTGTCATCGGCAGTGCAGGAGCTCTCCGGCCGAGAACTCCATCGAGACCTCAAGTTGAAGGCTGGGCGATCCGAGAAGATGTTGTCGGAGAGCCGGGCTCGGGAGGAGATCTTGACCGGGGAGCCTCGAGGAGGAGAAGCAGGCTGCGGAGCAAGCGAGGCCGCCTCCACCGAGGAATATGTGGTGGGTGAGGCAGGTGGATCAGCCATCTGGAGGCCGTCGCCCGGCAGTCACCTTGCAATTGGCCACCATGGGGATGCCAAGCGTGAGTATGCCCCCGACAGCGGCGGGACCGTCAACGCCAAAGTGGCCAGTTCTTGAGGCGTCCTCGGAGCCTTGGCTTATCTCCACTCCAACAGACAGCCCACGCTGGCCGAGAGGCCCAGCGACTTCTTGCGGAGGTCGTGACCAAGGTCCTCACCAAGGTGGCGCCTTTGGAATCCCGACCTTGACTTGGCGTCCACTATGAAGAGCTTGCCGGTTGGTGTTGACCTCACTGAGATCAAGGAGCGCATCAACCCCATCACCGACTGCATCAACTAAATCTAGAGGGTGGAATGCCAGCGCCGGAATTAGGCATCCCGTTCTTCTTCGCCGCTGCGGGTTCCCGACCAAGACAAATTTTATCTTTAGTTAGAACCGCAGCTAGAACGTGATGTAATATAACTTTGAAGTACTCTTAATTTCATGCATGTTATTCCCCCGTTCAATTCCTCTTTGTATGCGTGCCCTACGTCGATCGGGTAGGCTTGCCGACGCGGAAGCCCCTAGCGGCGCTTTGGGGACGGATCCCGAGGCCTCGCCGAATGCAGCGTCTTGCCGGATGAGCCACCTTCCCGTTTGACGCGGCCGCTCGGTAACTGTCGAGCTTGACTCGAGTCGAGAATCGGCAGCGTTGTTGATCGCGGAAGGTTACTCTGCCATTCTCGGCGTAGCAGCAGGCTGTTGAAGCGAACTTCGAAGCGAGGGCAAGGGCGTTGCCAATCGTGGGAGAGCCTGGCGTGCAGGTTTCTCATACAAAGGCGTGACATCTCAGGGGGAATAACCTCAAATAAGAAGGGTAGCACAAATAAGAGTTGATGCAACTTAAGCTTACATTTGCGATCGCTCGAGTGTCGATCTTACGGCCTCCTTTTCTTCTTCAAGGGTCACGAAGATGAAGGAGTGTCGAACTACTTGCTAGAGCCGATTCTCACAACTTCGCTCCCCTACGGCGCCAAAAAGATGTCGGTGTGGAGCGACACCTATGGGATCACAAGAATCCCTACTACGGTTGCGGTAGCGGGGAGTCGTGAGAAGAAGCGGATCAAGCAGAATAGCACACGGTTTCTTTATCCGAGTTAAGACGCGAGGATGCGTAAAACCCTACTCCTGCTTTGGTGGTTTGTTTATCTGTGTTCTTGAGCTAGCAATGGGGCGTGAGGAGCTCCAAAAAGCGAATCCTCCTCTGAGTGCTTTGGGGCCTCCTTTTATAGGGAAAGGGGCTGCCACGGTGGCACCACGAGGAGGTGGAAAAGGCTCTGACGATCTTGAGTTTATCCCTCGCATTACATGACAAGGCGCCTTAAATGCGTCTTGCTTAGGTGTCCTTGCTTTATCGGGGGCGGGGAAGAGTCCTGTCTCGTTCGTCGCCGCTTCCTTCCGTGTCGACACGGCAGCCAGCCAGCGGTGCCCAGCAGTGCCATGTAAGCGGCAGCGGTGAGTGGCGCAGTGGTGGGTCTCCATGAAGACCTGCTTGCCGTCACGCAGGTGCCTGCCCAACTGGTTGGGTCGGTAGCTGCATGCGAACGGTGGTGGAGATTTGCTTGGCGTGGGCGTGATGGTGGCCCTATGGGTGCTCTTGGCAAGGGCCTTGTCGTAGCCCCGGCAAGGGTCTTGCCGGGGCCCCGGCAAGGGTCTTGCCGTGGTGCCTGTTGTCACCCTCGGCAAGGCTCTTGCCCGGGGCCTTGTGATCCTCCTTGGCTGGGATCCCACCAAGGGTCGTCATCTTCTATAGTGTGTATCTGATCTTGAATGTCTTCACAAAGATGCGCATATCCTGCAGGGATGTCTCGAATCCTTGCCCCCATGGGCCGGTGGACTCAAGGTGACTCGCTCCGTGGGTGTGGGGAGCTGACTTCACGGCAAGGGTCTTGCGGGCTTGCTAAAACCGCCTCCGGCAAGGATCTTGCGGGAGAGTCCGCTTCGTCCCCTTTGCTCTTTGTGGTCCATGTCTTGGCGTCGATTCTGCTCCCTTTCGAGCTTGACCTTACCTTGGCTCCACCTCCCTTGCCTTGCTTTCGGTCTTGGTGGTGCCGTGGCTCAGGCTGCCCGTGCACGATTATAGGTGTACAAAATGTGTACCCCTCTTTTTGTACACCGACATATATATTATTCGAAACGATGCATATTATGTACTATATGATTCAGTTTTTCCTTATTAATTGCATCCATGCATTGTAATTTGAATACTAAATTGTTTTATATTTCTTCTGGATTAGTTAAATAAAAGCTATGGCGGACAATATCGGTAGAGAGGGAGAAGAGGCACTGTTCGATACCATACGCAGCCCTCATGAGCCGGATGATCTGAATGAAAGGCGGATAAGCGGCTCCCAATATCTGAGCAGTACCGGGGAGGTGATGATTAGATATTCGATCTCGATGGCCAGGTGATGAAGTCATGAACTATGATTATGATTATGATGGCCTTGAACAATGTTGATCTTGAAATAACAAATACTACCGGTGAGGTATATTTATATAAGCAAGCATCTGGTGATCATCACATGTTTTTTTATTTGAAGATATATTAACGAATCGATCTTTCTTCTTTCAGCCCTCTGGATCGAGCAAATCTGCTTCTCTGAACAATGGCCGGGACAAAGCGAGGCCGGGCAAAAAGTTGAAGGAGGGTGTAAAGTACAACATCGACTCCATCAAAGCTAATGGTGAACCCCACATGCCTAAGAACATTGCGAACAAGCTCGTTCATCAGTGCGGAGTTCTTGTGAAGGACCAACTGCCGGTCTCCATTCAAGAATGGAAAGAGCCAACAAATAAACGTCAAGATGTTACTTGGGTCGATGACAGAGCAAAAAAACGCTTTGGGAATCTCTGATGGAACATTTCACCCTACCAGATCATTTCACTGATGCAAATGTGCAGAATGTCAGGGACGCTGCTCTTAGGAAGATGGCAGTTGCATTCAACACCCACAAGAAAACTGTATGGGCCAACTACGTCGCTGCAGAAAAGAAGACTCCAGAATTCAAGGGAACACTGGCCCGCTTTTGTGAAATTCAAGGAATCAGAATTATCTAAGGAACGGTCAAGAAAAAACAAGGCTAATGCCACAAAAAAGACGCAGTTCCATAGGATGGGGCCAAGTGGCTACGCGGTGGCAATGCCTAAGTGGGATAAGTCTGAGCAAGAGATGGTGGATGCAGGGGTCACTCCAATTACTAGAAGCTAGCCCCAGTGCGAGAACTTGGTTCTATGGGCATGGGGGCGTTGGACCGAACAGGCACTGGTTTGAAGAAGGCAAGTCTAAAGGAGCCGAACAAAAGTTACTTGGCCGTAATAGAAGATGCTCGAAGGGGGTGTTCACGGCGCCTTAGAGAGAGCAGCGAGCTTCTGGCAGCATACAGGAAATCCTGAACACCCGGGAAGAACACGAGGCAAGCCGTTATTCCCTGGTATGAGGGCTTTTCGGAATGGAATGACGACTACAGGTGCCGTGCAAGAAAGAAGATGGAGGAGGAGAAGAAGAGGAAGTTGGAGGAGGAGCAGAGGAAGCAGGAAGCAGAAAGCCTTCAAGGCCTAGAAGCAAGGCACGCGGACTTGGCCCTCAAATTCCAGCGTGACAGCGGTAACAGATCGACTCACTTAGCGAGAAGGTGGTCTCAGGCGGTGACAATGACTAGCGAATGATCCAGCATTGGATAGCACCGTCCCATCCATGCCGAGAAGCAGCGTTGGTTCCTCCCCGGGCGAGGCACTGCTGGATAGATACCCTGTGGATGACATCATAGAGAACACTAATTGTGAGCTACACTTCGAAATGAAGAACATATCCAAGAAGGTGGCGGACGTTGTTGCTTTACAAATCACAAGCAACCTTCCATTTGCAGCAGCGATTCAGTGAGCTATGCTCGTGTCTTGCTTGATGAGGTGGTGGACCAATATTCAGGGGCTAGAGCTTGACATTCACAGGAGGTGATAGCGAGCACACCTTTGGGAGAGGCCATACATCGTATCATCCTATGGAGAAAGGATTGCATCATCTTTCGAAGGCCACCAACACCGCGTCAGCCGACTCCTCCTTGAAGTCCGCCACCGTGTTAGCAGACTCCCGCTCCTCCAAGTCCAGGAACGCGTGAGACGACTCCTCCTCGAAGTCCGCCACCGTGTCGTGAGACTCCTGCTCCTCCAAGTCCCACGAGCATGAGCCGACTCCTCCTCCGAAATGCCACCGTGTCGGCCAGACTCCCGCTCCTCCCCGTCCACGAACGCGTGAGCCGACTCCTCCTCGAAGTCCGCCACTGTGTCAGCAGACTCCCGCTCCTCCAAGTCCACCAATGCATGAGCAGACTCCTGCTCCAACTCAGCCACGTCAGCAATCTCTGCCGCCTCAGCAATCGCAGAAGAGAGCCGTCGTAGCTATGGTGCATAGCGGTACGAGTCGAGGTAGTACAGGAGGTACAGGCGGAGGCAAGCGATATAAATATGGTCCAATCCTCACTCCTCTTCCTCAGAGGCCTTACGACATGACCGATGAGCAAAATGCAGCCATAGTGCAGGCCCAAATGGACGCCCATT
Source organism: Aegilops bicornis (assembly GCA_021605145.1). Taxonomy (NCBI): domain Eukaryota; kingdom Viridiplantae; phylum Streptophyta; class Magnoliopsida; order Poales; family Poaceae; genus Aegilops; species Aegilops bicornis. The sequence continues at coordinate 2,128,489 of JAHIAL010000021.1, read as the reverse complement.
TTGGACGAAGCGGCACCGCCATCAAGGGAGAAAGTGCTTGAGGAAAAGATTGACCACTTCATTGAATGGCTAGACCACCAGCTCCCAAGCCTGTTGACTCAGGACTATGAGCGCCAAATCAGGAAGGCACATCGGGCACGACTACGAAGGAAGCGAGCTCGAGCTCGAGACAACAAGCGATTGGCAAAAAATGCGGAAAACCGTTCCCAATTTGGGAGAGCAAAGTGCGGTAATCGACCCCGCATCTCGTGCCAACAACACATGAGAGTACGCGTGCCCTAAATTATTGTGGGCAAACCGTTCCCCAGCTGAACAATCTGGTAATAACCGAGGAGCATATAAGCCAGGCTAAAATGCTCAATATCAGTGTTGGACAACTCCTCGAGATCGAGCCCATGTCTCCGCTTAGAGAGGAGGAAATAAAAGCGGAAATATGTCCGGGCCAACCTTTGGTCGAGCACTGAGGAGGTCAAGAACCTCCCAGCGAGAATGTATGAATTGCATCGATTGGTACATGAACATTACCAAGAGTTCCAATCGAGAGTCCACGATGGTGAAAGTCAAGGAGGAGCATTACTTCCATAAGAGAGCTACGTCGATTTGAGTATTGAGAACTATTTCAGTTATTCAATCAAGATGCACTCGACAAATCTATTGTCAGTTGCTATTGTCTGTAAGTGATTTCTTTCTGTAATTTACGTCTCAAGCTAGCTTTAGTGCTCATTGATCGATCATTACCTGTAATTATCCTCACTATATTCTTTTCTGTGGTATTATGCAGGATGAAGATCTATGAAATGAAAAAAGCTGGATGCTATGGCATTGGGTTCATTGACCCAAATACCGTTAATGAATACACATGGAAATTGGAATGGTATAGACAAGATGTAGAGAATAAAATGCTAGAGTTCTTGAAGCGCCTCAATACCAATGAAGATATACTACTTCCTTACAACTTCCTGTGAGTCACACTGTCTTGTACTACAAATTCTCTTTTTGCTTACTAGCTAGGTAGATGTTAATAATTAAGTGTAGTTTAGGGTAGTTGATTAGTGTTATGCACATGCCTGCTTAATTAAGACATGCAAACATGTGCGCATGCAGTTACCACTAGATCTTGTTAGACATTAAAGTTGAAGAAGGAAAATTTGAAGTACTGGACTCACTACTTAAAAAAGAAAGTGACTACACCATCTTGAAGGGGATAGTCAACAGGTAATTTCAATCATTATTAACTATATCTCGGCCTATTTAGTTCGTCATTTCCCGATATGAACTATTTAATAACCCCTTTATTCATTTTCTTTGCCGGCGGCAGGGCTTGGGAAAAGTTCATCAAGGTGACTCCAGGCAAATGGCGAGAAAAGCTATTTTGGTATCGACCCAAGGTAAGTAATTAAGTAGTACTAGCTAGCTAGCTACCATCTCTTCAATTCTTGTTTCAATACCATTAATTAATTATCATGCTTGATTAATTATTACCTGATTAAATTCAGTTCTCGTAAAGGCCCTGAAGCAGGCACCGATGACTGATGTGTGTGCATTCTACGTTTGCGAGAACATTAGCATGATGGCGTCACGAAAGGAGCAAATCGATAAACGACAATGGAGTGCGTTTGAAAGAACACTATTCACAATTTTTACATGATTATCGATGTCTAGTCACACAACTAATACACATGCATGCATATTGATCTGCTTCTTAATAGTTCAAAGACATGCGGGAGAAGCTCCTACCAACGGAGCACATACGAGCACTTCAAGAGGAAATAGCGGGATTTTTGCTCGACCAGGTCATAGATCCCAAAGGAGAACTCTATTACCTGCTACCGCCCCCATGAACCACTTGTCATCGTGCTCCGAAGGCACCAAGGCAACATGTAGGAGAAATTGTATATATACCTAATTGTATATATATGCATGCATGTGAATGTGTGAATAATGGTGGTTGTGAGACATTCGATGATATATATATATATATATATATATATATATATATATATATATATATATATATATATATATATATATATATATATATATATATATACATAACGATGTACAATATGTAGTATCGTAAAATACCAGCAAACAAAAAATATTAAATGGAAAACACAAAATTAAAGGAAAAATAAAAAATAAAACCAAAACCCCCTCAAATATTGTAGTGCCGGTTGGTGTTACCAACCGGTACTAAAGTGCTCCCCGCCCCCGGTGCTGGCTCGTGACACGTGGGTGCACTTTGGTGCCGGTTCGAGCCGAACCGGTACTAAAAATAAGGAGGACCTTTAGAGCATCTCGGCCCGCGCCCCCAACAGCCCCCCAGGCCACTTTTTTGGCGCGCCAGCTTGATCGCGCCTCAGGGATGGCCAGCGCGGTTCGGCCCTTTTTCCGCCTTGGCGACCGCCGGCGAACCAGCGCCTTTGAAGCGATCGGGAGCTCCGGGCACAAGGGAAAAGCGGCGTGGCCCACATCCTCGGTGAAAAGTCAAGATTTTCTTCCCGACCGCCTTCAACCCCTCGCCCTCGGCCACCACTAGCTATATCCTAGCGCCGGCCGCCGCCTTTCACCGCTAGATAGCCATTCTCCGCCGGAAAAATAGCAGAGGTTCGCCGAGGCAGCCCCTCCAACAGCAGCTGGGCGTTTTCGGCCGCCGTTTCCGGCCGCGGAGGGGCAGTTTAGCGGTGGGTGCACGCCCACCGGCCGCAAGGTGTTCGGCGATTTGCCTGCCTCGGCGATGGACTCGGATAGCGAGCGCTCGCTACCTTCTTTGGAGGAGGAAGCCGAGGCGGCGTCGAGAAGAAGAGCATCGATGGTGCTCGCCGCCCTCACCCCATTTCTTTGGCGAGCAGCGAAAAGCTGGCCCGAGGTGGCTCAGCTTTTAGGCGGGTGAAAGCAAAACCGGCATCGTCTCGAAGGCTCTTGCATGCTCTACTCCGACTACTTCGCCGATGCTCCACTTCACGGCGACAAAACATTTCGTTATATTGTTATCGGCTGAGCAGCTCTTCCTCGAATTGTGAATTCCATCCGGAGTTCGACAACTACTTCAAGTGCAAGATGGATTGCCTTGGCAAAATTGGATTCACCTCGATCCGGAAGTGCATGACAGCGATGAGGATGCTTGCATACGGAGGTCGATGATTCACTCGGCGATTATGGGCGCATGGCGAGTCCACCAGCATAGAGTGTTTTTACAAGTTACGTCAGACAATGGTGGCGGTGTTTGGACCGCAATACTTGAGAACACCCAATGCGGAAGACACTGCTCGGATCCTGTACGAATTCAACAAGAGGATTTCTGGGATGCTTGGAGGCATCATTGCATGCATTGGAAATGGAAGAATTGCCCATTTGCTTGGCGGGGGATGTATAAAGGCGCCAAAGGCGGTTGCGATGTGGTACTTGGCGGTGGCCTACAGGACCTCTGGAGTTAGCACTCCTTCTTTGGTATGCGAGGAACTCACAGCCAATGACATCAACGTCTTGCAGTGCTCTCCTATCTTTGCCAAGCTTGTTGAAGGTCATTCTCCTCCGGTGAACTTGAGATCAATGGGCGGCACTACAACAAGGGGTACTATCTAGGTGATGGCATCTATTCGAGATGGTGCGACATTTATGAAAGGCGATCTCAAACCCTGTCGAGAGGCAAGAACGCTTTGGTTTGCGAAGATTCAGGAGGCTTGCGGGAAGGATGTCGGCGGGCATTTGGTGTGCTCCAATCTCGATTTCTTTGTTGTCCGTACCCTTTCGGATCTGTTCCAAAGATCAAATGTCGGAGATTATGACTTGTTATGTCATCTTGCACAACATGATCATCGAGAGCGAGCAAGAAGACCCAGTGTTTGACACTGAACCATACTCTGAGGCGGTCCTCTAGCCAAAGTTGATGACCAGCTACACGGCAACTGGACTGCCTATCTCGATTATCGTCGGGAGATCCGAGACCAGCAGGTGCATCATCAACTTCTGAAAGATCTGATTGAGCACCTATGGAGGCTCAAGGGGGCCTTGAGGCGCTGACGTGTGATGAAATATGAGTTTTTATTTTTTGAACTATATAATTTGTATTGAACTATTTGTTGTTGTACTATTTTGTTGAAGTATTTGATTTTTCTGCGATGAAATATGTGATAAGAAAAAAATTGTGTTGATAATTGAACGGTGAGACACGGCGAACCACGCCGAATATGGGCCTATTCTCGTCCATATGGGCCCTTTATTCGTCAAAATGGGGCAGAAAAGTGGGCCAATTTTGGGCGCATAGAATAATTTGAGGCGTATTTGAAGCGACAAAACCGCCCAGCGCCGATTGTATCGCCCGGCTGCCCCAGGCGGTTTTATCGTCTGGGGGCCAACGGCTGGAGATGCTCTTAGTCCCCACTCTTTAGTGCCGGTTGCGGAACTGGCACTAAAGGCCCTTACCAACCGGTGATACATCCCGGTTTTGCACTAGTGTACAGAATGCTCTGCTAGAATCATACTCATCGATTAGGAAGAGAGGTGTGAGACAATGCGTGAGAAGGCGAGGCCTAAAGATAATGTGCGTACAGAAGACACGTAGGTAGTTATATGTATATAGAAAGGGTCGATGGGGATTGTGCATGTGTATGCTTGCGAGATGAAGAGTGCTTGTGATAAAGGTTAGTGAAAACTGTCGTAAATGGTTACGAGAGGGAGGGAGGGTTATATCGAGAGCATGTGTGCGAGAAAGACCTCGGGAGAGAGTGTGTGAGCATGTGTGAGAGACCACCGATGGAGAGTGAAACTATTAATTACATAAGACTTTGTACACATTGATTAAAGAATAAATTGTATCCAAATATTAGGATGGGATCATGATATTTGCAATTCGCATAAGGAACGGTCATTGATCCATCTGAAATCTAGATTCTATCGAATTTGAGCATGTCTATGTTATTATTCGACACAATTGATCCACATAGTTAGTATTTTGAACTCCAGACAATGCATCGCTTTAGCAATCGAATATAAACATGAGTATAGTTCATGTTGTGTGTGTAAAGCACATTATACATACGAAAGTTACACAATGAACATTATAAATAGCTACCTATGAAGTAGCATACATTTGAATTCAACTTAAGGTGGTTTTAAAAAATCAAATTCAACATGAAGTCCATTCAATTATTTGCATTTGATATCATGTCATTTGTAAATCATACCTAAATTATGGGGGCACCAATATTTGCTCTGATTTTGTACATAATAGCATATGTAGTCGTGGACAAAATAGATTCTAATTTAGCTCCTACATTCCAAAATAATCGTAGTTATAGGATTTTCAAGTGTCAAAATTTCAAAAAGAAGCGGATAATTTAATGAGGTTTTCAAACATACAAGGTCAAATTTAACGTTGTCTATTTAGGTCAATCCTGAAAGTTCAAGAGTACTCTAAACGAGAATGCTTGTGTTTCAAAATTTTGAACGAAGCGCCAAAAGAGCCTCTACTCACCCGAAACCGCGTGAGACCAATGTTTGGTAGTACAAGGAACTTACTTTTCTATTAACTCCGACCCGTGAAACCTACCGGCCCGACGTCCAAAGGTCTAAACCCGGGTAGGTTTGTAGCTTCACCTAGACGCATACACATAACCGCCTCCGAAAAACATTCATACACAATGTCGCCCTAAGCACACATGCGAAGCGGCCAAATCGCCTCACAAGACCATATTTGGGACACACAGGATTACCATCCTACCCACGACTGCAGATGGGTCCGAAATTTAAGAGGGGGCAAAGTTTGTACTTTCCCCAAATTTCAAACAAGCGGCGTCCCATCTTCTGTTCAAAAAGCCAAAAACAAGTGCGTCCTAGACGAAACATGGTTCTCCCCGTCCCCCAGCCCACCCGTCCGATTCCCCCATTACGTACTCTGTGAGCAAAAACTTCTACCTCTCCACCAGCCGTGAAACCCGGCCTCCTCCATCACGCGGAGGCGTACCCAGCAACGCCGTCGTCCACATAACGCCCTCCACGGCTAGTTGTTGAAGCCAAGGCCGAGCCGTCCGTACCCGAGCCAGTTCAACCATGCCGTCCTGCGCCTCACTGCTGCCGCTCCAAATTCGCCACCCTCCACCGCACCGGAGCTGTTCCTACTACGCCGTCCTTCGCCGCCACGGATTTGCTTCCCCTCTGCCGACATACGGCCACGGCAACACAATCAACAATTTGGCCATGGGTTCGTCCAAGCCTGCACCCTCCAGAACATCGGTTTCCCCGGCAAAAAGAAGAAGATCAGCGCGACATGTGGAGGTGACCACACCGGCAACCGAAAATGGTACTCCTCTTCCCTTATTCGTGCAAAACTTACGCATTTCCGCTTGTAACGGTATTCATCCCATAGAAGACACTAGTTGACCGCTTCTTCTTGATACTAGATGTTCCTAGTAACTCGCGATGCACAAGGTTTCTCATATACTATTTCGACTTAGCTAGAGGTCCGTCGCCCCCCTGAATTTCAATTCATGGTTAGTTGATTCCCAATTAACGGAAGCATTCCCCAGCGTAACAGGCGCTAGTCCGCCTATTACGACAGGGAAGCAGCACCTCGGTGTTTATGTTAGGGGCGTGTGGGGCCTAGAGCTACTGGCGCCCGATCTAGAGGTCGGCCGGGATTAAAGGGATGGCCCGGGGGCACTGCCAAGCACAACAGTGGTGTGAGGTCGAGGGGAGGCGGAGGCGAGGAGGAGTGCAGGCCGGTGGTGTTGGCGGTTCGAGAAAGATCGTCAACGATGGTGGCGGGTGGTAGGCGAAGGCCATCTGCCCATTCCTTATAGATCAGACGGTTCATTAAAAAATGGACTGACCTATTTGTTTTCGATCCATTTATTATCTTGATATGACCACATCTCGGTGGTGTCTTTGGAGGAGTACACTGCATTTCCTGTGCTCATATATTACAAAATCATCACGGAGTAGAATCTAATTTTGTTTGCCATGCAATGTTGTAGAGCTATCATATGTCTCCTGTCATTTATTTTTTTAGCCACCTGCTATCTGCTACTTTTTACGATTGCACTAGTTACGCACACACTTCACCCATACTCTCACTATTGTGGTTTTATGCAAGGGTATTTCAGACTCTGCTGCTATGAGAGAAGCAAAAAAGAAAAGAGGGAAGTCGCTCCAACATTGTACGTGGATAGGACAGACACGTTTCAGCCATATAATAGGTGCAGTGTCAGCAGATGGAGACGGTAAACGTAGTTCTGGAGTTGATGACCTCGCTCGCAATGAACCACCATCCCAGGTGCTTGCTTTAACTTCGCGGTGTCATATGTGGTTGCATGTTCCATATGGTGTCTAGCTTGTATTCGAAAGGCCGAAGTCGGTCTTTATTAAGATAAGGAAAGATATTTTTTACATGAACCACCATCTCGTGAGCACCAGAAGACAAATAGCTAGTCAGAGGAGCCTTTGGGCTGAGCCGATGACAAGCCCGACAAAGAGATGCATCACACGGAAGCCAACTAAAAAGCCGCAATGGTGGCGAAGCAGCCCACCTCCACCGGGCTCTCGGGTCCTAGATGATCATGCTCACCACTCCAATTTGGATGTCTTGCTTGTATTGCTTCCAATTTGGTTAAATTGCATCACCTTAGCTTACACATTATACCTTTGAATATGACATGCCTTTACATTTTGGTACAAACTAGTACATCTGTGTATTAACCATGTTCTTACATCAAACTAATGTTCTTGTGTATCCCTCATCAATCACTTATGATGAGGCGGTCGAACAAGTGGATTACTCCTCATTTAAAGAATGCAGCGTCAGCCTCCCAACATGATTCTCAAGAAACAGCAAGGCTAGGTGAAGATAGTGAATGTAGCTCTGTAGTTGATTACCACATTTCCCCTACACTAGCATCGCAGGTGCTTGCTCTAACTTGGCTGCGTGATATGTGCTTGCATGTTGCATATGGTGTCTAGATTGTAATTCTTCCAATCTAGTTAAACTGCATGTGCTATTCTACTTAGCTTATACATTATACTGTTAATGTGACATGCCTTCACAATATTTAGTACATAGTACATCTGTCTATTAAGCATGTCCTCACATAAAACTATTGTTTTTGTATCCCGCATAAATCAATATGATGAGACACCTTGATATATGCGATGTGATATTAGTTGCATCTTTGATATGATTTATAGCATGCGTTGCTTCTAATTTGTTGAAATGCCATTTATGATGGGACACTTTTAACTTGGCGAGAGTCATATTGGTTTGCATCTTTCACGTGGTGTCTAGCTTGCATTGCTTCTTATTTGGTGAAATGGTTTCCGCTTAGTTTACACAAACAGTTGTGAATATGCCATGTCGTCCTGTTTTTCGTATTATTCCATCCTGGAATCTTATGTTTGCCTTACATCAAAGTAGTGATTGTTAGTATCATGCACGAATGAGTTCTGAAGAGTGAAATTTATTGCTTTTTCTTGTCGGTTTTTCTTGACAATTCAAAATCAATAAAGCGGAAGGAAGTTAGCAAGGCAGCGGATGAAGGTGCTCCTTCCAAATGGAGGGCCTCTACAAATTCTACTCCTCCATCCCCCCAAGATGATTTCCAAGACAACACATGCATAGACACTCAACGTAGCTGTGTTGGTGATGAGCACGTCTCCCCTAGTGCACCATCACAGGTGCTCCCTCTAACTTGGCACTGTTATATGAGGTTGCATGTTATATATGATGTCTAGCTTGTATTGCTTCTAATTTTATTGAATTTCATCTGCTTACTTTACACATTATACTTGTGACTAAGACACGTGTTCTGCTTTCTAGAACATACAATATCTGTCTATCACACCATGTTCTTACATCAAAGTACATTTATTCTGAAGAACTAAATTGTTATTTGTTTTTCTTGTTGGCTTGACTTAACATGGCTCGGAGAAAGAGGAAGCAAGACAGAACGACAGGGAAAGGGAAGCGGAACAATCATGCAGATTCTGCTGGTACAAATGGTGCAATAGAAGGTCAAAGTCCAGCGGGAAAATTGTACCGACTGGGTATCCTGTGCTACACGAGCTGCAGAACAAGCCAAAGCGAAACAAATAGCTGCCACCAAACAAGCGAAGACAACCCTAGTTGTTGCATCACCTTCCACAGTACCACCGGTTGCCACGATTTACTCGTTGGTCAACTCAGCTAGCGACCGCGTTCCAAAGCTCCCTTGCCACCTGGCACTACTTCCGGAGCACTCTTGACACAAGATGAGTTGGCAAGATCATATGAACTTTGTGAGCTTCAATAGCAAGAAGGTAGTTGCTTTGGAGTCAAATTCTGATTGCATGCTTCTTTATATGTAGTCTCACAGTTTGATGCACACTAACACTTCCTGTGTTTGTTGTTGGACTAGCACCTAGGCGCAAGAGGAAACAAACATCAGGGATAATGCTCGATAGGTTAACTAAATCTAGAGGAGGAAGAAAGGAGATCTGTTTTGAGGCCGAGTTTAAAAAAGGCCACGTGATGCTCTGAAGTCAGCCAAGTTAGTATCGGAGGCAGCGGTTCTTTATTAGGTGTCATGTATGTATCCTCCCAACATGGATTCAGTACAGGAATGACAAAGGCGAAACCGAGTTCAACACCTTCCTCGACCATTTATCTGTAAGTATGGTTATGTATGGAAACTAGTAATATCGTCTTACTCTGTCCAATACTTTCTAGATTGCTGATAATGGGACTGCCATAATTTTCAACAGATGAGGTTCAAGTTGGATAGCCAAGATGATGCAACCAGACAAGCTTGCACCCATGTTTTCAAGTCTGCTCTCCGACAGTATCGGTATAAATTGAGGAAAACTCACTTTGAAGGAAAGGCTAACAGTGAACTTGCCCAAACATCTCCAGTGGAAAATATATATCTGATGAAGACTGGAGAGGCCTCGTTAAACACTGGTCCGATCCGAAGTATCAGGTACATTATATATATGTCATCAAATCACATGTTTAAGTCCTATTTACGCATGTGCCACACAAATCTATCTTCTTGTAGGTGAATTGTTCAAACAACAAGGCCAACCGTACGAAAGTGAAATTCCAACATACGACAGGATCTCGTAGCTATATTCCACACTGCGAGGCTCCTGTAATTAGCTGTTGTTTCACTCTTTTATTGTACCATATTATCATATCTATATTGACTTGTTCCAAATGCGGAGGAAAGCCGCAAGGACCAAAAAGTACTGAACCAAATGTTGTGGAAATCTTCAAGGACATGTCACACCAAAGAAGATGGGCATGACTACACCGATCAAAGGCTAACATTTATGTAAGTCCTTAATCCTCATGCCTTTTAACTACTACTTACTCGACTTGTGCCTTGAACTACATGGTTTGCAGCCAATGTCTATTACTCTTTTCAATTTTATACACAATTGTCTTAGCGTATCATTGCACCTTACAAGGTTTAAAAGAGAGGAGTGATGTTCCTTTGATCTTGACCTGTAATCTAGTTCCGTGCTGGACTTGCCCACACAACGTTACAATTTCCTGTTTATGCATTTCTCGATTGTTTTGTGATATGAATGATGTCATACTATGCTTACCGTATTATAAACTTCGTCTCTTTATCCTTAGCCCTCAATACAATGTGAAGAAATAGACAATACATTAGCGATGGTACATGGTCATATGTTTGGAACCTGGTTTAATTATGTACTTTGCAATAAAATACAACTATTATTTTACATATGTTCACCAGAATAAGTTCTGTATATATAGACCAAAGCTATTTTGTTTGGTTTTGCTGCCTCCTTAATATCTTACATTACGGTACTACTAATGTAAAACCATAGCTTTTGACAAGCTATGGAAAAATAGTGGAACCGCCACCTTACGAAGGTGGCGAGGCAACTATAACCGCAATGTAAACTCTTCTTGCGGTGGGTCAATACAATCCACTAACGATTGCCAAAAGCACGTTCTGCGTAATCTTGGCTTGGTTGTTAAGGCAATCTCGTCCAAAACTGCCTCATGATCAAGATATGCAAGCTCAAAACAATGTTGTATCTGCGCTCCAGACACAAGTCCATTCCCTAACAGAGAACCTTTGTGAAACAAGGAGAGACATTGTTCGATGTTGTCAAGATATGCATGGTTTTGAAACCAGACTATCAGACATTTGCTATGTTGTTCAGGAGCCTAGGAGAACTGAAGGCAAAGTTATGGTGCTCCACCGGACAATAGAGCATGAAAACATAACAGTCAGGTCAAATGAACTCCGCTTATGAACTTCTGGTGGTGCATTTATCTGCTAGACTATTAACTTTTATGCCAACCTTCCTTTTGTTCTATAGTTGTAATTTGTGTTGGTGCGATACAAAATTTGTTCTTAACATGTAGCCATCGGCCGAAGAAAACAACAAGCCATTTTTGTATAGTGTAGGGTGTTCCCTATATTTACCTTTGGTGGCGAACTTTGATGCCCACCGGTTGTAGTTAACATGGGCCTCCTACGGTCCGTAGAAACAATGAGCCTTCTAAGGGCCGTAGAAACAATGGGCCTTCTACGTGGCATAGAAACAATGGGCCTTATATGGGCTGTAGACACAATGGGCCTTCTATGGGCCGTATCATCAATGGGCCTTCTACGGGCTTATGATCGGTTGGCCAAACCTGGGCCAATAACAGACCACATTATGGCCGTAAATGGGCTAGAGTTGAAATCGTCCGTTCATGGGCCGACCATAACGGGCAAATGGATTAATCGGCCGTATTTTGATGACGCTATGAAAGCGGCCCAGCGTATTAACGGGCCTAAGCGGGCCATTGTAACCACGGGCTGAATTTGGCCCTGGCGAGAAAATAGCGATAACGGGCCGTAAGTAAGCGAATGTGAAATGAGCCCAAGAATAAATGGGCCCGAGAAGGCGAAAGATAACATGGGCTGAAGCATTAGCGGAATAATGGGCCGTTAATGGGTATAAAGTGATACCTTTGTTCATTACGGGCCAGTTCACCACGTGCCGTTAATGGGTATAAAGTGATACACTATTCATTACGAGCGGTTTACCACGGGCCATTAATGGGCCGAGAGTAATAAGGGTCTCATATGGGCGAAAAGGCGTCATGGGCCTTACATGGGCGGAAGTTAAAAGCAGTGGAATTATATTGGATGGCCAGATGGCGCTATTGGGCCTAATTCGGATAGGATGGGCCGTGGCCTACAGGTTAGCCAATTTGTAAATGGGCTATATGCGAGCAATTCGTTAACGAGGGCTTCTGCGGTGGGCGACCCGCCACCTTTTGACCAAGTCAAGCGGGCGGCCTTTTCACGAGAATGGGCCTCTGTTGGGCCATGCCATGTGTCGGCGATATCATAGGCGCTTTGGGTCCAATGAGTGGATGACATCTGTCCCCAGCGGTGAGCCGACACGTGTTTCCTCCGGCCAATGATAATTTTACCGTGGAAAATCCCCATTGGTCCGGAAAGGGCTGTTAAGGGGTTATCGGATCCAAAATCGGACGGATAGCTTAACGGCGTTCCGTTCTGGCGGATGCCGCGTGTCGGTCACCCTTGGCGAAAAGCACTTACATGCGCCGCGATTTATCGTCATGGAAGTGGACACTTCCGTGATGATAATTTTGGTAATGTCATGGAACACTTCTATGACAACCGCAGTATGACTATCTTGATTCTGTCATAAATTTGTCATGGATGTACATGCATGACAGAAAACGTGACCTACTATGACAAACACGTATCATCACGGAAGTGTATTTTTTTTATAGTGCAAGATAGCCCGACTGGCCTTGCCGGGCAACCAGTGATGTGACACTAAGCGGCGCATTTAATGCACCCTGTCAACCTGCAGAGTTAGGTATGATAGCACTGTTCGCTATCATATCAGTGGATAATGACCACTTTGCCACTGTCATGACCCCTTAATCTATAAAAGGGAGGCCCATGGCACTCATAGGAGGGGTTGGAAAGTTGAGGAACCCAAGCCTCCATATGCGCCTAGTTGTTGCGACCCCAAGGCCAACCCTGCCGGGAAAGTGTATTACGTGTCACCACGCTCATTCCACCATCAATCCACCAAAGCGGGAGTAGGGTCTTACGCCCCTTGCATGACCGAACCTGGGTAAATTGCTTGTGTGCTCTCTGCCATGCTGACGCACGCTGATCTACTCTTTGTGGAACACGACGTCCCCCCGCCAAACCAGCAAGGGGCGACCCGGTCCCATAGGTGGCCGCGGATATCCCACGACACTCATCGACATCTTTCATGAGTGGCGAGTTTATCGATGCTTGTGAGGGGACTCTTGGCCTTTCACGCAGACCTATAAGAGCAAAAAGGAGAGGCAGTCTGGCCCGACCACGCTCCCATTCTCCCCATACTACTTACGTCTAGCTCGGCGCCCGGATCCGATCCGCATCCTTTTTCTCTGCGCGAGTCCCTCCTCCTTTGCCAGCCATGGTGAGACCCTTCAGGGGGCCTTTGGGGTAGTTCCATCATAATAGATGGCACCATCCAAGAGCTATGTGATACGTCTCCAACGTATCTATAATTTATGATGTATTCATGCCATGTTTACAACAATTTTATATGGTTTTGGTATGATTTGTATGGAACTAACCCGGACTAATGATGTTTTCAGCAGAAATACCATGGTATTGTTTTTGGTGCAGAAATAAAAGTTCTCCAAATGCAGCGTAAGTTTTGGATGATTTTTTGGAACAAAAGATGCACTAGAAGCTTCATGGGAGGACCAGAAGGTGAAGGAGGTGAGCACAAGACACCTGGACACGTAGGAGGCCCAGGCGTGCCCAGGTGGGTTGTGCCCACCTCGAGGCCCATCTTCGCGTGATTTCAACACTAAAAAATCCTATAAATAGAGAAACCTCCAAAAATAACCCTAGATCAGAAGTACCACCGCCGCAAGCCTTTGTAGCCATGAAAAACCAATCTAGACCTTGTTCCGGCACCCCGTCGGAGGGGAAAAGCATCACCGGTGGCCATCTTCACCATCCCGGCGGCCACCATGATGAGGAGGGAGTAGTCCACCCTCGGGGCTGAGGGTTTGTACCAGTAGCTATGTGTTTAATCTCTCTCTCTATCTCTCTCACTCTCTCTCTCTCCCCCCTCTATCTCATGTTCTTGAGATGTCACAATCTTGATGTATCGCAGGCTTTTTTTAATATAGTTGGATCATATGGTGTTTTCCCCTCTCTATCTTGTTGTATTGAATTGAGTTTTCCCCTTGAGATTTCACTTTTATCGGATTGAATACTTTTATGGATTTGAGAGCACTTGATGTATGTCTTTATATGAATACCCATGGTGATAATGGGTATCATATTGATTCACCTGATATGTGTTTTGGCACTCAGCTCACAGATTCCCGAGGGGACATTGGGGTAATCTATGCATAGGGGTTGATGCATGTTCTCGTCTTTGTTTCTCCAGTAGAAATCTTGGGGCACTCTTTGAGGTTCTTTGTGTTGGACTGAGTATTATGAATCTGAAATTGTTTGATGCATATTGTATAATCAACTCAACACTACAAAAAAGACACATCCATGACATTTTGGGCCGAACGAAAATCTTTTCTATCATACTTATGACACTTCTATGACGATAATTGTGACAAAACCTAGTATCATCATAGATGTGGTGGGGTCCTACTTCTATAATGAAAATCATGGCGAGAAAATGGGCTTTTCGTCTGGGTGGGCGAGCCTTGCTGCATGACATTCTTTGGGCCGTCCATGGCCGGAATAAGCGTGGTAGAAGCGAGGCGAGGAAAATATCGGGGTGTTCCCGATTACGGTGGGTGGTCGGGGCGGCGATACGCTTTCTTCGTGACACGGTGACTGCGTGGAGTGCGGGCGTTGAGCTCTAAGCGAACCCGGCGGCGTTGGGCCCTAAGCTGAACCCGGCGATTGCACGCTGCGAGGATCTGCGTTCTATCAACCCGAAGCGATCGATCGATGGCGATTAAGCCCGAACCCGATCGGCGATTCGCCCGCTCTGCGCTAAGCTGAAGCCGATCGATCGCCTCTGGATGAATAGTGAGTGTTCTTTGGGGGGGTTTGCATGGCGATTCCGGTGGGTGTGGATGAGCGAGGACCCGTGGTGTTGCCTTTAGATGAACAGGACCCCGATCAATCGAGCGGTTGGGGAAGGATGAACAGGACCCGTGGAGGCGGGATGAGCGATGAAGCGGTGGAGAAATTTGGATTAATAGTAGCCGATGGAGGGTGGTTGAGCGGAGCCCGTGGAGAGGGCTGGTTGAGCGATGGCCGGTGGAATGTAGTAGCGGTGGAGGCTGGATTAACAGGAGCCCGTGGATGAGCGATCGCGGTGGAGGCTGGAGGAGGTCCACGGTGGATGAGCGATGGCCCGTGGAGGCTAGAGAATCGACGGTGGAGATGAGCGGTATCTGTGGAGTCCCGTTTTGCGGTGAGCCACACCCTCCCGATGAACAGGACCCCGTTTACGTAGTGGCGCTCCAACATAAGTCCGTTTCCTCCTTTTTGCGATCGCCACACCCCTCCGATCAGCAGGACCCCATTTTAGACCATAGGAGGTTCGTTTCGCCGTTTTGCGATGCGCGGACCCACCCGATGAGCGAGGATCCCGTTTGAGCGTGGCTGGTCGAACACAAGACCGCTTTCTCTGCATTCTGCGATGCGCCGGCCTCGTTTCCATCGGTTGTTCCGTCCAAGCCCTCCCGATGAACACGGCGACACATTCCGTTCGACCCAGCGGTTGGCTCCCCATGAATATGACGGACGCATTTGTTTCTCCATTCCGACCCAACCATGTACGAGCCTGGCGACGTATTGTCGCGGTAGGCGTTTGAGACCCTGCCCGTATGTACGTACGTGAACGTATTTTCTTTCTTGCACACTGGCCGCTATACGTACGTGTACATGCTACGTGCCCGCCTCTACTACGACACGTGCACGCCTCTACATCGACCAGTATGTACGTACACATTCGCGACCAGAATGACATTGCTACGTACGCTTCGACCAGGTGGGTCCCGACTGTCAGGCACTTCCTTGCGTGCGGAGATGTAGCTAGTGGGTCCCAGTAGTCAGGGGGCGAATCTTTTTTTCTGCCCGGACGCACTTCCTTGCGTGCGAAGATGTATCTGGTGGGTCGGCGGTCGAGGAAATGTTTTTTCGCCAAAATCACGGTGGCCCGTCCGGTGGGTCCCATTTGTCGGTGGAGGAATATTTATTTTGTGCGTAATAAGGAGGCACTTCCTTGCTGCGGCCGTGGACGGTTGTCAGCCTCTCCACGTCTGATACTCTTCCGATGGAAATCGGTCGTGACCACATTGACCACCTTCTGCGCCGAGAGCACCAAGGCGGTGGACGACAGCGAGGCCTAGGAAGGGGCGACGAACCGGGCAGGGGGAGGGGCAGTAGTGGAAGCCAGCGGAGAGAATACGAGGTTCACTGGATTCGGCTGCGGTGTGAGGCTACCGTCGCCCGAGGGCTTTGGCCGATGGTGGGAATAGTAGGGGCGGTGAGGCCTCCAGCGGCTGACCTGGCCCGGACACGGGAGGCGGGAGTATCACAGACGACCCAATTTGGAGCAAGAAGACCAGAGGTAGAAGAAGCACAACGGCCGTTGGATGGACATCGTCACGGTCCTTTGGAGCTAGAATCGTTCATATTGACTAAGTTGACAAAGCACTCCTCCCGTCAACTTAGTAGGCCCTAAGTCAGCCACCCACCAAGGTGGGTCCCAACAAGCAGGGGGAATATTCATTTTTTTATGCGTAATAAGGCGACACTTCCGGTGGGTCAGAAATGACAATGAGGAGCGTTTTTTCATGAAATCGGTGGCCCGTCTGATGGGTCTCAGCAGTCAGAGGGGAAACGTTTTTTCGCCAAATACGGTGGTCCGTCCGGTGGGTCCCTACTATCAGGTGGAGGAATAATTATTTTCCGCGTAATAAGGAGGCACTTCCTTGTGGCTGCAGTGGACCCAGCTGTCAGCCTCTCCACGTATACTACTCTTCCAATGGAAGTCGTTCCTTGACCATGTTGACCACGCCGCGCCGAGTGCACCAGGACGGTGGACGACGGCAAGGCCTAGGAAGGGGACGACGCGGAGCCGGGGAAGATCTGACGGTGGATGCCGCAGCGTAGAGGAGTATGAGGGTTCAACGGTTCATTGCGATGTGAGGGCTGCCGTGCATGAGAATAACGAGGGGTGTGGGTGAGTCTGAGGATGGCACGGCCAGCGGTGGGAGTTGTAGGGGGTGGTGAGGCCTCCGCCGATCGCAACCCGGCCACAGGAGGCGGGAGCCGCGAGGCACGACCAGCGCTGGTTTGGGCGGCCGGAGCAAAGAAGACCGAGAGGTTGAAGAAGCACTCACGGCCGTTGGATGGACATCGTACGGTCCTTGGAGCTAGAATCATGCATATGGACTAAGTTGAGAAAGCCCTCCGTCCCCGTCCAACTTAGTAGGCCCACAAGTCAGCCTGCCACTATCTTTGGGTCCCAGCTAGCGGGGGAGTATTCATTTTTTTGTCGCGTAATAAGGACGCGCTCTTTTGCGTCGCGAAGATATAGCTGGTGGAGTCCGAGCTGTCGTGGCGATAACGCTTTTTTTCGCGAAGAAATACAGAGGACCTTTCGATGGGTCCCGGATGTCGGTGGAGGAATCATTATTTTGCGGCGTAATAAGGAGGCATTTCCTTGCGTGCGGCCGTGGACCCAGTATCGGCCTCTCCACATCTGATCCACCCAGATGCATGTCGGTCGTTGACCATGTTGACTGCCCAGGCCACGCCGAGCACCAGGGCGGTGGAAGATGGCGAGGCCTAGGAAGGAACGACATGGAGGTAGGGAAGACTCGGCGGTTGTTTCCCCACACGGAGGGGAGTCTGTTGTCTGAGGTTTCTTGGTTCTGTCTGTCGCCGGAGAATAACAGCAGTGTGGGTGAGTAGAGGGATGGCTAGGCCAGTGATGGGAGATCTGAAAGGGGCGGTGAGGCTGGCAACACAGACCTGGCCAGGGGGAGGAGGGAGCAGCAGTCCATGGCACTTGTTTGAGCGGTGGAGCAGGAAGAAGCGAGAGATTGAAGAAGCACGACGGCGTTGGATGGACATCCAATAGTCACTGCTTAAAGGCGTCAACCTATTTTTAGGAAAGCCTCAAATCTGTGGAAAGCGACATACAACCCATCTGCCATTATTTCTAATAATTTACAGCCCATTTGCTAATTCTTAAGGTTTTTTGGAGCCCATATTCTTTTGTTAGCATTACAGCCCATATTATGGCCACGGTTAAAAATTATCTGAAATGTTGCATATTTCGATACGGTCCGGACTGTTTTTAATCCCGAAATTTTGAGCCACATTCAAACTGATTTTAAAAATAAATGTATATCAATATAAAATCCAACAAATTGTACACACATAAAAATTAATGCAATTTAAAATCTTGAAATGAAAAAAAGTAATTTGAAAGTTATTGCCGGTTTGATGTGTTTTAAAAATGTACAACCCATTTCTCATTACCGATAGGCCATTTTCTCGTCCAGCCGAATGAAGCTCTCCTCGTCTTGAAAGATTTGCAGCCTGACAAAGCGACTTACTTGGCAAATCACGAAAAAACTGGGCTAGCCATTTTCAGAAAGAAAAAAAAAACTCTTGGGCTGATGCAGTGGTAAACATAAAAAGAGAAGACTGTCTAGACAGGCCAGAGTGCCCCGCACAGCCCAGTTGACACCTTGCTTCCGTCTCAAAAACAAATTAGATAAATACCACAACAAATATGGCGATTCATAAAAATGTCACTGCAATTTCCAAACTTTGAAAAATGCCACTGCAATTTTTGCAAACTTTGGAAAACGCCACTACAATTTGCAAACTTTGAAAAATGCCACTCCAGACTTTGAAAAATGCCACTGGAAATGGCATTTTTGAAAGTTTGGAAATTGCAGTGGCATTTCTCAAAAGCAGCAGATTTGGAGTGGCATTTATCAAATTAACCCAAAACAAAAATAAGCTGGGCGAAAGCTCTTTGGGTCCCACGTGTCACCGGCCACAGTAACTCTCTCGTTTATTGACTACGTTGACCATGACATGGGACCCAGATGTCAGAAATCCATTAGGAGGAACCATTTTTTTATTGGATTGAAATAAGGAGGCACTTGCTTGCATACTGCCATGACCTTGGCGGGTCCCTGCTGTCATCCTCTCCACATACAATCATCTCCTGATTGTGTACGCGTCAACTTGGTAGGCCTACAAGTCAGCCTCTAAACCCGTGGAGGACAAATACAACCCATTTTAAAAAATAACAGCCCGTTCCATACGTTCAAACGGAAAATTCAACATTCAGAGCAAAGTAACAGGTCTTATCCACATATAGAGTACTGAACTTCCACGTTGACAACCATCATAGCCAAGTTAACTATCTACTCCCACTAATACTCTAGTAGCGTACAAGTACAAACTTACTCTTAGCTAGCTAGACGATGCCAGCCGCCATCTGCGATACACGCTAAACGCCAGCACCGGCATCCTCCGCCTCACCTCGGACTTGCCAGAGGTGCGATAGGGCGTGTTGCTCGCGTGCGTTGGCCCTTTCCAGGCCGGCGTGGTCCATCGAAGCTTCGGCTTCTAAGCGGGAAACCCACTTGACGAGCTGGTAGTAAAAATCGGCGTCGCGAACGCGTGCGTGCCCGACAGCCTCCAGGGCTATTGGCCGGGCGCCGGCCTCCACATAGTCGGCCCAGGTGCGGGTGCTGTGCTCGCGACTCAGAGCGTCGGTGCGCTGCTGCTCCATGTCCCGCTGGCGGCGCAAATTAGCGATACGCTGCTCCTCCGCCAAGCGGTCGCGCTCCAACAACTCCTGCTCCTCCGCGATGCGTTCACACTCCAACAAGTCCTCAATCTCTGCATTGCCATCTAAAGACTGATAGAATGCCTCCTCCCTTCGTCTACCTTCCGGTGAAAAAACGAACACTAGTTCCGGCGGTGACCGCCTCCAGCCTCACCTATAGTGGACGGGCGGGGGCATGGTGGACGTGGCGAGAGCGAGGATAAGTGGCGAGCGACGTCGGGCCAGTGGGGGCTTATGAGGATAGGGCGAGTTGGGTCACGGTGCCACCATAGAAGGCCGGGAAACATTACTTATAGGTGGAAGGTAGCACGACGGTCATTGGAATTCAATGCATAATTAAGCAGGCATGGCTTAGCGCGCCCGACTTGCCGTGGAAAACTAGAGAAACTGAAATTCTGACATTGTGCCATCCCGTCCGGGTCAAGTCTCTGGGTCGCACGCCGGCATGACGGTCAAACGAGTGCACTTTCGAATCATCTCCCTCCTTGTCAATAATGATTCCACGGATTTAAAAGGCCGCAACAATTAAAGCACATCTTTTTTCGCATCGATTAGCTGCCTTAATTACGGCCGGCTGCATGCGGGGACCGAAAAATCACTTGCAGCCGGTATCACGGAGCGACATGCAACGAGTCGCAGCCGAGGGCATTAGTTGATGAACTTTAGCTGGGAGATAAGGCATTTGCGAACGTTTTCGTGGCAGGTTTCTTCAGATTCGCATGGCATTTTGTTCAGAGCAGCTTGTCAGCTTCTTGAGGTAGGCATTTTATTCAAAAACTGCCACTTCGGATCTTCGCGTCGCAACTAAGATAGCAGGGAGGCGCATTAGTAGGCTAGCTAGTGATCGATCGAGAATTTGTAAACACTGAGCGAACAGATATAAGGAACTGATAATGCATCTCAATGATTCACAGATCATATACAAATATGTAGCTCCAAAAGAAAAGATCAGCCACAACTAAAACCAACTAGTACGATTCCCATACATAAGATCAACATGTTAATGCACCTCAATGATTCACAGATCATATACAAATATGTAGCTCCAAAAGCAAAGATCTAGAAAAAACATATGTTCTTCCTACTAACATGGATGCTTCTCTTGGCCAACATTCAAGACATTTGAAAGACAAATTTGTTTGTGAAGTCTACAATTCCTCTTGCAAACGTAAGTGGTTTCACCAACAGCTGGAACCATGAGAATGAACCACACATGATGGAGAAACATCCACTGCAATATGATTTGGTCTTCTCTTGATCACACGGCGAGACTATTTTCAAAATACAAACTTTAACTTAGGCGAAATGATGACCATTGTATAATCAGACCAAAGCAACGAAGCACCTAGTGTTGGCCAATAAATAGTATAATACTACTTTCCTGCAGTCCATGAAGTGACTATCCAATCTTTCTGTGTCTATTTTCAAATGGCACTACATGCAGTGACTATACTATTCTCTTGTGCAGTTTAACCAAAACTGCGGTCCCTTTGTGTGTTTGCCAAATAGCAACGGGCAGACATCTCTGTCTGCACAAATATCAAGCAGCTAGTAAACATATACCCACCTTGTATTTTCGGTTTAAACATGTATCTTCCGCTTAGCATTTGTCATGTTTTGCACTAGACAATTTGATACAGTCATGTTTTGCCCTGGACAACTTCATACTGAATTGATTTTCTTGTTCAGAGCAGAAATATAGCGCCTATTCTTCATCAAACCAAGGATATCCATGTTCGCAGTGATGGAAGAGGTGAAATCGATACAATCGAAATTGAGCATCCAATCATTGAATCATGTCTTGCACCTCCAATGTAGGTCCACCCTACCAATAAATTCACATGCAAACCTCTAGTATAACTATCTAATGACAGTACAAAAAGAGTAGCAAGATAGTAGCAAACCATGTACCTTATTAATGAACAGCTCATAGTGCCACCAATTGGATATAAAGGTTTGGAAGAAAACATGCTCCCTAATGTTGAACCCGGGGCTTGGACTTTTGTGCAGTTCCACTAAAATCGAGCATCCTTGTTTGCATAGATATTGAAAGGGTGATTACTATAAAAGTGGCACTAGTTGAAGCATAGACTCACAAATATAAGCATTCCAATTTCTTAATGGGAAAAGGTAGCAAGGCTGTTACTAACCACTTGTTTGAAGGAATAAATAAGGCAGCAGAGGCTGATGTCAGAAAGGCATATATAGTTCTTTGAATGAATGATCGATTCTGACCTTTCCTCTTCTTTTAAGCATATTTTGTGCGGTTCAACTAAAATAAAATGCCATCACCGCCTTGACAATTCGGTGACAACGTACAAAAGGAAATGACTTAACATTACATCATGATGTCAGGTATGTAGTCGACAGGCATTAGAGACAAACTTACAGACCTCCTCTGATAACATAATGAACATTAATTTTAACAAAGGTGTGACTAGCTTTACCGGGGTAATTTTAGTGAACTCTACACCCTTTGTTCCTTAATATAAGACGTTTTCACGGTTCAGTTCAAAGTACCCAAACGTTTACTAGTATTTAGAAAAACAAGTAGTAGTTTTCTTGAGCACATATCTGGGAAAGCTTGCCACACTTTATTTATGTTCATACGCTAATGCAACACCATTCAAAATTTCGAATACTACAAATATACACTAATCCAGTGGCTAGTGCAACAAGAGAGTAGTTATTTTGTTCACAGTACAAAGACAATGGTTTCTTGAACAGATTTCAATAAACTCAGCCTTTGGAAGATTTCTATAAGAATTAACAATACAAAATGTATAAAGGTAACACGTTTGAAAGATTGGTATACTAGGCCGTATGCATGAGCATTAAACCAAATACAAAAGTCTGAAGGTAACTAGCATTATTAACTAATGACAGTATAAAAAATTGCAAACCATGTACCTCCAAGGTAAATATCATTTCGAACTCGGGGGGACCTTAAAAATTGCTATCCCAATCTTGATAATCGATCAAACATAAAAAACTTGATCGAACGAATCAAGAGAACAACCCGGAGGAGTAGGTGCCCACTCTTGACCTTTCCTCTTCTCTTCATAATTTTTTTGTGCAGTTTAATCAAAATAAAATGACATCAGCGCCTTGGCATTTTGGTGACACTGTACAAAAAAATTGACTTATCTCATGAAAGTGAGGCATGTAATCTATAAGCATTAACGATTGCAAAAATCTGAAGGTAGTAACAAGTTTCATCGTTGGTATATCGGGTGTGCATCAGCATTAGAATGTCTTAGCTGAAAAATCTTTAATACATCCACAATCAACAGCTAACCCTGAAATAATCTAGTGACATTAAATGGCATTGCCTAAATTTATCGGTGGCATTAGACTGAGTGCGGCATTAGTGAAGTGTGGCATCACTTTAGCAGTAGCATTACTTGACTTGACTGATGGCGTTATACTAACAGCAAAAAAGTGACACTAAGAGCATGGGAGGCCCATTCGGACGATTAGGCGCACAAAGACTGATGTACCTCCACAGACGCATAGAGTGGTGAGGGAGGTATGGTTGCCCAGAGCAACAAATATCCAAGTAGCATATGTGGATTACGTCCCATTTTTGTTATTAGCCACCTTTTTCCTATGTGAGGACAACAAACCGATCGACCTGGTCATTCTCTATTGCGTTGTCATGCCTTTCTACCCTTCTTCAACCAAGAGACACGAGCCTCGTTCCTTAGCTACTGATTTTCCCCTTTTCAACCTAGATGCGGGTCCGATGCCTACTCTCTTGGACAGTACAGTCTCCCTTCCTTTCCTTATTCAACCCAGACATTGATTAGTCTGCATGAAGTAGGGTTTCCTTTAATAGTGCAAATTATGGTTTTCGTCTGCGTGACCAGCAGAGCAGAGGATAGCAAATTGGGAAGATGGTGGAGTGGAAAAAGATCCACATGCAGCAACATGGCAGATAGGGCAATAGAACAAGGGTATGGTTCGAAAAGAGGTAGCATACCTGAGGGTCAGCGGGAAGTGGCTTTGCTCATGGTCGTCATCCTCCACTCGCACTACGGCAGCGAGCTTGGGGAAGGAGGCCATCCAGCCTTGGCGCTAGGGTCCGAGGAAGGGCGGCCTTGTCGATCGTGACCTCACTTGCCGATGTGAGTGCGTCAACGCTGCTGACGTCCTTTTCTTCCCCGTGGATCTGTGACCACCGGTGAGGAGGGAGAGAGAGGCCGTCTTTTTAGATGCGGAGCGAGGGTGATAGTGTGAGAAGCAAGTGGGCAGCCCTTAGCAAGAAAGCTCTGAAGCTCCAGCCTATATATATATTTTATACTACTAGTACTAGAGGTGGAGTAGTGGTAGAGTAGTTTCTATTTTCTCCACAAACAGTACATGTTAGTCGTGCTTCAAAACTGAGCGGCACGCCATTAAAAAAAAGTCGAGAAATAATGCGGCACCTCGGGCCAACGCGGCCAGATCGCATTTTCCACGAGAAATTACACACCATGTTTCGTTGTCATGTGGTCCCATTCCACATGTCAGTGAGACGACGGCAAGTCCTTATGTACAATTTCCGAAAGGACATGTAGGCCGGGGCGCCTCTTCGTGCACCGTGGCAAACTGGCAACCGTCCACCGACTCTTCGCCTTTCCCTCTCGATTTGGAACTGGCGCCATACGCGACGCTCTTCCTCCATCCTCCATTGCCATTGTTCGATCGTCTTCTCCATGGAGGAACAAGCCGAAACGACCCGTTATTCTTGCCCGATCTGAAAGATGGCGTGGTGGGGAACTCATTGATCGGTCACGGCGTCATCACCTCGGCTAGCATGGCAGGTTCGTTCAAGCCCATTCTCGACTCAACTAATCACATCATTACAAGGAACCCAAGGGTCCGAGAAGCGGTTTGATCTCCCTTATCTTCTTCGCTATAAGCACATTCGCATGCATGGGCGCGTGACGACGACGTGAGGCCTCGCCTTGTGCAAGTTGATGCCACTTGATAATGATATGTGTGATGTCAAGATGCCATCGCTTAAAGGCTAAGTCTGGGCTGGGCGCAAATGTAGATTGGGTTGTTTATATTGGGTACAATTGCAGTGGGAACTTGTGAATGTGTACACTTTCGTCGGTGATTCCACTTCCAAAAATCTCGAGTGCCACGAGGTTGTGCACACACTTGATCTATGTACGTTCAAATACGATCATGGTGACTGTCATCTACTGAAGATAGCAATTTGTCGAGTTCCCAACCGCTCTTGGAATTACAAGAACTATCAAGTTTTTGCTATCTTCGACAAGCTTGTTGCCGTCCTTCGTGGTTCGACTGGATGGATATTGGTCAAAAATCAGTTTCTATACACGGATATGTACTGTGATGCAATTGAATACGAGGATCTTGTGTTTGCTGCCACCACTCGTGGCACTGTTTTTGCATGGGAACCTCGTAGTTTCGGTACATTTGTCTTCCACCGTAATTATAATTGTTTCATCCACATGCATGCGGGTTAGCAAGTTTCCCTTTACTAATTAACCTTCTTCTTGTGTTTCCAAGGTCACAGTGAACATTCCACCACCTATACTTGAAAAAATTATAAGCAAGGGGAGATGACGATGGTGATGATCACGAGCATGAGGAGGAGGCAGAACTTATATACTCGAGTGGCGCTGGCAACTAATTACGATGGATCGCCTCTTCTTATGCGCATCTGATTGCACTTTTCGGTATTACTACTGAGGAAGCAGGTGTTGTCTCCCATGGTCGCCCTCTCCTGACCTATTCCAACACCCTTGCATGGTATTCAGGACGGATACTAGTGTACTAGCGCCAACACCTTCTCCCTTGTTCAGTATTGATAGTCTTGGAGCAAACTCGCTCTTCCTTGGACCAAACTCGCTCTTCCTTGGACCAAACTATCCAATGATGGTGAAAGGCGATCCAGCTGCTGTTGACACAACGTTACCACCATTTATGAGAAGCAACTGTATCTATACCTCGGACATTTCGGTGGTTCCCTACCCCGGTCACGATATATGCCGCTTCAGCTGGATGATCGATCTGCGTTGCTCTCGATATTGAAAATAGCTGGCCCTTCCGAGCACCTATGGTTCAAAGCAAAGCATTTCCAACGCCGAGGATTGGTTGAGTTGAAGTTCATTTCATTGCTTGTTATTTTTTGTGTGATGAAAACTTTAGTATTTGCTAGAATGTTTTGTTGGAAATAATCTATAATCCAACATGTATCCTCGTTGTCGTTGTGTGTTGATGACTTGTTGTATTTAATGAATGGTACATTTCATTTGCAAATGCATGTCATAGACTCAATTTATGAATGGTTTCGAGTCACTTCTTGGAGTGTGAGTACCCGTAGTAGTATAGCTTGACATCCGGTTAGTATATGAAGTTGCCACATCACATAGAGCCAACCTAATATTGGAGTATACTAGCCCTCCTTTGGTAGCGCCACTTCAAATGGAGGAGGAAGTGAGAGGTCGCGTCACCTTGTGTCCAGATCACGAGATGCCACGTGTGCAGATGAATGACTCCAAGTTCGACCACCGTGATGCTAGGTCCGAGCCAAGGAACAACATTGGAGAGACCCCCTCATAATTTTCCTACATTGGTCGTTTTGATTCATAGGATATAATGCTATAGGATTTTTTCCCTATGTAATCATGTTTTAATTGGCAATCTAGCATCCACTCCAACTTTTATTTCACTTCCTTTGTTCCTCTGAAGAGAATACTTGCTCTAAATGATGTACCCTTTGCAAGAGCACGCCTATATTAATTAACCATGCTCTAAAAAGGTGGACCAGCTTTGGCTATAGTAATCTTGTACTAGGTTAGTAGGTGACCTTGCGCTTGGCTCTTCTCCTCTTAGGAAGTCGAACAATAATGATGGTACTACTGATGGTAGTATACGGAAATCACGACACCAAATGAACTGCTGCCGTCCACCGCTTGTAAGCAAAAAGTTTCTCCTCGTGCTGCGAGCCACAGCGGACCCAGCGTTGGCGAGGAGAAGCGTAGTAAGCAAGCTTCTCGTCATTACTGCATACGACTTCCATCCAACACCATATTTCTTGGAGTGCTGTGCTCTGAATCTCTTCAACCTCGTGCGTTTCTCTAACTTAGCCATCGGCCTTGCGTGAGCGAGGTGGGGGTTTGCCGATAGTCGGTTTCCTCAACTGCGGTCCCACTTGTAAGGCCAATTCCAACACACGACCCCAAACGGACCTCTGTTTGACCGGATTCTGTCCATTTGTGTAGGGCAATGAGGTCGTGTCCGGGCCATTTCTCGGATACGGTGGTGATAATGCATGAGCAGCGACCGCATCGGCCAGCGTACATTTTTCTTTGCAAACACATATCTTTTTTCATCATTGATTTTTTGGTACATGGAAATACATCACCAAAATTGTGACTAGAAAAGCAAGACCAAAGAAAACAAGAACCACAAGAATACATTTTAGAAGATATCCAACTTCCATAACTGCTCACGTAAGTTGGATTAGTGCCTTCTCGATGCATTCATTGTTGATCTGCGGAGGCTCGATCTTGCGTGCTTCTTTCTTTTTCGAGTGTAAAGAAGTAGACGTGTCTAGCCTCTATTCTATCGACAAGTGCACTAGTCTCATCTCTAGCCTCTATGCTAGCTAAAAGTGCTAGAACATCTACTAAATTGCGCTCTATCAATATATCGTTGTACTCTTCTTCCCAATACCAAAACTTGCATCCATTCTACACAATAAAATTTTAAGTTAGCACAACTAGTCTAATCAAGAGCACTGGCGAAGATTTGGTCGAGTTCTTCCTCCTTTTGCCGACACGTGGGACATCCAGCATCCAGGTTGTGTCATGCAAGAAAATAGAGTGGTAGGTGAAGCCACGTGTGCATCTTGGGTTAAACTGTAAATAGAATCTTACTACTCTTGAGTAACTCCAAAAGCGGCCACCGAAGATCTTTATTGGATTTGTTTTCATCACGGCCGCGTCGAGGTGAAAGATGTGCAGGTTAAATTGGGTCCTCTTGTGTTTTCAACGAGATGTGGGACCGCTTTGAGCAAGCAAGCAGGACAATGGGCTCCTTAGGCGTCTCTTGGCTGGTGAGAAGAGAATCACAGGGAGGAGGGCTGAGCATGGACTCCAGGAAATTTGATCTACGTAACCAGCACCTCGATATAGTGGGGTGGCATGGGTTGTAACTAGCATTCATGTCTAGCAGTACGGCACATGCCACCCACACGAGTCCCATCCGACACCAATTTTCTTGGAGTCCGTGCTAGCTACAGCCATCTCTTCTTCCTCATGTTTTCTCAGCCATCGCGCGGTGGGCGGGGTGGGGGTTTGCCGATAGTCGGTTTGCTCAACTGCGGTCCCACTTGTAAGTGAAAATGCAACACAACACGCATTCCCCCTTGGTGACGTCTTGGAACAAACCATGTGAAGTGCGGCCTTGAACTCTGACAGAGCTTTTCCTTTTGAACTTATAACTTGTAAATTTGGATTTACTGCTCCATGGAGTGACCGATAGATAGAAATAACGATTTTCCCTAGAGTAATGAGAAGTTTGGATTCTGGCGCGGTTCATGCATGGAGTACGTAGGGAAAATTATGAAGTTGATGCGTAAGGTAAGAAAATTACTAGTAGTACCATATACTACTACATGGATTTGGGGAAGATAAAGATACATACGGATCCATCGGCGACATCCTCACGCCCTAGTGCACGGGTCACCAACCGGCGATGTAAGGAAGCAGCGGCGTTGGCGGCAAGCTCAGCGTGCTTGAACAATTCCGTCCAAGGTTGCCCTGCGGTCCAGAAGGGCAGCGTCATATCGTCCTCCTCTTGCATGTAATAGTCCTTGTGGGCGATTTGCGGCGTGAGCGTGGGTGATTATGTCGATGGTGTCTTGCTGCGCCCGGAAGCGCCTAGCGGCAGCCAGCGACCTCGAGTGGACATTCTTGGCCTTGACGGCCAGGCGATCGCGAGGCCACCGGTGTGTCTAGAGGTTGTCACCATAGAGGCCGTTGAGGGTGGCTTGGGCATCGCGAGCTTTGGCTGGCGTGGAAATTTGGAGGCGTGCGTCAAGGTCGTCCGTGAAGCTTCTTGGCGACGGTGAACTTGTCGAGGAAGCCGGCCGAGGACCTCGTCGAATAAGGAGGCAATTTGTCGTCCAAGTGGCCCCTCGCCCTGGCTGACCTCAAAGCACTACACAGAGCGTTCCTCGGTCTTGCGGGCCGGGCAGCGTCGTGGACTCATCCCGAGCTGGCGGTGATGCTGGCGCTCATCGCCTCCATGGGTCTAGCTTCTAGTCAACTAATCTTGCGATTGGAGTGATCCTCTTTCCCTTGGAGTGCGTGAATCGTGGGATTTACGTGGATTGGACTGGCAGACCTTTATATGAGAAGTCAGACTACGTTGAATTCACGTGCGTGTTGGCCATCTACTCCTCGCCCCTCTTTACTTTTGCCTTTGGTACATATGACAGGTTAGCCGACCACCGTTGGGCCACGATGTCATACACCCAAAGGCGAGTCACGATCAAGTCAACTCAATGCGTCCCCCTCAGGTGTCCGTGCATGCTTTCAATGACTTGAGACTACCAAACATCACATGTAGTGGTTAGTTCATTGCATGTAATCCTATTAAGTAGCAAAAAGACATTAAGTTACACCTGCTTACGATAGGAATAAAACAATACACCATGTATTTATTTACTGAGGAGGGTAGTACATTTTAATGTGACATGCATTACTAGATATTGCTAGTCAAATACTAAATCCAGATGGGCGTGGTAGTACTATTAAATCCAGACGGTGGTGCGATTACTAGTAGTAGTAGTACTACCAATGTAGTAACCTTTGTACTACCCGTTGGTCAATATACGTCTTTGCTCCTCACGGTGATTGTAAGTGACAAGACCCTCGCCGGAGATGACACACTGAATATAGGCACCCGTGTTAGGCATACCATAGTCAGCCTCACCGTCTGCGGTCACTATCAACATGGCTGTAGACCTAGCACCTGCTTACAACTAGCCATGTTCAACATAATTTCCGATGCGTAGATGCAGGTGCATTGCACGGAATACCAAGATTAGAAATTGGGCCAATGGCGGCCGTAATCATCGCTACCAGATTTTCCATAGCCTTCTAGATGTGGTGGGGAGGAGATAAGGCTGATTGTGAGAGACAAGGAGTTGTTTTAAATAGGGGAACAAGTGCGGGCATCTTTTTGCAAAGCTGGAGAAGTTTGGTTTGTATCGTCGAGATCTAGATCCGGCGGCTATTGGTGAAAGATGGCGGCGAGAACATCATCACCAACTCGGGACTGTTGATTCGCGGGATATTGAAAAGCGAGAATAGGGACACGGCAATATTACAAGTTTCAAGCTGATATTACAAATGTTAGGAGTAATGTTGCACCTACGAAGAGGGAATTACTAGGAAGTTTATGTAAGAACTTGGTTACTTTAGAGTGGATGCAGACATTATCGTACAAACTAAAATCCACCATACGACAAGTCACTAATGGGCAAATAAGTTTTCGAGTCTCTGGCCACTTGATGTTTCAAAAACAAATTCAGCTTCTGCGGAGACTTTGTCATTTGAGGCTTAGACACTTGCGGTGATCAGCATGCCATCTATTGTTGCGTCAGAGAACGCCAAACCTCATTACCTTGAGCACACTTGCCTCCAGAACAAACAACCTGGCCAATTTAATCTCAGATGTGTTGCCTCGGTAGTCGATCAAATCAATTTCTGTAAGATGGAGATCAAGGCATTCGATGAGATTGTTATAGTGCAGCACATTTTTCACTTTCGGGTTGTTTTTTATCTGCAAAAGAAGAGAACATATTAGAGCAGCTGGCTATATAAGATTGTCGTGTCATCAAGAGGTACCAATATCATTCTCTCATATGATAGGGTTGGCTGGCTAGTGATATTCTCTCTCTCTCTCTCTCTCTCTCTCTCTCTCTCTTTCTCTTTCCTCTCATTTACCTAGGAGTACGTGTAGAGCTTGGGCATTTGTTGCCTTCCACTATGTGGCCGATGCCATGTCGCATTGATGTCAAATCAAAAGATTTTGGCACCGCTCTCATGATGTGAGAGAGTTGGCGCAGCTGTGCACCACAGACCCACATGTATAAACAAATCAATCAAACCAACTACACCGGCCTCTCACTCTCCCAGACAAGTGTTTTTTTATTACCTCAATCCTCTCTCTCTCCCACGCAGTGTTTTTCATTGCGTGAGTTAATTTGGCACCGGAGCAAAGTAGGTGATCCAGATTGGGGCACCAGGTGAGCAATGGAGGGGCATCAATGCCAAATGCATCACAAGTGAATTTGGCACATGTTTTGGCCTATAGTGGAGGGCCGTTATAGCCCACTTTTGTACTACCTCTTATTTAGTATAAAATTTTGACCATATATTTATGTAAGAAAATGCCAATGCATGTCACTAAAAATTACACCATTTGAAATTATGTTCAAATACGAATCCAACGATATAGTTCTTAGTGACATGCATTAACATTTTATCAGTAAAATCTATGGTCAAATTTTGATACTTCTAAAATAGGAAGAGTAAACCCGGTGACGGAGGTGAGTACTTGCTCTTAGGGTAACCATAGAGTTCTTGGAGTAGTCTAAGTTACTTTCCACTATGAGTAGCCCTAGGCTACTATAGTAGTACAAAGAAAAAAATGATGTCACGGTGATCACGTGAGAAAAAATACTAAAACATTTCTTTTCGGTGCGATGCGTAGATCACGATTTTGAACACTACACTTGTCATCGTAATTTGGGAAAATTACAAAAATTTGAGCTACATTGTGATTACCGTTTACTAATAGGAAAGAAGTTTCACTTCGATGAGTAGCTTCTCCGTGCGGAAAGCGGTGAGAATCCAACAACTTGATCCTGATGCGGGGCTGATAGATTTTTATTGCCAAGATCTTCCTATGTATAAATTTGGATCAAGCTTGTGGGAATCATTCTGGAAGAGCAGTCGTAAATACATCAAGAAGAAATTTAAAAATGTGAATTTCAAGAAGGCAGAGAGAAGAAGATGAGTGTTGTGCACGAAGAGCGATTACGGACCAATAAAGAGTTAGGAGAATTTGGCGGAACAAGTTGCACCATTTGTCAATTTGTTAGTAATCAATGACCCCGGATTTTTGTTGGACCTTCTAGATCCGATACAAGCAATCTCTCAAGGAAAGGCGCATTCTCCAATGACCATAACGTGGAACAGGTGGAGTGATCTCTTCCCAATTGATCTCTTGTTGCGGGGCGGCCAAGACACATAAATCCATCGGAGATTAAATTGAGGCGATGTGGAGGCTAATGAACCCGTGGATCTGCTCAAAGGCAGAAATTACTCGGCCTGATGCAAGCAGCGGAGCAGGTGCTCCATAGCCTTCTTGAGATGACTGCGTCCCGAAGGTCGAGCTGCTTGAGTTGAGGGAAGAAAGAGAAAGGGTGCGGTCGCGGCATTATTGCAGGGGAGAGATAGCGGAGGCATTTGAAGCTGGCCAGCCGGCTTGGCCGTTAGGCGTGGTAGGGCGCGGACGGCTTGGCGGGAAGGCGACATCGTCGGCTGTCATCTTGAGCTCCTCGAGCTGATCTAGAGGCGGGGATAAGAACCACTCGTTGAACTTGGGTTGGACCTTGCGGTTAGTCTACTTGAACATGACGAATGTCAAGCGTCACAGGCTGGCCGAGGTGCGATGAAAGGATCTTAGAGCTGCGGCCATGTGTTTGCAATCCCGTCCTGAGCCACGAGCTGTCGACAGCCAGTGAGGTTGAGGGCCTGACCCTAGAGAGGCGGCCACCATGCCAAGAGGCGAGGTGGTCCTACGGCAGATTTGGTGGGGAGGAGGCCCGATGATGATGGCAGGCATGTGTCGGTAAGCCAGGAGCTCTTTGATGAAGTCAAGCTTCGCCGGATCACGGTTTTGGCTCGAGCCGCCTCCGCTTGTTGGCCTGCCTGCGCCATCCATCTCAACGGCTGACAACGCCCGATGTACACGTGTCTTTAGTGGTGTGTTGTGTGATGGGCGTGCGTTTGTGGAAGTCATACGTATGCCTTAGAAGTAGCCTTGATTAGTGTGGGTGTCTGTGAAGTGCATCCTCACATGGAAGAAGTGTGTCTTCAATGTGCCCTCAATTTACTAGCGTGCGGAGGTGCTACCACAGTGGTTTTAACTTTGTTTACTTCACCACGTATCAGATGAGCCTCTAGTTTACTTATTTTCACCCACTGCCACATGGGCCAGCACACGAAGATATAGAACACGGGCTGACAAAGCAGCATCTAGACTGGTTGACCGGTCAACTAAACAATATACGGAGTTATACACTGACATAGTGAGCGTATAATCTGTCGGTATAGAGTGTGAGAGGGGAGGCCCGTGAGAGTTAGCAGAGAGAGAGAGAGAGAGATAAAGAGCTACTCCCTCCGTTTGATAATGTAGTTCCAACATTTTTTTAAAGTTAAACTTTTGAAACTTTGGCCAAGTAGTTATAAAGAAATTACTTATATCTATAATACAAAGATAAATGATAGTATGAAGTAAGTACATGTTGTGATGAATCTAATAATGATCTTTCGGGATGTAAATGTTTTCTCCACACATACCTGGTCAAACTTTTCTAAGGTTTGACCTTTCAAAGCTATCCATATGCTTATGGGCCGATGAGAGAGTCCCTAACTACAGAGAGAGAGAGAGTAGAAATAGAAAGAGTGAGTGAAAAAGAGGGTGTGTGCATGTGTAAGAAGAGAGACATGGTCAACTTTCTAAATAAAGAGTTGAGAAAAAATGTGTGTGTCTTATGCAAACATATCACACATGCATCTTCGACAGCAGAAGCAAGGTGAGGGAGATAGTGTGTGGTTGTTACTTGACGAGAGAGCAAGACACCTATGCGTGGCCAAGAGGGGTCGACAAACAAAGGGAGAGAGGAGTTCGAGAGAGGCGTCACGGAGAAAATCACGAGACATTGGGAGGAGAGAGTGTATGTTTGTCATAGAAGAGATCCCTGGAGATGCGTGATGGGACTACATGGGTGGGAGATTGAGTGACAAGGTGTGTGCACGATAGAAGATACCCACGAGAGATATCGAGATGGGCGTATGGATGGAAGGATACAATCGTGTGTTCTGATGGCTAGTGAGAGATAATCGCTTATACTTAGAAGTGCTTGCGCCTGTGATGGAGTGAGGGATTATGGTACTTATTAGGGGGGGTGCATGTCACATAGAGAGAGAACAAGGCGGAGAGTGTTGGATGGGTCTATATGTATGGCCAGTGAGTGAGACATGTGTATGTGTGAACAGGGAGATATAAAGTTTGAGGAGTGATTGAGGAGCCACGATAAGGCTAAGTGGTGCGTCCGAGATAGGCTGAGAGAGGGAAAGAAATATTCCATCAGCTCGATAATCCGGTTAGCATCTAATTTTTTTAGAAGTCAAACTTTGGAAACTTTGATCAGAGTTTACTACAAATGTTATTTATATCTTCAATACCAAAAATACATCATAGCAAACTACATCGATGGTGAATTTAATGGTATATGTTTGTAGATTCAGATGTAAATTTTTTTTCTCCGCGATTACATGGTCAAACTTTGTGATGTTTGACTTTTCAATAAATCAATATGCTATGGACCGAGGGAGAGTGCCTAAGTCGAGAGGGATCAAGTGCGTGTGAAGGAGGATGAGTAAGTGTGCAAAAGAGTATGTTTGTGAAGAGAGAAAGTGACAACAAGCGATAAATTAGAGAGAGTGTGTGTTTTTTTCGTTTCTGTAGGCAAACATATCTTATGCATCTCAAGATAGAAAAGCCAAAGCGAGGAGATACCACGAAGATAGCTAGTGTGTGATTGTTTGCAGCGGAGGAGAGACACCCTATAGCACATGTCAATAGAGGTCTCGGCCAACAAGGAACAAAGGTCGAGAGGGACACATGGAGAACATGGACACATGGGGAGGCGAGGAGGTGTGTTTTGTGATAGAGACCCCCTCGAGATGGTGAGGGAGGACTATATGGGTGGGAGATCGAGGGAGGTGTGTGCGATAGAAAGATGCCACAGGAGAAATCGAGATAGACCATGCACATGTTTGTGATGGAGACTAAAGATTAGCTAGTCTTATATACATATAGGGGGACTGCGTGTGCCTACAATTGAGTGAGAGACCATCATGCTTGGCTAGCTAGGCATGAGGATTGTGTGTGTGTGCGTGTGAGATGGAGAGAAGAGCAGGGAGAGAGATAGATTTTTAGATGGAGCCTGCTCGGTCACGAGTGAGATATGCATGTGTATGTGTGACCAGGTAGATGGAGAGTTTGAGGAGAGAGGGAAAGAGCTCAAGAGACGCACAGTGGTGCGTGAGGAGAGTTATGAGCAGCGAGCCAAGGAATTTGTGTGCGTCTGATGAGTGCACCCAAGATATCTAGCTTGGACTAGAAGAATCATACATAGTGTGCAGAGAGACCTATAGATGGGTATATATGCATGCGAACTAGAAAGACCCCCCCACACACACACAAAGAGAGAGAGAGAGAGAGAGAGAGAGAGAGAGATGGAGAAAGAGAGAGGACCAACAGGTTTGTGTCTTTGGATCGTCGCGATAAATTGAAGATTGTCGGCCGAGAGGGAGGCGAGAGAGAGAGAGAGAGAGAGAGAGAGAGAGAGAGAGAGAGAGAGAGAGAGTCCGGGAGAGGGGAGGTCGCATTTATGCATCAAAAACTGATATAAACCATGTTTCGATATAAACTTGCATTCAAATATTTAAATTGGAGAACATGTTGTATGCACAATCCACACATGAGCGGATATATGCGTTATCAAACAAGTTCATTAATTTGACTTTCAACATGTTCATGGAGTAATATAATCTTTGTACAACATGCTATTAGATTGAGGTGTTCAATTTTGGATTTATTTCACTATTTTGACACAGGTAATTGACGAGCTATTTCATTAAATCGAGATATTTCATTTTAGGTTTTGATTCCGTTTTTGAGTGGGTCAACTATTTGTCATATAGTAAATGCGCTTCTTAGCGAGCATGTAAAAACACATTACTCCCGAAGGCATCATCTCTCCATCTAAAAAAGAAGTGGCAAGCTAATATTTCTAAATTTGATTGAATCGACTTGTTAAGGTAGGCGTGGATGCTCGTTCTCCCCAAATTTTGAACGATGACTGTTAAAACATCCTCTGCTTTCGGTGGAATTCGCTAGAGCAAATAAATGGGAGGCGAATTACCATCCCTATGTGGGAGGCGCATTAATTGGCCCGTTGTGCATCGAGGGTAGGTTCGTAACTTCATCCAAACGCCTTCTCCTCGGCGAAATGACATGTGCCAAATAATTCATAAACCATGGTCGGCAAAACACGCTCTCTGGCGAAATAGCTACGCGCCCACTTTTTCAAAACACGCTCTCCTGCTTAAAATACATTTCTACCATGCCCGAGGAGTCCCCGGGACTAGGAGGGTGTGGGATAGCCGGACTATCGTCACGGCCGGTCAAGACTATGAAGATACAAGATTGAAGACTTACGTCCCGTGTCTGGATGGGACTTTCCTTAGGCGTGGAAGGCAAGCTTGAAAGCGTCTGGATATGTAACAGATCTCCTACCGTTGTAACCGACTACTGACAGCAACCCTAACCTGTCCGATTGTCTATATAAGCAGGAGGGTTTTAGTCCGTGGGACAGAACAACAATGATGATACCATAGGCTAGCCTTCTGAGGTTTAGCCTCCTTGATCCTAGTGGTAGATCTACTCTTGTACTACCCATATCATCAATATTAATCAAGCAGGGTAAAGGGTATTACCTCCATCGAGAGGGCGGAACACTGGGTAAAAACATTGTGTCCCTTGTCTCCTGTTACCATCCGCCCTAGGCATGCGCAGATTCGGGACCCCCTACCCGAGATCGCGGTTTGACTTGCCGACATTGGTGCTTTCATTGGGAAGAGTTCCCTCTGTGTAAATTCGTGCGATAAAGGTAGGATGCCTCGCCTCGTCTTTAAAAGGCGATACCATGTCAAAAGCCTTGGCCACTTTGGTCGAGACTCTCTTACGACTTGGCGGTTTTCTCACTGACCGCTAGTTAGGCCGCCCGCGCAGCGATGACCTCTCGAGTCGCCGAAACCAATCTCCATATTAGTTGAACTTGCCGAACAGTTAGATCGATCGAACTCTCCTCCATAAGCGAGCTCTTGGATCGCGCCCATCCTGGGATTACGCCACTGATTACGATTCTGACCGGATCGGGCCTAAAAGCCGTCTGACGAGAGATCAACTCTCCCAGGGAGACCCACATCATATTCTTGTGATAGAGGAGCAATGCGGCGATTCTTCTTCTACCTTAAGGACTAGCTACGTCCGGTTCGATCCCTCCATGCGGATTCCTGCGGAGGGGCCGGATGTCGATCAAGCCACGAACCTAGAAATCGAGGTGGCCAGGGCGGACTCATTGGATTGCCTCAAAATCCAAATTTCCGAGGATTGAAGGCTTCTACCGACATATGAGCCCAGATTGGGCCGGGGTTCGGATTTAGTGCCACCCGCCCACCCAAACATTGGTGATCTCTCTCCGAATTCGGCAAGAGCACTGCTGAAATAGTACATCATTCTTTGGGCGAGATTACTCCACAGTTATGAGCAGGATAAAGGAATTGCGCGAGAGAGGAGGGCGCGCCTTAATCCCAATTTTTGCAATAATTGCACGAACAAAGGAATCCTAAGCGCCATAAGTCATCCCGAAATTACAAGCTTTGCTGACTTGGTGACCATTGTACAAAGAAAGTCTTTGTGCGATGGGCCTTTGGAGAAAACCAAAAGTAAATTTTGGGATAATCCATTCCCGAATACATCCCTAATGCGCAGAACAAAAGGGTGCATCATTATCAAGCACACAGGTTGAATACCAAAAACAAAAAACCCCCTAAAAGTGCGGAACCGTCTTTGGAGGGTTGGCTAACCGGACCTGCAAAATTCATTGGCAGGAGAGCACAGAGAAGCCACTCCAACTCATAGCCTTCGAGCATGTTGGATACTCGACAGGAGTGGCCAAAAGTGGCGAAGAGCTTCTAGCTTGAGAATCAGCCCGCAGCAACACCTGATGCGGTTGTTAACGATCTTGAGACTTTCGCATCAAATAACATCGCGAAATGCCAACCAGCCTCCATAACCTTGCGAAGTCTACCAAGTAGCAACAATAAATCCATGGAAGACAGCTATTACAGCCTTCAATGCCCGGTGGCGAACCTAAATTCGAACTGCCGGGCACCGGCCGCATTAGTTCTCGGCCAGATAGTAGGCAGCTATTACGCCTTACTAAAAAAAAGTACTCATGGATGGCCCGGCGGACTAAACCTCATCTATAGAGAAACCCTCCGAAAAATGGAAATAGATTGGAACCGCATTGAGCAAATCAGCACAGCCTATAAAGGAATAATCGGCCGGTAGGGAAGCATGTTGCACAGGGAAAAAATCACGGCTTGGGCCCGTAGTGTTACATTTCATAGAGACAATTACTGGAATCGAGAGGTCACATTTCAAGTGGCCCGTTCAACGACCGGATATCATGCTGCTTTATTAGGGCGAGAAGCATTCACAATTTTTCAAGCTATACCCCATTATGGGTACATGAAGCTTAAAATACCCGGTCCCAGCGGAATCATCACTCCTACTTAGTAATCCGAACATAGCACTCACTTGCTTGAAAGAAATAAGACAGCTGCACTAGCCCTCGAAGGGCACTATCCGAAGCCCCTAGTGGCGAGGAACTCTGA
Source organism: Aegilops bicornis (assembly GCA_021605145.1). Classification (NCBI taxonomy): domain Eukaryota; kingdom Viridiplantae; phylum Streptophyta; class Magnoliopsida; order Poales; family Poaceae; genus Aegilops; species Aegilops bicornis. The sequence continues at coordinate 2,089,847 of JAHIAL010000021.1, read as the reverse complement.
CTGTGATCGCTCCCACGGTGAAGCAGGGCGGCCCGTGATACTTGATAAAGATCCAATTCCACCTCTTTTAAACCAGCCGGATGAAATAGTCAAATTCAAGAAGTCCACCAGCGGACCTACTTGATGAAGAGGCAGCCTCCATGGGGCACAATTAAAACCTGATGTGGAGCGCCTTTCTGAAATTTCTACAAGAAAATGGGACATCGATTGCTGGCACCTTACGTCGGTGGCCAGAAGCACCATGACCTAAATATCCTAAAAGGATTCAAGCCGTCAAAGCAGGCTCTTGGTAGCTTTCCGAACCCAGAGGAGCGAGGCCATGGGAGAAGGGAGCTAGCCAAACTTTTGGAGCCAGTTCATCGGAGATATAAAACATCCGGTAGCTAGCAAACACGGTGATTCATAGTACCAAAGAAAGGATAAATCAACAGGCGCCTATGTGTTGATTTCAAAAAGAAGACCTCAATAAAGGCTTGCCCAAAGGATCCCTTCCCACTCCCGCGAATTGATCAAATCATTGACGCGCGCCCGGCATAGAGGACCACGACTCATTGTGCTTCCTCGTAGCGTACTCTGGCTACCACCAAATCAAGATAGGCGTGAGCAGAACCAAAACGCAACTGTGACATTCATCACTCCATACGGCCCGATTCTGCTTCAACTACAATGCCCTTGGGCTCAAAAGCGCCAGACGCAACATAACCAGTAGCATGATTCCGGACTTATCGGCCAACGAGAATCGGCAAAGCGGTGGAAGCATATATGTAAGATGGCCCGTGATGTGCGTCAAAACCAACCATACGTCGAAACTCTAGTAGATGACTTGAGGCTCACATTCGACAATCTTGAAAATATGACATCAAGCTCAATCCCAGGAGAAAAATGTGTCTTGACGTTCCGGTAGGAAAGCTCACAGGAGAAGCTTTATTGTGTCCGGTTAGAGGAATTGAAGTAAACCAGCCAAGATTAGAGCTCTTGTCACAATTGGATATTCCAAAAGACCTCAAACAAATACAAAAATTGATGGGATGTGCTTCGTGGCGGCTCTAAACGCTTTATCTCCGTTTAGGAGAAAAGGCATTACCTCTTTACTGCCTCCTCGCCGCCTTTTGAACACTTGCCAGTGGGCCGGATGCATGGCCCAGGACTTCGAAGAAATAAAGAGCCATTTGGCAACAAATCCAGTCTGGCAGCATGGCCCAGTAAATGACCGTGAACCAATGCTCATTACATATCGCGCAACACATCAAGTTATCGTGCCGATGCTCGTTGTCGAACGAGAAGCGAGCGAATGATTGCGGTTCCTGTTCAAAAACCGGTTTATTATGTGTCCTTATCCCTAACTCCATGCATGTCGGTACCCACACTATCAAAAGATAGCATGTCACGGTGTTCATAGCATCCGGAAGCTGCGACACTACTTTCAAGAGTGTTCGATAACGGTAGCCTCGAAGTGCCTCTTAACGACATTATAAACAACCCGTATGACTGACAGCGTGTGACAGGCGGATTGCTAAATGGGCCATAGAGCTCCTTCCATTACGACATAACTTATAAGCCACGGCAGCGAGCTATTAAAGTACTTGAGTTTTGGCCGAGGCTTCGTGGCGAATGGACTGGCTTGAACTCCCTAAAAATGCGGCGCATACTCCCAATTGGATCATGCACTTTGTGGCTCCAAAAAATGTTGGCTGGCACAGAAATTTGGCGTCGATCTGGCGTCCCCGGCAGGACCTTACGGTCAATCGTCCTCCGGATAATGTATCCCGGACTCCAACAACGCGGCGAATCGAGGGCCCATACTGCTGACCTCGGATGGCGGTCTCCATGGGCATTCAACGCCTAGAAGGTGCGTGAGGATTCAAACCTGTAATATCTCAAATAAATGGACACTTTGGCGTAAAAAGATCCGAAAATGGCAGCATCACCATAGCAGTCTAAAAATATCCTTGCAGTTGAAGGGGCTCGAATTTCATCATATAGCCGGGATAACAACTTGGTATTGGCGGATATATTATGCTTGCGCTCCCGCCAGTACAAAATGCGATCTGTCCCACCCCAATATCTTTTTGAATGGCTATTCAAGCCATCCATTACTATGGGAAGAAGTCGGCAATAACAATCCGGACTGACCACACCACCGCCATGACGCCAAACACTACACGACTGTGAGGGAGGCTCATACGGAGATAACACCCTCTGCTCACAAAATAATGGCGGTTATCACCCGCATCGGGCCAGAACCGTTCCTAGCCTACCTAATTAGGTAGGAACTCCACGAGACCAAAATGAGGACTCATTTGCATAATCTTGGTAACGGCTCTAAAGCCTATAAAGGTCCATGAGGAGAGCTTTATAAGAAAAGCACTACGGAGGTCCTTCAAAGGTGCATCTCCAGAAGAGGAAGTCACGAAACCTCCATTTGGCTACAGAAATTCATCTTGCACGGACTTGGGTGGGCCACCATCATGGCAGGAGCCCTTATGAAGCAAGGCCTTCCGTACAGGATTTTATTGGCCGGACTGTTGCCCGAGATCTTGAGATTTTAGTCAACGATCGTCGGTTGCCGACTTTTTGCTAACCAAAGCCACATGCCACCAGCGCCCTCAAAACTATACCCATCACCTGGCAGCTGCTAAGCGTTACGGGGGCTTGACATGGTTGGACCCCTTAAGGGAGAGAACCCACAAGCAAAAATACCTAATGGTCATGGTGGATAAATTCACCAAATGGATAGAGGCCAATGGCTTTATTAAGCGGCCAAATCCGGACCAGGGTGATAGACTTCATATCGAGGGGTAGTGCACGCGTTCACGGTGTCCCCATAGTATCATCATCGATAACGGCACCAATTTCCACGGCCGATGAGGTCGAAATCATGGTGGTGCAAAACATGGGCATCAAGCTCCGATTACGCCTCGGTCTATCTTACCTCAAACCAAGCGGCCAAGTCGAGCGGCAAGCGGTCTAATCATGGCGGCATTAAGCCGGACTAATGCGGTCCCTCCAAAGGGAATCTAACTTGCGCCTTTGGGTCCAAGGGAACTTCGACTCCAAGTACTCACAGGGGCGCCTGCGGACCACAGCCCAGAATCGCTTTTACTGCAGTTCACACCATTTTTTATGGTGTATCGCGGTCTGAAAGCGATCTTGCCTGCGACATAATTCATGACTCACCTGGCGATGCTGGCATGTAGAAGAAAGAAGAAGCGAACTTCGTCGGCGGGGACAGTTCGGGCCGCGCATTGTTGGAGGGAGGGCGCTGAAAGCGTGGCAAAAAAGCTTGTTCCGCATTCTATCAACAGCAGGCTCGCGAAGATATCAAAAGCGAGGGAAATGCGGGCCAAAAGCTTATAACGTTGGTGAACTAGTTCCTTCGTCGGAAAAGAAAAGAGGACAAACTCAAGCCCAAATGGGAAGGTCCCTTCATCATCGACCAGGTCGACCGTGAACATACCGTCTGCCGGGCATACCATCATCGAAGGCCAGACCCCCCATGGAGCGCAGCCCGTCTCTGAGAAGATTCTCGCCTAAGTGCTGGACTCCAAAGTTCTTCTCCTTCCTCCGTCAGCATTCTTTATTTTTGCTTTTTGCTGCCTTTGTATTTCTCTCCTTCCTCCTTCTTCTTCGTAGCCTTTGCAAGGGGCTCGTTCTTTGCTACCTTTTACACTTGTTGGCGCTATCCACACTCCATTATACACAGGGCTTCTTTAACGGAAGAAGCTTATTTACTCTGGAGCTTCATGCCCAGCACATGTCGTTAAACTTCCGCATGTACCTTTTATTCACCATTATATGCATCGATATGACTTAAGTTTTGGCCAAAAGGCTTTTGGGTTGCTTTGGCTCCACGTGCTTACCCCTACATTCCCGATTGTTTGGCTAGGTGGTAAAGAGAGCACCTCTGCGATTATTCTTGCCGGGTCAGGCCCCGGATGTGTACCTCGAGGGTAGGTGTGACCAAGCTAAGCGTTCTTAAGGGAATATTAGGATCGGTGAATTGAAAGATGATTTTAAATTTGTTTACCCATCTGCTTTGAGATGATTTACCCCTTTCATAGCTTGGCTTTGACATGCACTTTAGGGCATGCATCCCAGCGAAAGGAACCCTTAGCGGAACTATTCTCCACGGAAGATGTTTCTTACTACCCATGTAATATAACACTTAACTATAGCTGGGCACTTATCACGATACATGACAATGACCCCCTCACGCCTTGTCTCCATGCATACCACGGTTCTTATATAACCACGAAGGTATTCGGACACACTCCGGACTATTGGGTCCGGAGGTTGAAGCGAAAAGGTCCACCTCACGACAAACGATCTACAATCAGGCTAGAAGACATTTTCTTTCATGTCATATTTTTTACATAGTCAATTCGACTCATTGTATTCCTCCTCAATGCCATCTAATAGGCTATCTAATTTACAATCTTGCTTTGGGAATACTTGGCGCCAATTCTACTTGGCCGTACACTAAACTTCTGAGGGATCTCCATCCCATCCGGCCCCCACAGAGGTCCGAGCCCTCGGCCATGTGGTTTGGAGTCGACAACCGTGTCTGACAGTGTGTCTTCACCATGGCCCGGGCCTCCCTGGCCAGGCGCGCCTATGTGGCCCAGCAGGCCCGATATCTTCCATAGCAGCGCGCGCGTGCCTTGCCCAAACCCGCTCCGCTTGACTCCCCAATGCCTTGAAGGCGGAAGATAGATAGCCACAAGGCTTGGCGGATGCCTTTCATTACCTGCGGACTTCGTTAAATGCGGTGGCCCTTAATTCAGGGAAGGAGATCACTAGAAGAATTGGGCATCTCCTCCTCAGGGCGACCTGTAGAGCAAACCTACATACATGTTTATGTTGAGTAGCCTTCCTGCCGTGAACTCTTTCAAAGTTCGCTCCAAGCACTCTCTTGAAAATGCCGCGGCAAACCGCATGATTCTCCCTTCTACAGTCGGATAAGCTGGGCCGAACGTCATTCAATTCCTCACCCAGCTTGGTGTTGGCGTCTTGAGGTTATTCTTCTCACGCGCACCCTACGTAATGCACGCTCGCCATCCTTTAAGCTGGCGTAAGAGCTGTTGCTTGTCCGGATCTAGTCACAGGCGCCATCTGCAATGTTTTTTGTATCAGCTTTACACCACCTTGCACTTCCTAAATTATTTATCTTCTGACGGAAAGGCGTATATTACAATGGGGGGAGGCCTCTATAAGCTCCCCCTATAAGCGGCTAGTGCGGCCTCAAGTTGGGCTTTGCACTCTGCTTCAAGCTCACAGGATAGTCGGGTATTCTTTTTTGTAAGATCACGCATAACAAATGATCCTTAAATCAGTTATTCTAACTATTTTAAGTCTACAAGAGAGAGCCTCTTGGCATATATATAAGCCCATCAAATTTGCTTACAGGTATGTCCTTCACATACTACTCCGTGGCTCTGGCTAGTCCATCTTGGCGGCTGACAGGTGCGCATCTCCCGAATCAAAAGGCGTTCAAGGCCTCACAGGGAGAAACAGCGTCACGAAGAACTGTCCGGCCTTTGTGGTTCAAGCGCTCTCCACCTTGGAGTTAGTGGCCGAGACTGACACAACCTGTCGGCATACTCTGTCGGAGGAGCATCCGAAGCATACGTCTAAATGCCGCGCCTCGGCCTCGGACCCGGCTTTGAAGCCTTTGTCGATGAAGGATTCGATCGGCAACCTCTCGGGACTCAGTCCGGCGAGCACTCTTTCCTGAAAAGGGTATCGGGCGTTAGAAATCGCCCTCGGGAATCAATCACGGGAGTATGGTGACATGCCATACCGTTGCCGGTGGAGTTTCGATCCGGACCGCGCTTCTTTTTTAACTTTCTTGAGCGCCATAGCGCCCTTTGTTGGCCAGCCTTGCTATGGTGTTCGATTCCTGCCTCAAAGTTACCCCTGAAGCACACCATTTGGTATCTGGTGATCAAAAATAAAAGCATGGATGGAGTCGTTATCGAGGTTTTGGGATCTCGGTCTCATTTACCGTGGTGGAAAATATCCGGGAGTAATCGGCCCGTAATGGCGACCAACGCATTATCGATGCTAAGTTGGTAGAATACCCCGTCGATCAGCTCCACCTTTATATCCGGATCCTCTTGGAGGTCGGATCGAGAGGACCGTTCTGGATCCTCGGGTTGTGGGAGGCGGAGCTGTGTATCTTCTCCCGCAGTCCGGTCAGTTCTGCATAAAAAACCACGAAAATGAGATATTTAACTACGGGAACATGGATCGGACAGGTCACAAAGATGTTTGCTTACCCAGCCGAGGATTACTCAAGAAAACTCCTTGATGGGTTGAGGCGGAGAAAATCCTCCTCCTCTCCTTTGCACATGGCAGATAAGATCTTCACGGGATTCGGTGACCGATTCCGGCCCTTTACGTGATGGCGGAGTGGCATCGTCCTCCCGTTGAAGCCCCACATGGGGTGGCCCTTGTACTGGAGCGGCTGCACTCCTCTCATAATGAAGATTGCCATGACTCCTGTCATGGTCAATCCGGCATGAGCCAGTAACCTTATTCGGCTCATCAAATAATGGACATCCTGGTCATCTTCTCTCCGGGGGCTCCGAGCGCGCCGGCTTAGGCGCTTCTCAGAGGAGCATTGCTTTGAACTCGGAAGAGGCCGATCCGAACAGGATCCGGCAGAAGGACGTCCTCCATGTAAAACCATTCAAGGCGGTCTTGGACGCCTTCTTTTGGGGTTACGATGTATCCGGTCCGGCGATGCGCCATAGCTCGGCTCCGCCCACTTGATATATTGACCCCTCATGAGCGGGGTACTAGGCAGAATATTCTCTTCCACAGTCGAAATGAGCCTCGGCGCCCAAGAATAGTTAGCAAGGGCCACGAAGCCCGCGATGTGCGAGGATGGGCGGGGAGTAAGATGGTGCAAATGGATGGATGGGAAATCGAGGCCTCTTACTAGATAAGAGATGAAGCATACCGCTCTCCTTTAGAGGGATCGGGACGCTCTCCGCTTGCTTTACGCGCCCTTGTAGGTGGCAAGTCCGGCTCAGGCAAGGAACCAAGAAGGCGGGGGAGAAATCCCTTGGTTTGGAGTATAACTAGCTCGCCATGCGGGGCCGAGCATCTCTCCAATTTCACGGTGAAAGTGGGGCCAGAGAAGAGGAGTCGCGTCGATTGTCCATGATGGAATGGGCTTTTGGTCGAGGCGCTCGATGAAAAGCTTGCAAAGGGGGATGGTGTGACTCAGATCTGGATCCTTGCTCCTTTTATGGGTGCTCATTTATGCGCTGGCTAGGGGGTAATTGTAAAAATACCTGGCTGTTCGCATTCATTCAAACACGTGGAAGATGGCCATTATTAGGCGTAGAAGTCAAGAGCGCAGCATTTATCGAAGCCGGACACTATTCGACAAGTATATGGAATTTGGAGAAGAACCCGCCTCGCAATGCCGAAGACAATCAACGCGCCGGACTCATCGTCATTGAAACTCGCTCGAGGGCTCTTGAGGAGTCCCGGACTAGGGGGTGTCCGGATAAGCGGACTATCGCTACTACGGCGGACTCCAAGACTATGAAGATACAAGATTGAAGACTTCGTCCCGTGTCCGGATGGGACTTTCCTTGGCGTGGAAGGCAAGCTTGGCGACCGCGGATATGTAGATCTCCTACCGTTGTAGCAGGCTACGTGTAACCCTAACCTATCCGGGTGTCTATATAAACCGGGAGGGTTTTAATCCGTGAGGACAGAACAACAATGATACCATAGGCTAGCTTCTAGGGTTTAGCCTCCTTGATCTCGTGGTAGATCTACTCTTGTACTACCCATATCATCAATATTAATCAAGGTGAGTAGGGTATTACCTCCATCGAGAGGGCAGAACCTGGGTAAAAACATTGTGTCCCTTGTCTCCTGTTACCATCCGCCTAGACGCACAGTTTGGGACCCCCTACCCGAGATCCGCCGGTTTTGACACTGACACCCACTATATTTCAAAACACGCCCTCCTCGCCCGAAATCGCTCCCGCCCACTATTTGGGGAGAAGCAAAGTTACTCTACTATCCCCGACCCTCAAGATAATCGACCCAAGCCGAGAAGAAGCCTAAAAGGCGGCGTGAGAACAGTAACTCCCCTCACATTTTAGACAAATGCGTCCGTGAAACATGTTTCCACTCCTCCCAATTCCCCCCATTCATACCTTCAGGGCGCCTAAATCACCTTCTCCCTGAAGCTCCTTTCTCCCAAGCCGTGAAACCTCGGCCCCTCCTCCATGGCACCCCCACCGCACCAATTTCACAGCCCTCCTCCCTAATGCCGTGAGATGTTGTCCATTTGCCGTCGTGCACTGGGCCATGTGCCTCTTACTCTGTGCTGCTGGAGCTGCCTCGACGACGGCTGTGTGAACCCTACCAGAGCTGATTCACCCCCGCCGTTGTTCCGCACTAGCCGGAATCAACTCCAACCTCGGATCCGATCCAGTCCCGGACGCTGCTTCCGGTAGCCGTCGACCGTCACGACATCGTTGTTTCCCTAGCGAATCACCATCAACCCTTGGCGTCACCAACTCTCAGACTGGACACGCCTACTTCACCATGCCGCCAGGATAGGTCGCACCCTCATCTCAAATAACTTTATTTAGGTGTCGGTTGTCCGAATTTTTATTACGGGCCAATCGATTCCCAATGGGAAGCAGCACCCCTCGAGGCGGCGTGAGCTCCTAGGCTGCCGGTTGGCTGGTGTCTAACGTGGGGGTGCGGGGGCCGCAAAGTTAGCATGATATGGCGCTTAGATGGCTATCTTAGAGCGCAAGCACTGACAGTTGAGGTGGGGGCGGGGCGGGGTTTGGCGGGAGCCACGACGGCGGAGGCAAGCTGCTCTGCCGTTGGTCGCTGGCTCTTGAGGAAGATTCCCTACTTGATTGTCACTGGGAGGCACAAGACGTGACCATCAAGCCATCCGGCGTAGATCGGACAGATACCAAAATAAAATAAAATCGTGTGACCCAAATTTAGTCTCGAGTCAGCGACAGACGTGTGACCACTCTAAAGTACCTTGTTGTTGATCTCTTAGTGTATTTCTTCAGATCAAAGAGATGTGTCGTTCTTAACATTATCGCGTTATCACGCATCTTGACCCACACCGCCTTCCGAGCTCACATGACTGCTCCAAAGAAGGAAGCCTATACAAAGGAGCTATAGTCCCCACTCAACAGCTTCCACGCATCGAATGCGCGTGCACGACATGGGCCCGGCCACAACAAGCTATGAGGGCCATCGACAAGTCAAAGACATGATGCTCACTCCTATGGATGGCTGACGAGATAGGTTGTACCCTCATCTTACTTGTGTGCAACATTTATGGCTTTGCTATTCATCTAAGCATGGAAAATAGATTATCACATTTCACTGTATATTCATGCTGATCCCTTACGGGTCTTGTTCAGGAGTTAACGCTTTCCATAGTTCAACTAAGATACTTGTTCTTTAGGTAACGCTGTTCCATAGTTATCATCCATCACCAATGCTATCCCATTGTGCTGGTGATTATAGTATTATACCACTTCTAGTATTACATATGTTGTTCTTTAATACTTCTATTGCCATCTAGTTAATCTCGAGTACAAATGATACATATACTCGTAGCTTTCATCTGTGTTCTCCCTTTAGTTTTTGAGACTGTTGCTGCTAGTTAACCCCGAGTCCTACTATTTATTCGTCTCCAGCAGGCACTCATTACATAAATATAACTACTAGTTGTCTTCCATGCATATAGGATATAATTGCACACACCGATATATCCACAAGAACCTCACGAGCAATGTAAAGGCCAATAAACTTGATGTCAATGATACCCAATATGATGGAACATGTAAAGGCAGTTCTTCAGTAGACTTGGGTGAAGAGATTGAATCCTCTTCACCCCACAAGGTCCTTGCTCTAACTTGGCCCGTGATATGGGTACAACATGCATATAATGTCACAGAGTGTATCTACTCTGTTGCGTAAATGCCATGTGCTTAGCATATGCGATCATGCATGTAAATATGTCATGCCTTCGTGTTTTTCAAAGATTACCTATTCCATTCATGATAACATGTTTCAAATTCAAATCTTGTCATTCTACTCTATCGCAATGCCATACGCTTAATTTGGACATCATGCTTCTAAATATCGTATGCATTGTTATTCATCGGTCGTGCTTCATCATCTACCATACCATGTTTTTTTACATTGAAGTGTTGTTCTAGTGCTCTGTTGCAACGCCTATCTTAGTTTCCCAATCATACACGTGTATGATGCCTTAGTTTTTCTGTATGTATTCCGCTAGCATACAGGTTTTACATTCAACTAGTGTTTTTCTTACTGTGTTGTCCCTGTCGTATCCCTAGCTCTTACACCATAATCCCTCCGTCCGGATTACATGTTGCGAAATGGATAAAAAGGATGTATCTAGAACTGAAATACGCTAGACCCATCCATTTTTTCTCGGATGGAGGAATACATGTCAATATGTCATGCCTTTCTATTCTTTAGTACCTATTCCATATCTCTTTGTAGCATGTTTTTATAATTGAAGCACCATTCTTGTATATAAGGCATGCAAGGGGAAGACGGCTATGTTAGAATCACGAAGGGTTACAAACCGGAGTCTTTGCAAAAGATCCAAATGCCGTGGAGATAATAAACCAACTCCATTTTTTCATAGATACCGCTCCAAAGACAGAGAAACCCAACTCCTAATCGACAATAAGTAGATTCCATTGGCCAAAGAACTAGTCCGCTCCAGTTCACAAAAGAATGTCAACTCCATTCTAAGAAGCGTGTGCGTATCCTCGCATCATGAAATTTTATAGCATTCTCGATCATATTTTCTACATGTTTCTTACCCATCTCTCTTTTTAGAAAATAAGGTTAAATGATAGAAGATTTCCTTCATTGGGATTGTATTCGAGGAAAACATCCATGAGGAATTCCTCCGTGCTCCAATGCTTTGATGTAAGTACACATTGTATATCACTATATTTTACATCAGCATGTATTTTGTTAATCGGCGATGAATCCAACCTTTGTACGATCTAAACTTAGTTGGAGCAAAATGTTAAAGGCGCCAATGTTGATTTTTGTAAAGAAAAGCTGCACGGTAGTTTTGCATCTTGAGCTGCATGAGTGTACTATCTCATATCATGCACATTCTTGAATTGTAGTGCTTTGCTGGTTGCCCATTCATTCATTGTGTCAATGTTGCTTTCGTATTACCTTACCTGGCTAATGATAGCTGTGCAATATGGTGTTAATTTGGTGTTGGCTAGTTGCCCAAACGTTCGTTGTGCCAATGTTGCTTTCCTATTATCTGACTTGGCCAGTGATAGCAATGCTAGTGTCTTAATTTGGTGCAGTAATTCTTTGAAGATAAGAAGACAAACTTCCGAAAACAGCAAAACCAACCCCATTGTTTCTTTCCAATAAATCTAGGGAGTAATATGACAATAACTCATGATTAATCTGTTTGGTTCCCCTCTAATTTATGTTATGCTGCAGTGGTCGAGACACTCTCCACTATCAATAATACAAGCACCTTAAAATCGCCATCCCAGATACATTTCAGTATCCTCTGCCTCGAATGCAACGGAAAAATGTATGTTTGTGAACCAATTAATGGCTGAAGGAATGATGGAAATGGTGGAGGAATCAAAGGTGTAGAGTCGTGCGACACAACAACTAATCAATGTTTTCAGAGACAGTGTAGCAAAGCAGCAAGAACTTGCCCACATGCTTATGGGTGTCATCCGTGCTGAGGTTGAAGATTGTGACGTTGTAGATCGTTAGGTTCTGTTCATTTATTTGCACCGCATCAATCTTTGATTGCCCGATGGATGTAATTTCTGTAATATATGCTGGATGTGCAACGTTTTTTCCTGTATGCCGTACCTTTGCTTGATCGGTTTTGGTCACGTGCATAATTGCTTTCGTCGTAATGGGCTCAAATTATCTAATTTGGCCTAAAGACATGTACTACTAACTTTAGTGGGCCCATTAAGTTAATGGGCCGTTACTAAACCGAGTTAATGGTCGGCCGTCTTAACTCCCCGGTCGTTAACGGTCGACATCGGCGAGCAACAGGTGGGCCCAATTGATTTCACGGGCCGTTAACAGCCGTTACATTGTTCGGGCTACATATTTAACTATCTTTACTGCGGCCTTTAGCAGTCGAAGAGACAATGAACTTGTCTTTGGACCATGAAGAGCATGGGCCGCTAAGAACCGAAAGTCGTGTCATATTGTAAATGGCCCAATTGTGTTGTGGGCCTTTAGCAGCCGAAGAGAAACCGGGCTGGTATTGGACCATGAAGGGCATGGGCCGTTAAAAGGCAAAAAACTCGTGTCAAACTACAAATGGCCCAACTCATTTATGGTCCGTTGACAGGCTGAAAGGCACACAGGGCCGGGAATTGGCCCAACAATTAAATAGGTCGCTAAATGGCCAAAACTCAGGTCCAACTACAAATGGCCCAACAGATATATGGGCCATCACCAGGTTGAAAGACACACCGCGCCGAAAATTGGCCCAACACTTAAATGGGTCGCTAAAAGGCCGAAAGATGTACATTGTGAAAATTGGCCCATCCACTGAATGGGTCGTTAACAGGCTGAAATCTCATCGGGCCGATATTGAGCCCACATATATAGTAGGTCGTTAGCAGGCTCGAGCGATGAGCTGCAATGGTGTCAAATCTTTAACGGCCGTTGACGGCGAATGCACATCTCGTATGGGCGGTGGGCTTAAATGACTACGACACCGTAGGGCCTTATATGGGCCGACTCGCTATTTTTTACTGGGCGGCCTTTTTCACCGGAATGGGCCATCAAGTTAGCTGTGCCACGTGTCGACCTATCATAGGCGCCTCTGTCCAATGAGTGGATGACATATGTCCCAACGGTGAGGCAACCACGTGTTTCCTCCCGGCCAATGATGATTTTACACGTGGACAATCCCCATTGGTCCCGGGTACATTAACGCGGTTATCGGATCCAAAACCGGACCCGATAAGCTTAACGGCGTTCCGTTACGGTGGATGCCACGTGTCGGTCACCCTTGACGAAAAGCACTTCGTGACGCGACGATTTATCATCATGGAAGTGGACACTTCCGTGATGATAATTTTGGTAATGTCATGGAACACTTCTACGACAACACAGGTATGACTATCTCATAAATTTGTCATGGATGTACATGCATGACAGAAAACGTGATCTATTGTGACAAACACGTATCATCACGGATGTGTTTTTTGTAGTGCAAGGATACTCGCGGTGACATTGGAGTATCTAGGTGACATTAAAGTTGGTTGATGTGTATCATACACTACAGGAATCACACACTTTGCCGTCTGCCATGGCTGATGGCAAAGGCATGCTTGGCGTACGGCAAAGGCCTTTGCCATCCTCCAATGAGACTAGCAATGGTCCAGCAGGTCCGGCGAATAAGCTCGACAAGGGCTCTTTGTAAATGCCTGTGAAGTGACGACAAAGATGAAATGAGTCTTTTTCCGGCTACGCAGACGGGGCGACAAAGACTTTGGACGGCACGTGCGTGAGTTAGGTCCGTTAGAGGGTTAACGGCGTGCTTTGCCGTCTACTAGCAGACGGCAAAGACCTTTGCATCTTTGCCGTCTGCCAGCAGATGGCAAAGCTGCCAAATAGGCCAGACCAATGCACCCTAGGTTGCACGGTAAGGCTGCCATGTGGCGGCTTTGCTGCTCCCGGCCAAATAGACGGCAAAAACTATCGAGCCCGACAGTTATATATATACACATTTGAAGATACTTTCAACAAGCATAACAACACATATACATACCAAATCATATCCCTGCCATATGGATATGATCATCCAACACATATACGTACCAACACTAGTAGAAAACGGAGCTTTAATACCGGTTCATAAGGGCCTTTAGTGCCGGTTCTCAAGAACCAAAGATTAAAGAGTGGAGACTAAAGGCCTCCCCTTTAGTACTCTGGTTCAAGACGAACCGCCACTAAAAAGGCCACCACGTGGCGTGAGCTCTCGCCGTGGTATGGGGACCTTAGTACCGGTTGGTGTTACCAACAGGTACTAAATGTATTCTTTTTGAAATTATTTTTGAAAATTTTGGAAAAAAATTTGATTTTTTTTTCGATTTTCAATTTTCTCAATTATTTGATGATTTAGTCTCTAATCGCCTATCTTAACCGCCGAGTGTGGATCACTCATTCCAAATCGCCTCAACTTTCCTACTTGGCCACCCATCCCTCTCACTACTCCCATTTAAAGCACGCTCAACTTCCGGGTTCTATTCTCCCTCGCTTCCAAGTCTCGCACTTGTTGTTTTCACGACAATAGTAAGATGTGAATCCTATAAACCCTCGGGAGTTTAGCTTGAGCATGAAGTCACACGCTTAATCATTTGAGTTTGAAACTATTATTCTAAAAAACAATAATTATGTAGTAACACTAATATTTCTTGAATAAGTAGTTTGACCATAATTTGACCACAGTTTGACCAGATTTGACCAAAATTCAAAAAAAAACTGAGATACTTATTTAGTAACACTAATATTATTGCGTAATTATTTAGTAACACTCTATATTTCTTGAATCAGTTGTTTGACCCGGTTTGACAAGATTTAACCAATATTCAAAAACATAAATTAGAGCATATCTTTTTTACTTTTACAATTTTGTCATTTCAAAAATTGTCCTAAACCCTAAACCCGGGACTTAAAACGCTTGAAACTCTACGCTAAACATTAAAAACTAAGGGTGTAAACCATAAAACCTAACCCTAAACTCTGAAATCTAAACCCTAGCACTAAACGCTAAAAACGTCTAAAAACGTCTAAAACGCCCAAAAACTCTATTTTCCCTTTGGAATTTTGTGATTTGAAAAAATTGTCAAAAAGGAAAACTTATTGTTTCAGCGGATCAATCATTTTGTTCTGCAAATTTTGATATATTATATGTATTTTTCTGAATTAGGATGATTTAGTTATGATTTTTTTCAAGTTTGAAAATTGCCCTATAGTCCCGGTTTGTGTCTCCAACCGGGACTATAGGTTAGACCCCTTTATGTGTCGGTTCGTGGTAGCGCGAACCTAAGCATTAAAGGTTGGCCTTTAGTACCGGGTTTGTGCCACAAACCGAGACTAAAGGGGCTCGTGAAGACCTTTACCGACGGCCTTGACCTGCCACCACCCCTTTAGTAACGGTCATTAGCGCGAACGGTGCTAAAGGTTCAACACGAACCGGCACTAATGCATAGCCGTTTGAACCGGTACTAATGATACCATTAGTACCGGGCCAAAATCGAACCGGGACTAATGTGTCTAACATAAGGTCCTTTTTCTACTAGTGCAAATCAAAAGTCCATATGCAACATATATAGCTAGCCAACATATCCAACAACAAGCATACAAATGGTTTCATCCATACATACATATATAGGTAGCAAGTTTCACATTGTTCATCCTACAAAATCAAAACAAAAAGGAAGCACAAGGAGAAGAGTAGACTCCATCAACGCAAGCTTCCTCATCGAAAGCAAATCTTCAAATTGGGAAAGAAGAAAGTTAGAAGAAGAAGAAGACTGGCTAGAAGAAGAAGAAGAATTTTTTCTTCTCTTTCTTTTTCTCCTCTCCTCTTCTTTATATTCTTCTTCTTCTTCTTCTTCTTCTTCTAACTAAGGTAGGTAAAAATGCCATTTTTTAGCTAAGCTAGGTAAAAATGCTAAGTGTAGGTCATTTTAGAGCTAAGCTAGGTAAATAGGTCATTTTGGATCTTAGTAAGGTTATTATGTCATTTTCGTGGAAAATAAGCTAAGTCTATCTCATTTTGGAGGTAACAAAGATTATCATGCCATTTTTGACCTAACTATGCAAAGTATGTCATAAATGAACTGAAGAAGCTAAGTATAGGTCATTTTTGAGCTAACCTAGGTAGTTATGCCATTTTTGACCTAAGTAAGCTAATTATGTCATAAATGAACTAGGTAAGCTAAGTACAAATCATTATTAAGCTATCCTAGGTAGTTATGCCATTTTTAGCTAACTAAGCATATTAAGTCATTTCGGAGGAAAAAAATGCTAAGTATAGGTCATTTTATTGCTATCCTAGGTAAATATAGGTCAACTAAGCTTATTATGTCAATTTGGAGAAAAATAAGGTAAGTATAGGTCATTTATGTGGTAACCTAGGTGATGATGCCATTTTTGAGCCAACTTACGTAAGTATAGCTCATTTTTTATCTAACTTAGGTAATTATGCCGTTTAGGACGAAAATAAGCTAAGTATGCATTCATCCTCAGTGTCGGTGTCAAAACCGGCGGATCTTGGGTAGGGGGTCCCGAACTGTGCATCTAGGCGGATGGTAACAGGAGACAAGGGACACGATGATTTTACCCAGGATCGGGCCCTCTCGATGGAGGTAAAACCCTACTCTGCTTGATTAATATTGATGATATGGGTAGTACAAGAGTAGATCTACCACGGGATCGGAGAGGCTAAAACCCTAGAAGGTAGCCTATGGTATGATTGTTGTTCGGCCCCACGGACTAAAACCCTCCGGTTTATATAGACAATCGGAGAGGCTAGGGTTACACAGGTCGGTTACAATGGGAGGAGATCTACATGTCAGACGCCAAGCTTGCCTTCCACGCCAAAAGAAAGTCCTATCCAGGACACGGGACGAAGTCTTCAATCTTGTATCTTCATAGTCGAGGTGTCGGCCAAGGTTTATAGTCCAGCCATCTGGACACCCCCTAGTCCAGACTCCCTCAAGAGTCTCCAACCAGGCTTCAATGACGACGAGTCCGGGCGCAGCATGATTGTCTTGACATTGCAAGGCGGGTTCCTCGTCGAATACTTCATAGAAGATTTTGAACACAAGGGTAGTAAGCTCGCAAAATAAGTTCCACATACCACCGTAGAGAGAATAATATTTACACAAATCCATCCTGCTGACGTATTCCAGTCAGGATATCACACCACACTGGCCAAGCCTTTATTCGAATCGTTTTCTTGTCCCCACCTCGACTTAGCGTAGGCGGTTTCCTTTGGCACGCCTCTTGTCGGGCAGTAGATCGTGTCCCCTTATTCCGGGATTCTCATCAATACGGGCATGGGTAACCCAATCGTGCCCGTTGGTATGTCTCGTCCATCGAAGGTGAGTCCTGAACGGTCACGGGGAGGGCTCTTGGTATTCAACCTCTTTATAAAGAGACCAAGGCTCGACTCCTTTATTTCAATCTTAATCGAAACCGCCTCTCACCTTGAGTTCCAACACCCAAAGCTCCAGATTCAGGCGCTTCGGACCTTCGATGATGTCCGGTTCTAACCTTCAAGGCCGGTGGATGCCTTCCTTCGTTACGGAAGAAGACGTGCTAAAGCTAAGAGATGCCGTATCCGACCGCAAAATCTCATATAGGCCTGCTGCTCAAGGGCAGGTTATTCCCACTCCCAAGCCTCGGTGAGAGCGTGGTGTTCGCCTCACTTCCTTCCGGGGTTTGGTTTCCGACGGACCCCTTCGTGAGGGGCTCATGTTTTATTATGGGTTGGAATTTCCGCGACTTGGCTCCGAGTCCATCCTCCACATCTCATCGTTCATTGTCGTGTGAAGCCTTCCTCCGTATTACTCCTCACTTTGGATTGTGGCTTAAGACCTTTAAAAGTAGAGCCGAAGATGATCGAGGGCAAGACGCTGAGTGCGGAGGTGCTGTTATAAGCAAGAATGTCGACGCCCATGGCCCGAGGGCTCTTTTCAAGGGGAGTTCAAATTTTATGGCAACGAGTGGTTTTATATCACAGCTCCTAGGGGCACCAAGTGGGTGGCGCCACCGCCTTTCGCTGGGTCCCCACCACGCAGTAGTGTCATGGGTCAATAAAGGGTTTGACTGGGGGACATCCAAGGACGTGCCCTTGTTGCAGGGCCGCATTCGAGATCTCCTAGAAAGAGACATCAATCTGGTCGTAGTGACGAAGGTCATGTTGATTCGCCGCACCGCCTCGCAAACGTCGCCCCTCACTTTGTGGGAGTTTAATCCGAGGGACCACGAGCCCTCAACATTTTACTGGTGCAGCCCATGGAGATGTACAAATTGTTCTTGGATCACAAGCAATGTGTCCGGGACTTCGACCGAGGACGAGGAGTGCGAGCTGCAATCGCCTGGATACTCAAGTAAGTAGCCTGCATGCGGACACGCTTATCCGTGATATTTATCATAAAATTGCCCTTAAAAGAGTTGTCCCTTAAACAGGAGTGGATAGCGAAAGCAAAGCTAATCAGTGTCCGACCCCTCCACGAGACCACGCCGGATCCCGTGTTAACCAGGATCTTGGAGGTTGCGCCTTTGGAAAGAAGGCGAAGGGGGGAACAAAGGCTTACCGCCTCCCAGAAGGAGGCTGTCGAGGAAAGGAGGAATCGAGAATCCCTCTCATCCAGGGGAAGAAGAGGACCGCCTCACGAAGACCCGGAGACCATGGTCTCAAAGCGGGGAAGAAATCTTCGTCGAGAGGGTCCTACATCGGAGGATGCCTCGGCCGCATTGTGCCCTAAGAGGATCAGCCCTCCACCCAGCCGTAAGTAGAGAGGGAGTTTTAAAATGAGAGACATCCTGTTCTATTTTCGAGGAAGATAACCGAAATTTTACCTTGTAGTTCGGATCTCAGCCCTTCTCGCCAGAGCTCATCTTTAGGGGATCTTCGTCCAGGAGATGATGGAGAGAGGAACGCCCCCTGCCGCATCCGCGCATTGCAGGCGGGCGACCACGAGGTGTCGCCACGAGGGTTTCTCCGAATCCGGCGTAGGCCGGAGGGCAGTCGTATGGCCCCTTAAAGCTCTTCCGTGTCCGCCTTCGAAAAAGGCCATCGGACGAGTCCTAGCACTATCTGGTGCACGGTTTTAGGAGCTGAAGGATCCGCTTTCGGGCGGCGTCTATCTCGTAAGAACACCGTGGCGTTGATGGATGCAGTGCTTGAAAGGATTTCATCCGCAGAGAGTGGGTCGTGACGAGGCCGTCGTGAGTTTATCGACAGGTTTTGAGGTACGCTTGAAATGATGTACCTTTTGGACGATTCCGCATATATAAGATGTGCCTGTAGATAGTAGCCCTGAGACTCGGTGCGTATGCTAGAAAATGACGCGCACGAGGATCATAATCCCAGGTATAATATGTCGCCCTTCATATGTAGGTGGCGAAGTGTTCGGTGGCTAAGCCGGACCGATGAATTTGCCGAGCTAAAGAGACAACTTGACGTGGCAGATGTCCGACATCGCGGCTTGTCAACAAGCGGCTTGACGAGGCACAAGGTATGTAATTTCAAGACACCGGTAAGAGGAGCTTGATGCATGTATCTTACAACATGTGTGCTTGATGCAGATGGTGCCGCTGCCATGGAGAACCTTGAGGCGAACTTGCCCGAGCCAAGGAGCAGGCGAAAAGCGGCGCGCTGCCTTAAAAGGCTGGTGAAGAGCTGAAAGTCGAACAGCTACGCTCCTAATCGCCAAGCAAGAAGGAAATGGCCGAGATGGCTGTGAAGTTGAAAATGCTGCCGACCGCTGCAAGCTTCTTGAAAAGAAGATCGGGCGTAGCAGAAGGACCTAGAAGGCCACTATCGAGGCCAAGGATACTCGCTTCTGCGATGAGAGCTATGAAGGAGGAGCTACGGCCAGTCCGGAGATATCGCGGCCGGAAAGCCCTTTATGCTGCGGATGAAGTTCGGGGATCCTAAATATGCTCCGTTGGACCGGTATGGAGTGCGGCGGACACTTATCTGGACTTGGCGGCAAGTGCAGCGAATGGCGGGTCAACACTTCCGAGATCAAAAGGATCACAAAATGGAAAAGCTTTTTTGGTCGCGATTCCACAATCCAGAGCGCCCACTTCCATTATCCGATCGTTTGGCGCATGGGCGAGAGCTGAATAGGTTATTCGGACTACGCCATGAAGTATGTCGTGAGTCATCTGCGGTCGGAAAGGCCCGAGCCAAGAGTTATTTTAGCTTGGTGCGGCCTTCCGCAGTGCGGTGCGCATATCAATGCAATGAAGAGGTCAGGCGTGCATAGAGAGTGCGCGGATGGCTCTTGCCCGTGTCAAAACATATCTTTGGGCGGAGATGAATGCCATCGCTGTTGCATCCCAAGATTCGACAGAGCCAGTACCGCCGAGCACTATTTTCGTGAAGTTCTACTGGTATACTGCTTAATAGAGACGCAGGTTTCGAAGGATATTATGTTCGAATAACATGTATTATTGTAAAACACAGTTTCGAGGGAATATAAAAGCTTTTTATACTTGTGCCTGCAAGAATTAAAATACCTCATGTGCGGCCGTTAATGTATATGTGTATATAACCTGAAAGATGGCAGTCTTCGGCTTCAGCCCCCACGCATATAATGCGGGGGTGTTCGCAGAAGGCGCATTTTCACACTTGATCCAACGTCTTGGTCCTATTAAGGAGGTGATAGCGCAGTGAACTAGGCAACCAGACTATAATGCTTTATCACTTTCACTTAGCCATAGGAGTTTGACAGTGGGGCTACTATATAGCCCCTAGGGGCACCGCTACCACCCGAGTTCGGGCGCATGTGTGCTCGACGAGAAACGGCCCGCCGTTAATGCGGAGGAATCCTAAAGATTCCGGCGGGTCATCGAAAGTGGTTGACCAGTCTCACGCTATATCATGACATCAGTTTTCGGCTTTCTCTCGAGGTGCTTACTGGCGAATCGAGGCACAATCGCAGAGTTCTCCTGGTGCCGCCTTTAGCCGATAGAGAGCTGAACGTAAGGGCAAGAAAACACGTGAGCCGGCAAACCCAACATTTGACCAAAGACATGATTGAGCTTATGCATATAGGCCAAATCATGACGCGAACACTCCCTAAGGTATTCGGTCTTTTATGAAAATGGGCTGAACAATGCCCTTGGTAATAAGCCCACAGTGTCCAGTACGCAGCAAAAATTCTGACATGGCCACATGCCAAGACGCCAGCCTCCTCCTCGTTTATACCAAAAAACCCGGGGATGTGTATCAACAAGAGACAGTGAAAAAGGTTTACGCAGGGTCTTAATCTAAAAAGAATCCTTGGAACAGGTCCTCATCGCACGTCTGCGCTGTGTCTCCGCGCCGTCAGATCTCGGGCCAGGGTGTAGCACGGTGTTCATCTGTAAAAGAGAGGAACTTAGTTGAAAAGATCGATGCGAAAATGTAAGTTATATTAAATAAACAAAGTATAATTCAAAAAATGAGTAAAGTTGAGCTTTATTGTCTCTTGTTGTACATGCTGAGCCCCTTGTATCGGGGTAGGCGGCTAGTAAGCCCTTGTATGTTTACGCCGGACTCGTCTAGCCATGTCCGGGTCTGAACGACTGCTTAGGTGCTTTGATTAGTGAAGCCGGTTTAGTGTTTGGCTGTCCAAGGCAGCCGCACAGTCTTCTCCGCTACCGAGGAACACTCGATGTTTCCTTTAATGAGATGATGCCTCATGAGGACCGGGCATTTTAAGCGTAAGAGATGCATAATGTGGTATTGGCGTTAAAGCGGCGAAAGCTTTCAAGGCCCCAAAGAGGTGCTTGATAGCTACTTGTAAATGGGGCGATGTGGAAGGTTAGCTTTTGGCGGAAGTTGTCGGGGAGCCGAACAAAACTTCTAGCGAGGAGAGAACCCGCATAATGGGCATCCGGGCCTGGCTACCCCTTGAAAGGAAGTGTTGCTATGGCGAATTTTTGTTGGGTCTATCCCCATTTTATGGATTGTGTCCTCGATATAGCAGGTTTAGATCATCGCCACCGTCCATTAGGACTTGTGTAAAGTGGAGTCCGTCAATTATCCGGATCTAATATCAAGGCAGTCCAGCCTGCGCTCGGATACTTCTAGAGTAATCTGATGGTCGAAGGTGATTGGTTTTAACAACCCGGTGGCGGGACTCCTCTGGGATAGGCCGTATGGTAGCGTATCTCTATAGGCGCCACTATGTTTTCCCTTTTGTCACATGAAGTGAGTTTACTGCTTTTGACTTCTTGTGGGAAATTCTTTTGTTTTCGGTGCTCTGCTTGTGGGGTTGGCCATCGCCCTCGCTTGGTGTGTCGAGCCCTTGTTTTCGATGTTGAGTTTGCGGATTGCTTGAAGACCCAACAATCTCTGTGGGTATGGTTTGCTGGCTTCCGTGAGTCTTGTGGATTTGGCATATCTTGTCCAAGATTTTGTTTAGGTTAGATAGCTTGTCCCCTCAAGTTATCCTTGAGGGCAGCTTTTTCTGATTTTGCCGAGAGCTTTTGAATCGGCGTTATTCACCGATGCTCTTCGTGTTGTTTCCTTGGTCCGGCGCTGGTCCTTGCTGCGTCGCGGTTTCTCGCTTTCCATCCCTAACCCGGATGTACTTGGGTCATCGCATCGTGCATCTTGCCAACCAGCTATCCTCTCCTGCACAAAAAGCGGGTCATGAGGCTTGTTAATGCGGCCATTGTTCTTGGCTTTTCTTGGCCGAGGTGTCTGTGAGCCATTCGTCTCGAACACTTTGTGTTTGAAAGCTGCTAAGGCTTGGCGTCCGAGACGGTCGACTATCCGGGTTCTTTAGTAAGAAATCTGTTCCGAGTTTCCGGGCTGACTCTCCGGGTTGTTGAGTTATATGACTTAAATCGTGCGCATCCGGAGGTCGGACATAGGTCCCTTGAAAATTTGCCCGAAAAGGCATCCTCGAGCTCTTCCCAACTTCCAATGGTGTTTTCGGAAGGCTTTTAAGCCAATGCCGGGCTGGCCCTTTGATCTTGAGGGGTAAGTATTTTATGGCGTGGAGGTCATCTCCTCTAGCCATGTGTATGTGGAGGATATAATCCTCAATCCAGACCTGTGGTCTGTTGTTCCATCGTCGCCTCTATGTTTACGGGCTTGAATTCACTGGAAATTCATGGTCCAAAGACCTCATCGGTGAAACATAGGGGTGTCGCACCCCTATATTTGGGTGTGCCGCGATGTTCGGATACTTGTTGCGTTGCATTGCTTACTAAAGCTTGCTTTCTTGGCCCGTAGATAGATCTGGCTGGGCCATCTTGTTGATCACGAATCCTTATGCGGATCACGTGCGGCTTGTGTCTTGGCGCCGTTTGCCGCTCTATGTTGGCCATGGGGTTGTTTATCCCACCAGGTGGCTTCCTTATTTTTTGATTGCGGGGCTCTAAGGCCTCTTCATCAAATTCGGCAGTAATTTTAAGCTTCGGATAGCTCTTTGTGTGGCGACTATCGCCAGATTTGTCTGCGGTGTTGAGTACTTTGCTCCATCTAATTCTGAGTGCATCTTCCGCTGTTTTGAGCTTCATACCTTTTTCGTGCCACGCAGTGGCGGCTTACGAGCCTTTGTGGAGGTTCTTACGCCCAAAGAACTTGTGCGGTGTGAGGTCGTCCGATTTATTATCTTCGCCAGGGACGGGTTATTCGGTTTGTTTATCCAAGTTTCCCTGCTCGGGGTTTGCTGTTCGATGGCATGTTAAATGCGTCCGATGATTCCGGCTTCTGCTTTCTGTGGCTGGGTCTCAGAGTGGTCAGCTGTCTCTGCCGAGGTGGGGGTTTAAATGGCGCCACGCCAGCTTGGCTGCTGGCTGCCGAGGAAGCGATCCTCGCGCCCCTTTGTTCCTCGTCGTCGTGCTTTTTTAGGTGTGTCCACCATGTATACATCGTGAGATGAGGTTGGCTGTCCGATGCCCTATAGGCGCAGAGTTCCTGCTTTCTCCTAACTTGTCGTCCATACCATTGATGTCTTCGGAGTCGAAGTCGAGCATGTCGGTTAAATCATCGACAGTGGCTACGAAGTGGGTGGTGGGTGGGCTTTGAATTTCTTCGTCATCCGCATCCCAACCTTGCTGACCATAGTCCGGCCAGGTTCTCCGATAAAGAGAGAGACTTTAGTGAATTCAGAATGTCGCCAAGGGCGAGGTACTGAAAGATGTCATGACGGTGAACTCCATGATCGGGCGCCCAATCGGTTTCGATCGCGGGGGGGCACGGAAGGTCCGGAGTCCAGAGAGGAGTCCGGCACCTTGGAGTCACGAAGCCATGCAGAGGACAAGGCTGGTGTTCGGCTCGATTGCCGTGAAGATTGGAGCCCCGAGGCGTGTCTGTAACCACCCGTCCTCGATGGGCATAGTCGGCTCCGAGCTAAGGGTCGGAGAGGACGCTGGTGCGGCCTCCAGGGCACTGTTCGGTGGCAGAGCTAGATCATGCCCATCGTGATAGTGCGGCGCGCTCGGCTGTGGCTCGAACCCATCGAAGATCAAGTCTCCGCCTGACGTCAGCCGTGAAGTTTAGACTTCCAAATCTGACCTGATGGGCTGTGGGCGTAGCTTCGATCTGCACTGGATGGCTGCATGAATTGGCTTCGCAAAGGTGCAAAAGCCGCCGAATACAAAAGATCTGTCCGGGAGAAAAGTCTCACCCTGGACCGCATCGTTATTGATGATTGGAGGAGCCATCAGCCTAAAGATGACGCATACGTAGGAACTCTCAATGAAAGCACCAATGTCGTGTCAAAACCGCGAATCTCGGGTAGGGGGTCCCGAATCGCATCTAGGCGGATGGTAATAGGAGACTAGGGACACGATGTTTTACCTGTGTCCCAGCCCTCTCGATGGAGGTAAAACCCTACTCCTGCTTGATTAATATTGATGATATGGTTAGTACAAGAGTAGATCTACCACGAGATCAGAGAGGCTAAACCCTAGAAGCTAGCCTATGGTATGATTGTTGTTCGTCCTAAGGACTAAAACCCTCCGATTAATATAGACACCGGAGAGGGCTAGGGTTACACAGAGTCAGTTACAATGGGAGGAGATCTACATATCCATATCGCCAAGCTTGCCTTCCATGCCAAGGAAAGTCCCATCCGGACACGGGACGAAGTCTTCAATCTTGTATCTTCATAGTCCAGGAGTCCGGCCAAAGGTTATAGTCTGGCCATCCGGACACCCCCTAATCCAGGACTCCCTCACTCAGGGATGAAGCCACACAACATCACCGGCATTACCCGCTCAAGTCATATGTGCCAATCATGACTCTTGAGACCAAATATCTTCAATTTATCGAGACTCGCTCCCCTCTTTAGATTCGCTACATACCCATCAGGGAACATCAACTCCTTTTGCACCCACAAGATAATTTCCCTCATAGCTGGCCTTCCAAGATTAAACCATGCCTTTGGCTTTGTCCGGTTCTGCTTTCCCTTCGGTGGTTGAATGTTTTGTAACAGTCTATGACATAGAGCCTACAGATCGACTCTAGCCTTAGTATTATCCTTTGACTTCCCATGTATGCCGAACAATGTACCAAAAAGTGCCTTGGCGATATTCTTCTCAGTGTGCATCACGTCGATGTTGTGTGGGCAAAGGAGGTCTTTGAAGTGAGGTAGATCCCACAAGCATGTCTTGTGAGTCCAGGCGTGTTTCGAATTATACCCCTTGAAATACCCTGGACGCTCTGGATCTGTCTCGAGAGCGTTTAACTAATCCAGGGTCTATTGTCCTATCAACGTAGGTGATGCAGAGTTTTTGAAAAATCTACCTTTGATCAAGTTCTTCTTGTCTTTCCTGATCTTATCGCGAGGATCCAGGAACTGTCTATGCATGTCGAAGCAAGAAAACTTGCGACCAGCCTGAAGCCAACGAAACTCAAGAGCTCCCTTGCATGTGGGGCATGGGAACCTTCCATGCACACACCACCAGCCCAATCTAAAGATACGCCGCAAGTCATGCGTCGAGTACATGTACCAGACACTCATTATGAAGTTTCGTTTGCTAAAGGCGTCGTATGTCTTGAACCCATTATCCCAGGCTTCTTGCAATTAGTCCTTCGGCGGCTGCATGTACACATTCATATTCTTCCCCGGATAGTTGGGCCTTGGAATTATCAACGTCAGGAAAATGTTCTTTCTTTGCATAATCTGTCCGGGGGGGAGATTGAGTGGTAAGACAAATACGGGCCAACAAGTGTATTGGGCTGCTGTCAGACCAAACACACTGAACCCATCCGTGCTGATGGCGACTCGAGGATGCCTCGGATCTGCCGCATTGTCATCATGTAATGCACCAAAGCGCTTCCATGCTTCACCGTTCAATGTGTGCACCATCATCAGCTTCCCATCTGCATCTAGTTGGGTTCTTTTGCCCGTTCTGTGACATGTCATCTGTCTAGACGTCTCTTCGACCATGAAAAGATGTTGAAGTCTTGGTACGATTGGCATATATCGTAGAACATTAGCGGGGATTTTGGTCTGCGGCTTCTCACCCATACCGTTGTCTACAACAACATACCTGGATGACTTACAAATGGGACAACAGTTCAAGTCCGCATACTGAAGCCTAAATAAGGAACATCCTTTCTCACAGGCATGTATCTTCTCATAGGGCATCTTAAGAGCACGGAGGATTTTGCCCGACCGCACAGTTTGCGGGTAGTACATGGCCTTTGGGTAGAAAACGTCCAAATACTGTCATCATAGCATCGTAGCTTTCTCTGGCCCAAGTTGAATTGAGACTTCAGAGCCATTATTTGTGAGATGGCATCCAGCTGACAAAGCTCACTTTGCTCGTGGAGAGGACGTTTTGAAGACTAAGGCCTTTGCATATTCCTCCATCTCATCGTCCGAGTCCCGAGCATCATCAAAGTCTTGCACCATGTCTTGCATCCCGGTACCATGCTCGTTAGTGCGATGGCGAAGCACCTCAGCTCTGGCACGTTGGGCAGACTCGCCATGAAATGTCCACACCGTATAATCTGGCGTAAAACCCCTCTTCCACGGGTGTTTGCCCATTTTATCCGCTGTCCTCTTGTGCCAATTGTTGCACCCGGAATAGGGGCACCATGTTGTCCTCTGGCCATTTGCAAATGCGGCCCTCAGAAATCCCTTGGTTTTTGTTAACCATTCAATGGTCATGTCTTTCTGACTAGTGTGACCGATGTACATCCACGCACGATCACTCATCTTGCCTAGCTACTGGACACATAAGAAATATATATATGAACCAACATGTATATATTCATCAGTTAATGGAGTATGTCACTTTTATTACTTCCATGCAACCTAGACGCTAATAGGTAAAGATAGGTCCTAATCCAACCCGAGTATGTGTAGATTGGGTTCATTTTCCCATGCTCTGCTCCGGACCCAACACAAAATTTCGGCAACGCCTCCCCGTTGTTCTCCTGATACACGTCTCGGCAATAAGCAGAGAGGGATGTGTACCCAGAGAACAACAGGGAGGCACTGACGAAATTCTGCATCGGATCCGGAGCAGAGCATATGGGAAAATAAACCCAATCTACACATACTCGGGCTGCCCATGGATAACGTTAGACAATTTGAAAGAATCATGGTTATAAATATGCAAATGCATGCATATTTATAGATGTAACCCTTTCGAATGGGAGACACATAGTGGTCACGCATACTGATGATTGAAGACTGGAATAGAGCAAATGAAGGGGGAGGAGGAGATGTCATTTGTGCTCACCCACGAACGCAGGGGCGGAGCTCGTCGAACACTAGACCCTCGCAGCGATGAAAGAACTACACATTTAAATCGAAAGATGAGTAACATAGCAATATTGTTTTTCCCGTCAACCTAACTAAATATTTACAACAGGACAAGCTGGTTAGGGGGTTCCTTGGCGTTGATGGAACACTAAATAGCAAGTATCATCGGTGCGAGATACATGTGGCGCTCGGCGTTGAACACTAGATCCACATCCCACAAGTGACGCCGGCGCCCGGCGTCCCGTGCGCAGCAATAGTTCTGGGGGCCGATGACGGTCGAACACCTTGGCAAATTTGTCTGGCAGCCTCTGCGATGAGGATTAAAGCCAGGTTTTGAAACTTCAAACAACCAAAGTGACTTGAGTCAGTTTGGGTGTTTCAAGTTTCAACACTTGGCTTTTAATTGTCATCGCAGAGGCTGCAAGACAAATTTTCAAAGGTTTTCGACTGCCATCGACCCCGAGAACTGCTGCTGCGAGACGCCGAACGCCGGCATCACTTATGGGACGTGGATGTAGTGTTCGACACCGACGACCACATGTATGTCGCACCGACGATACTTGCTATTTAGGGTTCCATCGACGTCGATGAACCCCCTAACCCGCTCGTCCCCGGGCGCCCTCTGGTCTGGTGACGCATGGTCGACGGGTCAACACTCGGACCGGGGGATTCTCGGCATGGGCGTCGGGACCGGCGGGACCCACTAGCTCCACCATCTATCCCCTCGGCGACCGGCGATCCATGACCCTCTTCCCTTTTGCCTTTTTCCTCTTCTTCTACTTATTCTTCTTTTTTTCAGTTTTTTCTCCTTCTAATTATCTAAACCTAAACCTAGCACTAACCTAATCCTACACCCCGATCGGTCTAGAGGAGGACGCGACGCGGCGGCGGGCCGGTACGGAGGTGGGCGTGGTGTGGCTAAGCGGTGAGCGCGCAGACCTGGACCGGAGCGCGAGGGAGCGGAGCGAGGGCGGACGAGGCCTTGCCGGGGCCTTGTAGTTGTGCAAAGCGGCTTGGGGAGGGGCCGGCTTCTGGGCGGCGGTGGTTGTCGGCGTTCTGGGAACGGGGGTCCCCAGACTTGCCTACCTGCGGCCCACGGCGTGGTTCTGCAAGTGGGCCCGTACGCCCCATCTTCACCAACAAGCATTCAAGACCCTCGTGAGGCGGGCGACACAAGACCTCCTCAGGAGCGGCCTCAGCAAGTTGGCTTGCGAGGGGCAGAGAGATCAAGGCAAGGCAAACCTCGCGAGGTTCTCGTGACGTGAGCCATGACGATCGAGACCAGGCAGGCGCCAGCGTGCACAGTGTCCTTGTTTCCTCTTTGGTGCTAAGGAGGCAAGCGCAGGCGCGGAGTACCGAGGCGTCAAGCAAAGGTTTCCATATCAGTGCAACGAGACCAAGACCAGCAGGACGGCGAGATGGAGGTCACTGAGGGAATCCTGGATTAGGCGGTCCTCGGACAGCCGGACTATATACTTTGGCCGGACTGTTGGATTATGAAGGTAAAAGATTGAAGACTTCGTCCCGTGTCCGGGTGGGACTCTCCTTTGCGTGGAAGGCAAGCTTGGCAATTCGGATATGTAGATCTCCTCCCTTGGAACCGACTCTGTGTAACCCTAGACCCCTCCGGTGTCTATATAAACCGGAGGGTTTAGTCCGTAGGACAACAACAATCAGAATCATAGGCTAAACTCGTGGTAGATCAACTCTTGTAATACTCATACCATCAAGATCAATCAAGCAGGAAGTAGGGTATTACCTCCATCGAGAGGGCCCGAACCTGGGTAAACATTGTGTCCCCCGCCTCGTTACCATTAGCCTTAGACGCACGAGTTCGGGACCCCTACCGAGATCCGCCGGTTTTGACAATCGACATTGGTGCTTTCATTGAGAGTTCCACTGTGCCGTCATGGTAAGGCTTGATGGCTCGTCTTGTTGTCAAGGACAACATCACCTCTGGGGAAGCCCTGGCTGTAGGACAAACTCTCGGACTAGGCGGCTTCCTCATGACCGCCCGTTCGCCCT
This sequence comes from Aegilops bicornis, assembly GCA_021605145.1. Classification (NCBI taxonomy): domain Eukaryota; kingdom Viridiplantae; phylum Streptophyta; class Magnoliopsida; order Poales; family Poaceae; genus Aegilops; species Aegilops bicornis. The sequence goes on along the minus strand of JAHIAL010000021.1, from coordinate 2,060,286 downwards.
TGCGCCGACAATGACTTCTCGGGTCATCAAAAACAGCCTCCACGTCGGCTCGGGATTCACTGAGCAGATGGATCCAATGGAGCTCTCTTCCTCGAACGAGCTCTGGGATCGCATCTCCGCCCTGGGAGTCGCTACGGACTATGATCGGATCGGGCTTAAACCCAACCAAAGGGAGATTAACTCTCCGCCGGTCACCCATCAGATAGCGGTGGTGGAGGAACAATGCAGCGATTCTTCCTCTATTTTGAGGACAAACTATGTCCGGATTCCTGAGCTCTCCGAGTTGGATACCCGTCTATGGGAGGACATGGCCCAAGCTTCGAACCTAGAATCGGACAGCGGGCCAGAAAAATTGGGCAACATCCAGGAGCCCGGATCGCCAAGCTCTAAAACTCCTCTCGCTGGTCTCAGTTAGGTCAGGGTTTGGACCTAAATATACCCACCCACCCAGACATAAGTGATCTTTCCCACATTATGCAAGAGCCCAAAGAAATAGTACATCACTATTGGGCTAGATTGCTCCTTGTAATGAGCAAGGTCAAGGACTATCGCGAGGAAGACGCAATTTCATTCTTTTGCAAAAATTGCACGGACAAGGGAATCCTCAATGCCATAAGTCGCCGTGACATAGCACACTTCACTGACTTGGCGGCCATAGTACAGAAGTACTGTGCGATGAAAAGCGCCTGGAAAACCCAAACAAAATTCTGGGATCCTACGGCTCTCACTAAACCCCCCGTCCGAACCAAAAGGGTGTACTCTCATAAGTCACCTGATCCAATTTTAAAGAAACCAAAGCCCACTATAGGGCGTGGAACCGTATTGGAGGGATGGCTCAATGGGCCATGCAAAATTCACAGTACACCGGATACCATGCCAACACACAGCCTTAGAGCATGTTGGATACTCCGGCAGGTGGCCAAGAGCGGCGAGGATCTCCTCATCAACAATACCACGGAGCACCATCCCGTGGAAAATAACAATACAATATTGATGATCTTGAGACTTTCGCCTCAAATAATAGGCGCAAGCAAGCACTCCATACGCCAAGTCTGCCACGTTGCGCAATAAACCCATGGAACGACACGGCCATAACCTTCAATGCCAAGGATTTAACCTCAATTCTGAATAGTCCCGAGCACCACCATGGTCCTTAGTCCAATTATGGACGGCTTCCGCTTACTAAAGTGCTCATGGACGGTGGCAGCGGATTAAACCTCATCTACGAGGAGACTCTTAGCAAAATGGACATAGACAAGAGCCGCATTGAGCAAAGCAAAACGACCTTCAGAGGAATCATCCCTAGTCGGGAGGCACGATGTGCGCGAAAAATCACACCAGATGTGGTATTCGGCACGCCGGAGAATTATAGGTCTGAAGAAATCACATTCCAAGTGGCCTCGTTCAGTAGCGGATACCACGCCCTTTTAGGGCGGAAGGCATTCACGATCTTCCAAGCTATACCCCATTACGGGTACATGAAGCTCAAGATGCTCGGGCCCAATGGAATCATCACTCTAGCTAGTGATCCGGACATAGCACTCCGCGCCGAAAATAAAACCGCCAAGACTGGCCCTCGAGGCGTTATCCAAGCTCCTCACGGTCGAAGAACTAATCAAGCTGCTGCGCTCCAAAGTGGACAGGGACGACGTGATACTCGATAAAAGACCCAAGTCCACTTCTTTTTAAACCAATGGACGAAATAGTCAAATTCGAGGTCCACCCAACGGACCCTATAAAAAGCAGCATCCATTGGGGCACAAGCTGAGCAACCTTAACAGACGCCGCATCGCGAGAGTTCTTAGCGAGAATTGGGACATCTTACTTTGGCATCCTTCAGACATGCCAGAATCCCACGCAACTGGCCCAAAGATAGCCTAAATATTCTAAAGGGATACAAGCCGGTCAAGCAGACTCTTGGCGTTTCTCAAAGCTTTCAAAGCCCTAGCGACAAGCCATGGGAGAGGAGCTAGCCAAGTTACTCGAGGCCGGATTCAATAGAGAAATAAAACATTCGGACTGGCTAGCAAACCTGGTAATGGTACCAAAGAAGGACAAATCCTGGCGCTTATGTGTCGATTTCAAGGACCTTAACAAGGCTTGCCCCAAGGATCCCTTCCCCCTCCCCCGCATCGATCAAATTATCGATGCTACCATAGGACACGACTCATTGTGTTTCCTCGACACATACTCCGGATACCATGAAATCAAGATGGTGGAGTCCGATCAAGCCGCAACGGCATTCATCACTCCATACGGCCCCTTCTGTTTTAACACCATGCCTTTCGGGCTCAAAAACGCCGGTGCAACCTATCAACGCATGATTCAGACATGCCTGGAAACACAAATCGGCAAAATAGTGGAGGCATACGTAGACGATGTGGTCATCAAAACCAGACACGTCGAATCTTTAATAGACGACTTGAGGCTTATGTTCGATAATCTCCGAACATATGACATAAAGCACAATCCGGAAGAATGCGTTTTCGGCGTGCCCGCTGGAAAGCTCTTGGGCTTCATCGTTTCCAATAGAGGAATTGAAGCAAACCCGGCTAAAATCCGAGCTCTATCACAGTTGGCTATCCCAACAGACCTCAAGCAAATCCAGAAATTAACTGGATGTGTGGCTGTCTTAAGCCGCTTTATCTCCCGATTGGGAGAAAAGGCACTACCTCTTTATCGCCTTCTTCGACGCATCGAACACTTCGAGTGGACGAATGCGGCCACGGCCGAATGGAAGAAATAAAAGCCCTCTTGGCCAGCAACCCAATCTTGGCCGCGCCAAATATCGGCGAACCAATGTTGTTATATATAGCGGCAACACACCAGGTTGTAAGCGCAGTGCTCGTCGTCGAACGAGAGACGGACGGACATAAGTTCCCGCTTCAAAAGCCGGTATACTACGTATCCACTGTCCTCACTCCATGCAAATCACGGTACCCACATTATCAAAAGATAGCATACGCGGTCTTCATGGCATTCCGGAAACTACGACACTACTTTCAATAATGTTCAATTATGGTGGCCTCTGAAGTATCAGTCAACGACATAATAAATAACCGCGATGCCACGGGCCGGATTGCTTAATGGGCTATTGAGCTCCTCCCGTTCGACATAACATACAAACCACGGCGAGCCATTAAGTCGCATGAAATCTTGGCTGATTTCATCACCGAATGGATGTAAGCTGAACTCCCTAAAGTGTACGACAGCATACTCCAATTGGATCATGCACTTTGGACGGCTCTAAGATCTTTGGCTGGTGCAAGGGGCGAGCATCGTCACGACATCCCCACCGGAGATACAGTCCAATACGTACTCCAAATATTATACACAGACTCCAACAATGCAGCAGAATATGAGGTCCTGTTGCATGGTCTCCGGATGGTAGTCTCCATGGGCATTCAACGCCTAGAGGTGTATGGGGATTCGAACCTCGCAATATCTCAAATAAATGGAGACTTTGACGCCAAGGACCCAAAAATGGCGGCTTACCGCAATGCCGTCCTCAAAATGTCAGCTCGGTTCGAGGGCTCGAATTCCACCATGTGGTCCGAGAAAACAATCAAGCGGCGGATATCCTCGCCCAAGATCGGCACTAAGCGCGACCCTGTCCCACCTAATATCTTCTTGGAAAGGTTGTTTAAGCCATCCGTGGTGTGGGAAGGGGAGACCGGCAACAACAGTCCGGATCCAGCCACAACACCAGATCCCGAACACTCTAACATAATGGGAGGCTCCGCCCCCGAAATAACACCTTCCGCCCACGTGATTATGGCTGTCATCGCCCCGTGGACAGAACCCTTCTTGGCTTACCTAAATAGGCAAGAACTCCCTGAGGACCCAAACGAGGCACGTTGCATTGTGCGGCGGTCTAAAGCCTACAAGGTCCACGAGGGAGAGCTTTATAAGAAAAGTGCTACCAGAGTACTTCAAAGGTGCATCTCCGAAGAGGAAGGACAGAAACTTTTGGCAGAAATTCATGCTAGACTCGGCGGCCATCACGCCGCAGCTCGGGCCCTTGTAAGCAAGGCCTTCCGTACAGGTTTCTCTTGGTAAGAAGCGGCCAGGCGTGGGCGCTTACAGGACCTCGTCCAACACTGCGTCGGTTGCCATATTTTTGCAAACCAAAGCCATATGCCACCTACCGCTCTCCAAACAATCCCCATTACTTGGCCCTTTGCGGTCCGGGGGCTTGATATGGTCGGACCCCTTAAAGGAGGAAGCCATAAGAAAAGTACCTATTGGTCATGGTGGATAAATTCACCAAATGGATAGAAGCCAAACCAGTTAAAACGGCCGAGTCCGGACCAGTGATAGACTTCATATCCGGGGTTGTACACCGTTATGGTGTCCCCCACAGCATCATCACTGATAACGGCTCGAACTTCACAGCTGACGAGGTAAAAACTTGGTGCAGCAACAAGGGCATTAAGCTCGATTATGCCTCTGTCTATCACCCCCAAACAAACGGTCAAGTGGAACGCGCAAATGGTCTCATTATGAGCGGCATTAGACCTGCATTAGTGCGATCCTTGAAAGAATCGACACGCCTTTGGGTTGAGGAGCTCGACTGCATACTATGGGGGCTGCGGACCACGCCCGAATCGCACTACGGATACACACCGTTTTTATGGTGTATGGCGCAGAGGCGGTACTGCCTGCGACATCATTCATGACTCACCTCGAGGGCGCATGTACGAAGAGAAAGAAGCCGAGCTTGATCGGCGGGGGACAGTTTAGACGCCTCGACGGAGGAGCGTGGCGTTGCAAAGCCCGCTCCGCATTTTTATCAACAAAGCTCGACGGTATCAAAGCAGAGAAGTACGGGCCAAAACTTATAACGTTGGCGAACTCGTTCTATGCCTACCAGATAAGAAAAAGGACAAGCTCAAGCCCAAATGGTAAGGTCCCTTCATCATCGACAAAGTTCTAACTGGTGGAGCGTACCGTCTGCGTGATGCATCGGACAATCGACTCGAGCCAAACCCATGTAACGCGGCCAGACTCCGAAGGTTCTACACCTAGTGCCGGACTCTGTGTTCGTCTCCTTACCTCCGCCTTTTTTATATATATCCGCTATCTGTCTTTCTTTCTTTCTTTCTTCCCTTTTTCTTCATGGCCTTAAAAGCTTAAAATGTGTCTTGACTACACAATCTTGACGCGCCGTGCGTGCTCATTATACCTGGGGGCTTCTTATACAGAAGCTTAATATAATTCTATCCTGGGCTTTATGCCCCCTACACATGTGTTACTTTTCCACATGTACCTTTTCTTCGCCATTATATGCATCGATATGACTTAAGTTTTGGCCAAGCTGGGTTTCCTGGCTCTTGTGTTTATGCCCTACGTTCCCGTTAATTCGACTAGGGCATAAGGGGAGCACCTCTGCAATTGTTACTGTCGGGTCAGCCGGATGTGTACCTCAGACTGGGTGAAGCCGAAAGGTAGCATTCTTAAGGGAATATTCGGTCGGTGAACAAAAGATGACTTTTACCTATTGCAATACATGCCCCCAGATGTTTATATCATGCGTCTCTTTTTCGCAGTTCGGACATGCACATTAATGCATGCACACCCAGGGAAAGGAACCCTTAACGGAACTATTCTCCCTGGAAGATGTTTTTTACTATCCATGTAATATAACATAGCTAGTTGTGTACTTGTCTGTTCAAGCACGTATGACCCCTACGCCTGGTTTCCATGCGTACCCTGGTTTTTACATAACTGAGCGGGTATTCGGATACACTCGACTGTCGGGTCCGGAGGTCGGGTTAAAAGGTCCGCCATGACAAATGGTTTACAATCCGGCTAGGGACAAAATATGTCCTTCGAAGTACAAAGTCACTTAGACTCACTAAATTCTTCTTCTATACCATCCAACAGGCTGTCTAGCCTACAATCTTGCTGGGAATACTTTGCGGCAAATTTTACCTGTTCATATACCAGACTAACGGAGATCTCTTTCCCATAAGATCCTACAGGTCCGACCTCGGCCATATGGTTCGGGTTAGCCTTGGTATATCACGTCTTCACCATGGTCCAGGCTTCCCTTGCACCTTGTCGGCAGGCCGATATCTTCCATAATCGGAAGCGCCGCCGCGCTCCGTTGAGCATCTCTACGAGCTCCCCCATGCCTCCTGGCAGGGAGGCGGATGGCCACAAGGTCTGGGCAATGCCCTGCATCACCTGCCAAACTTGTTCGTGCAATTGTGAGAGCTCTTGGAGAAGATCGCCTGCAGATCTGGGCATCTCCTTGTTGGGGAACGTTGCAGAAAATAAAAAATTTCTACGCTTTCACCAAGATCAATCTATGTGTTCATCTAGCAACGAGAGAGAGGAGTGCATCTACATACCCTTGTAGATCGCGAGCGAAAGCGTTCATACTCGTCGTGATCCAAATCACCGGAGATCCTAGCGCCGAACGGACGGCACCTCCGCGTTCAACACACGTACGGTTCAGGAAGATGTCTCCTCCTTCTTGATCCAGCAAGGGGGAAGGAGAGGTTGATGAAGATCCAAAGAAAGACGATTTGCGTGGTGGTGGATGCAAGAACGATCTCAAGAGGCTTCGCCAAGCTCTCATGAGAGGGAGTGGTGTAGCAAGGGGAGAGGGAGGCGCCAAGAGCATGGGTGCGGCTGCCCTCCCTCCCCCCTCTTTATATAGGGCCCCTAGGGGGCGCCGGCCCTAGGAGATGGGATCTCCAAGGGGGGGGGCTAGGGGGTGGATTTCCCCCCAAGCCAGGTGGAGGCGCCCCCACCCTAGGGTTTCCAACCCTAGGCGCAAGGGGGGCCAAGGGGGGGTGCACCAGCCCACCAGGGGCTGGTTTCCCTCCCACTTCAGCCCATGGGGCCCACCGGGATAGGTGGCCCCACCCGATGGACCCCCGGGACCCTTCCGGTGGTCCCGGTACAATACAGGTAACCCCCGAAACTTTCCCGATGGCCGAAACATGACTTCCTATATATAATTCTTCACCTCCGGACCATTCCTAACTCCTCGTGACGTCCGGGATCTCATCCGGACTCAACAACTTTCGTTACTGCATACTAATATCTCTACAACCCTAGCGCCACCGAACCTTAAGTGTGTAGACCCTACGGGTTCGGGAGACATGCAGACATGACCAGACGCCTCTCCGCTCAATAACCGACATGGGATCTGGATACCCATGTTGGCTCCCACATGCTCCTCGATGATCTCATCGGATGAACCACGGCGTCGAGGATTTACTCAATCCCGTATACAATTCCCTTTGTCAATCGATACGTTACTTGCCCGAGACTCGATCTTGGTATCCCAATACCTCGCTTAATCTCAAGCATCGCAAGTCACTTTACTCATACCGTAATGTATGATCCTGACGGACACTTGGTCACCTTGAGCTCATTATGATGATGCATTACCGAAAGTGGGCCCAGAAGATACCTCTCTCTCCATTACACGGAGTGACAAATCCGATCTCGATTCGCGCCAACCCAATGAGACACTTTCGGAGATACCCGTAGTGCACCTTTATAGTCACCCGATTCACGTTGTGACGCTTGGCACACCCAAAGCACTCCTACGGTATCCGGGAGTTGCACAATCTCATGGTCTAAGGAAATGATACTTGACATTTGGAAAAGCTCTAGCTAAACGAACTACACGATCTTTGAGCTATGCTTAGGATTGGGTCTTGTCCATCACATCATTCTCCTAACGTATGTGATCCCGTTATCAATGACATCCAATGCCCATAGTCAGGAAATCATGACTATCTCGCCGATTAACGAGCTAGTCAACTAGAGGCTCACTAGGGACATGTTGTGGTCTATGTATTCACACGTGTATTACGATTTCCGGATAACACAATTATAGCATGAATAACAGACAATTATCATGAACAAAGAAATATAATAATAACCATTTTATTATTGCCTCTAGGGCATATTTCCAACACTCCTTTGGGACGACCCGTCAGCATACCTACAGATATAACTCTGTTAGACGGTTTCTTCGCCGAACTCTATAAAAGTTCGTTCAAGCACTTACTAAAAATGTCGCGTCGAAGCCTCTTATTCTCCTTTACGGATTCAGCGAGCTGGGCCCGAACATCTTTCAGTCCAACGCACATCAGGGTATTGGCATCTTGGAGATCGGTTTTCTCCCGCCTAACTCACAGAAAGCTTCGCCAGCCTTTCTAGTCAAGTCGTTGAGCATGTTGCTCATCCCCTCGAACGATCTTCGGATTCACGCCGGGATTATTTGCAGAATCTATTGTTAGATTTGCATGCATGCTGAATACTAACTGGTACATGTCATTTCATTCTTTTCGATCAAGACAAGTATTACCAGATGGGGCCTTCTCGACTCCTCCATTCCGGCAATCATGCGGCCCGTAGCTGGGCTTTGCACTCCTCCAGCTCTTGAGACAACTTGGTATTCTTCTCCGTAAGAACCTATGCATATAATGATCCTTAAATCAGTTGTGCCAACAGTTTCAAGTCTCAGGGGCTACTGATATACATAATTATTAGATTTTCTTACCCGTATATCCTTTACATACTGGTCCATGGCTCTGGCAAGGCCATTTTGAGCAGCTCAGATGTATGCGTCTCCTAAGGCATCGAACGCCTCTTTGGAGAAACTAGGGTCGCAGAGTATGGCCCGGCGATGCATGTGATTCATGGCGCTCTCCACTTTGGAGTTCGTAGCAGACAGTCTATCTGCATCCTCTATAGGAGGAACATCCGGCGTTGTCCCCACGTTAGCATCTACCCCTAAGTCCGGCTCTAGAGTCCGGCTGGTGGAGGCGTGGCCGGCAGGCTCTCCGGATACGGTCCGGCGAGCGTTTTTTCTACCAGGAACCATGGACGTTATTATGTTTTAAAGAAGACAACCATAGAGCAGGGTTTTTTCATACCTCTGCGACGGCGTCTCAGTCCTGACCGCCTTCCTTTTAAGCCTACCCGTCTACGATGCCCCTTGTTGATGAGTCACCCCAGGTTCGGCATGGCGCCCCGAAGGCGTTCCCTGTAAGACGCAATACGTGTGTGGTGGGTAAAGGGCAAAGAAGGGATCCTTCTCGAAAGTTGGGACTCCGGTTTTACTTACATGCGATGCAGGGAGCAGGCCAGGATAATTGGCTATGATGGCCACCAAGGCAATGTCGCAGCTTAACTGATAGAACGTCCTGTCGACGAGCTCCACAAATATGTCCGGATCTTCTTCGAGTCCGGGGTCGAGGGCCCGGTCAGGGTCCTCTGGCTGTGGAGACGGGCTGTGGACCTCCTCACTGCAGCGATTCCTGCTATGAAATAGCAAAGTAAATATTTATGATGAAGAATGCAGGAAGGTCTAGAGTAAAAGGTAGCAGCTCACCCAGTTTGGGGGGTTGTACATGGAGAATCCATCCCGTGGCCTAATGCGAATGAGCTCCTCTTCCTCTCCTTTGTACAAATCGGACAGTATTTTCGCTAGAGCAGCGGCGGAGTCCGCACTTTACGACCGCAACGGGTGGCATCGTCTTCTCCATTGAAGTGCCACATGGGTTTCCCGATATTGAAGTGGCTGCACCCCCGCCGCATTATGCATATCGACATAACCTCGACTATTGTCAGTCTTGATTTGGCTGCGTTTTTATCCTCGCCCATCGTAAAGGACCTCTCTGTTATCTTCCTCTGGGGCTCGAGGGCGCCATTGTGGCGTTCTTCAAAGCGGCATTATCAAACTCGTGAAGGCCCATCCGAATAGGGTCCTAAGGGGACGCCCTCCATATGAAACCACTCAAGGCCAGTCTTTGGATATCTTCTTCGAGTACCGACAGTATCCGGTCCCGCAATGCGCCATATTTCGCTTCGCTTCTTGATATATTGACCCCTCACATTAATGCGGGTGCAATGAGAATAGCCTCTTCCATAGCTCGAAATGAGCTTGTGACCCGTAAACAGCTACATAAAAGGCGACGTAGCCGGCAATGTGTAATATGGAGGCGGGAGTGAAGTTATGCAGCTGGAGGCCATAGAACTCCAGGAGCCCGCAGAGGAACGGATGGATTGGCTATCCGAGTCCCCTCAATAAGTAAGGGACAAGGCATACCCGCTTGCCCCTCGATGGGTTGGGAAAGCTCTCCACTTGCTCCCCGCCGTTATAAGTGGCTAGTCCGGCTTGGACGGGGACCATATACGCAGGAGGGAGAACCCCCTGGGTCTGCAACTCTACTAATTGGTCATGGGGGACGGAACACTTCTCCCAATTGCTCGGCTTAGTGCTGGGAGCGAGAGGAGGAGCTGCGATGGCCCGGCCATGACGGGATGGTCTTTTCCGGCGCTCTAAGGGATACTCATTTGTGGGAGGATGGTGTGATCTGGATCTCGAGGATCCCCGCCTCTAAATAGACGATTTACTTACATGGTCAGGTGGCAAATGTAAAATGTTTCGACTTCTCGTGATTCGCCGACATGTGGAGCTAGCCATTATTAAAGCATAGAAGCCGAGGAGTGCAACATTCATGGGAAGCTGGACACTACTCGTTACGGCAGGTACTCGGAATTTGGAGAAGAACCCCCCTTGCAATGCCGAAGACAATCTGCACGCCGGACTCATCATCATTGAAGCCTGGTTCAGGGGCTACTTAGGGAGTCCTGGATTATGGGGTCCTCGGACAGATCGACTATATACTTTGGCCGGACTTTTGGACTATGCAGGTACAAGATTGAAGACTTCGTCCCGTGTCCGGGTGGGACTCTCCTTTGCGTGGAAGGCAAGCTTGGCAATTCGGATATGTAGATCTCCTCCCTTGTAACCGACTCTGTGTAACCCTAGACTCCTCCGGTGTCTATATAAATCAGAGGGTTTAGTCCGTAGGACAACAACAATCAGAATCATAGGCTACCTTCTAGGGTTTAGCCTCTACGATCTCATGGTAGATCAACTCTTGTAATACTCATATCATCAAGATCAATCAAGCAGGAAGTAGGGTATTACCTCCATCGAGAGGGCCCGAACCTAGGTAAACATTGTGTCCCCCGCCTCCTGTTACCATTAGCCTTAGATGCACAGTTCGGGACCCCCTACCCGAGATCCGCCGGTTTTGACACCGATAGTCACCATGGAGCCCAAGGCGGCGTCACCGCCAGAGCTTTTGGCAGGCGAAGACTACTTTTGTCAGGATAGCTTGTACTACTTGTCTCCCTTCAAACTGGCCGTTGTGGAATCCCTTCCCGCTCAATATTTGGGGAGAGGACCAGGGCCTCTATAAATAGGACTAGCCACCACAAAGACGAGGCATCCGATCTTGAGCCAATCCTCACCAAGACACAGAGCACAAGAACACCTCAACCTCAGGAGGCTATTCCTTCCCTTGTAATCTGTTCATCCTCAAATTTCAAGAGGCAATCCACCACCACCACACCGAGTAGGGTTTTACACCACAACGGTGGGTCTTAACCAAAGATAAATCTTGTGTTCTTTGTGTTGCGAGTTCATCGAGTTAGACTTTGAGATCTTAGCAAAGCTAGGACGTGGATCGGTAGGGGGAGAACTTAGCGCGCACCCTAGAGTTCGAACCTTAAGGGTTTTGCCGGAACCCGAGATCCGACATTTGGCGCCGCTGTAGGGGTGCGCCAAGCTTCCTTCCATCACTGCTGGCCCGGCTGTTTCATCGCTCCATGGCGGACGACGCCGCTGCCGCGCCGAAGCGCCGGGTTGCCCTCACCACCAAGCGTTGCTCAGACGCCCTTGCCGGCGGGTCAGCCGTCATCATTCTCCTCACCGCCGCTAACGCTGCCACCGCCCGGCGGGAACGAGTAGCAAGCATCCTCGCTTGCACCCTCGGTGCGGGCGGACGGCCGCACCGCCACTCCATCGCTGATCGCCGGTGTCAAACCGGCGGATCTCGGGTAGGGGGTCCCGAAGCTGCGTCTAGGCGGATGGTAACAGGAGACAAGGGACACGATGTTTTTACCTGTGTTCGGGCCCTCTTGATGGAGGTAATACCCTACTCCTCGCTTGATTAATATTGCTGATATGGGTAGTACAAGAGTAGATCTACCACGAGATCAAGGAGGCTAAACCCTAGAAGCTAGCCTATGGTATGATTGTTGTTCGTCCTACGGACTAAAACCCTCCGCTTTATATAGACACCGGATAGGTTAGGGTTACACAGAGTCGGTTACAATGGTAGGAGATCTACATATCCGTATCGCCAAGCTTGCCTTCCACGCCAAGGAAAGTCCCATCCGGACACGGGACGAAGTCTTCAATCTTGTATCTTCATAGTCTTGGAGTCCGCCGTGGCGATAGTCCTGCTATCCGGACACCCCTAGTCTGGGACTCCTCAAGAGTCTCGAACCAAAGCTTCAATGATTTAGTCCGGGCGCCAAGATATTGTCTTCGGCATTGCAAGGCGGGTTCCTCCTCCGAATACTTCATAGAAGGTTTTGAACACAAGGATAGTGTCCGGCTCGCAAAACGAAGTTCCACATAACATCAGAGAGAGAATAATTTTGCACAGATCTGCCGACGTATTCCGCGGCGTGACATCACACCACGGCCGTGCCTTTATATGAATCATTTTTACTGCTTTCACCTCAGCGTGTTTTAGCGAGGCGGTTTCTTGGCACGCCTTATCAAAGCATAGATCGTGCCCCTTATTCCGGATTCTCATCAATACGGACGTGGGTAACCCATCCGCACCATTGATTACTACGGCGCTTGGGGAAATAAGCGAGTTTTACCAGTGCTGGTGGGGACGACAGCTTCCTCCGTCCATATAAGGGGATAAGGATCCACCTTTTCACCTATGCCTTCGCCCTTCTTTGCTTATCCATTTCACAAGACTCGAGCTCCAAAGGCTCAAGTCCGCGACATCCCACCTTGACCTTTCTCCAACCATGTCAGAGCGGGAGGCGGTGGATGGTCTCCTCTGTCACGGAGGGGCACATCATAAGACTGCGGAGGCCGATACTTGTCGGCAACATCGCAAGACAAAGCTGCCCGATCTTGGGGCAGCTTGTTCCAACCCCGGGCCCCATGAGAGGGTAGTGTTTCTACCCCACTTCCTCCACGGACTAGGTTTTCCACTTCACCCATTTGTCCGGGGCTCATGTTCTACTACGGCCTGGACTTCCACGACCTGGCCCCGAATTTCATCCTCAACATCTCGGCGTTTATCGTCGTGTGTGAGGCCTTCCTCTGCATCCAGCCCCACTTCGGCTTATGGCTGAAGATCTTCAACGTCCGGCCGAAGGTAGTGGGCGGCCATCAAGCGGAGTGCGGAGGCGCCATGGTTGGCAAGATGGCCAAGGTCCTATGGCTCGAGGGCGCCTTTGTGGAGACAATGAAGGGGTGGCAATCGGGGTGGTTCTACATCACCGAGCCACGTGACCCCGAATGGGTGGCGGCCCTCGAATTCAGATCTGGCTTCCCCACACGGGTCTCATCATCGAAAGAGACGGGCCTGACGTGGGGGAATTCGGAAGAGCTATCCGGACTCCAGACATGCGTCCGAAACCTGGTGGACAAGAATCTCAGGCTTGTCAACGTAATCTGTGTGATGCTCATCCGCCGGATTCTCCCATGCCAACAACGGGCCTTCAATTTGTGGGAGTTTGATCCGGCACAGCACCGAGCCTTGAGCCGGCTCTTCGACACTACATACGAAGATGCCTGGAAGGTGCTGTTCAAGGGCGCTGAAGCCTCAAAGATCCGCTACCAAAGATCACGGATATGCTCGCGGCGCCCGGCGAGGTAAGTTATTTTACCCTTTACGGGACTCTTTTTCATAGATTGACTCTCACGCGGGATCTAAAACTCCCTAATCTTTTGACAGATCGGGGCGAGGATGTCCTGACAGATTAATCGTCCGGCTCCTTCTTTGCCGGAAGACCCGGAGGACGCCGATTAACGGCTGCCGGCTCCGGTGCCCCATGTGGTGCCGGAGAAGAAGGCCAAGAAGGAGGCCACGGGAACTCGAAGGAGCTCTCGACGCCAGTGCCGATTTCAAGGCGTAATCTTCTCCCGAGGACGAGGAGGAAGAAGAAGAAGCTCCTCAAATGAAGAGGAGAAGAAAAGGAAGGCCGCTTCTAACGGGAGGCGGAGGGTGCAAGAAGGAAGAACCATTCCTCCGGGACTTCTCCACCAACGTCGACGACGACGAGGAGGATTGGCCAACAAGGGCCAAGCCCTGGCGAGATCGTGAAGTGTCCGGATACCCACGGCTTTTTTCATAATTGCATAGTGTTCTCTAATGCCGAACAATCATGCAGCTCGCCCAAAAGGGCGAGTTCGTCGATTCATCGAGCGGGTCCACAGGCTCGTCGGGAAATGGAGAGTACTTTCGCCCGACCGCCTCTCGCCTCGCTTTCACGCAGACTGACGCCGCGGGTGGGGCCCCAAGGGGCTTGGTCAAGAGGAGGTAGCGCAGGAGGTGCCACAAGGCGACCTCCGGACTCGGCGGGGCAAGACCCCGGGGGCTCTAAGCTCGATCCTCGTCCCGGACTCCATGCCGGAACCATCAATGATTCCAAAGTCCGGACAGCGGATCCTTTGCAAGAAGGGTAAGACGCCGGTGTCCTCCGGCCCAACCGGAGGCACTGGATAGCCATCGAGGCGCTCATGGCGCCTCCATTGAGGAGGAGCACCGCCTTTGTTATGAGTGCGGTGATCCGAACGATTCGATCCGCCAAGAGCGGGTGGCCAAAGCCTCGTACTCAGCCTTCTAAGAGGCTTTGAGGTAAGTTTAAAACATATAAAATATTACCGCATAGACAGTAGCCCTCGATGCTTAGTTCGGTGTTCGTAAAGAAAAGTCGGACTAAGGATCTAAAAAGATATACGTGAGAGTCTAACATAAGTATGTCAATATGGGAATGCACGAGCTCTGTGACCTCTGCCGCCAGACTGAGGAGGTTAATGCATTGAAGCAGAACCTCGAGGCGGTCCGGAGAACGAGCTCGGACAAGCCAAGAAGGTGTCGAGGACAAGGAAGGTACGTAATACCTTATTAAAGAAATACCTTATGGAAAAGGTTTTGGTTGCAAAAATAACAGGAATAACATGGGTACCGCAGGGCCACGAACGAGGTGGCGACTTCAAGGAAGCGGTGTCCATGGCCGAAACAAAGCGGCCATGAACGCACTGAGCGAGAGAAAGGGAGGCGCAATGGCGGAGGTGCGGCAAGAGCTCCAGATTCTCGTGAAAAACACGAGGGTTTTGGAGCGTGACTCAAGACCCGAGAGGCCGAGCTTGCCTCGGCTCTTGAGAGTGCCAAAGTCACAAGGCCGAGGCCCAAAAAGCCCTCTAAGAAATTGAGTCTTTAAAGAAGATAGCGGCGGGTAAGGCATTCTTTATGCAAAGCAAGAATGTAAAAGTCAATTACCTATTACTTACCCGGATTCGGAGCTCTCTAGGAGCATTCGCAGATTTGCCCGTCAGAGTGCGCCCGATGTTGCCGCATTCTACCGCGCCAGGAGGGGAGCTCCACGGAGAAGGTGTTCTGGTCTCAATATGCCGAGGCGGACATCCGATGCTTTGCGACCAGCTGAATTGGCAAATGGTCGAGCTCCTAAGGTCGCCGAGCAGGCCATGAAGGGCCTTATATCTGCGGCTGTGGCCATTGGAGGCCATGCCCGGAGCTACTTCGCTTGGTGCAATGGTGGTGGATGCTGTCATGCTTGAATTCATCAAGCGCTCCGTCTGCATTGAAGGGGTCCGTCGGGCCCTTGCCCGTGTTAAAGTGCACTTTGGGGCAAGCTGTATCTGAAGAAGCTTCGTGACGGACGGCCACCGAAGGGCCATGAGCATCGTGACGCCCGAAATGTACTATGAGGGCCTCTGAAGGGTGCCCGCTTGAATAGTGGATGAGTGCTCCAAGGATGTAATTTTTGAATAGGCTCGCGTTTGTTATCATGTACGCTAAAAAACTTGTTCATATGCGCTTAAGCAACGCTTATTAATTTAAAATATTACCTTCATGCGGCCGTTTATCAAATTTGAGAGATGGCAAGTCGTTGGCTTCAGCCCCCATGCCACAGTCTTTGGGGTGTTCGGGATAAACTTGAGCACTCTTGTTCCCATTCTTGGGTCCATCTAGGAGGCGCTCAACACAACGAACAAGGCAACCGGACTTATAATGCTTGAACACTCTCACTTAGCCATAGAATTCTATAATTTTAAATTTCGGTGAAGCCCCTAATATTCGGAAGACCGAGTTCGGGCGCTATCCACGCCTATGGCGGACAATTCGGTTCCTCGCTCTAAGCGGCATAAGTCTTTAGGGACCCGAAAAACCTCTCGAATAGCGATCGGCTCTCGCCTTATCATGACGGTCAGTTTTAGCTTTCTCCATCGAGGTGCTCGACCCAAAGATAACCGGGGCACAATCGCATAGTTGGTTCTCCTTGCTACCTTAGCCGATATAGCGGAACGTAAGGTACCAAAACACGGGAGCCGGGCAAACCCAACTATTGACCCAAGACATGATTCGGAGCCAATTCATATAATCCTATAAGTTCGGGGTGCCGCACTTGTGAAAGTGTTCGGACTTATCACACCATAATTTTGGGATACTTAAGCCCCTGGTGTATTGGCCGTACCAAAGTGTACGGTTGCAACATGTCGTGAAATGAACATATGTATATATAAAGGAAGTAGAGCAATAATAAGCAAAAGCTATGTATTGTTTATTCAAAAAGGTACTGCAATGAAAGCGTAACGATACAAATAGTGCGATAAGCAAGGGATGGGACTATCTAACATGTCCCCCTCGAGGGTAAGTCATGAGGATGGTATGTAAAACAGGTATAATGCTTGTAACAGAGACCACACGAACACTCGACGTGGCTTTCCGCTTCCACGGCTGTTGCATCGTGAGTTCGGCGATTCAAGTCTTGGGACGGGACTTCTCACAGACGGAGTCCTGAAAGTAAAAAAAAGAAAAAAAGAAATGACACAAACGGGAGCCCCTGGTGCGGTCGAGCCGCATTCTTGGCGTGCCGTTGTCTTTCCCCTCCCCATATGCCCATGGTATCTCCAGAGCATAATTATATGCAGCGTAATACTAGCTTCGCAATTTCGCGAGGGCTGGGGTTGAGGCCGATTGCTACTGCGTGCTTGAATCGTGCGGTGGTCTTGTTGTAGGTTACTCTGGCGCTTGGCAGGTGTCCTGGACGCTTAGTGGCGGACTCAAGAATTGCTGTGAGAGGTCGCTTTGTACCTCCGCGCGAGGGCCGCCGTGTGCTCCTCCGTTCGGAGAAGGCGTTCCATGTTTCCATTGACCGTGATTACTCCTCGAGGGCTGGCATCTTGAGCTTGAGGTATGCGTAGTGCGGCACCGCATTAAACTTTGCAAATGCGGTTCATCAAAGCGATGCATGATAGCCGCCGCGGAATGGGACGATGTCGAAGATTAACTCTTCGCTTCGAAGTAATCCGGGGATCCGAAGACCACTTCGAGTGTAATCGAGCCCGCATAACTGGCCTCTACACCGGTATGACGCCTTTAAAGGTCAGTCTTTGTAGGTTTAATCCTTGAGGGTCAATGCCCATTTTGCCTTTGTATCCTAATAAAGCAGGTTCATTTCGCCGCCAATCCATCGAGGACTCGTGAGGTGAAATCCGTCGATAATTGGGTCAAGAACCAATGCGGCCGAAGCCGTGATGGATGCTAGTGGGGTGGTCCCTTGATCAAGGTGATCGGGCAGAAGACCATGGGTTGAACTTCGGGCGGCGGCTCCATCGCATATACGCCCCTTAGTGCATGCTTCCGCTCCCTTTTGGGTATGTGGGTTGCGTATATCATGTTCACCGTCCGCACTTGTGTAGGAAAACCCATACATCCTTTATTGTTCGTGGCGGGGCTCTTCCTCGCCATCGCTTATGCAGCCCCTTGTCATTGAGTTCGGCACTTAACTTGCTCGCTTGCTTGAACACCCAACAGTCCCTGTTGGTGTGATTGGCTAGTTTTCGGGGTGCCATGTATCCGCACAAGCGATCGAGTATTCGGTCCAAGTTTGACGGCCCCGGTATTTCTTTTGAATGGCTTCTTCCACGACCGGGTTTAGAGCCTCGAATCCGGCATTGACGGTCGTATCTTGAGATATCGCCGTTAATGCGGGCGCTTGTTCTTGTTATGACGACACCTGCCATTGCTGTCCTTGGTATCCGGACTATCGAGGATGTTTGGCCAAGTTGTTGCTTCGAGCTAGCCAGCTGTCCTCTCCCGCACAAAAGCGTAGTCATGAGGGTTGTGAGGGCTGCCATAGATTTCGGCTTTTCCTGTCCTAGGTGTCGGGCAAGCCACTCGTCATGGATGTTATGTTTGAAGGCTACAAGGGCCTCTTGCATCCTGAGACAGTCAACGATTTGATTTTTCTTTGTTAGGAACCGAGTCCGGAACTGTCGGCCGATTCTTCTGGCTGCTGAATTATGTGGCTAAGGTCATCGGCGTCTGGTGGTCGCACCTATGTGCCCTGGAAGTTATCAAGGAATGCGGCTTCGAGGTCCTCCCAACAACCAATTGATTCTGCTGGCAAGCTATTGAGCCAATGTCGAGCTGGTCCTTTAAGCTTGAGTGGGAGGTATTTGATGGCATGTAGATCATCACCGCGGGCCATGTGGATATGGAGGAGATAATCCTCGATCCGGACCCTTGAGGATCTGTGGTACCATCATATGATTCGATGTTTACGGGCTTGAAGCCCTCGGGGATTTGATGATCCATTACTTCATCTGTGAAGCATAGTGGGTGTGCGGCGCCTCTGTATTGGGCTATATCGCGACGTAGCTCATATGAGCTTTGTCTACTGTGTTCGGCCCGGCCGGTTTTGCTGTATCCGGCGCGACGGTAATCATCCGCCGCTGTTGGCGCCCACGCGATCTATAGATCGATCTTGTATGTTTTGCCTTATCCTCCAATATATCTACGCAAGTCCGGCGCGTTTTCCGTGCCTTGGTACTTTTTGAGCGGCGTCGTGGTGTGGCTTGAGCGAGGGCCGAGAGGCTTCTCTGTCATGACCACGGGTGGCCGGGTCTGCCATGTCGTCTTGTTGGCGACTTGGGTGCTTCCTCCTCTAGTCGAGGCAACGGCCTGCGTTTGGGGTAGCTTTTGGAGGGGCGTTCGAGTTCATACTCTTCGGCTGCAAGGACTTGATCCATCCGTCACCGGCAGTGTCTTGATCAGCTCTAAGATGTTGCTTTGCTTTTTCTTGAGGCTGCTTGCCGTGGCTATAAGCCTGCGTTTGAAACAGCTCCTGTTTGGCGGGATCCTCGTGCACGACAAATTAAATCGTCGTCGAGGCTTGCCTCATCTTCGGAGGAGGCGCATAATTATCGCCTCGACCTCTCTTTACTGCCAAGACCGTCAGGCGGACTTGCTCCTCCCTCCTCCTGCGCTGAAATCACTGCTGGAGGGGTTCTCTTCGCACTTTCCGGGGTGTTATTATCTCCTCGTGCCGGAATCACCGCTTTTATTGTGGCGGGATTTAGAGCGGGCGCCACTGACGTCGGGCGCTCGGCTGTTTCTTGAGGGGTCATCCTCCGTTGTTCCATCGCTGTTCCCATCTTTTGGGATGTCCACCACGTATATGTCATATGACGAGGTGGCCTTCCAAGGCCCTATAGGCGCTGGGTCTTGGTAAATCTCCGGCGTCGTCGCCCATACCGTCGATGTCTTCGAGTCGTAGTCTAGCATGTCGGTTAAATCATCAACAAGTGATGGCTACAAAGTGGGTGGTGGGTGGGTGTTGAATTTCTTCGTTGTCGCAAGATCCCAACCTTCCTGTCCGTAGTCCGCCAGGGCTCTCCGGATAAAGAGAGAGACTTTAGTGAATTCAGGATGTCGCCAAAGGGCGAGTGCTGAAAATGTCCGATGATGAACTCCATGACCGGCTCCCAATCGGATTCGATTGGCGAAGCTGGACGGTTCGGAGTCGAGAGGAGTCCGGCACCGAGTCGAGGTCTTCGCAGCGACAGGATGGAGTTCGGCTCGACGCCGTAGAGATTGTAGCCCCCGAGGCGGTGTCCAACCACTCGTCCTCGATCGGGAATCCGGCTCCGGATTAAAGGGTCGGGCCGGACCTTTGAGTCGCGGCCTCCAGGCTCTGGCTGCGAGCTAGATCATGCCCATCGAGACAGGCGCGGCACGCTTGGTTGCGGCTCGAATCCGTCGAAGATCAAGTCTCCGCGGATATCGGGCCGTATAGTTCAAACTTCCAAATCTGACCTGATGGCAGGGCGTAGCTTTTGATCTGCTCCAGATGGCCAAGCGAATTGGCCCGCAGTGCAAAGCCGCCGAACACGAAGATCTGTCCGGGGAGAAAAGTCTCACCCTGGACCGCGTCATTGTTGATGATCGAAGGAGCCATCGGGCCTATCGGTGATGACACAGAGGAACTCTCAATGAAAGCACCAATGTCGGTGTCAAAACCGGCGGATCTCGGGTAGGGGGTCCCGAGCGTATGCGTCTAGGCGGATGGTAACAAGAGACAAGGGACACGATGTTTTTACCCAGGTTTGGGCCCTCTCGATGGAGGTAATACCCTACTCACCGCTTGATTAATATTGATGATTTGGGTAGTACAAGAGTAGATCTACCACGAGATCAAGGAGGCTAAACCCTAGAAGCTAGCCTATGGTATGATTGTTGTTAGTCTCTGGACTAAAACCCTCCTAATTATATAGACACCGGATAGGTTAGGGTTACACAGTCGGTTACAATGGTAGGAGATCTACATATCCGTATCGCCAAGCTTGCCTTCCACGCCAAGGAAAGTCCCATCCGGACACGGACGAAGTCTTCAATCTTGTATCTTCATAGTCTTGGAGTCCGGCCGTGACGATAGTCGGCCAGGACGATAGTCCGGCTATCCGGACACCCCCTAGTCCGGGACTCCCTCACTGACCCTGGCCGGTTCGTCATCCCACGCTCGTCGCACTCCTGTGGACGCGCAGACCGCTCTGTGCATGGCACGCGAGCTCCTGTGCTACCGCCCAGTCGACGACCTCTACAAGGACTGGCTCGACTGCATCGCCGAGCTGGTCAGCGCCATAGGGGGCTCCCCTATGCCGTCCCTCTCACTGCGTCGCCCTCCATCAGCTGCGGGCGGCGTGCCCCATGGAGCGGCTCCACCACCTCTGCCCCAAGACGGAGTCTTGGCACCAAGGCGTGCGGCCCCACGACGCAACCTACCGCGTCCGGCGCCTATGCAAGAAGAGAGAAGCTGCTAAGAAGTCCCTCGACCGCAAGAAAATGCTCCACCACTCCCCGCACCGCCACGCCAGGATCGCTTGCTGCGGTAGGGCCCCGTGCCGCTTGCTGTGGCAGCGTGTGGGCGCCAAGACCAAGCCCCGCCTCCAAGACAGGCCCCGGTGACAATGGCCGGCTGTCGCGCCTTCACCCCTGAGCTGCGTAGCGTCGCCTGGCCGGGCAAGTTCAAGCCGGATCTGCCTCCTCGCTACAATGGCACCCCCGACCCTGCGGAGTTCTTGCAGCTCTATGAGTTGAGCATCGAGGCGGCTAACGGCGACGAAAGTCATGGCGGCTGGTTTCCCCATGGCTCTCAAAGATGGTGCCAGCTCCTGGCTCCTCAACCTGCCTCCGAGCTCGATCTCCTCGACGAGATGCGCAACCGCTTGCCGCCAACTTCCAGTGGCACTCATGGCGCCCTCCCGCCGCTGGTGACCTATGCCGCCAGCGACAACCAAGAGACCCTCCAAAAGTACATCCAGCGCTTCAACAACGTTAGCCTCAAGATCCCCAAGGTGACGGACGAGGCCATCATCTCCGCATTCTCGGCGGCGTCAGCAGCGTCAAGATGAAGGAGGAGCTCGCCATCCACGAGGCGCTCTGCACGTCCCTGGAGCTGTTCAACCTGGCGACCAAGTGCGCAAGAGCTGAGGAAGGGCGCCTCTCCCTCCTCGAGCTCCCGACTGTGGACCCGGAGGAGAAGAAAGCCAAGGCCAAGGACGTGAAGCGCAAGGGAGCAGCCGTGATCGCGGTGGAGCCGGACACCAAGCGTGACAGAGACCAGCCTGAGTCATCCAAGACCAGCCGACCATTCTACGCCTTCCATGACCTGCATAGCCTGAACACCGGCGACTATTAAGAGCTCAGAGCCATTCGAGAAGGGCGGCAGTCGACGCCCGAGCACAACGCATCGGGGCTACGGCGAGGAGGAGGACGTGGAGGCGGATCTTTGGGATGACCGTGGCCCGCGCCCAGAGTGGCGCGAACGGCCTCGTGAGGACTGCTGGCAGGATCAGCCTCGTGAGGGCGCCTGGAGGGATCAGCCTCGCCAAGATCGTCCTTAGGGCAACACCGATCTTCCTCCACTACCACCACCACCAAGAAGGAATGACGACCACCACCCAGAAGAGGGGGCTGGGGGCTTCCAGAAGCCGCGTGCTATCGCCTGCATCTTGGGTGGAGCACATGCCCCAGCTTCATAGCGTATCTTCAAATAGTTTACTCGTGAAGTGAAAGCAGTCCTCCCCAAGCTCGAGGCCACGCGCCTGCTCAGATGGTCCAAGTGCGCCATCACGCTCAAATTTCGCAAATCAGCTCAAGTCTTGGCTGGCTACCACAGGCGCCCTCCCGATGATTTGCTCCCCAGCCATCAGCAACGTGCAAGTCACAAAAACCCTCATCGACGGCGGCGAAAGGCTCAACGTCCTGTCCGTTGATGCGTTCAACAACCTCCAAGTGCGGTATGACCAGCTTCAGCCCGACAAGCCTTTCTCAGGAGTGACCGACGGCTCCACCACACCGATAGGGCAGGTCCGCCATCCTGTCACCTTCGGAGAACGCAACAACTAACGCACCGAGCTCATCGACTTCGACGTCGCGCACATCCGTCTGCCATACAATGCCATCCTCGGGTATCCAGCCCTGGCCAAGTTCATGGCGGTGACCCATCACGCTTCTAGCGTCCTCAAGATGCCAGAAGCGGCGAGAATCATCGCATGATCTGTGCGAAGAAAGAGACGTGGTGTGCTCCCTCGAGGGCGCCTTCAAGGCTGCAGCAATCGGCGACCCGGCGACAAAGAAGGGCGAGTGCCCTCCGAGGCCACCCAAGAAGCGATTCACGCCGTGCTTGAGACCTCGGGAGGGTGGCGTCATGGCGCATACCTCGACAGGATCAGCGCCCGCGCCTGGGGTGCCTCCCTCCCTTGCATAGGAAATTGCGCCCGGCGCCCTTCTCGGGCAGGGCTCGGGGGCTCTCTTCTGGAGGGCCTCAGACCTTGCCAACATCACGAGGGAGGCGTGCTACCTCTTGAGCACTGCGTTGGTTTTCCCTTGAAGAGGAAAGGGTGATGCAGCAAAGTAGCGTAAGTATTTTCCTCAGTTTTTGAGAACCAAGGTATCAATCTAGTAGGAGGCTACGTGCGAGTCCCTTCATGGTCACTTACGAGAGTGAGATCTGATAGATATGATAGGATAATATTTTTGGTATTTTTGTAATAAAGATGCAAATTAAAGAAAACAAAATAGAGACGGCACCAGAAATAGCATGTTGTCGGGAGATTAATATGATAGAAAAATACACCCAGGGGCCATAGATTAAACTAGTGGCTTCTCTCAAGAGAATAAGTATTTTACGGTGGGTGAACGAATTACTGTTGAGCAATTGACAGAATTGAGCATAGTTTTGAGAATATCTAGGTATGATCATGTATATAGGCATCACGTCCGAGACAAGTAGACCCATTGCTGCGTGCATCTACTACTATTACTCCACTCATCGACCGCTATCCAAAGATGCATCTAGAGTATTAAGTTCATGAAAACAGAGTAACGCCTTAAGCAAGATGACATGATGTAGAGGGATAAATTCATGCAATCTGATAAAAACCCCATCTTGTTATCCTTCATGGCAACAATACAATACGTGCCTTGTTGCCCCTCATCACATCGGGAAAGGACACCGCAAGATTGAACCCAAAGCTAAGCACTTCTCCCATTGCAAGAAAGATCAATCTAGTAGGCCAAACCAAACTGATAATTCAAATAGACTTGCAAAGGTAACCAATCATACATAAAAGAATTCAGAGAAGATTCAAATATTGTTCATAGATAATCTTGATCATAAACCCACAATTCATCGATCTCAACAAACACACCGCAAAAAGAAGATTACATCGAATAGATCTCCACGAGAGAGGGGGAGAACATTGTATAGAGATCCAAAAAGAGAGAAGAAGCCATCTAGCTACTAACTATGGACCCAAAGGTCTGAAGTAAACTACTCACACTTCATCGGAGAGGCTATGGTGTTGATGTAGAAGCCCTCCGTGATGGATGCCCCTCCGACGAACTCCTAAGCAGTGCCCCAAGATGGGATCTCGTGGAGTGCAGAAGGTTGCGGCGGTGGAATTAGGTTTTGGCCCGTGATTCGATCGTTTGAAGTGCGAGGTATATATAGGAGGAAGGAGTACGTCGGTGGAGCAACAGGGGCCCACGAGGGTGGAGGGCGCGCCCCTACCTCGTGGCCTCCTCTTTGTTTCTTGACGAGGGTCCAAGTCTCCCGGATCATAATCTTCCTAAAAATCACGTTCGAAGGTTTCATTCCGCTTTGGACTCCGTTTGATATTCCTTTTCGCGAAACTACGAAATAGGCAAAAGTCGCAATTTGGGCCTCCGGTTAATAGGTTAGTCCCAAAAATAATATAAACGTGAATAATAAAGCCCAATAATGTCCAAAATAGTAGATAATATAGCATGGATCAATCAAAAATTATAGATACGTTGGAGACGTATGAAGCATCCCCAAGCTTAATTCCTGCTCGTCCTCGAGTAGGTAAATGATAAAAACAGAATTTTTTATGCGGAGTGCTACTTGGCATAATTTCAATGTAATTCTTCTTAATTGTGGAATGAATATTCAGATACGAAAGATTCAAGATAAAACTTTAATATTGACATAAAAATAATACTTCAAGTATACTAACAAAGCAATCATGTCTTCTCAAAATAACATGGCCAAAGAAAGTTATCCCTACAAAATCATATAGTCTGGCTATGCTCTATCTTCACCACACAAAGTATTTAAATAATGCACAACCCCGATGACAAGCCAAGCAATTGTTTCATACTTTTGACATTTTCAAACTTTTTCAATCTTCACGCAATACATGAGCATAAGCCATGGACATAGCACTATATGTGGAATAGAATGGTGGTTGTGGAGAAGACAAAAATGAGAAGATAGTCTCAAATCAACTAGGCGTATCAACGGGCTATGGAGATGCCCATCAATAGATATCAAAGTGAGTTAGTAGGGATTTCCATGCAACGGATGCACTAGAGCTATAAGTATATGAAAGCTCAACAAAGGAAACTAAGTGGGTGTGCATCCAACTCGCTTGCTCACGAAGACCTAGGGCATTTTGAGGAAGCCCATCATTGGAATATACAAGCCAAGTTCTATATAATGGAAAATTCCCACTAGTATATGAAAGTGAAAAAATGAGAGACTCTCTATCATGAAGATCATGGTGCTAATTTGAAGCACAAGTGTGGTAAAAGGATAGTAACATTGTCCCTTCTCTCTTTTTCTCTCTCTTTTTTTTTATTTGGGCGTTTTCTCTTTTTTTATGGCCTCTTTTTTTTCGTCCGGAGTCTCATCCCGACTTGTGGGGGAATCATAGTCTCCATCATCCTTTTCCTCACTTGGGACAATGCTCTAAAAATGATGATCACCACACTTTTATTTTCTTTCAACTCAACAATTACAAACCGATACTTAGAACAAAATATGACTCTATATGAATGCCTCCGGTGTGCAGGATGTGCAATGAATCAAGAGTGACATGTATGAAAGAATTATGAACGGTGGCTTTGCCACAAATACAATGTCAACTACATGATCATGCAAAGCAATATGACAATGATGGAGCGTGTCATAATAAACGGAACGGTGGAAAGTTGCATGGCAATATATCTCGGAATGGTTATGGAAATGCCATGATAGGTAGGTATGGTGGCTGTTTTGAGGAAGGTATATGGTGGGTGTATGATACCGGCGAAAAAGTGCGCGGTATTAGAGAGGCTAGCAAGGGTGGAAGGAAGAGGGGTGCATATAGTCCATGGACTCAACATTAGTCATAAATAACTCATATACTTGTTGCAAAAATCTACAAGTTATCAAAGCAAAGTATTACGCGCATGCTCCTGGGGGATAGATTGGTAGGAAAAGACCATCGCTCGTCCCCGACCGCCACTCATAAGGAAGACAATCAATAAATAAATCATGCTACGACTTCATCACATAACGGTTCACCATACGTGCATGCTACGGGAATCACAAACTTTAACACAAGTATTTCTCAAATTCACAACTACTCAACTAGCATGACTCTAATATCACCATCTTCATGTCTCAAAACAATTATCAAGCATCAAACTTTTCATAGTATTCAACACACCCATAAGAATTCTTACAAATCTTGTATGCTTAGCATATTAGGATTATTTAAGCAAATTACCTTGCTATTTAAGACTCTCAAAATAATATAAGTGAAGCATGAGAGATCAATAGCTTCTATAAAACAAACCCACCACCATTCTCTAAAAGATATAAGTGAAGCACTAGAGTAAAACTATATAGCTCAAAAGATATAAGCGAAGCACATAGAGTATTCTAACAAATTCCAAATCATGTATGGCTCTCTCAAAAGGTGTGTACAGGAAGGATGATTGTGGTAAACTAAAAAGCAAAGACTCAAATCATACAAGACGCTCCAAGCAAAACACATATCATGTGGTGAATAAAATATAGCTCCAAGTAAAGTTACCGATGGAAGTAGACGAAAGAGGGGATGCCTTCCGGGGCATCCCCAAGCTTTGGATTTTTGGTGTCCTTAGATTATATTGGGGTGCCATGGGCATCCCCAAGCTTAGGCTCTTGCCACTCCTTGTTCCATAATCCATCAAAATCTTTCACCCAAAACTTGAAAACTTCACAACACAAAACTTAACAGAAAATCTCGTGAGCTCCGTTAGCGAGAGAAAACAAAAGACCACTTCAAGGTACTGTAATGAACTCATTCTTTATTGGTGTTAAACATACTGTATTACAACTTCTCTATGGTTTATAAACTATTTTACTAGCCATAGATTCATCAAAATATGCAAACAACACACGAAAAACAGAATCTGTTAAAAACAGAACAGTCTGTAGTAATCTGTAACTAACGCAAACTTCTGGAACTCCAAAAATCAGCCAAAATAGGAAGACCTAGGAATTTTTTTTATTGATCAGCAGAAATTGGAATCACTATTTTATCTCGTTCTGGTGATTTTTAACAATTATTTTAAATGAACGAGAAAGTTTCGGAAATTACATCAAGATCAAATAACTATCATCCAAGAAGATCCTATAGGTTTAACTTGGCACAAACACTAATTAAAACACAAAAACACATCTAACCAGAGGCTAGAACAAATATTTATTCCTAAACAGAAGTAAAAAGCAAAAAAACTAAAAATAAAATTGGGTTGCCTCCCAACAAGCGCTATCGATTAACGCCCCTAGCTAGGCATAAAAGCGAGGATAGATCTAGGTATTGCCATATTTGGTAGACAATCCATAAGTGGCTCTCATGATAGATTCATATGGTAATTTTATTTTCTTCCTAGGGAAGTGTTCCATGCCTTTCTTTAATATAAATTGGAATCTAATATTCCCTTCCTTTAGATCAATAATTGCACCAATCGTTCTAAGGAAAGGTCTACCAAGAATAATAAGACATGAAGGATTGCAATCTATATCAAGAACGATAAAATCTACGGGCACATAATTCCTATTTGCAACAATAATAACATCATTAATTCTTCCCATAGGTTTCTTAATAGTGGAATCCACTGCAGGTGCAAGTTTAGAGAGCAATCATCAAAATCACGGAAATCTAGCAAATCGCACAAAGTTTTGGGAATAGTGGAAACACTAGCACCCAAATCACATAAAGCATAGAACTCGATCCTTAATCTTAATTTTAATAGTAGGTTCCCACTCATCATAAAGTTTTCTAGGGATAGAAACTTCCAACTCAAGCTTTTCTTCATAAGATTGCATCAAGGCATCAACGATATGTTTAGTAAACGCTTTATTTTGACTATAAGCATGAGGAGAATTTAGCACGGATTGCAACAAGGAAATACAATCTATCAAAGATAAATTTTCATAATTAAATTCCTTGAAATCCAAAATAGTGGGTTTGGCAACATCTAGGGTTTTAATCTCTTCAATCCCACTTTTATCAATTTTAGCATCAAGATCTAAAAACTCTGAGTTATTGAAATGCCTTCTAGGCAAAGGTGGATCATATTCAGCCTCATCATTATCAAGATTTATATTGCAAAACAAATATTTAATAGGGGACACATCAATAAATTTTAGATCTTCATCTTTATTTTCATAAAAATTTGAAGAACACGCTTTTATAAAGCAATCTTTTTTAGCACGCATCCTAGCGGTTCTTTCTTTGCACTCATCAATGGAAATTCTCATGGCTTTGAGAGACTAATTGATATCATGCTTAGGAGAGATCTAAGTTTTAAAGAATCAACATCAAGAGAAATTCTATCAATGTTCCTAGCCAATTCATCAACTTTAAGCAATTTCTCTTCAAGCAAAGCATTGAAATTCTTTTGTGAATTCATAAACTCTTTAACACTAGTCTCAAATTCAGAGGGCATCTTATTAAAATTTCCATAAGAGTTGTTGTAGGAATTACCATAATTATTAGAGGAATTACTAGGATAAGGCCTAGGATTAAAGTTTCCTCTAAACGCGTTGTTACTAAAATTATTCCTACCAACAAAATTCACATCCATAGATTCATTATTATTCTCAATCAAAGTAGACAAAGGCATATCATTAGGATCAGAAGAAACACTCTTAGTAGCAAATAATTTCATAAGTTCATCCATCTTTCCACTCAAAACATTAATTTCTTCTATCGCATGCACTTTTTTATTAGTAGATCTTTCAGTGTGCCATTGAGAATAATTAACCATAATATTATCTAGGAGTTTAGTAGCTTCTCCTAAAGTGATTTCCATAAAAGTGCCTCTCATGCGTCAATCTAAAAGATTTCTAGAAGCAAAATTCAATCCGGCATAAAAAATTTGTGCAATCATCCACAAATTCAAACCATGAGTAGGGCAATTACGTATCATTAATTTCATCCTCCCCCAAGCTTGTGCAACATGTTCATGATCAAGTTGCTTAAAATTCATAATATCATTTCTAAGAGAGATAATCTTAGCGGGAGGAAAATACTTAGAGATAAAAGCATCTTTGCACTTATTCCAAGAATCAATACTATTTTTAGGCAAAGACGAAGACCAAGCTTTAGCACGATCTCTAAGCAAAAATGGAAATAGCTTCAATTTAACAATATCATTGTCAACATCTTTCTTCTTTTGCATATCACACAAATCAACGAAGCTATTTAGATGAGTAGCGGCATCTTCACTAGGAAGGCCGTGAATTGATCTTTCATGACAAGATTCAACAAAGCAGCATTGATTTCACAAGATTCAGTATCGGTAAGAGGAGCAATCGGAGTGCTAAGGAAATCATTATTGTTGGTATTTATAAAGTCCATAATTTGGTATTATCTTGAGCCATCGTGACAAACAAGCAATCCAACACACGAGCAAACAAAAAGCAACCGAAAAAGAGGCGAACGAAAAAGAGAGGGCAAATAAACGGCAAGGGTGAAGTGGGGAGAGGAAAACGACAGCAAATGGCAAATAATGTAATGCGGGAGATAAGGATTGTGATGGGTACTTGGTATATTTACTTTTGCGTAGACCTCCGGCGATGGCGCCTGTAAATCCTTCTTGCTACCTCTTGAGCCTTCGTTGGTTTTCCCTTGAAGAGGAAAGGGTGATGCAGTAAAGTAGCATAAGTATTTCACTCAGATTTTGAGAACCAAGTTATCAATCAAATAGGAGGCTACGCGCAAGTCCCTCGCACCTACACAAAACAAATAAATCCTCGCAACCAACGCGATAAGGGGTTGTCAATCCCTTCACGATCACTTACGAGAGTGAGATCTGATAGATATGATAGGATAATATTTTTGGTACTTTTGTAATAAAGATGCAAAGTAAAGAAAACAAAATAGAGACGCGACACGTAAATAGCTTGTTGTCGGGAGATTAATATGATAGAAAAATAGACCCGGGGCCATAGATTTCACTAGTGGCTTCTCTCAAGAGCATAAGTATTTTACGATGGGTGAACGAATTCTTGTTGAGCAATTGGCGGAATTGAGCATAGTTATGAGAATATCTAGGAATGATCATGTATATAGGCATCACGTCCGAGACAAGTAGACCGACTCACCTTTTGCATCTACTACTATTACTCCACTCATCGACCGCTATCCAAAGATGCATCTAGAGTATTAAGTTCATGAAAACAGAGTAATGCCTTAAGCAAGATGACATGATGTAGAGGGATAAATTCATGCAATATGATAAAAAACCATCTTGTTATCCTCGATGGCAAAATACAATACGTGCCTTGCTGCCCCTCATCATTTGGGAAAGGACACCGCAAGATTGAACCCAAAGCTAAGCACTTCTCCCATTGCAAGAAAGATCAATCTAGTAGGCCAAACCAAGCGATAATTCAAGAGACTTGCAAAGATAACCAATCATACATAAAATAATTGGAGAAGATTCAAATATTGTTCATAGATAATCTTGATCATAAACCCACAATTCATCTGGTCTCAACAAACACACCGCAAAAAAGAAGATTACATCGAATAGATCTCCACGAGAGGGGTAGAACATTGTATTGAGATCCAAAAAGAGAGAAGAAGCCATCTAGCTACCAACTATGGACCCGAAGGTCTGAAGTAAACTACTCACACTTCATCAGAGAGGCTATGGTGTTGATGTAGAAGCCCTCCGTGATGGATGCCCCATCCGGCGGAGCTCCGGAACCGGCCCCAAGATGTGATCTCGTGGGTACAGAAGGTTGCGGCGGTGGAATTAGGTTTTGTGCTCCGTATCTGATCGTTTGGGGGTACGTAGGTATATATAGGAGGAAGGAGTACGTCGGTGGAGCAACAGGGGGCCCACGAGGGTTTCATTCCGTTTGGGCTTCAGTTGATATTCCTTTTCTGCGAAACTCTGAAATAGGCAAAAAACAGCAATTCTGGGCTGGGCCTCCGGTTAATAGGTTAGTCCCAAAAATAATATAAAAGTGAATAATAAAGCGCAATAATGTCCAAAACAGTAGATAATATAGCATGGAGCAATCAAAAATTATAGATACGTTGGAGACGTATCAAGGCGCTCGGGCACCACTTGGAAGCGGGCTTCACAGCATGTTTCCCTCAGGAGAACACAGGGCGAGGAGCGCCCACCGCTTAGGAGTTCATCACCAGGACCACTCAGAACTGCAAGACGCAAGGGCCATGCACGGCGACTGCTGCTCACCAGGCGCAGCTCCCCATCCAGGCGAGGGTGCTGGGCTGCGCGTCTGCATCGACGTCCCAGGGCTCAATAGGGCCGCATCTCAGGAGCCCTTCTGGCCTTCGCGCGTGGGCCACTGCGAGGGTCCACCATTCAACTACGTTCGGATGCCTTTTGGCCTGCCGAGCGTGGTGTCCGCCTATTAGCGCAACTTGCGGCACGCCCTGGCGACTCAAGAGGCCAGGAACCACGCCGTCCTGACGGAGATGGAGACGGTCCTCAAGGAACAGCCTGGACCCCCAGAGCCTCCCGAGGCTCAGGGCCCCGGTGGCTCGTGAGGAGCAAGCCCTTCACCGCGTACCTCCATCTGCTCCAACACCCCTTCATCAACATAACCAAGTGACATTTTCCAAGTCCATTTAGCTGGGAGCGCCCCTCGGGCTGCATCATTCCCAGGCCGCGTGGGTCCGTCCCTGTGGCATGTATCCCTTTTTATGTCTTTACCTTACCTTGCTGGGGGCGCCCCTCGGGCTGCATCATCCCCAAGCCGCTCGGGCCGGACCAGGTGGCATGTATCTTCCCTGCATTTACCCAAGCCAGTATGCTTTCCATGCTTAATCTACCTATGATTATCACCTGCTTGATTGGCACTTACCCCGAGAGTTGCTCACTATGGCACGACGCTTGCACTTGGGTCCGTCCCTGCAACGTCGACAAATCTGAGCGGCTGAGCTCTGGCCACGCGCGCCACCTCACCGGGCCCTCGGTGCCCCCGTTCTCTGGCAAAGCGATCAGTGGCCGCCCGACAACCACAATGGAAAACCGTATCTATCCTTGTGCTGGCTTGCAGGAATCTCCTGAGGATGACGGCAGGCGACACCGCGAGCTCCCTCTTCTCCCGTGTGATCCGCTTGCGCATTAAAAGGGTGGCTCTTGATCATCGCGACTCAGGAGCTCCTATTGGCTCTCCAGCCCTCACCCCCTGGCCTTGACCACTGCAGGCGACTGCATACCGGGCGGCCGAGCTCGCCGAGGGCCGGGACCTGAGGACGCAGAGTATGAAGGAGAGCATGGAGAAGAGGGGGAGGCTCGCATGGACCTGGCCTAGCTACGCATTAACATGGCGCATCGCAAGGAATCGACCCCAGACCGCCAAGATAAGTCTCGCGCTCAGATCGGCTAATCGTTGGAGCCTAGGGGTCATGCTCACCACAGTCATGTTGTGGCAACGTCGCCTCCCTTTCTTACCTTACCATGGCTGCTTGAGCGCTAAAGGGGACCTCCTGAGCATCGCGCCTCAGGAGCTCTTACTGGACCTTGGGCCGCTCTCCTCCTGGCCTTGACCACGGCACGCGACCTGGCATACCAGCGATGGCTGCAGCTTGCCTAGGGACCAGGACCTGTCAGCGTAGCCATAGAGCAAAGAGCCGTCGCGAGGTTGGAAAGGGGAGACCGAGCCTAAACAGAACATGCATTCGCAAATTTTCATAACAAGGATAGTATCAACAAAAGACATTACAGACCCTTTACACGCCCCCATGGGGTACTTCTTGATTCCTCGCAGGGAACAAAAGACGAGAACTTAGGGGAATCCTATCTACACCCTCCCGCGACCGACGCCGTCATCAATAGTGGGTCGTGGGAGGCCGGCGCCAACCCCATCCAGATCAGCGATGGCGGCGGCTGGACGTTGCAGCCTTGCTCTGGGCACGGCGAGAGCTCGGGAGGATGTAGCTATCGTCGCTCGTCTCCGGAGTCTCGTAGAGCTTCAGAGAGCCGACGCCTAAGAGTCGTTGCTTCTTTGGAGGAGCCGCAGGCGAAAGCGCCAAGATCGCCCCGGGCGCTCCCCTCCAGGGCAGCACTCCAGGCGGCGGCCCTCCGCATCAAAGACCTTAAAGGACAGCGAGGCGCCGTCATAATCGAAGTGGATCGAGAGGGCGCTCGGCCACGGGCAAACCAGCCGCAACCACACCCCAGCGGGTCATGAAGATCTTGCCGGAGGAGACCACTTCAACCTCGCCTCCGGCCGCCGGGCGTCGCGATCGACATGCTTGCAACGAGCTCGAGGGTCCCCAGGCGGCATCACGTCGGAGAAGAACCGTGGGAAGCGAATCCAAGTGCTAAGGGGCATCGCCGCCCACAGCACGAGCTCGTGAGAGGAGTCCGCAGCGTGGATTCCAGGGGTGACGGCGCGTGTCGCCTTGGCGCGGCGGCCGCGGTAAATGGCGCGGGTGGCGCCACTCATCGCTCCTTCCTCCTGAGCCCTCGGCTTGGGCGTATAAGGGCAGCGGATACCCTGGAGGCGGCCGTTCGCACCAGGGCCTCGTCACTTCCGCCCTCACGACAATGTCGCGACGGTGGACTGGCCTCTTCTTCGGCGGAAGCGGCCCTGGCTCGTCGCGGGGAGCCTTCCCTTCTCCGCGGCAGAGAACCTTCGGATCGGCACCATGGGAATTGCTACTAGTAGTGGAGCAACGAGGAAGAAGCAAGTGGAATGGAAAGAGATGGGCGACGGGGGCTCTGCCCCCCTCCCCATTTATAGCAAGAGAAGGCCAACTAGCGCCCCCCACGATCACAGGTAATGATGGTTTTCCCTTGCATGTCGCAGGGACTTGTCAAGTCGGGCAGTTGTTGAGGCAGCGTGGGGAAACGGAGACGCCCACGTCCAATCAACCACCACGCATCGACCAAGGCCACGGGCTATTGGGGACTGCGGTGCTCCGCACTTGACCTTTGGATTCGCCTCGAAGCCAAGCCCGGGCGTGCCTTGGGCCCGGGGCTATCATGGCGTTTCGGGAGCAGGGGTCCCGAGACTTGCACTGCTCGTGGCCCACGGCGTGGTTTCGCAAGTGGGCCCGTCACGCCCATCTTCACCAACAAGCATTCAAGACCCTCGCGAGGGGCCAAGCCTCGCGAGGCAGGAGACACAAGACCTTCTCAGGAGCGGCCTGAGCAGGTTGGCTCGCGAGGGGCGGAGAGATCAAGTCAAGGCAAACCTCGCGTGGTTCTCGTGACGTGAGCCATGATGATCGGGACCAGGCAGGCGCCAGCGCGCACAGTGTCCTTGTTTCCTCTTTGGTGCTAAGGAGGCAAGCGTAGGCGTGGAGTACCGAGGCGTCAAGTAGAGGTTTCCATATCAGTGCAACGAGACCAAGACCAGCAGGACGGCGAGACGGAGGTCACCATGGAGCCCAAGGCGGCGTCACCGCCAGAGCTTTTGGCAGGCAAAGACTACTTTTGTCAGGATAAGTTGTACTAGCTGTCTCCCTTCAAACTGGCCATTGTGGAATCCCTTCCCGCTCAATATTTGGGAAGAGGACCAAGGCCTCTATAAATAGGACTAGCCACCACAGTAGGAGGCATCTGATCTTGAGCCAATCCTCACCCACACACAGAGCACAAGAACACCTCAACCTCAGGAGGCTGTTCCTCCCCTTGTAACTGTTCATCCTCAGCCCAAGAGGCAATCCACCACCACCACACTGGAGTAGGGTATTACACCACAATGGTGGACCGAACCAGTATAAATCCTGTGTTCTTTGTGTTGCGAGTTCGTCGAGTTAATCCTTGAGATCTTAGCAAAGCTAGGACGTGGATCAGTAGGGGGAGAACTTCGCGCGCACACCAGAGTTCGAACCTTAAGGGTTTTCCCGGAACCCGAGATCCGACAGTGGTCAACGATGGGACGGCAACAGCGTGGTGAGGTGGCAGCGTTAGGTGACGGCGTCGCCGAGGCGAGGCAGAGGCCTCGGTGACGCTGGGCTAAGGAGGGGCGAGGAGGCGACGGGCGATGGCGCGAGGAGGAGGCGGTGACGGGCGGGTGGCGCGGGATGGCGGATGGCGTGGGCGTCGAGACTACCGATCCGTAATCTGGATCGGGGGGCGCCGGGCGGCAGGGGTGGGGCGGCGGGTGGGAGAGAGAGAGGAGGGAGAGTGTAACATCCCAAATTTTCAATTTTGAATGTTATACATAGGTCATGCATGCATAGCATATTTTATTTGCATTTCGTTTAGCCATGATCCTCAAATTGGACCCTCGGAGAGTTGGGGATTTCACGGTTTTCATATTTGAATTTTATCAAATATGAAACTAGGATCATTTGTTTTATTATTTTTCTCTCAAGAAAATATTTCATATAAAAAATATAAGAGAGGAGATAATATGATTTCTCCAAAATAAATGAAATATTGGAGGAAAAATATTAAAATCAAATAAATCATTTTATTGGGATTTTAATTGGTATTTTATTTGAACTAGAAAAAAATATGCATTTTTCAAAATTGCATTTTTTAGGCCAAAAAAATGTTCACCCTGTTCTAAATATTTTATTTAGATGGTGAAAATTTGTTTTGGTATTTTTAGATTTTTATTTATTTTTCTAGGATTTCTTTTCTAGTGAATATGTTTAAAAAAGAAAGCCAGCCGGATCGAATTGGGCATGTGCCGAGTGGCCCAGCCTTGGCCCATGCCGTCGTCTCCGAGCCGGACTCTCGGATTTCGAGCCACTGCCACATGGCCTTGCCCCTCCCATAAGCAGCCTCCCTCCCCTTTAAAAGCGAACCCGGGCCCTTGGAGCCCCAAGTCGCCGCCTCGCGTCATTGCCGCATGCCGCCCGCTTCGCCACTTTCTTCTTGCTGCCGTCATTTCATAAGCCTCATTCCCTTGCCGCCATGTCGCCGCATACCTTTCATTGAAGCAGAGCCGCCGGGAGTTCGCATCTCGTAGATTCGGTTTTTAGGTTTAGGTAAAACCGTCAGTTTTTTTTAAAACCCTAGTTCGGTTTCTTTGGTTCGCCGTTTTTTCTCGGTTTAGTTTATTTAGCGGATGTTCATCCGTACGTTCATTTTAACGAACGATTTTCGCCCGTTAGTCACAGACAGCGAACGTTCGTTCGTTAGCCTGTTCGTCAGTTTTCTTTTTCTCGGGTTTTTCGTGATTATTCTCGATCGCGATTTCTGATCCGATTTTCCTTCTAGTTTATCTTTTCGCTCGTTTATCAGAATCAGGCGATTCAAGCGCCTAGATCTTCATCTCGAACCCCTCTTTCTGTTTAACCAACTTGAACAAGATTTTGGTACTGTAAAATTTGATTTTAGTTCAAATTAGTAATCGGATCTTGTTTCTTTCACAGTTTGAGTTCCGTTGCTCCGTTTGATTTGATTCTTTTTGCAAACCGGAGTTCTTATGTTGAACTTTCTAGTTAGTTCTTCTTATTTGAGTTTTACCCATTCTTCTATGATTGATTGCTTATGTATGCTATTGTTTGTTTGCGATAGAATTCCCGGAGTGAGCAGCGTGCTACTACGAGTCCCTAGGTTTTGCGAATCGTGAGGAAGGCAAGTAACACATTGATCATATCCCTTTATTACCCAGTTTTTGTGCATTAGTTCCAATCCTCAAACACTGCATGATTAGGATGTGATTAACTTGTGGGTTGGGAAGTAGTTGATGAGGTAGAACCTATTACATGTATTCATATCAAACCCTTGGGAGTTACTTCTACGTTATGCTTATATTGCCATGCTATGCTTGTAGACGTGGATAGGGTTTGAGTGTATCCATGACAGATGTGAGAGTGTTAATTAATGGTTAAACTTAAGGTGGAAACTTTAATACACATCTGGGTGGATTGCTTGTTTGGGCACCTGGAGAATCCAGTGTTGTCCTAGGATATCTCGGAGTACCCGTGTGATCATCCTACGGTCCGCCACCTGTGCTCAAAGGGATCTTAAGATTATTCATGCTAGAAACTTCCATTTGCAGCCGTAAGCCATTATGGGCTCGCATAGTTGAGTATGTTGCATGACCTCTTCGGTGGTGGGCTAGCAGATGTAGGGGAAAGTAGGTGTAACTGTCCACCCGAGTAAAGTGTTAGTGCTTACGAAGACCGTGTCTCGGCCATCCGCTTCTCAAACACCATGTAGTGCGAGTAGAAATCCAACGGAGGAGATCGAGTCTTGTGGGGAAAAGTGTGCAAACCTCTGCAGTGTACAATCTAATCATGGTTAGTCGTGTCCCCGGTTATGGACATCTTGAGTATCTAGTACTTGGATTTTCCTATTGTATCTCATCACTCTAATTTAATTTGTTGGGTTGATAATTACTCTTAATTGGGATTGAGTTGGAGGAACCTTCTCAATGATGTTTCAACTACCATGATAGTTAAATAAAACTTTATTCCTTTGATGTAAGGGAAAAATTGGCTTTTCAAAAAACAATATAACCTTAGAGCCTCCACCAGCCATATATGCATGTAGTGATAGCGATTATGCGTGCATTGCTCTCATCAGGTTATATTGCCAAAGCATATTCCATGTCTTTGACCGTTTCGGGCTGCAACATATCATGTTGCAGATTTTTCAAACGAAGATTAAGGTTCTGGAATTAGTCGTTGCGGCTTTCGGCTATGTCGTTGGAGTTGATGGACTCACTTTATCTTCCAAGCCTTCCGTTGTTATCGTATTAGATGGCCTTAAGCCATATTTATTGTAATAAGTTCTCTTTGGAGACATTCGATGTAATAAGTGTGTGATTGCTACTCTGTTATAAATCCTTCAGTAATCGTGTGTGCCAAAGATTACCGATCCAGTGGATGACACTGAAGCACAAAGACTTGACCGTTTGAGGTCGGGTCAATACAGAGAGAGGTGTGGGGTGCGGGCGCCGGCCCTATTTCACTTTGGTCACAGCTCTTTGCCATCTCCTAGCAGATGGCAAAGTGCCTACTGTAAAGGTGGGGGCCGGGGAAACAACCATTAAAACGGCCACTTCCTTTGCCGTCTGTTGGCTGACGGCAAAGAAAGTGGCCGTTAGGTCATTCTCGTTAGTCTGCCACCCACCCTCTTTGTCGTCTGCTAGTAGACAGAAAAGCTTCTATGCCGTCAGCTAGCAGACGGCAAACACCCTCTTTGCCGTCCACTCTTTCTTTGCTGTCAGCTTTCTTTAAGCTGAGGGCAAATACCTTCTTTGCTGTCAGCTAGTAGAGGGCAAAGAGCTGGCTGACGGCAAAGATCCTGATTCCAATAGTGATATGGTGTTATTTTAGTACGAACTCTTCGATAGATCGATTGGAAAGAATAGCTTGGTGTTATTTTAGTATGAACTCTAGGATAGATTGATTGGAAAGAATAGCTTTGAGGTGGTTTCATACCCTACAAACAATTTCTTCTTATGTTCTCCGCTAGATAAGTACTTTGGAGTGATTCTTCATCGCACGTTGAGGGATGGTTATACGATCCATTTATATTAGCACTGTTGAGAGATTGCACTAGTGAAAGTACGGACCCTAGGCCTCATTTTTAAGCATTGCAATACCATTTGTGCTCACTTTTGCTACTTGCTACCTTGCTGTTTTTTATTGTTTCTATTAAAAAAACAATATATACTATCATTACTACACTTGTTTCACCATCTCTTCGCCGAACTAGTGCACCTATACAAATTACCATTGTATTTGGTGTGTTGTGGACACAAGAGACTCTTTGTTATTTGGTTGCAGGGTTGTTTGAGAGAGACCATCTTCATCCTATGCCTCCTACGAATTGATAAACCTTAGGTCATCCACTTGACGGAAAATTGCTACTATCCTACAAAACTCTGCGCTTGGAGGCACAACACGAGTCTACAAGAATAAAGCTGCGTAGTATACATCAAGCTCTTTTCTGGCGCCATTGCCGAGGAGGTGAGTGCTTGAATGTATATCTTTAGATCTTGCAATTGAATCTTTTAGTTTCTTTTTTTATTACTAGTTTGGTTTATAAAATAAAACTACAAAAAAATGGAATTGAGGTTGCATCATATTATTCATCTTTATAATGTCTTTCGTGAAAATGATGGAAAGGAAAATTGTGCTCAGTTGATAGAAAAAGAATTCTATAAAATGTTTGACAAAAAATCTTTGACTGATGAGCATGATTGCAAAGTTGTTGGTATGAACTCTTTGAATATCCATGATGCTAACGATATGCAAAGCCATAAGCTTGGGGATGCTATGTTTGATGAAGATGATATTTTTTTTCACCCATGTTTTGATGAGAAAATTTATTATGATGATTGCATGCCTCCTATTTATGATGATTATATTTATGAAAGTGGATTTGGAGAGGTCATGACTTTATTTAATGATGAATCCACTATTTCGGAAGAGGTTTCAATTGATTATTACGAGAACAAAGTTGCTATCTATGATGATTATTGCGATGGCACTTATGATATAAAGAATAATGATAGCCATGAAACATTTCATCATCATTTTAATGCTCAAATTGATTATGTCAATCAAGTATCTCATGATAGCTATTTTGTTGAGTTTGCTACACCACTATTCATGAGTAAATTTGCTTATGTGGAGTGTAATAAAATTTCTATGCTTGTGGATCATGAAAATAATGGTTTATGTGATGGATATATTGTTGAATTCATTCATGATGCTACTGAAAATTATTATGAGAGAGGAACATATGCTTGTAGGCTTCTCACTAACATCAAGTTTCCTTTCTATGTGTTGAAAGTTTTGAAGTTGCACTTGTTTTGCCTTCTCAGATGCTAGTTGATCCTTGCTCTCATAAATTATTTCATCACAAAATCCCTATGCATAGGAAGTGGGTTAGGCTTAAATGTGCTTGCCATGTGTTTCATGATGCTCTGGTTGTGTTTCAATTCTTATCTTTTATATGAGCATCATTGAAATCATCATGCCTAGCTAAAAGGCATTAAAGAAAAGCGCTTGTTGGGAGGCAACCCAATATCTTTACCTACTATTTTTGTGTGTTCACATGATTAAGCTACTGTAGTAATAATGTTTTATAGCTTTTGTTTCAATAAGATTCCAAGTAAAGCCTTTGGGATAGTGTGGATGATAGTTGATTTGATTCTGTGCAAAAAGTGAAACTTTTGCGCTCAGTAACAGAATTGATCTGCTCCGCTGGAACGTGATAAATTATTGTTTATTTTTACAGATGATTGATATAAAAAATTCCCCACTTTTTCCTAATTTTTCAGAATTTTTGGAGTAGCAGAAGTATGGTAGTTTTCCAGATCATTACAGACTATTGTGTTTTTGACAGATTCTGTTTTCAATGCATAGTTTGCTTGTTTTAGTGTTTCCATAGCTTATATTAAGTGATATAAATTGTGGAAATGATAAGTTGTAGGATTAATTTTGTAAGAAAAATTATAAATCTTGTCTTTGACAGTACCAAAAGTGAATGGTTTGCTCTTTATCATACTAACCTATCTCACAAAGTTCCGTTAAGTTTTGTGTGATTGACGTTTTCAAGTTTTGGGTGAGATATCGATAAGAGGAGAATAAGGCGTGACAAGACTCTAAGCTTGGGGATGCCCAAGGCACCCCCAAGGTAATATTGAAGGAAGATCCAAGCAACTAAGCTTGGGGATGCCTCGGAAGGCATCCCCTCTTTCGTCTCCAATATTATCGGTAACCTTACCCGGGGCTATATTTTCATTAGTCACTTGATATGTCTTTTGATTGGAGCGTCATTTAATTTATTAGTATTTGCTTGATGCTATTTCTAATAATGTTTTGTGTCTTTTATTTCAATAAAAAGTCAAGTATAGCTTTTATCATGCTTATTTTGCAAGCCTACATGTTGTTTTTTAAAAACAGAAAGTTTGTTGTCATTGTCTGAATTCTTCTGGAAAGTCAAAACGTGATAAAATATTGAAGTTTCTACACAATATGATATGATAGTTTTTCTATATTGTGGTAATTTTTCAGAATTTTTGGAGTTAAAGAAGTATGGATCTTCTTGCATTCTTCTGATCGTCTTGCTTTTCAAGCTTGATTCTTTGTTATGTTTGTATTGTTTGCATATGTTTGCTTGTTTAATGATTCTATTTGAGGATTGGACTATTAAATATGCAAGAGGCACTTAGTATGCAATATTAAATAATAATTTTAGTGATTTGCTACAAGTGGAGAATGATAAGGTTTTTGCATTGATTTGTACTAACTTATCTCAATGAGTTCTTGTTGAGTTTCGTGTGGATGAAGTTTTTGAGATTTAGGAAACTGTGATATGAGAGGAATTAAGGACACACAAAAGCTCAAGCTTGGGGATGCCCAAGGCATCCCAAGATAATATTTCAAGAAGTCTCAAGCATCTAAGCTTCGGGATGCCCCGGTAGGCATCCCACCTTTCTTCATCAACAATTATCGCTTAGTATTGGTTGAGCCTAAGTTTTTGCTTCTCCACATGAGTTGTGCTCTTCTTGGAATGTCATTTTGTTTTGTTTAGCTTGCTATTTTAATAAAGTACTTAGATCTGAAAGTTTTTAAATAAGTGAGAGTGCTCATGTAAGTACATCTAGTGCCACCCCTAGTTGGTTTTGGAGTATTGACGACAAACTTGGTTTTTAATAGAGTGACTAAAGTGATGCTCAACCAAATCCTATGTCTTGGCGAAGACAATGAGAGCAGATCTTATCCAGACAGATGAGTCGGCTTTACTTGTAGCCCAAGTCAAGCTGCCACGTGTGTTTAAATCGACCGTTGGACACATGTCGGTTCCTTAGTGACCTGAGGTCATTTCGAAAAATCAGGTCGGTTGCCTCTGGCTATAAATAGCCCACCCCTACACCATAATTTGTGGTACGCCGAGAGTTAGTGCACGGCTTTTGTCGTTTGAGAGCAACCCACCTCGAAGAATTTGAGAGAAAAGATCTCATGCGAGGACAAAGACCAAAACACCCAGAGCCAAAGAGTGTTAGGCATCATCAAAGTCTTTACGTCTGCGTGACTCAAGACTTGTTACACTTGAGTACCGTGAATCCTCCGGCCGGTTAGGCGTCGCGTTCTGAGCATCCAAGAGTCATTGTGGATTGCCGATGAACGAAATCTGTGGAAGGTTTGGAAGTCTACCTTGAAGACTTACCAGAGTGATTGGGCGAGGACTAAGTGTTCTTAGCTCGGGGAATAAGGTGAAGACGCCGGTCTTCCGGTTCAATCTCAGCCTCCCTAACCAGACGTACAGTTGTCACAGCAACTGGAACTGGTCCAACAAATCCTTGTCCTCACCAAGCAACTGGTTGTATCCTTTACCTCTCCTTATTTACAATACGCGTTTGTGAAGTCATTCCTTGCTTACTTGATCTGATTGGCTTCACCGTGTGAAGACTATTGTTGTTTGGCTTCATACTATCTTCCATCCTGATCCATACTACCTAGCTGCTAATAGTGTTCGTGCTTTCACTTCATTACTTAGTTGACTATGGCTCGTCTAGTGTAGTCTACCTTCCGCTGCATATCAATAGGTTCATTTGTAATGTTTGTCTTCAAAGCCCCCGTGTTTTGAAGACTTTCATAAAAATCGCCTATTCACCCCCCTCTAGTCGATAACTAGCACTTTCACCTCAAATGGCTACCTATTTATTTAACTACTCGTTTGAACTGCACATATCTTTTTGGAGTAGTTTGCCTTTTACTCTTGTGCTTCACTAATATCCTATGAGTAAATTGTTGAATGAATTGAATATCATGAAGTTGAAATTATATGTTCATATTATGCCTAGTAGTAGCTTCACATTGGGTTTAGAAAGTGAAATATTTTGAAGCTTGGCAATCACAATATTGGTCATACAAGCAATTCATGAATGATTGGTATAAGGAAGAGAACTTTCACATGCAAATATATTATCTTGGAAATATTCTATGATTGTGAATACCCATTACTTATTTTAAAACTTGAGAAAATTAGTTGAAGTTGGGCAAGGAAGACAACGTAATGAGTTATGGTTGTATATATTTGCATAGGAGTTATATTGTTATGGATCCTCCAACATGTGGTGTTTGCCAAGGATATTTTGCTAGCCAAAAATTCGTACTAAGTAGAGATACTACTTGTGCATCCAGAAACCCTTAAACCCAGTTTCTTATCATGAGTGTCCACCATACCTACCTATGGATTGAATAAGATCCTTCAAGTAAGTTGTCGTCGGTGCATAAAGCAATAAAAATTGCTCC
This sequence comes from Aegilops bicornis, assembly GCA_021605145.1. Taxonomy (NCBI): domain Eukaryota; kingdom Viridiplantae; phylum Streptophyta; class Magnoliopsida; order Poales; family Poaceae; genus Aegilops; species Aegilops bicornis. The sequence continues at coordinate 2,016,887 of JAHIAL010000021.1, read as the reverse complement.
TAAATATTTTTGATCTTTTATTGTAAGGAAAAATTGAGCGTTGTACGAACTTGTGATGGCAAAGTAATAAAAGCGACGGATTGCATAATAAAGGTTGCTATAATAAGGGGCAATATAACTAGGGATGGCAATGGGTACCCATTACCCGCGTACCCTACGGGTAAAAACCCTATTAGGGTTAGGGTATGGGACAAAAATTTACCCATGGATACTTAAACGGGAAAATATCATACCCATCGGGTAGAGAGAGTACATGTATGGGATCGTATAACCCATGCCCACATATCCATGTACCCATCTAAAATGTTGACAACTGGGGCGTATTAACTCCCCCCCCCTAATCGCACTAGGTAAAAAATCTATTGTGAAGTTAAATTATCTCTATAATTTATCGTGATTTTGTGAATTTAAAGTGTATGACTATGTGTTGTTATTTATGACTAGTCAATGTGTACGTGCAATGCATGTTAATTTGGAAGTATATTAAGTGCATGCAGATATTAAGTAGGATATTATTTGCGTGTTATTATGTGATTAGTACTATATTCGGCATGAAATAAATGCACGCTAAATGTGTTGAGCGCTTGACATTGAAGCAGTCTAGGTCATTGGATTGGCATGATTTGATGGCTGAGATTAATTGAATCTGCTCCTTTGGGTCTTTTTATGTTGGTATAGGTTATGTGTTGTTGTTTTACATTTTTATGGGTTGTTTTATGGGCAAGTTTTTTTTGAGAATGTGTTTTTGTAATTTATGATTATATGTTGTTTTTCGCAGCTATTTTCTACTCAATTTGATGTGTTGTAAATGCGGGTGTTTTTACCCGCGGGTACCCATATACCCTGTCGGGTGAAGGGTATGGGAAAAAGTTGTACCCTTGACGGGTATGGGTATGAGTTATAGGTAAATTCAGGGTGGACGGGTAAGGGTATGTGGAGGCTCCGCCTGTACCCATACCCTGCGGGTGCCATCCCTATATATAACGTGACGTTCCTTTGCATTAAGAGCTTGGCATCCAAATTAAAAGGGCATGACAACCTGTTCTTCCCTCTGCGAAGGGCCTATCTTTTACGTTTCAGTATTTACTTTTATGCAAGAGTCAATAGTATGCATTCTCATTTCAACCTCTATTGTTCTCTAGTTGGCAAGCATCATGTGGTGGGGAAAGATCTAGGCACATATGACCAGTCAAATATATTTGATCATGAATTATTATTGTTGACAATTATCTCTATGATAAATGTGTTGGGAGGCAAAACATTAAGCCCCGATATTTGATCATGAATTATTATTATTGGATGCCATTTGTTCTAAGAATATGCTTTGAGTACTAGCAATCATAGAAGACTATATGATGATTGAGTATGTGGAGCTCTTACTTAGACTCCATTGAATAAGTTGAATTGCAATTGTTTGGTGAATAACAATATAGGTTGTTGAGTTTCAAGAGAATTCATTGTTTGAACCTTAACACATGAATTGGTTGCTACTTTATCATGATGAGTTTTATGAGGAAGATTTATTGTTATGATGCTAGGAAAAGTGATTGAAATTATCATTGATCAAACTTATGCACTATGCTAGCATTCACACTTCATAAATTACTTCTTTTATCATTCACCTACTCGTGGACGAGTAGGAATTAATCTTTGGGATGCTGATACGTCTCCAACGTATCTATAATCTATAAAGTATGCATGCCATGTTTACAACAATTTTATATGGTTTTGGTATGATTTGCATGGAACTAACCCGGAGTAACGATGCTTTCAGCGAAACTACCGTGGTGTTGTTTTTTGTGCAGAACTAAAAGTTCTCCAACGCAACGAAACTTTTTGACGGTTTTTTTGGAACAAAAGAGGCACTAGAAGCTTCGTGGGAGGACCAGAAGGTGAAGGAGGTGAGCACAAGACACCTGGGCGCGCCAGGAGGCCCAGGTGTGCCCAGGTGGGTTGTGTCCACCACGAGGCCCATCTTCACGTGGTTTTAGCGCTGAAAAATCCTATGAATAGAGAAACCTCCAAAAATAACCCTAGATCAGAAGTCCCACCGCTGCAAGCCTCTGTATCCATGAAAAACCAATCTACACCCTGTTCCGGCACCCTGCCGGAGGGGGAAATCATCACCGGTGCCCATCTTCATCATCCCGGCGGCCACCATGATGAGGAGGGAGTAGTCCACCCTCGGGGTTGAGGGTTTGTACCAGTAGCTATGTGTTTAATCTCTCTCTCTCTCTCTGTTCTTGAGATGTCACGATCTTGATGTATCGCGGGCTTTGTTAATATAGTTGGATCATATGGTGTTCTCCCCTCTCTATCTTGTTCTAATAAATTGAGTTTTCCCTTTGATATTTCACTTTTATTGGATTGAATACTTTTATGGATTTGAGAGCACTTGATGTATGTCTTGCTATGAATACCCGTGGTGACGATGGGGTATAATATTGATTCACTTCATATGTGTTTTGGCACTCAACTCGCGGATTCCAGAGGTGACATTGGGGTAATCTATGCATAGGGATTGATGTACGTACTAGCTTCCTCTCCTTTTTAGGGATGTGGGTAACGTAGATCATATTAACCTCGGTTACCTCATCGGGAAACTTATTTTGGCCTCCATTATTGGGTCGCCGAGGTTCATCCTCGTCTTCGCTGCGGTTTCGGGTTTTACTTGGACCCTCTGCCGTGACCTTGCCAGTTGGTTTAAAGACCCAACAATTCCTGTTAGTATGGGTTGCCAGTTTGTCCTGGGTGCCGTGGATTTGGCACGGCCGGTACAGGAGCTTATCGGGCTGGCTAGGTTCATATTTATTCCCTTTAAAGGCTTCCGGTGAACCCCGCATTGACCGCAGCGTCTTCGGTATCGCTTCCACCATTTTTATACCTGCGCTTGTTTTTATTGCGCTTGGGTTTTCCATTGGCATCGCGTGTTTCCGAGGTGCCTGTCTCGCCGTTGTGAGAACTACGGGCGAGCCAACTATCCTCTCCCGTACAAGCGATTCATTAGCGATGTGAGGGCAGCCATAGTCCTCGGCTTATCCTGGCCAAGTTGATGGGCTAACCATTCATCTCAGATATTGTTCTTGAATGCGGCGATGGCCTCGGCTTCGGAGCAGTCTATGATCTGATTCTTCTTGGTGAGGAACCTATTCCAGAATATCTGGGCTGATTCGCCTGGCTGCTGGGTGACATGGCTGAGGTCATCAACGTCCGGAGGTCGGATGTACGTGCCCTGGAACTTTGCTCGAAAAGCGCCCTCTAGGGCCTCCTAGCTGCCATTAGAGTGGGGAGGCAGGCTGTTAAGCCAATGCCAAGCCGGCCCCGTTAGTTTGAGTGGCAAATATTTAATGGCATGGAGATCATCTCCATTGGCCATGTGTATATGGAGAAGGAAGTCCTTGATCCATACTGCTGGATCAGTGGTGCCATTGTATGATTCTATATTGATGGGCTTGAATCCTTCAGGGAATTGATGTACCATCACCCTGTCTAAGAAGCAGATCAGATGGGCTGGACCTCGGAACCAAGGAGCATGTCGTCGGAGGTCAGGAGAGAGCCGTGAATAGGCCAGGTCTCGGACACAGCCATTTCTATCCATCCAGGCATCATAGCCATCAAGCCCGGCGGGCGCGTGTCCTCTTGATCCGTAGATGGACCGAGGAGGTGCCCTTTTTGCCTCGATGCTACGTCGAACGTCCTGAGGTGATGCTTATTGAAATTGCATCACTATTTCCCCAAAGACGAAGGGATGATGCATGATACGTCTCCAATGTATCTATAATTTTTTATTGTTCCATACTATTATATTATCTAGATGTTTTATTTGCATTAATATGCTAATTTATATTATTTTAGGGACTAACCTATTAACCTAGAGCCCAGTGTCGGTTTATGTGTTTTCCTTGTTTTTGAGTTTCTGAGAAAGGAATATCAAATGAGTCCAAACGAAATTTGAAAAATTTACTATGATTTTTATGGACCAAAAGAGACTCCCAAAGCACCGAAGCTGGGCCAGGAGGTGACCGAGGAGGCCGCAAGCCTGCCCCCCTAGGGCACGCCCTGAGGGGTTGTGGACCCCTCGGCACCCCCTAACTTGTTTTCAATGCCAAAAATTCTTATAAATATAGAAACCTCCGGAAAGAACCCTAGATCGGAAGTTCCGCCGCCGCAAGCCTCTGTAGCCATGAAAAACCAATAGGGAGCCCGTTCCGGCACCCTGCCGGAGGGGGAAACCATCACCGGATATCTGTGGATTTGAGAACACTTGATGTATGTCTTGCGATGGGATATCTGTGGTGACAATGGGATGTTCTATTGATTCACTTGATGTATGTTTTGGCACTCCACTAACGGATTCCCGAGGTGACATTGGGGTAATCTATGCATAGGGGTTGATGCACGTTTTCATCCTATGTTCTCTAATAGAAACTTTGGAGTGATTCTTTGTAGCATGTTGAGGGATTGTTATGTGATCCAATTATGTTATCATTGTTGAGATACGTTGCACTAGTGAAAGTATAAACCCTAGGCCTTGTTTTCAAGCATTGCAATATCGTTTGTGCTCACTTCTATCGCTTGCTACCTTGCTGTTTTTATATTTTTAGATTACAAAAACCTATATCTACCATCCATACTACACTTGTATCACCATCTCTTCACCGAACTAGTGAAACTGTACAATTTACAATTGTATTGGGTGTGTTGGGGACACAAGATACTCTTTGTTATTTGGTTGCAGGGTTGTTTGAGAGAGACCATCTTCATCCTACGCCTCCCACGGATTGATAAACCTTAGGTCGTCCACTTGAGGGAAAATTGCTACTATCCTACAAAACTCTACACTTGGAGGCCCAACAAGAGTCTACAAGAAGAAAGGTTGCGCAGTAGACATCAATGTAGTACAACTACGGTAGGTATTTCCCCCAGTTATGAAACCAAGGTTATCAATCCAGTAGAAGAACCAAGCAACACTATGTAAACGGTAACGGTAACTGCACAGAAAGAACAAATACTTGCATCCCGACGCGTAAGAGGGGTTGTGAACCCCTCCACGGTAAAAAAGATAAATTGTTTTGTACGAGATTGGATAAATAGATCTTGATAAAACGCGAAATAAAATAAATAAAGAAAACTGTATCAAGATATTTTTGGTTTTTTTAGATACAGATCTGAAAACAAATATGGAAAAAGATATATCAGAAAGAAAATATGATAAAAGATAGACCTGAGGGCCGTAGATTTCACTAGTGGCTTCTCTCGAGGAAATACCACACGGTGGGTAAACAAATTACTGTTAGGCAATTGATAGAAGATCAAATAATTATGACGATATCCAAGGCAATCATCATGAATATAGGTATCATGTTCAAGATTAGTAGACCGACTCCTGCCTGCATCTAATATTATTACTCCACACATCAACCGCTATCCAGCATGCATCTAGTGTGTTAAGTTCATGGAGAAACGGAGTAACGCACTAAGAACGATGACATGATGTAGACAAGATCTATTCTGTCAATGATACATGGGTGCCTCGCTACTCCTTCTGTCACCGGGTGAGGACACCGCAAGATCAAACCCATCACAAAGCACCTCTTCTCATTGCAAGGAAAATCAATCTAGTTGGCCTAACTAAACCAAAGATTCGGAGAAGAAATACGAGGCTATAAATAATCATGCATATAAGAGATCAAAGAAGACTCAAATAATATCATGGATATAGATCTGATCATAAACTTGAACTTCATCGGATCCCAACAGACACACCGCAAGAAGTCATTACATCAAAAACATCTCCAAGAGACCATTGTATTGAGAATCAAAAGAGAGAAGAAGCCATCTAGCTACTGCCTACGAACCCGTAGGTCTATGGTGAACTACTCACAGATCATCGGAGAGGCACCAATGAGGATGATGAACCTCTCCGTGATCGTGTTAGATTGGATCTCGTGGTTCTGGAACTCGGCGGCTGGAATTGTGTTTCGTCGACTCCCCTAGGTTTCTGGAATATTTTGGTATTTATAGAGCTGAGAGGCGGTGGAAGAGACCCCTGTGGGCCCCACAACCCATCACACTACTAGGGAAAAGCCTAGCAGCAGCGTGGGTTTTAGGCCTATCAGTAGCACGGGCAGGAGCACTCATCGAGCATAGGCGCCATGTACCTAAAGCTTAGCAAGATGGCTGCTGGGACCCGCGCTTACTACTAAAATGATCTAGTAGTAGCGCTTTCTCCCGAAAGCAAAGGTTGTTGGTAATTAGTAGTAGCGCTCCTCCTTGCCCAGCTACTACTATTATTTAGTATTTTATTTCTTTTATTTCATGTTGTATTTCATACACCTTTACACAATTTTTCATACAAATGGAGAATTTAGAGACTGTTTTTACATCATAATGAGTAGGTGAAACAACCTGGACTCAGTTTCAAGTGGATGGACATCCACTTGAAACTAATCCATGATTCTTTCACACAATGATATAATAAATATCATCATCATTATCATATCATTAACAACTTATCATCATAATACATCATTGTCATATAACACCTCCTCAAGATCATCGTTTTCATCAATGAGACATCACATAGCAAATTGGTCACTAGTCGTAATCACAAGTACTCCTCATCATCAACTCTAACACATTGTATCACATAATAAACATATTGTACCTCATAGGACCTACTACATTCTCTTAGGACCTACTATATTCTCTAAGGTAAAATAGCAAAAACAAGATAACCTGACTCTCCATTATGGAGAATGGAGATTATCTGTCTCCAATTCTTGCCTTTAAGCAATGTTACTTCCAAGAACCTCCTTGCGAATGTCCAAACATTTTTCCATTCTTTGATTAGCATGTGTTCACGGTTTTAGAAATCCGATATGCACAGTGAGATCCGTAGGATGACACGGCTGTATGTTCGAACTTCAAAGGCGACCATTGTAATACATCGATGAGGCACACAATCCATCGGGATTTTACATTGAAAAACATAGTAATAACTTCGTGGTTAGCAATGATGTACTAGTTTTGGAAGTATGCAAAAGATGCACGGATGTCGTAATAGTAAAAAATCTTACCAGTATTCCATAGAAGTTATAAATTGGTTCAACACGTGCACTAGTGGCACGTATTCACCATAATTTGGAGGAGTTCGATAATAGGTATTGTAATTCTCAAAGAAAGTACAATAAGCAATCAGATGACTTTTCTCCTTATAAGTTAATTGAAGCCATCGATTGTAGTGGGTTTTGTCTACCATCTTACGCACATTCTTTGAAGATTCAAAATAAGTCGTCAATGGAAATAAGCTGTCAACTATTTTGAAATAAACAATATAAATTAGTTAATAACTATGTTTGAGAAACTCACATTGCGGTAGAATCGGAGCGTATCAACAAGGACCCAAATGTCCATATTGTCTTGCTCGATGTCGGGATCACCAAGATCCATGGTGACAATCATACCTCATAAAACCATACATTTTGCAAAGTGCTTCCCAATTTTGGCAACCAAAATGGGTTATGCTCTGAGCATTGTACAGATTTACTTCAAAATCCATATCATGATGGGTCCTTAGGTGTATTTTCTTTGTTTCAAAATTTTCATGGTCTTCAAAACCCATCCTCTCCAAAACATATCGTCTTGCAAGGCATGGGATAAGCTAGTCGAATTGTAAAAGATGAAAATTAGACGTTGAAATAGTTGAAGTCATGCTTAATTACGAAAAAAACTCTAGTCGTTCTTGCGTACCGTTTCAACATCGAAGGTCTCCTCGAGCTTAATCTTTGAGCGCCGATCTTCGTCCAACTCAACGAACTCGTCGCACATACCTCGATCGTCGTGGCACCAGCTACTACACTTCGGGAGACTATCGTCGTCCGAGTACGACATTTCCTATGTTCATAATTCAAAGATTAAACGGAAAAATCCGGCATGACCTTTGCTAAAAAAGGACATATCGAGCGCCTGAAATTTGCCGGAACAGAAATTAATCAACACTCCGGCAAAACATAGGCCACTCGGAGGTGTTAACCGAACATGAACGGCCACTTGGGCAACCACATATCCTATTTGAGCAACAAAAGATATACATGGATATTTGGCTGGTCTCACCTCGATGTCGAGGGTCGGGTGGCCAGGGGGACGACGGCGGGGATGATGGAGGGGCTCCTTGATTTATGCAAAAGCAAAAACCGTATAAGTTATCACTAATACATCCCGAATAATTGCTTAAATTAAAAAATAATAACAAATATGACATGTTCAACTAGTTTTATTAATTCAACTAGTTCTTACTAAATATAAACTTACTATAAATAGAATATGTGGTTCAACTAGTTATATTAATTATCTTACTAAAAACTAGTTCTTTCTAAAAATAAAGTAGTTCAACTAGTTATATTAATTATCTTACTAAAATACATTAGTTCTATTAATTCAACTAGTTCAAATAGTTTATTAATTTACTTACTAAACTAGTTCAACTACAACTAAAGTAGTTCAACTACAACTACTATTAATCATACTTCCCTAGTTAACTAGTACCATCACTACTAGTAATATGAAAAAAAACATTTGAAAATATCTTATATATAATCCTAACACTAAATAAACTAGTTTTATTAACTACTCCCTCCGTCCCATAATGTAAGACGCTTTTTTACACTAGTATAGTGTCAAAAAACGTCTTACATTATGGGACGGAGGGAGTACTTACTAAATAAACTAGTGCTATTAAGCACTTACTATAAATAAACTAGTTCTATTTAGCACTTACCAAATAAACTAGTTCTATTAAGTACCTAATATAAATAAACTAGTTATATTAATCACTTACTAAATAAAAGTATTTTCTATTAAACACTTGCTAAAATTCTACTACCCTAGTTCTACCCTAAATTTTCTTACTTCTATTTTATTCAAAACACCTATGATTTGCAAGAAGAACAGACAAGGGAGGGAGGGAGGAGAGAGGAGGGGAGCGGGTGGCCGGAGGAGGAGGAGGGAGGCGGTGGGAGGAGGGTGCCGGCGAAGGAGGGAGGAGGGCGGCCAAGAAAGCGGAGGTGAGGAGGGCACCTGGGAGGAGGAGGGAGGAGGGCACGGTGGGAGGAGGAGGCATGGAAGGAGTGAGTACCTCGGTGGCGGATGGAGGGGCGGCGGGCAAGGCTGGACGAGCGATGGTGAGGTTGAGAGCCGGCGCGAGGTCGAGAGCGGAGGGTGGGGAGGCGGCGGCAAGGTGAGGTCGAGAGCGCGGGCAAGCGGCAGTGAGGTTGAGGGCGGGCCTGGCCATGCAAGGCGAGGGCAGGCTCGGGCTCTGGAGGCGGTGATAGAGGAGTAGGGGAACAGTGAGGAGGACTTAGTGAAATTTTGAGCGGGTTAAGTTTAACTAGCAAGAGCGCACTTTAGGAACAGCGCTATAGCTAAAGTAGCTATAGCGCATTTTACGGAAAAACGCTTTGCTAAGTCTAAGCACGCATCAAAAAATACATTGGCCATCAATTATCTTTTGTGTACACCTGAATTGTCAATATGAGTCCACTCCGTAGGAACCGGAGAGGACTCATATTGCGCCACAAATTCTACACATAGAGTTCAAGAAGACCAACTGGTTGTGATACTTTCGTGAGTAACATATTTAAGGTGGTAAACACCTGTCACGTGAGCGAGGTGGGACTAAACTTGTGGCCGATCGTAGCGATGGCGATTTTCTTAAAAGCGTGACTGCTAACTTCTATAGCAAGAGCGCTGTTCAAAGATAGGGCGCCATCGCTATAACTAGTCAAGTTGCGAGGTCATGGCAATTAGAGCGGTAGCGCCGGTTTGGCGATGGAAGCGCCATCGCTATTTTCCTTTCGGCAGCTGCTTTTGCTATCACGCGCTTTGCCGCTAAATAGCAGTAGCGTTGTATTTTGGGGAGCGCTGCTGGTAAGATTCTGTGTATAGGCTTTTCCCTAGTAGTGTCAGGGCGTGCCAGGGGCCTCTGGCACGCCCTAGTGTCTTGTGGGCCCCACGGGCCTTCCTCCTAGGCTCCCAAGTTGTCTTCTGGTCCAAAAAAAATCTCCAGAAAGTTTTGTTGCATTTGGACTCCGTTTGGTAGGGATATTCTTGATGCCTGCTAGAACTACGTTGGTATTTCCCCAAAAAGGAAGGGATGATGCAGCACAACGACGGTAGGTATTTCCCTCAGTTATGAGACTAAGGTTATCGAACCAATGGGAGAACCAAGCAACACTATGTAAATAGCACCTGCACACAAATAACAAATACTCGCAACCCGACGTGTTAAAGGGGTTGTCAATCCCTTTCGGGTAAAGGCGCCAGAAATTGGCGAGTTGGACGGGAGAAAGTTGCAATAAATTGATAGATCGAACGCCAAATAAAATAAAGTGCAGCAAGTTATTTTTGTATTTTTAGTTTAATAGATCTGAAAATCTTTCCCTATATATATATTTTTTAATTTATAAAAAAAATTAATAATAAAGCACAGATTGACTTTGTCGGGTTCACCGTCACAATACGCTTTCTTCTTATGTCATAATACACTTTTACGATTGTATAGATAAAATCGTAATATAAACGAGGTGGTACTATTATTGTATATGTTTCGACGTTTTGTTTTCTACCTGTATGTCAAATTCGCACGAAAATCCAATTTGGCCCAACAACGAATCATCCATGAGTTTCTTTCACGGCACGGGCTATCCCGATCCCAGCCTCCAGGAGGTGACCGACCCCGGCGAGGCGGCGACGCTCGATCCGATGATGCGCCGGGCGCCGGCCGATACCGGCAAGGATTTTCCCCCTTCTCCCGGCCCACGTATCTCTCTCGCGCGAAATAGGGTTGGGCGCCGCCGCCATTCTCCTGGTTGACCATCAACCATGGCTAGGGTTTCGGGCACCTCCACTCTGGCGTGGTTTCGGCGCCTCCGGCGACTCCTCTCTGACGCCCACCGCGCCCCCACACGCAGCTCTCTCTCCGGTATGCTGCTCCTCCGTTTGGTGGCCATGGGGTGAGTTCATCCCCTGCCCTATCTCTCCCCCTTTCCCTCTCTAATATCTGGTTTGATCCTCCATGGTAGATGTGCAGGGCAAGGATTGGATGCTTGAGGAAGGAGGGGTCGATCTTGCCTTGCTGCAAGTCGGGGTGCACCACCCATGGAGCATCCTCCTTTCTGTCTTCAGGTGAGTTCGCCCCCTCCTCTCTCTGCTCTTGTTCGTGGCCATTGAGGCATTGCTCTTGGTTAGGATTTACCACTGTTTTGGCTCAATTGGCTACTGTTTGAGGACAATTTTGTTTATACTGTTAAGTGTTGATTGTTTCTTGCATTGAACAGCAAGGTTAGACATGAATTTGTTAGTAGAATAGATCCCTGGATGAACTGCAGTTGTTAGTTGAATTCTCCAATCTTGAATTTAGGGAGCTGCTACTGAAAGAGTTTTTTTCATTTTGTATGTCATGGGTTGGCCATCAATTTTATTAAACAGCAAGGTTAACCACGATCACACGAAGCCGAAGGTGCACGATGAAAAAACCGCACGTGCATGCTCTATCCATCCAGAATTGATCCATCAGGCTGCTTCCAAAGCTAGCTTGATCATGCACTTGTGCCTCTCAGCAGACTTCTACTGACGTATGTGATACACAGTCCAGGCAAAATCACATCATACACCGGGAAGAAGTACTCGTGCACGTATTCCAGATCTACGACAAGAATGGGGAGATGGCCGGAAGTACACTTGGGCTCAATCGTTGACATGTGCAGGAGGGCAGCGGCCTTGTGAACCAAACGTGAGGATAACGGTACATGTGGGAATGAAAATATCTGATATTCGAATTAGTGAGATTACTTTCTGGACTCCTAGCAGTACACCTAAATTTGGGAGCTTATGTTCAGGGTAGTATTTTATTTTTTGAGAAATATGTTCAGGGTAGTAACCAAGTAAAAAACACAATTCCAGTGTGATCAGCTAATATTTTTGGTACATTAGCATCTATTTCTTTTTCTCAATCCATTGATTTTAGCTTGGGCAAGTGGTGTTTTGTTGTTTTACTGGCTGAATTTGCAGACTGTGCATGGCTCATGCATATTAATTCATCAATATCTCTGACTTTCCTGCAGTTCAAGGTAGATCGTAGATTACATTTCTAAGCAGCTCACCTATATCAGTAATTGTATATTGTGTTTATTTGAATTAAAATGGCTTGTGTATTCTGCCGGAGTAGTCACTGGTCATATTAATTTCAAAACAACAATTTCTAATTTAGTATTGCGCTTGTCTTTATTGTTATGTCTGAAAAGAAGATTCCAAACAAAACCAAGTCATGGTTTGTGTTTATACACATTGGATAATGGATGTTTCGATCACTAGATTTAAACTATAGGTTTTAGGATAAGTTGTGTTCTATAAGCTTGTTGTGATGTTAAAAGTTTACCCCTTCCTAGGTCATTGGAATCAAATAGAAATATATATCTGACTGTAGTAAATTAAACAGCAAATCGAGGAGGTCAGGGACCGGCTAGAGACCTCATCGAGCACCGCCGTCACCGGTAGTGACAACACAGTCGCTGCGTTTGGTCTATCCCGAGCCTCTTTTTTGTGGTTCGTGTTCTTTTGATATCCTCTTGCCATGATATTCTAGCTGGACTTCTGGTATGTGTTACCTCTAATTTTTTTTTTCTCCAGACTAATTAGGGCCTGCTTCTGTTTGATCCAATTGATATAATGGTTGTGGCATGCAGCAGCCAGGCCAACAACAGAGCGAGGCTTAGCCCTGATGATGACTTGACAAATATGGTCAAAATGCTGGAGATGAAGAATCTAACAAAACTGAAGAAACATGGGGTACTCTTAGCTTTAGTTCCTTATCATTTTTTATGTGCATTGCTATGTATCTGTATAAACTTGCTTCGGCCATTGTTGTCAATTGGCCGGCACAAGGATTGCATATTTCTAGCCATCTAGAATAAGTGGACGAGATGATGTGCATTCATTTGGTGGCACACAATCAATTTCCTTTTCCAACTAATAGTACATACATTAATAAAATTACTGTGGTTGGCAGCTCTTCACTGCATGTTTTGAAATGTTTCGTGCGCTCATCCCATTTAATCACTCACAAGGTTGCTACAGCATGCTAACTAAGCATCCAATTATTCTATTTTTTATAACAAAATTTTCTCTTGATCATCTCATGGAAAATGAGTCTTCTTCAAACAAGACATGTTTTTAATGGCAGTGCCCAAATATTACTTTATAGATACTATTCCAAGTTCTGTTATGTGCAGGCTTATGCCAGTGTCTAGCTCTTACAGCACCAAAGATAAATAAACTCACCAGAGCGAAGTATTTTGAAAGTGGAAGGTATATAAAGGTAGTTCATCTACATAAGTTGTTTTTCACTTGGCTCCATGTAGCATAATTGAGGATATGCCTAACTACTGCTACCCTGCTTCTATTTCTGTATTTATCTGATGTTCTTTGTATAGATATGTATGTACTACCTCCGTCTGGAATTAGTTGTTGCTGAAGTAGATGGATATTTACGTATTTCGGTGCTAGATACATCCGTTTGAGCGACAAGTAATTTCGGACGGAGAGAGTATCTTTTAACATAATCTGCTCCAAAACTCAGAAGAAGTTATCCCAGCTTTCCATCACACCGAATTACTGCATCAAGGGTCTGATAGTATGATAATATCCTATGTCTGAACAAAGTTTATATTCTCACGCTCTCATTTTGTCATAAGATGTGAATTTTTCTCTCCTGTTGCAACACTAGGTCATTTGCTCCATGTGATATTGAGGTCTATAGTACAAGGCTCATAGCTTGTGAATGTTGTTGAAAGATATAATTTAGTTTTTTATTGGTTTATACAAATTCATGTTAAACCTTATGCCAATAGTTGATGCTTCTTGACTATTTGCACTAATGCCCTTCTATCCATAGCTGAATCTGGAGGATACATGAAGCGAGAGTAATGTTAACAAACATTGATGCATAAAGTTACTTGATCAAAACATAAAGAGTTGTGTAAGCCTTTACTGCTTCATGCATTTCCATGCCGAATCCAACCTCTTCAATTGGTTTCCGTGACGTGTACATAGAACTAGCAGTATCCACACATGCATGTCTCATCCGAATCAAGGCGTCATTAATTGGTCTCCTAGCCAAATTTAGATTTGTTCTAAGACATAGGTTGCTAAGTTGTTGGTGAGAGATATAGTACTTTTCATTTTTAAATTAGATGCATTTTCTAGAGACGAGAAGGCATTGAAATTTTAATTACATGCATTTTTCTGTTGTAATTTCCAATTTAGTTTATCCAAAGATTTTAACTTTGTGTCGGATCACCTTTTATTCCTTTTAGGTAGCTAGAAGTTGGTCACATACATTGTAATTCTTTTCCTTTCAGAAACCACCGCAAGGATGATGTTATTTTACATGTTGAATATGAACTACGCATTAGAAATTGGCACATATATTTGGATGGCCATGTATTTATTTGGTTCATCGAAGCAATGTAGAACTACTTGGTCAATTACAATTTAACTGGGAATTTTGTTCTACAATATTTTTAAATAGGTTTTCAATTAGAATCAATTTTACGTGAATTATACTATGACAAAGGCATTTAAAACTTCTTACCAATTGAATTCTTTGGAGACTTGCGGGGGAAGCACTAGGAAAATATTAGAAGCATTGCACAACATGTCTATGTTTGAAGCAACAAATTGCTAAGTAGTTTTGTGCTCATAATGATATATTTTCTTACGAGGATGGTGGCCACTAAGAAAATAATTATTAGTGCACATGCTTAATTACAACCAGAGTGAAGTCGGAGTTAACATTTTCACAATTTGTACTACTTAGAAATGTTTAGGTGTATCGAGAAGTAGATTTCCTAAATTATAACTTAATTTTAAGTATAAATTCATTGATTACTACTATCAGGACTATCTTTTTTTACGTATAAGTGAAGTTTCACGACCTCTACTTTTGGTTATTTTTTTCCGTTGTTGATGAAGGCACCCAGTTGTTCATATTACGTATACGAACCAGTTGTTCTATTGTCTTCCTCTTATTATGTTCGAAAAGTATTTCCTTGATAATTGGTTATCATTTCGATATTCACCCATTTTGATCATCGCTATAATATCGCACTTGCTGGTAACGCAAGACGGCAATTTTCTAAGCTTAAAGGCAAATAAAATAGATTGCAAAGGCAAATATAATAAACAAGAGGCCCGTAGGTTTCACTAGTGGCTTCTTTCGCGAAAAATAGCAAACGGTGGGTAAACAAATTACTACTGTTGGGCAATTGATAGAACTTCAAATAATCATGACGATATCCAAGCAATGATCATTATATAGGCATCACGTCTAAGATTAGTAGACCGACTCACCGCATATCTACTACTATTACTCCACACATCGACCGCTATCCAGCATGTATCTAGTGTATTAAGTTCATGGAGAAACGGAGTAATGCAATAAGAACGATGACATGATGTAGACAAGATCTATTTATTTATAACTAGACCCCATCTTGTTATCCTTAATAGCAACGATACATACGTGTCGTTTCCCTTTTTGTCACTGGGATCAAGCACCGTAAGATCGAACCCATTACAAACCACCTCTTCCCATTGCAAGATAAATAGATCAAGTTGGCCAAACAAAACCCAAATATCGGGGAAAGAAATACGAGGCCATAAGCAATCATGCATATAAGAGATCAAAGAAGACTCAAATAACTTTCATGGACAAAAAGATAGATTTGATCATAAACTCAAAGTTCATCGGATCCCAACAAACACATCGCAAAAAGAGTTACATCATATGTATATCCAAGAGACTATTGTATTGGGTATCAAAAGAGGGAGAGGAAGCCATCTAGCTACTAACTACGGACCCGTAGGTCTACAAAAGACTACTCACGCATCATCGGAGAGGCACCAATGGACATGATGAACCCCTCTGTGATGGTGTCTAGATTAGATCTGGTGGTTCTAGAACTTGCGCCGGATGGAATTGATTTCCGTCGACTCCCCTAGGGTTTCTGGAATATTGGGGTATTTATAGAGCAAAGAGGCGGTTCAGGGGGCACCCGAGGTGGGCACAACCCACAGGGCGCTGAGCCTCAGCGCCACAGTGGATTGTGCTCCCCTGAGCACCCCCTGTGTACTTCTCCCACAAGACCGGATGTCTTACGGTCCAAAAATCAACAAAAGTTTCACTGCGTTTGGACTCCATTTGGTATTGACTTCCTAAGATGTAAAAAACATGCAGAAAACAACTGGCACTTGGCATTATGTCAATAGGTTAGTACCAAAAATTAATATAAAATGACTATAAAATGATTGTAAAACATCCAAGAATGATAATATAACAACATGGAACAATCAAAAATTATAGATATGTTGGAGGTGTATCAATTCTGTGAAGTAAAAAACAAGCAAAAAACAACTGGCACTGGGCACTATGTCAATAGGTTAGTCCTAAAAAAGGATATAAAGTTGCTATAAAATGATTGTAAAACATCCAAGATTGATAATATAACAGCATGGAACAATAAAAAATTATAGATACGTTGGAGACGTATCATGAGGATCTAGGTAATCCACAGGCTCCTTGCCATAACGGTGTGGCGGTGGCCGGTCGTTGAGGTTTTTCCGCATTGGCCTATCTGCCCTCTAGGGGGTCGGTCATGGTTGTCAACGAGCTCCACATCAAACTCCGACAGGAGACGCCTACGTGGGTATGATTTCGGCACGCTACGGCGCCGGTCTTCCATGTCTTTTTCGGGGTAGAGCACTTCGAGCCACTCTTCATTTAGTGTGTCGTTGATGCAGAAGTTGCATTGCGCTTATGTTTTATGCTCATTTGTCGCAATGAGGCGCCATTTGGAAGTGCGCTTGCTCGAAGGGTCTTCGGGACGACAAAGTCCTTGGTACCGGGCAATGCGTAAAAACATCAATGATCGGCCACCGCTGAGGACTTAGGAAGTCCTCCTTGGATTTCACATGTAGTCGTCATCGGCCCCTTCAAAGAGGTCGCCGGATCTAGATCCTTGAGATGTCCTTCGGTGTGTTGTTCCGCCTCGAGGAAGCTTGATGGTCTCCCTCGTGGTTGTCGTCATCACCGGCTTCGCCTTGCCGTTATCGGTGGTTGCATTATTGCTGCTAGGTTCCCATTATTGCCTCTTGCGTCTTCGCCGATGTCTTGGAGGGTATTGGGGGTGTCTACCATGTAGACATCATAAGTAGATGTACTAGTCCACCTGCCGGTGTTTTCTAGAGGCGAGGTGTCTTCCACGGGGCCATCGGCGTCTTCATCCATGTCCATGGCCTCACCATAGTCCAGTACATCGGTTAGATCATCGACCATGGTGACTAGGTGGGTGGTGGGTGGGATGTAAATTTCCCAATCATCGGCTTTAAGTCTGATCTGGTCGTAAGCCGAGGTCTTTCCGTCCGAGATGGACATACTCTGGATATGGTCAAGCATCTAATTGAGGTGAGACAATTCTTCATGATTCATCACTGGGTTGTAAGCGAGGCTGACTCGAAGTATGCCCGGTGTATAACTTGACATGTGTTCAGTGAGAAGGGGATCTGGGAGTGATTCCATGTTCTGCGCCAAGGTCGGTTCTAGTCCTAATGTTATTCCCAATGTGGGAGCCGGATCTATGTCTGGACTGAAGATCGGAAGGGGACCAATTGGAGTAGTTACGTCAAGGGTCTCTCATGACGCCGCGACGGAGATCGGTTCCGGAGTCGAGCCTCTGGAGCCAGATGAGTTCTCGATTCGGCCGGGGACCCACCCCAGCAGGATCAGCTCACCACGGGATCCATAATGTATTCGAGGCCGCCAAAGGTCATGATCCATCTTGGGGCGTAGTTCTCGACAGAGGCTAGATGACCGGTCGAGCCGGCGCAAAAGACCATGATGCCGAACACAAAAAGCTGGTCGGGGCGAAAATGCTCCCGAGGCCATTGGAGCAGTTGATCTGCAGATGAGCCATCCATCCTTCTGGTGATCGCACAGCGGGACTCTCAATGAAAGCACCAGTGTCGGTGTCTAAATCAGCAGACCTCGGGATAGGGGGTCCCGAGCAGTGGATCTCAGATCGAGGGTAACAGGAACGAAGGAGACGATGTTTACCAAGGTTCGAGCCCTCTTGAAAGAGGTAAAACCGTACATCCTTCTCTTGTTTATATTTTTGAAGATTAATCAAGTATAGAGTTGATCTACCTGAAGATCGTAATGTGTAGTCTAACTCTAGGGCTAGGTGAATGATTTTATGTTGATGTCCCCTCTACGGGCTAAACCCTGTGGCTTATATACAAGCCAGGGAGGGTATCTAGGGTTACAAGGTTGGTAGCTAGGAGCTAGTCGGCGGCAGAGATCTTGGAGTATACGTCAAGTCTTCGCTGGAGGCATTCTTGATCACGCTTCCTGCATACGACCTCCGGAGTCCATCTTGACCACGAATGAGGGCTCATCGGCCCAACCCGAGGAGAATGGGCCGACTAGGTCAGCAACCCCTATTCTAGGACACCGTCAGGGTGGCGGTGGTGGCGCATGAGGTGTCAACGGTGGCCTCGACAGCGAGGTGCTCCTCCAACATCTGGGGTCAGCACGAATGGCAGCCATCGCAAAATCATCCGCGCATGCGACCGTGATTTGCTTCTCCGCTGCCAAATGCTCCTTGAGCTCATTGCTATACTCTGTGCACCATGGCTTAGGGCAGCACTTATTTGGAGGATGGGTCGGTGATTTGGGTGGAAGGTGTCACACCGGTGGTCGGGGCACGTGGGATGTAGAAGGAGGAGGAGGATGGGGGTCGGGTGCGGATTACCTGCCTAGATTGACAAGGCTGAGCAGCGGGAGGGAGGGTCGCTGGCAGGAGGCAGCGCTGCAAGCAAGTAGTGAAGGTTTGAACTTGGAAAGTAAGGAGGAAAAGGGCGAAATGTGGCTTTTGGTCAGGAGGAGGGGGCGGTAGATATTTCCGGGAAGAAAATTTTGGCCTTGCAGCGAAAAACTAAGCGCATAAGTGTCACCAGACAGTCCCTTATTCAAGACTTGTGAATGATATGTGAGCATCACAAATGATTCATATAGCTTACCCGTGTGTGATGAGTTTGAATGTGCAAATTTTGGTCCGAATTTCCCTAGTTACGCTGGGTCACCCACGCCATTGCATAATTTGGGTACACAAAAGAGCCTACAAAGACACCCACACTTCTTAATCGAGCAAGTTTAGCAATAAACAGCAGGCGGTGACCTAAACATTACTATAAAAAATTAATGACCGGCGCTCTAAACAAAGAGTACTACTCTAGCTGGTGCTCGCCGATCTCCGCTACCTCCTCCATGTCCAGCTTGCTCCCGGCGATCTCTTGGGGAAGGGGCTCCATGGAATCCATCACACCATACTCAGCAAGCATCTCACCATCCGCGTCCACCATCTCTTTGGAAAAGGCCACCATGAGCCAGGCATGGGCGGCCATGGTCTTGGCTTGGACGGGCTCCATTGTGGCAAGGTATGCATGAGCGAGCAGACGGTACGCTCAAACGCTCTCGACAATTGCCAACTCTTCAGCCGTGGGTTCCCGACCGTTGTTGGAGAAGCTTCATGTGATTTGTGCGGTAACCACCAGGAGCTGGGCGTGGTCGGCCTCGACATGGTCATGGGCGGCCTCCATCAGGGCTAAGGCGGTCGCCACGAAACGGGCAGCTGTTGTGTGATACGTCTTTGTCGCATCTACTTTTTCCTAACGCTTTTCCTCTTGTTTTGGACTCTAATTTGCATGGTTTGAATGAAACTAACCCGGACTGACGCTTTTTTCAGCAGAACTACCATGGTGTTGTTTTTTATCACATGATGACCGTAGTTTGAGGAGTTCATGTATTCACTACGTGCTAATGCTTTGTTCCGGTTATCTATTAAAAGGAGGCCTTAATATCCCCAAGTTTCCATATGGACCCCGCTGCCACCGGAGGGTAGGAAAAAGATGTCATGCAAGTTCTTTCATAAGCACGTATGACAATTTACGGAATACATGCCTACATTATATTTATGAACTGGAGCTAGTGCCGTATCGCCCTACATTATATCATCCAATGAATTCATCGATCCAATGCCTATGAATTTCTCTTATATTGTTCTTGCTAAGTTACTACTATCACATTGCATTACACTTGCTACGTAAATCGTTGCTATCATCACATCAAGCATTACTAATTCTATTGCTATTACCAAAACTATCATATTACTTTGCTACTAATCACTTTGCTGCACATAATTAATCTCCATGTGTGGTTGAATTGACAACTCAGCTACTAATACTTGCAAATATTCTTTGGCTCCCCTTGTGTCGAATTAATAAATTTGGGTTGAATACTCTACCCTCGAAAACTGTTGCGATCCCCTATACTTGTGGGTTATCAAGACCTTTTTCTGGCACCGTTGTCGGGGAGCATAGCTATATTTGTTGAGTCACTTGGGATTATTATCAGTTTATCACTATGAACAATTTGAAGGATACCAAGACTAATATATATCCCTCTAAGACGAGGGGAGGTAAGGAACTGCCATCTAGCTCTGCACTTGATTCACCTTCTATTTTGAGTAAACTTGCAACACATGCTGCAAGTTATTAATTCTGACATGTTGCAAGTTATTGATGATGCTACTTCTGCTATGGATAATGCTTATGATGATGCTAGTACCTTTGATTGATGATAATGTGCCACTAGGTGATTTTCTTGATGAACAAATTGCTAGAGCTAAAGTTATTGAGGATGCTGAAACTGATGAAATCCTTGAATCTGGAAATCTTGAGACACCTATTAGACCTAGTCCTCCTAGAGATGAATTGCCTATGATACCGGAAGGTTATGTTATGGATGAGGAGACAACGAGAGACTTTCTTGCTTGCAATGATAGAGGTGATCTTAAGAAATTATTATGCAAACTGGAAGAAAAATCTTTGAATGCTAGAATGAAATGTGATCCTAAGTTTGCTACTTCACCTATCTTTGTTGATGATAAGGATTATGAATTCTCTGTCGACCCAGAGTTAATTACTTTGGTTGAATCTGATCATTTCCATGGTTATGAAGCTGAAACTGTTGTGGCACATCTTACTAAGTGGAATGATATAGCCACCCTATTTGCTCATGATGAGAAAATTTGCTCATTAAAGTGTGATGCTATGACTTGGTATAATACTCTTGCTCCTAGTTGTGTGGGTAGTCCCCAGGACATGATTTACTACTTCTCTGAAAAATATTTTCCTGCTCATAAGAAACAAGCTGCCTTACAGTAGATATTTAACTTTGTGCAAATTGAAGAAGAGAGTCTCCCACAAGCTTGGGAGAGGATTCTCCAATTGTTGAATGCTTTGCCTGATCATCCTCTAAAGAAAAATGAAATACTTGATATCTTCTATAATGGACTAGCTGATTCTTCTAGGGATTTCCTAGATAGTTGTGTTGGTTGTGTTTTTTGGGAACGAACCGTTGAACAAGGTGAGGAACTATTGAATAACATACTGAAAAATGATGATGATTGGACTCTTCTGAACCAACGCCTAAACTTCATCCTCAAGAAGAGGGGTATCTTATATCTCGATCCTCAAGATATGCAATAGGCAAAGAAATGTATGAAGGAAAAAGGTATTAAAGCTTAGGATGTCAAAAATTTACCTCCTTTTGAAGAAATACATGGGCTTGAAACACCACCACCTAAGGTGGTACAGGTAAACTCTCTAATGAAATTCAATGATAATGGCAATCCTTATAGTATGGATCCTAGTCAATGCCTTTATGAGTTTGATAATTACATTAGAAAGCAAGATCACTTCAATGCAAATGTTATGAAACAATTGAAATAAGATTCTGATATGATTGCTCGCTTGAGTGATTTGTTATTTAGAATATCAAATGATGTTAGAGGTGTAGGAAAACATGCTTCTATGGTTTAAACTCAACCGGAACAAGTTGCTAAATCCCAAAGAGAATTGCTTGATGAAATGAACGATAATATCAATGATCATGTTATTAGAGGAATGACTAGAGGAGGTAAAATGACCCAGGAATCACTCTATCCTGAGGGGTCACCCAAAAATAATGGAACAAGACTCACAAAGAATTAATACTGATGCACTTAGTCCTACCAAAAAGAAAAAGAAAAAGAAAAAGAAAAATGATAGGACTTCGCATACCTCTAGTGAACCTGAAGTAGAAAAACCTCCTGAAGACAATAATGATGTTTCTATCTCAGATGCTGAAACTCAATCTCGTAATGAACACTCACCTAGTGATAATGAAAAAAATAATGATGATGTTCATGAGGACACTCAACCAAACAATGATAAAGAACCAGATAATGATGCTGAGATAGAACCGGCTGTTGATCTTGATAACCCACAACACAAAAATAAAAGATATGATAAAAAAAGACTTTCTGTCTAGAAAACATGGAAGAGAAAGAGAACCATGGGTTCAAAAACCCATGCCCTTTCCACCTAAATCAACTAAGAAGAAAGACGATGAAGAATTAGAATGCTTTGCTGAAATGCTTAGGCGAGTCACTTTGCGCACTCGTTTGACTGATATCTTATAGATGGCCCCTTATGAAAAAATATATGGTAGACATCATCTCTAATAAAAGAAAGATACCTGAAGCCGAAATCTCCACCATGCTTGCTAATTATTATTTTAAGGATGGAGTACCTAAGAAACTTGGAGATCCTAGAATACCAACTATACCTTGCTCCATGAAAAGAAACTATATTAAAACTGCTTTGTGTGATTTAGGAGCCGGTGTTAGTGTTATGCCTTTCTGCTTATAAAAAAGACTTGATTTGAATAAACTCACACCTACTAAAATATCTTTGAAAATGACTGACAAATCAACTGCCATACCTATCAGTATTTGTGAGGATGTGCCAGTTGTTGTTGCAAATGTTACTATCTTAATTGACTTTGTTATACTTGAGATGCCCGAGGATGACAACATGTCAATTATCCTTGGTAGACCCTTCTTGAATACTGTAGGGGCTGTTATTGATTGCAATAAAAGCAAGTTCACTTTTCATATCAATGGTAATGAGCATACGATTGCACTTTCTCCAAGAAACAATTCCAAGTGAATGGTATTAATGTTATTGAAAAATCGACAATCACTATTGGAAGTTTTCAATTACCTCTACCTACCGCCAAGAAGAAATATGAAATGCTTATTTTTGGGGACGCATACATATCCCCGTTGAGGTAACCTAGTGTTTTATGAAAGTTCTTCGGTTTCATGCTAATCGAAAGTGGTTGTTAATAAGACTTGATCAACCTTATTAATGGATCATTTTTGAGTGGTATGAAGTTGATGAATTTAGTAGCCACTACCTTTTGTCTTTACCTTTTGTTTTATGTTTTTCTTAGTTAAATAAAATAAAATGCCATGTTTTTTCTGTTTCTGAATTTCCCGTGCAATAAAAAAATGACCCATAGAAGTTCTCAGAATGCCCTCAAAATTTAATACGATTTTTTCTGAATTGTTGATGCAAATAACATTAGAGGGGGGGTTGCACCAGGTGGGCACAACCCACCTGGGCCTGCCAGCAGCCCCAGGCGCGCCCTGGTGGGTTGTGGTCCCCACGTGGCCCCCTCACTTATCTCTTTAGCCCATGTCATCACCTACCTCCAGAAAAAAATTACCATTGCTCTCTCTCTCTCTCTCTCTCTCTCTCTCTCTCGTGTTCTTGCTCTCAAACCTACGGATTTCGATCTCTTTGCTCGAAGCTCCATTTCTGAAACTGTTTTGGGGGATTGCTACTTGGTATGTAACTCCTCCATTGGTCCAATTAGTTTTTTCTTTAGTGGGTTATATTTTGAATAATTAGCTACTCTTGGCGCTGCTGTAGATGAGCTTGCATGTTGAATTCTTATTATTCTAAGTAGTTTGAATGCTTGATACGGTCTCTATGAATCCTTATGATTAGTTGTTATCAATCTTGTGAAGTTTTGTTGGCAAAAAATTTGTGAACCAAAAATTTTCAGAAAATTGTACACAAATATGACGAACCTCTTTGGAAGGAGTTCTTCAAGGCGGGGGTCCTCAGAAGCATCTTCTAGTAGCAGCTCGGTTCGTCGGTCTTATGTTGACCCAAGTGCAAATTCCATACGGGGTGCCGCCACCAAATCATGTCTATGTCCATGCAACGATTTTATGGTGCGTGCGGGTATTAAAGAAGAATTTGACCAATATGTTCACAATGCTGAGCTCAGTCCCTACATTGAAGATAAGTGCAACCAACATCTCAGCCTAACAGAATCATTTACTAAAGAATTTAAATTTCATCCTTGTGAGTCTAGAGTGTCGCTTAAACTGTATGACCATCCATTTACTTTACCTCTAGAGACATTTTATAATTACTGCAAAATCCCATTTTGGGGTTCGCCGGATTTAACCACCAAGATCCGAGTATGAGATATTCTTGACTAGCCTTTGCTATGGTGAGACTAGAGGGGTGACACAAGGTAGAATAAAGAGCATTCATTTCCCTTCGATTCAATACTTTGCACTATTTAATGGAAAACACATCATACGCAAACAAAACAGTAGTACTTTGTGCTCCTGACTTGAGCCTCATACGCACCACTCTCATAGGTGACAAATGTTATAACCTTGGAGTGATTGTTGCACGTAGATTGCAACACAACGCTGCTAGTGGATATTTTTATGGTGGGATTTATGCCTCACATTTAGCAAGGGAGCTGGGTGTATCACCTTGGCCTTACGATGCTATCCTGCCCACACAGTACTTAGACTTTGAGGCTATGAAGCGCCACAAGTTCCTTAGTGGTGAAATGCATAATTATACATATAACCTGTTGTTTAACAAAAATTCCGTTGTGGAAACCTTTTTAACTGCGCCTGCTCTCTTTGATTTTCACAGCGAAGGAAGGTATATGTTCTTGAGACCGAGGCCCGCACACACAACGCACAGGTTGTGGCTGCTCAGCAGGCTGAGGAGGCTGCACCAAGAGCCTCCATGAGCTATCACTCCAATTATTATGCAGGCTACAGACGGTGATTACCGAGCTAGGCCAAAATCCTAAACTTGGGGGAGTATGTGTTTCCACTTACATTACATTCATCTTTACACATTTCATTCCAGTTGTCGGTGTATACACTTTTTCATTGTATTATCCATGCTAGATTTATTTTCTCACTTTCTTCTTGTGTGTTTGAAAAACTTTGAGAAAATCCAAAAATGTTGTTTGCTTCTTTTTTATTTTTCTTTCTAGTGTAGTTAGTTGTAGCATTGAAAAGAAAACCCAAAAAGATTTCTCGATTCTTCTTTTGCTTGTTGGCAGCTCTCCCATGTAAATAGTTTTTCTCGTTTTTGTTTTTCTTTTGTTAATTTGCTTACTTCAAGAAAAAAACTAAAAAACTAAAATAAATATTTCAGTGTGTTTCTCTGAAATTCTTTTTCTTTTTATTGCGTCATACCGAGCAGAAGACCACGATGAAAATGTTGAGTGGCTCTCATATGCATTATTGTTAATCTACGAAGAGCCCGGATTACCTTGTCTTCTCCTTTTAAATAAAATTGTTTGCAGATTCCAGCTTAGTCCACGACACTCTTGCACTGTTATTATTTTCATATCATTCGGTCGTGCAAGTGAAAGGCAATAATGATTTATATTTGATGAATCGGCTGTAGCAGAGAGAAACGGGTATGAACTCAACTTGTTCTATTTTTGTAAATATGTTTAACCTAGTATCCATGATTCAGCCTATTATGATCAAACATGTTTTCAATGACAATTAGAGATTATAGTTTCTCATGCCATGCTTAATTAGCTAGGAGTGGATGATGATTTATCTTGGATGTCAACATTGCATTAAAATGATTGTGATGTAGTATGATGATATGGTATCCTTCTCCGAATGTTCGAGTGGCTTGACTTGGCACATGTTCATGCATGTAGTTGAATCAAAACCAACATAGCCTCTATGATATTTATGTTCATGGTGTTCATATCCTACTCATGCTAGTATTTAATGTTACTTATGCATAATGCATGTTCAAGACCGTTTTCGCTCTGTAGCTGGCCGCTTCTCAACATATTTGCTAGCCTTCACCGGTACTAAGCGGGAATACTGCTTGTGCATCAAAATCCTGAAACTGAAGTTTTTCCAGATGAGTCCACTATATATCTACCTATAGGCGGTATTACCCTGCCGTTCCGAGTAAATTTGCATGTGCCACCTCTAAAAACTTCAAATAAACATCCCATTTTGTGTGCCTGGAATGTTCATAGAGTGACAAGAGGTAGTCAGTATCTTCCATGCTAAGCGGGTTATTCTCATGATGAGTGTTTATTCACTCGTCCTTGCACGAGAGGGGCGGTAATAGGGATTCCCTGTCCCGAATTCAAAATTGCAAATAATTAAACAAAACTCCTTCAGGATTGTTGTTGGTATGGACGGTACCCGTGGATTCGGTTAGCCGTGGAGTGTGTTTGTTGGTGGAGGGGGCTGGATTCGGTAAACCTTTACTTTTATCGCTTGGGAACTGCCACTAATGTGTTTAGTATGGAAGATACCGATAACTAATGGTCGCGAAGTAAACAAGAAGGGTGCATTTCTCAAAATTTCATTTATCTCTGTTTTAAAATTTTGAGCTCTGGCACCGCTGGAAATCCCTGCTTCCCTCTGTGAAGGGACTATCTATTTACTTTTATGTTGTGTCGTCACCTTCTTAAATAAGCGCCAGACTTGAGAGCACTATTGTCATCCTCAGTCATTGTGTATAGCTAATGTTGGGTGCATCATGACTGGATCTTTTCTATCATGAATTACAATGTTTAGTCGCTGCTTGAACTTTGGAGGTGCTCTGCATTTATGTTTTGCGGTCTCAGAAAGGGCTAGCAAGATACCACTATTGTCATATTATATCATGGTTGTTTTGACAAAGTGTTGTCATTTGAGATATCCTATTATTGCTCGCTAGTTGATTACGCCATTGATATGAGCTAATATAATTTTTAAGAGTTATTGTCGACATGGTTAGTCATGATCTTTGCTGAAAAACTGGGTGCTACTTAAGCTTATTTATGTAAACAAGAGCAAAAGAGTTCGTAAAAGTTTTTATTTTCCACTTTCAGTTTATCAACTAAATTGCTTGAGGACAAGCAAAGGTTTAAGCTTGGGGGAGTTGATACATATTCGTCATATCTACTTTTCCTAATGCTTTCCCTCTTGTTTTGGACTCTGCTTTGCATGATTTTAATGAAACTAACCCGGACTGACGCTGCTTTCAGCAGAACTACCATGGTGTTGTTTTTGTGCAGAAATAAAATTTCTCAGAATGGAACGAAACTTTTTGGAGATTGTTTATGGAATAAAAGAAAAATACTGGAGCCAAGAACCACAGGAGGGGGAGCAGAACTCACAAGGGCGCGCGCCACCTCCTGGCGCGCCCAGGTGGGTTGTGCCCACCTGGTGGCCCCGTAGACCCTGATTCCAACTCTATAAATTCCTATCTTCAGAGAAAAAATTAGGGAGAAAGAATTATCGCATTTCACGAGACGGAGCCGCCACCTCCTGTTCTTCATCGGGAGGCCGGATCTGGAGTCTGTTTGGGGCTCTGGAGAGGGGGATCTTCAATCTTCATCATCACCAACCCTTCTCCACCGCCAATTCCATGATGCTCCCCACCGGGAGTGAGTAATTCCTTCGTAGGCTCGCTGGTCGGCGAGGAGTTGGATGAGATTCATCATGTAACCGAGTTAGTTTTGTTAGGGCTTGATCCCTAGTATCCATTATGTTCTGAGATTGATGTTGCTATGACTTTGCCATGCTTAATGCTTGTCACTTTGGGCCCGGGTGCCATGATTTCAGATCTGAACCATTTATGTTATTACCATTATATCTATGTTCTAGATCCGATTTTGCAAGTTATAGTCACCTATTACGTGTTATTATCCGTAAACCCCGGAGTGATAGTAGTCCGGATACTTTCCGGTGATGACCGTAGTTTTATGGAGTTCATGTATTCACTATGTGCTAATGCTTTGTTCCTGCTTCTCTATTAAAGGGAGGCCTTAATATCCCTTAGTTTCATTTTGGACCCCATTGCCATGGGAGGGTAGGACAAAAGATGTCATGCAAGTTCTTTCATAAGCACGCATGACAATTTACGGAATACATGCCTACATTATATTTATGTACTGGAGCTAGTGCCGTATCGCCCTAGGTTATGACTGTTATATGATAAATATCATCCAACGAATTCACCGATCCAATGCCTACTTAATTTCTCTTGTATTGTTCTTGCTAAGTTACTATCGCTATCGTCATACTGCTAGTTACACTTGCTACAAAATCATTGCTATCACTGTTATTGTTACTAATTCTATTGATATTACTACCAAAACTATCATATTACTTTGCTATTAATCACTTTGCTACAGATAATTAATCTCCAGGTGTGGTTGAATTGACAACTCAGCTGCTAATACTTGCAAATATTCTTTGGCTCCCCTTGTGTCGAATCAATAAATTTGGGTTTAATACTCTACCCTCGAAACTGTTGCGATCCCCTATACTTGTGGGTTATCAATGTGCCGCTCTCGCGAGTTGCTATCGCCGTTGCACATGTTGCTGTCACCACCTGAGCAGCAACAGCGACCGTTTAAGCTATCGTGGCCACCCGGTCATAGATTGTGGCCGTGCTCATGCAGGTTGTTAGCATGCTTATGGCGGCTGCGGCCGCACTCTCGCTAGAGTGGGCCGCCGAAGTTTCCCTCATGACACGGGTCCACATGCCCATCTTTGAACGATGATGATTAAATAGTGAAATGATATTTGGGGAGTGAGCTAGTGTGCTTGATGCGCCGGCTATGGACTTAGCTGACGAATCTTCTCACGTAAGCCATATACTACTCCGACGGTGCTCCAAGATATTTTGTACTAGATCTCACACGGTTGGTGATAATAAACTGTGTGATGTACTTGATTTTTCGTCTTGATTTGAAATACATAATGGGGTCACAGCGGCAAAGGAGGGTGTTTGAATTGCTAGAACTTTCAACTGCATTGAACATGCAACTATAGGAGTGTCGTCAAAAAAATTGGAATTATTCAGGGTTCATTTGGCCACTTTTATACATTAACCGAGTTTTCTAGGCATTTAAGGTGCACCAAAATGGGTTATAAAATCATATATGTGTCCACAGGTGGATGGTTATGTCACATGCAAGAAATGGGAATGAATTTCAAACACCTCGGCGTCGTGGCTCACCGGCAAATATTGAGATACTTGGTTTTGAAATTCTAATAAATCCAAAACTCATTTGAAATTCATGAAACTTTGCATGCTATCATGGAATGGCATCAACATGATGTGGTGAAAAATTTGTCCCATTTGGGGCAGGTTTTGGTCTAAGCTTCTCACAAGAAGCCTCATGGTTCCGGTAGGGAACGTGTCACCTTTGTGGGTGAAACGATATTCTTTGCCTCTTCTTGCTCTCAATTTTTTTCCTAGTGGCAACAAAAACCAACAGGAGTGTCATGTTAAAATTTGGAAACTTTCGGGGTTCGTTTAGAAATTTTTATACATTAACTGAGTTTTCTAGGCTTTTTATGTGCAAAATTCAAATATGAACTACAGGCTCCAGTGCAGAAAAATAGGTTGAAAAATCAAATGTGTGTCCTTGGGTGCACGCTTAGGTCCCATGCAAGAAATGGGAATGAACTTCAAACACCTCGGCACATATCCAAAACTCGTATGAAATTCATGAAAGTTGGCATGCTATCATGGAACGGCACCAACATGTTGTGGTAAAAAATTGTCCCATTTGGGGCTGGTTTTGGTATAAGCTTCTCACAAACCAGGGCTTCCCACAAGAAGCGTCATGGTTCCTAGAGGGAACGTATCACCTTTGTGGACGAAATGATATTTGCTGCCTTTTCTTTCTTTCAAATTTTTTCTAGTGGCAACATAGACCAACAGGAGTGTCGTGTTATAATTTAGAATTTTTCTGGGTTTGTTTGGACATTTTTATACATTAACTGAGTTTTCTAGGCATTTTATATGCATAATCCAAATTTGAATTACGAGCACATGCTCCAGTGCAGAAAAATGGGTTAAAAAATCAAATATGTGTCCTTGGGTGTATGCTTAGGTCCCATGCAAGAAATGGGAATGAATTTCAAATACCTCGGCACCGTTGCTTGCAGACAAACGTTGAGATACTTGGTTTCTAAATTCTAGTAAATACAAAAATCGTCTGAAATTCATGAAACTTGGCATCCTATCATGGAATGGCACCAACATGTTGTGGTAAAAATTGTCTCGTTTGGGGCAGGTTTTGGTATACGCTCCTCACAAACCATAGCTTCTCACAAGAAGCCCTGTGGTTCCGGTAGGGAACGTGTGTCACCATTCTTGACGAAACAACATTCACTGCCTCTTCTTGCCTTGAATTGTTTTCTAAATACAACATAGACCAACATGAGTGGCATGTTAAAATTTGGAATTATTTGGGGTTTGTTTGGATATTTTTATACATTAACCGAGTTTTCTAGGCATTTTATGTGCATAATTCAAAATTGAACTACATCCACATGCTCCAGTGTAACAAATTGAGTTGAAAAGTGATATCTGTGTCCTTGGGTGCAGGCTGAGGTCCCATACAAGAAATGGAAATGAACTTCAAACACCTCGGCATCGTGGCTCGACCGCAAACATCGAGATAGTTGGTTCTAAAATTCTCGGGACGCCGACCTATCGAATATGGACCTTGGAATGTGAGGGAGTTATGGACTAAGGGGTCCTCGAGACGCTGGCCTATTGTGACAACCTGATTTTTGGCCCTTTCTTTTTCTTTTGTTTTTCCGAGGTTTTTGCCTGAGTTTTCTTTTTCCGTGGCTTTGTGGTCTGGAAACTGAAGAAGATGCCCTCTTCTTTGTTTCCAGAGTGGCTTGCCATTCCCAAATCCTTCCCTAGACCCTGTCATTTCCATCCTAGCCCAAACCCCAGTATTCTCTTTATTGGGAATATTCCTTTTCTATTAAAGGAATAACTCAGATTGCCCTAGGTTGTGAAGCAACCTATATTTCCCTCACTCCAAAAATTCCCAAATAATTCTCATAAATTGTTTGGGTCATATCTTGATCAAATATGGCAAAACTTTTCATTGCCATGTTCAAAAATAATTCCCCAATAATTCATTTCCTATTCTGCCCTGAATGGCACTTTGTGAAGGAAGTGTCATTTATATTTCTCCTATTGACTCCCAACCTTTTGGGAATGTTTATATGTCCAAATAATCGCCTCATGCACAAGTTCAAATTTATTTGCCTAGCCAATCTTCCTCAGTGAATTTTCAAAGTTTCTGTCAGACAGAAGGTTTTGTGAAGGAAGTACTAGCTAGGAGTACCCAAATGAGTTGAGCTTTTGCAAATATTAACTCCTTAATGTTCTCATATTAACCCCTTCAACCCATTTGCAGCCCCATCCAATCATCTATGTGAGCACAGGAGCAAATCTTTGTTTTTGTCAATATTTTCAGGTTGTGAAGCAAGTATATTTTATATTGCTTCAAAAATCATGATAAATTACCAGATCATTATTATGCCCATAAAACATCTCTCCACCCACTTTGGCATCATTTCATTGAGCCATTTGACCACCATAATTATTCCAAGTTTCTGGACAGAAATGATGTTTGTGAAGCAAGTGCTATTTTGGCTTGTCCATTTAGCATGATATTTTTACAGCATCTTTATATGTCCATATCATGAGGATCTGCCAAGTTTCATCCCACTCCATAACTCCATGTGAGTGCATCTTGCTGATCTTCATTTCTGGACCAAGTATGTAGTTGTGAAGCAACTGCAGTAAATCTTGATCCATTTACCCTCAAAACCTCCAGGATGAAAGTCCTTCGGTAGATTAACCTCCCAGACAAGCTAGTTACTGAGTTACCTAGCTGGTTTAACCACAGCAAGTTACAAACACCTTCTTACTGATTTACTTTTGGAGCTAAGTGCAAATTTCTTCCTTGCCCCTGGACCGATTTATTTCTTTAGTTGGACTAAGAGCACCAAGGTCCATCCACTGGACATTGTTAGCCACGCCAAAACTAGCCATTTGCTCCAGTGCGCGTGGTGATCACGCTGATGTCATGCAAATGGCGTGCTCTGGATTCTTCCCGGCCCTGTGCCCGTCGTCTCGACCTCCATCCATGTCTAGTAGCTCCCCCGTGATGCCCTGCATCGCCCTGCATCGATGGTTCGTCGCCGTTAGCCTAACATGCGTCGCAAACGCCATGCCCGTGCCACAAACCGGCTCTGTCCGCCATTAAAGCTCGGTCGGGAGCTCGCCCGTGAGCTCCAGAGCTTTCCCCTCGGGCTATATAAGGATCCCAGACCTACTACTCAGCTCCCAAGCTCCTCACTTGCCTCCCTAGCCCACCGGAGCCCTCGGCCCCCTCCTCTTTTCGCCGGAGTTCGCCTCGGCCGCCGCGGTTCCTCCTTGGTTCCGGCGAGCACGAGCCTCCTCTCCTCCTCCCAAGATGTCCACGAGGTTCCCCACATCTCCGCGGTTCGCCCCCACCCCTTGCCCCTCGCCGGAGCACTCTGCTTCGCCGGGAACCTCCTCCACCCGAAGCTCTCTGGCCTCTCCCATGGCGCCGCCTCTCCCCTCCATTCCACTCCTCCCCGGCGTCCCTTTCTCCTCTGAACGGGACCGCAGCGTCGCCCTGAAGCCTGCGGTGCCCGCGCTTTGGATTGAGGTGGCCGGAGTGGCCCGTTCCATCGCCGGCGCCCGCCCTCTGTACCCGCTCGTCACCTTCGTCCAGGCCTCCCCCGCGCCTCTTCTCCCCTGGAGCGGGTGCGGCGCGGCTCCGCGGTCTCGCCGGTGCCCTTGGCTCGGCCGGGGAGCGCCCGAGCCGGCCGGCCCCCTCGCCGTTTCCCTCCCCTGCTCTGCCTCTGCCTCACGCGAGGAACAGGGCGAGCGGGAGGAAGGGGACGAGCGCCCGTGCGCCTCCAGCTGGCCAGGCTGGCCCCATGCCCTGCGCGTGGACCCCACCTGTGAGCCTATAAGCCGCCGGCCCCGCGTTGACCAGTCCACGCTGACGTGGATAAGTGGAGACGTAATCCACCGATTTCGTCTTCGCTTTACGAAAGCCTATTCCCTATTTTACGCCTCTGTCTTATCCACTCAGGGACTTGGTTGTGATGTAATTTTTGCAGAAAAGTCCCTGGACTTCAACCCTTTATAACTTTTCAACCGTAACTCCGGTTGAGGTGAATCCAACGCTCACTTCTTCGTCTTGTCGAGCCCGTTCTGTTGGTCATGCTTTCAATATGGTTTGACACTGTGAAAATGACCTTTATTCCCTTTCCCTTATTCAAATTTCCGAGAGAGAACGCTTTTCCTGGCGTTGCTCGGGCGGCTTCACCGCACTTTTCCCCGATGCTTTCATCATCCCCAGGCAAGCCACAATACCCACTTGCATGATAGTCATGCAGTAGCCATGGTTTTCAACTTGAATCTTTAATAAATGTTTTCTTGTTGAAAAGATGGTTATCGTTGTTCCGGTGATGTTCAGATTTGCATGTTCACTTTTGTGCTATGTTGTTTTATACTCTGTGATCATGTTATACCTGCTAGTATTTCCTTTCATATGTTTATGTTTGCTAGTAGTACATGTTGATGTTGGAGATGGTCATGCTAGTCGGTATGCCATGCTTAGTGGATATGATTTATTGTTGATATGGTGGATTGTTATGTGATACCCTCATGATGATGTTGATATCATGTTCATGTATTATTTTTGGCATCATGTTATTTTATCATGGCTCAACATATTTGCATTCAAGTTTAACTGGATTAAATTGAACTTGAACAATTTGTTGGTCGAGTCATGGTGTCATTGAATCGATCTTTGACGATGCAACCACGCTTATTGGTATGGGAGACGGTCCTAATCGGGTCTATTGTTGTGCCTTTAGCGGTGCCTCCAACGAGGGAAGGTTATGGTAGCGCTACCCGATCGAGTAGGCGGACATAAGCCTTTGTGTGCCCGATCCAGTGGGGCCAGGCCCACGTGCGTCGTTGTGTTGCGGAGGTAGGCACGGGGCCACCCATGACTTAGCCCGGTGTGGAGTGAGTCGAGTGGTACGGAGAGTGTCATGGTAGTAGGACGGTTTTGTTAACGTCATTTGGTCCACCAGAATGGGAGTGCGAGCCATGGGTTACGTAGTGTGGGTACGGTGTACTAACCTCTATAGAGTGTATATTAAATCTATCGATAAGCGGCGCCCATGAATAAGGGCCCAGGTCGAAAGTAGGTCACACCATGAGTCAACAGTAATAATAATAATGTGCTTAATAACAGTGAGATAAGTTGGGTGGTGATCGCCGTAAGGATCACGGGCCATGTAGTGGCCGGGTTGTGATCGCCGTAAGGATCACGGGCCATGTATTGGTCGGGTTGTGATCGCCGTAAGGATCACGGTTTGAGACTAAGTGTTGGTCGTGGTTGTGATCGCCGTAAGGATCACGGTGGTATCGAGGATACCGAGTTGTGTATATTCGTGTGCTGCCCGAGGTTGGTAAGTGATGCATGTGTTGGTTATGAGGTAGCCGAGCAGAATAAGTGGTGCATATAGTGTCATTATGTTGCATGCTAGTATTGTCGGATTAATATGTTCATGCTATGTTCAGGTTAAGTTAGCTGTATCATGTTTATATTGGTCATGCCATGTTGTTCTGATGATATCATGATAGTTCCTGTTTAACCTGTAATTGCCATGTTGTTGTCTGTCTTGAATGCTTCTGGTTTATTGTGAGCTTGCAAGTACATTCAATGTCTTGACTTTGGCGTGTCGTGCCGACTTGCGTGTCATGCCGCATTTGATTGCTTGCTTGTCGTGGTTTCCGTTAAATGCGAGATAGGATAAGCGTTGCCCACCCGAAGTCCTCGCGAGTGGAGTTCACCACCGTCGCCCGTTGTTCCGCTTTGCTAGAGTTATTCCGCCGCTCGAAAGTTGTTCTCGCTTGCATAGAGCAACTGAGGATGGCGTAGTGTTGCCGTACCGATGTTACTCATTGTAATATCGGCAACCTTGTATTCATATTCGTGTAATAATAAAGAGCTGGTTTGTTCTATGCTAAGCAGTGCCGTATTCCAGAAGACTTCTCCTCGATCTCTGGGCTGGAATATGGCGTGTTCCGGTTTTCTCTGAGCCGGGGTGCCACACCTATCGAATATGGACCGGACTGGTGAAGTCGTACATCGATAGGAGATCTATGAAGCCATGGTGTGCCCTCCAAGTTAAGGATAGATAGGATCTCTTTCCTCCTTATTGTAATCTATCTCCGGTAACCCTAACCCTATCGGTGCCTATGTAAATCGAGGGTTGTAGTCTTTAGGGGGAGAGCTATATTCGTCACCTCATCACCTTAGGGTTTATCTCATGTTGATCTCGAGGTAGATCTACTTTGTAAATCATACTATACATCCAATATAATCAAGCAGGACATTGGGTATTACCTCTTCGAGAGGGCCCGAACCTGGGTAAACACTGTGTTCATCGTCCCTTGTTCCCCATTGATCCCAGATCCACAGCCTGGGACCCCCTACCCTGAGGTATGCCAGCTTTGACACCGACATTGGTGCTTTCATTGAGAGTTTCGTTGTTGGATCGCCGGCAGAATCGATGGCTCAACCCGTCGTTAGAGACCACACCCGCGTCAAGGGCTTCCCCGCCCCTGGTCATCTCCTCGTGTTCGGCGGCATATTAGTGCACGCCGATCCCACCGGGTCGCCCGGCCAGATCGAATGCTTTGCCCCCATGGAGGGACTCGCCGGTTCGGGGGCATCAACCCCGGGGCCAGCAGACCTACAAGAATCAGGTATCTCTCAGAGTCTGGTCTTGGAGCCTGACCCCAACAAACCGTCTGCGAGATCTCCCGCCAAATCGCCGGAGTGTCCCAAGACCCTGCAGTGCCTAGCCGGCGGACCACTTGGCAAGTCTATTCCGTGCAATGGGAATCTCCATTATCAGGCCCACGACCTACGATCGGATCAAGCTTAAACCCGACGACAGAGAAATCAACACCCCTCCGGTCATGCACCTAGTCGCCACCGTCGAAGAGGCCCAGGAGGGGCCACAACCTTACAAGCTAAGATCAGTGTACACTCGAGTCTCTAGCTTGGAGTCAGAGACCATCCCAGAGATACGTCCAAACTTGAGACCTAGTGCAACTCAAGCCGATCCAGCCACACTAGTCAGGATCCGAGCCCTGTGTGATCAAAACTAGACATAGCTCAACCACCTATCAAGGATAGTCCGGGTCCACCGCAGGGAGGAATCCCTGAATTGTTCTCACCCACCCACTATATGGAATACTCCCGGACGGAGAAATCCGGATATATGGGACCTCGTGTATGTCAAATGACTACCAAACGAAATAGTCCAT
Organism: Aegilops bicornis; assembly: GCA_021605145.1. Classification (NCBI taxonomy): domain Eukaryota; kingdom Viridiplantae; phylum Streptophyta; class Magnoliopsida; order Poales; family Poaceae; genus Aegilops; species Aegilops bicornis. Next base: position 1,980,371 of record JAHIAL010000021.1, on the reverse strand, counting down.
CATTATTGGACCATGTTTCTCCTATGTAAAGAACCGGATGGCATCATCTTTGCGACAAGGAGATAATCAAAGCTTTCTAGTTCAGGCAAAGGCGATCAGGGCCTCTAAACGCCTCTTGCGTCGTCAGCCGAATTCACAGCTCCACTGAACTATCAGATATGGTACGCAAGTATTGCTCCATGGAGAACACGTGGATGGCGCATCAGATGAACATGGGGCCACCGCCCGCCACGCAGCACAGATAGTCTCGCATCAAACGAGCATACACACATCAATCGCGTAAACGCGAGCCCAATGAAAAGAAAACTAGGCCCAGATTAGTGTTGGACGAATTACTGGATAAACCATGCCCAATACAATCAGTCCTGCTAGATGCAAATCCAACCCACAGACTTCGAGCCTGTTGGGTGGTGAGACAAGTAGCCAAACATGGCGAGTCAATCTTCGGCCTTACAACTCCAGATAAACAGTTTGCAGCTTCACCACAGGACCACAATGTCCTTACGGTCTACGAGACATTTGCCTCAAACAATAAAAGGAAAAAAGGCTCTTCGAGAGCTCAGCTAGATATATCAAGTGATGGCCGCATAGCCATGGGCAGCCACGCCTATCACCTTCAACGAGAAGGATGAGCCAAGCCCCCATAACAACCATGAACCGGTCGCACTGGCCCTCGACCCCATTGTAGATGGTTTTCGGCTGACTAAAGTGCTGATGGACGGAGCCAACAGCCTCAACCTCATTTATGAGGATACTCTCGATAAAGATGCGATTCAGCGGGTCTCGGCGTCGGCCTTGATCCATACCACATTCGAGGTATAATACCCGGTAGTGAGGCACGCTGCTCGGGACACATAACCCTGGACGTTGTGTTCGCCTCACCCGATAACTACAGATCTGAACCCTTGCTATTTCACATTGTGCCCTTCCGCAGCGGATACCATGCCCTGCTAGGACGCGAGGCCTTCTCGAGATTTCAGGCCATACCACATTACGGGTACATGAGACTCAAGATGCCAGGGCCCAACAGGGTAATCTCACTCAAAAGCAACCCGAGCAAAGCCTTGCGAGCCGAAAACACGACGACATCCCTCGCCCTAGAGGCACTATCTGAAGCCCTCACGGCCAAAGAGTTGACAACATTACGCACTTCAGTCGACAGGGATGACATGTTCCTTAGTAAAAGACAAAAATCCATGTCATTCAAGCCAGCACATGAAATAGTCAAATTCCAACTACACCCAACAAATCCCAATAAAACGGCGTCTATAGGAGCGCAACTGGACCCCGCAGTCGATGAGGCACTAAGAGCATTCCTACGTGAAAACTAGGACATATTCGCCTGGCACCCGTCAGACATGCCAGGCATCCCACGCAAGCTGGTAGAGCACAACCTGAACATCCTCAAAGGCTTCAAGCCGGTGAAACAGACTCTACACCAATTTTTCGAACCCGAACGGCAAGCCATGGGAGAAGAGCTTGCAAAACTGCTGGAGGCTGAATTCATCCGCGAGATCAAACACCCAGAGTGGTTAGCAAATCTGGTCATGGTACCCAAGAAGGACAAGTCCTGGCGGCTCTGCGTGGATTTTAAAGACCTGAACAAGGCCTAGCCTAAGGACCCTTTCCCCCTGCCAAGAATAGACCAGATCATCGACGCCACCGCCGGACACGGCTCGCTATGCTTCCTTGACGCATACTCCGGATACCACCAGATTAAGAAGAAGGAGTCCGGTCAGGCGGCAACCGCATTCATCACCCCTTACGACCCCTTGCGGGCCTTTCTGCTTCAACACCATGTTGTTTGGACTAAAAAACGCAGGAGCCATACCAGCGCATGATTCAAACATGCCTCGAAAGTCAAATCGGCAGAAGGGTGGAGGCATACATGAACGATGTGGTTGTCAAAACAAAAAACATTGACCAACTGATAGACGACCTCCATCAAACATTCGACAATATACAAGCCTATGATATACGGCTCAACCCAAAAAAATGTGTCTTCAGGGTCCCTACCTGGAAATTGCTTGGATTCATCGTTTCCCATAGAGGAATCGAGGCCAACCCGGCCAAAATCTGCACGCTATCCCAACTTACAATACCAACAGAGCTCAAGCACGAGCATAAATTGGTCGGATGCGTAGCAGCATTAAGTCGCTTCATATCTTGCCTCGGAGAGAAGGCGCTCCCACTCTACAGACTGCTCAAAAAGACCAAGAGCTTCCGATGGACTGCGGCGCTTGAGGAGATTAAAAATTTCTTGCCGCCAACCCTATCCTGGCCGCACGTAGCATCGGTGAGCCTATGCTACTATATATTTCGGCCACCAATCAGGTGGTCAGCGTGGTGCTCATCGTAGAGCGGGAATTCGAGCCACAAGTTCCAAGTCCAGAAGCTGGTCTATTACGTGTCCGAGGTACTTACGCCTGCAAATCACGATACCCGCACTATCAAAAGATTGCCTACATGGTTTTTATGGCCGAAAGCTACGACCCTACTTTCAGGAATGCTCGGTCACGAGGGCATCGAGAGGTCCCCTGAATGATATAATCAACAACGAACGCATACGGGCCGCATCACCAAATGGTCCATCGAGCTCCGCCCTTTCGAGATAACATACAAACCACGCCGAGCTATTAAATCTTAGGTCTTTGGCAAATTTTATAGCCAAATGGACCAAAGCCAAATAACCCCAGGAATACATTACATATTCGCAATGGACGATGTACTTCGCCGGCTCAAAAATATTAGCCAGACTGGGGCTGGGGTAATTCTAATATCCCTTACAGGCAACACCGTTCGATACATCCTACAAATAATGTACACAACTCCAACAACGCTTAGCTGAATACTGAAGCTACTACCACGGTCTTGGTGGCTACGCCAATGGGGGTGCGGCGCCTTGAAGTAACGGGAGATCATAACCTAGCGATCTCTCAAGTCAATGGCGAATTCGACGCCAAAGACCCCAAAATGGCAGCATGCAGTCCTCCGGATATTGGACTGGTTCGAGGGCTTAGAATTCCCCCATGTCTCTAGAGACAACAATCAAGCCGTGAACGTCCTCTCCCGCATGGGTGCCAAGCGCGACCCGGTTCCCAAAAGTACTTTCCTCAAGAGGCTCTTCAAACCCTCTATATTATGGCGGGATGATGACTCCGGTGCACTAATCAATGAGCCCACTCACAATGTTTCCACGGAAGACGAACCCAATGATCACATCATCGGCGGCTTCACACTCGAAGAAACGCCTTCCGCCCACGAAATCATGGCCGTAATCGCCCCCTGGACAAAATCTCTGCTCGCCTACCTCACGAGACAACAGCTCCTAGAGGATCAGACGGAGGCACGACGTATAGTCCAACGCTCTAAAGCGTACAAAATCCATGAGGGTGAACTCGACAAAAAAGACCACTATAGGAATCCTACAAAGGTGCATCTCCGAAGAAGAGGTGTCGGCGTTCTGGGAACGGGGGTCCCCAGACTTGCCTGCCTGTGGCCCACGACGAGGCTCTACCCACGGCCCAGTACGGCCCGTCTTCACCAGCTAGCACTCAAGACCCTCGTGAGGGGACAAGCCTCGCGAGGCGGATGACACAAGACCTCCTCGGAGCGGCTTCACCAGTGGCTCATGAGGCGGAGAGATCAAGGCAAGGAGAACCTCGCGAGGTTCCAATGATGTAAGCCATGACTGACCAAGACTAAAGGAGGCGCCCGTGACAAAGATGTCCTTGCTTCCTCTTTGGTACTAAGGAGGCAAGCGCAGGCGAGGAGTACCGAGGCATCAGGCAAAGGTTCCCATATCGGTGCAACGAGACCAAGACCAGCAGGACAACAGAATGGAGGTCACGTGGAGCCCAAGACGGCGTCACCACCAGAGCCTTTGGCAGGCGAAGACCACCTTTAGTCAGGATAGCTTGTACTAGCTGTCCCCTTTCAAATTGGCCGTTGTAGCATCCCTTCCCGCTCAATATTTGGGAAGAGGACCAGGGCCTCTATAAATAGGGCTAGCCACCATAGTAGGGGAAAACTCGTCTCGAACTCATTCAGTTCATCCTCACACCCACCAAGCACAAGAACACCTCACCTCGGAGGCTGTTCTTCCCTTGTACTGCTTCATCCTCACTCGAGAGGCAATACACCACACCACACCGGAGTAGGGTATTACACCACCACGGTGGCCGAACCAAAGATAAATCTTGTGTCTCTTGTGTTGCGAGTTTGTCGAGCTAAGCTTAGAGATCGCGGTGAGGCTGAGGGCGTGATTTGGTAGGGGGAAGTCTTCATGTGCACCCTAGTGTTCGAACCTCGAGGGTTTTGCCGGAACCCGAAATCCAACATTTGGTGCACCAGGTAGGGGTGCGCCGAAGCTTTCCTTCCGTCGATCCGCGTCCCATCGCCTCGGCATCTCCATGGCGGACGCCCGCCGAAGCTCACCTTCCGAGCACCTTAGCCCTCGCCGCCCGCTGCTGTTGCTCAGGACGGCTTCTGCTGGCCAGGCCACCCGTGCGTTCTCCGTCGCTTTGCCAACGCCGCTACCAGCCGAGCAGAAAGCAGCGCAAGCGTCCTCGCTACACCCTTTCGGCAGTGCGGCGGGATCAGCATCACCGCCACCCTTCTTGACCAGCGGTTCTATCGTCTCACGCCCGTTGCACTCCCGCGGACGCGCAGGCTGCGCTGTGCATGGCATGTGAACTCCTGTGCTACTGCCCCATCGACGACCTCTACGAGGACCGCTGGACCGTGATCGAAGATCTCGCTCGGCCACTGAGAGGCTCCCCTCGCCGCCCCTTCCGCCGCTTCGCCCTCACTTGACACGGCGACGTGGCCTACTTGAGCGCCACCACCACCATTGCACTAAGGCGGCGTCTGGCGGCGCCAAAGGCGTGCGCCCAGCGTGACCCATCGCAGGCGCCGGGCGCGAAGAAGGAAGCTGCCAAGAAGTCCCACGTCCACAAGAAAACGCTCCCTCGCTCCCGACACCGCTACGATAAGACCGTGCGCCGCCTGCGGTGGCGGTGCCCGGGCATCAAGGCCAGGCTCCACATTAGCAAAGGGCCCCGGTGGCCACTGCGGGCTGCCGCGCCTTCACTCCTGAGCTGCGTAGCGTCGCATGTCCGGGCAAGTTCAAACCAGACCTACCTCCACGCTACGACGGCACCCCGACCCCGCGGTGTTCCTGCAGCTCTACGAGCTGAGCATCAAGGCGGCCAACGGCGACGAAATAGTCATGGCGAACTGGTTCCCCATGGCTCTCAAGGATGGCGCACGCTCGTGGCTCCTAAACCTGCCTCTCGGCTCCATCTCCTCCTGGAACAAGATGCGCAACCGCTTCGTCGCCAACTTCTAGGGCACTCGCGATCGCTTCCCGGCCTGGTGACTGCTGCCGATCAAGCAGCAGCCAGGGGAGACCCTCCAAAAGTACATCCAGCGCTTCAATAGCGTTCGCCTCAAGATCCCCTAGGTGACAGACCAGGCCATCATCTCGGCGTTTTCTGATGGCGTCTGCGACGTCAAGATGAAGGAGGAACTCACCATCCACGAGGAGCTATGCACGTCTCTGGAGCTGTTCAACCTGGCGACCAAGTGCGCAAGAGCTGAGGAGGGGCGCCTTTCCCTCCTCGAGCTCCCAGCTGCCGACCCGGAGGAGAAAAAGGCCAAGGCCAAGGACGTGAAGCGCAAGGGAGTCGCCGTACTCGCGGCGGAGCCGGACACGAGCGCGGCAGGGACCAGCCCGAGTCATCCAAGAGCAGCTAACCATTCTGTGCCTTCCACAACATTCACAGCCACAACACCAACGACTGTCAAGAGCTCAGGGCCATTCGAGATGGTCGCTTAGGTCGACACCTAGAGCGCAACGACCGGGGCTACAGCCGAGGAGGAGGATGTGGCAGAGGAAGATGGGACGACCGCGGCCCTCGCCAGGAGTGGCGCGACCAACCTCGTGAGGACCGCTGGCAAGACCAACCTCACGAGGGAGCCTGGAGGGACCAGCATCGCGAGGATCGCCCTCAGGGCAACGCTGGCCTTCCTCCGCTGCCACCACCACCGAGAAGGAATGACGACCACCATCAGGACGAGGGGGCTGGGGGCTTCCAGGAGCCGCGTGCTATCGCTTGCATCTTGGGTGGAGCTCAAGCCCGAGCCTCTAAGCGCATCTTCAAGCAGTTTGCTCACGAGGTGAATGCAGCCCTCCCCAAGCTCGAGGCCACACGCCCGCTCAGGTGGTCCAAGTGCGCCATCACCTTCAGCTCGGCGGACCAGCTCAAGTGCGTGGCCACCGCTGGCGCTCTCCCTATGCTCTGTTCACCCCTCATCAACAACGTGCAAGTCACCAAGACTCTCATCGATGGCGGCGCAGGGCTTAACGTCCTATCCGTCGAGATGTTCGACAACCTTCAAGTGCCCTACGATCAGCTTCAGCCTACCAAGCCCTTCTCAGGAGTGACCGACGGTTCCACCACCCCGATAGGGTAGGTCCGCCTCCCTGTCACCTTCGGACAGCGCGACAACTACCGCACCAAGCTCATCGACTTCGACGTCGCCCACATCCGCCTACCATACAATGCCATCCTCGGGTATCCAGCCCTGACCAAGTTCATGGCGGTGACCCACCACTGCTACAACGTCCTCAAGATGCCAGGAAGCAGCGGCATCATCACAGTCCCCTGCAAAGAAAGAGATGCGGTATGCTCCCTCGAGCGTGCCTTCCAAGCTGCAACAATCGAAGACCCCGATAGCAAGGGTGAGTATCCTCCTAAGGCCATCCCCAAGAAGAAGAAGAAGAAGCTACTCCGTACAGGGCCTCAGGGGAACGACGCTTCAAGTGGTGTCACGTCAGGATCGGCGCCCGCGCCAGGGGCGCCTCCCTCCCTCGCATAGGAAGGCGCGCCCGATGCCCTCCTCGGCAGGCTCGGGCCTCTCCTCCTGAGGGCCTGAGACACTCGCCAACATCACGAGGGAGGCGCTCGGGCACCACTTGGAGGCGTGCTTCGCGGCACGTCTCCCTTAGAAGGATACAGGGAGAGGAGCACCCAGCGCTCAGGAGTTCATCGCCAAAACCACTCATGAGCTGCAGGATGGAAGGGCCGTGCGCGGCGACTGCCGCTCACCTAGTGCAGCCCCCCATCCAGGCGAGGATGCCTCATGATCTCTGCATCAACGTCCCTGTGGCTCAACAGGCCACGTCTCGGGATCTCTTACGGCCTTGGCGTGGGACGCTGCGAGGGTCCGCCAGACAGCCTTTGTTCAGATGCCATCTGCCCGCTGAGCGTGGCATCCGCCTACCAGCACAACTTGCGCGGCCCCACAGCGGCTCAGAGGCTGAGGCACCATGCAGTCTGGCAAGGAGATGGAGACGGTCCTCAAGGAACCGCCTGGACCCCCAGAGTCTCCCGAGGCTCAGGGCCTCGGTGGCTCGTAAGGAGCAACCCCTTCGCCGCGCACCTTCAGCTGCCCCAACATCCCTTCTACAACGGAACCAGGTGACATTTTCCAAGTTCATTTAGCTGGGAGCGCCCCCAGGGCCGCATCATTCCCAGGCTGCGTGGGTCCGTCCCTGCGGCATGTATCTCCTTTTTATGTCTTTAGCTTACTTTGCCGGGGGCGCCCCACGGGCTGCATCATCCCCAAGCTGCTCGGGTCTGGCCCACTGGCATGAATCGTTCGTGTATTTATCTAAGATAGTTTGCTTCCCATGCGTAATCTATCTATGGTAATCACCTACTTGGTTGTCACCTACCACGAGAGCTACCCGCGCTGGCATGGCGCTTGTGCTCGGGTCCGTCCCTGCACTGTCGACAAATCTGAGCGGTCGAGCTCGCCCTCAAGGCATGCCCCTGCAGCGATCACCTCACCGTGCCCCTCGGTGCCTTCATTATCTTACTGGAGAAACCAAAGGTGGCGACCGGCAATTATAATGGCAATCTGCCCCCACTCAAGACCGACGACTTGCAGGAACCTCCCGAGAACAACAACGGGCGGTACCACACGCTTCCTCTTGTCCCATGCGATTCACTTGCGCGTTAAAAGGGGGGCTCCTGAGCATCGTGACTCAGGAGCTCCTACTGCCTCTCTAGCCCTCACCCCCTGGCCTTGACCACGGCATCGCGACCTGGCATACCAGCGGCGGCTAAGCTCGCTCAAGGGCCGGGACCTGAGGACATAGAGCATGAAGGAGAGTGTGGAAGAGGGGGAAGCATGGACGGGCCAAACCCAGCTGCGCCACGACCGCCGACGCACGAGTCTGGCGCGATGCAAGGAGACGACTCCAGACCGCCAAGATAAGTTTCGCGCTTGAATCAACCGATCGCTACGACGCGGGACTCTCACTCGCTGCCGCCCTGGGCAACGTCGCCTCCCTTTGTTACCTCTCAGTGGACGCTTGAACGCTAAAGGGGACCTCCTGAGCATCGCGACTCAGGAGCTCTTATTGGACCTCGGGCCGCTCACCTCCTGGCCTTGACCACGGCATCGCGACCTGGCATACCAGCGACGGTTGCGACTGCACAGGGGAGGACCTGCTGCGAGAGCACCAAGCCGCCGTTGAGGTTGGAAAGGGAACCGAGCTGAACGGACGCCGCACACGCACAATTTCATAATAAGGATAATATCAACAAAAGACATTGCGGACCCTTTACACGCCCCGCGGGGTACTTCTCGATTCCTCGCAGGAAACAAAAGGAAAGAACTTCAAGGAGTCCTATCTACAAGCGCCACAATGGCTGACGCCATCATCAACAGTGGGCCACGGGAGGTTGGCGCCAACCCCATCCAGATCAGCACCGGCGGCGACCGGACGCTGCAGCCTTGCTCCGGGCACGACGAGAGCTTGGGCGCACGTAGCTGTCGTCGCTCGTCTCCGTAGTCTCGTAGAGCTCGGGAGAATCGCTGGACTCCCAAGCGTCACTGCTGCTACGGAGGAGCTGGCGGTGAGGCGGACAAAGCCTGCCCTCGGCTGCGATGACACTGTCTGGGACGGCCCCTTCCGGAGCAGCACTCCAGGCGGCGGCCTTCCGCGTCGAAGACCTTGAAGGACAGCGTTGAGGCACCGTCGTACTCGAAGTGGATCGTGAGGGCGCCTTCCGCACGGCAAACCCGAGCGATCTCACCCAGCCTCGGGTCATGAAGATCTTGCCCGAGGAGATGGATTCAACTTTCGCTCCGGTTGCCGGTGCGTCGCAGTCGGCGTGTTGCAGCCATAGCTCGTGGGGTCCCCTCGGCGGCATCTCGGGGGAGAAGAATGAAGGGAAACAGATCCAAGTGCGCGGAGGCATCACCGCCCACAGCACAAGTTCTCGCGAGGAGTCTGTGGCGTGGACTCCGGGGGCGGCAACGAGCGCCGCCGCGGCACGGCGACCTCGGTTGCGGCGTGGACGGCGCTGCTCGACGCCTCTTCCTCCTGAGCCCTCGGCTTGGGCATACAAAGGCAGTGGATACCCAGGAGGAGGCCGCTCGCACCAAGGCCTTGACACCTCCTGCCTCACCACCACATCACGGCAGTGGACCGGCCTCTTCTTCGGCGGAAGCGGCCATGGCTCATCGCGGGGAGTTTTTCCATTCTCCGCAGCCGAAAACCTTCGGATGGGCGCCATTGGTGTCGCTTCTGGAAATGGAGCAAAGGGGGAGAAGCGAGCGGAATGGGAAGAGAAGGGCGACGGGGGATCTGCCCCCTCCCCATTAATAGCAGAAGAAGGCCAACCAACGCCCCCCACGATCATAGGTAATCATGGTTTTTCCTTGCATGCAACAGGGACTCGTCAAGTTGGGCAGTCGTCGAGGCAGCGTGGGGAAGCGGAGACGCTCACGTCCAATCAACCGCCACACGTTGACCAAGGCCGCAGGCCGCTGGGGCCCGCGGCGCTCCGCACTTGCCCTTTGGCTTCGGCTCGAAGCCAAGTCCGAGCACGCCTTGGGCCCAGGGGCTACTGTCGGCGTTGTGGGAACGGGGGTCCCCAGACTTGCCTGCCTGCGGCCCATGGCGTGGCTCTACCCGCGGCCCAGTATGGCCCGTCTTCACCAGCTAGCACTCAAGACCCTCGCTAGGGGCCAAGCCTCGCGAGGCGGACGACACAAGACCTCCTCAGGAGCGGCTTCACCAGGCTGGCTCGTGAGGGGCGGAGAGATCAAGGCAAGGCAAACCTCGCGAGGTTCCAATGATGTAAGCCATGACGACCAAGACTAGGCGGGCGCCAGGCGGGCGCCAGCGCGCACAGTGTCCTTGCTTCCTCTTTGGTGCTAAGGAGGCAAGCGCATGCGAGGAGTGCCGAGGCATCAGGCAAAGGTTCCCATATCGGTGCAACAAGACCAAGACCAGCAGGATAGCAGAACGGAGGTCACCGTGGAGCCCAAGATGGTGTCACCACTAGAGCCTTTGGCAGGCGAAGACCACCTTTAGTCAGGATAGCTTGTACTAGTTGTCCCCTTTCAAATTGGTCGTTGTGGCATCCCTTCCCGCTCAATATTTGGGAAGAGGACCAGGGCCTCTATAAATAGGGCTAGCCACCATAGTAGGGAAAAACTCGTCTCGAACTCATTCAGTTCATCCTCACACCCACAAAGCACAAGAACACCTTGCCTCAGGAGGCTGTTCTTCCCCTTGTACTGTTCATCCTCAGCCCGAGAGGCAATCCACCACACCACAGTGGAGTAGGGTATTACACCACCACGGTGGCCCGAACCAGTGTAAATCTTGTGTCTCTTGTGTTGCGAGTTTGTCGAGCAAAGCTTAGAGATCGCGGTGAGGCTGAGGGCGTGATTTGGTAGGGGGAGATCTTCGTGCGCACCCCAGTGTTCGAACCTCGAGGGTTTTGCCGGAACCCGAAATCCGACAAGAGGGGCAACAACTCCTGACGGAAATACACGCGGGCATGGGCGGCCGCCACGCGACAGCTCGGGCTTTGGTCACAAGGCTTTCCGAGCAGGATTCTTCTGGCCCACTGCCCGTGAGGATGCCCGGACACTGGTCCAACGTTGCGTCGGATGCCAGCTGTTTGCAAATCAAAGCCACATGCCTCCCACAGCTCTTCGGATGATACCGATAGCATGGCCTTTTGCGGTTTGGGAGTTCACATGGTCAGGCCACTCAAAGGGGGACAAAGAAAAAGAATTACCTATTGGTCATGGTCGACAAATTAACCAAGTGGATTGAGGCAAGGCCCGTCACTTCGGCAGAAATCGGACCGGTTGTCGACTTCCTATCTGACGTCGCACACCGTTATGGTGTCCCCCACAGCATAATCACCGATAACGACACCAACTTCACCACCCAGGAAGTTAAAGACTGGTGCGGCAAAATGGCCATCAAGCTCGATTACGCTTCAGTGTGTCACCCACAGACCAATGGATAGGTAGAATGGGCCAACAGGCTCATTATGAGGGGCATCAAACCCCGCCTGGTCTGGTCACTTAAACAATCCGATTGCCACTGGGTCAAAGAACTCGATTCCCTAATATGGGGGTTGCGCGCTACTCCTAACCAAACAACCGGATACACACCATTTAATATGGTATACGATGCGAAGCAGTCCTCCCATGCGGCATCATCCATGACGCGCCTAGAGTGCACATGTACGAAGAAAAGGAAGCCAAGCTGGACCGGCAGGATGACTTGGACGCCCTTGAAGGAGAACGAGATATAGCTCGAGCTTAATCCGTGCTTTATCGCAGCAAGCACGCGCCATACAAAACCGAGAAGTCCGGGCGAAGACATACAACATGGGCGACCTCGTCCTCTGGCTCCCCGAAAAGTAGAAGCATAAACTCTCGCCAAAATGGGAGGGCCCGTACATCATTGATGAAGTACTTACAAGAGGAGCATATCGCCTTCGTCCCCCGTCTTATGAGTTCGGCATCGCCACACGCATACATCCTCACCTCTTTTTCGTTTTTCTAGTAATTTTTATATGGCAGGTGTTCGGCTAAACCGAACCATACCAAGCTAATACCATATACATCATTGAATGTAACACCCAGCTTTGCATGGGGGCTCCCTTAGAGGAGCAGAATAGTATAATCAATATAAATTGCATTCGTTTCGATTGCAACCTTCTCATATCTTTCAAGCCATATTTGACTAAAGATCTTTGCCAAGCTGGGTTGCCTTGCTCCTGTGCTTACCCCTACGTTCCCGATTGTTCGGCTAGGTAGTAAAGGGAGCACCTCTGCAATTTTTCAACCAGGTCATCCGGGACCGTACCTCGTGACGGTGAAGCTAAAAGGTAGCATTCTTCTGAGAATACAATAAGTTGGCCTAAGGGAAGTGAATATAGCCTCATGCTTATCAGGTGGTTTTCTCGCAGCCATTGGTCTCTCGCTGATCCTGTGTATCCGTCTTGTATTTCTACCCGAAGAAAGGAACCTTTAGAGGAACTATTTTCATTGGAAGATGTTTCTTACGCCAAGCAGTAATATAACATAACTCTCCGCACATGTTTCGTAGTTCGAGCCAGATGGCCGGATTGCCTGGTTCCCTAAGTGTTGCCTTGTTTCCCAATGCATGCAGTACGGAACACTTCCCGATCACTGATCGGGGTGGTAGAAGCCGATGGCCGATTAAGACAACATTTTCTTTACAAATAAGAACGTTGATTGAGCTCGGTCAACGTAAAGTAGATAGATGCATAGAATTGACAAAACTACTCTTGATCGACATATCAATTGCTCTAAAGCACAATCCTTTTGAGAATAGCGAGCGGCTAGCATCACATCATCATACACCAAGCTTAGAGGTATCTCTTGGCCGCCAGGGCCCACGGGACCAACCCAGGCCATATGCTCCGGATCTAGCTTGGTGAAACGATTCTTTACCATAGCCCACAACTCGCGTGCTCCTTCTCGGCAAGACGAGATCTTCCGTAATTCAAATCTTGGCCAGAGCCGCCTTATTGTCTAGACCTTGTCGCTGGTAGCGGGTTACGTCATTAGCAACGTTGTAGCACCATAAAGGATGGCCCCTTTTCTGCAGGGGTTGCACGCATCCGGTAATAGCGATGGCCATTACTTCGATCATGGTCAGCATACTGCTAGTCAGCAGCCTGATCTTGGCCGCCAACGAACCTACCTCTTCACTGTCCTATTGGGAAGGGCCTCTGGGCCGCTAGTTGAACCTCTTTATAGGTGGGTCGTTTGAGTATTCGGCCAACCCTTAGCGAATTGGATCGGTGAGGGGAACGTCGTCAATATAAAACCACTATGAGGTCCATCCTCCGGGATCTTTCCGCGGGGTCCTAATTGGGTATCATGTCCCTGCTACCCTCCATACTTCGGCGCTGCCCCCCTCGAATATGGATCCTTCTCGGAGGTGAGGGATGAGACGAAAATACATCCTCCATAGGTCAAAGTGGGCCTCGCAACTCAAAAATATCTCGCACAAGGCTACAAATCCAAAGATATGCAATATGGACCCCAGGGTGAGGTTGTGGAGCTGGATCCCATAGAACTCCAACAAACCCCATAAAAAGGGTGTCAGGACCCCGATTCCAAGTCACATAGATCTAGCCGGTAACACCTCATATCACTTTGCGGCCTCACGCACGGTATTCCCACGGGTGTCGCCTTACCATGGCCCGGGACCGTTTGCGCCTTTTGGCTCACGTATATGATAGTGTCGCTAGCATCCATATGACAGAGAACCCAGGCCGACATGAATAGTCGTGAACCCAAAGTGGCACTAACTTACGGGGACAGGCTTACATGAATCAACATCGAGCATGTCGGTCGACGTGACGTGCAAATCCGTCTTTGTAACCTTTGGGCTATGAGGACTCCGGTGAACCGGGCTGTAGCAGGCTAGGCAGGACTCCGGATGTCACCGTGTGACATTTCCCCGAGGGGACAAACACAGGAACAAAGTGAATCACATCCCGGCCAGTCAAGTGTTCAGGAGCAGTAGTGCTGGGCTAGCAGGACTTCGGTGAACCGGGCTGTAGCGGACTACTATGGCTCATGGAAGCACAAGACTACATTTCCCCATAAGAGAGGCTACCAAGGATAAACAACTAGGTTGTCGGATCCCAAAAATACCAACCATTTCAATCATACACACAATATGCTCGATATGTGTAAATACAACATGGCATCACAACAAAACCCTACGACTCAAAGTATTTATTCATTAGGCTCCGAGGAGCGAGATATTACAAAGATGGGTCTCATGAGCATACAAGTCAAAGCACATGCAGAAGCTTAACATGTCTGAGTACAGACATCTACAAATGAAAAAGGCTGAGAAGCCTGACTATCTACCAGATTTTGCCGAGGGCACAAGATCGTAGGCCGAGGTATCAAGCTAAACGTCAAGTCCACATGGAACTACTAGCAAGATAGCGTCTCTACAAAACATAAAATAGGCAAACGTGAGTACAAATGTACCCGACAAGACTTACATCGTAACTATCTACATATGCATCGGTATCAACAAAGGGGTGGTGGAGTTTAAGCTGCAGCAAGCCAGTTTCGACTTCGGTGGCTATCCTAAACTACGATTGCAAGTAACTCTTTTGAGGTGGCGCACACGAGTCCACATATTCACCATATCAATACACCACTATGGATCCGTTCCCGTCTCCCCACAAGAAGGCCATCCATAGCACTCACGCTTATCTTGCGAGTTTTAGCATATCCACTTTCACTTGTCTATGCACTGTACAGGCAACCCAGAAGTCCTTTACCGTGTACATGGCTATTCGAATAGATGATGTTAACCCTGCAGGGGTGTACTTCTTCACACACGTTCTTGCCACTTACCGCCATGTACACGTCCTGTATCTCGGCAACCTTCAAGGGAAGCTTTGGCGAGGGTGTCAGCCCACGGCCTACCTAAACACTCAAGTCTCTAGTCCAGGTTTATTGCCTATTCAGGTTCCATCCACAGGAGTCCGCCGAAGTTTCCCACATACGGCCCCGAACGATGTGAGCAGGGTTCCCGAGACAACAACGGGCGCTTCAGACATCAGGTTACTGCGTGCCTACCGTGATCACAGCCCACCTCGCTGGTCAAGATCAAGCAAGACGACCTCCAAAGATACTATAAACACCAGAAACTACTTGCAACTCCTGGACAGAGGACAAGGGTGGTTAAGAAGCCGAGAGAGTCAACAAAGGATCCCAATGTGTGGTAGTAGCTGTTCATGGATCACAAACACAGAACTCAATTCCCGAGGACGGTTTCAATGAGACAACCCACCATGTACTCCTACATGGCCTCTCACCGCTACCTTTACCAAATCATGTTCACACCCTTAGCTCACACACAGTAGGACATGTTCATCACCAATTCCAATTCATCCCCGATGAATCAGACCCGACTCAACTCTAAGCAGTAGCAGGCATGACAAACAAACATGAATGAGTAGGCACATCAGGGCTCAAACAACTCCTACTCATGCTAGTGGGTTTCATCTATTTACTATGGCAATGACAGGTCATGCAGAGGATAAGGGGTTCAACTAGTGCAACATGTAACAGTTGAATCGATGTTGTCCTAATGCAGTAAAAGAGGGCAGGAGCGAGAGAGTGGGATTGTATCGGAATGAACAAGGGGGTTTTGCTTGCCTGGCACTTCTGAAGATAGTATAGTTCTTCATCGGTGTCATCGATCTCATCGTCGGAACCACGTCTACTGAAGGGGAACAAATACCGGCAAACAAGAAGGAACGCAATCAATGCAATGCAGCAATATGATGCATGATCATGACATGGAAAAATGAGTGTGTTGGGCTAATGCAACTACAACCAGATGGGTTTGAGCCATTTTGAACCAAAGGTTCAAAGTTCAAACTCATTTGTGATCTTAATTAGTGTCTTATCATGTTTTGCACTAAACAGCAAGGTTAAGTTGCTTAAACATGCATGAAACTTGTACAGATGGATAGATTGGATTTTTTTGATCATTTTTCATATATAAATTATTTCCATTGGAGTTATAGATTATTTTCTATGATTTTTAGAAGTTTAGGATATTTTCTGAAATAAATAAATCATTCCTAATTTATTTAAAATCCAGAATACAGATTACTGCGTCAGCATTACGTCACCGTGACATCAGCAGGTCAAAGGCGCCAGCCCAGGTCAAACCTGACGGCTGGGACCCACACGTCAGTGAAACAACTAATTAACAGGGTTAAGTTAATACTAACTAAACTGTCAGTGGGGCCTGGGCCCACATGTCAGTGACTTAGTGGGTTAACTAAAAGTTAATTAGCACTAAGCTAAAATTAGCAGGGCTCTGGGCCCACCTTTCCTTGACCCAGGGGAGTCAAACCCCAGGTCAAACGAGGTCAATCGCCGGTGGTTTGACGCCGCTGACTGACGGCTGTGGCGGAGGGCTTTAAAAGCGCCCTGGGGCTCGGTTTTGGACGCGGTTTGCGGCTACGGAAAGCTGAGAGTCTCGCGCATCCAACGGCGGCATCGGCTAGAGCTGAGGTGGCCGAAGCTGACGGCGGCGAGCTCTTTTGCGGCCGCCGGAGTTCGGCCATGTACGGGGTTGGTGCTGCGGCGTGCAAACGCACGAATTGAGGTGCTAGCGAGGCACTACGCGGTGCGGTAAGCATGTTGGGTAGCACGGGATGACCAAATGGTTGCCGGAGAGACGCCAGCGACAAGCTCGAGCGGAGGCGAGCTTCGGCCATGGTGGAACTATGGCCTAGAGGGTGCAAACGCGTGGGGAAAGAAGAGGGGTTCGAAGCAGAATCTCACAGCGGGTCGGGAGTGTGTCAGCCACTGTGGGAGGCGCCGACGGTGGCAAATCGACGGCGGGCGATCCTCGATGGCCGAGGAGGGGAACGGCTGGCGGCATCCAGTGGCTTCCGGGCGCCTGCCTTGGTGAGAGGAGGAAGAGGGAACGAGGCGGGGCTTCAAGGCTTGGCGAGGCGGGGTGGGCTGTGGTCATGGCAGAGTAGGCGGCGCCCGGTGCACCTGGAAGAGAGGGGTGAGGGAGCCAGAGGAGGGAGGAGCTGCGGGCGTGTGTGTGTGTGTGAGAGAGAGAGAGAGAGAAAGAGAGAGAGAGAGGTCGGGGGGGGGGGGGGGGCGTGGCGTCGTTTGGAGCCGTGCCCAGGAGGCCAACAGCAGGGAGGAGGTGGAGACCTCGATTGCTGGCGGCGTCGACACGCCTCGCCTCTTGGCAGAGGTTGAAGACCGCTTTGGTGGTGTCTTTGGGCCGATTGGCTGAAATTTGCCCAATTTGGGCCGCCAGGTAGAAAGTGGCCCGGTAGGCGTTCTCTCTCTTTTCTAAGTTGTTTACATTTTCTATTTTCTGCAATTGTTTTTGACTTAATTAAAATGCTAAGGCATTTCCAAAAATCATGAAACTAATCATGGCTACTGTTTAGAATATATCCAACAGTATACATTTTAGTTTATGATTATTTGAGCATTTAAAATATTTAATAGCATTTAAATGCCCAAATGCAAATAGAGTATGATTTAATTCAGAGCCCAAATATGTCATGGAAAAATGTGCATCACCTCACAGTTCTTTGTTTACAGCATTTTCCATAAATGATGAACATTTTGAAAGCCATTTGGATTTCTTGAAATATTTTAGGTGATCCTAGTGAATTCCTTTGATGTTAGGGGTTTAGGCAATCCCCATTTCAAGTTTCTTTGAAACTTAAACATGATGACACTCATGGGGCTAGCCTAGTGCATTGCCAGAAGCTAGGGATGTGACAACTCACCCCCACTAAACAAGAGTCTCGTCCCGAGATTCAAGCATAGGGTAAGATGAAGGGGGAACGCAAACTAACACAATCTTCACCATCCAGGTTGCATCTCATAAGAACGTTGATTCGATCACCATCTTTGTCTCGACGTCCTTGCTCTGAGAACTCCAGCTATCATGACAATGAGAGGAAAGGGAAAACTCTAGAAGGATCGATCTTCTCGAAGATCGGACAACCGACGATCAACTCACGGAATGAGACATTGAACATTTCTCGAGCTGAGACATGAAACATACATCTAGAGGGATGGAGTGTAACAGATGATGAAGGTTCACTACATAGACACAATTCCACACTTAAGAAGGTGGTGAACGGTTGTCAACGTAGCGAGGAGTTGAGTTGCCATGATACCATAACGAGACATCTTAAGGAAGGTGACTCGCAGAAATATTCCCTTAAGTGGCAAAAAGAATTACTTTTGATTGGGAGATCGTTGAAACTCCTTATACTAGCCTAAGGAAAATCACAACAATCGTTTGGCAGAGTACGGAAGAATTTCATACCCGGACCAGAATGGATGATGTGGACTACCTTGTTGAAGGCAACGCAAGGAATGATTTTACTTATCATCGGAAATGGATGGGACCCAAAGTAGAATGGCACAATGGTGGTGCAAGCTGGGAACAAAATGCAAATGCTGCGAATGATTCTAGTAACTGGGGGATAACTCAACAGTCGAGAGCAATTCCACCGTTTGAATGGTTATAGCATAATCAACGAATACTAATAGCACAAGAATCCCTAAGGAACAACTTCTAAAATAAGTCGCACAACATCCTCACGGAGAAGATGGTCAAATTGACCAGTCAAGATGCTACAATAATAGATCTTCCGGCTAGGTGTGTCGGCCAGAACATTAACCTTGTCGGGACCTACATAATAGATCTTGGTAAAGTTCCAACCATCATATCTGCCTGAGATTCAGATCTGGTTGGTAACAGAATATTTCAGACAGCAGGTCTGGAAAGGAAAATGAAAGTTTGCAACACAAATCGACGAGATGGTGTTGCGAGATTCTCGGGAAATGAACTACGATAGCAAGCTCCAAAATATGAGCGGGTTCCGCTACAAACATGTGAACAAGCTGTCCCAGACAAGCATGACCACATGGTAGTCTTACAATGAAACACCGCCGAAGTTACGGTTGGGAACCATCAACGAGGATATTGAAGTCCTTGCATAAGGCATGCTCTTAAGAAGGAACTTCTTCTCCTTGAACAAATCAATCAGTGGCTTGGTATGCTAGGGAATACGAATGGAGTGGAGGTAATTAATCTACCAGACCATAGAATACCTCGCACGAATGCATGACTGACTTGGGATGATTCCAAAGAAAGCAAAACAAACCTTTATCAAATTCATGGCGGCAACTTACACCTAAAGCACGTGAACTTGGAGAAAGTCACTTCTTTCATCCAAGCATAAGCTTCATGAACGGAACATGAAGGCATTGCTTACAAAGTTTTCAACACTAGGTCGATGTTCAACATGAATCATGGGGGAGACAAAATGCTGCTAATGGGTTCAACAACAACTCATCGGAATTTCCATATCACTGGACTTCCACCATCATGTGAACACGGTGATAGTATTGGTCAGACCAAAAGATGTAATGGTGTATGCTCGAGGGATCAACCACGAGTAAGACAACATTACGAACATCATTGGTTCTGATTTGACTTGACGATGGCCCATACTCAAGTCAAAGTTTTGACAAGGCAATAGATTCAACAACTGATCACGGGGATCAGTCGATGAAGATATCATCTTTCTTCAACACACCCACACACTCAAGGATATCCCTTAGTGATGAGCTAAGTCGGACAAGCTTTTATCTTCCAACTCTCCAAGTTGTTGTTTGGCTTATCCAACTAGCTCAGGGGTATCCAACACAGATTCTTGGAGAATGGGTGGTTTGGAGGAAAACCAACATGATCACGAACTTAACATAGCGGTCGGTGACAACCTCGGTAATACTTCCGAGAAGATATTCTAACATCACGAACCACCGATATGTTACTAAGCTCGAGAACAATCCCGCTTTTCAGAGCAAGACGATATGATCAAATAAGCAAGGGATTGAATAATCCTAACTCATTGATCGAAGAGTGCACCAGAAATAAGGACTAGGTAGCACAATCTATCTTAGAATGATGACTCAATAACCAACACGCTAAGAATGATAATATTGTCCATTTACTACCAAGCAACTAGCTGCTAGGAGTATTGATTTCACACATCACGGTTCATTTGTCGGTATTCCGGTTGCGACAACACGAAACAGAGGAGCGAATGATGATGATGAGAAGTATCACTGCATCAAGAATTCATAAGAGGTGGTGCAATCCTCATGACACTCTTGTCATAAAGATGGTATTACTTCAGGGTAGAATAGAACAAAAGCTGGATTGGCATTTTGATCTGCGGAATACAACTGCTTTGATCCAATCCTAGATATGGATGAGGCACTGGAGTTTGTTTCTCCTAGTCATTCCGGAATAGAATGGCTTGACAAACCACAAGAATCATAGGCATCGATGAACACGAATGCACAACTATTCCTGACTATCAATTGATAGACTAGGGTCGGAATACAGCTGAGGAGGGTCAACTCAAGGAACATATAACTTTCTGAGTTGTGGATGCATAGATTAGTATGTCGAGCGAAGCTCAACATTTCTTCCGGATAACCCATGCGGAAAGGGTAGAACTGGCAGATCCACAAGGTAGAATGGAGAACTCCTCAAGAGCACTCTCATTGTGATCTTTCGGTTCGACGAGGAACTTCTGCCATAAGTAGTTCATGGTGGTTGGAAGAAATAAATACCATGGACCTCGAGGACTATCGCAAAGGTTACTAATATCCTAAAGGAACTAGCAAACACTATCAACAGGAGGTGAGTGGAATGAATCTCGGGTTCAAAACCCAGGAATAGAATACCTACTAACTAAATGGCATCACGAGATGCTTTCGAGAATGGTGGCCAGAATCATCACACTGGGTACACTAATATTGGCTAGATTACTAGGTGATCCTCTAAGACACCTAGGGTCATAATAATAGCTCCAACATATATGCCGAGGCAACAGAGTACCTCAACTGACCTATTAGTGTGGTCAAACTGGCCCAAAGAAACATTGGGAATGAAAAGAAGGGATTTGCAAATGCATCAGACTGTTTAGAAACCTGGGATGACTCGGACAGCATAACGGTTGTAAATGCTCAGAAAAAGATTTGAGACATTCACAAGGATTTGCATAGTCACTCAACAACATCATATCAAGGTTCTAGTTCAACTGACAACATATTAAAAGTAGTAGAGACTGAATTTAGGCCTGGAACCATCAATCCTAAGATTCTACGGATTAGTAACACATGATCCTGATAGAAAGAAGAGAAGCCTAGTTCTTAATCCCCGTAGAAAAGAAGAGGTTGACTCAGATCAGAAGGGCATATGCTAAAGGAGGAAAAAGAGCCTTACGTTCCCTTCCACAATCAATTCCCTTATATAACTAAGCATTTCTAGACTCAACTTCGACCAGTTTGGCTTGGTAATCCTCACAGGGCGATGGGCTTTCGATACCAACGCTGTCGGGACCCGATTCCAAGTCACATCGATCTAGCCGGTAACACCTCATATCACTTTATGCGGCCTCACGACGGTATTCTACCTGGGTGTCGCCTTACCATGGCCCGGACCATTTGGCGCCTTTTGGCTCACGTATATGATAGTGTCGCTAGCATCCATATGACAGAGAACCGGGCCGACATGACTAGTCGTGAACCCAAAGTGGCACTAACTTACGGGGACATGCATACATGAATCAACATCGAGCATGTCGATTCGTGACGTCTTGGTCGGGCAAGAGCACTGGGCAAATAGGACTCGGTGAACTGGTCAGAGCAGTTAGGCAGCGAGGACTCGGATGTCACCGCGTGACATTTCCCGAAGGGACACGGAGCAGAAGTGAATCACATGCCGCCACCAAGTGTTCCGAGCGGTAGTCTTTGGGCTAGCAGGACTCCGGTGAACCGGATGTAGCGGACTACTATGGCTCATGGAAGCACAAGACTACATTTCCCATAAGAGAGGCTACGAGGATAAACAACTAGGTTGTCGGATCCCACACATACCAATCATTTCAATCATACACACAATATGCTCGATATGTGTAAATACAACATGGCATCACAACAAAACTCTACGACTCAAAGTATTTATTCATTAGGCTCCGAGGAGCGAGATATTACAAACATGGGTCTCATGACCCAACATTCAGAGCATACAAGTCAAAGCACATGCAGAAGCTTAACATGTCTGAGTACAGACATCTACAAATGAAAAAGGCTGAGAAGCCTGACTATCTACCAGATTCTACCGAGGGCACAAGATTGTAGCTAAGGTATCAAGCTAAACGTCGAAGTCCACACTGAACTACTAGCGAGACTGACGTCTCTCTACAAAACATAAACTAGGCAAACGTGAGTACAAATGTACCCAGCAAGACTTACATCAGAACTATCTACATATGCATTGGTATCAACAAAGGGGGTGGTGGAGTTTAAGCTGCAGCAAGCCAGCTTTGAATCGGTGGCTATCCTAAACTACATTTGCAAGTAACTCTTTTGAGGTGATGCACACGCAGTCCACATATTCACCATATCAATACACCACTATGGATCCGTTCCCGTCTCCCCACGAGAAGGCCATCCATAGCACTCACGCTTATCTTGCGAGTTTTAGCATATCCACTTTCACTTGTCTATGAATTGTACAGGCAACCCAGAAGTCCTTCACCGTGGACACGACTATTCGAATAGATGATGTTAACCCTGCAGGGGTGTACTTCTTCACACACGCTCTTGCCACTTACCGCCATGTACACGTCCTGTATCTCGGCAACCTTCAAGCGGAAGCCTGGCGAGGGTGTCGGCCATGGCCTACCTAAATACTCAAGTCTCTAGTCCAGGTTTATCGCCTATTCAGGTTCCATCCGTAGGGAGTCCGGTCGAAGTTTCCACATACGGCCCCGAATGATGTGAGCAGGGTTCCTGAGACACGAAACGGGCGCCTGGTACACCGTGCCACGTGCCTACCGCATCACAGGCCACCCCGCGGGTCAGCGCTGCGCATGGCCTCCAGCATACTACAAACACCAGAAACTACTTGCAACTCCTGGACAGAGGACAAGGGTGGTTAAGAAGCCGAGAGAGTCAATTAAGGATCCCAATGTGTGGTAGTAGCTGTTCATGGATCACAAACACGTAACTTCAGTTCCCCGAGACAGTTTCAATGAGACAACCCACCATGTACTCCTACATGGCCTCTCACCGCTACCTTTACCAAATCGTGTTCACACCCTTAGCTCACACACGAGGGACATGTTCATCACCAATTCCAATTCATCCCGATGAATCGGACCCGACTCAACTCTAAGCAGTAGCAGGCAGGGACAAACAAGCATGAATGAGTAGGCACATCAGGCTCAAACAACTCCTACTCATGCTAGTGGGTTTCATCTATTTTACGTGGCAATGACAGGTCATGCAAGAGGATAAGGGTTCAACTACCGCAGCATGTAGCAGTTGAATCGATGTTGTCCTAATGCAAAGAAAAGAGAGCAGGAGCGAGAGAGCGGGATTGTATCGGAATGAACAAGGGGTTTTGCTTGCACAGCACTACGAAGATAGTATAGTTCTTCATCGGTGTCATCGATCTCATCGTCGGAACCACGTCTACTGTAGGGGAACAAATACCGACAAACAAGAAGGAACGCAATCAATGCAATGCAGCAATATGATGCATGATCATGACATGGCAAAATGAGTGTGTTGGGCTAATGCAACTACAACCAGATGGGTTTGAGCCATTTTGAACCAAAGGTTCAAAGTTCAAACTCATTTGTGATCTTAAATAGTGCCTTATCAAGTTTTGCACTAAACATCAAGGTTAAGTTGCTTAAACATGCATGAAACTCGTACAGATGGATAGATTGGATTTTTCTGATCATTTTCATATATAAATTATTTCCATTGGAGTAATAGATTATTTTCTATGATTTTAGAAGTTTAGGATATTTTTACGAAATAAATAAATCATTCCTGATTTATTTAAAATCCAGAAGACAGATTACTGCGACAGCATTACGTCACCGTGACATCAGCAGGTCAAAGGCGCCAGCCCAGGTCAAACCTGACGGCTGGGACCCACACGTCAGTGAAACAACTAATTAACAGGGTTAAGTTAATACTAACTAAACTGTCAGTGGGGCCTGGGCCCGCATGTCAGTGAATTAGTGGGTTAACTAAAAGTTATTTAGTGCTAAGCTAAAGTTAGCAGGGCTCTGGGCCCACCTTTCATTGACCCAGGGGAGTCAAACCCCAGGTCAAACGAGGTCAACTCGCCGGCGGTTTGACGCCGGCTGACTGTGGCGGAGGCTTTTAAAACGCCTACAGGTGGCTCGGTTTTGGACGCGGTTTAAGGCTACGGAAAGCTGAGAGTCTCGCGCATCCAACGGCGGCATCGGCTTGAGCTGAGGTGGCCGGAGCTGACGGTGGCGAGCTCTTTTGCGTCCGCCGGAGTTCGGCCATGTACGGGGTTGGGGCTGCGGCATGCAAACGTGCGAATTGAGGCGCTAGCGAGGCACTACAGCTGCCGCTGTAAGCATGTTGGGTAGCAGGATGACCAAATGGTTGCCGGAGGCGACGCGGCGACAAGCTCGGCGAGACATGAAGCTTCGCCATGGTGGAACTATGGCCTAGAGGGTGCAAACGCGTGGGGAAGAAGAGGGGTTCGAAGCAGAATCTCACAGCGGGGTCGGGGAGCAGGTCAGCAGCTTGGGGGAGGCGTCGATGGCGGCAAATCGACGGTGGCGATCCTCGGTGGCCGAGGAGGGGAACGGCAGAGCTGGCGGCATCCAGGGCTTCCGGCGCCTTCCGCCTTGGTGAGGAGGAAGAGGGGAACGAGGCGGGGCTTCTTGGCGCGTCGGCGAGTCGTGGGGTGGCCGGTGGCCGCGGCAGAGCACGGCGACGCCCTCTGGTGCGCTCGGGAAGAGAGGAAGAGGGAGCCAGAGGAGGGGAGGAGCTGCGGGCGTGAGATAGAGAGGTCGGGGGGACGCGTGGCGTCTTCTGGAGCCGTCTAGGGAGGCCAGACAGGCAGGGAGGAGGTGGAGACCTCGGTTGCGCGGGCGTCGACACGCCTCTGCCTACTGGCAGAGGTTGAAGACGACCGCTTTGGTCAGTGGGCTGGGCGATTGGCTGAAATTTGCCAATTTGGGCCGGCAGTAAGTGCCCCAGGTAGGCGTTCTCTCTCTCTTTTCTAAATTGTTTCTGTTTTCTATTTTCTGCAATTGTTTTTGAATTAATTAAAATGCTAAGGCATTTCCAAAAATCATGAAACTAATCATGGCTACTGTTTAGAATATATCCAATAGTAAACATTTTAGTTTATGATTATTTGAGCATTTAAAATATTTTATAGCATTTAAATGCCCAAAAGAAAATAGAGTATGATTTAATTCAGAGCCCAAATAATTCATGGAAAAATGTGCATCACCGCTGTTTACTGTTTACAGCATTTTCCATAAATGATGAACATTTTTGAAAGGCATTTGGATTTACTGAAATATTTTAGGTGATCCTAGTGAATTCCTTTGATGCTAGGGGTTTAGGCAATCCCCATTTCAAGTTTCTTTGAAACTTAAACATGATGACACTCATGGGGCTAGCCTAGTGCATTGCCAGAAGCTAGGGATGTGACAAAGGGATGGGTAGGAAATCCCATACCTCTTAGAAGGAAGGGCATGAGGCACACCCTCTCCTCCTTACTTGGAGCGGGGGAGTTCTCGACGAGGGAGCAACCATCGATGGAGATGAAACCGGCATGGACGGGAACCGAATCTTCTGGAGGGAGGAAACACTGCGTCTGCAAGCACGTCAGCCGAAGGTGTGAAACTGAACAGCTCGACCAATCACCTGGGAGTGCACCATGCGGGTGCGAGGATGAATCTGGGAGGTCAGCCATGGTGTCGGGGAATTTATTTGGTGTTGTACCTTGTGAAAGGGGGAGGTAAATTGCCCCCCCGCACCTTTGGATCTATAAATGGGCGTCTTACCTTGAAGCTGGAAGGACGGGCTCGTGGAAAGTTGGCATTGGGCCACACGCCGTCTGAAAAGGTGCACAAAGCTCTTGCCCCAAGGAATGTCATTAAACTCTAATGGTCCCACCTTGATCTCAAGATATCTTCGGAGGGCCCTGGCACATTAGTTTGGGTTCCGGACAGGGTTCGGTGAAATTGATACGGCTCCAAACTGAATAGAGGAATGGGAGAACTCGTCTCGCAAGCCGATGATATGAAGATTCCATAGGACAATCCCCGGCGTTGGAGGCAAGTTCGGGGGCTACCGAGGGAGTTATGGACTAAGGGGTCCTCGGGACGCCGGCCCATCAAATATGGGCCGGACTGGTGAAGCCGTCCATCGATAGGAGATCTAAGAAGTTGTGGTGTTCGATCCAAGTTAAAGATAGACAGGATCTCTTTCCCCCTTATTGTAATCTGTCTCCGGTAACCCTAACCCTATCAGTACCTATATAAACCGAGGGTTGTAGTCTTTAGGGGGAGAGCTATATTCATCACCTCATCACCTTAGGGTTTAGCTCATGCTGATCTCGAGGTAGATCTACTCTATAAACCATACTATACATCCAATATAATCAAGCAGGACGTAGGGTATTACCTCTTCGAGAGGGCCCGAACCTGGGTAAACACTGTGTTCATCGTCCCTTGTTCCCCATCGATCCCAGATCCACAGTTCGGGACCCCTACCCCGAGGTGCGCGGTTTTGACACCGACAAAGATGCTATCATGGAATGGAACCAAAACGGTCTGGTATCTTTCATGTCCAATTTGAGAGAAGGTGCACGAATTAACAGCCAACAAAGGCATTTTGAAACAAATAGCTGCCACGTTATCATCTCAAATGTTTGTATGATTTAAATCATGGGTGTTCTGCTAACCATTCACGCGCCGCCATGCGCCACTTTTAATGGCTAGGAGGTGTCGTGCGGCAGGCGCTTGAGTCGACGGGAGGCGTGCAAGCGCAGTCCACTGTGCAGGCTGACTGGGAGGCATGGAAGCAATCCTTCGATGGGCAGGCTCACCGGGAAGAATGCCGGTACCAGAGTGCGCTTGAGCTCACTAGGAAGCGAGCCCTTTGACTTCCATGGCGGCCGCCTCGATCCCAACATCTCCTTTAATGGCGCCCGAGTCATTGCTTTCTAGAAATCTTTTTAGATTCCCCGTGGGTGGTACTTTTATGGAGATTACTTTGGGTGAAGCTACTAAATTGCTTGATAATATTATGTAAAATTATTCGCAACGACATACCGACAGATCACCTACTAGTGAAAAAGTTATTTCGATTGAAGAAATTAGTACTATGAGTGAAAAAGTTGATGCTCTTATGAAATTTCTTGCTAGTAAAAGTGCTCCTATTGATCTTATGATGTTCTTTTGTCTACTTTGATTGAGCAAAATAGTGATCCCGTAGATGTGAATGTTGTCTCGTGAAACAATTTTAATAACAATGCTTATAGAGGTAATTTTAATCCTAGGCCTTTCCCTAGGAATTCCTCTAATAGTTATGGAAATTCCTATGGTAATTCTTCTTACAATAATAATAGGAACCCCTCTTATCTTGATATTAATATTAAAGAATTTATCAATGCTCAAAAAAGTTTTCAACACTACGATAGAAGAAAAATTGAATAAGATTGATGATATGTCTAGAAGCATTTATAGAATTTCCCATGATGTAGAAAATCTCAAGATTAATTTTTTTTCCACCTAAGGTTTATATCAATGAATGAATTAAAGCTTTATATGTTTCTATGGATGAAAGTAAGAAAATAACCGCTATGCTTAGAGCTAAAACCGAATTTTTGGAAAGAGCATTTTTACCAATTGTTTTCATAAAAATGATGAAGATATTAAAATGATTGGTGTTTCTTCTATTGATTCCTAGTTTTGTAAGATTAAAACTGATTATAAAGGGACTGAATAAGGGTCAACTTTAGCTAGAAGGCGTCCCGATAATTCGGAGGGTGAAAATCTTGTTAAAAAATTGATAAAAGTGGGTTTGTAGAGGTCAAAACTTTAACTAGTGATGTGCCCACTCTTTTAGATTACAAAGAATTTAATTATGATAATTGCTCTTTGATTGAATGTATTTCTTTGTTGCAATCCATGATATATTCACCCCGTGCCTATGAACAAAATAAATCGTTTACTAAACATATCATAGATGCTATGATGAAAGCTTTAGAAGAAAAGTTGGAACAAGAGATCTCAATTCCTAGAAAAATATATGATAAGTGGGAACCTATACTATTAAAGTCAAGATTAAAAATTATGAGTGCTTTGCTTTATGTGATATGGGTGCTGGTGTTTGCACAATTCCAGAATCTCTTTATGATGTGCTTGGTCTTACCGATATTCAAGAATGTTCTCTTAATTTGCACTTGGCGAATTCTACTATTAGAAAACCTTTGGGAAGAATTAATGATGTTCTTATTCTTACAAATAGGAATTATGTGCCCATAGATTTTATTGTTCTTGATATTGATTGCAATCCGTCTTGTCCCATTATACTTGGTAGACCGTTTTTACGAACTATAGGTGCCGTGATTAATATGAAAGAAGGGAATATTAAATTTCAATTTCCACTAACAAAGGGTATGGAACACTTCCCTAAAACAAGAATTAAGTCACCATATGAATCTATCAAGAGGGCATCCTATGGGTTGAAAACTAAACATGACAATACTTGAATCTATGCATTATGCCTAGCTAGGGGCATAAGACGATAACGCTTATTGGAAGGTAACCCAATGAATAAAATTTATTTTTGCCTTTTTCTTTCTGTTCTTGAGTGTTTGCACAATTATGCTGCTTTTATTGTCGTGCTTTTTATTTTTTAATTAGTGTTTGTGCCAAGTAAAGCCTTTGGGATTATGTTGGGTGATAGTTGATTTTATCTTGTTGGAAAACATAAACTTTTGCGTCCAGTAAAATAATTTTCATAAATCACAGAAGCGTGATAAAATTCTGATTTTTTACACAATATTGATATACAAATTGTTTACATTTTCATAATTTTTTAGAATTGTTGGAGTTACATAAGTATACGAAGTTTGCATATTACAACAGATTGTTCTGTTTTCGACAGATTCTGATTTCTTTGCATTGTGTCCTTATTTTGATGAATCTATGGATTGTATCGGGGGAATAAGCCATGGTAAAGTTAGAATATAGTAGGTATAATGCAAAAATAAAATATGAATGGGTTTGCAATAGTACTTAGAGTGGAGATTTGCTTTATTATACTAACGGATCTCACAAAGGTTTTGTTAAGTTTCGTGTGATTGAAGTTTTCAAGTTTTGGTTGAGATCACGATGGATGAAGGAACAAGGAGTGAAAAGAGCCTAAGCTTGGGGATGCCCATGGCACCCCAAGTTAATATTCAAGGATAACCAAGCAACTAAGGTTGGGATGCCCCGGAAGGCATCCCCTCTTTCTTCTAACAACCATCGGTAATTTTACTTGGAGGTATATTTTTATTCGTCACATAAAATGAGTTTTGCTTGGAGCGTATTGTATTATATGAGTATTTTCTTTTTTTGATTTTTAGTTTGCCTCATCTATCCTTGCTGGACACACCTATTTGAGAGAGCCAAAATTATGCTATGATTTAATAGAATTGCTCTATGTGCTTCACTTAAATTTTTTGAGCTATGGAATTGCTCTAGTGCTTCACTTATATCTTTTTTAGCACAGTGTGCTTTAATATTTTTGCAGAAATGCTCGCATGCTTCACTTAGATTTATTTGAGAGTTAGTAATTTTTTTTGAAGAAATTCTCTCATGCTTCACTTATATTATTTGAGAGATGAAATTTTTATGCTAATGTTCTTCACTTAAATTTGTTTGAGCTCATCAAAAGCAATTGCAACATATGAAATTAGTCCCAAAGTGATAAATATTCAAGAGGGATATGATAAAACCTTTCATGAAGGTCATTGGACAAAATAAACTTGATTCTTTGTAATAGTTTTGAGATATGATGATAGTAATATGTGAGTCATGTTGATGAGTAATTATGCTTTAGTAAGAATATTGTTGTTAAGGTTTGTGATTCCCTATGCAAGCACGAAAGTCAATAGTTATGCAATGAAATTACATCCTACTCGTGGTGCATTATTCGGTGTTAGTTATGCTTAATGCTCGTTTATGTGAATTTTCGTTTCTTGGTTGGATGCTTCTCAATCTATTTGCTAGCTTTCACTTGTACTAAGTAGAAATACTACTTTTGCTTCCGAAATCCTTAAACCCAGTTTTTGCTTATGAGTCCAGCATACCTACCTATATGCGGTATTTTCGTGCCGCTCTAAGTAAATTTGTATGTGCCATCTCTAATTTTCAAAATGAATTTCCTTTTTGTCTGCTTGTACCGCTCATGAAGCGGCAAGGGGTGGCCAATATTTTCCATGCTAGATGTGTTATTCTCAAGATGAGTGTTTATTCACTTGTCATTGCATGTGAGTACGGTGGTAATAGGGATGCCCAGTCCTGAAATGAAAAAGAAATTTACTTTATGTTGTCAAATAATAAATTCCTTGGAAAGTGTTGGTATGGACGGTACCCGTGGATACGGCTAGCCGTGGAATGTGAAAGTGTGGTGGAAAAAGGAATTAACTTTATTTTATGTGTGGGAACCATCTATGATATATCTAGCATGGAAAGTGTTGGGAATTACTCGGTCGTTTTCGTTGACGGGAAAAGTTTGACTCTCAATTTTTTTATCTCTCAATTTTAGCTTTGAGCTTTGGCACCTCTACAAATCTCTGCTTCCCTCTGCGAAGGGCCTATCTATTTACTTTGATGCAAATTTTTGTTTTATTTTGAGTCTCCATCTTCTCTTATAAAGCACCAACTAGGGAGCACTATGATCATACTTCAGCATTGGATGTAGATAATATGCGAGTGTGTTTCGTGAATGGATCAATGATTGAGCATGATGGGCTAGGGATAACTTTTTTTAGTGTTGATATTTTGAAAGACATGGTTGCTTGTTGATATGCTTGAGTATTGAAATCTTCATGTCAAAACTAGACTATTGCTTTGAACCATATAAAAGTCCAAATGTCCATGCTACAAAAGAAAAGAATATGTGATGAACATGTTAGGCAGCATTCCACATCAAAAATTCTATTTTTATCATTAACCTACTCGAGGACGAGTAGGAAGTAAGCTTGGGGATGTTGATACGTCTCCAACGTATCTATAATTTTTGCATGCTCCATGTTGTTATATTATCAATCTTGGATGGTCTATATTCATTTTATAACAACTTTATATCATTTGTTTGGACTAACCTATTGACATAGTGCCAAGTGCCAGTTGCTGTTTTTTTGCTTGTTTTTTACTTCACAGAATATCCTTATCAAATGGAGTCCAAACACAACGAATCTTTTTGGAGATTTTTTTGGACCAGAAGACAACTTGGGAGCCAAGAAAGTGGACAAGGGAAGGCCCTTGGGGACCACAACCCACCAGGGCGCGCCAGGAGGCCCAAGCGCGCCCTGATGGGTTGTGGGGCCCACTTAGCTTCGTTGCACCGCCTCTTCGCCCTATAAATTCCCAAATATTCCAGAAACCCTAGGGGAGTCGACGAAACACAATTCCAGCCGCCGCAAGTTCAAGAACCACGAGATCCAATCTAGAGCCCTATTCCGGCACTCTGCCAGAGGGGAACACGATCACGAAGGGGTTCTCATCCTCATTGGTGCCTCTCTGATGATGCGTGAGTAGTTCACCATAGAACTATGGGTCCGTAGGCAGTAGCTAGATGGTTTATTCTCTCCTTTTGATTCTCAATACAATGCTCTCTTGGAGATCTATTTGATGTAATGACTTTGCGGTGTGTTTGTTGGGATCCGATGAAGTTCGAGTCTATGGTCAGATTTTTATCCATGAATATTATTTGAGTCTTGTTTGATCTATTATATGCATGATTACTTATAGCCTTGTATTTCTTCTCCGAATCTTTGGTTTAGTTAGGCCAACTAGATTGACTTTTCTTGCAATGAGAAGAGGTGTTTTGTGATGGGTTCGATCTTGCGTGTCCTCACCCAGTGACAGAAGGGGTAGCGAGGCACGCGAATCATTGCTATTAAGGATAAAACGATGGGGTCTATTCCTACATGGATAGATCTTGTCTACATCATGTCATCGTTCTTAGTGCATTACTCCATTTCTCCATGAATTTAATACACTAGATGCATGCTGGATAGCGGTCAACGTGGGGAGTAATAGTAGTAGATGCAGGTAGGAGTCAGTGTACTAATCTACCTTGATCATTGCCTTGGATATCATCATAATTATTTGATCTTCTATCTATTGCCCAACAGTAATTTGTTTACCTACCGTGTGATATTTCCTCGAGAGAAGCCGCTAGTGAAATCTATGGCCCCCGGGTCTATCTTTTATCATATTTGCTTTCTAATCTATCTTTTGCCATATTTATTTTCAGATCTATATTTCCAAAAAACCCAAAAATACCTTGCTGCACTTTTTTCTTCATTTATTTCATTTCGTGTTTTATCGAGATCTATTTATCCAATCTACCACAAAACAATTTATCATTTTACCGAGGAGGGATTGACAACCCCTCTTATGCGTTGGGTTGCAAGTATTTGTTCTTTGTGTGCAGGTACCGTTTACATAGTCTTGCTTGGTCCTCCTACTAGATTGATACCTTGGTTTCATAACTGAGGGAAATACATAGCATAGCTGTGCTGCATCATCCCTACCTCTTTGGGGAAATATCGACCCAGTTTCAAGATGCATCACGATCATCCCCGTAGCATTGATGGGCTGGTCGCCGAGCACTATGGCAGCGCTAGAAGCCGCATGTATCAGCGAGGTCCTAGCAGACCCGCGTGAGCTTGTGTACATGCTAACGCTTAGCGTGTGTGCCCGTCCGCGCCCACTGCACCCATCGCGGCGCCAGTCCCCGTGCCTTTGCCTGCACCCGCCGCGCTCGTGCCCGTGTGCCCCCACCCCTCAGCGTCATGGGACACCGCCATCGACCGCTACCTCGCAGCGCCGCAAGTCACTGTCATCCGGTGCACTACCTGTCGATCGCGCGACGACAGGGTCTTTGATTTCCAGGTCAAGAATATTCTGGGCTGGCTTGAAGATTTGAACAACGGCGTCCCGGAGGATGACGACGACAATGCCGACGCGGCACGCCGCCTCTTCTACCGCCATGAATAGTTTTTTGGTTTTAAGACTGTATCTCGATCATATGAATCTAAAGTATAGTGTGACTGAATGAAACCTATGGTTTGAACAAACTTGCGTTTTTCTCTCTGAATGTACAAACTTGTCAAATGATTTTTAAAAATACATCAATGTTTTTTTAAATTTAAAACACTCATCGCAAACGTTTTAGATAGAACTCCCGTATGCAAACCGAGACCTTCGCCAGTAAGACAACGGAAAATTTACCGTGCAGGATTTGGGCATCCCTTCATCTCAAACGTTTTAGATAGAACACCCATATGCAAAGCGAGAGCTTCCTTCCCCGGTAAGCCAAGGGAAGTTTTGCCCCACTGGATTTGTGCATCTCTTCATCACAAACAATTCAGATAGAACACGATGTGCAAAGCGAGAGCTATGGTTCCTTCACCACTAAGCCAAGAGAAAATCTGGCACGCAAGATTTGTACATCCCTTCATCGCAAAATATTTTTTATGATGACCCATGTGCAACCATGTACATACAATTTGGTAAGATTTGCATCTGTCATATTGGGTATATTGCCATTTGTCAAACTGAAACATTTGCATTTGTCGATCTAGTAACATTGCCCTTTGTCAACCTTGTATCACTGCCATTTGTCATAAGTTGCAGCTATATTTCTCTAGCACTATCTAATTTTGCAAATGAAATTTAGTAAGCATAGATTTCACTCATAGATTAAGTAGTCGTTCTTTATACAAACAATTCAACTCGACAGCTGAACCGAACAAACTTTTCCCCAATTGTTGCCAACCATGTACTGAAATAGCTAGTTCAACTATATATATATATATATATATATATATATATATATATATATATATATATATATATATATATATATATATATATACTAGCTAATTTTAAGTGCGTAGTATAGTTCAACCATATCTATAGTCAAATGAACCGAATTAAATATCCCTAAATACTACTACTATGGAGGGGCTTTGTACTACTTCCAGCAGCCTCTCCTCTCCCGAGCATGCTCAATAAGAGGCAGAGGAAGAGGAGCCTACCGACGAGCTGGAGACCTGGAATTCGGTGCCTGCCACTGCCGCACCTTTAGCGATGCTCACCTCGAACACCCTCTGCTGCTCCAGGCGACCCCTCTCAAAGCGGCGGGACTCCTCGTAGATTTCCTCATTCTGCGCCTTTGTGGCGGTGTGTGTTGCAGCCACGGCGGCGGTAAGACTCTTTGCGTGCTCGAGCAGGCGCTCCGCCTCCTCCCATAGGAACTCAATGTATTGCGCAAGGTCGCTGATGCCCATGCGGGGCCCCACCTCCACCTCCCGCCTTCTGGCAGCGGCGGTGGAGCGGGTGATGACCCTGGCGGTCGAAGGGGGGGTGGTGGCCACGATGGCCACCTCGCACCTTCGTGCCATAGTGGAGAGCGGGTGATGGCCACAGTGGCCGACATTGGGGTGGCGGCCACAACGGCCACCTCCTGCCTTCGGGCCATGGTGGCAGAGCGCAATGGCCCTGGATTTTGAAGGTGGTGTGGCAACCACGACAGCAAATGGTGGGGTGGCGGCAACGGCGGCCGGCAACAGCTACCGACGGGTTGCAGCGGCGGAGCGTGTGGTGAGTGTTGTGTCCACCCCCAATCGGGACGCCACGTGCACTACACGATGTCGGGGACTGAACTGCTGCCGCTGTGTAGCCTACCAACATGAGCTGTCCTCTGATGACAACGGAATGGCTGAGGACGACGATGGACCGGCGCCATTGGCGCTTGTGGGAGAAGCAGACGAGATAAACTACAGGGAGGGAGGGGAAAATGCGAACGCAGGACTCGCCGGTCGTGAGGGTTTATATAGCAGGCTGGTAAGCATTGGGATTTTGGGGGACTTCGCCGAGTCAGGCGGGAAGCTTGTGTCAATGCGTGGGAACCTGCGCGTTTGCGCGGGAACGGGCTCACCGATGATTTATTGGCACCACTTCGAGCCACCGTTTGGACAAAAGAACACATGTGCGGTGCTCAAGCCCGCGCTCGAAGCCTTCTGCGGCAGTGGGGTGACAAAACATGCGAGAGGAAGACAAAATGGCAGGTACACATATGATTAATAAAATAAAAACATTTGCGATTTAATTACCTAGCACATGGACACTCTGTATGTAGCGTAGTGAATGACTGTTTGACCACCGTGTGATGTGGAACACGACATAGTTTCACGTCATGCCACCAGCTCGCAACTACCGTCGGCTTGTAGACGACTATTCCCTGCGTGTTCAACTGCTCTATGTGTGTCGTTGCTTGTGGTTTAGGCGCCCGCGGCGCGCTCTGCTCGCGTCCCTCCACGTGCACTCTGCTCTCTTGTCCCTCCGCGCGCTCTGCTCGTGTCCCTCTGCGTGCGCTGCCAGCATCCCTCCGTGCGAGCTGCCAGTGTTTGGGGCCGGGTGATCATGTACGTTCGTACAACCATTATGCATGCGGTTGCGCCGGGCGTGGCGGCACGGTGTAGTTACCCGCTGCAAAAACTGCCATGCGGACGTGCTGAGAATCCAAGCCGCCCGACCCCCATTTATTCCCATGGCCATTTACCTTAATCTCTCATGCCCCACGACACAATAAGCACACCCATTATGATACATACAGAGAGGATATTGAGTGACTCCAATGACGCTCCCTGTGGCTCCAATGGCGCTCCCCGCGGCTGACGACGACAACGAGCGTCAGTTCACCACACATCATGTAGTGGACACCCAAGTGAGGGGGAAGGACCTCTCGGTGGTGTACACAAACGAGCCGGTCTCGGTCGAGAGCTCCATCCAAACTATGGAGTAGTTGCTTGCTGAGGACAAGTACCAAGTGGTCGGCTTCGACCTCGAGTTCACCTGCGGTCGTGCCGGGCATAATCAGAAGGTTGTCTTCGCACAGTTGTGCTTGTGCCATGACGTCCTCGTCTACCACTACCAGCTGGCCACAAGGGCTTGCGAGCGTTTCGCTAGGTTTATCAACAACCTCGACTTTAGTTTTGCTATGGTGGACACCAACAACGATGTAAAAGCGCTCGAGGTTTCGGGCTTGGCCTGCCGGAATCTTGTCAACATCTGTGACCACTACAGGGTCTCGGGCAGCACGAAGAAAAATCAGGACTCCCTGGTTTACCTCGCCTCGGCCATCATCGACCCCTTCTACATGAAGATGAAGGATGAGAGCAAGAAGGACAAGATCGCCCGGCACATTGACTGGGAGTAAAGACTGGATGAAGAACACATCAAGTACTTGGCCAAGGACACATACACAATCTACGAGATATACATGTGGATCGTTGACATGAGGAAGTGCCTTTGTCCTGCCCGAGACGAGGGATCGAGCCATAGAGCAACGGCGGCAGCGTCACAAGAATTAGATGATTAGATGATTGTTCCTCCTAGTTTAGAATGCATGTAATTTGTATTGAGGTGTGTGCGAATGTTTTGTATAGTCACTTATGTAATCTGATGTTTATTTTGATTATATATGTTGTTCTTCTGTAGACAGAGCAATCACATCGCACACAGAGTAAACTAGGGAATCCGTCGGTGATGATTTCATCAACCCGACAACTATATACCAAGAAGCGTTTGCCCACCACACACATGGCTTATTAGCAGCAATAATCGCCGTATTGGTTATTATTGGTCATCACACACATTTCTGATTACGGACCTGTTTGTCGAGTATCACACACATGTTGTTAAGTTGAACCACTTCTGTTGTCTTGTCTCTTCGCAAACAGTTCATCCGAGTGAACTGTATGACGTATATCGCACACACCCTTATCTGGCTAACCGTTTTTTGTTGTGTTTCCTAATCACAAACAGTTCATCAGAGTGAACTGTGTCCCGTATATCACACACACCTTCATCTGGCTGACCGTTTATGTTGTGATGCTCATTGCAAACCGTGTCATTCGAGTGAACTGTATGCCACATACCGCACATGCAACTCTAATTTGAATCATGTTTGATGTCTCCACCATCGCAAACAGTTTGTATCATTTTGACGGTTTTCTTACACCACCGTTTGTGATTAATGCATCACACACAGTTTTGACAAAGGGTCTTTGATTGTACTATCGCATTAGGACCATCCTGCAGTAGTGGATGATGCTAAGAAATTGTTTAATACTCTTGCTCCTGGTTGTGTGCATAGTCCCCAGGATATGATATATTACTTCTCTGAAAAATATTTTCTTGCTCATATGAAACAAGCTACCTTTACAGGAAGTATTTAACTTTATGCATATTGAAGAAGAGAATCTCCTCAAGCTTGGCGGAGGCTTCTCCAATTACTTAACGCTTTGCCTGATCATCCTCTTAAGAAAAATGAAATACTTGATATTTTTTTATAATGGACTAACCGATTCTTCTAGGGGCTACCTAGATAGTTGTGCTGGTTGTGTTTTTAGGGAATGAGATGTTGAAAAGGCTGAAGAATTATTGAATAATATACTGAGAAATGAAAATGATTGGATACTTCCTGAACCACCACCTAAACCAACTCCGAAGAAGAGAGGTATTCTATGCCTCAGTCTTGAAGATTTGCAAGAGGCAAAGAAATCCATGAAACAAAAGGGTATTAAATCTGAAGATGTTAAGAATTTACCACGTATTGAAGAAATACATGGACTTGATGCCCCCCCCCCACAGGTAGTAGAGGTAAATTATGTCTGTAGATTCGATGAAGGTGATATTCCTTATAATAAATCTGCTAGTCCATGCGTAGATGAATTTGATAACTACATTGTTAAGCAAGAACACTTTAATATGTATGTTAAGAATCAATTGAAACAGAATGCTATTTTGATTGACCGCTTGAGCTACTTGATGTTTAGAATTGCTAATGATGTTAAAGGTTTAGGTAAACATGCATCAGGGGTTCATACTCAGTTAGAACAAGTTGCTAAGTCCCAAAATTATTTGCTTAATGAGATGAATAATAAAATGAATGATCATGATGTTAGAGTAATGACTAGAGGAGGTAGAATGACTCAGGAGCCACTTTATCCTGAAGTTCATCCTAAAAGAATTGAGCACAATTCTCAAAGAATTAATATTGATGCACCTAGTTCATCTAAGAAGAAAAAGAAAAAGAAAAATGATAGAACATTGCATGCTTCTACTAAACCTTGTTAGATTCAAGGCTCCGCAGACCCAAGAAAGGTTCGAACTCTAGGGCGTGTGCGAAGAACTCAACCTCTCCACCCAACCGATTGATACGTCCATTTTGCATCATGTTCTCCTACTGTTATTTATATTGTTTTTATGTATAATAATGCCTTTTGGAGTATTTCTAATGCCTTTTCTCGATAATATGCAAGGTACACGAATGTAAAGAGGGAGAATACGGCATTTGGAAATCTGGGCGTGAAAAAGCTACGTCGGGCTACCTATTCTGCACAACTACAAATGAGCTGAAACTTGACGAAGAATTTTTATGGAATATATAAGAATTATTGGAGAAAATAAGTACCAGAGGGGCCCCACCAGGTGGGCACAACCCACCTGGGCACGCCAGGAGCCCAGGCGCCACAGTGGGTTGTGCCCTCCTCGGCCCACCTCGATGCCCCTCTTCCGGTATATAAGTCATTTCGACCTAGAAAAAAAAAGTGGAGGCCTTTGGGACCCGAGCGCCGCCCGTCTCGAGGTGGAACTTGGGTAAGAGCACTTTTTGCCCTCACAGGCGGGCGATTCCGCCGGGGGAACTTCCCTCCCAGAGGGGGAAATCATCCTCATCATCATCACCAACAACTCTCCAATCTTGGGGAGGGAAATCTCCATCAACATCTTCAACAACACCATCTCCTCTTGTCGGGGGTTGGGTGTGACATATGCCAAAGGATGGCTTATCATGGAGGGGGCGAGTAGAACGTCGCCGGTGCCTGGAAACGGGATGAGGCGAAGGCATGCTGCATGGCCGAATCTTACCCAGCCGGGGCTCTCCGTGGAGATAATACCCCTCTTTGCTGCTCTAGGGTCTCCGCATGGTTACTATGTCAAAGTAAATACAAGATCGCTCCTTGAGCTGTTCGGGGAGAGGAAGAGGAAGGGCACGGCTAGCTCCTCTCTTCCTTCTATGTGTGTCTAGAACTATCAGTGTCCAACCTCTTGCATGGGTGCCCCGGGGGGTTTATATAGGCCTACCCACCGGGGATACAACGGTAATCCGGCTGGGCGTGGGTCCCAGCCGTCTGTCTCTCAGTCGCCGTCTTCTTCGCCGACCATCGGGCCCGCTGACTAGCGGACCCATGTGAGCCCGGCAGGGGGGCGGTAGGCCTTGTCCGCCGCTAGCGGGTCTTGCCGGCTGCGGATTACTGTAGCCGTGCTTCTGATGACGTTGGTTTGGTTGCGAGGTCATGGCAACAGTGCCGCCGCCTGACAGGTGATCACTGTTGCCATTCCTGTCTTAATACGGTTAATGGCGGCGGGACTCGCGAGGAGAAGTGCCGACTCCCTGTGGGCCATCTCTGGGTCTCGGCCGTCTTGTGGCGCTCTCGCCGTCTTGATACCTCCGCGACGGTAAAACCCACCGTCTCGATTAAATGCAGACGAGCCGTCGTGGGCACAGGGTCTGCTCATGGGGTTGATGTCCGGGGGCGGCGTGGCTACGCAGTTGCCACCGAACGGAGATCTCCGTCGGTCTGATTGCCTGTGTGGCCATGCCCGCTTCTTCGTGGCCAGGGCAGGGATGGGCCACGCGGCGGCCACACCCCATCCTGTCTGTAGTTGCGTGGGTCGAAGGTGGTTGGAGTCGCGGGCCGACTTCCCATAGGCGGCCTCTGTGGAGATCGCCAGTTGGGAGTCGGCTTTCCTCAAGGCCGCCTCTGGGACTCGGCCGTGAGGACGGTCGGCTGACTCTGCCGCCGACTCTCGAAAAGTGGCTCTTCGTCTTGAGGTCTCGAGGGCGCAGCCTGCCCGATGTTTTGAAAGGTCACAGGGGCTCGGGTTTGCCTACCGTGGCCCATTACTCAACAAGAGTCCCGGCTTCGTGAGGCGCCGAGGGCAACACGTCGAGGAGCCTCAACGGCTTCATCCCCCCAGTGGAAGAATCTGGGCCCTGCTTGCCGTCTTCCTCCAGGCCGACTAGCTGAAGTCGGACTCGCAGGAGGCCGTCTTGTCCCCCACAGGGTCTCGAAAGTCGCCGGGGGAACCAGACGGCGTGTCTGATAAGCTTCCTAGCGGCGGCCCGTTGTGGGCCTGCCGCGCGATGCCGCTGGGCAGCCTGCCCGCCCAGCAGCGTGGCAGAGACGGGCCGTCGGGCGGGCCCGCCACCACCCAGCGCCTTGGGGCTCGAGCGGATCCGTTGCGGCCGTGCGAGGCGGTTGGGGTTCCCACGTCGTTCACTGCGGCGCGATAACGTCGTGGAATGCATCGATGAGGGTGGGGTGCTAGGCGCGATTAATCCACGCCCGCCCCATCGGCTTCTCAGCCCTCTGAGGCTATAAGTAGGCGGGGAGGCGGGCGGCAAGCACGCGCCCATCTCCCTGCTTC
This sequence comes from Aegilops bicornis, assembly GCA_021605145.1. Lineage (NCBI taxonomy): Eukaryota > Viridiplantae > Streptophyta > Magnoliopsida > Poales > Poaceae > Aegilops > Aegilops bicornis. Next base: position 1,939,812 of record JAHIAL010000021.1, on the reverse strand, counting down.
CCCCGCTTCCTCTTGCTCGTCCTCCCTCTTGCCTCTCCTTCTTCTTCTTGCCGTTGCACCGAACCACACCGTGCCGCGGAGATGAGCTCTTCCTCTGCCGCTGCGCCTCCCGCCGCGCGCTCTGGCATCTGGGACGGGTCTGAGGTCGTTGATGACCAAATCGAGTTCCTCCGCCAGACGCGCCGCCTTCGCGGCAAGCACCTCGTGCAGAACCAGCGCGCCCGGCCGTGAACTAACGCCCGGCGCGGAGGAGCGGCGGCGGTCGTGTTCGCTCGCACCTCATGCGCGACCTAGGCTGCCGTGGCGAGCGGTTTCTTCCTTCGTTCACAGGTTCCACGGGCTCCAGCCGCACCACCTCCTCCGAACACGGTGGTGCTGCTGGCCGCCGCCGCCCTGTGCAGGCGAGGGCTTTCTCGGCGTCCTCCCCACCATCGAGCTGTGGGGAATTCTTCAAGCCAAGCTCGGCACGCATGCGTCGCCCGGCGTGCCGGCTCATCTTGGCACCTTCATCGCGATATGAGGGAGGTCGGTGGCGGACAATCCCTTCCCCACCATCGCGCTGATCAAGTCGGTGAAGATGTGGCGGCGCTCCTACTTCTACGTGAAGAACATACGCCCGTGAGGGCGATCATCAACCTGCCGCCTTACAAAGCTTGTATGGCGGCGGAGGCTTCGGCCTGGTCCCTACCAGACAGGGGCGCTGACTCCAAGCTGGCGGTGCCACCGTCGCGCGACTCCGAGTCTTGTGATCCCGGAGAGGGATTGACGAGGGCCGACCTTCCCGCCTTCATGGCGCGCCGAGTCCCGCCGCTCAAGGCCGACCTCATATGATCTACCGTATGGCGGCCATCGGGACCCCGATCGGATGTGCTTTCGAAGGACATGCCCCGGGGAGGTGGCGGACACGGTGAACTTCATGGCGAACTGCAACCTTACGGCGGATTGGCAGTTCGGCAAGGAGCCATACTCGCGCGCCAACCCCCCACCGGTGGTAAGTCGTCTTCTTTCCTCTTCTGTTTTTCTTTCTCGGCCGAGTTCATCCTCTGATCCTTCTGGCTCTTTTGAGTCAGAACCCCCTCATGCAGCCCTCGGCCGGCACCACGGGGCCGGCTCGTGAGTTCGTCCCCGATCGGGCGGAGAGCGACGCCGACGACCCTGACTTGGGGGCGGCAGCGATGGAGGCCGACGACTTCAGGCCCTCAGCTACTTTCGCCGACTGGCCTGGGGATGTCGGTGAAGGGGAAGTCGTCCCCCACCGCCAGCCAAAGGCCGGCCACCCCGGAGCGAGCTCTTCCGCCGTCTTGGGCGGTCGAGGCAGCGCGAGGAAGCGCCAGGCTGGGCCGAGCTTGCCGAGCGGCCGGTCGAAGAAGCTCAAGGGGACGGCCGCCGCGACCAAGCGGGAAGAGGCGGTCGCCAAGGCTAACCGCTTCCGCAAGGAAGTGAAAAAGCCGCCGCTGGTCTCCGCGTAAGTGCTTCTGCTTCGTCTTGTTTTCCTTCTGGTGAATCTTGTTCAATTCTCTTATACGTCTTCTTCGCATCAGGGCTCCTCTTACTTTGGAGAGAGTCGCCGCCACCTCCGTCATGGGGTCGGCGGAAACGTCTGTAATACTCGGCGGATCGACCCCAGCCGACCTCGGGAGGCGACGGAGAGGAATGCGCAGAGAAGCCTTGACGAAGAAGAGGCCGCCCGTCTGGAGAAAGGCGGAGGCCGAGAAGGCGGCAGGCTTCCGCCAGAGGAAGCTGGAGGGGCAAGCTTGTCGCGGCAGCCAGCGAGGCCCGAGGAGGCGCCTCCACTCGGCGCTGCTTGTCACCCCGCTGAGCTCGCGCCGCCGCCGCCAGAGTTCACGGGCGAGACGGAGGACCCGAGCGGCGGGTTCCCCATCATGGAGAGGATGGCGCCGAGACCTCTACGCCGTGCACGCGGCCACGCCGCCCCCGCCGCCTCCGCCGCCGCTCGAGGACGCCTTGAGGCAAACAAGCAAGCGGACCGCCGGTGCCGCCGGCCGAAGACGAGGCCGTGGCGAGCCTGCTTCTTCGTTGTTGCTCGCCAAAGACGCGCCGTCGTCTTGAGAAGGCGACTTCAGCGTATAGCGCCCTTTGAGAACCCGGCGCCGCCGCTTCAGCCCATCCCGTGACGCCGAGCGGCAAACTCCGCACCAGCCAGGTGGGTGCGAGGAGGCTAACACAAGCCCGCTGAAAGGGCGCTCTGGATGTCGGCTAAGCCGCAGCCGAGGGTGACGCGCCATCCGTAACTGCACCAAAGCACCAAGGCGTCGCGAGCCGCCGTTCGGGCATGATTCTCTTTGAGTTTTTTTTCCTTGTTCTTCTCTATGGGGCGGCAATGCGGCCTGCTGGAGTGTAGTCCCGAAGTTTCCGGTAAGGCTGGCCAGGCGGCTCGAACTCTACTTGGTGAGTTCCAAATACTTATCTTTGTCTTGAAATGCTTTCCACAGAGTATCACAGCCTCCGGCGCTACTGCCTTCAACCGCAACGCGTTGAGGAGCTGAGTAAGCGGACTGCCGACTTGTCGAGGAGCCGAGGTGGGTCTTGTTTCTTCTTCACGGGCGGCGCTAAGCTCACCTGCTGGCTGTAGTCCCGAGATTCGGGCCGATCAGCTGGCGAGAAGTCAGGCGGATCTTCCCTAGCGACCTTCTTAGTTTACGACTTAACGCCCTTTTTCGCTTTTTATTCTTCAGAGGTCAACGCCACTCTCCGACGGCAGTTAGGCGCAGCTAACACGCTCTGCCTTGGCTAAGGGGAGGAGTGCGACAAGCTTCGCCATGAGCGCGACACGCTGGCTATGCACCGTCGAGCAAAAAGCGGCTCGGGCCAAGACGGCAAGAGAGGCGGCGAAGAGAGAGATCGCCTTCTCTTGGCCGAAGTTCGAAGTGAGCGCTCCTCCTGGACCGACAAGGAGGCACTGCTGACCTGCGGCTTCCATGAAATTGAGGACATCGTCGATGGTGATCTTCTCTTTCTTCGTTTCTTTGAGCTGCCGACTATAGGTCAGGCTGACTGCTGGTTTTTTGACTTGCTCCTTTTCCGTCTTGGCAGACTTCTTCCACAGCCATACGCAGCGCCAATGAAGCCATCGAGGCTGATCGCGAGGTGCGGAGGGCGAGTGGCGCCAAGATTGCCGCTAACGCCTCGACCCTCGACGAGCAGCTTCGAGCATCGAGGTTCGTTCTGGCCGCCCATCGGATGCTGCGCCGGCTTCAGGGCGTCGGTGCTCAGGCGGTTGCTGCCCTGTGGCCGGACATGCCGGTTCTGTGAACTCCTAGTCGGACTGCCGACTGGCTGGAGGTCGCAGCTGGCCGTCTTGAGGCTTGGAAGGGTTCCTCGGCCCGTGCTGGAGCGCGCCGGGCCTTGGAATTTGTCAAGGCGTGGTATCCAGGGCTGGATCTGGACCGGCTGGCTGCGTTCCGGTCGGAGGCCCAGGCGGAGCTGCTGGCTGCGGAAGATGCCCTCATTGAGCGTGCGGCGGCGATCGCCGACTACACAGACACCAGCGTCTTCGTTCCTGAGCGGGCTGAGGACGGCCGGGAGGCGCCGCCGGAGTGGTTCGGGATGAACCCGGACTACGACGAGGATTCGGCGGAGGTAATTGGCTCCAGCGCCGAGGAGGAAGGCGAGGCGGAGGACGGAGATGAGATGGAGGCGCCAGAAGACGGAGCGGGCGACCAGCCTCAGCTCGACCGCGCCTCCAGCAACGAGCCGCGCCCATCTGGGCCGACTGCCGCCGGAGATAACCAAGCCGAGACTGCTCAGCCGGCCGCCCCGGCGCCTGACACCGCCGTCTCCTCCGGCCCTCCAAACCCGCTTGCCTTTAGGCTGCCGCTGCCCTTAGTTTTATCTGCTTTGATAGTCTCGGAAAAAACTTGTTAATTAAGACAATTCCACCCACGGGTGTATTTTGAACTTACCTTTCAAGATTCGGCCGAGGGCCTATGCTATGTAAATATTATCGTAATCTGTCTTTCCTTGCTCATCGCTCTTATGGCTTTTCCTTTGCCGCCTTTTCCTTAGCTGCCGCCTACCTGGCTTGACCACCGCCTCATGGACTGCCGTTTGGATCAAGTGCTTGGCTATTTTGGGAAGGCAAGTACTTGGCCATTTTTAGAGTTTTTAACAAGTTGGATAGAAGAAGGCAAGCCGACTACTCAAGAGTCGGTTTGCGAAAAGGGGCTGGAAGCCGGCTTTAGCTATGTTTATGCTTTGGGTCCTTAGCCATTTTTCATGTGAGCGCCCATTCTTCCTTACTCCTGTCCACCACATGCAAGCTTTCTGTGAGCTGCGGCTTCTGACAGGAGACGGCTTAGGCACTACACACTACTCGTCCGACTGCAGGAAGCATTTCATAGCGCAAGGCGGCGAGTCCCCGGGCCGACTAGTCGAACCCGGTGCCAGGTAGTATAACAAAAGATGACATACTCGAAGGTACGATTCTTATCATACAGACAACAGAAAAGGGCAGTCCCCGAGCTCGTCTCGGGGGGCCCAAAGTCTTGGTACTTTAACACAAAAGGTAGCGTGGCACATAGTGCATTTAACTGAAAAATCTTCGGAGAAGATTTGCGTTCCATGGCCGTTCCGTCTCTTTTTCCTGAGTCGTCTCTCTTGCGTGCTCGGGGCTTACAGGCGTCGATCGTAGTAGGAGTCGTTGCCCGACTTTGCTGATGATGAAGGGAGCCTTCCCAAAGCGTGCGCATACCTTGTGCCGACCGGCTGTTCATTGGATCTGCCGGGAGCACAAGGTCGCCCTCTTGGAAAGATCTTGGCTTGACCTTCCTGTTGTAGTAGCGGCGCAGCTCTGCTTTGGTAGATGCCGGACCGGCTGAGTGCCAACAGCCGGCCCTCTTCCAAAGCAGATCGACGCCTTGCTCTTGACGTGCTTCTTCCGCTTCCTCCTCGGTGTACATGGCGACTTCATGGAGTCGAACTCTATGTCCGTTGGGATGACGGCTTCAGCGCCGAGACGAGGAAGAAGGGTGTGAAGCCGGGTTGACTTGTTCGAGTCATGCGCAAGCTCGGAAGGGACGGCTGGCGGCTCCTCAAGCCAATGGCCGACGAGCAGCTCCAATGGTTCAACCAGCCGAGGTTTGATACCGAGATAGGATGAGGCCGTTTACTTGCCGACCTGGCCATTTGATGCGGATGAAGCAACGGACGCTAAGTCGATTCGGATGCCTTGCATCGGCAGCGAGAAAGCAGACCAAGGCGCCTTTGGCAAAATTTGTGCCATTGTCGGTGATGATGATGTTGTGTGGTATGCCGCACTGCAGGTTGTGATGTCGGGCGATGAAAGTCACCGCGGTTGGACCATTCAACTTCTTGATGGGCTTCGCTTCTATCCACTTGGTGAACTTGTCCACCGCGACAAGTAAGTGAGTTAAGCCGCCTCGTGCGCTTTGAATGGTCCCACCATGTCCAGGCCCCACACGGCAAAGGGCAGGGCTATAGGGATAGTCTTTAGTGCGGTTTCAATTGAAGCAGCTTGGAGCGGAACACTTGGCACCCCTTGCATTTCTGGACTAATTCCTTTGCCTCTTCTAGGGCGGTTGGCCAGAAGAATCCATGCCGGAAGGCTTTGGCGACGAGTGCTCTTGAGGCCGCATGGTGGCCGCACTCGCCTTGATGAATGTCTTTGAGAATCGCTTGGCCTTGCTCTGGCTCGACGTAACGCTGGTGAACACGGTGACACCGTAACCGATCAGCTCTCTGTTGATTATGGTGTAGGTTGCCGCCGGCGTTGCACTTGCCGGGCCGAGATTTCATCGGTTGGTAGCTCTCCGCTTACTTAAGAACCGGGATGGGCTGGGCCCATGAGGGTGCTACTATTTCTTCAACCTGCCAAGATCGCGACTTGGACGAGGGCGGCTGGGCTGGGAGGCGACGGGCTGGAGTCCGCGGCCGCTTGCTGGGTTGATGAAGTCCCCGGGCCGACTGGTGCAGTTCCCGGGCCGAGCTCTGGAGTCTTCGTAATGGTTGCTGCAGTCCCTGGGCCGGGTTCTGAAGTCCCCGGGCCGGCTTCGACTGCAGCGATCTTGGGGCCGTCTGCAAGGATTCTCGTGCCGTCTGCTGAGGCTTTGGAGTCGGATCCGACTTCTTCAGGGGGAGCCGGCACGAAGATTGAGTCTGAATCTGGTGAAGGCTTGACAGATGGCTTGAGGAGGCGCTGGAGGGCGATGCCGGATGGTATTGCCTGGCGGGTTGAGCCGATTCGTGCTGTGGTGTCTCGCTATCGTTGTCGCTTTCTTGGTATGTGAAGGAATTCGCACCCCTTAAAATATCCATCGAGTTCTTTATGCACTGTGAAACGGTAGCTCGCCATGTTCGCGTCTTTGGCGTCCCGCCGCTGATGATCGGATTGGACCACCAAGTCGAGTCGCCATAACACAAGATCCGGCGAATGCCAAGCTCTTTGGCAAGCCGGAGCCCGTGAATGAGCGCCTCGTATTCGGCGACATTGTTGGAGGCGGCGAAATTGATTTGCAGCGCATATTTGAGCTTGCCGCCTTTGGGGGAGGTGAGGACGACGCCGGCCCCCAAGCCGGTGCGCATCTTGGAGCCGTCGAAATGCATCCGCCAATGGGTGGAGTCGGTATTGGCGGCGGTACTCGGGTCTCGGCCCAATGACGAGAAGTTGGCCAAAGGTCTTGCGACTTGATGGCGGTGCGGGGTTGATAATAGATGGTGTAGGGGGCCAACTCTATGGCCCATTTGGTTACCTCGGCGTAAGCATCTCGGCTTACGATGATCTCGGCCCGGTGGGGCTGTGCAAAACCATAGTGATTGGATGCTCTTGAAAGTAAGGCTTCAACTTCTTGGCTGCAAAGTGTACGCCAGAGCACATCTTCCGGTAGTGGGGTAGTTACGCTTGGATGTTGATAAAGATTTCGCTTCGTAATATACCGTCTACGGATAGGTAGCGCCTTGCCTTCCTCCTTGCGCCGACTACAATGATCAGCTGTCGACTACTCGGCCGGTGGCGGCAATGTACAGAGCATGGGCTCTTTAGGGCCGAGCCACCAAAGACGGGGAGTAGTCAAGATCTTCTTCAATCGGAGAAAAGCTTCATCCGCTTTGGGGTTCCATTCAAGAAGGTGGTCTTCTTCATGAGCCGGGTATAAGGGGAGGGCCTTCTCTCGCCCCGATGATGAACCGGCTGATGGACGCCAAGCAGCCGGTGAACTTCTGCACATCTAGCAGTCGGCGGAGTACTTCCATCCTCTCGATGGCCTTGATCTTTACCGGATTGCACTCTATGCCGCGTTCGGAGACCAGGAAACCAAGGAGCTGGCCGGGCCGGTAATTCAAGACGCACTTTTCGTGGTTGAGCTTGATCTCGAATCGGCGCGAGTTCCTCGAAGGTCTCCTTAAGGTCTTCCAAAGAAGTGTTCCTCGCTTCTCCGTCTTCACCACCCACATCATCCACGTAGACGCATGCGTTTCTACCGAGCTGCTTGAGGAGGCACTTCGCATGCAACACCGGAAGTTGGCGCCGGGCGCTTTCGCCGAACGTCATGGTCGCAGCGTGAAGGCTACGAACGGTGTGATGAAGGCGGTCTTTAGTCTATCGGCCGGGTTCAACGATTCGGTGATATCCTGAATATGCATCTAAGAAGCTCAACGGCTCGCATCCGCCGTGGAGTCTATCACCGATCAATCCTCGGCAGAGCTTAACGGGTCCTTGGGGCAGGCTTTGTTGAGGCTTGTGTAGTCAATACACATCCGCCATCGCTTGTTCTTCTTGATGCAGGACCCGGGTTTGCTAGCCATTCTGGAAAGAATACTTCCATGATGAAACCGGCTGCCAAGAGCCGGGCTATCTCTTCTCCAACAACTCTTCTCTTCTCTTCCGACAGACGGCACAAGGGCTGCCTGACGGGCTTCACATCAGATCGGACATGTAACTTGTGCTCGGCAAATTCCGTCGGTACACCCGGCATGTCCTTGGGAGACCATGCGAAAATGTCCCGATTCTCACGGAGGAAATCGATGAGCTCGCCTTCCTATTTGCTGTTAAGGTTTGCACCTATGACAGCCTACCTCTCCGGGTGCTCTGGGTCCAAGGGTATCTTCTTTGTTTCCTTGGCGGCTTTGAACGCAGGCCCTCGCCTTCCGAGCTCCTTGGGGTGGACGACATCTCAAAGGCTGCTTGGTTAGCCATCGCCACAACCCGATCGAGAAGCTTCTCGGCTCACGATCTGAGGACTCGGCTAACCCGGGTTGCTCTCAGCTGTAAGCGGGCGACTCTTCTGTCAAGTCGCCTGACTACGGTCGATCCCCTTTGGTACTCCGGCATCTTCATCTTGAGGTAGGCGAGGTGGGGATCGCCATGAACTTGGCCAACGCAGGTCGGCCAAGGTAGCGTGATACGGACTTCCGAGGTCTACCACTTCAGACCAAAGCTGGCTCTCGGCGAAAGTGATCCTTGTCCCCAAAGAGGACGTCTATCTGGATCTTGCCAATTGGTGTGCGAGAAAGGCTGTGCACAATGCCGTGGAACACCGTCCCATCTGCTCTGAGCTGTCTTTGCACGATCCTAACTTCTCCATTGTGTCCTTGTACATGATGTTGATGCTGCTGCCTCCCTCTACTCAAGACTTCGCGAGAAGCGGCGGCCCGCCTGTCTGCGTGGCAAGGGTGGCTCCCCAAGACCAGGGCCTAGGAGCACGATTCGGCATTATCTACGGGTGATCAGCTCTGCTCAAGCGATAGGCTTCTCCGGACCAGTGCATGAACTACGAGTGTCCGATGCTCTTGCATTCACTTCTTCTAGCCGCTTTATGACCGCGGCCTATCGTCTATAAACCAACCACCTTTGGTGAACACTACGTAGGCTCCATGCTCTTAAGGGTACTACGTCTTGTATTGCGCCGAGGCTGACAGCCGGCTATTTGGGCAGGCGGTGGAGGCTGGCGGCCCAAACAGGTGCGGAGGCCGGAGGCCGCCTCCCCTGGCGATCCCGGTGAGCCGCGATACACTTCCGGGTGGTGTGGTTTGACGGCTAAGGCCGCTGTGGAATTTGGTAGGGCCATCTAGAGTGTGCTTTCAGAGGAGAAAGCCGGCAACCAGCTTGGACTTGCCGCTTCGCCGCTTGCTCGGGAGGCTGCCCTTACATACGGCTGGTCTTCGACCGTCGCGAACCACCCGGGCCACGTGGGAAGCCGTTATGGGGCCTTGCGCTTGTGGTCGCTCTGTCTTTGCCGCCGATCGGTGTCTCGACCCGTAGTTCGGGGAGCCCGAGGGGCCACTCTTGCCCGGGTCAAGGCCGACTTCAATCTCCGTCTTCATGGAGGAGTCGGTCAGTGGCGTGCTTCTACGCTATGACCAGCAGCTCATCGAGGTCTCTGCCTGCCGCAAAGGAGCTTGTGCTTGAGGAGAGTGCCTTCTCTGCGGCGGTGAAGTACTCGATAGCTTGCACCTCGCACGCCTCGCAGGAGTTCCGGAGCTACGCCTAACGCTGCGGAGGTAGTCGCGTCGACTGCGTTAGGGCCCCGCACGACACGGAAAGCCGGGCGAGGCTTGGGGAGGTCGCTTATGCGTGCTTTCGTGAAGTTGCGGATGAAGGCTTCGTGAAGTCGACCCAGCAAGTTGATGCTGCGGGGCTTGGTCGCTGTTTAACCACGTCCCGCCGTGCCTCGAGCATGAGCGGAACATATTTCACGGGCAACACGCTTGTTGCTTCTTCGCTATGCCGACGGCCGTGGAGTAGTCAACCAGCGATCTTCCGGCTTAACGGAGCCGGTGTACTTGCGTGTCTCGGGGAGCGTGAACCCTTTGGGGAAGGGCTCGTCTCGGATCACAGGTCCGGCACGGCGGACCCAGCTCGTCCTCCTTCTTCCAGCCGCCCGAGACCGGTGGAGCGGTTGATCCGATGGCGGGCGTCGTTTTCTCCGACTCTCTCGGCGTCAAGGCGTCGCCGAGAGTCGGATGTCGACGGGCGGCGGGAGATTCGCTTTTCTGCGGGGAGGGGAGGCGAGATAATGCCGCCCGCCGCTTCCATCGCCTGGGCGAAGCCATCTTGGTCGTCGCTTCGATGGTAGCGTGAGTCGGCTGTACAGGCCGATACCGGATCCTTGTCTTTCTTCCGCGAACACCGCCTTGGCTCCGGCGTCCGAGACGTCGCGCCTTGGTCTCGACGGGTGGCGGGCGTCGTTGTCGTTCTGCGGGCGCTCATGCGGCCGGCCGGCCTTATTCTGCTTGGCCCGGCAAATTGCGTCGAGGCTCTTTGGACTCGCTCCATCATGAAGCGGCGTTCTTCGCCTTGAAGTTATCCCAGCTTCGCCCGCCGCTGCACAGGTGGCGAGATGTTCTCTGCCGGCGTGGCATATACGGGCGATTGGCCCCAACAGAGTTGGCGATGTACGCGCTATTGCCGGAACTGCGCTTAAGCGGCTAGAGCCCGATTGAGCCGGTGAGCCGCCGCAGCCTGATCCATCTCATATTCGCTGGTAGGCTTCAAACTGCGTCTCATGCTCACCAGGCTTCTTCGCGCCGACGAATTTGGCGGCGTACGCCTCTAAGCGTCTGCGGCGTCAGCCTCTTCGAATAAGCGCGGTCGAGGTCCTCAGAGAGCAGCGCCGAGGGGGGTCGTGAACTCCTTCACTAGGATGCTGCGTGGATCGATGACGCAGCACCTCGGTGACGGCGCCTTTCGCCGCTTCTCCGCCAGGGAGCGGCTCGTCAGAGACCACCACTGCGTTAGTGGGGAACGCGTCGGCGACGCGGCGTTAGGAGTCGACCAAAGATCGGGTCGGTGGAGCCTCACGGACTCCAAGTCCGCGGCAAGCTCGCCAAATGACGTGGAGTTGTTCGAGGAGGTCCGCAAGGAGGTTCTCGGGCCGCCCGTGCCTCGTCCGGATGAAGGCTCGTCGAGAGGCGAACCTCACCGACAAGTTCGGCGAGGCAGTTGGTCGCGGTAAAGCGGTGATTCAGCGCCATGCACGCAGCGACAGACCTGGCTCCAAGGCGTCTTGCCGATGGCTGCGCTTGCAGGGAGTAGGGTAAAGGGTTCCACGTCGGGCGCAGGTCTCCGGACGACGGGTGCACCTAGCCCCATGGTGGGCGCCAAATGTCCGGGGTTGGTGCGACATATGCCAAAGGATGGCTTATCATGGAGGGGCGAGTAGAACGTCACGCCGGTGCTGAAGCGGGATGAGGCGAAGGCATGCTCGCCGTGAATCTTACCCAGCCGGGCTTCTCCGTGGAGATAATACCCCTACTGCTGCTCTGCGGGGTCTCGGCATGGTTACTATGTCAAAGTAAATACAAGATCGCTCCTTGAGCTGTTCGGGGAGAGGAAGAGGAAGGGCACGGCTAGCTCCTCTCTTCCTTCTATGTGTGTCTAGAACTATCAAAGTCCAACCTCTTGCATGGGTGCCCCTGGGTTTATATAGGCCTACCCACCCGAGGATACAAGCAATAATCCGGCTGGGCGTGGGTCCCAGCCGTCTGTCTCTTAGGGTCGCCGTCTTTTCGCCGACCATCGGGCCCGTGACTAGCGGACCCGCTAACGGCCCAGGTGGCAGCGGGCCTAGTTTTGTCCGCCGCTAGCGGGTCTTGCCGCTGCGGATCACTGTAGTCGCGGCTTACGATGGCGTTGGTTTGTCGCGAGTCGCCAGCGGCAAGTGCCGCCGCTGACGAGGCGATCATTGCCTATTCCTCGCCTTGTTCGGTTAATGGCGCGCGGGACTCGCAGGAGGGGTCTGCCGACTCCCAGGGGCCATCTCTGGGTCTCGGCCGTCTTGTGGCGCTCTCGCCGTCTTTCAAGATACCTCCACCGGCGGCGGGCCCCGCCGTCTCCTGGCCGTCTGCACAGAGCCGTGGGCATAGAATTACGCTTGATGTCGTGGTCAAGCGTGGCTACAGGATCTTGCCACGAATGGAGATCTCCGTCGATGCAGACCTTTGTGGCCATGCCCGCCCTTTGTGAGCGGGGCAGGGATGGGCCACGCGGTGGCCACACCCCATCCTGTCTGTAGTTGCGTGGGTTGAAGGTGGTTGGAGTCGCGGGCCGACTTCCCATAGCCGGCCTCTGTGGAGATGGCCCGGTGGGGGTCGGCGTTGCTCAAGGCCGCCGCTGGGGCTCGGCGTGAGGGGATGCTGATCGGCGGCTCTGCCATGACTCGTGAAAGTGGCTCTTCGTCTTGAGGTCTCAAGGGGCGCAGCCTGCCCTGATGTTTTGAAAGGTCCTGGGGCTCGGGTTTGCCTACCCGTGGCCCATTACTCCGACACCTCTCAAACCCTAGTTCATCTCTTGTGTTTAATCTTTGTACCGGAACTATAGATTGTTACTTGTGGGTGACTAGTAGTGTTGATTACCGGAACTATTTTTTTTACTACAAAGTTATTTGAAATATTGAGAAGGTTCCTCCAACTCAATCCCAATTAAATATGAATAACCCAACAATCTTATTAATTAAAGTGATGAGATCAACATGATGATTCAAGAACCAGATACTCAAGACGTCCATAACCGGGGACACGGCTAATCATGATTAGTTTGTACACTCGCAGAGGTTTGCGACTTTTTCCCCACAAGACTCGATCTCCTCCGTTGGATTTCTCGCACTTCATGATGTTTGAGAAACGGATGACCGAGACACAGTATTTCAGAAGCATTAATTCTTTACTCTGGGTAGACAATACCACCTACATCCCCCTACATCTGCTAGCCTACCACTGGAAGAGGTCACACAACTTACTCAACTATGCCAGAGCCCGTAATGGCTTGTGGCTGCACACGGAAGTTGCATGAATAATCTTATGATCTCTTTAAGCCTGGGTGGCATTCCATAGGATGATCACACGGGTACTCCGGGATCCCCTTGGGTAAGCACTGGGTTCTCCAGGTGCCCGAGCAAACCAACTGGGTGCTCCGTGGTGCCCCAACCAATCCACCCAGATGTGTATTAAAGTAGCCACCTTAAGTTAACAATTAATAATATTCTCACATCTGTCATGAATCACTCAAACCAAAACCACGCCTACGAAAGCATAGCATAGCAAAGATAAGTATAACGTAGTAACTCCCAGGGGTTGAATGCAAGACAATAGGTTCCTACCTTATCAACTACTTCCCGATACTGTAACATCCCAAAATTCTAAATTTTGGAATGTTATAGTAAATACATAGATTTGATTGATTGTTTGATTATTGTGTGATTGATTGAGTGAAATTTGAAAAAATTTGAAAGTTAAATGAGAGGGACTAAAAGGACTTTCCCAAACTTCCATTTTGCATTTTATGACCTCCGTGAATTCAAATTCTTTTCACCACAAAACCCTGGAGAGAAGATGACATGACTTCTTCCATTTAAATAAATGAAAAGGGTTTCGAAGAGATTCGAATTTTATTTGGAAATATTTTCAAATTCAGAAACTTCAAGCAACTCAATGATTTTCATGAGAGAAGATAAAATGACTTCTTCAAAACATATGAAATATGAGTTGGGAGTTTCAAAGAATTAAATTCAAAAGTTCTTTTGAATTTATTTTCAATTTGGAGTTATTTGAGTTTTATTCAAATTATTTTTCTCCAAAAATAAAATATATGGAAAATAGGGTAACATGATTCCCTACATCAGAAAATTGGAGAGAAATAAATTTGAATTAATTTTGGTATTTTAAAATGATTTTACTTGGAATTTACTAGAGCAAAAGCACTCTTTGCTTTTATTTGAATTTGCATGTATTTTATTTGACCTCTAGCAAAATGTTCAGCTTTTGGTTTTAAATCTTTTTCTTCTAAAAATTTTGGTATATTATATGCCTATATAATATTTTTGTTTATTTTGTTTTTATTTATTTTTCTTTGTCCGAAAAAATGTTAAAAAAACAAAACAAAAACTCCTCTCTCGGACGGCTGGGCGAAGGCCCAGCCGGCCCGTCAAGACTGTAGCCTCCTCCTCCCGTCTGCGACCCGGACTACTTGGAGTCCGAAGGCCGCCTCCTCCCGGCCGCCTCTCCCACGCCTCCCTCCTCCTATAAAGCCGCCCTTGGACCCCCTCTCTCTCCGCATCTACTGCGCTTCAAGCCGAGCCACCGCCAGCCGTTCTTGTTGCGCCCGCCAGCTCAGCCTCCACCCCGCCTCCACCGGGCCGGGTGCCACCATCCAACCCCTGTGCCCAGCCGCCCTCACTCGACCCCTTCGCCGCCCTCTCGACGATCGAGTCACGCTGCCTACGGGACCTGAGCCCGCCATGCTGCCTGACCTCATTTGGAGTTTGGGTAAACCCTAGCCCCGACCCCCGCCGTCGGATCGAGATCCGACGATCTCGATTCGTCTTTGTTTTTTTTTGTTTCGGCTAATTAATGAACGCTCGTTCATTTAGGTTTTACTTGTGAACAGATTCGCTAGATTAGTTGCTGTAGCGAGTGTTAGCTCGATAGAATTTCTCTTTTTCTTTTAATTTCGGCCAGGGACCTATTTGTAGTATTTTTTTATAGTTTAGCCCCTGGACTTCAAACAATAACATCTTTTTACTTGTGTATCCAAATCCAACGAAACCAACGCCCACTTCTTCGTTATGACTCCCTATATCCAGTAAAACAACTTAAACATGTTTTTGAAAGTTTTAAAATTTGAATTCAAACAGATTTGTATTTGAACTTCGTTTGATCATAACTTGAGTTTTATAACCCCTTTTGAGTTGATTCTTTTTGCAAATTAAATCTCTTGACCTAAAATTTCTGATAAGGCCAAATTCACATAATTTTGGTACTGTTAGAAATTGTTTGCTGTCGCAAGAGTCATTTGCTTGGTCTCGAAGTTTTCCGGATTGACTTCTTCGTTCTATCCGATCTTTTGAATGATTGCTTATGTGTGATTGCTATTGCTTGCTTACGATAGATTGAATGGAGTGTGATGAGTAGAACTATCAGGATTTCTGAGTGCGAATCATCCTCATCAATAGTACAAGGCAAGTTCACACTTTGATCATATCCTTTTCATAACCAGTTTTTATGCATTAGATCAATCCTCAAACATTGCATGATTAGAATCTAATTAAACTGTGGGTTTTGGGAAATAAGTTGAGGTAGTACATATTACCTGTTTTATTATCAAACACTTGGGAGTAACAACTACGTTTGCTTATATTGCCATGCTATGATAGTAGACGTGGATTGGGTGAGTGTATCCATGACAGATGTGAGATTTTAATTAATGATTTATTTAAGGTGGCAACTTAAACACACATCCGGGTGGATTGAGGTACTGGGTATTCCAGATTACTCGTTTCTTTTGGACCGCCACCGGGGCTCAAAGGGATCATGAGATTATTCATGCTAGAAACACATGCGCCTGTGCAGGAAGCTACTATGGGCTCTAGCATAGTTGACTAAGTCGTGTGAACTCTTACGGTGGTAGACTAGCGGATGTAGGGGATGTAGGTGGTACTATCTACCCGTTAAGTAAGGTGCTAGCGCTTACGAAAAGACTTTGTCTCGGCCATCCGCTTTTCTCAAACACCGTGTAGTGCGAGAATCCCAACGGAGGAGATCGAGTCTTGTGGGGAAAAGTGCACAAACCTCTGGAGAGTGTATCAAACTAATCATGGTTAGCCGTGTCCCCGGTTATGGACATCTTGAGTATCTAGTACTTGGATTATCATGTGTATCTCAACATGTTACTTTAATTAATGATGTTACTTAATTGGGATTGAGAATGCTGTCAACCATTCTAAATGTTTAACAACCACCATGATAGTTAAATAAAATTTATTCATTTTGTAGTAGGGAAAATTGGCTTCTGCAAAGCTGTAACCATAGAGCTTTCCACCAGCCAAATATGCATGTAGAGATAGCCATTATTCATCATTGCTCTATGATGTGAATTTTCCATTACATTCAATGTACTTTGACCCTTTAATAGTTGCAACGTCTCATGTTGCGTGATCTTCTGACAAGTAAGTGATACGTTAGGGTTACGATTTCTACACTCAATTTTGTTGTTGGTGTTGATGGGAATCCACAACCTTGTTAGTTCCGCTTATTTGGATTGAGGTAATAGTATTTATGTTATTTTATACATGTGATTTACCTCCTGTTATAAATCCTCGAGTATTGTGTGTCAGCATACCGATCCAGGGATGACACTTAAGCACAGAGACTTGACCCATTCGGGTCGAGTCGCTACAAGATGGTATCAGAGCACATGTTGACTGTAGGACGTGACCCTAGAAACTGGCAAGCCCATAGGAAGGATTTTCTCTAAAACTTTTTTTTTTCAAAAAGATCTTTTACCTCTCTTCTCTTCTGAGCTTATTCAAATATTCCCTTTTAGTGAGACTATACCCTTTCCCCTTTTGACCACTCGAAGATTCGACTGATGAGACAACTCCAGAGGACAAGATATCGGACAACCAAGACCACTTCGGAATGAAGAGTAGTTTATCGAGCACTTGTAATAATTGGAACTACAACGGTTGAAGACTCCAAAGACTAGGAGAATTTGAAGGCTCTGAAGAATTCCCAGATTTGTATGACCTAGGAAGGCACCCCTTATGGAACTTGGCAAACTATTGAAGCTGTCAATACCCGAGATCAAGGTGTATTAGAGAAAGACCGGAACATGGAGCATAAGAACTCAAAGTTTTGTCAAGAAAACCCTAAGGCAGGAGATATCAATTATGGAATGAAAGCTCATGGCAGTAACATGGGCTTAGATATGGCTATCCATGATGTTATCGCCCGCTTATGCTATTGTCACCGTGCAAAGTTAAGCATGTAGATGCATGGAATGATTGGATGGTAGAAAGCTGATGGAGCATCTATCTGCAAAGGATGCAGTTTTAACCTTAGCTGGTATATCGCCAGGATCTGGAGTATTACATCAGGAAGTTTAAGATGGACCTTCGGGAAGCTGTATTTGACAAGGAAGCATTTCGTTAAGAACTTAGGACCCAGAAGCTGAAGTAGCCAAACTGGAGGAACAAAACCTCGAGATACCGGAGATTAGTCAAGAACTGAAGGACAATAGTTCCATGGCTCATGCCAAGGATGTTGAAACTAGAAGTTTGGAGTGCAACTCGAGAATATTAAAGGATATCATGAGAGACTTCGCATCAACAGAGATGATCGGGCAAAAGAACTTGAGAAGGATGAGCATGAATCGGAAGAAGCTATCGGAGACATGAACAAGACTTGAAGAGTTTGACGACTTCGAAGATTTATTGACTTTTAGAAGACCAAACCCCTGTTATATACCTACGTTAGATGCGACGATTGTGAGCTGTCATTTGTTTGATGTTTTTCCCGACAGCCACAATAAAATCGATCATTTCAAAACTCTTGTTTGTATTGTGTGTATCCCTCCCTATCTCTCTTATCTCACCCCAAAACCCCTGGACCCAATAGAGGATGAATGGAGATGAACTCACAGTTACGGGATCGATGAGCCAATTGGAGACTAACCGATGGATCCAGAACATGGAGGGTCAAATGAAGAATAACCCTATTAAGGAAAGGATATGACTCAACATGCTCTTCAGTGCTTCGAAAGAGGAGCTGCTACTTGGTGGAGGATGTACCAAACCGTCAATGGATGGCAAAGAGCAACCATTTGGGAAGAATTAAGTTGACTTTGCCAAAGTTTCATCTTGTGTCCCAGAAGTTGAGGCCTTATGGAAAGGATATGAAGAAACCTTGTGCATACAAGCTTTGTGGAGAAATAGGCACAACCATGAATAAAACAAGGAAGAATACCCTCATAAGCGGGGGATTACCAAAGGAGTTAGCCGAGGATCTCAGGGAACTTCGGTTGGAGATTGTTCCCAAAGGTTTTGTTGCAGCAATGGAAGTTCAGTCTACAATGTTGGGAAAGATTCGTGAAGCTCAGAAGTATGACAAAGAGATTTCTGAGTAAAAGAGAGGATGAGCAAAGGAAAGGCCAAAGGTTTTCGTAAGGATGAGCACGACATCATATGGTTCGAGGACCGTGTATATGTTCCCAATAATGCAAAGATCAGAAGTAAATACTTCAAGAGGCTCATGACTCACCATACTCGATTAAGCCCCTAGAAACACCAAGATGTATTTGGATTTGAAGGAGTGTTTCGGTGGTGGTATGAAGAAGGATATTGCGGAGTATGTAGTCATAGGTGATGTATGCGGAGAGAGTAAAAGCGAGCATCGAAGCCATCGGGATTACTACAGCCTCATGCCGATGCGAATGGTAGTGGGGATAAGCTTGGCATGGATTTCATTATCGATTTCCCGTAACCGAACGGGATATGATTCTATCTGGGTAGTAGTTGATTCGCTTGACCAAAGTGGCTCACTTTATCGATTGAAAACCACCTATACAAGTGCGAAGTTGGCCAAGATATATTTGACCGAGGATCGTATGTATGCATGGAGTTCGAGGACCATTGTATCAGAGTAGAGGAACACGGTTTACCTCAAAGTTTTGGAATCGGCTGCACCACACTTTGGGTACTAGGCTAGAATTTAGTACTGACCTTTCATCCATGCAGCATGATGGATAGACCGAGAGAGTCAATCAGATTCTGGAGGACATGTTGAGAGCGTCGGCGCTAGATTATGGATCTAGTAGGGATGATAATCTACCTACGCGGAGTTCTCATACAACAACGATTACCAAGCCAGTTTGAAGATGAGCCCTTTCGAAGCTTTGTATGGGAGAAGGAGCCAGACACCGTTGATGTGGGATGAAGTTGGAGTCCGTCAGTTGTTTGGACCAAATGTGATCAAGGAGTCAGAAGAGAATGTTAAGTTGATTCGAGATAGACTGAAGGTAGCTCAGTCCTGGCAGAAGAGTTATGCAGACTCGAAAACGCAAGGAGGTAGTCTATGAAATTGGAGCAGGCATGTCTTCGTGTCCCCTCTGCGAGGAGTTAAACTATTTGGAGTTAAGTGAAAGTTAGCCCGAGATTTGTAGGACCATACCGAGTTTTTGGGCGTGGGAGAAGTAGCCAACAAGTTGGAGTCACCAGAAGGACTGTCAGGAGTTCATGATGTGTTTCACGTTTCCCAGTTGAAGAAGTGCCATGCAGAGATGGCCAATATTCCCCTGTAAGGACGCAAAACCCTGGAAGAGGATATGCTTTTATCAACCGACGATTTTATGGAGCAATGTAAAACCTGAGAATTGTGAAGGAACGATAGTTGTTTGTCTGGCTTGCAGAATAAATGGATTTATCCGAACTTGGTTCGTCGACAGGAGAAATTCTGCAATGCTTGTGAGGATGACCGAGTGTTAGAATGCGAGATTCGCTAAACTATATACAAGGTAATGATTTGGGTGCGGGATGGATTGATCACCATACCGACTTACTCTTATTATTAAGCCTTGCTATGTGGGATGGAAAATCTGGTGACTTGCCTATAGTAGAGAGAGACGCATTTATATTAAACCTTGTTTGAACCTTAGAATGGTATAAGTATTTTCCCTTGTACAAGGCAGCTCTTGCCAACCATAGGTTATACGGTGAGGATCAACCCAGACCGATTTCCTACAGGAGAAACCATAATTGGATGACCGCCATGAGATATCGATAGTTGATTAGTATTGGCGCCAGACCCATCAGCTAAGAAGACCCAGTCATGGTATAACCTTACCAAGAGGAAAGGACAGAAGAATTGAGGAAAAGGATATGCCACTACCGGAAGAGCCGAGAGAAGGAATTTTCCCAAGATCTGAGAAGACCGACACTGTCAAGAATAAGGATGGAGTATGTGAGATTTGATGGAACCAAAACAATGTTTCTAAGGGTGGTAGCACCCCAAACCCCCTGTGATGATCAATGGATTTTGAGAAGACCCCAAACCTAACCTATTTCTTTCTAGCTCCTCCGAATCTCGAGGACGAGATTCATTTTAAGGGTGGTAGGTTTGTAACATCCCAAAATTCTAAATTTTGGAATGTTATAGTAAATAGATAGATTTGATTGATTGTTTGATTGTTGGGTGATTGATTGAGTGAAATTTGAAACTTTTTGAAAGTTAAATGAGAGGGAATAAAAGGACTTTTCCCAAACTTCCATTTTGCATTTTATGACCTCCGTGAATTCAAATTCTTTTCACCACAAAACCACGGAGAGAAGATGACATGACTTCTTCCATTGAAATAAATGAAAAGGGTTTCGAAGAGATTCGAATTTTATCTGGAAATATTTTCAAATTCAGAAACATCAAGCAACTCAATGATTTTCATGAGAGAAGATAAAATGACTTCTTCAAAACATATGAAATATGAGTTGGGAGTTTCAAAGAATTAAATTCGAAGTTCTTTTGAATTTATTTCCAATTTGGAGTTATTTGAGTTTTATTCAAATTATTTTTCTCCAAAAATAAAATATATGGAAAATAGGGTAACATGATTTCCTACATCAGAAAATTGGAGAGAAATAAATTTGAATTAATTTTTGTATTTGTAAAATGATTTTTACTGGATTTTACTAGAGCAGAAGCACTCTTTGCTTTATTTGAATTTGCGTGTATTTTATTTGACTCTAGCAAAATGTTCAGCTTGTCGGAAATCTTTTTCTGAAAATTTTGGTATATTATATGCCTATATAATTTTTTTGCTTATTTTGTTTTATTTATTTTTCTTTGTCTGGAAAAATGTTGTAAAAAAACAAAAAAAAACTCCCTCTCCGGACCGAACTGGGCCGAAGGCCCAGCCAGCCTGTCAACGCCGCCGCCTCCTCCTCCCGTCAGGTGACCCAGACTCGAGTCCGGTCGCGCCGCCCTCCTCCGGCCTCCCCGTCCCCACGCCAGCGCCTCCCCTCCTCCTATAAAGCCGCCGCCCGGACCCCCCTCTCTCTCCCGCATCTCACCGCTCGGCTTGAGCCACCGCCGCCGTTTGCCCGTCGCCACACTCCAGCTCACGCCGCCACCCGCACTCCCACCGCCCGCCCGACCGCCGCCGGTGCCACCATTGCCCCGCCCAGCGCCGCCTCCCGACCCCTTCGCCGCCCTCCTCGACGTAGCGAGCCAATCGCCCTAGCGGACCCGAGCCAGCGCCGCCGTCTGCCCGACCTCGGCTGGAGTTTGGGTAAACCCTAGCCGACCCGTGGTGGATCGAGATCCGACGATCTCGATTAAATCTTTTGTTTTTTTTCGTTTTGGCTAATTAACAAACGCCCGTTCGCTTTAGGTTTTACTTGTGAATGCATTCACTAGATTAGTTGTCAGTGTGACGTTAGCTCGATAGAATTTCTCTTTTTCTTTTAATTTCGGCCAGGGACCTATTTGTAGTATTTCTTTTACAGTTTAGCCCCTGGACTTCAAACAATCACATCATTTTACTTGTGTATCCAAATCCAACGAAACCAACGCCCACTTTTTCCTTATGATCCCCTCTATCCAGTAAAACAACTTAAACATGTTTTTGAAAGTTTTAAAATTTGAATTCAAACAGATTTGTATTTGAACTTCTTTTGTTCGTAACTTGAGTTTTATAACCCCGTTTGAGTTGATTCTTTTTGCAAATTAAAGCTCTTGACCTAAACTTTCTGATAAGGCCAAATTCTCATAATTTTGGTACTATTAGAAATTGTGTACTGTCGCAAGAGTCGTTTGCTTGGTCTCGAAGTTTTCCGGATTGAGTTCTTCGTTTTATCCGATCTTTTGAATGATTGCTTATGTGTGATTGCTATTGCTTGCTTACGATAGATTGAACGGAGTGTGACGAGTAGATGTATCAGGATTTCTGAGTGCGAATCATCTTCATCAACAGTACAAGGCAAGTTCACACTTTCATCATATCTTTTTCATACCCAGTTTTTATGCATTAGATCAATCCTCAAACATTGCATGATTAGGATCTAATTAAACTGTGGGTTTTGGGAAAGTAGTTGAGGTAGTACCTATTACCTGTTTTATTATGAAACCCTTGGGAGTTACTTCTATGTTTGCTTATATTGCCATGCTATGTAGTAGACGTGGATTGGGTGAGTGTATCCATGACATATGTGAGATTTTAATTAATGGTTTATTTAAGGTGGCAACTTAAACACACATCTGGGTGGATTGAGGTACCTGGGTATTCCAGGATTGCCTATTTCTTTTTGGACCGCCACCCAGGCTCAAAGGGATCATGAGATTATTCATGCTAGAAACTTCCGTGTGCAGCCACAAGCTACTATGGGCTCTAGCATAGTTGACTAAGTCGTGCGAACTCTTACCGTGGTAGACTAGCAGATGTAGGGATGTAGGTTGGTACAGTCTACCCGTTCGTAAGGTGCTAGCGCTTCTGAAAGACTATGTCTCGATCATCCGTTTCTCAAACACCGTGTAGTGCGAGAATCCCAACAGAGGAGATCGAGTCTTGTGGGGAAAAGTGCACAAACCTATGCAGAGTGTAATAAACTAATCATGGTTAGCCGTGTCCCTGGTTATGGACATCTTGAGTATCTAGTACTTGGATTATCATGTGTATCTCAACATGTTACTTTAATTAATGATGTTGGGTTTTAATGATGTTACTTAATTGGGATTGAGAATGCTGTCAACCATTCTCAATGTTTAACAACCACCATGATAGTTAAATAAAATTTATTCCTTTTGTAGTAGGGAAAAATTGGCTTTACGCAAACTGTAACCATAGAGCTTTCCACCAGCCAAATATGCATGTAGAGATAGCCATTATTCATCATTGCTCTATGGTGTGAATTTGCCAGTACATTCAATGTACTGAACCTTTGTGGCTCCAACATCTCATGTTGCAGGATCTTACGACGAGTAAGTGATACGTTAGGGTTACGATTTCTACACTCAACTTTGCCGTTGGTGTTGATGGGAATCCACAACCTTGTTACTTCCGCTATTTGGATTGAGGTAATAGTATTTACAGTACCAAAATTGGGTGAATTTGGTCTTATTAGAAATTTTAGGTCAAGAGCTTCAACTAGCAAAAAGAATCAACTCAAACGGAGTTATAAAACTCAAGTTACGATCAAACGAAGTTCAAATACAAATCTGTTTGAATTCAAACTTTAAAACTTTCAAAAATATGTTTAAATTGATTATCTGGATAGAGGGGATCATAACGAAGAAGTGGGCGTTAGTTTCGTTGGATTTGGACAAACGAGTAAAAAGTAGCGAAGGTTTGAAGATGATGGGCTAAACTGCAAGAAAGAATATTCACAGATGGATCCCTGGCCGAAAATAAAAAGAAAAAGAAAAAAAAGTATCGAGCGAACGCTAGCTAGCAGAACCTAACGAACGAATTCGTTCGTTAAAATAAACTAATCGGCGAACGTTCTCTAAATAAGTAAACCTAAACAAAACTGGTTTTAAAACGAAAACCAAAACTAAAACAAATAAAAAAAAAGAAAACCGGCGGTTCCTACCGGTTCCACCTTGGTCGGTGGTGGATCAGGCCAAGGCGTCGGCGATCAACTCCGGCAGAAGCGGTTATGGCGCGCGAGCGACGTGCATCTGTAGCGTCTTGTGGCGAGGTTGTCTGTGGCAGCGGGAGCAGCCGCGCCCGGATGGTGACGGCTGACTTAGCGGCGCGCGCGGCGTGCAATGGATCTCGCCCGGCGGTGGCGGCTCCGAAGTGTGCGGCGTCGAGAGGAGAGAGAGAAGCGGCGCCTCGGTATTTAAAAAGCGAGAGGGAGGCGGTGGCTTGGGGCGAGGGCAGGAGCTCGGGAGGCGTGCCCAAAGGCGGATCGACGGGCGGTTGTCGGATGTGGGGTTACAGCAAACCCTTAAGAGTTCGAACACTTTGAGGTCTTGTGGCGAAGTCTTTCCCTCCTACCGATCTACACCCTAGCTCGCTAAGATCATGGATGAACTCGATGAACTTCATAACCACAGAGAGACACGGGGTTTATCTTTGGTTGAGACCACCGTTGTGGTGTAATACCCTACTCCAGTGTGGTGGTGGTGGATTGCCTCTTGGGCGATGAAGAAACGATTACAAAGGGAAGAGCAGCCTCCTGAAGTTGAGGTGTTCTTGTGCTTGGTGAGCTGGTGGATCCGAACCCCTCTCTACTGTGGTGGTTGGCTCTACTTATATAGGCCCTAGTCCTCTTCCCAAATATCGAGCGGGAAGGGAGCCAACAACGGCGGGCAAATTTGAAGGGGGACAGCTAGTACAAGCTATCCTGACAAAAGTGGTCTTCGCCTCTGGAAAGCTCTGGTGGTGACGCCATCTTGGGCTCCACGATGACCTCCGCCTTGCCGTCCTCCTGGTCTTGGTGTTGTTGCACCAATATAGCAACCTTTGCCTGATGCCTCGGTACTCCTCGCCTGCGCTGGCCTCCTTAGCACCAAAGACGAAACAAGGATGCTGCGCGCGCTGGCGCCCGCCTGGTGTCGATCGTCATGGCTCACGTCACGAGGGCCTCTTGAGGTTTTGCCCCGCCTTGATATCTCCGCTCCTCGTGAGCCTGCCTGGCTAGGCCACTCCCGAGGAGGTCTTGCATCGTCCCGCCTCATGCGAGGCTTGGGCCCCTCGCGAGGGTCTTGGATGCCTTGTTGATGAAGATGGGTAAAATGACGGACTGTTAAACAACCACGCCAGGCCGCAGTGAGGCGTGTCTGGGACCCCGTTCCCGAACGCCGACTGAGCCAGACCCAAGGTGCGCTCGGGCTTGGCTTCGCGGGAGAGCCAAGGGTCAAGTTCGGAGCACTGCGGGCCCCGAAAGTCTGCGGCCTCGGTTGACGCGTGGCGGTTGATTGGACGGGGGCGCCTCCGCTTCCCCATGCTTCCTTTGAATCCGCCTAGCTATGCGGCCCCCGCGGCTTACACAGTTATTCCTCCGTTGCCTGCGCCTCGCTTCCCCAATCTCCCTACTTCCTTGAGACTCTGCTGCCCTTCTCCGATCTGACCTGCCGTCCCCCTCCTTCGTCGCCATGGTGCCAAAACAAGCGGACGGGGGGAAGAAGCCAGTGTCTCCGTCAGGCGCACCTCCAGCTGTCGAGCCGGCGCTAGGCCGATCCCGGGTGCTCAACGACAAGGCCATGGACAAGGTGCTACCCGATGCTTGCTTCCGGCTTCAACGAGTGGGAAGAGACGGTGGCCTAGCCTGCGTCTTGCACTCGCATGGCTCGGACAGCCACCGAGGTCTCAATCTTCATAGATGCCCTCTGGGATGGCCTGATTCCTCCCTTCTCTGCCTTCCTCAACGCGGTGCTAGAGCATTACCAGATCCACATGCCACATCTTGACCCCCAATCGGTTACTCTTCTTGTTGTCTTCGCCTTCGTGTGCGAAGCCATGGTGGGTATCGCTCCTTCGGTGGCCCTCCTCTGTCACTTCTTCTCATTGCACCTGGACGACCCTCAGCAATGCTCGGGGTGCGTGAGCTTCCAGGCCGTGGCTGCGACTGCGGGCGCGGGGATTGATTTCGAGCTCCCTTCATCCACGAGTGAGTTTCGTACGCGATGTGTGTTTGTTGATGCCGGTGTGCTCAGCCCCTGCTTCGTCTCCCGACGGGGCCTGCTGTTCCAAACTCCGGCTAGAGCCACCAGAAGCTCTCGAGCCCCCGCCTTGCTCTCGTCCCTGGCCAGCCGAGGCTGTTGAAGGACATGGCGTGACCGCACCGATGGTGGTGAAGGAGTTCGTCAAACGCCGGGTTGCTCTGCTTCAGCTCCACTCTCGCCCAATGTGGAACTTGCTCAATAGTCAGGACCACATGAGGTTCCAGGAGTCTGGGCTCCCTCTCGGGACGCGGCAAACAGTGCTCAAGGTCTTGTGGTGTCCCTTTGCGGCGAAATGCACAGGAAGAATTACTGTTGTATCTCTGCAAGAACAAGGATGAGTTTGCAGCGAGCATGCCTTCCTTCGATGAATGGGGGCTGTGGCCGATCGGGTTGGTGGGGCCCCGCGAGAACCCCGTCGTCGTTGTTCCCTTGCTCGCTACCGGTGCCGAGCTCGCCCCAGGTGAAGGTGCGGGAGGGCGAGCTCCGACGGGGGTCGGTAGCTCGAGTCCTGAGGAGCACATGCTGAATGGTGATCCTGGGGCGTCGTCCTCGGGGGCCTGTGACCCTCCTCCGGAGGCGCCCGATGATTGAGGAGGTGCTGACATGCGGCTCGAGGCCAAGGCTTCAGGAGCCTCGGGAGGTTGCGATGAGACGGTTCCCGGCTGTTTGCCGCAACCGAGTACCCCTGAAGTCATCTTTCCAGGCTCTTCTTCGGCATCGCCGTGCACTGGCCGTCATGTCCAGCGTTTCGGTCACCTTTGCATGGACTTCGAGGAGCTCTGCAAGAGGAAAGGATCCCCTAGCGGCAGCAACATCTTCGGGCCGTTGAAGCGGCGAAAGTACATCGCCATTGACCCGTAAGTATCTTGTTGTCACGGCTTCCTGCGTGTAGCCTCCTAATCCTGAAGTCGGTTTTTCAGGGCCCCTTCCGTTGAAGCTGCTGCATCTCCCGAGAAGCGGCCTCCTCCTCCATCGAGTCTCCCATCGGCCTTGAGCGTTCCTGGCCTTCTTACCGCCCTTGGAGCTGGGCCGGTTGGAGGATCATCTCTGCCTTTGTGGCGCGCTGAGCCCGCAGCTTGGCCACCCCTCCCCCTAGGTCTGGCGTGGAGCTCGGCGGGCGTTCCCAAGACTCCTCCCTTGCTCATGGGCAGCAGTTGGTTGGCTTCGATCTTTGGTTCCTCTTCAAGCAGCAAGCCCCGACCGGCTCGAGCTTCTCGCGAGGCTGGCCGGCGAGTCTTGGCGTCGGCCGCACGCCCCTGCCGGGAGGTGGTGTGCCACTTGGCGCCCTTGCAGCCCGAGGTGGAGGGCGAGGCGGTCGAGCGTTCAAGCTTCGGCGGTGGTGGAGGCGTAGTTCGTCATGAGATCTTCCAGGAGGCAATGGGCGCGATGAGCGGCTTGGTGAAGAGCTTCGTGGGTGTCGACTTTCGCCTTTGAGGCCGAAGGTCTCCGGCTGGTGGAGGAGCGGCGCAAGAAGAGGGTGGCCATCAACCTCGGTCGCTACCAGCGCGACCTTGAGAATGCGAAGGCCGAGGCATCCCTCAAAGTCGCCAATGAAGCCTGCTCGCGAGCCTTAGAAGAGGCTTGCGAGGCTGACCGCCACCGCGAGGCTGCTGAGGAACGCGCGTGGGAGCTCGAGGCCTGGAGCGCGTCCCTTGAGCAGCAGGTGGAGGCGGGCAGGGCCGCTCTTGCATCGCTGAGGGGACGCCCGCGGAGGATGAGGAGGTCCGGAAGCGCGGTGAGACGCTGGCCCTGGAAGCCGTGGAGCGCAGTCTCGAGCTCGAGCGACTGGAGATGAGGGAGCGTCAAGTTGCTCAACCAGAAGATGCCGTCGGGGCTCGCGAGGCCGGAGTTGAGGAGGAGGTGAATCGCCGGGTGGCCGAGGTGCGCGCGGACCTGGAGGGTAGGTATGACCTGAAGCTGAAGCTCGCGGGTATGGAGGATGCTGGCAGGGCTGCTTCCCTCAGGCCCAGGTTGGACGAGGCTGAGAGGCGCACGGAGGCCACGGCCGCCGCCCTGGCTACGGCGCAGGCGGACTTGTCCTACGCCCACGCCGAGCTGCGCTCCTTCGTAGGCGGGTTGATGATGCTGAGGCCGTTGCACGGAAGAACACGGAGGAAGTGCTCCAACGGCGAACGCTGGAGCACGAGCATGCTCCTATGCTATAGGATCTCCGGAACAAGGCCAACACCGCCCTGGGCCATATTTGCGACGTGGAGGTGCCGGCCCCTCACTCGAACAACTATGCCAGCCATCTGATCTTATTCACTGAGGTGGTGATGCGCCTGGAGGCTCGATCTGCCAGAGCTCGCCAGCTTGTGGAGGAAAGGGGGCGTGGCCTGCTTGAGCGCGCTTTCTCCTGTGTTTTCAGCCACCTTTTGAATGCCGACCCCAACTTTGATTTCTATGCCGCCATCGCTCCCGTTCCCATAGTCGTCCGGAATGACACTGGTAGCGATGGTCGAAGACATCGTCAGATCGTTAGTCGAGCCTTCACTTTGGAAGATGATCGGGTGGTGGTCGCCGCACGGGCGAAAGCGACGTGGTTAATGTGGCGTCCAGAAGCGTCGCCCGATGGCGGCGATAATCGAAACGAAAAGGCGATGATGACGCGAGTGACGTATCTGCGGGTGATGTAGCGAGCGACATTTCTGGCTGATCCCATGTTTTCCCGTCGTTTCATCCTGCACACGAAGCTCGGGCATGGCCCTTGGAAAACTAGTGAGAGCATTTTGGGAGGGGGAGCCCCTCATGTAAGCAAATTGCAGTTTTACTTTCCTATGCGCTGTGAGTTCGTGTCCATGCAGACTCATGAATCCAGGTGCGAGTTCTCTGTCATGGTTTACCTCAGTCAGCGCCAGCTTTGAGCTGGATCGCAAGGCGTCGAGTGTCTGGGAACCCTGCGGAGCTTGTCGCCCCGTCAGAAGGGGCCCCATGAGAGGTGAGCACCAGTTGCAGTGCTAGTGCGCGCTTGGTGTGCACGTGCTTTGCGCAGTCCCCCTCGCGAGGAGCTCGTGAGGGGAAGGCGACGGACATGAGTCCCAGACAAAACGAGATCCAGAAGGTAAGAAATTGCTCGAACGAGAAAAGGCTCCCCCCGTGCGCATCGATAAAAAGCTAGCTTCAACTCAAATCCAGATCCAGAAAGCAAAGCTACAGAAAGAGAGATCCAAAGCAAAAGGCCGCGTCTGGCACCTAGTCTAGTCTTCTGGGTCTTCAAGTCTTCTCACGGTGTGGAGCTAAGTGCTGCCACTAGGCGTGGGAGGGAGCCAGGCCCGATGCGGCACCCACAGAGACTCGGGTCGTGTACAACCCCAACTCATTATTACGTGAGAGTGTCACGGGCGGCGAGCTTCACAGGCACTGGGCCTTCTTCACAGGTACCGGCCTTGCTTCATATCGCCAGACGAGGGCCCCGCCTTGCACCACCCTTGACCTCCTTTGAGCCGATCGGTCACCAGGATGATACAAAGGAGGGAAAGAGGACGCCAGCGGTGCCCTCGGCGACCACAGGTCCTCTGCCGGGGGAAGGGTTGTCGAGGCCTCCCCGGCAGAGGGCCTACTTCCGGGTGTCGCCCGGCGTCGTGCACCGTGGGGAGGGGCCTTGCTCCTAGCTCCCTCCTGGCAGCCCCCAGCGTGTCTCCCTTGTTGGAGCAGGTCTTTGCCGCGTTGTGGTCGTCGATCGCAACATTTGCAACTTTGATTCATTTGCAGCCCATGGTTAGCATAAGCACATTCTCGAGAGATTAAGCGGTACCTGTGGTTAGTTGTCGTTATTGGCCAGCGATCGTCGTGGTTTTCCATTGGTTCTTGGAAGGCTTCGGCTCCTAGTGCCCCCTCTCCCAAATCTTCTCCAATCAATGAGTCGGGGTCGTCCTCCGGTGCGTACTCTTGGTCCATCATGCGGGGCACATAGGCCTCCGGGGCCGTCACCCCGAACACCTCGCCGTGGTGCCCCACGCTGCATGTTGCTCGGCCCAGGGTGGCGTCCTGAGGATGGTAGCGTGGCATCCGTCTAGGACCACAGGGGGCGACGCTTGCGCTCGTGCTTGTCGCGGGCGGCATGGGGGCGGCGGAGCCCCCTACGCCGCTGGCCGTGCTGATGTTGATGAAGCCCCCGGACGTAGTTGATGGCGCGCGGCTGTGGTGAGGCTCGCCGCGTGGCCTGCGATGCTTTGAGGAGGAAGTCGATAGCGAATGGGTGGTGCTCCGACGCCGCTGCATCCAGCAGCTTCGGCAACACGCTCGATGAGTGTATCGTACCGCTTTCCATCACCGCATCGCGGCAGCTCCCTTTGCCATGGTGGCGCTGCCGTATGTTTGCTTGCTCCGCCGTGAGTGCGGCGCCGTTCTTGCGCCATGGCTCGCTGCTCTTCGGCGGGCCAGATACTTGCCGGGGTGAGGTGGATGGCGCTGGCCGCGCTGCCCGCGCCCGTGGAGTTTGGCGGCGCCGCGCGCCACTGGAGCGGGGGGTCGAGGTCTTCATGGGCAGGCGCGGCGCTACCGGGCTGGCCAGCTGCCCGGTGATGAGCCGGCCCTTGAGTCGCTGGACATAGTGGCTGTGGAGTGTCGGCGAGCTGGTTGGTGGAGAACAAGCTCCGGCACACCCTTACTTGGCGCGCCAAATGTCGGATGTGGGGTTCCGGCCAACCCTTAAGGTTCAAACACTTTGGGGTGCTGTGAAGTCTTTCCCTCCCTACCCGATCTGACGCCTTAGCTCGCTAAGATCTCATGAGACGAACTCGACGAACTCGCATCCGCAGAGAGACACGGGTTTATCTTGGTTCGGAGCCACCGTTGTGGTGTAATACCCTACTCTAGTGTGGTGGTGGTGGATTGCCTCTTGGGCTGATGAAGAACAGTACAAGGGAAGAACAACCTCCTGAGGTTGAGGTGTTCTTGTGCTTGGTGAGCTGGTGGGGCCAAACCCCTCTCTACTGTGGTAGTTGGCTCTACTTATATAGGCCCTGGTCCTCTTCCCAAATATCGAGCGGGAAGGGAGCCAACAACGGCAGGCAAATTTGAAGGGGGACAGCTAGTACAAGCTATCCTGACAAAAGTGGTCTTCGCCTGCAGAAGCTCACGGTGGTAGCGCCATCTTGGGCTCCACGATGACCTCCGCCTTGCCGTCCTCCTGGTCTTGGTGTTGTTGCACCAATATAGCAACCTTTGCCTGATGCCTCGGTACTCCTCGCCTGCGCTAGCCTCCTTAGCACCAAAGAGGAAACAAGGACGCTGCGCGCGCTGGCGCCCGCCTGGTGTCAATCGTCATGGCTCACGTCACAAGGGCCTCATGAGGTTTTTCCTGGCTAGGCCACTCCTGAGGAGGTCTTGCGTCGTCTGTCTCGCGAGGCTTGGGCCCTCGCAAGGGTCTTGGATGCCTTGTTGATGAAGATGGGTCAGACGACCTCTTTGGCTTAGCCACGCCGTGGAGCATGACGAGCATGTCTGGGAACCCGTTCCCGAGAACGCCCGACAAGATGGCGGTGCGTGCTTTCATGACAGACTCCTATCGGGGAGGCGAAGGCGGCGGAGTCTTGGAGTATGACTTTGGTGGGAGGCCCAGGCAGCTCGGTCGGTGGGGAATTAAAAAAACAAACAATAAAAATAAATAAAACCAAATAAACTGAAAACATAACATAGGCATATAATATATCAAAATTTGCAGAAAAAGATTTTCTACAACGTGAACATTATTCCAGCTTCAAATAAAATCCAGAAAATTCTAAATAAAGCAAACAGTGCTATTGGTGCAATAAAATCTCAATAAAATCGTTTTAAAAATACCAAAATGATTCCCAATTTATTTCTCTCCAATTTTCTATTGTAGGGAATCATTTTACCCTAATTTCCATATATTTTATTTTTGGAGAAAAATAATTTGAATAAAACCGAATAACTCCAAATTGAAAAATAATTTCAAAGGGACTTTCAAATTTTAATTCTTTGAAACTTCCAACTCATATTTCATATGATTTGAAGAAGTCATTTTATATTCTCATGAAAATCATTGAGTTGCATAAAGTTTCCGAGTTTGAAATATTTCCAAATCAAATTCAAATATTTTCTAAAACCCTTTTCATTTATTTAAATGGAAGAAGTCATGTCATCTCCTCTCTAGGGTTTTGTATTTGAAAAGAATTTGAATTCACGGAGATCATAAATGCAGAATGAATGTTTGGGAAAGTCCTTTTATTCCCTCCCATTTAACTTTCCAAAAGTTTCGAATTTCACTCAATTTCACACAAACAACCACACCACAATCCAACAATCAATCAAATCTATCTATTTAATATAACATTCCAAAATTTAGAATTTTGGGATGTTACAAACCTACCACCCTTAAAATGAATCTCTGGCCCTCGAGATTCGGAGAAACTAACAAGAAATAGGTTAGGTTTGGGGGTCTTCTCAAAAATCCATCGATCGTCTCAAGGTCTCGGATTGCTACAACCCTTGGAAACATGGTTACGGTTCCATTAAAACTCATGTACTCCATCCTTATTGTTGGCAGTGTCGATCTTCTTAGATCTGCAGGATAATTCCTTCTCTGGGCTCTTCCGGTAGTGGCATAACCTTTTCCTCAATTCTTCTATCCTTCCATCTTAATAAGGACCTTATGAGACTAGGTCTTCTTAGGCGACGGGTTCCGCGCCAATCTTGAACCACTATCAATATCTCATGGTGGTCAACAACTTATGGTTTTCTCCTACAGGAAATGGAGTGCAGGGTTGAACCTCGACCGTATGACCTCACGGTTGTTGGCACTGCCTTTTGTACAAGGGAAAATTGTCATACCATTCTAAGGTTTAAACAAGGTTTAATATCGTCGTCTCTCTACTATGGGTAAGTCACTCAGATTTATCATCCCACATAGCAAGGCGAATAATAAGAGTAAGTCGGTATGGTGATCAATCCATCCCGCACCCAAATTGTCGGATGTGGGGTTCCGGCAAACCCTTAAGGTTCAAACTCTGGGGTGCGCGCGAAGTCTTTCCCTCCTACCGATCCATGCCCTAGCTCGCTAAAATCTCGCGGACGAACTCAACGAACTCGCAACACAGAAAGACACGAGATTTATCTTGGTTGAACCACCGTTGTGGTGTAATACCCTATTCCAGTGTGTGTGGTGGTGGATTGCCTCTTGGGCTGATGATGAACAGTACAAGGGGAAGAACAACCTCCTTAGGTTGAGGTGTTCTTGTGTCTAGGGTAGGCTCTCGATCGGATCAGATCAAGCCGAGATGAGATGCCCCTACTGTGGTGGCTGGTTCTACTTATATAGGCCCTGGTCCTCTTCCCTAATATTGAGCGGGAAGGGAGCCAACAACGCCGGGCAAATTTGAAGGGGGACAGCTAGTGCAAGCTATCTGACAAAAGTGGTCTTCGCTGCGAAAGGCTACAGTGGTGGCGCGTCTTGGGCTCCACGATGACCTCCGATCCTGCCGTCCTTACGGTCTTGGTCTCGTTGCAGCGATATGGAAACCTTTGCACGATGCCTCGGTACTCCTCGCGCTTGCCTCCTTAGCACCAAAGGGGAAACATGGATCTTTGCCAAGGCTGTTGGCACCGGCCCGCTTTGGGCTCGGTCGTCATGGCTCACGTCACGAGAGCCTCGTGAGGTTTGCCCCGCCTTGATATATCCGCTCCTCGTGAGCCCACCTGGCTAGGCCACTCCTGAGGAGGTCTTGCGTCGCCCGCCTCTCGAGGCTTGGCCCCTCACGAGGGTCTTGGATGCCTTGTTGATGAAGATGGGCCAGACGACCCGCTAACTAAGCCACGCCATGGAGCATGCGAGCAAGTCTTAGGGACCCCGTTCCCGAAGCATGACAGTAGCCCCCGGGCCCAAGGTGCGCTCGGGCTTGGCCCCGCGGCGAAGCCAAGGGTCAAGTACGGAGCGCCGTGGGCCCCAAAAGCCTGTGGCCTCGGTTGACGCGTGGTGGTTGATTGGACGTGGGCGTCTCCGCTTCCCCACGCTGCCTTGGAAACTGCACGACTTGACAAGTCCCTGCGACATGCAAGGAAAACCATCATTACCTGCGATCGTGGGAGGCGCCGGTTGGCCTTCTTTGGCTATAAAAGGGGAGGGGGCGGAGCTCCCGTCGCCCATCTCTTCCTTGTTTGTTTGCTTCTTCCTCCTCGCTCCACCGCTAGTTGCAATGGCGCCGTCGAAGAGGTTCTACAGTGCGGAGAAGGGCAAGGCCCCTCGAGGGGCCCGGCTCTGGCGCCTGGCGAGACGTGGCCGTCCCGCAGCATAAGCATCTGCGACCCCGCCATGGCCCCCTACTCCCGGTGCGGCGCCGCGATGCGTGGCAGGAGTCGCTCCGGTCGCGGTAGTTCTGTCGACGAAAGGAGGCGCGTCGTGGTCGCGCGACCCCCCCGACCGCGGTTCCATGCGTCAGAGGTGTTGCCGGAGTTTGTTGTCTGGTCGGAGAATCCGGCCGGCAACTGGCTCCAGCTCCCTCGCTTCTTCGCTGACGAGCTGCCGGCCTCCAGTCCCGGCGGGCTTTAGTTGCGGCCAGACGATTCTTTATGCTTGAACTTCTTGGGTAGTGATCGAGGTCTCCGTCGCGGGCAACATAGCTACGGCCAGCGGTTGGCGAGACGTTTGCCTGTCTGCCTCGGCGGTGCACCCTACACTTCAAGTTCGACGGCGACGCGACCCTCTTCGTGAGGGTATTTGGGGAAGACGGTCGTCGCGCCGGATGCTTCCCCAAGGTGAACGACGGTGAGGAGGTGCTCGGCCTTGGCAATGGTCGGGACAAGGAGGAGGAAGAACCTGTCGACTGCACCTCGCCTGGCTATGGTGACTCCTCCCTTGGCGACAGTTCCAGTAGCGGCGGCCTTGATCAGCCGCCGCTCCCGCCTCGAAGGTGGTAGTAGGTCGTCTCGTCGCCGCGCATCGGTGAAGCGCGAAGAGGGGTCCGACTAGACCCGAGACGTCGCCGTGACCCTGCCTCCGTCGGCTGCTGCAGGGGCAAGCGCCACTTTTGTTATGTTTCCCTTTCCCTTCCTGCATCGAAACGAAATCAGCATGGGCCCAGAGGGGCATGTATCGAACCATAACCTATCAACCATTATGCTACGCTTGTTGTTTCAGTGTTGTGTGGCCATTTTGCGCAAAGATAACTTAACCTGGTGCATTCGGGGCGCCCTCCTCCTTGCGAGGCGTTTATTTCCTCATGCCCATCTTGACCTGTTTGCTGAGGAATTGCGAAAATTCATTAGGAGGTGCGCTAAGAGATTCGCTGTTCACCCGTGCCTTGACCTGGCGCTTTGCATCGCGGTACCCGAGGGGCACGGACTAGGAGGGATGCGCCAGTTTTTGGGTTCGCACGAGGGTGGCTCGCGAGAAGGCAGAGAGGAGAGAAATGCTCGTGAGGGCACCTGCCTAGCCCCCTCGCGAGGTATGCGATAGAAAGAACACAAGCTAACCAGAGCCGGAAAATGCAGTAAGCGGCGAGGCAACCGAATTAGCAAGGAACACCAAAGGCGAATTTCGATTTAAGAAAAAGCGAGCCAACCACAGAAAGCAAATGAAAAGCCGCGTCCGACACCTAGTCTAGTCTTCAAGTCTTCTCACCAGTGCGGAGCTAAGTGCTGCCACTAGGCGTGGGCGGGAGCCCAGGGGCCTGAGGCCGGCGCTCCTGAGACTCCGGGTATACATCCCCACTCATTATTACGTGAGAGTGTCACGGGCGGCGATTCTTCACACGCACCGGGCCTTCTTTACAGGCTCTGGGCCTTGCTTCATGGGTAGAACTATCGGAGGTGCTGGATGTTCTAGGCGTTCTGGATGGGCATCCCGTCCTGCTTCTCCAGGCGCGCTGCACCAGGCCTAGAGACATGGACGACCCTGAACGGGCCCTCCCACATGGGCGAAAGCTTGTGCAGCCCTTCCCTGGAGAGGACCCGCCTCAGGACGAGGTCTCCCACTTCGAGCGTCCTGGAGCGGACATTGCGGAATTGGTATCGCCACAGCGCTTGTTGGTACCTTGCCGCCCTCAATGCAGCTTCGTGACGGCGTTCCTCCCCCAGCACGAGATCCATCCCCCGCGTGGCGTCCTGCTGCATTTTGTCGAACGCCAGGACCTGTGCGAAGCGATGCTTGACCTCGTGAGGAAGGACTGCTTCAGCTCCGTAGACGAGGAAGAATGCAGTCTTGCCCGTTGGTTTGGTGGCAGTGGTGCAGATAGACCACAACACGGACTGGAGCTCGTCGTGCCAGCCCCTGCCGCAGGCCTCCAGCTTCTTCTTGAAGGTCCTGGTCTTGAGGCCCCTCAGGTCTTCCGCATTGGCGCGTTCGGTCTGACCATTGCTCCTGGGGTGCGCCACCGAAGCGTAGCAGATCTACGTTCCAAGGTTAGCACAGTAGGTTTTGAAGAGGTTACTAGTAAACTGCGAGCCGTTATCCGTGATGATGCGGTTGGGGACCCCGAAGCGGGTCACGAGGCCCTTGATGAACTTGACAGCATAGCCGGCCGGGATGGTGCGGACGGCTTCTACTTCCGCCCACTTGGTGAACTTGTCGATGGCGCCGTAGAGATAGCGGTAGCCTGGCGCCCGAGGGAACGGGCCTAAGATGTCCAGCCCGCATCATGAAGCGGCCACATGAGCGGGATGGTGGAGGCCCTGAAACTGGCTGGAGTGAATTTGCTTGGCGTGGAATTGGCAAGCTTCGCGGAGACTTCACCGGCTCGGCTGCAAATGCGTTGTGTGCAA
Organism: Aegilops bicornis; assembly: GCA_021605145.1. Taxonomy (NCBI): domain Eukaryota; kingdom Viridiplantae; phylum Streptophyta; class Magnoliopsida; order Poales; family Poaceae; genus Aegilops; species Aegilops bicornis. The sequence continues at coordinate 1,903,689 of JAHIAL010000021.1, read as the reverse complement.
GTAGGCGATGAAACCAACTGCGGAACACCTTGAAGCGAGGGCCGTGACGATGAGTGGTGCCCACAGTCCCCACCGTGAATGTCAACCAGCAATTCCCTTCCTTGATCGCTGGAGATGCAGCGCAGTGTGACATCGTTTGGTCATTTCCTGTACAACTCACCGTCTTGGATACAGTATGCCGTGGCCTACCGTGCCACGCGCTCCGCGTCCTCTTCCTTCTCCGGCAGCGTCCCTTGCATCAGGTACTCCTTGAATTCCTTGGTCCAGCATTCCTCCTGGGGCTCGAGCGCCAAGAGCAGCCATGTCGTAGATTTGGCACGGCAGATGTCCTTAGTGTCAGGACTTAGTCGCGAGGCCAACGCATCTATGTGGTAGCTTGAGAGGGGTTGAGTGGGACGAGAGACGCAGGGCGGATCAACACGCACGACAAGGGTTTAGACAGCTTCGGGCCCCGGGAAACATCATCCAATAATAGCCCTACATGTTGTTTGAGGCTAGGTCTCATTATGCTCATGAGGGAGCCGCCGCATAAGCCGGCTCCCCCTTTGTGTCTAGCCCTAGATATTGTTTTTTGTTCCCCGTCCCTCTTAGGGAGCCCTGCCTCCTTATATAAGTTAGAGGCGGGTTACATGTGGAGTCCTAGTAGGACTAAGACTAGTCTATCTTCTCTTACAAGTTGAATACAAGTCCGGGTCTTGCTTCCTCGTAAAGGAAATATTCGTCATCCCTTTCCTCTTAAGCTGGCCCACCTTTATATGAACCGGCATACTGGGCCTTGGGCCTTGTCCTCCGTCTGAAGCACCCGCCGGGTCACCCATGAGTCTTCAGGCTCGTGAGTCGTCACACAGTGAGCCGCCAGACTCGTGAGTCGCCAGTCCTCCGGCGGGTCATCGGTGAAGCGCCAAGTCCGGCCGGGTCATACCGCGGGGTATATCCCCGACATTAGCCCCCGGTTTAATTTTGATTTATCCATGTTAAACTGATCTGTAGAAACAAACACAAGAACTATTTTGACAGATTATGCGTCCGGGTTAAAAATTCTTGTGCCGCATCTCGATCATCCTTAATTCCTTGTGCTCGGGTTAAATATTCTCCGAGATGGGACCTGATTATCCTCAAGTCCAATTGTCGTTTCCTTCATCTAGAAAATCCGGGTCAAATAAGCTAGCTTCATACTCAATTTGCTGATGTTGGTTTCTCACAGAAAAATATTGTGAAGAATAATCCACTTGAGTCGGCTTTCAAGGTGCCGGGTTAAATAATTTTGGTCTTCAAATACTCATCTGATATTCAACCGGCTTGAAGATGTAAAACTTGCTGGTTTATCATTACCAAAAACTGCCGGATTATAAAACAGACAATGCCGGGTCATAATTATTGTTGACACCGGTTTATGTAATTGATCCTCCCGATTTGCTCAAAACTGACAATTTGAAGATTTTTCTCCCTTATATCCATATTACCTGTAGCCCCCAAGTCTTGAGCAGAACAAAGTGATGGTTTAAGACTTGCTCCAATAAATGTTGCAACCTTGAGGAAATAAGGTTTATTCATCTCAATCATATAAACTGAATATTCCACACCTGTAGCCCCCAAGTGTCGGGTTGCCATGCTTGCAAAGAACTCTGGGACTTGTAATTGCTTTATGCTCATGAAAACTTCAACTAAAGGTAGCCCCCCAAGGGCCGGGTCATTATGCAATAATGAGCAGGGACTTTGTACATATAACCATGTAAATTTGAACAGCAATGTGTAGCCCCCAAGGGCCGGCTTTAGTAAGATAATATCTTGAAATTTGGGACTTTGTATATAATTGATAATAACATCATATAATATAGTCTCCACCATGGGGCTTGGAACCCACGTCCACAAGGTTAAGAGCTTTGTACTCCACCAACTAAATAGTGGACCGTTCAATATAATGGAGTAATGCTTGTGTACCTTGAATTTTCGACAGGAGCAATTGGTAGCCCCCAAGGGCCAACTCATTTAGAATGTGATGAGTCGGGTCTTCAATAAGTTGAGCAAAAAATGACTTCGCATTAGCCCCAAGTGCCATGGTGCATCTTTGGCGGTGACATGGGACTTGCATATTTGATATAATCCCAATCTGAATATTGTAGCCCCAAAGTGCCGGGTGGTAAGCCTGCAGCGACTCGGGACTATTCCTTCCATTATAGAATAAAACATATCCATTGATAAAAATAATAACCGTTGCGCTAAAGCAACTATGAAAACCTCAATCATAACACTGGTTATTGATAATCACAATAGAAATCTAGCCATGTAGGCTATTTAAGATATGAACAATAAAAACCGGTATGAAAACCTCAATCAATCAATATCATCAAGAAAATCCAGCCAGTTTTGGCTATTAAAGATTTGAATACCTCATCGGTTGACAAGTAAATCCGGAGTTTAAATACCTGGCGGCTCTTGGACGATGACGACTTAATGGGCATTCATTGTAAGCCGGAATTTCATAACCCGGCGGCTTATAGCCCTTGAGAAAATCAATAATTGATAACCCTTTTGAGACACCAATTCCAGTGATGAGCTTGGATTGAAGCATTTATATAAGTCATAATTCTGCAAATCCTGCACAAAGTTTAAACAACATATGCCCTGGCGACTTAACGTCAAGAGCCAGGGCGGTTAACCACCCAAATGTAGTCTTACCCTGCACACAAGTAAATCACAAGAACCCTTGGTGGTTTACCGCAGGGCGGGTCATATAAAAAACCCGAAAAGAATCATAAATAAAAAAGCCGGTTATCGATCATGATGTTAAGACACAATTGATGTTATCATACTTATGATCCTTTGGATGATACCACCGGTTTACGTGGCCCAGAGGGTGAAGTTGATAACTCAACCCTGTAAAAGCCGGCACATATGATATTTGTGACAACTCAAATACTTGTGATTGTATAAAAACAGATAAATTTTTTTGAGGCTTCTGATTCGAATACGATCAGTAAACCGTTCCAAAGGGGTTAAGCTAAGATTGAATACGATCATATAGCCCCCGATGGCGTTATGCGTTGCCGATCAAAGTGTGTATCGACAGCTATGTTCTCTTTGGTTCGAATACGACCTATGTTTGAACAGGAAGCCCCCAAATGACCTTAAGAGTTGTTTAGCGACGCTGATTAGAATATGATCCACGTCGATTCCCAAAGGGGTTGAGCTATGATTCGGATACGATTAAGAAGCCCCCAAGTAGGTTCAGCAGTTTGCCAATCAAAAGGATATCGACAGCTATGTTCTCTTTGGTTCGAATACGACCTATGTTTGAACAGGAAGCCCCCAAGTGACCATATGTTAGCATTGCACCAATCAAAAGGGTACTGACAGCTATGCTCGATGAGCAGAAAGCCCCCAAGTGACCATAATAAGATAAGCCGTAAGGCAGGATACCCATGTTTTGAACCGTGCATCATGGCAGCAAGTTCTCTTTAGTAACCATTAATTTGTCTGAGAACTCGAACTTGCGAGATTAGTTCTTTTTGAACCGGAAATTCTTAAACCGGATGTTAAGAGCCTCAAAGCTTTGTAAGGGACAAATTTACCTTGAACCGGATGTTGAACCGGTTTTGAGAGCTTCAAAGCTTTGCGGGAGAGAGATGTCTCTTGAGCTATATTTTAAACCGGAATCCTTCTTTTTAAACCGGACATTTTCTGACAGCCTTTAAATTGTTCACCAATATAGCGGTAATCTCCGGGGCCGGGTTATTTTTCCCTTCAGTGACCCGGAGTTCTTGAATTCATTGAACCCGGCTAATTTTGCCGAGTCATACCATTGTAGCCCCCGAGTCTCAAGACGACTCGAGGATTTGGCTTGAGATTCTCCATATTTGACCATAGCAGAAGTGTATATCATTGGCGTTGATAGCGCGATGTGAATCCACAGAAGGTTGAGGTGACTGTGGCGGGTTATAAATGACCCCGTATGAGCCGTGTCAGCAACTCGGCCAATGGTTCCTTCCAACTGGCTATTTGAAGTTAACCAAACCGTAGTGGCGGCGACTTGTGCACCTACCCATTGAGCCATCCAGTGCAGACGGCGGCTGATAAGACATGATAGCTTGCCTCCAATTTGTTGGAAGAAAATCGGGCTTCCCAAGCAGTGACTTGCTCATACTCAATAAACAGCTCATGTAGACAGGTGCGGTCCGGTGTGTTGATGTAGACCAGGCCGCGAGAGACGGACGAAAAAGATGACCGCCGTGATCGAGGCGGTTCGCATAGATGAATCGGCCACTTGTCGTAAACGGGCGGGCGAAGTCAACCACGCTGCTTTGATGTAGTGAACTATTGTCCTGCATCAACAATATCACAGACCAAGGCAAAGATAAACTGCTCTTTCACAAAAAATAATATGTGCCAATAAAATATATTTTAGATGGACATCACCTGATCTGTCATGCCAGAAATTATCCACTACGGAATTGATGATCACGACGGTGAAGTTGAAATCAATCACGGGCGGGTCGTCCGTGGGAGCAGACAGATGAGTCGGCCGCAGCGTTTTAAACCGGTGCGGATGGGAGAGTCGGCTGCGACGTTGTAAGCCGGTGTGATCGTGAGAGACGGCCACAGCGTAGTAAGCCGGTGCGGTCGGGCGAGGCGATCGCAGGCGCGGATGACGACTTAGTCGCATATTGGTGTACGCCTGTTTGCGACACCTTTGTAATAATTAAAGGTCCCGTGAAAAAATACCACGCACTGCAGTAATTGTTCTTAAACAATTTAATATGTACCGATAAGATACATAGAGAAGATAGCACCTGGTATTTTCACCGGGTAAAGATGGACAACGTCTTGACTGCACCCTTAACCTCACGTGGAGTAGTAGTAGCCCGCAGCGTTGCTTTCGCTAACGGCGGCTTACTAAATGGCGGTTCGATGCACACTGCACGGTAGCAAGGCCTGATCGAGGCAGAACCGCTTTCGACCGCTTAGAGTCATAAGCGGTGGCTCGAGCGAGGGTAATCGTAGAGTTCACGTTCTTCTCCGGGTCATCCTGTATAAAACAGTACAGTGCCGTAAAAAAGAAGATATTTTCTAAAAGAATTAACATGTACAGACACAAAAAATCAGTGTTGAGAACACCTAGCTTTTCGTTGGACGTAGCAATCGAAGCAAAATTCATCATGCAAGCTTTAATGGGTCTTCATATCCACCCATGCATCCATCAATCTCTGGAGGGTGTGCCCAAACAGCATTTTTTACGCCAATATACATCATTGCATTGGCCGTGACCAATCATGTTAACTTTGGCTGATTCCTGTAGTAGACCTCCGTGAGATGTACTAGTAGTGCTTTTCTTATTCTCCTTTCTTTCGAGTCTTTGACTCGCATGATTGCCGCTGCATGTGCGTGCAACAAGTCGTCAAGGCGGCTCGAGGTCAGTGAAGAGGCTCGGCAAAGCGGAAACTGTGAAGCAGGGCGCATCAGCGACTAGAAGCGGGGCCTTGAGGCGCTTTGACGGATCAACCGACGTGCGGGAGGCGGAGCCGGCGACCGGCACGGTGGCGCGGAAAACGGTCAGAGCCGCAGGCACGGAGCAGGTGTGAGCATAAGCGGCATACGATTGATGCTTAAGGGAGCAAAGGCATAGCGGTTTTAGCTGCATGACGGTGACCCGCTGACCGGCAGCGCAAGGAGATGTCGCAGCGATCATCCGTTGATTGATTCACAGCACAAGTATTTGGATTCTAGAGTAGTACTAATTTGACAGCCATGGATTTGCTTGTACGACAAATTGACTTGTAGCAGGCTTCGGTCTTCAGAAAATAGCAACCGTAGATTTCTGGCTTCTTGTGGAAAAGTAGAGACCATGTTGTCTAGGCTGATGTGTCTCGTGGCTGTAGCTTCAGAGATGTGACAACGTTACCTTGTTCGAACCAGCTGGATGGATTTGAATGCATGTGTGGATTTGTGTCCACCTCGGCGGACTGCCCGTCTGAGTCGATCTCCATCATGGCGTCTGAGTTCAATCAACCACAACAAACTTTTGGTGCAGGCGATTTTTCGGTAGCGATTCAACGCCACGGCGAGGGGCACGCGCTCGACAAGTAGAGTTGGAAAGGCCAGGCGGCTCAAAAACAGGCGTGAGGTCGGCCTTGTTGCTCGGGTGGCCGCAGTTCGACCGAGGCGGGCGCCTCGTGAGGCGACTCGGAGGCCACAGATCGAGATGGAGACGAGACCTTCCGGTCGTAATCTTCCCCTGATGGATCCAAACAGAGCTGACAAAGGAAAAAATCAATTTTGTCTCAGATGGCGTGTCCGACCATGCACTAGTACTCGAAATCCTTGGATGCGATGAAACCGTGCTTTTGCTTATATTTTTTGACTTGATCGCTCGACGGTGACTGGGCTTTACGCCTGTTGGCGACTTGCATCCATCTGACCCGGCGGATCCTTGTTGAACCAAACAAAGATCTTCACTCTTCGAGATCTTCTCTCATGATCTTGCCAAATGAACGGATGAACACGATCAATAAAAAAATTTCTAGTAAACAATCGTTGATGCAGATCCTTCCAAGACCCGGCTTTTCTTCCCTCGGAAAATTGCGAACTTCTTAAAACCCTAGGAAAGATCCCTTCAAGAACTCAACACCACCGTGCGCGAGCCCCACGGTGGGCGCCAACTGTCGTAGATTTGGCACGGCAGATGTCCTTAGTGTCAGGACTTAGTCGCGAGGCCAACGCATCTATGTGGTAGCTTGAGAGGGGTTGAGTGGGACGAGAGGCAGGCGGATCAACACGCAAGACAAGGGTTTAGACAGCTGGGCCCCGGAAACATCATCCATTAATAGCCCTACATGCTTTGTTTGATGCTAGGTCTCATTATGCTCATGAGGGAGCCACGCAGACAAGCCGGCTCCCCCTTTGTGTCTAGCCCTAGATATTGTTTTTTGTTCCCCGTCCCTCTTTGGGGAGCCCTGCCCCTCCTTATATAAGTTAGAGGGGCGGGTTACATGTGGAGTCCTAGTAGGACTAAGACTAGTCTATCTTCTCTTACAAGTTGAATACAAGTCCGGGTCTTGCTTCCTCGTAAAGGAAATATTCGTCATCCCTTTCCTCTTAAGCCGGCCCACCTTTATATGAACCGGCATACTGGGCCTTGGGCCTTGTCCTCCATCTGAAGCACCCGCCAGGTCACCCATGAGTCTTCAGGCTCGTGAGTCGTCACACCAGTGAGCCGCCAGACCCGTGAGTCGCCAGTCCTCCGGCGGGTCATCGGTGAAGCGCCAAGTCCAGCCGGGTCATACCGCGGGGTATATCCCCGACAAGCCGAGCTCCTGAGGTCGGGCCACAGGCTGGGGCTCCCGTGGCTGGAGGTTGTGGGAGCTCCTCCCGAGGCTGAGTTGTGCTTGAAAGCGGTGGTACATCTGATGGCTTGAAGAGCCGCTCCACAAAGACACCGGGCTCTTGCAGTTGCCGCTTGGATGCTCTCCTGGCAATGTCGTCGGCTTCCTTGTTGGTGCCCCGGGGCACGTGCTGCAGCTCCAGGACCGAGAACTACTTTTCCATCTTACGCACCTCCGCGAGGTATGCCTCCATATGCTCGTCCTCGGCTCGTATGCCTTGTTGGAGAAGTTGATGAGGAGTTGCGAGTCACCTCTGACGGTGAGGCGCTTCACCCCTAGAGCTGCCGCGGCCTTCAGGCCAGCTATGAGGCCTTCGTATTCTGCGATATTGTTGGAGACCTTCTTGCCGTGCTGAAAGCAGAGTTGCACGGCGTAGTAGAGCTTGTCCCGAGTGGGCGAGATGAGCCTTGCTCCAGCCCAGCGCCTTGGTGCGCCAAACCATCGAAATACATGACCCAAATGGTCGAGCCTCGCTCCCTGGTGAGGTGGACCGGTCTTCTCCTTCCTCAAGTGTCGGGGCGTCCGTCCATTCCGCCACAAAATCAGCGAGTGCGGCCCCCTTGATGACCCTGGTAGTGCTGAACTCCAACTAGAATGCTTGCAGCTCGATTTTCCACTCAGCGACCCTTCCAGCCGAGTTAGGGCTCCCGAGCACCCTCTCCAATGGGTAGGCTGAGACGACTTTGATGGGGTGGCCTTGGAAGTAGTGTCGCAGCTTGCGTGAGGCCACCAAGAGTGCGAGCAGGAGTTTCTGAGGCATGGGGTAGCGTGCCCTTGCGTCCCGTGCACGACGATGTCGACGGGCACACCGGTGTTCGGACGAGGGTCGGCACATCGCCGACGCCGGGTCCAGCGGAGATTGGGGCATCTCACGAGGTGGAGGGTTCTTGAGACTGGCTGTCTTGAGGGAGTTTCCGCGACGTTGTCTGCCGAGCTTGGTCTTCTGTCAGCTGAGGCCTTTGCTGCGCCTTTCCGACCTCGCACCACTTTAGCTCTGGCTTGGCGCAGCGCGCCCTTGGCTTGGCACTCCTCCTGAACCGCCATCAGCGCCGCGCTGGCGGAGTACGGGGTGGCGGCAAGGTAGAATACTAGGGGCTCGAGAGGGCGTGGTGCCACCATATCCGGAGGGCTGGTAAGGTATTTCTTGAGGTCTCGGAAGGCTTGGTCGGCCTCTGGGGTCCACTTGAATGGGCCCTTCTTCTTCATGAGCTTGAAGAAGGGTAAGGCGCGCTCTCCCAGCTTGGAGATGAAACGCCCCAATGCGGTCACCCACCCTGCTAGCTTCTGCATCTCTTTGAGGGTCTGTGGTGGGCTCATGTCCTCGATGGCCTTGATCTTCTCCGGGTTCGCCTTGATCCCTCTGTGGGATACGAGGAATCCCAGCAGCTTGCCAGAGGTGACGCCGAACACGCACTTCTCAGGGTTAAGCCTCAAGTTCACTTGGCGCAGGCTCTCGAAGGTCTCCTCCAAGTCTCGAATCAATGTCCTCGCCTCGCGAGACTTTACCACTATGTCGTCGACGTAGGCCTCTGCGTTTCTCCCGAGCTGCCGCCCCAGGGCGATGTGCATCAGCCGTTGAAAAGTCGCGCCTGCGTTGTGCAGCCCGAAGGGCACGTAGGTGTAGTAGTACACCCCACATGGTGTAAGGAAGGCTCTCTTCTCCACATCTTCCACCGCCATCTTGATCTGATGATACCCTGAGAACGCATCCAGGAAGCACAGCAGGTCGCACTAGGCGGTGGAGTCGACGATCTTGTCGGTGCGCGGGAGCGGGAACGGATCTTAGGGGCAGGCTTTATTAAGGTTGGTGAAGTCGACGCACATCTGTTCCTTCCCGCCTTTCTTCGGCACTACGACCGGGTTCGCCAGCCATTCGGGATATCAGACTTCGCGAATGGCACCTGCCGCCTCCAGCTTGCGGGTCTCCTGGATGATGAAGGCATGCTTCTCAGTGGACTGCCGTCTCGCTCGCTGCTTCACGGGGCATATGTTAGGGCATACCCTCAGATGATGCTGAATCACCTCCCTCGGGACCCCTACCAGCTGATTGGGCTCCCACGCGAATATCTCCTTGTTTGCGCGCAAGAACCTCACCAAGGCCTCCTCTTAACCCGGGTCAAGTCCAGCGCCTATGGTAAAGGTGGCTCCCGAAGACCCGTCCTCGTTGACCGGCACCTGCTTGGTTTCCGCCTGTCTTGGGTGAATACTTGCTTCTTCTTGGTAGGCGCGGCCTCCTTGGCCTCGGGGTACCAAGGCCAAGGGTCAGCTTGCCGCCGCGGTTTTGAAGGCAAGCCTGAGTGCCATCACGGACTCCTTAGTGTCCCCCTTGATGGAGAGGACGCCTTTGCTCCCAGGCATCTTCATGAGGTTGTAGGCCGGGTGAGTCGCCGCCATGAACTAAGCGAGAGCTTGGTACCCGAGGATGGCTTTGTATGGGAGGCCGATGCGGGAGATGTCGAAGTCTACCAGCTCGGTGCGGTAGTTGTCGCGTGTGCCGAAGGTGACGGGGAGGCGGATCTGCCCCAGAGAGTGGGCAGCTCCACCACCAACTCCTGAGAAGGGCTTGCTGAGGCTGAGCTGCTCGAGCGACACGTGAAGAAGGCTGAAGGCTTCCACGGAGAGCAAGGTGAGGCCGGCACCGCCGTCGATGCGAGTCTTGGTAACAGCCAGGTTGCACATGGTGGGCGTGCAGAGCATTAGGAGCATGCCCGAGCCGGCGGTGGAGTCGGGGTGGTCTTCTGAGCCGAAAGTGAGGTCGGCCTCTGGTGCAGCCCAACCCGACGGAGCCCCCGGGCGCTTGGAGGTGGCCCCGATCTGACGGAGGAACGGCTTGACGTGGCGATTGAAGGCGGTGCTTGAGAGCCGCCCAGCAGGGCCGCGACTGCGTGGTGCGCCGGCACCGCGTAGCGGGCAGCGAAGAGGTCGCGGAGCTCCCCCCAGGACGCCACCGTGGATCCAGGGAGGTTGAGCAGCCAGGCGCGCGGCTCGCCGGCGAGGGCCATGGGGAACCAGTTGGCCATGATCTTGTCGTCGCCTCCGGCCTCGAGGACAACCTCCTTATGCGCCAAATAGAACGGGCGACGCAGGTTCATCAAGGCCGTCGTAACGCCGGGCGGCATCTCTGGCTTGAATTTGGTCGGCCACCGCACCCCGCCAGGCGGGGCCCTGGCTCGGTACCCAGACGCCCCGCAGTCGATGCCGGCCGCAGAGGTGGATGGCGGGGCACCTGCCATGGGGGCGAAGCGCGGCGGCGCGGGGCGCAGGCTGGTGGAGAGGAGCTACAGCGTGCCCCTACCTGGCGCGCCAAATGTCGGATGTGGGGTTCCGGCAAACCCTTAAGGTTCGAACTCTGGGGTGCGCGCGAAGTCTTTCCCTCCTACCGATCCACGCCTAGCTTGCTAAAATCTCTGTGATTTAACTTCATTTAACCCGCAACACGTAAAGACACGAGATTTATACTGGTTAAGACCACCGTTGTGGTGTAATACCCTACTCCATTGTGTGTGGTGGTGGATTGCCTCTTGGGCTGATGATGAACAGTACAAGGGGAAGAACAGCCTCCTGAGGTTGAGGTGTTCTTGTGTCTAGGGTAGGCTCTCGATCGGATCAGATCAAGCCGAGATGACATGCCCCTACTGTGGTGGCTGACTCTACTTATATAGGCCCTGGTCCTCTTCCCAAATATTGAGCGGGAAGGGAGCCAACAACGGCGGGCAAATTTGAAGGGGGACAGCTAGTACAAGCTATCCTGACAAAAGTGGTCTTCGCCTGTGAAAGGCTCTGGTGGTGACGCCGTCTTGGGCTCCAGGATGACCTCCATTCTGCCGTCCTTCTGGTCTTGGTCTCGTTGCACCGATATGGCAACCTTTGCCTGATGCCTCGGTACTCCTCACATGCGCTTGCCTCCTTAGCACCAAAGGGGAAACAAGGGCGCCACTGCCTTGTACCGGGCGCGCTCACTTTGGTCTCGATCATCATGGCTCACGTCACGAGAGCCTCGTGAGGTTTGCCCCGCCTTGATATCTCCGCTCCTCATGAGCCCGCCTGGCTAGGCCACCCCTGAGGAGGTCTTGCGTCGCCCGCCTCGCGAGGCTTGGCCCCTCGCGAGGGTCTTGGATGCCTTGTTGATGAAGATGGGCCGGACGGCCCGCTAACTTAGCCACACCGTGGGCCACAGGCAGGCAAGTCTGGGGACCCCCTTTCCCAGAATGCCGGCACAAATCATTACCTTGTGTACGGTTTAGCGAATCTCGTATTCTAACACTCGGTCATCCTCACATGCATTGCAGAATTTTTCTTGTCCACGAACTGTGTTCGGATAAATCCATTGATTCTGCAAGCCAAACAAACATCTATCGTTCCTTCATAACTCTCAGGTTTTGCGTAACTCCTATAAGATCATCTGTTGGTAAAGGCGTATCCTCTTCCAGGGTTTTTCCTTCAGCAAGAATGTGCTTACTTCTTGGCAGGTCCTGGGGCCCGTGGGTTATGGCCCATCTCATCACTTGTAAACCTTGAACTCATCATCGGGGGTAACTGATCATCATTCCAATATCTAGCTTCCTAGCATTCTTAAATCCATCCAATTGTACTGCCTCCCTTCCTTCTATTGTTACCAAACTAAGACGTGATTCCTCAGACTCATCACGGAGTTACTATTGCTCCATATTACCAACATTCAACCTCCTTTATATCCAATAGTACTTCATCCCTTCATACTCTTGGAATACCCCACATATCGAGACAAAACTCGTACTTATTCTGTCTGAATTCCACTCTGTGGAATATTATTATATTTTCTAGGGGTCAAGGGTCCATCACAGGGTACTACCACCCTTGAAATGCACAAATTCATACATAGACCATATTTCTCATATCCTCGAAATTGGTCAAAATATTTCTTCATAAAATCGAAATCAGTACCAACGGTGCTAACTTTATTGATTCTCGAATTATTACAATCTCCTGCCTTTCCATTACATGCCTCAACTGAACACCTCAATACAAGAGAAATGTTCCCTCTACTACTAATATTTCTTACAGTCTCAACTATTTATCACAGGTCTCCTTCTCCTTGGGACAAACTCTGGCAAAGTGCCCTGCTTCATTACAGCGAAAACATATTACTTCTAACAAGTCTCGAGGTTTCCTTGTGATTATATAGCCTCCTTGGGTCCTCAGCATCCTTTTGGGCAGCTTCTTTGAAGTAGTGCCCTGACTCCTTGCACCTGAAACAGGTAATATGACTCAGGTCCTTCCTGGATTCCAATCTATTTCTCTTCTGGTCTTTTTCGTGCCAATCATGGCTTCTATTTCCTGTGGGTCATACTCTACTTCCTCCATCGGGAATTCTACTAGATCCCCATTCAGACAATTCTGGGAGATGTGTCATTCTTCTCCACATGAATAGCATGACTTGGTGCAGGGTTTAATTGGGTATTCCTTGGGTGTGTCTTCCACCCCTTCTTTCATCATAGGTTCTTCTAAAATTTTCAGGAGAGCTCCTTTCATTGCTTCTTTCTTCTGCTGCGTGGTTCTTTGTACCATGGGGTAAATGTGACACCGAGCAGGGTGGTGGGTAGTCCCTTCACACAAGAAACAAGTAATCTGCCTAGTTGGGCATTCTTCAGCTGGATGACTCTCTTCACAATGAGGGCATTCATCCTGTGTGTTCTTTATGGTTGTGTCCTATTACTCCATAGAGCTCGCATGCACAAGGTTTCTTCATATCATTTCCATAAGGCTTCAATTTCTGGGACACAAGACAAGACTTTAGCAGAGTCAACTTAAATTCTTCCCAAGGGGTTACTCCTTGCCATCCATTGATGGTTTGGTACATCCTCCACCAAGTAGTAGAACCTCTTTCAAACCACTAAAGAGCATGCTGGGCTATATCCTTTCCGGCTATAGTGTTATTCTTCATGTGATCCTGCATGTTCTGAATCCATTGGTCCGTCTCCAATTGACTTATCAGTCTCGGAAAAGTGAGTTCATCTCCATTCATCCTCTATTGGTTTCAAGGGTTTTGCTGTGGTATTGGAGAGATAGAGAGGGATAGACACAATACAAACAAAAGTTTTGAAAAGACAGATTTTATTTTGTGGTTGTCGGAAAAACATCAAACAAATGACAGCTCACAAACGTCGCATCTAACATAGGTATATAACAGGGGTTTGGTCTTCTAAAGGTCAATAAATCTTCAACGTCGCCAAACTCTTCAAGTCTTGTTCATGTCTCCGATGGCTTCTTCCGATCGTGCTTGTCCTTCTAAAGTTCTTCTGCCAGGCCGTCTCTGTTGACGCGAAGTCTCTCGTAACGTCCTTTAATATTTCTAGAGTTGCTTTCCAAACTTCTGGGTTTCAACATCCTTGGCATAAGCCATGGTACTACTGTCCTTCAGTTCCTGACAAATCTCTGGTATCTTGGGGTTTCGCTCCTCCAGCTTGGCTACTTTCAGCTACTGGGTCCTAAGTTCTTCACGAAATGCTTCCTTGTCAAATACGGCTTCCTGCAGGTCCATCCTAAATTTCTTGATGTAATACTCTAGGTCCTGGTGATATACTAGCTCAAGTTAAAACTTCGTCTTTTGCTGATAGGTGCTCCATTAGCCTTCTGCCATCCAATCCTTCCGAAGAAAATGGATGCTTAACTTAGTACTGTGACGATAGCACAAACGGTTGATAGCATCATGGATAGCCGTGTTTATGCCCATGTCTCTACCATGAGCTATCATTCCATAGTTGATGTCTCCTGCCTTAGGGTTTTCTTGACAAAAACTTTGAGTTTTTAACGCTCCATGTTCCGGTCTTTCTCCGACACACCTTGATCTCAGGTATTGACAGCTTCAATGGTCTGACAAGTTCCATAAGGGTAGCCTTCGTAGGTCATACAAATCTGGAAATTCTTTAGAGCCTTCAAATTCTCCCACTCTTCAGAGTCTTCAACCATTGTAGTTTCCATTGTTATAATGCACGGTAAAATCCTCTTCATTCTGAAGTGGTCTTAGTTGTCTGATATCTTGTACTTCTTGGAGTGGTCTCATAAGTCAAATCTTCGCGTGGTCAAAGGGGAAAGGGGATATAGTCTCACTAAAAGGGAATATTTGAATAAGCTGAGAAGAGAAGAGAGGTAAAAGATCTTTTTGAAAAAAAAAGTTTTAGAGAAAATCCTTCCTATGGGCTTGCCAGTTTCTAGGGTCACGTCCTACATACCAACATGTGCTCGATACCATCTTGTAGCGACTTCGACCCGAATGGGTCAAGTCTCTCGTGCTTAAGTGTCATCCTCGGATCGGTATCTTTGACACACGCAAAGATTTCGAGGATTTATAACACGTAAATCACATGTATAAAGTAACGTAAATACTATTACCTCAATCCATATAGCGGAAGTAACAAGGTTGTGGATTCCCATCAACACCAACGGCAAAGTTGAGTGTAGAAATCGTAACCCTAACATATCATTTACTCGCCGTAAGATTCCTGCAACATGAGACGTTGCAACCACAAAGGATCAGTACATTGAATGTACTGGCAAATTTACACTATAGAGCAATGATGAGTAATGGCTATCACTACAGGCATATTTGGCTGGTGGAGGCTCTAAGTTTAATTTTGCATAAAGCCAATTTTTTCCTACATCAAAGGAATATATTTTTTACTACAAAGTTATTTCAAATATTGAGAGGGTTCCTCCAACTCAATCCCAATTAAATATGAATAACCCAACAATCTTATTAATTAAAGTGATGAGATCAACTTGATGATTCAAGAACCATATACTCAAGACGTCCATGACCGGGGACACAACTAATCATGATTAGTTTGTACACTCTCCAGAGGTTTGCGCACTTTTCCCCACAAGACTCGATCTCCTCCATTGGATTTCTCGCACTTCATGATGTTTAAGAAACGGATGACCGAGACACAGTCTTTCAGAAGCATTAACTCTTTACTCTGGGTAGACAATACCACCTACACCCCCTACATCTACTAGCCTACCACTGAAAGAGGTCACACAACTTACTCAACTATGCCAGAGCCCATAATGGTTTGTGGCTGCACACGGAAGTTTCTAGCATGAATAAACTTATGATCCCTTTGAGCCTGGGTGGCATTCCATAGGATGATCACATGGGTACTCAAGGATCCCCTTGGGCAAGCACTGGGTTCTCTAGGTGCTCAGGCAAACCACTGGATGCTCCAGGGCGCCGCAACCAATCCACCCAGATGTGTATTAAAGTAGCCACCTTAAGTTAACCATTAATAATAATTCTCACATCAGTCATGAATCACTCAAACCAAATCACATCTACGAGCATAGCATAACAGTATAAGTATTGTCAGATTTCAGGTTCCGGCAAAACCCTTGAGGTTCGAACACTGGGGTGCGCACGAAGATTTCCCCCTACCGAATCATGCCCTCAACCTCACCGCGATCTCTAGGCTTAGCTCGATGAACTCGCAACACAAGAGACACAAGATCTATACTGGTTCGGGCCACCGTTGTGGTGTAATACCCTACTCTAGTGTGGTGTGGTGGATTGCCTCTCGGGCTGAGGATGAACAGTACAAGGGGAAGAACAGCCTCCTGAGGTGAGGTGCTCTTGTGCTTGGTGGGTGTGAGGATGAACTAAATGAGTTCGAGACGAGTTGCCTCCTACTATGGTGGCTAACCCTATTTATAGAGGCCCTGGTCCTCTTCCCAAATATTGAGAGGGAAGGGATGCCACAACGGCCAATTTGAAATGGGACAACTAGTACAAGCTATCCTGACTAAAGGTGGTCTTCGCCTGCCAAAGGCTCTGGTGGTGACACCGGCTTGGGCTCCACGACGACCTCCGTCCTGCCGTCCTACTGTTCTTGGTCTCGTTGCACCGATATGGAAACCTTTGCCTGATGCCTTGGTACTCCTCGCCTGCGCTTGCCCCTTGGCACCAAAGAGGAAACGAGGACACTATGGTCGCTGGCGCCCGCCTGGCGCCCGCCTGGCCTCGGTCGTCATGGCTTGCGTCATAAGAACCTCGCGAGGTTTGCCTTGCCTTGATCTCTCTACCCCTCGCGAGCCAGCCTGGTGAGGCTGCTCCCGAGAAGGTCTTGTGTCGTCCGCCTCGCGAGGCTTGGCCCCTAGCGAGGGTCTCGAATGCTTGTTGGTGAAGATGGGTCGTACGGGACCTCTCGCAGAGCCACGCCGTGGGCCGCAGGCAGGCAAGTCTGGGGACCCCCATAACCAGAACGCCGACAAGTATAACGTAGTAACTCCTAGGGGTTGAATGCAAGACAATAGGTTCCTACCTTATCAACTACTTCCCGATACCCACATGTTATCAAATCCTAACCATGCAATGTTTGAGGGGTTGAATTAATGCATAAAAACTGGGTAATAAAGGGATATGATCAAAGTGTGAAATTGCCTGGTACTGTCGATGAAGATGATTCGCACTCATAACTCCTAATAGTTCTACTCGTCACACTCCGGTCAATCTATCATGAGCAAGCAATAGTAACCACACATAAGCAATCAAGCAAAAGAATCGAAGAAAAGATCTTGGAAAACTTCGAAAACAAGAAATTAACTCTTGCAACAGAAAACAATTTCTAACAGTACCAAAATTGGGTGAATTTGGTCTTATTAGAAATTTTAGGTCAAGAGCTTCAACTAGCAAAAAGAATCAACTCAAACGGAGTTATAAAACTCAAGTTATGATCAAATGAAGTTCAAATACAAATCTGTTTGAATTCAAATTGTAAAACTTTCAAAAATATGTTTAAGTTGATTATCTGGATAGAGGGGATCATAACGAAGAAGTGGGCATTAGTTTCATGGATTTGCGCAAACGAGTAAAAAGTAGCGAAGGTTTGAAGATCAGGGGCTAAACTGTAAGAAAAAATATTCACGGATGGGTCCCTGGCCGAAAATAAAAAGAAAAAGAAAAAACTATCGGCGAGCGGCTCGCTAATAGAAACCTAACGAATGAATTTGTTACGTCAAAATAAACTAACCGCTAACGTTCTCTAAATAAGTAAATCTAAACAAAACCGATTTTAAAACGAAAACCAAAACTAAAACTACTAAAAAAGAAAACCGGGCGAACCGGGCGGTTCTTACCGGTTCACGCGGGTCGGCGGTGGATCGGACTGGGCGTCGGCGGTCAACTCCGGCAATGAGGTGGCTCTTGAGGCAGCTGAGCTCGTGGCGGGAGCAGGCGGTGTGCAGCAGTGGCGTCTGTGGCGAGGAGCTGGGCCAGGTGCGGGTGGCAGCCGGATCACGCAGGTTCGACCAAAACCCTTGAGGTTCGAACCTTTGGGGTGCTTGGCGAAGATATCCTCCCAACCGATCTAGACCCTAGCTCGCTAAGATCTCGCAGACGAACTCGACGAACTCCCAACACAAAGACACAAGATTTATACAGGTTCGGGCCACCGTTGTGGTGTAATACCCTACTCCAGTGTGGTGGTGGTGGTGGATTGCCTCTTGGGCTGATGATGAACAGTACAAGGGGAAGAACAACCTCCTGAGGTCGAGGTGTTCTTGTGCTCTGCGAGCTTGTGGATGGGAGGATGGGAGGTGGAATCGATCCCCTTCCCAGTAGTGGCTAGTTCTACTTATATAGGCCCTGGTCCTCTTCCGAAACATTGAGCGGGAAGGGAGCCAATAACGGCCAATTTGAAAGGGGACAGCTAGTACAGCTTATCCTAACAAAAGCGGTCTTCGCATGCGAAAGGCTCTGCTGATGATGCCGTCTTGGGCTCCACGGTGACCTCCGTCCTGCCGTCCTGCTGGTCTTGGTCTCGTTGCAACGATATGGAAACCTTTGCTTGATGCCTCGGTACTCCGTGCCTGCGCCTGCCTCCTTAGCGCCAAAGAGGAAACAAGGACGCTGCGCGTGCTGGCGCCCACCGGGCGCCCGCCTAGTCTTGATCGTCATGGCTCACGTCACGAGAGCCTCGCGAGGTTTGCCCTGCCTTGATTTCTCCGCTCCTCGCGAGTCAGCCTGGTGAGGCCGCTCCTGAGGAGGTCTTGCGTCGTCCGCCTCACGAGGGTCTTGAATGCCTTGTTGATGAACACGGGTCGTACAGGCCTGCTAGCATAGCCACGCCCGTGGGCCAGTGCAGAGCAAGTCTGGGACCCCGTTCCCTTAACGCCGACAGTAGCCCCGGGCCCAAAGCGCCGCTCGGGCTTGGCTTTGAGGCGAAGCCAAAGGTCAAGCGCCGGAGTGTCAAGGGCCCCAAAAGCTCGCGGCCTCGGTTGACGTGGTGGTGGTTGATTGACGTGGGCGCCCCGCTTCATGCTGCGGCAAGAATCGCCTCGACTTGACAAGTCCCCGCGGCATGCAAGGAAAACCATCATTACCTGTGATCGTGGGGGCGTCGGTTGGCCTTCTTTCACTATAAATGGGGAGGGGGGCAGAGCCCCCATCGCCCATCTCTTCCTTGTTTGTTTTCTTCTTCTTCTCTGCTCCATCGCCGGCTCTAATGGCGCCGTCGTAGAGGTTCTCCGCCGCAGAGAAAGGAAAGGCCCTTCGCAAGGGGCCCAGATCCCCGGTGCCCAAGCGGGGACGTGGTCGTCCCCGCAAGCACACCGCGACTCCCGCCGCGGCCCCCCTCTCCCGGGGTGGCGCCGCTGCGCGTGGCGGGGGTTGCTCCGGTCGCGGCAGGCCCATCGATGAGGCGAGGCGTGCCGTGGTTGCACGGCCTCCCCGGCCGCGCTTCCACTCGGCGGAAGTGCTGCCGGAGTTCGTTGTCTGGTCAGAGGATCCGGCCGGCAGCTGGCTTCAGCTCGGCGGAAGTGATGCCGGAGTTCGTCGTCTAGTCGGAGGATCCGGCCGGCAGCTGGCTTCAGCTCCCGCGCTCCTTCGTCGACGAGCTGTCGGCCTCTGGTCCAAAGCGGGCTCGGCTGCAGTGGGCGGCTACTCTGCCAGAGGCCTCCTCGGTCATTGTCGAGGTCTCCGCCAGGGCAACATAGCCATGGCCTGCGGTTGGTGACGTCAGCGCTGCTGGCTGGGCGGTGCACCCTCCACTTCAAGTACGATGGTGATGCGACCCTCTACGTGAGGGTGTTTGGGGAAGATGGCCATCAAACCGGGTGCTGCCCCGAGATGAACAACGGCGAGGAGGTGCTCGGTCTCGAGGACGGCCGTGACGAGGGCGAGGGCGAGCCCGCCGGCCGTGCCTCCTCCAGCTACGGGGGCTCTTTTTCTTGGCGAAAGCTCCAGCAGCGGCGGCTACGACCAGCCACCACGCTGCCGCGCTCGCTTTGAAGGTGGTAGCGGGTTGTCTAGCTGTCGCGCCTTTGTGAAGCGCGAGGAAGGATCCAGCTAAGCTGGGGACGTCGCCAGGAGTCTGCCCCCGTGGATCGCTGCAATGCTGCTTTTGTCTTCCTCTTCTTTTCTTTCCCGCATCAAAAATGAAACCAGTATGGGCTCGGAGTGGCGTGTATCGAACTGTGGTTCCTTGATCCTTACGATGTGCTTATTGTTTCCGTGCTGTGTCATTTGTTTGGTGCAGAGATAACTTAGCTTGGCGCGTTCGGGGCTGCCTCCTCTTCGCGAGGCACTTGTTTCCTTGTGCTCGTCTTGGCTTAGTAGTTGCTCAAGAACTGCAGAAAATTCGTTAGGAAGCTCGCTAGGAGACTTGTCGTTCACCCGAGCCTTGACCCAGCGCTTCATATCGCGGTACCCAAGGGGCACGAATTAGGAGTGGTGCGCCATCTTGTGGGCTCGAACAAGGGTGCTTCGCGAGAAAACAGACCGAAGGGAGAGGGACATAAGGGAAAAATGCTCGTGAGGGCACCTGCCTAGCCCCCTCGCGAGGTATGCGAGAGAGAGAACACAGACGAACTAAAGTCGGGAATAGCAGCAAACGGAACCAAATCAGCAAGGAACGCTGGAAGCAACTCCGATTAAGAGAAAACGAGCCAACTGCGGAAAGCAAATGAAAAGCCGCGTACGGCACCTAATCTAGTCTTCAAGTCTTCTCACCAGCGCGGAGCTAAGTGCTGCCACTAGGCATGGGAGGGAGCCCCCGAGGCCCGAGGGCGGCTCTCCGGAGGCTCCGGGGCATGTACGGCCCCACTCATTATTACGTGAGAGTGTCACGGGCGGGGATTCTTCACACGCACAGGGCCTTCTTCACAGGCACTGGGCCTTTCTTCTGTGCACCGGGCCTTCTTCACGTGCATCGGGCCTTCTTCACGTGCACCGGGCCTTTGTGCATGTGCACTGGCCTTCTTCACAGCGCCGGGCCTTGCTTTATGGGTAGAACTTCCGGAGGTGCCGGATGTTCCGTGTGTTCTCGATGGGCACCCGTCCGCTGCCTCCAGCGCACTGGCGCCAGTTCGGAGATGTGGACGACCTTGAACGGGCCCTCCCACATGGGTGAAAGCTTATGCAGCCCTTCCCTGGAGAGGACCCACCTCAGGATGAGTTTACCCGTCTCGAACGTCGTGGAGCGGATTTTGCGGCAGTGGTATCGCCGCAGCGCCTGCTGCTACCTTGCTGCCCTTAGTGCAACTTCGCGGCGACGTTCCTCCCCTAGCACAAGTTCCATCCCCCGCAAGGTGCCCTGTGGCGTTTCATCAAACGCCAGGACCCGTGCGGAGCGATGTTTGACTTCGTGAGGGAGGACCGCTTCAGCTCCGTAAACGAGGAAGAACGGGGTCTCGCCCATCGGCTTGGTGGCGGTGGTGCGGATGGACCACAACACGGACTAGAGCTCGTCGTACCAGCCCCTGCCGCAAGCCTCGAGCTTCTTCTTGAAGGTCCTGGTCTTGAGGCCCCTCAGGACCTCTGCGTTGGCGCGTTCGGCCTAACCATTGCTCCTGGGTGCGCCACCGGCGTGAAAGTGCATCTCGCTGCTCCAAGGTTAGCACAAGATGTTTTGAAGAGGTTCTTGGTGAACGTGAACTGCTATC
Source organism: Aegilops bicornis (assembly GCA_021605145.1). Classification (NCBI taxonomy): domain Eukaryota; kingdom Viridiplantae; phylum Streptophyta; class Magnoliopsida; order Poales; family Poaceae; genus Aegilops; species Aegilops bicornis. The sequence goes on along the minus strand of JAHIAL010000021.1, from coordinate 1,882,399 downwards.
GGTGATGATGTGGTTGGGGACTCCGAAATGGCTCACGATGCCCATGATGAACTTGACAGCGGATCCGGATGGGATGGTGCGAACGGCTTCCACTTCCGCCCACTTGGTGAACTTGTCGATGGCGGCGTACAGGTAGCGGTAGCCCCCTGGCACCCGAGGGAAGGGGCCGAAGATATCCAGCCCCTAGACTGCGAACGACCACGTGAGCGGTATGGTCTAGAGGCCCTGAGCAGGATGATGTATCTGCTTGGCGTGGAACCGCAAGCTTCGAGACTTCACCAACTTGGCTGCGCTGTTGAGCGCCGTGGGCCAAGAGAATCCATCATGGAACACCTTGCCGACGAGAGTCCGTGATGACGAGTGGTGTCCGCAGTCCCCGCCGTGTATGTCAATCAGCAACTCCTTTCCCTGGTCACTGGAAATGGAACGCAGCGAAACATCGTTTGGTCACTTTCTATACAACTCACCGTCCTGGATGCAGTATGTCGTGGCTTGCCGGGCCATGCGCTCTGCATCCTCTTCCTTCTCCGGCAGCGTCCCTTGCATCAGATATTCCTTGAATTCCTTGGTCCAGCATTCCTCCTAGGGCTCGAGCGCCAAGAGCAAGCGAGCTCCTGAGGTCGGGCCACAGGCTGGGGCTCTCGTGGCTGGTGGTTGTGGGAGCACCTCCCGAGGCTGAACTGCGCTTGAAAGTGCTGGCGTCACCGATGGCTTGAAGAGCCGCTCCTCCAAGACGCCAGGCTCTTGGGGCTGCCGCTTGGATGCTCTCCTGGCGATGTCATCGGCTTCCTTGTTGGTGCCCCGGGGCACATGCTGCACCTCCAGTCCCATGAACTGTTTTTCTATCTTACGCACTTCTGCGAGGTATGCCTCCATGTGCTCGTCCTTTGGGTCGTGCACTTTGTTGGAGAAGTTGACGAGGAGCTGTGAGTCGCCCCTAACGGCGAGGCGCTTCACCCCTAGAGCTGTCGCGGCCTTCGTGCCAGCTATGAGGCCTTCAGATTACGTGATGTTGTTGGAGACCTTCTCGCCTCATCGAAAGCAGAGCTGCACGGCGTAGTAGAGCTTGTCCTAAGTGGGCGAGATGAGTACTGCTCCAGCCCCCGCGCCCTGATGCGCGAAGGCGCCATCGAAATACATGACCCAACCGTCCGGCGCCTCGCTTCCTGGTGAGGTGGACCGGTCTTCGCCTACCTCAAGTGCCGGGGCATCCGTCCATTACGCCACAAAATCAGCGAGCGCGGCTCCCTTGATTACCCGGGTAGTGCTGAATTCGAACGGGAATGCTTGCGGCTCGATGTTCCACTCAGTGACCCTTCCAGCAGAGTTTGGGCTCCTGAGTACTCTCTCCAACGGGTAGGCTGAGACGGCCTTGATGGTGTGACCCTGGAAGTAGTGCCAAGAACTGCGCGAGGCCACCAAGAGTGCGGCAGGAGCTTCGAGGCATGGGATATCGTGCCTTGCGTCCCGCAACACCATGTTGACAAAATACACCGGGTGCTCGACTAAATTTGGCGCGTTAGTGAGGCTTGCAGTCTTAAGGGGGCCCTGACGCCTCTCGAGGTGGTGGAACTCTGGTGCCTGGTCGCTATGGGGTCTCTGTGACGTCGCCCCGCCGAAGCTTGGTCTTCGCTGACGCTTTCACGGCTCTCGCGGCACCTTCCCGATCTTCGCTATTTCAGTTGTAGCTTACATGCGCCTTGGCTTGGTGCTCCTCCCGAATCACACCAAAGGCCATACCTGGCAGAGTACGGGTGGTGGCCAGTAGAGCACCGGGGGCTCGAGAGGTCGTGGGCGCCACCATCACGGTGGGCTGGTCGGGTATTTCTTGAGGTCTTGAAAAGCTCGGTCGGCCTCCGGGATCCACTCGAATGGGCCCTTCTTCTTCATCAGCTTGAAGAAGGGTAGGGTGCGCTCTCCTAGCTTGGAGATGAAGCGTCCCAACGTAGTTACCCGACCAACCAGCTTCTGCATTTCCTTAAGGGCATGTGGTGGGCTCATGTCCTCAATGGCCTTGATCTTCTCTGGGTTCGCCTCGATCCCTCTGTGGGACACGAGGAAGCCCAAAGAGCTTGCTTCTAAGGGACACCGAACATGCACTTCTCCGGGCTAAGCCGCAAGTTCACCTGGTGCAGGCTCGTGAAGGTCTCTTCCAGGTCTTGAATCAAGGTCCTTGCCTCCCGAGACTTCACCACAATGTCGTCGACGTAGGCCTCCGTGTTGCTCCCGAGCTGCCACCCCAAGGCGATGTGCATCAGCCGCGGAAAGGTTGCGCCCGTGTTGCACAGTCCGAAGGGCATGCAGGTGTAGCAGTACACCCCACACGGGGTCAGGAAGGCAGTCTTCTCCACATCTTCTACCGCCATCTTGATCTGGTGATACCCGGAGAACGTCGAGGAAGCACAGCAGGTCGCATTCGGCGGTGGAGTCGACGATCTAATCAATGCGGGGGAGCGGGAACGGATCTTGGGGGCAGGCCTTATTGAGGTTGGTGAAGTCAACGCACATTCGCTCCTCCCCGCCTTTCTTCGGCACTACGACGGGGTTCGCCAACCATTCGGGGTACCGAGCCTCGTGAATGGCACCCGCCGCCTCCAACTTGGGGCTCTCTTCGACGATGAAGGCCTGCTTCTCCATGGACCGCCGTCTCGCCCGCTGCTTCACAGGGCGCACATTGGGGCATACCCTTAAATGATGCTGAATCACCTCTCTCGGGACTCCCACCAGCTGATTAGGCTCCCATGCGAATATATCCTTGTTTGCGCGCAAGAATTTTACCAACGCTTACCCTTGGCTCGGGTCGAGGCCGACACCTATGGTGAAGGTGGCTCTCGAGGACCCGTCCTCGTCGACCGGCACCTCCTTGGTTTCTGCCTTGTCTTGGGTGAACATCTGCTTCTACTTGGTTGGCGCGGCCTCCTTGACCTCGGGGGCACCAGCGCCGACGGGCTGTGTCGTTGCAGCGGCCTTGAAGGCGAGTCTGAGCACCGTCATGGCCTCCTTGGTGTCCCCCTTGACGGTGAGGACACCTTTGCTTCCAGGCATCTTCATGAGGTTGTAGGCCGGATGAGTCGCCGCCATGAACTGAGCCAGAGCTGGGTACCCGAGGATGGCGTTGTACGGGAGGCCAATGCGGGTGATGTCGAAGTCGACCAGCTCGGTGCGGTAGTTGTCGCGCGTGCCGAAGGTGACGGGAAGGCGGATCTCCACCAGGGAGTGGGAAGCACCGCCACCAACTCCTGAGAAAGGCTTGCTGAGACTGAGCCGCTCGAGCGGCACGTGAAGGAGGCTGAAAGCTTTCACGCAGAGCAAGTTGAGGCTAGCGCCGCTGTCGACGAGGGTCTTGCTGATGGCCACATTGCATATGGTGGGCGTGCAGAGCATCAGAAGCATGCCCGAGCCTGCGGTGGTAACGGGGTGGTCTTCTGAGCTGAAGGCGAGGTCAGCCTCAGGTGCAGCCTAGCCAGACGGAGCCCCTGAGCGCTTGGAAGCGGGCCGATCTGGCGGAGGAACGGCTTGATGTGGCGATCCGAAGGCGGCGCCTGAGAGCCGCCTAGCAGAGCCGCGACTGCATGGTTCGCCGGTGGCGCATAGCACGCAGTGAAGAGTTCGCGCAGCTCCTCCCAAGATGCCACCGTGGATCCGGGAGGGTTGAGCAGCCAGGCGCGTGGCTCGTCGGGAGGGCCATGGGAAGCCAGTTGGCCATGACATTGTCGTCACCCCCGGCCTCGAGGACGGCCTCCTCGTACGCCAGCAGGAAAGCCAATGGGTCCGCCGCGCCGTCGTAGCGCGGCGGCATCTCCGGCTTGAACTTGGGTGACGACCAAACCCGCTGCAGGGCGGGGGCCAGGGCTCGGAGCCCCCTGGCCCTGTTGTCAACGCTGGTTGTCGGAGTCGGTGGCGGGGCACCTGCCATGCAGGCGGAGTGCGGTGGTGACGGAGCGCAGATCGATGGAAGAGAAGCTACGGCGCACCCCTACCTGGCGCGCCAAATGTCGGATCACGGGTTCCGGCAAAAGCCTTAAGGTTCGAACACTGGCGTGCGCGCGAAGATTTCCTCCCAACCGATCTACGCCCTAGCTCGCCAAGATCTCGCGGACGAACTCGACGAACTCCCAAGACAAAGACACAAGATTTTTACTGGTTCGGGCCACCGTTGTGGTGTAATACCCTACTCCAGTGTGGTGGTGGTGGATTGCCTCTTGGGCTGGTGATGAACAGTACAAAGGGAAGAACAGCCTCCTGAGGTTGAGGTGTTCTTGTGCTCTGCGAGCTTGTGGATGTGAGGATGGGAGGTGGAATCGATCCCCTTCCCAGTGGTGGCTAGTTCTACTTATATAGGCCCTGGTTCTCTTCCCAAACATTGAGCGGGAAGGGAGCCAACAATGGACAATTTGAAAGGGGACAGCTAGTACAGCTTATCCTGAAAAAAGCGGTCTTCGCCTGCGAAAGGCTCTGGTGATGACGCCATCTTGGGCTCCACGGCGACTTCCGTCCTGCCGTCCTGCTGGTCTTTGTCTTGTTGCACCGATATGGAAACCTTTGCTTGATGCCTCGGTACTCCGGCCTGCGCCTGCCTCCTTAGTGCCAAAGAGGAAACAAGGACGCTGCGCGTGCTGGCGCCCGCCTGGTCTTGATCGTCATGGCTCACGTCACGAGAGCCTCATGAGGTTTGCCTTGCCTTGATTTCTCCGCTCCTCGCGAGGCAGCCTGATGAGGCTGCTCATGAGGAGGTCTTGCGTCGTCCCCTCACGAGGCTTAGCCCCTCGCGAGGGTCTTGAATGCCTTGTTGATGAAGACAGGCCGTATAGGCCTGCTAGCATTGCCACACCGTGGGCCCCAGACAGGCAAGTCTGGGGACCCCCGTTACCAGAACACCGACAGGCTTGTCAGTGTTGACGGAGGCTTGCGGCGGTGAGGCGCGGGCGGCATGCAGCGGATCTCGCTGGCGGCGGCGGCTCCGGCATGTGCGGCGCGTCGAGGAGGAGAGAGAGGACCGGGGCGGCGCCTCGGTATTTAAAGGCGGAGGGGAGGCAATGGCTTGGGCGAGGGGTGGGAGCTCGGGAGGCGTGCTCGAGACGGACACGACAAGCGGCAGCGGCGCGTGCTCGCGACGGACTCCCGTCGGGAGGGGGAAGGCGGCGGGCGCTGGGCCGCGGCCTGGCTGGGAGATGGGCTGGCTCAGTCGGTGGGGAATTAAAAAAACCGATAATAAAAATTAATAAAACCAAATAAACTAAAAACATAATATAGGCATATAATATATCAAAATTTGCAGAAAAAGATTTTCTACAACGTGAACATTATTTTAGCTTCAAATAAAATCCACAGAATTTTAAATAAAGAAAACAGTGCTACTGGTGCAATAAAATCTCAATAAATCATTTTAAAAATACCAAAATGATTCCAAATTTATTTCTCTCGAATTTTCTATTGCAGGAAATCATTTTACCCTAATTTCCATATATTTTATTTTTGGAGAAAAATTATTTGAATAAAACCAAATAGCTCCAAATTGAAAAATAATTCCAAAGGGACTTCTAAATTTTAATTCTTTGAAACTTCCAACTCATATTTCATACGATTTGAAGAAGTCATTTTATCTTCTCTCATGAAAACCATTGAGTTGCATAAAGTTTCTGAGTTTGAAATATTTTCAGAAACCCTTTTCATTTATTTAAATGGAAGAAGTCATGTCATCTCCTCTCTAGGGTTTTGTATTTGAAAAGAATTTGAATTCACAGAGATCATAAATGCAAAATGAAAGTTCGGGAAAGTTCTTTTATTCCCTCTGATTTAACTTTCAAAAAGTTTCAAATTTCACTCAATTGCACACAAGCAACCACACCACAATCAAACAATCAATAAAATATATCTATTTAATATAACATTCCAAAATTTAGAATTTTGGGATGTTACACCTTGTTAGCCGAAGAAATTGCGAACGAAACTTTAAAATATTATAATCTGAATTTTTGCCTTTTGCCGCTCAAACCGTTCCACATTCCCCGATATGATTATCTATTCACCCACGATCTCTCATGATCTCCACCTCTTTGTACGTGCGTGACACATGTCGCACGAATGAGAAGGGTCAGGGGCACCTTCGTCCATTTTCCTCGTGCGAGCGGTTTTTCACCTCGGCTATAAATACCCCTCACCCTCCTCAGACTGTTTTTACTCCGCTTGACCCCACTCCCTCGCTCGAGCTCTCAAAACCTAGCGCCGCCGCTACTTCCATCGTCGCCGGTGAGGAAGAGCTTCGCTACCTCGACCTCGTCGCCGTCGTACTCGCGCCGGCCGCAGATTTCTTCACTCCGCCGCCGCCGTAGTTGTCTTCCTCTGCCAAGTTAGGGCATGAAGATCTGAACCAACGAGCTTCAAATCTACTATTCTCAGTTAAATGCGTGTTCTTCGTCAAGGGTAATTAAAATTTACTTTACTGCCCTTGTTGATTCCAAAGGATTTCTACAAATCTTCAAAAGGTGTTTATTCTTCAAGATTCACACTCTAAAACACCTCACACAAACATCTCGTTTGATCTGCTTCTCTAAGCAACATTTTTCTTCAAGATTCCTCAATTGTGTGGATTTTCAATCTATACAACTCTGGAATCTAAGTCAAAGAACGCTTAGTGAAATTCCTCAAGACACATCTGGTCAAATTCCTCAAACTTGTTCTTTTTGCAAAAACTTCTGAGAATGAATATGACCTCTCCAAATTCTTCGCACCTATACTCTGTTCACAGTTACACATGTCCATTGCTGAATCACTAGGTTCTAATCAACTTAAACCATTTGCAGCATTCCTCGAAGAAAAGTTGCTTACCTCATCAGAGAACTCAAGAGTTCAGAATCCTCAGCTGAAGAAAATGGCTGATGGCAAGAAACCTTTGAAGGGAGGGAAGAAATTGGAAGTTAACAATGCTTTTGAGATACCTGAAGACATCTATGCAGGGTACTGCACTCCTCCTCATGAGACAAAGAATGAGCGTAAAGTACGCATTCAGAGGATAGAGAGGAGATGGGCCAGAGAATGGAGGGAGTACAGATATGTGACTCCCAAGTACATGAAGAAATTTGCAGTACACCATCCATGCCCAAGACCTCCACTGGCACCTGGCCAAGAAGCTGATCCCTCAAGCATCAGACATGGTGAGGATTTCCCCAAAGAGTGGGCCAAGCGTCAAGCCAAGTTGGCCAAAATGGCAAAAGAGGAAGTGAAGAAATTCAATGAAGATTCTGCTGCTGCCACTGCTGAGGCCTCCGCTAGCAAGCCTAAGAAGGCTATGCCCAAGAAGCCCACACACAAGCCCAATGCTTCTGCTTCAATGCCCTCACAGCCCAGTTCTGCAAAGCCCTCACGGAAAATCCCTCATGCTGCTCCAGCTCCTCCAAAACCCTCAGCTCCTCCGGCAAAATCTTCAAAGACTGCAGGTAACTCGCTTGTGTCAGCGACCACTGCAAATCAATTGCCTCAGGATCCTTTGCAAGTTCTTCAGCTCCTCCACATTCCTCAACAGGCCCCACCTTGCTGTAGACCAAGGCCACTGCTGGATGAGGCTCAAGACCAAGTCCTCACAAGAAGCAGGTCGCCTTCCAAGTACCGTCCAGTGATGACGAAGATGATGATGAGGAACTCGCCGAAATCATCAAAGACAGACAACAAAGGGCCGCTAGAGCCAAAGGCAGTAATGTGCCACTGATGCTGGATCCAAAATTGATCCCCGACTTCATCGAATTATGTCATAAGGACCCCAACACACCTCTGTGCGAGATGAACCTCAGACCTAGTCAAAGTCATATGTTGACTGCCTTCATTGGTGAGGAGAAATGGAAATATGAATAGGGGAGGCAAGTGAAGAAAGCATAGTACAAGAAAGAGCGCTTTCTAAAGCAAAATGTGTTGAAGCTTTCACCTCAAGAACTTGTAGCTCTGCAATCAGAGATCAAGAAACTTAGTGATGAATTTGATCGCTACTATGTTGACTGGCTTGGAGCCAAAGTCAGATTAAATCCAACTTTGACCAAGGGATTCACCTCAAACGCGTTGCAGCCCCAACGCAACATGATCTCCTTAGGTCGAGGCTTCCGCCAGCCCAACCGAAGAACATGCCAAGACTTCGGCGATAATCAGTCACCGATGAAAATGAGAGCACTGTGGCTGATGAAGCTATTCCAGCCTCGATGAAATTGCTGTGGCAACCACTAGTGTTGCTCCCGAGAACAAGCTGTGCTACCGAGGCTTTCACCGCCGACGAGCTGAAGAAATTTGAACTGGTCAAAGCCAACTTCATCGGGCCAGCTCGAGGTAAATGAACCAATTTCCTCTGCTCCTCCCGCACTAATACTAAGTCCTGTTCTTCCTTCTCGCATCGGGTTAAGAAAACTAAGGTCATGGAGCGAGCAGTAGTAAAGAAGAGGAAAGCATCTGCTTCATCAAATTCTTCAGCACCGAAGAAGATGAAGATATTGACAAGCTCTTTCAAGAATCCCATTGATGCTATTCCCGTCTCAAGCATGCCACCAAAGGAACTCATTCCCTTTGGTGAAGATTATGAGATCCCAAGCGGATCTGATGAAGACGTTCCTTCTGCTGCTTCTTCAGAGCAGTTGGACGAAGAAATTGAAGTGGATAATATCCCTTCAACCCCAGTTGTCTCATTGCCAATGCCTCAGTTCATAGCTGAAGAGGCAGGCGTTGAAGATGTGGATGAATAAGATGAAGACGTGGACATTGGGAGCACCACTCCAGTGATGAACGCCAATGCCTTAGTTCACAGCTGAAGAGGCAGGCGTTGAAGAAGTGGATGAAGAAGATGAAGACATGGACATTGGGAGCACCACTCCAGTGATGAATGATGTCTTTTGGGAAAGTCAGCACCCCAACTCCCCTTTGTTCACGCCACTGCAACAAATTCCTCAGTCCCCAGTGCACACTGAAGTTCAAATGGGCTCTGACGAACCTCAAACCACTCCTTCTATTCATGAAGAAATTCCAGCGTCTAGTGCTGATGTAAATGCTGATGAAGAATTGAAGACCCAGGCTGCAACTGAAGCAGAAACTGAAATTCCTCAGCTTGTGGTGCCTGAGAATGTGATTCTTGAGCCTTTGATGACTTTGACTGATACTCCTCAGCCCAAGCCGAAGAATCCCTTCTCTAAGAAGCAAAACTTGAAGGCTGATGACTTCTTCCATGGGCATGTATTCTTCATAGATTAAAATCCTTATGACTCTACTCGTCTATGAAGGAAGCATTTCTGGACCGCAAGCCAAGCCAACTTCTATTCTTCACTGCTTTTTGATAAAGACAAAGTCTTCGACCATGAGCATATTCCTCATGTGGACATGGAATCGCCGCCTTGCTTCACACCAGTCCTCAGTGTTCTTCATGACGCTGGACTGCTCAACTTTTGCCCGATATATGTGATTGGAATGAAGAGCTAATTCTTCAATTTTATGCAACGCTGCATATCATAGGAAATGCTGCAGATGTAAACTATTGGGTGTTGGAGTGGATGACAGAAAACACTCACTTCAAAGCACCGGCCTCTGAATTGCTTCATGCCCCCGCTCATTACCCTCCCTTGAAGGTGCACGGTCTATCTATCATGAACCCGAGCTCACCGATCACTATATGCAAGTGTTGATGAAGCCGTGAAGCCCGGTCAAGCCCAAGGACCAAATTCCTCGTGAAGGAATTGTTGTATGTGCCATGACCGCCTATCACATTCGACCAAGACATTGAGTCCAATCAAGGGCCACGACTGAATGAAGAAGAGGTCGATGGCATCATGAAGAATCTTCTTTCAATATCATCCATGGCTCTCGTCAACTACCATGATTTCTTCATGAGGACTCTGGACAATGTTGCATTGTCTCCTTTTGAATTGAAGCCTTACACTCCCTGGATTATGAGATTCCTCAGATCAAGGTCTTCAATCAATTACAAGGCTGACACACTCAACAATGGCAGCTAGTTGCCCCCCATTGAAGTCCTCAAGCGGACATTTTCCTTAGCTGATGAAAACGGCAAGGCTACTGCAGTTATTGATGAAGGCATTCATCCATTGGATGGTTAGTTCCGCAAAGCTGCATCTTACTCCACCAATGATGACTCTGCCACTCATGACTCTGCCGCCAATGGGCACAGCGCCAAGGGTGATGACTGATCGTGAGCTTCTCCTTAGTCTTCACCAGAAGGTATATCGCAACCACAAATGGGTTAAGTGTCAGTTTGGTTCAATTCTTCACAACATGACTGCTATGCACAATTCAGTGACGAAGAACCACTACTACCTCCATGAAGTATTCAATCACACCTGGGATATAAAGTCTCATCTTTATGGTTGCGAAGATCTGAAGCAGATGGGCTTCAAGCAGGACTTTGACTGGTCTCAGCCACCGTCGAAGAAATTCAAGAAAGTCAAAGTTCATTCCTTGGTAGCCAGCTCATATTCTTCATCACGCGAGACTGACGAGCATGAAGATTTGGACGACACTGCGACATGCCCTACTTCAACAACCGACCCCAACAACGCTGGCGCTCCTCCATCGACTTAGTGATATTCTTCAGGGGCGTTAGTCCTCACTTTCATCCATTTTGGTCATTCGATGACAAAGGGGGAGAAATTTGAGTTAGTCTTCAAACGGATCTTTATATACGGGCGTTTTTTTCTAAGTTACAACTCTCGTTCTTCTGAAGACTTTTTTTGATAGAGTTGTAAACTTAAACCCGATGGTGGTCTGATACTTTTGCCATGTTCTTCTGCATGCTATTTCCTCATATATGTTAATGCACGCATGCTGAATTACATTAGCCACGATATTTCATCATGCATTTCAAATTCTTCATATCATATGTTAAATGTGTATATGAATTACAAGATATAGGGGGAGATCTCCATGATTCTATTCTTCAAGTGTGCATTGCTTCAAAAGCAAATTCCTCACATATGCACATCTTCAGGGGGAGTTCTTCAATATCTTGCAATCAAATTCCTCAATATCAGTTTTTTACACTTCACGTGTTTATCCCCCTTGAAAACTTAACCTATATTGTCATCAATCACCAAAAAGGGGGAGATTGTAAGTGCATCTAGTGCCCCTTAGTGATTTTGGTGTATTGAAGACTTATAGGTTAAGGGACTGATGCGCTTTGTGAGTGTACACAGGTCTATAAGTCTATGAGGAGTTTGATATTTACAGAGAAAGTCTAATTTCAAAAATGAATTTCTTCAACTGAAGACTTTGGATTTCTGAGGACTTTCTGAAGACTTTGAAAGTGAAGAAATTGGTGTGACCATGAAGACTAGATATTCATGTGAGGAACATGAAGCGTGAAGACTTTTGTTTTCGTAGTTTCATTTTCTCTTTCTTGAGTCATAGGAAACACCGTACTGTTAAAGGGGGTCACGGAAAAACAAAGGAAAAGTTTCGAAATGATGCTCATCTCAAAATCCTACACCTACCAATCCTTTCGAGTGAAGCCATTCAAATCTCATATAGTTCAGTCAATTTCTTCAAAGGATGCAGACTAAGTTCTGCTGGTCTCACGAGGAATTTGTTCCGACCGAGGAGTTAGGGATTCGCCAAAGGCGGATTGCCTACAAGTGAGGAACATGATAGCCCCGAGGAATTTGAGCCTCAAATTTCCGAATCGCTGTCAGGCTATGTGCCAGCTGTCCCAAAATATCTTATCCACCTAACGGTCATATCATTGAAGGGCATTTATGTTTTATCATGTCGGGCTGCTCCCTAGGCTATAAATATCCGCCCCCTACAAGCACTAGCTGGTTGGCTGCTCCGAGAGAAACTGACACTTGTCATTGAGAGAATCCCATCCTTCGAGGACTTTGAGAGAAAATCATCAAGTGAGGAAAACCCAAACCCAAACACCTATAAAACCCAAAGTGATTGAGAATCATCAAGAAATTGTTCCTGTGGTGGATCCGACGCTTGTTACCTTTGAAGATTGTGCATCTTCCAGACGATTAGGCGTCATGGTCTAGAGCGCCCAAGAGGAAATTGTGGATCGCCGAAAGTGAGCGAAGTTTGTGAAGGTTTGGAAGTCACCAAGACTTACCACGAGTGATTGGGCGAGGTCCGTGACCTTAGCTCAAGGAGAATACAAATGAGGACTGTGTGTCCTCGAGTTTAAATACCTAGCCGCTCCAACTGTGACGTGCATAAAATGTCACAGTTAGCTTGGACCTGGTCTACCAAATCACTGTCTTCACCAAGCCTACTAGTTCTATTTCCTCAACCCTTCCAGTTCCTCACTACTGTGTTGTGTGCTTGTTCATATCTGTTCGAAGACTTTGACTGAAGACTTTCTAAATTTCCCCAGTTCAATTTCTTCAGTCTATTTTTCTTCATCCTGTTCATCCTGCGCTTATGCTTTCTGTACTCTGTGTTTGTTTTCATTTCATCATGATGTCTATGCTTATGTTATGTTATGTCTGCATCTGAGTACTTATTCCGCTGCAAGTAGTTCTTCGCTTAGGAATTTCCTCACCCAGAAATTCCTCAAAGGAAGAATTCATAAAATCACCTATTCACCCCCTCTAGCGAATTAACGCACTTTCACGTAAGCTTAAACCCTAGTTTATGCGCTTATTGATTGCTCTCTCGACTATACCGCAAGAAAAGCTCCTGCTCTACTAGGACTACGCCTAGATTTCCCCAAAGAGGAAGGGATCATGCAGCACAAATGACGGTAGGTATTTCCTCAAGGATGAAACCAAGGTTATCGAACCAGTAGGGAGAACCAAGCAACACAACGTAAAGAGCACTCAGACGAAGAATAACAACACCTGTAACCCGACGTGTTAAAGGGTTGTCAATCCCTTTCGGGTAACGATGCCAGAAATTTGTAATAGATTGAAATAATAGATCGCAAATAAAATAAAGTGCAGCAAAGTATTTTGTATTTTTGGTTTAATAGATCTGAATAAAAATGCAAAGGAGAAGTAGATCGCAAGCAAATATATGAGAAAGAAGACCCGGGGGTCGTAGGTTTCACTAGTGGCTTCTCTCGAGAAAAGTAGCAAATGGTGGGTAAACAAATTACTGTTGGGCAATTGATAGAACTTCAAATAATTATGACGATATCCAGGCAATGATCATTACATAGGCATCATGTACAAGATTAGTAGACCGACTCCTGCCTGCATCTACTACTATTACTCCACACATCGACCGCTATCTAGCATGCATCTAGTGTATTAAGTTCATGGAAAACGGAGAAATCCAATAAGAACGATGACATGATGTAGACAAGATCAGATTATTTATTGCGTAGATATAGATCGCATATTTTATCCTTAGTAGCAACGATACATACGTGTTGTTTCCCTTTACATCGGGATCGAGCACCGTAAGATCGAACCCACTACCGGGCACCTCTTACCATTGCAAGATAAATAGATCTAGTTGGCCAAATAAAACACAAATATTGGAGAAAAATATGAGGCTATAAGAGATCATGTATATAAGAGATCACAGAAACTCAAATAACTTTCATGGATATAAAAAGATATAACTGATCATATACTCGAAGTTCATCAGATCCCAACAAACACACCGCAAAAAGAGTTACATCATATGGATCTCGAAGAGACCATTGTATTGAGAATTCAGCGAGAGAGAGAGGAGGCCATCTAGCTACTAACTACGGAACCGAAGGTCTACAAAGAACTACTCACGCATCATCGGAGAGGCACCAATGGAGGTGGTGAACCCCATCCGAGATGGTGTCTAGATTGGATCTGGTGGTTCTGGACTCTGCGGCGGTTGGATGAATATTTCGTCAACTCCCCTTGGGTTTCTCGATTTTTGGGGTATTTATAGAGAAAAGAGGTGGTCCGGGGGGCACCCGAGGTGGGCACAACCCACTAGGGCGCGCCCTGGTGGGTTGTACCCTCCTCGGGACTCCCCCCAGGTGCAACCAGGGCCCAACTTCTTCCTTTTGGTCCATAAAAAATCATCGTAAAGTTTCGTGGCATTTGGATTCCGTCAGATATTGATTTCCTGCGATGTAAAAAACATGCAGAAAACAGCAACTGGCACTTGGCACTATGTCGATAGGTTAGTACCAGAAAATGATATAAAATGACTATAAAATGATTAGAAAACATCCAAGATTGATAATAAAACAGCATGGAACTATCAAAAATTATTGATACGTTGGAGACGTATCAACATCCCCAAGCTTAACTCCTACTCGTCCTCAAGTAGGTAAGTGATAAAAACAGAATTTTTGATGTGGAGTGTTGTTTATCATGTCATATCGTATTCTTTTCTTTATAGCATGGACATTTGGACTTTTATGTGATTCAAAGCAGTAGTCTAGTTTTGACATAATAATTTAGATACTCAAGCATATCAACAAGCAACCATGTCTTTCAACATATCAACGCTAAATCAAGTTATCCCTAGCCCATCATGCTCAAACATTGATCCATTCATGAAACACACTCGAATATTAGCTACACCCAATACTTAAGCATGATCATATTGCCTCTTAGTTGGTGCTTCTATAAGAGAAGATGGAGACTCAACTTCAAAAATAAAAATTGCATAAAGTAAAAGAAAGGCCCTTCTCAGTAGGGAAGTAGGGATTTGTAGAGGTGCCAGAGCTCAAAGCGAAAAAAATTAGAGATAAAAACATTTTGGGAGGTGTATCCATCCCACCAATCTAAAAACGACGAGAGCTACTTAACACTTTCCATGCTAGATATGCCATAGGCGGTTCCCAAATAGAAAATAAAGTTTATTCCTTTTTCCACCATACTTTCACTTTCCATGGCTAATCAGATCCACGGTTCCTTCCATACCAACACTTTCCAAGGAATTTATTATTTGACAACATAAAGTAAATTCATTTTTGCATTTCGGGACTGGGAATCCCTAAAACCTTTGCCTTACTCTCGTGCAATGACAAGTGATTAAACACTCATCGTGAGAATAACACATCTAGCATGGAAAATATTAGCCACCCATTACCGTTCTGTGAGCGAAACAAACACACAAAAGAGAAATTTATTTTGAAAATTGGAGATCGCACATGCAAATTTGCTTAGAATGGCAAACGAATACCGCATATAGGTAGATATAGTGGATTCATGTGGCAAAACTGGTTTAAAGGATTTTGGATGCACAAGTAGAGGTCGTACTTAGTGCAAAATGAAGGCTAGCAAAAAGATTGAGAAGGAACCAACCAAGAAACGAATAATCTCATAAGCAAGCATTAAGCATAATTAACACCGAATAATGCACGACAAGTAGGATATAATTTTCATTGCATGATTATTGACTTTCATGCATGCATAGGGAATCACAAACCTTAACACCAATATTCTTACTAGAGCACAATTACTCATCAACATAACTCACATATCACATCATCATATCTCAAAACTATTACTAAGAATCAAGTTTATTTTGTCCAATGATCTTGATGACATTTTTTTACTTTATCCATCTTGGATATCTATCACTTTGGGAGTAATTTTCATCTGTTGCTTTTCATAAGCTCAAACAAATATAAGTGAAGATCATGAGCATAACAAATTTTCTTTCGCTCAAAATAATTTAAGTGAAGCAAGAGAGAATTTCTTCAAAATTTAACTAACTCTTAAACAAATCTAAGTGAAGCAAGAGAGCATTTCTTCAAAAATACTAAGCACACCGTGCTCAAAAAGATATAAGTGAAGCACTAGAGCAAGTCCTAGCTCATAAAAGATTTAAGTGAAGCACAGAGAGCAATTGTAACAAGTCATGATACAATTTTGGCTCTCTCAAATAGGTGTGTCCAGCAAGGATTGATGACTTAAAACACAAAATAAAACAAGCAAAGACACATATCATACAAGACGCTCCAAGCATAACACATATCATGTTAAGAATAAAAATATAGCCTCGAGTAAAATACCGATGGTCGTCAGAAGAAAGAGGGGATGCCACTCGGGGGCATCCCCAAGCTTAGTTGATTGCTCATTCTTGGATAATAGCTTGGGATGCCGGGGCATCCCCAAGCTTAGGCTCTTCTATCTTTCTTTCATCCATCGTAAGATATCCCAAAACTTGAAAACTTCAATCACACAAAACTCAACAAAACCTTTGTGAGATCCGTTAGTAAAAGAAAGCAAACCACTACTATAAGTGATGTATCAAACCAATTCATATTTTATTTTTGTATTATATCTACAAGATTCCAACTTTTCTATGGCAAAAACTCATCAACGTAAAACCATAGAGCCATCAAAATAAGCACACAACACAAAGAAAACAGAATTTGTCAAAACACAACAGTCAGAGTAACTGGAACTTTTGAATACTTCTGTAACTCCAAAACTTCTGAAAAAATAGGACGACCTGGGTAATTTGTATATTAATCCTCTACAAAAAGAATTGGCACTTTATCACGTTCTGGTGATTTTTAACAATTTTTTTCATGAGCACAAAGTTTCTGTGTTTTTCAGCAAGATCAAACAACTATCACCCAAGAATATCCTATAGGCTTTACTTGGCACAAACACTAATTAAAACATAAAAAACACAATCATACCTGTAGCATAATTGTGTAAACACACAAGAACAGAAAGTAGAAAGCAAAAATAAATTTTATTCATTAGGTTGCCTCCCAACAAGCATTATAGTTTTACGCCCTTAGGTAGGCATTAAGCAAGGATCTAAGTTTTGTCATCTTTATCCAACTCTTCAATCAAACACTTAGAATCCTTCAAAGATTTAGCATAAAGATCTTCAATAGCAATACTCCTCGGAGTAAATTTAAATATTTCATTCTTACAAAAAGGATCCCTTATCACTTCAACAAAATCCTGATGGATGCTAATCATCTTAAGGTCTCCCCTATCATTATTACTAGAAGTTGCACCCTTGTTCTTAGATCTCCTACTCTTTACGGGAGTTTCCTCAATAATTTTAGTGGTAGTAAAAGCCGTTCTTAGATTACTAAAGATATCTTCCAATTTATCGATCCGAGATGGACTTTCTTCTATTCTTTCATGGATTAAGGTACCCCTCTCTTTTAACAACTTAAAAATATTGCCCACTTTTGACCCAAGATTAGTAGCAAAATTATGCATCTTTTTATGTATAATTGCCATATGATCTTCGGTGAGCATTTTCTTTTCAATAGCATATAGTCTTTCAATAACATGCTCAAGAGTCAAAATTGTTTCATTAACCATAAGAGGTGGTTGTCGGATCACGGGTTCCGGCAAAACCCTTAAGGTTCGAACTCTGGGGTGCGCGCGAAGTTCTTTCCTCCCTACCAATCCATGCCCTAGATTTGCTAAGATCTTGCGGACGAATCGACGAACTCACAATACAAAAGACACAAGATTTATACTAGTTTGGGCCACCGTTGTGGTGTAATACCCTACTCTAGTGTGGTGGTGGTGGATTGCCTCTTGGGCTGATGATGAACCGTACAAAGGGAAGAACAGTGTCCTGAGGTTGAGGTGTTTTTGTGCTCTGTGAGCTTGTGGGTGAGAGGATGGAAGATGGAATCGACCCCCCTACTGTGGTGGCTAGTTCTACTTATATAGGCCCTGGTCCTCTTCCCAAATATTGAGCGGGAAGCGAGCCAACAACGGCCAATTTGAAAGGGGACAACTAGTACAGCTTATCCTGACAAAAGTAGTCTTCACCTGCACAAGGCTCTGGTGGTGACGCCGCCTTGGGTTCCATGGTGACCTGGCCTTGCCGTCCCATCGGTCTTGGTCTCACAGACCGATATGGAAACCTTTGTTTCGACACTCGTACTTCAAGGTCACAAGGCTTGCTCCCTTTAGCACCAAAGGGGAAATAAGGACGTCAAGGCGACCTGGGCGCCCGCCTGGTCTCGATTGTCATGGCTCACGTCACGAGAATCTCGCGTGGTTTGCCCTTCCTTGATTTCTCCGCTCCTCGCGAACCAACCTGGTGAGGCCGCTCCTCAGGAGGTCTTGTGTCGTCCGCCTCGCGAGGCTTGGTCCCTCGCGAGTGTCTTGAATGCCTTGTTGATGAAGATGGGCCAGACGGCCCATGCTCGTGAGCCACGCTGTGGGCCGCAGGCAGCAAGTTTGGGGACCCCTGCTCCTGCACGCCGACAAGAGCTCCCCCGGGCCCAAGGCGTGCTCGGGCTTGGCTTCGAGGCGAAGCCAAAGGTCAAGTACGGAGCGCCGCGAGCCCCAAAAGCTTGCGGCCTTGGTCGACGCGTGGCGATTGATTGGACGTGGGCATCTCCGCTTCCCCACGCTGCCTCGGCAACTGCCCGACTTGACAAGTCCCTGCGACATGCAAGGAAAACCATCATTACCTGTGATCGTGGGAGGCGCCGGTTGGCCTTCTTCCGCTATAAATGGGGAGGGGGGCAGAGCCCCCGTCGCCCATTCTTTCCCACTCCGCTGGCTTCTTCCTCCTTGACCCTCTACTAGTAGCGATGGCAACCATCCGAAGGTTTTCGGCTGCGGAGAAGGGGAAGGCTCCCCGCGACGAGCCGGAGCCACTTCCGCTGAAGAAGAGGTCGGCTCACCGCCGCGACGCAGCGGCGATGCAGGTGGTGACGAGGCCTTGGTGTG
Organism: Aegilops bicornis; assembly: GCA_021605145.1. Lineage (NCBI taxonomy): Eukaryota > Viridiplantae > Streptophyta > Magnoliopsida > Poales > Poaceae > Aegilops > Aegilops bicornis. The sequence goes on along the minus strand of JAHIAL010000021.1, from coordinate 1,863,809 downwards.
AGCGGCCTCCTCCTGGGTATCCGCTACCCTCAGACGCCCAGCCGGGGCCTGTGGAGGAAGGAGTGAAGAGCGGCGCCGCCCGCGGCGCGGCCGCGGCAGCCCCGCGGTGGCGATACGCGCCATAGCCCCTGGAACCCACGCCGCGAACTCCTCTCGCGAGCTCGTGCTGTGGGCGGTGATGCCTCCGCGATCATGGATACGCTTCCCACGGTTCTTCTCTGACGCGATGCCGCCGAGGGGCCCCTTGAGCTCTGGTTGCAGCATGCCGACTGTGACGCTCCAGTGACCGGAGCAGAGGTTGAGGCGGTCTCCTCCGGCAAGATCTTCATGACCCGCGGCTAGGGTGAGGTTGCGTGGGTTTGCTGCGCTGAGGGCGCCCTCACGATCCACTTCAACTATGACGGAGCCTCCACGCTGTTCTTCAAGGTCTTCGATGCGGAAGGCCGCCGCTTGGAGTGCCGTCCTGAAGGGGTGCGCCAGGACGGTGCGAGCCCGGCCTGCGGCTCCTCCAAAGAAAGAAGTGACTCTTGGTGTCCAAATGTTCTCCTGAGCTCTATGAGACTCCGGAGACGAGCGATGGCAGCTACGTGCCCCTGAGCTCTGCCACGCTCGGAGCAGAGCCGCACGTCCGGCCGCCGCCGTCGTTGATCTGGATGGGGTTGGCGCCGGCCTCCCATGGCCCACTGTTGATGATGGCGTCGGCCACGGGAGGATGTAGATAGAATTCTTCTAGGTTCTCGTCCTTGGTTCCCTGCGAGGAATCAAGAAGTACACCGTGGGGGTGTGTAAAGGTTCTATAATGTCTTTTGTCGATACTATCCTTGTTATGAGAAATTGTGAATGCATGTCCTGTTAAGGCTCGGTCTCCCCTTTCCAACCTCGCGACGGCTCGTTGCTCTATGCTGACAGGTCCCGGTCCCCAGGCAGGCTACAGCCTTCGCTGGTATGCCAGGTCGCGTGTTGTGGTCAAGGCCAGGAGGTGAGCGGCCCAAGGTCTAGTAAGAGCCCCTGAGGTGCGATGCTCAGGAGGTCCCCTTTAGCGCTCAAGCAGCCGTGGTAAGGTAGGAAAGGGAGGCGACGTTGCCGCAACAGGGCTGCGGTGAGCGTGACTCCTAGGCTCCAATGATTAGCCGATTTGAGCACGAGACTTATCTTGGCGGTCTGAGGTTGATTCCTTGTGATGCACCTCGTTAATGCGTAGCTAGGCCAGGCCCATGCGAGCCTTCCCCTCTTCTCCACGCCCTCCTTTATGCTCTACGTCCTCAGGTCCCGGCCCTCGAGTGAGCTCAACCGCCATTGGTATGCCAGGTCGCGTGCCATGGTCAAGGCCAGGGGGTGAGGGCTGGAGGACGAGCTGAAGAGTCTGCGCGACCAGCTCGCAGGAGAAGTACGTAATCGCGAGGTGAAGGAGGAGGAGATGAGGGCCAAGGAGGACGCCATCAAGGGCCGTGACGCCGAGCTAGGAGAGCTGGCGAAGGCGCAGGACGCGGAGCGCGGCCGGCTGGAGGAGTTCGAGCGGAAGGCGGCGAAGCCGATCTTGACGCCTTGAGCGAAGGTCCTGGCTAAAGACCGCAGTGGGCCTTCTTGCTTCTTGAGAAGATATCCAGGCCGTGGGCGCTGAAGTCACCAGACGAGAAGGGCTTGGAGAAGCCGCCACCACCACCGACGAGGATGGCTCGCTCACCTGCTTCCCCACTTGGTGAAGGCGCCGAGGAAGTCGTGGAGGCATCGGTCCCATGGCTGAGGCAGAGGCTCAAGGCTCCTTTCTTCAATGCACTAACGCTGCGTGTCTTCAGCCATTCAGGCCTTGGCGGCCCTAGTGCCCGCCTTGACGAGCTGGGCCGGAGCCTATAGGCCGATGAACACTGTGCGGCTGCCGCCGGCAGCAGTGAAAGGTCAAGTGGAGGCCTGCCGAAGAAGTTCCATGGTTTCGGCCCTCGTGCCCTCGACCGGCGATGCCACTGATCCTGCGGCTCCATCTGGCGGTGCAGGTGAAGGCGACGCTACCAAGGGAGGAGCGCCTTCTGCAGGTGATGGCGATGCCCAGGGGTGACTTGCTTGTGGCTGCTTCCCTGTTTTTATCCCTGCAACATGTAGCATGCCTCGTGGAGGCGTTTAAACTCGTGCTTGGTATTTGGGAGAATGATATGGCTTGTAATATTTGCTTTGAGATTTTGCGATTTTCTTCCTATTTGCTTTGTGTTCTGCGTCGGCAGAGCCCAGCCTCACAAGATACCTCTCAATCAGCCGCTAAATAATTCCGGAGACCAGGGGACTTGACCAAGGAGTGAGGGGCTATGTGACCAGTTAGGCTCCTGAGTCGCGATGCTCAGGAGTCCCCCTTGATGCGCAAACAACTTATAGGAAGAGTACGCGAGGATAAGTTAATGTTCTACGTCGGCAGAGCCCGGCCCCGCACATACCTCAACTGCCGTTGGGCCGACCGGAGACCAGGACGGACCAAGGAGTGAGGGGCTACGTGACTAGTTAGGCTTTTGAGTCGCGATGCTCAGGAGTCCCCCTTGACGCGCAAACAACTTATAGGAAGAGTACGCGAGGATAGGTTAATGTTCTACATCGGCAGAGCCTGACCCCGCGCATACCTCAACCGTCGTTGGGCCGACCGGAGACCAGGACGGACCAAGGAGTGAGGGGCTACGTGACCAGTTAGGCTCCTGGGTTGTGATGCTCCGGAGTCTCTGTTGATGTGCAAACAATCTCCATACCTTTGCCCTCGCCGAGGCCCGGCTCGGGAGGGGCGCGCGACGACCAGGTCCGGGAGACCTGGTAAGGTGGCGTACGCTTGGGTGTGACCCGAGTGCAGCCCCCATGCCCAGCCCCCTCGCGTGACTCTCCCGAGGGGAGGCGTTGCAGTGAGGCCGGACACTGAGCTCTGGGGCTCTCTGAGGTTGGTACGGCCATGAGGCCGCCCTCAGTTGTTTATCACCAGCGTGGAGCATAATGCTTCCGCTTGTGCATGGGCATAGCCGCTCCTCGGCAGTGTCGACGCCCAGCACGGAGCATGGTGCTTCCACTTGTGCGTGGGAGGGGGGCTCCCTCTGCGGAGAGCCCCCGGGGCGTGTACAGCCCCGCCCTGACACGTGGCTTGCACGGCAGGGCTAGACGAGGTGTATCTGGGCACTCGTGAGCCAGCACGGGACTCACGAGGCCCTACCTCAAGGCGGGTTGCGCCTGGTCTTGGTTCTTGTTCGCTGTGCTGGTCCTGTGAGGTGGTCAGACAACTTGCGCCGAACAAATCTCCTGAGGTTATCGCGTGAGAGGGTCAAGCACCAATGGCCCCAGGAGGTGATGTGAACAGGGCCGGCCCGCCAGACAGAGCTCAGCCGCTGGATTTATCGACGCTGCAGGGACGGGCCCGAGCACATACGCCATGCTTATCCTACCCACGCGAAGGATCCTGAAGAAAGAGGGCCGGCGCGCGGTTCCCATAGTGGGTGGCGATCGAGCAGGTAATAATTATAGGTAGATTAAGCATGGAAAGCATACTGGCTCAAGTAAAAGCAGGGAAGATACACGCCACTGGGTCAGGCCCGAGCGGCTTGGGGATGATGCAGCCCGAGGGGCGCCCCCAGCAAGGTAAGCTAAAGACATAAGAAAAAGGGATACATGCCACAGGGACGGACCCACGTGGCCTGGGAATGATGCAGCCCAAGGGGCGCTCCCAGCTAAATAAACTTGGAAAATGTCACCTGGTTCTGTTGAAGGGATGCCGGAGCAGCTGAAGGTACGCGGTGGAGGGGTCGCTCCTCACGAGCCACTGGGGGCCTGAGCCTCGGGAGGCTCTGGGGGTCCAGGTGGTTCCTTGAGGACCGTCTCCATCTTCGCTAGGGCGGCATGGTGCCTTGCCTCCTGAGCAGCCAGGATGCGCCGCAAGTTGTGCTGATAAGTGGACGACACGCTCGGCAGGCCAAAAGGCATGCGAACATAGCTGTGCGGTGGGCCCTCGCAGCGTCCCACGCGCGAATGCCAGAAAAACTTCCGAGAGGCGGCCCTGTTGAGCCCAGGGACGTCGATGCAGACGCGCAACCTAGCATCCTCGCCTAGATGGGGAGCTGCGCTTCACGAGCGGCGGTCGCCGCGCATGGCCCTTGCGTCTTGTAGTTCCTGAGCAGTCTTGGTGATGAACTCCTGAGCGGTGGGCGCTCCTCGCCCCGTGTTCTCCTGAGGGAGACGTGCCGCAAAGCACGCCTCCAAGTGGTGCCCGAGCGCCTCCCTCGTGATGTTGGCAAGGTCTGAGGCCTTCTAGAAGAGAGCCCCCGAGCCCTCTCCGAGAAGGGCACCGGGAGCGCCTTCCTATGCGACGGAGGGAGGCGCCCCTTGCGCGGACACTGATCCTGACGAGGTTCCAGCCGCGACGCCACCCTCCTGAGGTCCTGCACGGCGCAGGTGCTTCTTCTTCTTGGGGGTGGCCTCAGGATCGCACTCGCTCTTGCTGTCGGGGTCGTCGATTGCTGCAGCTTGAAAGGTGCGCTTGTCGGTGTCAAAACCGGCGGATCTCGGGTAGGGGGTCCCGAACTGTGCGTCTAAGGCGGATGGTAACAGGAGGCGGGGGACATGATGTTTACCCAAGTTCGGGCCCTCTCGATGGAGGTAATACCCTACTTCCTGCTTGATTGATCTTGATGATATGAGTATTACAAGAGTTGATCTACCACGAGATCATAGAGGCTAAACCCTAGAAGCTAGCCTATGGTATGATTGTTTTGTATATCGACTAGCCCGCCTCGGTTTATATAATGCACCGTGAGGCCTAGGATAACAAGAGTCCTAGCCAACACGCCTGTGGGAGGAGTCCTTGTCTTGATCACCAAGTCTTGTGGAATCTTCCTTGTATGCGGCAGCTGTCTGAATCGCCCATGAGTATACGGCCTGGGGTCCTCGGCCCAATCCAACCGATCGGGAGACGACGTGATGAGTACCCCTAGTCCAGACACCACAAGAGCCCCCTCGAACTGGTCTTCGTTGGGGACGCCTCGATTCTTCCGAACTGTTCTTCATCTTCGGTCGTCTGCCTTGAAAACTCGGTTCAACAAATCTTCTCATCTTCGATCTTGAGGATCGCCAAAGTGAATCCAAGAGTTGACACGCCGGTGCATCCGAGGAGCCCCTTTAAGTTTCCGGCCTTTATCAATGCCTTGTTATTTTTATGCCACACCTCGGGTTTGAAGTTGTTCCCGGGAGGCAGTGTCCTCTTGCGTCTGAGCTCTAACGCCGGACTACATTCGAGGTATCTTTTGCAGCCGAGCACCAATGTCGGACTGCTTCCGAGCTCCAACGCCGAAATGTATCCGAGCTCCAACGCCGGACTATATCCAAGATGTCATAGATCATCTTGGTACAAAAATGCTGAAGGAGTGAAGCCGAGCTTAATGCCGGAAATACCCTCTATGGAGCTAGCCGCTGGCACCCGAGCTTGATGCCGGACTGCTTCCAAGGTGGTGCACCACCCGACTGTGGGCTGATTTTTTGTGAATATTTTTAACCGTGCGCTTTATTCTCTCACGATCTATATCCAAAGAGCTCTCAAGATGTGTATCAGTCTAAAACCCGAGATGCACCTGAAGGCAAGCATAAAACCGTTGTTCCCAGTAGCCCCTGAGACTCAGGTCGATGCGCGAAATCGGCTTGAGGATCGACTCCTAGCTCGGCAGCATACATAGGAATAAAAACGCAGTGTAATATATTAGAGATAATAGTGATCGCGAATGTGCCCCGAGAGAGGGTCGTGAGAAGTCGCCGTGATATATTAGCTTGATGCCGATAGGTCCAGATGGTACTTATTGTTGTCCAAGACGCGCTTTCCCATAGTTTGATCAAGCCAACACCGAGCCCTTTGAATTTTCTCGCATTGAATAGGCAATGCAAGTAGCCCCCGAGACATCGGGTCGGGTGGCAACACCCGCATCGGGGATCGATGTGCCCTTTAATATTTTTAAATAATGAGCGCAAAGCCCAAGAGCCCTCGAGCCTTAATGTGGGCACGGGTGGTCAATTAAGGATCGATATCCGCAGTAAAATCACAGATTATGTGTAATGATTCTATGTATCCAAGTACTTTACATCATTATTTTGACTCCATTGTGACCGTTTATCAGTTGAAAGTGGCCCATCGTCGACCTCTACCCCTTGGTAGATACTACGTAGGGTGTTTCCGCAATAACAAATCAACCCTTAGCCGACGTCTCGGTGCCCGAAGGCGGTTGTGTTAGCGGAAACGAGGCAATCAGATATGCGGGGTTTATAACTTTCGCTTTGTCATAGGAGCTTTAAACTAGGGAAGATAGCTATGAGCCCCCGGTTAGTGTTCGGCGACATCCGAGGTCAAGCCGTAAACACTTCGGCTAATGTTATGAACGACCCGTCATTTAACATAGTCATCGGATTGCTAACCAGTTTACGCTATTGTGACAGTCAGTTTTCGGCTTTCTCCACTTAGGTGCTTAACCATGCAAGCTAGAAGCACAATCGCAGTGGTTCTCCCTTTGCACACCTAGCTGAACAAAGTGGAACGTAGGAGGCAAGCACAGGAGCTGGGCAACCCAACTATTGACCGAAGACACAATTCGAAACCGATGCATATATAGCAATATCCGAGAATGTTTTTGCCAAAACTCTAAAGGTGTCCGGCGATGCACTACGGGACTTATGCTGGAAAAACACAAATTGTTTAAAAGTGCCATAGGCTTGGAAAACCAAAAAACGTCAGTGAACACCTGACGTCCGAACAAGATCAAGTATTCAGTGCCAATCTGAAAATTGGACTTTAGAAAAAAAAGTGCTTCTATCGTGCTTTAACATGACACATCCTATCTCAATACTTTAAGCGGGTCAGCCTATGGCTTCAACCTCCTATCCCGAAGGCGGAGTACTTCTCATTAGGCCAGTTTAGCAAACTAAACTCTAGCAGCTTTGAGAGAGAAATTAGGCTCCCCGGCTAGTGACCACACACTCGTGTCGAAAAAAGGAGTGAGAAATAATAATAATAAAAGACTTTGCAATGACTGAGAAGAAGAACACTTATTATAAAACGGCTCATATAAATTTAAGAGCCCCCAAGTGACTTGGGTAAAAGAATTTTATGTATAATGATTGTGTGTACTAAAGTACTTTTATCATATCTGTGTTCACCCAAACTTTATCACAGCGCTCTTTAACCGACTGTCGGCTTTCTCCTTTCGGCCAAGGGCGAAAAGTGTTATGTACTCCACCTGTCGAGAATATCGACGGTGTTTCTGATAACCGAGCAATCAGGCCATAAGGTTGTAACAGACAAAGCGCGCTCAGGGAACTTATGCTATATTACTGACGAAGTGTAAGAAGCATCTTCGAAGAAAATAGTACCCCCACCGATACCTTTCTTCGGTGCTCATTGTTACTATGAGACTTGTGCAATAGATTTTTTGTACTCATGAGTTCCGTTGTGTGCCGACCATAATTGAAAACAATAAGAGCACTAGCCTTCAGCTTCACCCAGTCTAAGGTCCGGGTCGGATGACCCGATCGTGACAATCGCAGAGGTGCTCCCTTTACTCCCTAGCCGAACAATCGGGAACGTAGGGGTAAACACAGGAGCGAGGCAACCCAGCTTGCAAATCGCTTAAGTCAATATGGTGCATATTGTATGTAATACACTTAACAAGGAACGAAGCTGTACAAGTATAATCATATGCAAGAGGAAAAGCTTCATAAAGAAAGCCCCCAAGTAAACGAGGTATTTGAATTTGTGTGTCACAAACAAAGTTTCGACAAGGAAGTTTTTCACAAGCCACTTTTTTCCAAAAAGGTATAATGCTTGGTCGAACCGAACACAAGTTAAAAATTTAGAGCATGAAGGCAACTTAGCTGGTTAATGTGTTCGGTATTGATGATGCGGTCCGGGCTTGATGCGGGACAAGGTCCCATCCCCCAAACTAGATGTGGCCGAGCGAAGAACTCGGCACTCTGAGAGGTGACATAGCGCGACCAATGCAGGCCGCCAAAGTCCCCGGTGTGGGTTAATGAGGTGTTGACGGAGCCGCCCGTCCAGCCAAGGTGACGTGGTATGTCAGTACGCCGAGTTGACGATACTGCCCTACCCGGATCATTTTCCTGTGCACAAAAAATAGTGCAAACCGGAGATAATAGTAATAATAATAATAATAATTAAAAAAATGTTGCATAATAAATAATTTATGCAAAGTGAGCAATAAAAGAAATATGGCCTGGCGCAGAAGTCAATGTCGTCGCAGGCGTATGCATGATGCGGTAAAGGTGTGGCAAAGCCTGAATTCACAGGTCGGCCCGAGTTCCGGATGCGGCGTTCGTCGGACTATCTACGGAAACTGACCGAACCACCACGCGACCATCGTTAATGCGTCCATCATTTGATAGACCTGTGTATAGATGATGGACAAACCAGAGTAATAATTCCTTGGGAAAAATAGACCCAAACAAGCAAAAAATACTAGGATTAATAGCACCTGGTTTATTTGTTGTAGCAATCCAAAGAAAAGTGACTCCCAAAATTGGGACTTGATCCGCATTCTCATTGCACGATGGGCGTGTGAAGCTGACTGCATGGCGATGCCGGTAAAGGTTGGCTCGCCGAGGCCAAGCCCCGTCCAAATTTAACGTGACGGGCCGGGTTGACTGGTGACGCCGAAGTCTCCGGAGTAGGTTGATGAAGAGATGGCGAAGCCCCCGGTCCAGCCGAGGTGTTGAAGCCTCGATGTCAGCCGATGAGTCGAAGTAGGTCGGCGTGATGGACATTGGCTTGAAAGAGCAACAGTGCGGCCCTACCGATGCAGGTCGTGACTCATGACGTCGTCAATGCCGACTTGATGAAGTGACCCTGCGGCGATGTCGGCGCGTTTCGGCCCGCCAGAATCTGTGGGGCAGCCGGCGTTGGTGATGATTTATCCTTCACGATGCCGAACTCCTGTTCGGCCGCCGAGATGATGATTCAAGAAGTTGAGCTCGGCTCAATAAAGTGACAACGATTCAGCGCAGGTCGGCACCAGAGAGTTAACGCGTTGTCGGGCTGGTTTGACACCAGCGCGATGGTGAAGATCATATTGGAAAAGACTTCAAAATTAGCGGGATGTGTTTGGGAACAAAACAGAATACCCCATACAAAACTTCCTTCAAAAAGGATGTCCGACATCCCGTTCATAAAAATGATGAATTCGGGTCGGATTCGTTCTCGCGCAGAAAACAGATCCGAAAAGTGATGCACAATCGGAAGGTTCCCGGAGTTTGGACGGTCGGATTGAGCTGAAATTTTGAGGGGTGGTAGATATAGGAATTCCGCAGCCGATCAATGGTTGGATCTTCCAAAGGACGTCCGAGCTAGAAGCTGGACACCACGCCCTAAACTCGCCCAGCATTCTCGTCCAGATTTGATGTGGTCCGGTATATCGTGGATTGCCAGAGATTCCTCCATCGGAACTCGAAGAATTTTCTAGCGTTGTTGTAGACTCAATTCCGCACAATTCCACCGAAGCAATCGTTAAAACGACACTTGAGGGGGCGGTGGCGGTGGATACAAGTTCGCTGTCCAGAAAAACAGCACGGTCACCCGAGGGTAATGTTGACGTTGAGCCCCTGGGCTCCCTGGATGATTCCTCCATGATCTTGATAGAGATCGGAGTTGATGTTGATGAATGCCCTCATCCGAACATGATGATCTGAGGTAGGGCGCAGTCCTCGGTCCAGCCAAGGTGACCAAATGAGCCGGGTGACAAAGAAGCCGACGTCGCAGCTTGATCTGCAATCGAGCCATTGATCCTTTTGCCGATCACACAAATGAACTCTCAATGAAAGCACCAATGTCGGTGTCAAACCGGCGGATCTCGGGTAGGGGGTCCCGAACTATGCGCCTAAGGCGGATGGTAACAGGGAGGCGGGGACACGATGTTTACCTGTGTTCGGGCCCTCTCGATGGAGGTAATACCCTACTTCTCGCTTGATTGATCTTGATGATATGAGTATTACAAGAGTTGATCTACCATGAGATCATAGAGGCTAAACCCTAGAAGCTAGCATATGGTATGATTGTTTTGTATATCGACTAGCCTAGCCTCAGTTTATATAATGCACCAGAGGCCTAGGATAACAAGAGGCCTAGGATAACAAGAGTCCTAGCCGAATATGCCGGTGGGGAGGAGTCCTTGTCTTGATCACCAAGTCTTGTGGAATCTTCCTTGTATGCGGCAACTATCTGAACTGGCCCATGAGTATACAGCCCTGGGGGGCCTCGGCCCAATCCAACTGATCGGGAGACGACGTGATGAGTACCACCTAGTCCAGGACACCGTCAGCGCTCAAGGGAGCACACCGCATCTCTTTCTTCACATGGGACCGTGATGATTCCGCCGCTTCCCGGCATCTTGAGGACATTGTAGCCGTGATGGGTCACTGCCATAAACTTGGCCAGGGCTGGATAACCGAGGATGGCGTTGTACGACAGGCGGATGTGCGCGACATCGAAGTCGATGAGCTCGATGCGGTAGTTCTTGCGTTCTCCGAAGGTGACAGGGAGGCGGACCTGCCCTATCAGTGTGGGGGATCCGTCGATCACTCCTGAGAAAGGCTTGGTAGGCTAAAGATGATCATACGGCACTTGGAGGTTGTCGAACATGTCGACGGACAAGACGTTGAGCCCTGCGCCGCCGTCGATGAGGGTCTTGGTGACTTGCACGTTGCTGATGACTAGGGAGCAAAGCATCAGGAGGGCGCCTGCGGTGGCCGCGCACTTGAGCTGATCCGCCGAACTGAAGGTGATGGCGCACTTGGACCACTTGAGTGGGCGTGTGGCCTCAAGCTTGGGGAGGACTGCATTCACTTCGCGAGCAAACTGTTTGAAGATACACTGTGAGGCTGGGGCCTGAGCTCCGCCCAAGATGTAGGAGATAGCACGCGGCTCTTGGAAGCCCCCAGCCCCCTCGTCCTGATGATGGTCGTCATTCCTTCTTGGCGGTGGCGGCAGTGGAGGAAGGCCTTCGTTGCCCTGAGGACGATCCTCAAGAGGCTGATCCCTCCAGGCGCCCTCGTGAGGCTGATCTTGCCATCGGTCCTCATGAGGCCGGTCGCGCCACTCCTGGCGCGGGCCACGGTCGTCCCAGCGTCCGCCGCCACGTCCTCCTCCTCGGCCGTAGCCCGGTCACTACGCCGGGCGCCGCCAAAGCGTCCTTCCCGAATGGCTCTGAGCTCTTGACAGTCGCTGGTTTTGTTGGTATGCAGGTTGTGGAAGGCGCAGAACGGTCAGCTGCTCTTGGATGACTCGGGCTAATCTACGCCCTCGCTTGGTGTCGGCTCACCCGCGAGCAACTGCTCCCTGCGCTTCACGTCCTTGGCCTTGGCTTTCTTCTCCTCCAGGTCCGCAGCTGGCAGCTCGAGGAGGGATATGCGCCCTTCCTCAGCTCTTGCGCACTTGGTCGCCAGGTTGAACAACTCCCGAGATGTGCACAACTCCTCCTTCATCTTGACATCACGGACGCCATCAGAGAACGCAGAGATGATGGCCTCGTCCGTCAGCTTCGGGATCTTGAGACGAACGTTGTTGAAGCACTGGATGTACTTCTGGAGGGTCTCTCCTGGTTGTTGCTTGACGCGACGCAGTCACCCGTGTGGGCGGTCACGAAAGTGCTCGGAAGTTGGCGACGAAGCGGTCGCGCATGTCGTCCCAGGAGGAGATAGACCCTGGAGGCAGGTTCAGGAGCCACGAATGGGCACTGTTTTTGAGCGCCATAGGGAACCAATTCGCCATGACTTTCTCGTCACCATTGGCCGCCTCGATGCTCAGCTCGTAGAGCTGCAGGAACTCCGCGGGGTCGGGGGTGCCTTCATAGCGAGGAGGCAGATCTGGCTTGAACTTGCCCGGCCAGGCGACACTACGCAGCTCGGGAGTGAAGGCGCGGCAGCCGGCCGTGTTCGTCGGGGCCCGTCTTGGAGGCGAAGCTTGGTCTTGACACCCACGTGCCGCTTCGGAAAGCTGCGCGGGGCCCGGCCGCGGCAGACGGTCCTGGCGCTGCGGTGCGAGGAGTGGCGGGGCGTTCTCTTGCGTTTGAGGGACTTCTTGACAGCTTCTTTCTTCACGCGCGGGCGCCGGGCGCGGCGGGTCGCGTCGTGGAGGCACGTGCATTGGCGCCGTCTTGGGGCAGAGGTGGCGGAGGTGCTCCGTGAGCTACGCCGTCAGAATGGGCGGCGCAGGCAGAGAGAGGGACGGTGCAAGGGAGCCCCCTGCGGCACGGACAAGCTCGGCGATGCGGTCGAGCCAGTCTTCGTAGAGGTCATCGACCAGGCGATAGCGCAGGAGCTCGTGCGCCATGGGGAGCGCGGCCCGCGCGTCCATGGGAGCGCGACGAGCGTGGGACGACGAACCTGCGGGAGTCGGCGATGGGGTGGCGGTGCGGCCGTCTCGCCGCACCAAGGTGTGCGGCGAGGACGCTTGCTGCTCGTTCCCCGCCGGGCCGGTAGCGGCGATGGTGGCAGGCGACGGGGAACGGCGAGGTGGCCCGCCGACGGAAGCCGTCTGAGCGACACGGGTGGCGAGGGCAGCCCGGTGCTCAGCACGAGCACGGCGAGCGTCCGCCATGGAGACGACAGAGAAGATGGATGCGGAGCGATGGAAAGGAAGCTTCGGCACTCCCCTACCTGGCGCGACAAATGTCGGATCACGGGTTCCGGCAAAACCCTTAAGATTCGAACTCTGGGGTGCACGTGAAGTTCTTTCCTCCCTACCGATCCACGCCCTAGATTTGCTAAGATCTTGCGGACGAACTTGATGAACTCACAACACAAAAGACACAAGATTATACTGGTTCGGGCCACCGTTGTGGTGTAATACCCTACTCCAGTGTGGTGGTGGTGGATTGCCTCTTGGGCTGTTGATGAACCGTACAAAGGGAAGAACAACCTCCTGAGGTTGAGGTGTTCTTGTGCTCTGTGAGCTTGGGGGTGAGAGGATGGAAGATGGAATCGATCCCCCTATTGTGGTGGCTAGTTCTACTTATATAGGCCCTGGTCCTCTTCCCAAATATTGAGCGGGAAGGGAGCCAACAACAGCCAATTTGAAAGGGGACAGCTAGTACAACTTATCCTGACAAAAGTAGTCTTCGCCTGCAAAAGGCTCTGGTGGTAATGCCACCTTGGGCTCCATGGTGACCTTCGTCTTGCCGTCTTGCTGGTCTTGGTCTTGTTGCACTGATATGGAAATCTTTACTTGACGCCTCGGTAATCTGCGCCTGCGCTTGGTCCCTTAGCACCAAAGGGGAAACAAGGACGCTGCGCACGCTGGCGCCCGCCTGGTCTCGATCGTCATGGCTCACGTCACGAGAATCTCGCGAGGTTTGCCCTGCCTTGATCTCTCCGCTCCTCGCGAGCCAACCTGGTGAGGCCGCTTCCGAGGAGGTCTTGTGGTCGTCTGGCCTCATGAGGCTTGGCCCCTCGCGAGGGTCTTGAATGCCTTGTTGATGAAGATGGGCCATACGGGCCCCACGCTCGAGAAACCACGCCGTGGGCTGCAGGCGAGCAAGTCACAGGGACCCCTGCTCCCGACGCCGGCAATGGTGCGCCCACTAAATTTCCCATAGCATTAAGAGCATCAAAAGTTGGACTCATTAAGAAATTTCCACCGATAATCGTATCAAGGATGAATCTATACCAAGTGGTGACGCCAACATAAAAACAACGCAAAAGCACAACGTTAGATTGCTTATGGATAGATCTATTATGAGCACTGCAAATTCTATACCAAGCATCTTTTAAATTTTCTCCTCCCCTTTGTTTAAAGTTGAGGACCTCGTCCTCGGGAGTGCATGAAATAGAGGAAGAACTATCCATAACGGCAAACAAGAATGCACGGAAAAACAGATCCGGCAAGAAATGGCGAACGGAAAAAGCGAGGCGAATAAAACGGCAAAGTTTTGTGAAGTGGGGGAGAGGAAAACAGAGGCAAATGGCAAATAATGTAAATTGTGAGGAGATGAGATTTGTGATTAGGAACCTGGTTATGTTGAATATCCTCCCCGGCAACGGCGCCAGAAATTCCTTTTGATTGCTCTCTGACTATAGCGCAAGAAAAGCTCCTGTCTGCTAGGACTACGTCGGTATTTCCCCAAAGAGGAAGGGATGATGCAGCACAACAACAATAGGTATTTCCCTCAGTGATGAAACCAAGGTTATCGAACTAGTAGGATAATCAAGCAACACAAAGTAAACAGCACCTGCACACAAATGACAACACCTCGCAACCCGACGTGTTCAAGGGGTTGTCAATCCCTTTCGGGTAAGGATGCCAGAAATTTGTAGTAGATTGAAATAATAGATCCTAAATAAAATAAAGTGCAGCAAAGTATTTTGTATTTATGGTTTAATAGATCTGAATAAAAATGCCAAGGAAAAGTAGATCGCAAGCAAAGATATGAGAAAGAAGACCCGGGGTAAATGAGGGTTTCACTAGTGGCTTCTCTAGAGAAAAATAGCAAACGGTGGGTAAACGAATTCATCGTTGGGCAATTGATAGAACTCCAAATAATTATGACGATATCCGTGCAATGATCATTACATAGGCATCACACCCAAGATTAGTAGACCGATTCCTGCCTGCATCTACTAGTATTACTCCACACATCGACCACTATCTAGCATGCATCTAGTGTATTAAGTTCATGGAAAACGGAGTAATGCAATAAGAACGATGACATGATGTAGACAACATCCGTTTATCTATTGCGTAGATATAGATCCCATCTTTTTATCCTTAGTAGCAACAATACATGCGTGTCGTTTCCCTTTCTGTCACTAGGATCGAGCATCGTAAGATCGAACCCACTACCGGGCGCCTCTTCCCGTTGCAAGATAAATAGATCAAGTTGGCCAAACAAAACCCAAATATCAAAGAAGAAATACGAGGCTATAAGAGATCATGCATATAAGAGATCAAAGAAACTCAAATAACTTTCCTGGATATAAAAAGATATAATTGATCATAAACTCGAAGTTCATCAGATCCCAACAAACACACCGCAAAAGGAGTTACATCATGTGGATCTCCAAGAGACCATTGTATTAAGAATTCAGCAAGAGAGAGGAAGCCATCTAGCTACTAACTACTTTAATTCAAGGTCCACAAAGAACTACATACGCATCATTGGAGAGGCACCAATGGAGGTGGTGAACCCCATCCGAGATGGTGTCTAGATTGGATCTGGTGGTTCTGGACTCTGCGGTGGCTGGATGAATATTTCGTCGACTCCGCTAGGGTTTCTGGATTTTTGGAGTATTTGTAGAGCTAAGAGGCGGTCCGGGGGGCACCCGAGGTGGGCACAACCCACCAGGGCGCGCCTGGGCCTCCTGGCGCGCCCTGGTGGGTTGTCCCCTCCTCAGGACTCCCCCCCAGGTGCAACCAAGGCCCAACTTCTTCCTTTTGGTCCATAAAAATCATTATAATGTTTCGTGGGATTTGGACTCCGTCTGATATTGATTTCCTGCGATGTAAAAAACATGCAAAAAACAACAACTGGCACTTGGCACTATGTCAATAGGTTAGTACCAAAAAATGATATAAAATGACTATAAAATGATTATAAAACATCCAAGATTGATAATAAAACAGCATGGAACAATCAAAAATCATAGATACATTGGAGACGTATCAGCTATTCCGTAAGGGACTGATTTGGATCCAAAAGTTTAATGCTATGGTTAGAATTTATTTTCTTAATACTTTTCTCATAGTTGCGGATGCTTGCGAGGGGGTTAATCATAAGTAGGAGGTTTGTTCAAGTAAGAACAGCACCTAAGCACCGGTCCACCCACATATCAAATTATCAAAGTAGTGAACACAAATCAAACCAACATGATGAAAGTGACTAGATGAAATTCCTGTGTACCCTCAAGAACGCTTTGCTTATCATAAGAGACCGTTTTGGCATGTCCTTTGCCTCAAAGGATTGGGATACCTTGCTGCACTTTTGTTACCATTACCATTACTTGCTCGTTACAAATTATCTTGCTATCAAACTACTCGTTACTTATAATTTCAGTGCTTGCAGAGAATACCTTGCTGAAAACTAATTGTCATTTCCTTCTGCTCCTCGTTGGGTTCAACACTCTAAATTATTGAATGTTACAATTGACCCCCTATACTTGTGGGTCATCACCGATCCGTCGCCCCCGCGGCCTAGCTCCATGAACAAGGAAGAAGAAGGGCATGGCAGTTTACCCAGGTTCGGGCCACCTTGCGGTGTAAGACCCTACTCCTGCTTTGCGGTGGATTTGCCTCATGAGGGGCTGAAGATGAACTAGTACAAGGGAAGAACAACATTGCGAGGTCTGCTCTGGTGTGGCTGTGAGCTGGTGAGGTGTGGATTGTATTGACCGAGAGAGCTCTCCCCTCCTACGGTGGTGGCTAGCATATACTTATAGGGGCCTTGGTCCTCTTCCTCCAAAATGAAGGCGGAAGGGATCCCATGGTGGCCAATTTGTAAGGGGACAAGTAGTAGATCTTATCCTGAGGAAAGGTGGTCTTCGCCTGCAAAGCTTCTGGTCGTGACGCTGCGGTGGGCTCGGTGATGATATCCGTCTTGCCGTCCTAGCGATCTTGGTCTCATTGCACGGAAATGGAAACCTTTGCCTGATTCCTCGGGACCTCGCGCCTGCGCTTGCCTCCTTAGCACCAAAGAGGAAACTGGCTCCTCTGCCTTCTGGCGCCCACCTGGCCTTGGTCGTCATGGCTTGCCTCACCGCAACGTTAGGAGGTTGGGCACCTGCATAGAAATCTCCACTCCTCAAGAGCAGCCTGGGGAGGCCGCTACCTCCGGAGGTCTTGATGTCGCCCGCCTCGCGAGGGTCTTGTCTTGTTGGTATTGGGCATGGGCCATACCAGGCCGTCGATGGAGCCCCGAAGCACCCTTTCGGCGAAGGCCACTCCTGGTCCCTTTGGCCTTCTTCTTGGCCTTCTTCTCCGGCACATCATAAGGCGCCGGAAACAACATCTTCGTCGGGATTGGGGTTTCTTCATCTTCGGGTAGCGGAGCTGGACAATTAATCCGCCCCGCTACATCGGTCCAGGCCTTAAAGAAATTGATAGGGAGGCTTAGACTCCTTCCTCAAGATATGCCAGTAAAGATTATAGCTTGAAAGCATGTGAGAGCTTACCGAATTAGCCTGGCACTTTAAGCTAAGCCCATGATCCTCGGTCGTAGGCGGTGGTGTCTCGCCGGCCTTGAAGAGCACTTTCCATATGTCTTCGCAAGGTGCGTCAAAGAGCTCTAGCAAAGACATCTGGTGCTTGGTCGGATCAAACTCCACAAATAGCAGCTCCGGCGTTGTACGGAAGGATCAAGCGAATAAGCATGACCTGAATCACGTGGACAAGTTTGATCTTCTTAGTTATCATGTTCTAGACGCACGTCTGGAGCCCAGTTAGCTCGTTCGTGGAACCCCGGGTTAGGCCCTTCTCTTGCCAGGAGGTGAGCCGCATCGGAACTCCGGATCGGAATTCGGGGGTCGCCCCCCAGTTGGTGTCGCGCGGCTCGGTGATGTAGAACCACCCCGACTGCCACCCCTTCACCATCTCCACAAAGGAGCCTTCAAGCCAGGTCACATTGGGCATCTTGCACACCATGGCACCTGCGCACTCTGCTTGTTGACCGCTCACCACCTTCGGCTTCATATTGAAGGTCTTCAGCCATAGGCCAAAGTGAGGTGGGATGCGGAGAAAGGCCTCGCACACGACTATGAATGCCGAGATGTTGAGGATAAAGTTGGGGCTAGATCATGGAAGTCTAGCCCATAGTAAAACATCGATCCCGCTGGATAAGCGGGTGGAGAGGGAATCCCAGCCCATGGACCTAAATGCGCGAGGAATACCACACTCTCATGAGGCTCGGGGGTGGGGACGATCTGCCCTTTGGCCGGGAGTCGATGAACGATCTCCTTGGCCAGGTATCCGTCCTCTCGGAGTTCCTTGATATCTCTCTTCTTGATGGAGGAGGCCATCCACTTGCGTCCAGCTCCGGATCCGGACATGGTTGGAGCACTTTCTCGGGCGGGGAAGGCTAGAGCTTGGGTGCTAGAGCTCAAGAATGGATGGGCAGAGGAAGGAGAAGGCGTAGGTAAACAAGGGCGGATCCTTATCCCCTTATAAAGGCCGCGAATGTCAAACGCCTCCACACTCGCCCTAAAACTCGCCTATTCCCAAGGGCTGTGTAAACGGCACGGTGGGTTACCCACACCCGTATTGATGAAAATCCCGCAATAAGGGGACACGATCTCTGCATCGACAAGACGTGCCAATGGCAACCGCGTCTGGAAACATGGAACGGCAGAACAAAACGGTCCAAAATTATGACTGGACAGGCGTGGTGTCACGTTGTAAAAATTCATCAGCGGATTGGAACCGTGAAATATTATATTCTCTCTGCGGTTGTGTGTGGTGCGTGTTACATGTACGGATACAATCATCACGTCCGGAGACTATCTTGGAGTTCGGAAAGAAGGGAACCCGCCTTGCAATGCCGAAGACAAATCTGCGCGCCGGACTCCTCGTCATTGAAGTCAGGTTCAGGGGCTACTGAGGGAGTCCTGGACTAAGGGGTCCTCGGGCGTCTGGCCTGTTAACCATGGGTCAGACTGATGGGCGGTAAAGATACGAAGACCGAAGACTGCACCCGTGTCCGGATGGGACTCTCCTTAGCGTGGAAGGCAAGCTTGGCGACCAAATGTGTAGATTCTTTTCCTTTGTAATCGACCTTGTGTAACCCAAGATCCTCCCGGTGTCTATATAAACCGGGGGACTTAGTCCGGAAAGGGGGATATTCATTACCATAGTCATACAGGCTAGACTTCTAGGGTTTAGCCACTACGATCTCGTGGTAGATCAACTCTTGTAATACTCATATTCGTCAAGATCAATCAAGCAGGAAGTAGGGTATTACCTCCATAAAGAGGGCCCGAACCTGGGTAAACATCATGTCCCCTGTCTCCTGTTACCATCGACCTTAGACGTAAAGTTCGGGACCCCCTACCCGAGATCCGCCGGTTTTGACACCGAAATTGGTGCTTTCATTGAGAGTTCCACTGTGCTGTAGACGACAGGATCGATGACTCGCCTCGTCTTTAAAGACAATATCACCCCCGAAGGAGAATTGGCCCCAGGCCAAACCCTCCGGCTGGGCTGCTTTACCATGACCGCCTGTTCGGCCGTTAAGCCAACGATGACTTCTCGGGCCATCGAAAATCCCCTTCGTATCGACTCCAAACACTCCAAGCAGATGGATCTGGTGGAGTTTTCCTCTTTAAACGAGCTCCTTGATCGCATCGCCACCCTGGGAATCGCCACAGATTACGATCAGATCGGGCTTAACCCGACCGAAGAGAAATCAAATCTCCACCGGTCACTCACCAGATAGCAGTAGTCGAGGAGCAAGACGGCAACTCTTCCCCTATACTAAAGATGGACTATGTCCGGATCGCCGACCCTGCAGGGCCGGACACCCACCAGCAAAAGGAGGTGACCGGCCTTCCGAACATAGAATCGGACGGCGGGCATAGGCAACCAGAAGATACTCCGGAGCCCGGACTATCGAGCCTGGAAAACCTTCAAACTCCGGATCATCGACTGGGTCAGGGTCCAAATTCAATTCCACCCACCCACCCATACATAAGCGCTCTCATGAGCATACAACAGCAGTCTCAGGAAACGGTCCACCACTTCTGGGCCAGGTTCCTCCTTGTCAAGGATAAGGTTAAAGATTGCCGCGACGAGGACACGATATTTGCGTTCTGCAACAATTGCACAAATGAAGGAATCCTCAACGCCATTAATTGTCGCCGTATTCTACACTTCGCTGACTTGGCAAATATCATACAGAAATACAGCGCAATGGAAAGCGCTTGGAAGGATCAGGCAGCTTGTTGGGGGCCATCGGTCCCAACTCAACCGCTGGTCCAGGCGCAAAGGGCACATTCCCGTGACACACCCAGTCTAATAGCCAAGAAACATAAATCCATTACGCGGCATGGAACCATTCTAGAGGGATGGCTTGATGGCCCATGCAAAATACACAAAACACCGGACACCATACCAACCCACAGCCTTAGAGCATGTTGGATACTCCGGCAGGTAGCCAAGAGCGGCGAGGACATCCTTACCAAAAACGTCCCAGAGCAAAACCCTCCAAAAGACGACGACCCCAGAGTATTGACGGTCTTCGAGACATTCGCTTCAAACAGTAAGATCAAAAGGGCACTCCGTGACCTCGCCAAAGTCTGTCAAATTGCCGTGATAAACCCTTGGAATGACACAGCTATAACCTTTAATGCCGGTGATGAACCAAAATACAAGACAGTCCGAGCGCCAGCCGCATTAGTCCTCAGTCCCATCGTGGACAGCTTTAGACTCACCAAGGTCCTCATGGACGGCGGCAGCGGACTAAACCTCATCTATGAGGACACACTCCACAAAATGGAAATAGACAAGAGACGTCAAGCAAAGCAGCATAACCTTTCGAGGAATCATTCCTAGTCGGGAGGCACGGTGTGCGGGAAAAATCACACTTGATGTGGTATTCGGCACGCTGGAGAATTATCGGTCTGAAGAGATCACCTTCCAAGTGGCTCCTTTCAAGAATGGATACCACGCCTACCGGGCGGACGCTTTTACACACTTCCAAGCTATACCTCACTACGGGTACATGAAGCTCAAAATGCCTGGACCAAACAACATAATCACTCTTATTAGTGATCTAGACATAGCACTCCGCGCCGAAAACAAAACCGCATCCCTGGCCCTTGAGGCATTATCTGAAACCCTCGCTGCCGAAGAATTAACCGTGCTGCGCTCTATGGTGGATAAAAACGATGTGATCTTAGACAAACGACCCAAATCCACCTCCTTCAAGCCGGCAGAAGAAATAGTCAAATCCCAGGTCCACTGATACGTCTCCAACGTATCTATAATTTTTTATTGTTCCATGCTCTTATATTATCCATCTTGGATGTTTTATGGGCTTTACTATGTAGTTTTATATTACTTTTGGGACTAACCTATTGACCCAGAGCCCAGTGCCAGTTTTTGTTTTTTCCCTTGTTTCAGTGTTTCGCAGAAAAGGAATATCAAACGGAGTCCAAACGGAATGAAACCTGCGGGAACGTGATTTTTGGAACGGAAGCAATCCAGTGGACTTGGAGTGCACGTTAGGGAATAAACGAGGAACGCACGAGGCAGGGGGCGCGCCCTCCACCCTCGTGGGCCCCTCGTGGCTCCCCTGACGTATTTCTTCCTCCTATATATACACATATACCCTAAAACCTTCGGGGAACAGAAGAGATCGGGAGTTCCGCCGCCGCAAGCCTCTGTAGCCACCAAAAACCAATCGGGAACCTGTTAGCACCACCGCCAGAGGGGAACCCTCACCGTGGCCATCTTCATCATCCGGCGCTCCATGACGAGGAGGGAGTAGTTCACCCTCGGGGCTGAGGGTATGCACCACTAGCTATGTGTTTGATCTCTCTCTCTCGTGTTCTCGTGTTCTCTCGTGTTCTTTGCTATTGTAGTTGGATCTTATGATGTTTCTCCCCCTCTACTCTCTTGTAATGGATTGAGTTTTCCCTTTGAAGTTATCTTATCGGATTGAGTCTTTAATGATTTGAGAACACTTGATGTATGTCTTGCGTGGGATAACCGTGGTGACAATGGGTTATTCTATTGTCACTTGATGTATGTTTTGGTGATCAACTTGCGGGTTCCGCCCATGAACTTATGCATAGGGGTTGCGACACGTTTTCGTCTTGACTCTCCGGTACAAACTTTGGGGCACTCTTTGAGGTTCTATGTGTTGGTTGGATAGATGAATCTGAGATTGTGTGATGCATATCGTATAATCATACCCACAGATACTTGAGGTGACATTGGAGTATCTAGGTGACATTAGGTTTTTGGTTGATGTGTGTCTTAAGGTGTTATTTTACTATGAACTCTAGGGCTGTTTGTGACACTTATAGGAATAGCCCAATGGATTGATCGGAAAGAATAACTTTGAGGTGGTTTCGTATCCTACCATATTCTCTTCGTTTGTTCTCCGCTATTAGTGACTTTGGAGTGACCCTTTGTTGCATGTTGAGGGATAGTTATATGATCCAGTTATGTTATTATTGTTGAGAGAACTTGCACTAGTGAAAGTATGAACCCTAGGCATTGTTTCCTAGCATTGCAATACCGTTTGTGCTCACTTTTATCATTAGTTACCTTGCTGTTTTTATATCTTCAGATTACAAAAACCTATATCTACCATCCATATTGCACTTGTATCACCATCTCTTTGCCGAACTAGTGCACCTATACAATTTACCATTGTATCGGGTGTGTTGGGGACACAAGAGACTCTTTGTTATTTGGTTGTAGGTTGCTTGAGAGAGACCATCTTCATCCTACGCCTCCCACGGATTGATAAACCTTAGGTCATCCACTTGAGGGAAATTTGCTACTGTCCTACAAACCTCTCAGACTTGGAGGCCCAACAACGTCTACAAGAAGAAGGTTGTGTACTAGACATCAAGCGATTTAAAAGCCGTTGCCGGGGAGGTGAGTGCTTGAAGGTATATCTTTAGATCTTGCAATCGAATCTTTTAGTTTCTTGTTTTATCACTAGTTTAATTTATAAAAGAAAACTACAAAAAAATTGAATTAAGGTTGCCTCATATGCTTCATCTTTTTAATGTCTTTCGTGAAAATGATGGGAAGGAAAATTGTGCTCAAGTACTAGAAGAAGAAATACATAGAATGCTTGGCATAAAATATGTGAATGATGAGCATGATTGCAACATTGTTATTATGAATTCTTTGAATACCCATGATGCTAATGATATGCAAAGCCACAAGCTTGGGGAAGCTATGTTTGATGAAGATGATATTTTTGTCCCCCAAGCTTTGATGAGCAAATTTACTATGATGAAAGCATGCCTCCTATCTATGATGATTAGTGTGATGACACGTATGCTCTGAAGAATAATGATAACCATGAAACTTGTCATCTCGATCTTAATTTTCAATCACATGATAGTTATTTTGTTGAGTTTGCTCCCACTACTATTGATTAGAACAAATTTGCTTACGTGGAGAGTAGGAAAATTTCTATGCAAGTAGATCATGAAAAGAATGCTTTATGTGTTGGTTATATTGTTGCATTCATTCGTGATGCTACTGAAAATTTTTATGAGGGAGGAATTTATGCTTGTAGGAATTGCAATAATATCAAGTTTCCTCTCTATGTGCTTAAAGTTTTGAAGTTATGCTTGTTTTGCCTTCCTATGCTAGTTGATTATTGTTCCCATAAGTTGTTTGCTCACAAAATCCCTATGCATAGGAAGTGGGTTAGACTTAAATGTGCTAGTCATATTCCTCATGATGCTTTATTTATGTTTCAATTCTTATCTTTTATGTGAGCATCATTGAAATCATCATGCCTAGCTAGGGGAGTTAAACGATAGCGCTTGTTGGGAGGCAACCCAATTTTATTTTAGTTTCTTGCTTTTTGGTTCTGTTTAGTAATAAATAATCCATCTAGATTCTGTTTAGATGTGGTTTTATGTTTTAATTAGTGTTTGTGCCAAGTAGAACCTTTGGGAAGACTTGGGTGAAGTCATTATGATCATGCTGTAAAAAACAGAAACTTTAGCGCTCATGAGATTAGCTAAAACTTTTTACTGGAGACTTCTATTTAGTTGATTATTTTTGCAGATGATTAGTAGACAAATTCCTCAGGTCCACCAATTGATTTTAGAATTTTTGGAGTTCCAGAAGTTTGCGTTAGTTACAGATTACTACAGAATGTTCTGTTTTCGACAGATTCTGTTTTCCGTGTGTTGTTTGCTTATTTTGATGACTCTATGGCTAGTAAAATAGTTTGTAAACCATAGAGAAGTTGGAATACATTAGGTTTAACACCAATATAAATAAATAATGAGTTCATTACAGTACCATGAAGTGGTGTTTTGTTTTCTTTTGCTAACGGAGCTTACAAGTTTTCTGTTAAGTTTTCTGTTGTGAAGTTTTCAAGTTTTGGGTAAAGATTCGATGGAATACGGAATAAGGAGTGGCAAGAGCCTAAGCTTGGGGATGCCCAAGGAAACCCAAGGTACTATTCAAGGATAACCAAGAGCCTAAGCTTGGGGATGCCCCAGAAGGCATCCCCTCTTTCGTCTTCATTCATCGGTAACTTTACTTGGAGCTATATTTTTATTCACCACATGATATGTGTTTTGCTTGGAGCGTCATTTTATTTTCTTTAGCTTTTCTTGCTGTTTGAATAAAATACCAAGATCTGAAATTCTTAAATGTTAGAGAGTCTTCACATAGTTGCATAATTATTCGATCGCTCATTGATCTTCACTTATATCTTTCGTGAGTAGTTTGTTGTTTGCTCTAGTGCTTCACTTATATCTTTTAGAGCACGGTGGTGATTTTATTTTGAAGAAATAGATGAACTCTCATGCTTCACTTATATTATTTTGAGAGTCTTAAATAGCATGGTAATTTGCTTAACATGCTAGGTATTCAAGACTAGTAAAAACTTTCTTATGAGTGTGTTGAATACTAAGAGAAGTTTGATGCTTGATGATTGTTTTGAGATATGGAGGTAGTGATATGAAAGTTGTGCTAGTTGAGTAGTTGTGAATTTGAGAAATACTTGTGTTGAAGTTTGCAAGTCCCGTAGCATGCACGTATGGTAAACGTTATGTAACAAATTTGAAACATGAGGTGTTCTTTGAGTGTCTTCCTTATGAGTGGTGGTCGGGGACGAGCGATGGTCTTTTCCTACCAATCTATACCCCTAGGAGCATGCGCTTAATGCTTGGTTTTTGATGACTTGTAGATTTTTTCAATAAGTATGTGAGTTCTTTATGACTAATGTTGAGTCCATGGATTATACACACTCTTACCTTTCCATCATTGCTAGCCTCTTCGGTACCGTGCATTGCCCTTTCTCACATTGAGTTGGTGCAAACTTCGCCGGTGCATCCAAACCCCGTGATATGATACGCTCTTTCACACATAAACCTCCTTATATCTTCCTCAAAACAGCCACCATACCTACCTATTATGGCATTTCCATAGCCATTCCGAGATATATTGCCATGCAACTTTCCACTGTTCCGTTTATCATGACACGTTCATCATTGTCATATGCTTTGCATGATCATGTAGTTGACATAGTATTTGTGGCAAAGCCACCGTTCATAATTCTTTCATACATGTCACTCTTGGTTCATTGCATATCCTTACATCACCGGAGGCATTCATATAGAGTCATACTGTTCTAGTATCGAGTTGTAATTATTGAGTTGTAAATAAATAGAAGTGTGATGATCATCATTTTCTAGAGCATTGTCCCAAGTGAGGAATACAAAAAAGAGAGAGAAAGGCCATAAAAAAGGCCCAAAAAATGAATGAGAGAAAAAGAGAGAAGGGACAATGTTACTATCCTTTTACCACACTTGTGCTTCAAAGTAGCACCATAATCTTCATGATAGAGAGTCTCTTGTTTTGTCATTTTCATATACTAGAGGGAATTTTTCATTATAGAACCTGGCTTGTATATTCCAACAATGGGCCTCCTCAAGTGCCCTAGGTCTTCACGAGCAAGCAAGTTGGATGAACACCCACTTAGTTTCTTTTGTTGAGCTTTCATATATTTATAGCTCTAGTGCATCCGTTGCATGGCAATCCCTACTCCTTGCATTAACATCAATTGATGGGCATCTCCATAGCTCATTGATTAGCCGCCTTTGATGTGAGACTTTCTCCTTTTGTCTTCTCCACATAACCCCCATCATTATATTCTATTCCACCCATAGTGCTATATCCATGGCTCACACTCATGTATTGGCGTGAAGGTTGAAAAAGTTTGAGATTACTAAAGTATGAAACAATTGCTTGGCTTGTCATCGGGGTTGTGCATGATGAGAGCATTCTTGTGTGACGAAAATGGATCATGACTAAACTATATGATTTTGTAGGGATGAACTTTCTTTGGCCATGTTATTTTGAGAGGACATAATTGCTTAGTTAGTATGCTTGAAGTATTATTACTTTTGTGTCAATATGAACTTTTATCTTGAATCTTTCGGATCTGAATATTCATACCACAATCAAGAAGAATTACATTGAAATATGCCAAGTAGAATTCCACATCAAAAATTCTGTTTTTATCATTTACCTACTCCAGGACGAGCAGGAATTAAGCTTGGGAATGCTGATACGTCTCCAACGTATCTATAATTTTTTATTGTTCCATGCTATTATATTATCCATCTTGGATGTTTTATGGGCTTTACTATGCACTTTTATATTACTTTTGGGACTAACCTATTGACCCAGAGCCCAGTGCCGCTTCATTTTTTTCCCTTGTTTCAAAGAGTTTCGCAGAAAAGGAATATCAAGCAGTACAAACGGAATGAAACCTGCGGGAACGTGATTTTTGGAACGGAAGCAATCCAGGGGACTTGGAGTGCACATCAAGGAATAAACAAGGAAGGCACGAGGCAAGGGGACGCGCCCACCCCCTGGGTGCGCCCTGCACCCTCGTGGGCCCCTCGTGGCTCCCCTGACGTATTTCTTCCTCCTATATATACCCATATACCCTAAAACCTTCGGGGAACAGAAGAGATCGGGAGTTCCGCCGCCGCAAGCCTCAGAGCCACCAAAACCAATCGGGACCCTGTTCAAGACTTCACGGAGGGGGGGGAACCCTCACCGTGGCCATCTTCATCATCCGGCACTCTCCATGACGAGGAGGAGTAGTTCACCCTCGGGGCTGAGGGTATGTACCTGTAGCTAGGTGTTTGATCTCTCTCACTCTCTCGTGTTCTAGGTGATACGATCTTGATGTATCGCGAGCTTTGCTCATAGAGTTGGATCTTATGCTGTGTCTGCCCCTCTACTCTCTTGAAATGGATTGAGTTTTCCTTTGAAGTTATCTTATCGGATTGAGTCTTTAATGATTTGAGAACACTTGGTGTATGTCTTTATGTGGGATAACCGTGGTGACAATGGGTTATTCTATTGATTCACTTGATGTATGTTTTGGTGATCAACTTGCGGGTTCCACCCATGAACCTAAGCATAGGGGTTGGCACACGTTTTCGTCTTGACTCTCCGGTAGAAACTTTGGGGCACTCTTTGAGGTTCTATTAGTGTTTGTGATGACACGTATGCTCTAAACAATAATGATAACCATGAAACTTGTCATCTTGATCTTCATTTTCAATCACATGATAGTTATTTTGTTGAGTTTGCTCCCACTACTATTGATTAGAACAAATTTGCTTACGTGGAGAGTAGGAAAATTTCTATGCAAGTAGATCATGAAAAGAATGCTTTATGTGCTGGTTATATTGTTGCATTCATTCGTGATGCTACTGAAATTTTTTATGAGGGAGGAATTTATGCTTGTAGGAATTGCAATAATATCAAGTTTCCTCTCTATGTGCTTAAAGTTTTGAAGTTATGCTTGTTTTTCCTTCCTATGCTAGTTGAT
This sequence comes from Aegilops bicornis, assembly GCA_021605145.1. Classification (NCBI taxonomy): domain Eukaryota; kingdom Viridiplantae; phylum Streptophyta; class Magnoliopsida; order Poales; family Poaceae; genus Aegilops; species Aegilops bicornis. Next base: position 1,836,267 of record JAHIAL010000021.1, on the reverse strand, counting down.
TATTGTTCCCATAAGTTGTTTGCTCACAAAATTCCTATGCATAGGAAGTGGGTTAGACTTAAATGTGCTAGTCATATTCTTCATGATGCTTTCTTTATGTTTCAATTCTTATCTTTTATGTGAGCATCATTGAAATCATCATGCCTAGCTAGGGGAGTTAAACGATAGCGCTTGTTGGGAGGCAACCCAATTTTATTTTAGTTTCTTGCTTTTTGGTTCTGTTTAGGAATAAATAATCCATCTAGATTCTGTTTAGATGTGGTTTTATGTTTTAATTAGTGTTTGTGCCAAGTAGAACTGTTGGGAAGACTTGGATAGATGAATCTGAGATTGTGTGATGCATATCGTATAATCATACCCACGGATACTTGAGGTGACATTGGAGTATCTAGGTGACATTAGGGTTTTGGTTGATGTGTGTCTTAAGGTGTAATTTTACTACGAACTCTAGGGCTATTTGTGACACTTATAGGAATAGCCCAATGGATTGATCGAAAAGAATAACTTTGAGGTGATTTCGTACCCTATCATAATCTCTTCGTTTGTTCTCCGCTATTAGTGACTTTGGAGTGACTCTTTGTTGCATGTTGAGGGATAGTTATATGATCCAGTTATGTTATTATTGTTGAGAGAACTTTCACTAGTGAAAGTATGAACCCTGGGACTTGTTTCCTAGCATTGCAATACCGTTTGTGCTCACTTTTATCATTAGTTACCTTGCTGTTTTTATATTTTCAGATTACAAAAACCTATATCTACCATCCATATTGCACTTGTATCACCATCTCTTCGCCGAACTAGTGCACCTATACAATTTACCATTGTATTGGGTGTGTTGGGGAGACAGGAGACTCTTTGTTATTTGGTTGCAGTGTTGCTTGAGAGAGACCATCTTCATCCTACGCCTCCCACGGATTGATAAACCTTAGGTCATCCACTTGAGGGAAATTTGCTACTGTCCTACAAACCTCTGCACTTGGAGGCCCAACAACGTCTACAAGAAGGTTGTGTAGTAGACATCATCCACCCAACGGACCCCAAGAAGACAACATCTATTGGAGCACAACTAGACCCAACGGTCGACGCCGCGCTACGGGATTTCCTTCGTGAAAACTGGGATATATTCACCTGGCACCCTTCTGATATGCCTGGAATCCCACTTAAACTGGCCGAGCATAGTCTCAATATATTAAAGGGATATAAACCAGTCAAACAAGCACTGCGCCACTTTTCCGAACCCAAACGGCAAGCCATGGGAGAGGAGTTAGCCAAGCTAAGTGAGGCCGGATTCATTAGAGAAATAAAACATCCGGACTAGCCGGCAAACTTGGTGATGGTACCAAAGAAGGACAAATCCTGGCGCTGTAAGGCCGATTTCAAAGACCTCAACAAGGCTTACCCTAAAGATCCTTCCCTCTCCCCGCATCGATCAAATCATCGATGCTACCGCGGGACATGACTCACTGTGTTTCCTTGATGCATATTCCGGATACCATCAAATAAAAATGAAGGAGTCCGATCAAGCCGCAACAGCATTCATTACCCCATATGGGACATTTTGCTTCAACACCATGCCCTTCGGGCTTAAGAACGTCGGCGCCACAGACCAACACATGATTCAAACATGCCTGGAGAAACAGATCAGCAAGACAGTTGAAGCTTATGTCAACGACGTCGTCATCAAAACCAGGCACGTCGAGACACTAATAGACGATTTACGTCTCACATTCGACAAGCTCCGCGCGTATGACATAAAGCTCAATCCAGAAAAGTGCGTTTTCGGCGCCCCCGCTGGAAAACTGCTGGGCTTCATCGTTTCCAACAGAGGAATTGAAGCAAATCCAGCCAAAATCTGAGCTCTGTGACAATTGGCTACGCCAACAGACCTTAAACGAGTCCAAAAACTTGCGGGTTGCGTGGCAGCTCTAAGCCGCTTTATCTCCAGATTGGGAGAAAAGGCACTACCACTCTATCGCCTTCTACGGCGAACCGATTACTTCGAGTGGACGGATGCGGCGACAACCGGACTAGAAGAAATAAAAACCCTTCTGGCGAGCAACCCAATCCTGGCCGCGCCAGACGTTGGTGAACCAATGTTATTAAAAATATCGGCAACACATCAAGTGGTGAGCGTCGTGCTCGTCGTTGAACGAGAACAGGACGGACACAAATTCCCGCTTCAGAAGCCAGTATACTACATATCCACTGTCCTTACACCATGCAAATCCCGGTACCCCCATTATCAAAAGATAGCATACGCAGTCTTCATGGCATCGTGAAAGCTCCGTCACTACTTCTAGGAGTGCTCGATTACGGTGGCTTCCGGAGTACCACTCAACGACATAATAAACAACCGCGATGCAATGGGCTGGATTGCCAAATGGGCCATTGAGCTCCTTCCATTTGATATTACATACAAACCATGTTGAGCTATCAAATCCTGGCATCTTGGCTGACTTCGTTTAATGGACAGAGGCCGAACTCCTAAAGAGTACAACACATATTCCAATTCGTTATGTACTTCGATGGCTCCAAAATGGCGGGGCTAGGAGGCGGGCGTCGTTTAACGTCCCTACTTTGGAGACATCGTTCAAGACGCATACTCAAATACTATACACAGACTCCAACAACGCAGCCGAATACGAAGCCTTATTGCATGGTCTCCGGATGGCTGTCTCCATGGGCATACAACGCCTGGAAGTGCGCAGGGACTCAAACCTCGCAATATCTCAAATAAATGGAGACTTCGATGCCAAAGATCCTAAGATGGCACCTTATCATAATGCCGTCATAAAAATGTCGGCTCGGTTCGAGGGGCTCGAGTTCCATCATGTGGCTCGAGAGAGTAATCAAGCGGCGGACGTTCTTGCTCATATCGGCGCTAAGCGCGACCCCGTCGTGCCTAATATCTTTCTGGAAAGGCTTTTTGAGCCATCCATGGTGTGGCAGGGGGAAAACGGCAACACTAGTCCGGATCCGAAAATAACCCCAGATTCCGAAAACACCGACATCATCGGAGGCTCAGCCACCGAAATAACACCGTCGGCGCATCTCCTCATGGCAATAATTGCCCCGTGGACCGAACCCTTCCTAGCCTACCTCAACAGGAAGGAGCTTCCTAAGGACCAGAATGAGGCCCGCCGCATTGTCCGGTGTTCGAAGGCCTACAAGTTTCACGACGGAGAGCTCTATAAGAAAAGCGCTACCGGAGTCCTTCAAAGATGTATCTCCGAGGTGGAGGGGCGACAGCTACTGGCTGAGATTCTTGCCGGTCTCGGCGGGCACCACGCCGCAGCTCGTGCCCTTGTTAGCAAGGCCTTCCAGACAGGATTTTATTGGCCGAAGCGGCCCGAGCGGATGCACAGGACCTTGTCCAACGTTGCGTTGGATGCCAACTCTTCGCCAACCAAAACCATATGCCCCCCCACCGCCCTACAAACAATCCCCATCACTTGGCCTTTTGCAGTCTGGGGACTGGATATGGTTGGACCCCTTAAAGGAGGAAGCCATGAGAAGAAATATTTGCTAGTCATGGTGGACAAATTCACCAAGTGGATAGAGGCTGAACCAATTAAAACGGCCGAGTCCGAGCCAGTAATAGACTTTATATCCGGCGTTGTACACCATTACGGTGTTCCGCACAAAGATCATCACCGATAACGGCTCCAATTTTATAGCCGACGTAAGTGAAAACCTGCGCGCTTAACTGGGCATCAAGCTCGATTATGCCTCGTATATCATCCACAAACAAACGGTCGGTCGAAAGAGCCAATGGTCTTATTATGAGCGGCATTAAGCCCAAAAGTGCGGTCTTTGAAAGAGTCAGACAAGCACTGGGTTGAGGAGCTCGACTCCGTACTCTGGGGGCTGCGGACCACGCCCAATCGCACTACCAGATACACACCTTTCTTCATGGTGTACGGCGCAGAGGCAGTACTGCCCTACGACATTATTCATGACTCACCTCGAGTGCGCATGTACGAAGAGAGAGAGGCCAAGCTCGATCGACAGGACAACTTAGATGCCCTGGAGGAGGAGAGCGACGTCGCAAAAGCCCGTTCCGCATTTTATCAACAGCAGGCTCGCAGGTATCAAAAGCAGAGAGGTGCGGGCCAAAACTTACAACGTCGGCGAACTTGTTCTACGCCTGCCGGAGAAGAAAAAGGACAAACTCAAGCCCAAGTGGGAGGGCCCCTTCATCATCGACGAAGTTCTCACCAGAGGGGCGTACCGCCTGCGTGATGCGTCAGACAATCGATTAGAGCCGAACCCCTGGAACGTGGCCAGACTCCGAAGATTATATGCCTAGCACGGAAATCTTTGTTCGTTTCCTTCCCCCTATTTTTCCATTATTGTTTCTCTCTCTTTTCGTTTTTATTTTTAGCTTTAAAAGCTTTCGTGCGGTTAGACCGTACACTCCCGACGCATACGTCTTGAAGTATGTACGTCTATTATACACAGGGGCTTCTTGGATGAAGCTTGCTATTGTTATCTTCCGAGCATCAAGCTCCTCACATATGCGTTTTTCCCATATGTACCTTTTCTTCACCATTATATGCATCGATATGACTTAAGTTTTGGCCAAGCTAGGTTGCCTGGCTCCTGTGCTTATGCCCTACGTTCCCGTTAGTTCGGCTAGGGCATAAAGGGAGCACCTCTGCGATTATTCTTGCCGGGTCATCCGGATGTGTACCTCGATCGGGTGAAGCCGAAAGCTAGCATTCTTAAGGGAATATTCGGTCGGTCAACTGAAGATGTTTTTGCATTCGTCCCATCGTGAACCCCCAGAAGCTATACACATTATGATTTCTTCATCACAGTTCGGACATGCACATCGATGCATGCAAGCCCAAGGAAAGGAACCCATAACGAAACTATTCTCTCTGGAAGATGTTTCTTACACTCTTAATGTAATATAACATAACTAGCCGGATAATTGTCTATTCAAGCAACTATGACCCCTACGCCTGGTTTCCATGCATACCCGGTCTACTCGGCCGCTCGGTATTCTAAACACTCCGCACCTTCCAATTCGAGAGGTTGAAGCGAAAAGGTCCGCCATGACAATCGTTTTCAGCTAGAGCTACATATGCAAAGGAAAGTACATAGTCACTTGGACTCAAAAACTTCCTCCTCTATGTCGTCCAGTAGGCTATCTAACTTACAATCCTGTTGGGAATACTTGGCAGCTACTTCTACTTGGTTATATACTAAACTAACGGGAATTTCTTCCCCATTTGACCCTAGCGGTCCGACCCGGGCCATGTGATTCGGATCCAGCTTGGTATATCGTGTTTTTACCTTGGCCCAGGCTTCTCGCGCACCCTCTCGGCAAGCAGATATCTTCCATAGTCGGATAGGCCGCCGCGCTCCCTTGAACAGCTCTACAAGCTTCTCCATACTCCCTGGAGGGGAGTCGGATGGCCATAAGGCCTTGGCTACACTCCGCATTGCCTGCCGAGCTTGCTCGTGCAACTGCGACAGCCCTTGCAGGAGATCACTTGATGATTCGGACACCTCCTCTTTGGGGCGGCCCGTCAACAGACCTGCAATCACAGCTATATCAGCTACTTTTACCCCCAAACTGTTATAAGGTAAATCCGGCCACGTACTGAATATGCCGCCTCGCAGCTTTTTGTTCTCCTTCACGGCGTCGGCTAGCTGGGCTCGCACATCTTTCAGTTCTTCGCCCAGTTTGGTATTTGAATCTTGGAGTTTGTTTTTCTCCTGCCTAACTCGGGTCAACACCCGTTCGCCTGCGGCGTGTAGTCTTTTTGCCTCTTTCTCTCCCGCTTGAGCGGTTTTCAACTTCTCTTCCAGTTGACCTGATGGTCCTATTATGAGATAAGCAATAGTATTAGCACAGCTACTGTATAATTGTTATTCCTCGATGGAGGGGAACCTTACCAGAAAATGCCTTCTTGGACTCTTTTAGTTCGGCGGTAGAAGCATTCAGCTGTGTCCGACACTGCTCCAGCTCTTGAGCTAGCAAGTTGTTCCTCTCCGTCAGAACCTGGTTATACATCGATCCTTAAATCACTTGTGCCAACTGCTTTCAGTCTCGGGGGCTACTAGCATGTGCTTATCCTTTTCGGACAAAATAAACCTTACCTACACATCTGTCAAATGCTGCTTTATGGCTTTGCCAAGCCCATCTCGAGCAGCTCGGATATATGCGTCGGCCAAGCTGAAGGCATCAAACACCTCTTTCGAACAGCGGGGGTCTCGCAAAATGGCCCTCAAGTGCCGATGATTCATGGCACTCTCCACTTCCGAGTTGGTGACGGACATATTTTCCGAGCCCTCGGCCGAAAGACAGTACGGTGTCACCCCCAGATCGGCCCCGTCCCTCGGCTGGGCTGGATCTGATTCTTTGGGAGTATTCTTGCCAGACCCCGAACATAGTCCGGCGGACTCTTTTCCCGATCTGGAATGAACATGAAAGTCACAGTTGGATGCGACTATTAAAAAACATATTTGCAAACCCATACCTCTTTGACGAGGGCCCGACCGTGCCTTTGCCTGCCTTCCTCTTTGAAGGTTGCCTGATGCAGGGGCTGCTCTCTTCGGAGTCGCTCCTGGAGTAGCACGGTATGTCGAACGCCTCCCCTTCGAAGCACGAGACAGTGCGGTGGGTGAGGCGGAATGGAGGAATCCTTTCGGGGAAGATGTCTCCTGACTACTTACGTGTGAAGCGGGGAGAAGACCAGGGTAATCGGTGATGATGGCCACTTCGGTGCCGTCATAGCTCGCCTGGTAAAACACGCCATTCTCCAACACCACAAATATATCCGGATCCTCTTCGAATCCAGGGTCAAGGTCCCGATTGTGGCCCTCGGGCTGCGGGGCGGGGCTGTAGAGCCCCTCGGAAGTCTTTCGCCAGTGCTGTTACAAATGGATGGGTTAATAAAGCTGAGGGAGGGGAATGAGTGGAGCAAAAAAGTTGGGGCTCACCCAGCTAGGAGGACTGTACATGGAATATCCTTCTCTGTGCGTGATGCGCAGGAACTCCTCTTCCTCACCCTTGAACAGTTCGGCCAATATTTTGGCTAGGGCGGCGGGGTGTCCGGACCTTTCTGCCCGCTGCGGAGGTGTCATCTTCCCCATTGTAATTCCACATGGGGAGACCTTCAGATTGGAGTGGCTGAACTCCCGTACTATGGAGGTCGCCATCACTTTGACTATTGTATACCCGGACTGGGCAAGCATCCTGATCTTGCTCAGGAGTTGGCAAACTTCCGCACTATCTTCCTCCTCGGGGCTCCGGGGGCGCCAGGTGTGGCGCTTCTTCAGAGGAACACTCGCAAACTCGGGGAGGCCTCTCCGGACCGGATCTGGAAGTACGATGTCATCAATGTAAAACCACTCAGAGGTCCACCCTTCAGACGCCTTCTTCGGCGTGCCGGATAGGTATCCGGTCTCGGCAATGCGCCATATTTCGGCACTCCCCCACTTCAAATATTGATCCTTTGTGGTTGCGCGGGACAAGGCAGAACAACTTTCTCCACAGTTCAAAATGGGCCTCAATACCCAGAAATAGTTTGCATAAAGCAACATAACCAGCGATGTGCAGAATGGAGGCCGAGGTAAAGTTGTGAAGCTGGAGGCCATAATACTCCAGAAGCCCTCAGAGGAATGGGTGAATGGGGAATCCCACACCCCTCAGCAAATAGGGGACGAAGCACACTCGTTCTCCCGCAGACGGATTGGGGAAATCCTCCGCCTGGGTTTTGCCGTTGAAGGAGGCCAATCCTGCTCGAACAGGGACCAGATCTGCAGGAGGGAGAAATCCCTGCGTTTGCAGCTTCTCCAATTGGCTGTGGGATACAGAGCACCTCTCCCACTCGCCTCTCTCTAGGTTGGAACGGGAAGAGGAGCTGGGAATGTTGGCCATGTTGGAGTGGTCTCTCCTGGCAGTCTCAGAGGATTTTTTCCGCGTGGTGCCGAATGGATCTGAGATCCAATCTCTTTAAATAGACGCTCTTTCTTGCATGGCTAGGGTGTTCTTTGCAAAAAAGACCACGACCATCCGCATTCGCCCGACACGTGGAAGTTGAAGACATAGAAGCACATAAGCCGAAGGGTGTGGCACTGAATTAAAAGCCGAATACATTACTTGGAGGCCGTCGGAGGGGGAACCTGCCTTGCAATGCCGAAGACAATCTGCACGCTGAACACCTCGTCTTTGAAGCCTGGTTCGGGGGCTACTGAGGGAGTCCTGGACTAAGGGGTCCTCGGGCATCCGGCCTATTAGCCATGGGCTGGACTGATGGGCCGTGAAGATACAAAGACCGAAGACCGCACCCGTGTCCGGATGGGACTCTCCTTGGCGTGGAAGGAAAGCTTGGCGACCGGATATGTAGATTCCTTTCTCTGTAACCGACCTTGTGTAACCCTAGATCTCCCCGGTGTCTATATAAACCGGAGCACTTAGTCCGGAAAGGGGGGATATTCATTACCTTAGTCATCTGAGGCTAGACTTCTAGGGTTTATCCATTACGATCTCGAGGTAGATCAACTCTTGTAATACTCATATTTATCAAGATCAATCAAGCGGGAAGTAGGGTATTACCTCCATAGAGAGGGACCGAACCTGGGTAAACATCGTGTCCCCTGTCTCCTGTTACCATCGACCTTAGACGCACAGTTCGGGACCCCCTACCCGATATCCGCCGGATTTGACACCAACACTAAGCAGAAAGATTTTCAAAAAAATAGAAGTAATGCAAGCTAGACACCATATGAAAGATGCAACCAATATCACTCTGCCAAGTTAAAAGTGTCTTGTCATAAGTGGCATTTCGAAAAAATAGAAGCAGTACAATGTAGAAATCAATGCAAGATGCAGCCACTATCAAACTGCCATGTTAAAAGCGTCCAATCATGAGTGACTTATGCGGGATACACAACAACAGTACTTTGATGTAAGAACGCGGTATGATAGATAGATGCAGTGTATTCTAGACACAGAAAGGCATGTCATATGCACATGTATAAAGTATAAACTCAGCAGGTGCAATTTAATCAAAATAGGAGAAATACAGACTAGACAACATATGCAACATGAGACCAATTATTACACTCTCAACTTAGAGCAAGCACCTGCGATGGTGGAGTACGGGAGATGAACTGATCATGTAGACTTGGGACTTCAACTTCATTAGCAGTAGCAGTGGAAAATCTAGAGAGTCTCTGTTTGTGTCGATCCGGAGGACCACCAACATCCCCTAACTTACTCTTTTCCTTCCTATTTTCTGATATTGCCTTATGAAGTCAAAACCACAAGAAGATGAATAAAATTAGCTCTGCATAACTGGTTGATGCATGATCTGAAGACGAACTCTACTTTGATGTAAGGCAAGTGCAGGATAGGAGGATGGAATATATACAAAAAAGACGGCATTGCATATTCACACGTCACGATAGGAGGATGGAATATGATGAAAAGCGATGGCGTAAGGCATTTCAACAAAATTAGAAGAAATGAAAGCTAGGCACCATATGAACATGCAACCAATGTCACTCTATCAGGTAAAAAGTGTCTCGTCGTAAGTGCCATTTCAAGAAATCAAAAGCAGTACAAGCTAGAAGACAATGCAAGATGCAACCTACATCACACTCCCAAGTTAAAAGTGTCTTATGGGTAAGTGATCGTTGCAGGTATAAGTTGTAAGCTACGCAGATGCAATTCAACAAAATTAGAAGCAATACAAACTAGACATCATACGGAACACGCAACCACATATAACAGTTCCAAGTTAGAGCAAGCACCTGTGATGGTGGAGTAGGGAGATGTGCTCATCATCTACACGTATGTTCTAGAAAGCAGGAACATGTGTCATATTCACATGCATTCTGTGTAAAGTAAGACGATGCAATTCAACAAAGTTAGAAGCAATACAAGCTAGACATCATACGCAACATGCAACCACATATAATAGCGCCAAGTTAGAGCAAGCACCTGTGATGGCAGAGTAGGGGATATGTGCTCATCATCTACACAGCTATGTTGATTGTCCAGCCTTGTGTTGTCTTGCAGATCTTGTTGGGGGGATGGCGGAGTAGAATGTGTAGAGACCCTCTGTTTGAGTTGCTCCTAAGGACCACCATCATCCACTGCCGGACTAATTTCCTTCAGATGTATTGATTTTGCATTGTGAAGTCAAACCGATAAGAAAAATGAATAAACTTCGCTCTTCAGAACTCATTCATGCATGATACTGACGAACACTACTCGGATGATAGGTAAACACATGATACGAGGATGGAATATGTACGAAAAACAGGACGACGTGACATATTCACACCTATGATGTGGTAACTAAGCAGAAGGCATTTCAACAAATTAGAAGCAATGCAAGCTAGACACCATATGAAAGGTGCAACCAATATCGCTCTGCCAAGTTCAAACTGTGTCGCGTTTCAACAAATTAGAAGCAGTACATGCTAGAAATCATATGCAAGACACAACAAATATCACAGTGGCGACTTAAAGGTGCCTTATCATAAGTGACTGATGCGGGATATGCAAGAAAAGTAGTATGATGTAAGAACATGGTGTGCTTAGATATATTATGTTCTAGAAATAGGAACACATGTCATATTCATAGGCATTATGTGTAAAGTAAGTGGATGCAATTCAACAAAGTTAGAAGCAATACAAGCTAGACATCATACGCAACATGCAACCACATATAATAGTGCCAAGTTAGAGCAAGCACTGTGATGGTGGAGTAGGGGAGATGTGCTCATCATCTACACAGCTACGTTGACTGTCTAAGTGTCTAGCCTTGCGTTGTCTTGCGAATCTTGTTGGGAGGATGGCGGAGTAGAATCTGTAGAGACCCTCCATTTCAGTTGCTCGGAAGGACCACCATCATTCAATGCCTTACCAATTTCCTTCCGCTTTATCGATTTTGCATTGTGAGTTCAAACCAACAAGAAAAAGGAATAAAATTAGCTCTTCAGAAGTCATTCATGCATGATACTGACGAACACTACTCTGATGAAAGGCAAAGTCATGATACGAGGATGGAATATGTACGAAAAACTAGACGGCTTGACATATTCACACCTATGATGTGGTAACTAAGCAGAAGGCACTTCAACAAATTAGAAGCACTGCAAGCTAGACATCATATGGAAGGTGCAATCAATATCACTCTGCCAAGTTAAAACCGTCTCGTCATAGGTGGCGTTCATCAAACTAGAAGCACTACATGCTAGAAATCATATTCAAGACGCAAACCAATATCACACTGCCAACTTAAAGGTGTCCCATCATAAGTGACCTGATGCGGGATACACAAGAAGAGTAGTTTCATGTAAGAACATGGTGTGATAGACAGATATAGTATGTACCAAAAACAGGAAAGCGTGTCATATTCACCCGTATCATGTGTAAGCTAAGCGGATGCAGTTTACACTAATTAGGAGCAATACAAGCTAGACACCATATGCAACATGCAACCAGATATCACACTGCCAAGTTAGAGCAAGCACCTTGGATGGTGGAGTAGGGTAGCGGAGACATGGAACTTGTAATGCACTAGCAGTACAAGGAGAATTGGTACAGATGCTCCGTTTATGTTGCTGCAGAGGACCACCATCATCGCCTTCCTTACTCTTTTCCTTCCTCTTTTTTGATTTTGCCTTGTCAAGTTAAACCTACAAGAAAAAGGAATAAAATTTGCTCTTCAGAACTCACTGATGCATGATACTGACAAACACTACTTTCATGGAAGGCAGCCGCATGATAGGAGGATGGAATATGTATGAAAAACAGGACGGCATGACATATTGACATGTATGATGTATAAAGTGTAAACTAAGCACAAGGTGTTTGAACTAGTTAGAAGCAATGCAAGCTAGAAACCATATGAAAGATCAAACCAATATCAGTCTGCCAAATTAAAAGGGTGGCCTAACAAATGTATTTGACCAAATTAGAAGCAATACATGGCAACAGGCTAGAAATAATATGCAATATGCAACGATAAAGGTGTCTCATCGTAAGTGATTGATGCAGGATCTGAGAGAGGTAGTTTAATGTAAGAACATGGTTAACACATAGATGTAGTGTGTACCAAAAATAGGAAGGCATGTCATATTCACGGGTATAATGTGTAAACTAAGCAGATGCAATTTACCCTAATTAGAAGCATTACAAGCTAGACACCGTATGCAACATGCAACCACATATCACACTTTGAAGTTAGAGCAAGCACCTGCAATGGTGGTGTAGGGGAAGTGTGGTCTTAAAGTACAGAGCTACGTTCAATGTCTTCATTTAGGCTTGCTGTTTCTTGAGAATCATGTGGAGAGGATGAAACTGCACCCTTTATAAGAGTAGCGCATCTCATACTAACCCACGGGCGTGACTATCTCATCATAAGCAATAGATACAGGATACACAAGAACAGTAGTTTGATGTAAGAACATGGTGTGATAGGCAGATGTAGTATGTACAAAAAACAGAAAGGCGTGTCCTATTCACATGTATAATGTGTAAGCTAAGGAGATGCAATTTAACAAATTAGGAGCAATACAAGCTAGGCACCATATGCAACATTCAACCAGATATCACACTGCCATGTTAGAGCAAGCACCTGGGGTTGTGGAGTAGGGGAGATGAGATTTTGGAACTTGCACTGCAGTAGGAGTAGCAGGAGAATCTGCAGAGATCATCTGTTTCACTTGCTCCAGAGGACCACCATCATTTCGTGCCATCGTCCTTTTAAATTTTGCCTTGTCAAGTAAACACACAAGAAAAACGAATGAAATTTGCACTTCCAAATTCGTTGATGCATGATACTGACGAACACAACTTTTATGTATGGCAACCACATTGTAGGAGGATGGAATATGTACGAAAAACACTGAGCAGAAGGCATTTCAACAAATTGGAAGCAATGCAATCAAGACACCATATGAAAGATCCAACCAAAATCACTCTACCAAGTTAGATGTGTCTCATTATAAGTGGCACTTCAACAAATTAGAGGCAATACATGTTTGAAATGATATGCAAGATGCAACCAATATTACACTGTCAACTTGAAGGTGTCTCGTCAGAAGTGATTGATGAGGGATACACAAGAAAAGTAGTTTGATGTAAGAACATGGTTAATAGAAAGACGTAGTATGTACCAAAAATAGGAAGGCATGTCATATTCATGCTACCTCTTGAGCACAACGTTGGTTTTCCCTTGTAGAGGAAAGGGTGATGCAGTAAAGCAGCGTAAGTATTTCCCTTAGTTTTTGAGAACCAAGGTATCAATCCAGTACGAGGCCACGCACGAGTCGCTCGCACCTACACAAACAAATAAATCCTCGCAACCAACACAATAAAGGGTTTGTCAATCCCTTCACGGTCACTTACGAGAGTGAGATCTGATAGATATGATAAGATAATATTTTTGGTATTTTTATGATAAAAATGCAAAGTAAAATAAAAGGCAATAAAAATAGCTAAGTGTTGGAAAATTAATATGATGGAAGATAGACCCCGGGGCCATAGGTTTCACTAGTGGCTTCTCTCGAGAGCATAAGTATTACGGTGGGTGAACAAATTCTTTGTTGAGCAATTGACAGAATAGAGCATAGTTATGAGAATATCTAGGTATGATCATGTATATAGGCATCACGTGCGAGAAAAGTAGACCGACTCACCTTGCATCTACTACTATTACTACACATCGACCGCTATCCAAAGATGCATCTAGAGTATTAAGTTCATAAGAACAGAGTAACGCTTTAAGTAAGATGACATGATGTAGAGGGTTAAACTCATGCAATATGATATAAACCCCATCTTGTTATCCTCGATGGCAACAATACAATATGTGCCTTGCTGCCCCTCATCCTTTGGGAAAGGACACCGCAAGATTGAACCCAAAGCTAAGCACTTCTCACATTTCAAGAAAGATCAATCTAGTGGCCAAACCAAACTGATGATACGAAGAGACTTGCAAAGATAACCAATCATACATAAAAGAATTCAGAGAAGATTCAAATATTGTTCATAGATAAACTTGATCATAAACCCACAATTTATCGGTCTCAACAAACACATCGCAAAAGAAGATTACATCGAATAGATCTCCACAAGAGAGGGGGAGAACATTGTATTGAGAACCAAAAAGAGAGAAAAGCCAACTAGCTAACAACTATGGACCCGAAGGTCTGAGGTAAACTACTCACACATCATCGGAGAGGCTATGGTGTTGATGTAGAAGCCCTCCGTGATTGATGCCCCCTCCGGCGGAGCTCCAGAAAAGGCCCCAAGATGGGATCTCACGGGTACAGAAGGTTGTGGTGGTGGAATTAGGTTTTTGGATCCGTATCTCATAGTTTGGGGGTACGTAGGTATATATAGGAGGAAGAAGTACGTCGGTGGAGCAATGTGGGGCCCACGAGGGTGGAGGGCGCGCCCAGGGGGGTAGGCGCGCCCCCTACCTCGTGCCTTCCTGGTTGATGTCTTGACGTAGGGTCCAAGTCCTCTGGATCACGTTCGTTCCGAAAATCACGTTCCCGAAGGTTTCATTCCGTTTGGACTCCGTTTGATATTCTTTTCTGTGAAACTCAAATAGGCAAAAACAACAATTACAGGCTGGGCCTCCGGTTAATAGGTTAGTCCCAAAAATAATATAAAAGTGTATAATAAAGCCCATTAATGTCCAAAACAGAATATAATATGGCATGGAACAATAAAAAATTATAGATACGTTGGAGACATATCAAGTATCCCCAAGCTTAATTCCTGCTCGTCCTCGAGTAGGTAAATGATAAAAACAGAATTTTTGATGTGGAATGCTACTTGGCATAATTTCAATGTAATTCTCTTAATTGTGGTATGAATATTCAGATCCGAAAGATTCGAGATAAAAGTTTAATATTGACATAAATGTAATAATACTTCAAGCATACTAACTAAGCGTGAGCCATGGATATAGCACTATGGCCAAAGAAAATTCATCCCTACAAAATCATATAGTTTAGTCATACTCCATTTTCGTCACACAAGAATGATCTCATCATGCACAACTCCGATGACAAGCCAAGCAATTGTTTCATACTTTAGTAATCTCAAACTTTTTCAACCTTCACGCAATACATGAGCGTGAGCCATGGATATAGCACTATGGGTGGAATAGAATATAATGATGGGGGCTATGTGGAGAAGACAAAAAAAGAAGAAAGTCTCACATCAACGTGGCTAATCAATGACCTATGGATATGCCCATCGATTGATGTTAATGCAAGGAGTAGGGATTGCCATGCAACGGATGCACTAGAGCTATAAATGCATGAAAGCTCAACAAAAGAAACTAAGTGGGTGTGCATCCAACTTTCTTGCTCACGAAGACCTAGGGCATTTGAGGAAGACCATTGTTGGAATATACAAGCCAAGTTCTATAATGAAAAATTCCCACTATTATATGAAAGTGACAAAACAAGAGACTCTCTATCATGTAGATCATGGTGCTACTTTGAAGCAAGTGTGGAAAAACGATAGTAGCATTGTCCCCCTTTCTCCTTTTTTTTGGGCCGTCCTTTTTTTTGGCCTTTCTCTTTTTTTGGGACAATGCTCTATGAATGATGATCATCACACTTCTATTTATTTACAACTCAATGATTACAACTCGATACTAGAACAAAGTATGACTCTATATGAATGCCTCCGGTGGTATACCGGGATAGCAATGAATCAAGAGGGACATGTATGAAAAATTATGAACAGTGGCTTTGCCACAAATACGATGTCAACTACATGATCAGGCAAAGCAATATGACAATGATGAACGTGTCATGATAAACGGAACGGTGGAAAGTTGCATGGCAATATATCTCGGAATGGCTATGGAAATGCCATAATAGGTAGGTATGGTCGCTGTTTTGAGGAGGATATAAGGAGGTTTATGTGTGAAAGGCGTATCATATCACGGGGTTTGGATGCACCGTGAAGTTTGCACCAACTCTCAATGTGAGAAAGGGCAATGCACGGTACCGAAGAGGCTAGCAATGATGGAAGGGTAAGAGTGCGTATAATCCATGGACTCAACATTAGTCATAAACAACTCACATAATTATTGCAAAAATCTACATTGGTAGGAAAAGACCATCGCTCGTCCCCGACCGCCACTCATAAGGAGGACAATCAAAGAACACCTCATGTTTCAAATTTGTTACATAACGTTTAACATACGTGCATGCTACGGGACTTGCAAACTTCAACACAAGTATTTCTCAAATTCACAACTACTCAACTAGCACAACTTTAATATCACTACCTCCATATCTCAAAACAATCATCAAGCATCAAACTTCTCTTAGCATTCAGCACACTCATAAGAAAGTTTTTTACTAGTATTGAATACCTAACATATTAGGATTAATTTCCCAGTTTAAGCAAATTACCATGCTCTTTAAGACTCTCAAAATAATATAAGTGAAGCATGAGAGAATAATAGTTTCTATAAAACAAAACTACCTCCGTGCTCTAAAAGATATAAGTGAAGCACTAGAGCAAAAACTATATAGCCCAAAATATATAAGTGAAGCGCATAGAGTATTCTAAAAAATTCCGAATCATGTGTGTCTCTCTCAAAAGGTGTGTAGAGCAAAGATGATTGTGGTAGACTTAAGAAAAGACTCAAATCATACAAGATGCTCCAAGCAAAACACATATCGTGTGGTGAATAAATATATAGCTCCAAGTAAAGTTACCGATGGAAGTAGACGAAAGAGGGGATGCCTTCCGGGGCATCCCCAAGCTTTTGCTTTTTGGTGTCCTTAGATTTTCTTGGGGTGCCATGGGCATCCCCAATCTTAGGCTATTTCCACTCCTTGTTCCATAATCCATCAAATCTTTTACCCAAAACTTGAAAACTTCACAACACAAAACTTAACAGAAAATCTCGTGAGCTCCGTTAGTGAAAGAAAAGAAAACACCACTTCAAGGTACTGTAATGAACTCATTCTTTATTTATATTGGTGTTAAACCTACTCTATTCCAACTTCTCTATAGTTTATAAACTATTTTACTAGCCATAGATTCATCAAAATAAGCAAACAACACACGAAAAACAGAATCTGTCAAAAACAGAATAGTCTGTAGTAATCTGTAACTAAGGCAAACTTCTGGAACTCCAAAAATTCAGCCAAAATAGGACGACCTAGAAAATTTGTTTATTGATCATCAAAAATTGGAATCAATATTTTATCACGTTCTGGTGATTTTTAACAATTATTTTCGTGAACAGAAAGTTTCTGGAATTTTCAGCAAGATCAAATAACTATCATCCAAGAAGATCCTATAGGTTTAACTTGGCACAAACACTAATTAAAACATAAAAACACATCTAACCAGAGGCTAGATCAAATATTTATTCCTAAACAGAAGAAAAAATCAAAAAAATAAAAATAAAGTTGGGTTGTCTCCCAACAAGCGCTATCGTTTAACGCCCCTAGCTAGGCATAATAGCAAGGATAGATCTAGGTATTGCCATCTTTGGTAGGCAATCCATAAGTGGCTCTCATAATAGATTTATAAGGTAATTTTATTTTCTTTCTAGGGAAGTGTTCCATGCCTTTCCTTAAAGTAAATTGGAATCTAATATTCCCTTCCTTCATATCAATAATTGCACCAATCGTTCTAAGGAAAGGTCTACCAAGAATAATAGGACATGAAGGATTGCAATCTATATCAAGAACAATAAAATCTACGGGCACATAATTCCTATTTGCAACAATAAGAACATCATTATTTCTTCTCATAGGTTTCTTAATGGTGGAATCCGCAAGGTGCAAGTTTAGAGAGCAATCATCAAAATCACGGAAACCTAGCAAATCACACAAAGTTTTTGGAATCGTGGAAACACTAGCACCCAAATCACACAAAGCATAGCATTCATGATCTTTAATCTTAATTTTAATAGTAGGTTCCCACTCATCATAAAGTTTTATAGGGATAGAAACTTCCAACTCAAGTTTTTCTTCATAAGATTGCATCAAAGCATCAACAATATGTTTAGTAAAAGCTTTATGTTTACTATAAGCATGAGGAGAATTTAGCACGGATTGCAACAAGGAAATACAATCTATCAAAGAGAAATTATCATAATTAAATTCCTTGAAATCCAAAATAGTGGGTTCATTAATATCTAGAGTTTTGATCTCTCCAATCCCACTTTTACCAATTTTTGCATCAAGATCTAAAAACTCCGAATTTTTGGAACGCCTTCTAGGTAAAGGTGGCTCATTTCAGTCCCATCATTATCAAGATTCATATTGCAAAGCAAAGATTTAATAGGGGACACATCAATAACTTTTAGATCTTCATCTTTATTTTCATAGAAATTAGAAGAACAAGCTTTCACAAAGCAATCTTTCTTAGCACGCATCCTAGCGGTTCTTTCTTTGCACTCATCAATGGAAATTCTCATGGCTTTGAGAGACTCATTAATATAATGCTTAGGTGGAATAGATCTAAGTTTCAAGGAATCAACATCAAGAGAAATTCTATCAACGTTCCTAGCCAATTCATCAATCTTAGGCAATTTTTCTTCAAGCAAAGCATTGAAATTATTTTGTGAATTCATAAATTCTTTAACACTAGTCTCAAATTCAGAAGGCATCTTATTAAAATTTCCATGAGAATTGTTGTAGGAATTACCATAATTATTAGAGGAATTACTAGGATAGGCCTAGGATTAAAGTTTCCTCTATATGCGTTGTTACCAAAATTATTCCTACCAACAAAATTCACATCTATAGATTCATTATTATTCTCAATCAAAGTAGACAAAGGCATATCATTAGGATCAGAAGAAACACTTTTATTAGCAAATAATTTCATAAGTTCATCCATCTTTCCACTCAAAACATTAATTTCTTCTATCGCATGCACTTTTTATTAGTAGATCTTTCAAAGGTGCCATTGAGAATAATTAACCATAATATTATCTAGGAGTTTAGTAGCTTCTCCTAAAGTGATTTCCATAAAAGTGCCTCCCGCGGCCGAATCTAAAATATTTGTAGAAGCAAAATTCAATCTGGCATAATTTTTTGTATAATCATCCACAAATTCAAACCATGAGTAGGGCAATTACGTATCATTAGTTTCATCCTCTCCCAAGCTTGTGCAACATGTTCATAATCAAGTTGATTAAAATTCATAATATCGTTTCTAAGAGAGATGATTTTAGCGGGAGGAAAATACTTAGAGATAAAAGCATCTTTGCACTT
Source organism: Aegilops bicornis (assembly GCA_021605145.1). Lineage (NCBI taxonomy): Eukaryota > Viridiplantae > Streptophyta > Magnoliopsida > Poales > Poaceae > Aegilops > Aegilops bicornis. The sequence continues at coordinate 1,817,019 of JAHIAL010000021.1, read as the reverse complement.
ATTCCAAGAATCAATACTATTTTTAGGCGAAGACGAAAACCAAGCTTTAGCACGATCTCTAAGCGAAAAAGGAAATAGCTTCAATCTAACAATATCATTGTCCACATCTTTCTTCTTTTGCATATCACACAAATCAACGAAGCTATTTAGATGGGTAGCGGCATCTTCACTAGGAAGGTCAATTTAATTGATCTTTCATGACAAGATTCAACAAAGTAGCATTAATTTCACAAGATTCAATATCGGTAAGAGGAGCAATCAGAGTGCTAAGGAAATCATTGTTGTTGGTATTGGTAAAGTCACACAATTTGGTATTATCTTGAGCCATCGTGACAAGCAAACAATCCAACACACGAGCAAACAAGAAGCAAGCGGGAAAGAGGCGAACGAGAAAGAGAGGGCGAATAAAACGGCAAGGGTGAAGTGGGGGAGAGGAAAACGAGAGGCAAATGGCAAATAATGTAATGCGGGAGATAAGGGTTTGTGATGGGTACTTGGTATGTTGACTTTTGCGTAGACTCCCCGGCAACGGCGCCAGAAATCCTTCTTGCTACCTCTTGAGCACTGCGTTGGTTTACCCTTGAAGAGGAAAGGGTGATGCAATAAAGCAGTGTAAGTATTTCCCTCAGTTTTTGAGAACCAAGGTATTAATCCAGTAGGAGGCCACGCACGAGTCCCTCGCACCTACACAAACAAATAAATCCTCGCAACCAATGCAATAAAGGGGTTGTCAATCCCTTCATGGTCACTTACGAGAGTGAGATCTGATAGATATGATAAGATAATATTTTTGGTATTTTTATGATAAAGATGCAAAGTAAAATAAAAGGCAATAAAAATAGCTAAGTTTTGGAAGATTAATATGATGGAAGATAGACCCGGGGGCCATAGGTTTCCCTAGTGGCTTCTCTCGAGAGCATAAGTATTACGGTGGGTGAACAAATTACTGTTGAGCAATTGACAGAATTGAGCATAGTTATGAGCTGATCTAGGTATGATCATGTATATAGGCATCACGTCCGAGACATGTAGACCGACTCCTGCACGCATCTACTACTATTACTCCACACATCGACCGCTATCCAAAGATGCATCTAGAGTATTAAGTTCATAAGAACAGAGTAATGCTTTAAGTAAGATGACATGATGTAGAGGGATAAACTCATACAATATGGTATAAACCCCATCTTGTTAACCTCGATGTCCACAATACAATACGGGCCTTGCTGCCCCTACTATCACTGGGAAAGGACACCGCAAGATTGAACCCAAAGCTAAGCACTTCTCCCATTACAAGAAAGATAAATCTAGTAGGCCAAACCAAACTGATAATTCGAAGAGACTTGCAATGATAACCAATAATACATAAAAGAATTCAGAGAAGATTCAAATATTGTTCCTAGATAAACTTGATAATAAACCCACAATTCATCGGTCTCAACAAACACACCGCAAAAGAAGATTACATCGAATAGATCTCCACAAGAGAGGGGGGAGAACATTGTATTGAGATCCAAAGAGAGAGAAAAAGCCATCTAGCTAATAACTATGGACCCGAAGGTCTGAGGTAAACTACTCACACATCATCAGAGAGGCTATGGTGTTGATGTAGAAGCCCTCCGTGATCAATGCCCCCTCCGTGAGACTCCGGAAAAAGGCCCCAAGATGGGATCTCACAGTGCGAGAAGGTTGCGGCGGTGGAATTAGGTTTTTGGCTCCGTATCTGGTAGTTTGGGGGTACGTAGGTATATATAGGAGGAAGAAGTATGTCGGTGGAGCAACATGGGGCCCACGAGGGTGGAGGGCGCGCCCTGGGGGGGTAGGCGCGCCCCCTACCTCGTGCCTTCCTGGTTGATGTCTTGACGTAGGGTCCAAGTCCTCTGGATCACGTTCGTTCCGAAGATCACGTTCCGAAGGTTTCATTCCGGTTGGAATCCGCTTGTTATTCTTTTTCTGCGAAACTCTGAAATAGGCAAAATACAGCAATTCTGGGATGGGCCTCCGGTTAATAGGTTAGTCCCAAAAATAATATAGAAGTGTATAATAAAGCCCATTAATGTCCAAAACAGAATATAATATAGCATGGAACAATAAAAAATTATAGATACGTTGGAGACGTATCAATTCAAAGGTATAATGTGTTAACTAAGAAGATGCAATTTACCCTAATTAGAAGCATTACAAGGTAGACACCGTATGCAACATGCAACCACATATCACACTGCCAAGTAAGAGCAAGCACTTCCGATAGTGGTGTGGGGGAATTGCGGTCATCAACTAGAGAGCTACGTTGACTATCTTCATTTAGCCTTGATGTTTCTTGAGAATCATGTGGGGAGGATGACACTGCACTCTTTAAACGAGTAGCGCGTCTCACTGTAACCCACTGGGGTGACGGTCTCATCATAAATGATTGATGAGGGATACAAAAGAGCATTAGTTTGATGTATGAATATGGTTAATAGACATATGTAGTATGTATAAAAAATAGGAAGGCATGTCATTATCAAAGGTATAATGTGTAAAGTAAGCAGATGCAATTTAACCAAATTGGAAGTAATACAAGCTAGACACCATATGCAACATGCAACCACATTTGACATCGTGAAGTTAAAGCAAGCACATGGGATGGTTGTGTGTGGCAATTGAGATCATCAACTGCAGAGCTATGTTTACTGTCTCCATCTGCTGACACTGCACCCTTTAGAGCGCTGAAATGCTTAGTGCTTATCTTCGAATTACACTAGAGCGACTTCTGTCTTTTCTTTTTTGTATTCATCAACACTGCGTCAGAGTCTGAAACACCCATGCATAAAAAACAATACTGTGAGTATGGGTGAAGTGTGTGCACAAGTAGTACAGTGTAAAGGTAGCAGATAACAGGTCGGTGAGAAATAAATGATGGGAGACATATGATAGCTCTACCACATGCATGGCACACGAAATTACTAGATTCTAGGATTTTGAAATAAGAGCATAGGGATGGTTGGGAAATGCAGATGCTCCTCCAGCACACCACAAGGTGTGGTCCTATGAAAATAATAGTCGACTGAACACAAATAGGTCAGTCCATTTTTCTGCATCGTCCGATGTACAAAGAAGCAGGCAGATCGCCTTCATCTACCTCGGCCCGATCGGTGTTACGATCTTCCTCGAACGCCACGACCACCGCCCGATCCCCGCCTCCGCCCTCCCCTCGACCTCACTGCACCGCCGTGCTTGGCACCGCCCCCCGGCCATCCCTTCCAGCCCCTCTGACCTCCAGATCGGTCGCAAGCAGCTCCTGCACCCCACACCCCTATGATAGACACCGACGCGCCGCTTCCCTGGCGAACAATCGGACTAGGTGCTCCGCGCGCCTAAGCGGGTGCTGCTTCTTTTAATGGCGATTCAATTGACTCTGAATTGAAATTCAGGTGGGCTACTGACCTCTAGCCAAGGTGAAATAGTAAATGGGAGGAAACCTTGTGCATTTAGTATCACGAAGGAGATGTAGTAAGAGGCGCTCAACTAGTTTATTTCATGGTATGAATATGGTGTGAGCAGAGACATAAGATTTGCGCGAATAAGGGAAGAGGAGTACCTCTTTCTGCTGGCAGTGTTGTGTCCTCCTTCTGTTTTTTCAACGATCTTCTTGTGGTTCGCTGGAAACGAGAAGTTGTGGAGGACGGTGGAGCCTTGGACGAACCCATGGCCAAGTTGTTGAGTGTGGTGCGGTGGTCGTCTGTCACGGTGGAGAACCAGACACTGAGGCGGCGAATCCATTTATGTAGCGGGAACATCTCTGGTCCGGTGGGCCGGTTGCAACAATGGAGCGGCAGCGGTGAGGCGCAGGACGGCGTGGTTGAAGTGGTTCTGCTATGGCGCACGTTGGCATCGGCGTCGTGGAGGCAGCTCTGCCTCGGCTTCAGCTGCTAAGTCCTTGAGGGCGTTGCGGTTGCGGTTGCGTTGGACGATGACGTCGGGGTACCGGCTCCGGCGTGATGGAGGAGGGCGACGGTGGATTGGGCGCGATGGAGTGGAGGACAGAGGAGGCTGGGGTTTCGTGACTGGTAGAGAGGGCATTTTGGCACCCACGGAGTGTGAATGGGGAAATAGAGGGAGGTGGAACTAAGGGGGGATGATGTTTCCGTTTGGGACGCGCTTGTTTGAAATTTGGGGAAGTTACAAACTTTGCCCCCATCTAAAATTTCGGACATATTGCGGGTTGGGGGTAGGACAGTAGTCTCAGGTGTCCCAAATGGTGGGCGGTATAGATTTCGGCAAATGCATGGGTGTTTAGGTGCCCACGGCATATGAATGCTTCTCGGAGGCGGTTGAGACTGGCGTCTTGGTGAAGTTACAAACCTACCCCGGTTTAGACCTTTGGACATCGGGCTGATAGGCTACACTAGCCAAAGACAGGACAAGAATTTCCTACCACCAAACGTTAGTCTCGCATGGTTTTGGGTGATCAGAGGCTTATTTGGCGCTTCATTCAATATTTGGGAGCAGAAGCATTAACGTTTTTAGTTCTGTTGGATTGAACTTTCAGGATTTATCAAACTTCACAAATCTGTACTCTTGAAAATCCTAAAACTACGATTATTTTGGAATGGAGGGGGTACATTTGAACATACATTGTACACGAGTATATATTGAAAAATGTGCAACTTACCTCAGTTCATGCATGTTTCCTAATATAATCTCCTTGGTTGCAAAAAAATAGTTAGACATGTGTATGAATATATAGCATGTTCAAACACACAACAAAGATTGATGCCCCCTTTTAGATCTGATTTACAAATGCCATTATCTCGGATTCAGATAGATGAATACACTTCCTATGAATTCGAATCTTTGAAACCCCCTTTATGTTGAATTCAACATGTATTCTATTTCGTAGCTAGCAATTTGGAATGTATCCATGTAAGTGACAAATGTATAAAGTGCTTCACACTAACAACATGGAGTGCACTAATTAATGTTTATATATGAGTTGCAAAAGCAATGCATCGCCTGTATTTCAAACCGCTCTCACTCTATGGATCAATAATATGAAATAAACACATGCACATGCTAGAATTCAATAGAGTATGGGTGTCTGATAGACCGATTTTCATTCATACGCAAATTCAAAATTCGTGATCTCATCCAAAAATAATAATGCCATTTATATTTTAATTTAATGCGTAGAACCGCCTTTTACATGTAGATGCACTATGCCTCGGCCCGTTCTCACACACGTGCTATATCTCTCTCTATCTAACGCATAAGTGCACACACTTTGTATAGATCAACATTTCTCTTTCACACATGCTCACAATCTCTCCCGAGGTGCCGGGGTGTCTCACATACACACTCTCTCTATATCTCCCTCTCTCTTTCTGACTACTATGTACCACTCTTTTCACTAATCTAGTTGGAAAACACTATTTCTCTCACATGCATATATACACACGCACGGTCTCTACTAGCCCTCTATACGCACATATATATATGCCTACGTGTCTCCCACACGCACATTATCTTTAGGCCTCTCTCGAACACATTGCCCCCCCCCCCCACAGACACACCTCTCTCTTAGGAGTTGGAAGATATGATTACATCAGATCATTTGTTAGGATATCCCTGACCGTTAGGCTGGATGGTAACACGAGGCAAAGTTTTAACCAAGTCTGGACCCTTGCAGTTGAGGAAAAAGCCTACTCCTGGTACTGTATATTAGTGATAGGGGTGTGTACAAAGTACACATGAATATCAGGCATTGTGCCTAGGGTTAAAAATCATATATAGTCGGCTTATCACTAGTGGGGATAGAGTCCTCCACGACTCTAGTAGTTTCGTCTTGTACGCCGAGTCCTCCACATGGGTCTTCGTATAATGCGTCTCGGTCCAACCTATGTGGTGCAGGATGGAACCGACACATGCATCCTCATGTTTACCCACCACAACTAGAAATGATGTGCCCACCCCAACTAGAAATGATGTGCCCACCACACCACACACGCAATCGGCCACTAAGAAAATAGGCATATACAATGGTACAATGTTATACATGATAGTTAATTGCATGGTGCATCCAAAAATATTTGTTCTGCATTGTGAATGTTTATATTTTCTCCTAAAATATTAGTCACGGGAAAGAGAAACGAAGGGCATATCTCTCCTTGTCTCCACCGGACACCCCCTCTTTCTACACCACTTTCACGTACACACACAAACTATCTCTCGGCCCTCTAAAAGTATGCATGCCCCTAACACATTCACGCGTGACAGTCACTATATTTCAAGTGAAAGAACTATACGGTCACTAGACTTCAGAATATGCTCATTACGGTCACCGTATACATTCTCGTGGTGATCATACGGTATCTAGCTCACGATACGTCTTCATATTTTTTTGATGACACTGACGGACATTGTATTTGATGCGTGCTTCGTATTTTGTTGACGACATTTACGGTCATTGTATTTGAAGCGAAAGCACGATATGGTCACTGGAATTCAGAATAAGCTAATCATGGTCACCACATACATTTTGTGGTGCTAACCAACCTGTGGTTGGATGGTTACGAGGAAAGTGGTTTCCCGAGCCCACCAGGGTTAAAGTCCTGGTGCTCGCATTTATGCTGGGTTAATTTCAGTATTTTCCGGCGATGTGCGTTCAGTGGCAGGAGACATTCCACTCGACTACAAGGCACCTATGGTGACTTCGTAAAATCTCAAGATCATATGCCGGCTCACTCTATCGAAGGTGCTCATAGGGATAGGGTCTGCGTGTGTGCGCTTATAGTGGTGAGTGCTTGCGCGTATATATGAGCGCTTGCGTCTGTACCGTGTTAGAAAAATACATGTCGTGATTATATAGTCACTGGCTCACCCGTACAACTCCGTATTTTGTTGACGACACAATCCATTGACCAGTCAAATGTTCCACGTGGCGCAACTAGTGTTGCACCATCGGGGCGTGTAACCATGGGGCCCACCTGTCAGCGTGTATATGAAAGAAAGAAATGGTAGTTTGAGTCTGTACTGTGTTAATAAAATACATTTTAGGGTGATCATACAGTCACTGGCTCACCATACAGCTCCGTAATTTGTTGATGACACGATCAATTGACCAGTCAAACGGTCCACATTCAGCAACGCACATTACCATAGGGCCCACCCATCAGCACGCATATGAAAGATAGAACTGGTAAGAAATTAGTGGTCGGTGGGGATTCGAAGTCGTGAGACCTTTGGTTGGCAGTCGCCGGTGTTGTGGGAGCGTGGAGATTGGGCGGTGGCGTGGGGATCACCGGAGAAAAAGCTTGGCACGGCGGGGCCTTGAGGGATGGCCGGGGCGGCGAAGGACTGGCGGTGGGGAGTGGTTTCGGGGCGGGCGGGGCGGCGTGGTGGCGTGGGCCGCCCGCGGGCGGTGGGGGCCGGCGGTTCGGCCGATGGTGGCTGGCGGCTCGGGGTGGAGGTTGAAGATAAACCGCAGGCCCTTGATTTACGTATTCAACGGCTGGAAAATCGGTGACGGAGATGAAAAAGTCGGTCGACTGACGTGTAGCCTCACCCCGCATGTACACATGCACGCACGCAACACTCGCACGAACACACGCACGCATGCAGGCATGCAACACTGACATGTACACATAACGAACACACGCACGCATGCAGGCGTGCAACACTGACACGTACACATGCACTCACGAACACATGCACGTACGCACAGATGCCTGCAACACTGAAACGTACACATGCACGCACGCAACATTCGCACGCCTGCATGCACACATCACACGACGCAAGACACACTGTCAAGCTATACGTGCATGCAACCTTTGTTAAGGACATGGATTGTTACGGGTATTAATCAATCTTATCTGTGATAAGCAGAACATTGATGTTTGCAGCGGTCTTTATGAATCACAACGTATCGAATGGGCTATCAACGTATATATGAAAATTTTAAAATTCTCTTACATTATATAGTAGGCTTACCTACATGAAATAGATGATGTCACACTCAATGAACAATCATTGGTTAGGGAATGCCCGCTTCTGACCGCCCTGGCCCACCAAAAGTTCCTCTGCCGTGCGCTGCCTGCGTTGGGTCACTGACATGCAGGCTATGTATCCAAAGAGCCCACACTTCAGTGGAAGAATGATGCAGTGTGTAAGTGCATCTAGTGCCCCTTAGTGATTTTGGTGTATTGAAGACTTATAGGTTAAGGGACTAATGCGTTTGTGAGTATACACGGTCTATAAGTCTATGAGGAGTTTGATATTCTGAGAGAAAATCGACCCCTAAAAATGAAGTTCTTCAGCGAAGACTTTGGTATTACGAAGACTTTACGAAGACTTTGAAAGTGAAGAAATTGGTGTGACCTTGAAGACTTGATATTCATTTGAGGAACATGAAGCGCGAAGACTTTTGTTTTCATAGTTTCATTTTCTCTTTCTTGAGTCATAGGAAACACCCGTCTTGTTAAAGGGGTCGAGGAAATATTAAGGAAAAATTTCCATGTCATGCTCAACTCAAAATCCTACACCTACCAATCCCTTGAGTGAAGCCTTTGGAAATCTCATACAGTTCGGTCAATTTCACAAGGATGAGATGAAGTTCTTCTGGTCGCTGAGGAATTTGTTCTGACTGAGGAGTTAGGAATTCGCCAGTGCGAATCGCCTACACAGTGAGGAACATGATAGCCCTGAAGAATTTGAGAGTCAAATTTCCGACCGTTGCTGTGCTGCGCGCCAGCTGTCCCAAAATATCTTATCCACCTAACGGTCATATCATTGAAGGTCATTTATGTCTTATCATGTCGGGCTGCTCCCTAGGCTATAAATAGCCGCCCCCTACAACCACTAGCTGGTTGGCTGCTCCGAGAGAACTTGACACTTGTCATTTGAGAGCAACCCATCCTCCGAGGACTTTGAGCGAAAATCATCAAGTGAGGAAAACCCAAAACCAAACCCCTACAAACCCAAAGTGATTGAGCATCCTTTGAAGAAATTGATCCTGCGTGGATCGGACGCTTATTACCTTTGAAGCTGTGCTTCTTCCAGACGGTTAGGCGTCATGGTCTAGAGCATCCAAGAGAAATTGTGGATCGCCGAGTGACCAAGTCTGTGAAGGTTTGGAAGTCGCCTGAAGACTTACCACGAGTGCTTGGGCCGAGGTGCATGTGACCTTAGTTCAAGGAGAATACGGTGAGGACTTGGTGTCCCGAGCTGCATGCTTTCGTAAACTGGGTGTCCGGACTGTGTCCTCGAGTTTAAATACTCAGCCGCTCCAACCAGACGTACAACTGAGACAACAGTTGGAACTGGTCTACCAAATCATTGTCTTCACCAACCTAACTGGTTCCATTTCCTCAACCCATTCATTTCCTCATTACTGTGTTAACTGTTTGTTCATATCTGTGTTTGAAGACTTTGACTGAAGACTTTCTCAATTTCCTCAGTTCAATTTCTTGATCGGTTTGTCTTCATCTTGTGTTATCCTCGTGATTACGCTTTACGTACTATGTGCTTGTCTTGAGTTCATCATGATGACCATGCATGTATTCTGCTATGCTTACTTCGAGTACTTATTCGCCGCAAATAGTTCTTCACTAGGGAATTTCCTCACGGCAAATTCCTCAATGAAGAATTCATAAAATCGCCTATTCACCCCCCTCTAGTCGATATAACGCACTTTCAATTGGTATCGAGCAAGGTACTCCCTTGTTACGTGTGATTTTAGTTTCACCACCGGAGTTTTAGTTATTTCGACCACAGGTATGATCAAGGTCTCGGTTTGGGTGTCCTACCTTCGATGGAGCGGACTACCCCTCTTTGGAAGAACAAGATGAGAATGAATCTTTAGTAAATTGACAACGATCTCTGGTATGTTGTGGAAAATGGTGTTCCCACTGTCACATCCTCATTGAACGCTACCGATGTGAAGAGATTCAAGAAACTCGATTCTCAAGCGAAGAATATCATATGTGGCCATCTGAGTAAAGGACAGTATGGAAGAGTGAGTGCTTTGGAAACTGCTAAGCTTATCTGGGATAGGCTGTCCAAAGTAAATGAAGGTGTCTCAACTCAGCGTGACTCTCGAGTTGATGTTCTTCGGAATCTCTTCAACCGCTTCAAAAGACTCGACAATGAAAATGTCCAACAAACCTTCGATCGCCTCACTGACATCTCAAATGAGCTTCAAGCCCTTGGTGCTACTGACATCACCAAACATGAGGTGGTGAAGAAAGCTGTTGAGATCGCTTGATTCCTCATTTGATACTCCGCACTTGATGATACAAGAACATCTTGACTACAAGTCTCTTGATCCCGCCGATATCCTCGAAAGGCTAAATACTCACGAGTTCGACTTGTCGAAAAGAGATCTCTATGGTTCGAGCTATGGCAAACCACGTGCCACGAAGGCCAAGGCTATGTACGAATCTGAATGTGAGGATTACGGTAGTAGCCTTGGTGACCTGAAGAATTGAGCCAGGAGCTAGCCTTTGCTCGTGAAGAAATTCGAGAAGTTCTCAAGGCGTGGTCGCTTTGGAAAATCCTCAAGAAGCGGTGATTCCTCATCCGGTGACTATAAGAGAAGGCTATGCCATAAATGCAAAAACCTGGTCACTATATTCAAGATTGTCCTCGATTGGGAAAAGGAATTGAAGAAGAAGAAATACAAGGATTACTGATTACGATGATGTCAAGAAGAAGAAGAAATCGTCAAAATCTTCATCATCAAAATCCTCGAAGTCTTCATCTCACAAGAAGAGCAGCTCCAAGAAGGCTCGGGCATTCATTGGCAAGGAAATGGACTCTGAAGCTGAATCTGAGGAACATGAGGAAGAGGAGGCATCCGAGGAGTCCGAATCTGGTGTGGCAAGTCTGGCTTTAAACTCTGCATTAAATCGACAAGTCAATCTTCAACCTTGAAGAAACTGACCTCACCAACAAGCTGACGAAGATAATGTTGACTACGCTCCCACCTATTGCTTCATGGCAAAAGGTGCAAAGGTACTCAAATACACCTCCTCTGAATCTAGTGAAGATGAATCTGATGAGGATCTCAAGCCCAGCTACTCTAAACTTGCTAAGATTGCTGTAAAACAACAAAGGGCTTTTGAAAAGGTTCAAAACATGCTAGACAAAAGTGATGATATGTTAGGTGAAGAAATGGATCGCACTAAAGCTGACCGAAAATCTTCGAGACTTAGGTCTAGGTTTGATAACCTTCAAAGTCATCATAACACTCTCTTATCGATCATGAGAAACTTTCTTATGAATTTCTTCAAAGAAAGCAAGATCTTGAGAAGCTAAGAGTGAGTTATGAAGATCTTCAGAAGGAGCGCGATTCATTGCTAGCTCAACAGATCAGCGCTTCTCAGGAAGAATTTGTTCCTCCATGCTTAAAGTGCATTGAGCGTGAATCTGCTAATTCTTCACCTGAATGTTCAAATGCTTCAACTGTTACAAATTCTTCACCTGCCTCTGCTATCACTAATTCCTCATCTCGAGGACATTTCTAGTATCCTTGACAATGCAGGGCTGAAGGAATTGTACATAGCGAGCATGTACAAAAAGCCTCAAAGGGCATCAGACTCTTTGTGATGTGCTTAAAAGCAGATCCTCAACGAAACCCTAGAAAAGAGGGTATTGCCTTTGAGAGGAAACTCAATCTTGATGGAACATATTGGAAGCTGACGGTACCCCAAAACCTCATGGGTTCTGCAAAGGGACCTCGATTGATCCATCTAACTTATCTGGCTTTACATGTGAATCTCCTCATTCTTGATGAGTCATTTGACTCCAACTATAAACTGTACAAAAATCAGAATGGTGAAGTATTTGCTAGATATGTTGGCACTAACTGTAGGAACGGTTCCTCTATGAAGAAAATCTGGGTTCCCAAGAAGTGCCTTGAAAGTCTTCAGGTGAATGTCCTCATGACACCACCTGTGAAGAATAGGAACCCCAGATCAAATTCTTCATATGGACAAAATTCTTCATATGGATCCAAGTCCTCATACGGACCAAATTCCTCACGTGGATCAAATTCCTCAAAAGGATCAAAGTCCTCATATGATTATCATCGTGCTAACAACTCTGTTTGGCAGGGTAGGGCTAAGGGCTATGAATATGTGCATTATTCTTCAAACCATTATGCTCATAAGTCCTCGAAGAATTTCTCTGCTTATTCATATGCTTACCCTAACCCCTCTTATGTGAAACGAAATGGTTTGGCCTTTATGCCACCATTCTCTTATGGTGCTCGCAGAGTGATGAACTCTTTGCCACCCCTTCAGATGTGGGTGGTGAAGAAAAGAACTAATCTCTTCTGCAGGTCAGGTCTCCGGGCGTGCTTTAACGTGCGAAGAATTTCTTTGGGGACACGACAAACTTGCACTGAAAGGGCCTTGAGGCTAATCATGATGAAATGAACCTTCATTTCACACGTCCTCATCTTGCTATATCTGTTTTCTTGCTTGATGAAATTCATCGATGATCACGATATCATATTCTTCTTGATGAAGTATATGAGTTCGTAAGTTGCACTAATTCATCTGCAGGATGATCAACCCAAAGCCACTGAGTGGGTCCTCGATAGTGGATGTACAAATCACATGACTGGTGACAAAAATTTATTGATGGATGCTCCCTTATCACCGTCACATCTGAAGCATATCATCTTTACTGACAAAGGCAAAAGTCAGGTATTGGGTCTTGGTAAGGTTGCGATCTCTAAGGACATACACATGGACAAAGTCATGCTTGTTGAGTCCTTAGGATACAACGTCATGTCGATCTCAATGCTTTGTGATCTTGATATGGTTGTTGTCTTTGGCAAGTATCATTTGTGTTGTGATTATGGAAGGCGACAATTCCAAAGTCTTGAAGGCTTTAGGAGAGGAGACTTGTATATTGTTGATTTCTCTCTACAGGACCACAACCAGCCGTGTGTCTACTTGCAAAAGCTTCAGAAGGCTGGCTATGGCATCGACGACTTGGTCACGCAGGCATGAGGAATTTGCACATGCTTGCGAAGAAGAAGCATGTCATTGGCATTGAGAATGTCAAATTCCTCAAGGATCACTTATGCGGTGCCTGTGAAGCTGGAAAAATGACCAAGGACAAGCATCCGGTGAAGACTATCATGACCACTACTCGACCATTGAATTGCTTCACATGGACCTCTTTGGACCTAATCATTACTCGGCGGTCACCAATGATGCATCACTATATGGCTTTGTCATTGTTGATGATTACTCTCGTTACACGGGTACACATTGTTACTTACAAACATGAAGTGCAGGAAGTCTTCAAGCGATTTTCCTCGAGGGCTTCATCCAACTTTGGTGTGAAGATCAAGCACATCGGGAGTGACAATGGAACTGAGTTCAAGAATTCGGTCTTGATGACTATCTTGATGAACTTGGTATTACTCATGAGTTATCTGCTCCTTATACTCCTCGGCAGAATGGCGTCGTGGAGCGCAAGAAGAACTCTCGTTGAGATGGCTCACACTATGCTTGATGAATACAAAAGCGCCTCATCGCTTTTTGGATTGATGCAATTGATCTGCGTGCCACATCATCAACAGAGTATATCTTCACAAATTCTTCAAGAAGAAGGCTGGCGATGAACTCCTCGCGACAAGAAACCCAATAGAGCACCTACCTTACGTGTTAGATGAACCATTTTGAGGAATCTATTAAGTTTAAGGCAACCGAGGATGTCATTCCTACCGAAGAATCTGTGAAGAATTCATTCCAGATCTGTGAAGAACGTCGAGTGATGCACTGAAGATAATCTTTGAAGACAATGGTCTTTGAGGAAAATGATCAAATACCTCGGCGACAACCAGCTCATCCTCGCGTTGCAAAAGAAGTACAAGTTGACAAGATCATCGATGACATTGAAGCGCCAGGTCCTCTCACACGCTCAAAAGCTTCACATTTATCTAACTTTTGTGGGCACTATGCTTTTGTCTCTATCACGAGCCCACTAAGGTAGATGAAGCATTTACGGAGCCGAGTGGATTCGAGGCCATGCAAGAAGAATTACATCCGTTCGAGCTCAACAATATGCGAGGCCCGATCAAGCGTCCGAGATCCTCGCAAGCATAATATCATTGGCACAAAGTGGATCTATCGCAACAAGCAAGATGAAAATGGCCTTGTGGTGAGGAATAAGGCATGACTTGTAGCTCAAGGCTACACACAGGTTGAAGGAATTGATTTCGATGAAACTTTTGCACCTGTTGCTAGACTTGAGGCTATTCGCATATTAGTTGCTTATGCTAACCATCATGATATCATCTTATATCAAATGGATGTGAAAAGTGCATTCCTCAATGGTAAGCTTGAGGAAGAAGTATATGTTGCTCAACCCCAGGTTTTGAAGATCCAAAGAATCGACAAAGTCTTGAGACTCAACAAGGCTCTCTATGGCCTCAAGCAAGCCCCTCGGGCGTGGTATGATACATTGAAGGAATTCTTCGTGAAGAATGGCTTCACACCAGTTCACTCGACCCTACTCTTTTTACTAAATCCTATGATGGTGAACTGTTTGTGTGCCAAATATCGTTGATGATATTATCTTTGGCTGTACTGACCAACGTTATAGTGATGAATTTGCCTATATGATGAGTGAAGAATATCAAATGTCTATGATGGGAGAGTTGAAATTCTTCTTAGGTCTTCAAATTCGTCAACAGCGCAATGGCATATTCATATCTTAGGAGAAATACCTCAAAGATGTACTGAGGAAATTCGGCATGCAAGATTGCAAAGGCGTCAAAATTCCTATGCCCACAAATGGCCATCTATGCACTGATGAAAATGGTATTGACTTGATCACAAGGTATACCGCTCCATGATTGGTTCTTTATTGTACTTATGTGCATCTAGGCGGATATAATGCTTAGTGTTTGCTGTGTGCCCGATTTCAAGCTGCAGAAGGAATCACACCATAAAATTTGTGAAGCATATTCTTGATATCTAGCTCACACACCAACACTAGGATTATGGTACCCCAAGGGCTCTGCTTTTGATCTCATTGGATATTACGACTCGACTATCTTTGGTGATCGTGTGGACCGCATAAGTCAACATCGGCACTTGTCATTTCCTCGGACGATCTTTTGGTCTGTTGGTCCTCGAAGAAAGCAGAACTGCGTATCACCGCATCTCATCGCGGAAGCTGAATACATTGCTTCTGGCTCTTCTTGTGCTCAACTACTATGGATGAAGCAAACTCTCAAGGACTACGGCGTCAACATGAAGAATGTGCCTCTCTCTTTGTGACAATGAGAGTGCCATCAAGATTGCTCACAACCCGATTCAGCACTTTCGAAGACAAAGCACATTCAGATTCGTCATCATTTTCTTGAGATCATGTGTTGAAGGGCGACATCTCCATCGAAGCACGTGAAGGCGAAGAACAGCTAGTGATATCTTCACTAAGCCCTTGGATGAGAAGAGATTTAGCAAGTTGCGGTGTGAGCTAAATATCTTAGAATCTTGAATGTTCTTTGAAAAGGACACACATCGACACTTATGCAAAATTGATGACTTAGATGTGCAACACATGAAGAAAGCGTTTTTCTTCAATCAATGAAGAATAACACTCTAAGTGTGATGAAATTAATGAAGAATTTGATTCTCAGAACCCTACAACAATTATGCAGCGTGTATGCGAAATCATCATTCTTATCTGATTGGGTCACGCCACCACCAAAGTTGAAAAATCTTGAATTTGAGTTTTCCTCGCTTTTTGAAATTCTTGATTTTTCAAATTCTTGACTTTGCAAAATCTTCACTTTATTTCGTCGTTTTTCTTCATTGGCTATATATATATATATATATATATATATATATATATATATATATATATATATATATATATATATGAGTTTATGTCCTCTACATTCACTTATGGCTATTTCTTCATGTTGCGTTTTACGCTAAGTGAATGTGATCGGACCCTTCCCCTCTATGCTATACTCAACCCAATCTATTCACAAATTCTTCATGTGCGTTCTATTTGAAACTCGTTCAAAATCTTCATTGTGTCCTTGTCAGCTGAAGAAATTGCGAACAGAACTTTAAAATTGATCTTATCCAAACTTTCGGTTTTGCCGCTCAAACCGTTCCGCATCCCACGATGCATTATTCTATTCACCCACGATCGTACACGATCTCAACTACATAGTACGTGGGTGACACATGTCATGAGAAGGAGAAAGGACAGGGGCACGTTCGTCCCAAATCTTTGGGCGAACAGTTTTTCACCGTGTCTATAAATACCCCTCTCCCCTTCCTCACTTCTTTTACTCCGCTCGACCGTTCTCTCTCCCGCTCGAGCTCCTCAAACCCTAGTGCCGCCGCTGCCGGTGAGGAAGAGCTTTGCTGCGTCGACCTCGTCGCCGTCGTACTCGCGCCGGTTGCGGAAATCCTCACTCCGTCGCCGCCGTAGCTGACTTCCTCCGCCAATTTAGGGCAAGGAAGATCTAACCTGACGAACTTCCCATCTGTTCTTCTCAGTTCGTCGTGTTCTTCACTTCGGGTAATTAAAAGTTACTTTTATTACTCGCTTTGATTCTCAAGCTTTCCTGAAAATCTTCAAAGGTGTTTTATTCTTCAAATCCTCACACACCAAACACCTCACTAGTTATACGCTCTTGATTCGTTTCTCTAAGCAATGATTTTTCTTCAAAATCCTCAAAACTTGTTCTTTTTGAAAAACCTTCTGAGAACGCATATGACCTCTCCAAATTCCTCGCAACTATACTCTGTTCACAGGTACAAATGTCATCTGCTGAATCACTAGGTTATCATCAACTTAACTCATTTGAAGCTTTCCTCGAAGAAAAGTTGCATACATCAACAGAGACTTCGATTGTTCAAATTCCTCATCTGAAGACTATGGTCGACCAGAAGAAGCCCCGTAAAGGAGGAAAGAAGCCTGAGGTTATGACTGCGTTTGAGATCCCCGAGGAAATATATGCTGATTATTGCACACCGATGAAGCCAAATTTGGCAAAGAAAACAAAAATCAGCGCAAGGTGCGCATTCGGAGGATTGAACGGAGATGGGCAAGGGAATGGAGGAATATGAGATATGTTACTCCAAAGTACATGAGGAAATTCGCCTCAATCCTCCATGCCCAAGAGCTCCATTGGCACTGGCCAAGTGGCCGACCCCACCAAAGCATCAAGCGTGGTCAGGACTTTCTGAAGAATGGGCCAAGCGCCAAGCTAAATTGGCAAGACAAGCCAAGGAAGCGGTGAAGAAATTCAATGAGGATTACGCCATCGCTATCGCCATCGAGGCCTCTGTCCAACTGAGGAAATCTATGCCGAAGAAGCCTGCTCGTAAGCCAAGTGCTTCACCAACAGCGCCCACACGGCCAAGTTCCTCAACAATGCCCTCACGGCAAATCCCTCATACTGCTCCTACTCCACCAAAGTCCTCAGCAGTTCCTTCAAAGTCCTCAGCTCACATGCATCGGCTACATGTCAAAGGACTGCTGGTTTCTCGATTGCCTCTGGTGTCTCGGCAAGTTTCTCACTGCACCAATTTCCTCATCAGGTCCCACACTGTTGAAGACCAAAGCTACTGCTGGACGAGGTCCTCGGCCAAGTCCGAAGAAGAAACAGGTCGCATTCCATGTGCCATCTGATGATGAAGCTTCTGATGATGAACTTGCAGAAATCATCAGAGACCGACAAGCGAAGGCCACTAGAGCCAAAGGCACATACGTACTTGCTTTTGGATCCAAAGAAAATCCTCGATTACATTGACCTCGGCACAAGGATCCTAACACCCCTATGCCTGATTTTCATCGACTCTGGTCAAAGTCACATCTTGACCCATTTCATATTGAAGAGAAATGGAAATTTGAGAAGGCCGAGCGGATCAAGAAAGCTCAATACAAAGCGTAAGCTCTGAAGAAAAACGTTGTTAGAATGACACACGAGGAACTTCTCGGCTCAAACCGAAATCCAAACTCTCAAAGAAAGACTTTGATGCTTATTATGCTGATTGGCAAGGAGCCAAGGTCGATTAAATCAACTGACGAAGAATTTCACAAATGTTGCAACCCCAACGCAACAAGAAATTCCTCGGGGCTGCAGCCTACTGCTCACTATTTGAAGAACATGCCAAGACGGTGATGATTTTCAGCCTGCTTGATGACAATGCTAGTTCGAGGCTGATGACTCAATTCCGGCCGAAGAAATTGCCGGGGCATCCACTAGTGGTGCGCTGAAGAAAGCTGAAGAAATCAGGGCAAGCTGCATCGATTGCGCTGAGGAAATTCAACCTGATTCCTCGGCTCCTCCTGCGCCAACACCAACTCCAATTCTTCCATCTGCCTCGATGTGAAGAAGACCAAGGCTGCAAGCGGGCTGTCGTGAAGAAAAGGAAGGCATCGGCTGCGTCAAACTCTTGACTGCGAAGAAAATGAAGCCAATGACCAGCTCATTTGAAAATCCTATTGATGCTTTGTTCCAATTTCCTCCATGCCATCAAAGGACCTTGTTCCTTTTGGTGAAGACTATGTGATCCCAAGCGGATCTGATGAAGAAAATCATTCTGCTGCTTCATCACAGCAGATTGATGAAGAAATTGAGGTGGATGCAAACCCCTCAACGCCGATCATTTCCTCACCTATGCCTCAGTTCACAGCTGAAGAGGCTGGTGTTGAGGAAATTGAAGATGAAGATGTGGATATAGGATGCACCACGAAGTGATGAATGATGACTTTTGGGATAGTCGACATCCAAATTCACCACTCTTCACCCCAATCAAACAAATTCCTCGGTCCCTCGCACCAGCAGTTCCACTTTGGGCTCTGAAGAAACTCATCCCACTCCCTACATGCATGAAGAAATTCCAGCCGCTAGTCTTTGAAGAACTCTTCTTCTTGCTGATCCTCGACCGCACATGAAGAGGAACCAGAAATTCCTCGGCTGAAGAACCTGAGCTCACGATTCCTGAGGTGGTGATGCAACTCACTGACACCCCTCTGCCAAAGCCGAAGAATCCGTTCTCAAGTAAACAGAAGTTCAGGCTGAATACTTCTATGGCGAGCATGTTTTCTTCACTGATTACAATCCATATGATTCTGCTCGCATAAGGAAGAGGCGTTTCTGGACTGCCAGCCAAGCAAATTTCTATTCCTCTGTGCTATTCAACAAGGACAAAATCTTCGATCATGCACATATTCCTCATGTGGACATGGAATCTCTGCCATGCTTCGAGCCAGTCCTCAGTGTTCTTCACGATGCAGGACTTCTGAATTTCTGCACTGACATCTGTGATTGGAATGAAGAACTCATTCTTCAGTTCTACGCAACGCTGCACATCACAGGCAACTCTGAAGATGTGAACTCATGGGTGTTGGACTGGATGTCTGAAAACACTCACTACAAGGCACCACAAGAATCGAATTGCTTCGTGTCCTTCCTCTCGATCCTCCCTTGATGGTGCACGTTGCATCTCTGGTGACCTGAGCGACAAATCACTATATGCAAGTGCTAATGAAGCCATTGAAGCCAGGCAGGCCCCACAGACCAAATTCCTCGTCAAGGAATTATGTATGTGCCTCGGACTGTCTATCGGATTACAGCGAAGACAATGAGTCCTATCAAAGGCCACGACTCAAATGATGAAGAAGTCGTTGGCATCATGAAGAATATGCTTTTCAACATCATTCATGTATGGCGTTCCCATCAACTTCTATGATTTCTTCATGAGGACTCTGGCGAACATTGCTATGTCACCATTTGAGCTGAAGCCTTATGCGCGCCTTGGATTATGAGATTCATCGAGGCAAGGTCTTCACTCAATTACAAAGCTGATACTCTAAACCACTGCAGACTACTTGCCTCCAATTGAAGTCCTCAAACCGACAGTTTCCTCGGTGATGACAAAGGCAAGGTCATTGCTGTGGTAGATGAAGGCATTCGTCCATTGGATGGTCAATTTCGCAAAGCTGCATCCTACTCTCTGAATGACGACTACGCCACACATGACTCGCCGCAAATACCTCGGCCAAGCAAAATCCTCAAGCTACGGCACCCATGGTGATGATCGATCGTGAGTTACTCCTCGGTCTTCATCGGAAGGTTGATCGCAATCATAAATGGGTCAAGCGTCGGTTTGGTTCAATTCTTCACAACATGACCTCAACACACAATGCAGTTGAAGAAGAACCAATACTACCTTCATGAAACATTCAACCGCTTTGGGCTGTCCTCACTCATGTCTATAGCGTTGAAGAACTGGAGACGATGGGTCTCAAGGAAGAATTTGGTGGTCTGCACCTCCGCCAAGAAATTCAAGAGGGTCAAGGTTCCTCCATTGGTGGCCAGCTCTTATTCTTCATCGCGCGACACTGATGAAAATGAAGATTTGGACGACACTGCGGCAGGCCCTACTTCAACAACCGACCCCGACAACGCTGGCGCTCCTCCATCAACTTGATATTCTTTAGGGGCGTTAGTCCTCAGTTTCGATCCTTTTGGTCATTTGATGACAAAGGGGGAGAAATTTGAGTTAGTCTTCAAGCGGGTCTATTATATGGGCATATATCGCATATTTTTTGCTAAGTTACAACTCTCGTTCTTCTGAAACTTTATTGGATCGAGTTGTAATCTTAACCCCGATGGTGCTACGATACTTTTGTTGCACTAGCTCTGATACTTTGGATGCATTTTTTTCGCATGCTTATTCCTCATTAATATTATTGCACGCATGCTGAATTGCATTAGGCACCATATTTCATCATGCATTTCAAATTCTTCATACTATATATCAAATGTGTGTATGAATTACAAGATATAGGGGGAGATCTCCATGATTCAAATCTTCAAATGTGCATTGCCTCAAAAGCAAAATTCCTCACTATGCACATCTTCGTGGGGAGTTCTTCTATATCTTGCAATCAAATTCCTCAAAATCAATATTTACACTTCATATGTTTATCCCGTTGAAAACTTAACCTATATTGTCATCAATCACCAAAAGGGGAGATTGTAAGTGCATCTAGTGCCCTTAGTGATTTTGGTGTATTGAAGACTTATAGGTTAAGGGACTAATGCGTTTGTGAGTATACACAGGTCTATAAGTCTATGAGGAGTTTGATATTTACAGAGAAAGTCGACCCCTAAAAATGAAGTTCTTCAATTAAAGACTTTGGTATTCTGAAGACTTTGAAAGTGAAGAAATTGGTGTGACCTTGAAGACTTGATATTCATTTGAGGAACATGAAGCGCGAAGACTTTTGTTTTCATAGTTTCGTTTTCTCTTTGTTGAGTCATAGCAAACACCGTACTGTTAAAGGGGGTCGAAGAAATACTAAGGAAAAATTTCCATGTGATGCTCAACTCAAAATCCTACACCTACCAATCCCTTCGAGTGAAGCCTTTGGAAATCTCATACTGATTCAGTCAATTTAAATGGATGTGAGAGGCGAAGTTCTTCTCGTCATTGAGGAATTTGTTCTGACTGAGGAGTTAGGAATTCGCCAAAGGTGAATTGCCTACACAGTGAGGAAGATGATAGCCACGAAGAATTTGAGAGTCAAATTTCCGACCGTTCTTTGTCTTGCGTGCGGCTGTCCCAAAATATCTTATCCACCTAACGGTCATATCATTGAAGGGCATTTATGTCTTATCATGTCGGGCTGCTCCCTAGGCTATAAATAGCTGCCCCTACAACCACTAGCTGGTTGGCTGCTCAAGAGACCTTGACACTTGTCATTTGAGAGCAACCCATCCTTCGAGGACTTCGACGAAAATCATCAAGTGAGGAAAACCCAAAACCAAACCCCTACAAACCCAAAGTGATTGAGCATCCTTGAAGAAATTGATCTGCGTGGATCGGACGCTTGTTACCTTTGAAGACTGTGCTTCTTCCGGATGGTTAGGCGTCATGGTCTAGAGCATCCAAGAGAAATTGTGGATCGCCGAGTGACCAAGTCTGTGAAGGTTTGGAAGTCGCTGAAGACTTACCACGAGTGATTGGACGAGTGCATGTGACCTTAGTTCTAGGAGAATACGGTGAGGACTTGGTGTCCTGAGCTGCGTGCTTTCAGAGGCCGGGTGTCCGGGACTGTGTGTCCTCGAGTTTAAATACTCGGCCGCTCCAACCCGACATACAAGCCCGAGACAATGATTGGGCCCGGTCTACCAAATCATTGTCTTCACCAACCTAATCGGTTCCATTTCCTCAACCCATTCATTTCCTCGTTACTGTGTTGAATGTTATTTCATATCTGTGTTTGAAGACTTTGACTGAAGACTTTCTCAATTTCCTCAGTTCAATTTCTTCAGTCTGGTTGTCTTCATCTTGTGTTATCCTATGATTACGCTTTCTGTACTCTGTGCTTGTCTTCATTTCATCATGATGACCATGCATGTATTCTGCTATGCTTACTTCTGAGTACTTATTCCGCTGCAAATAGTTCTTCACTAGGAATTTCCTCACGGCAAATTCCTCGGTGAAGAATTCATAAAATCGCCTATTCACCCCCTCTAGTCGATATAACGCACTTTCACAGTGTCATATGTCAGAGTCGAGGGTGCCACTCGCTGCATGCCCGGCTGAACACGCCTCCTTGCCGCATTCAAATGCTTCCATGAAACCCGTGTGGAAGCCGAGAAACCCACTTTGGACACACGTCCATTCATGAGCGGACCGGCATTAAACGCAACACCGGCCGAGCTCCTCCCATCCGCCATTTATTTAATCTCCTATTTAAACAAGGCCAGACGCCAGCCGAGAATCCCACACCTCCGCCGCTCCCCTATCTCCTCCTTCACCATTTTGTCCACTCTTAGAATGGCTTACGAAGAGTAGTTATCCCACAACCAAGCCGACTGGGTGGCCCACCGAGCCCGCCGGATACGAGCTATGCAGCTCGCTGATCCACCTCCCTCCCCTCACCCGACGGAGCCAGTTGCCGCCCCAAGCCGGCGCGTGGTTCAGCAACTCACCTCTCCAGGCCAGCTCGACGAGGAGCGGCACACGGGCGTCGTCGCTGCCGTCCATGCAGCCGCCTCGTCTGCGCGCCTCCGTGTCTGCGACCGTGTCTCCGTTCTGTGGCGAGACTCCCATGCGGCGGCCGCGCCATGCAAGCAGAGGCGAAGCCGGGTGCGCGGAGAGCGGCTGGTCGGTGGCAAGTGCCTCCACGTCCGCCGCCATCATCGAGGAGAAGTAGAACATGGGAGGCTGCCGCCGCTTGGGTCCCATGAAGGCCACCGCAGAGGCGACACCAGCGTACACAGCAGGTGTCTTGCCGGATCCTTTTGTTGTGAGGACCTTCGTCGACCCCGCATGGGCTCCACGGAAGCGGAGAAGCCCCCTTCCACCTTCATCTTGGGCATCAGCCAACAATATCAGTTGGGTAGTGGGGAAGCGAGCCATCCTTTGCGCTGAAGCATATACCTCCGGGGCTCCCGGCAGTCCGGTGATCCTGCTACCGGACATGAGGAACACAAATGGATCGGCAGGCGACCATTTAGGCCTGGTATTATATACATGTGTTGTCCAGAACTAGAACCGCTTAGTTGATTTGAATGTAATGAAATCCGTCATGTTTGTATGAAAATCTGGTATTTTATTTGAATTACGCCATTCTTTATATGAAATATCGTCGTGTTTGCATGAATTTCGTCCGGTTGGTTGAGTTGCTGTCAGAATGTGTGCGGCTATGGTTGGATGGCGTAATTTGTGGGTCGCCGGTCGGTCTGCGGCCGGCTCGGGCGGTGTGGTGAGACAAAAAAAACACAGCTCGTGCGAGGTCGTCTCCAACGTGCGCGTTGGAGGATGCATGAGCACCCGAGCCATTCCTCGTTCATCGGTGGCAAAGGCACCGGTGGACAAAAGGGTCGCCAATATTTTGGCTACCTCGGGCAAAATCCAAACAACCCTTCTCAGCACATTCAAATCCCTCGTTCACCATGAAATGTTGCCATGTGTTGTTTTCATGGACTAGCAAGATGCCCGTGCATTGCACGGAACATCAAGATGCATTTTTTTACAAAACACCTGTTGTAATTGACCCATGCAGGAGTAATCCCATGTCTAAAAACTAATGATATCTCGAGAATTTTATCAGAAAAATGGTGTCTCGAGAATTTCATCGAAAAATGATATCTCCAGAAAGATGAGACATAAGGTGAGGAGGAGTGGGGTGTGGTGGTGACTGGTGGTCGAACTGGGCAGAGGCATGGGGATGGACGGTGCATTATGTCTACGTTTGTATCTCTCTCCCACACACCCACGTAGGTGGGGGACGTGCACGAAGAGAAGAGGAGCATGCACGGCGCACGTACTCCCGTCTCTTTCCCAACCACACCCGCGCGGGTAGACGTTGGAGCTCATTTCTGTACGAAAAGGCAGCCCACGTGGTAATTTGACACGTGTACTAGTTGTCCACTTGGTGGAGGATCTTGTACCATGGGTGAACAAACAAATTGAGACTTGACGCGTTATGTTAAAAAGGAGGCAAACCATGTAGGGCCTACCTTAGAAGCAAGGCTCTATACACTGGAGTACTTTTGATGTGTCCCGTCAACTCGCATAACGAGGAGAAGCTTGCTTAGTACGCCGTCTCCTCCGCCCACGAGCGCGGTGGCTCGGAAGACGAGGTGAAGCTTGCTTACTAATCCTCCATTTACTCCTCGTCCCTACCTTGGTTAGAGAGATTGTAACACCCCAAAAATTTAACCATGATTTGTTTATTAAAATTTTGCCAGGAGTTTAAAATTTTTACTTTCTGGATTTTCTTTGGATTTCAGAACCTCTCTTTTCTTTGATATTGTGGAGTTTTGCCCCCAAGTAAAAACTTTCCAAAATTATCATTGGACTTGTATACCCTCTCAAGAAAAACAATTCTTTTATCAGTGGACTTATTTGCATAATTGTTTTTCCTGAGCTTTATTCTTTTAAAATGATTTTTTCATAAGTTTTGGAGCCTCTTTTGCACTGCAACCATTTCAAATACTTCACTAAAATCCCCACCAAAATTTGGGGATGACATATGATGTCCCTAAATCACCTTTATGCAAAAATATATTTTTGTCATTGGAGATTTTCAGCTCTACCCCAAAGTTTCAAAACTGGTCCAGTTGGTAATTTTGCACTACAACCCCTTTAAATACTTCTTTAAAAAATTTACCAAGTATTTGGAGATGACAGTAGATGCATATAATTCAACTTTATGCAAAAACCCACTGGTGTTGTTTGAAAAATTTGAGCATATCATCCTCTTTTGCTCTCTGGACCAGATTGGCTTTTTCTACTGCAACCCTAATTTATTTTGCTCTAGTGCCCATGAGCTTTTTCCTGATTATAGTCCTCCCTATCAAACCCTTAAGTCCAGGAGAATGGACCCATTAGAATATTTTTGGTCCATGAAATGATAGCCCTTAGTTTCTGTCCAGTTTTGGTTTTCTCAAAAACTTGCACTAACAAGTTTCTATCTTTGACAAACTAACCTTGCCACCCTCTTTAGCATCTAAAGAGACTATGATCTGCAGTTTTTGGCCACCCCAAGAGATGCCTAGATTCCCATGACATTCTGTCGAGCACTTTGTGTGCATAGCCAGATTTAGCATGATTTTTAGTTGGCATTGTGAGCTTGATCCTCTGACCTAACTAACTTATCCACTAAGCTCCTAGCTAACCCTAACCCAGGCCTGTTAACTACCAGCTTCATCCGAGCTCTCTAACATGCGCTGGCATTTCGTCGAGCATTTTGGCGTGCGTCTGTTTAAAGCGCCAGCTGCTTTTACTGCATCGTCTTGGTCGCCGCGTCGGGCCCCTGGCCTTTGCTCACCTGCAGAGCCACGCCCGTCCTCATCCACTCACCAAAACCCTCCAGGCCGCCCCTGGAACCCCACGGCGCCGCCGTCAGGTCGGCCACGGCAGCTAGCGGCCGGCCACAGCAGGCTTCGGCCGTGGCAGCGCCGCCCAAGCCACTCCAGCGCGCGAGCTGCCCTCTGGAGCAGCTCAAGCTCATCCATAGCTTCGTCCACTAGCGCCGCATCGCCACGTCGCCCTGCAGCTACAGAACGGCGGTTCGCCGACCTCCTTATCCACGGTCGTGGAACCGACGTAGTTGCGCTATAAATGGAGACCCCCAAACCCGTCCAGACCCTCGGGCGACCTCAAGCTGTTCCTCTAAAGCCCCATGGCGGCAATCAGCGGTGGGAAGCTTTCTTCCCCGTCTCCGGCCAGTTCGGCCGCCGCCGCCCTCCGGTCCAGTTTGTCGCAAGCAAGGCCTCCCCAACCCATCCAGAGCCACCGTCCTCTTCCCCTCGATCTTGCGGAGCCGCCCAAACCCTAAGCTTCGACGGCGAGCCACCGTAGCGTGAAGCCCCAATTCTCCCGAAGCCGCCGTCTGCCGTGAAGCTCGCCGCCGGCGACTCCCTCCGTCCCCGCCACCCTCTCGACCAACGGGAGGACCGCCTGTATCCGCGGATCCATCCCGCCCTCGAGAACCCGCGGAGCCGCCGTTCGTCACGGCGTTGATCGCCGAGCCCGCCGCGCTTCGGCGCAGAGGATAAAGGAGGGAGGGGCGACTGGTCAAACCTGACCAGTGGGCCCAGGGGACCCACTGTCAGTGACCTCGGACCGGTCCACGCTGGATTAAGTGAAGGCGTAAACCCAGAGTACGTCTTCGACGTGTTTTGAATTTGAAACGTTTTTCTTTTTCTGTTTTATTTCAAAAACAAAAATTTGACTGGCTATAACTTTTTAAATATAAGTCCAAATGACTTGATTCTTTTTCTGTTGTTTCTCAAATTCTGTCTAGTTTATTTTCATATTTATTTGAAAATTTTCCAAACAACGTTTTTGTACTGTTTTGAAACTATGTGTTAATTTGAATTTTTCAAAATAGGATTGTTGGAGAGAGAAGAAAACTTTCAAAAGTTTTGGAATGCACCCTGCCTCTCCACAACTCGAAGGCAAGCATTCTGAACCCTGGCATAATATTGTCGTGTGTTGTATGATACGGTTACAACACCCCTTGTCTCGGAGTTTTCGTTATTTTATGTGATGATATGAACATACTCATAAGTGCATATTGATGATTCCGTGCTATTGGAATTTGATACGTTGTGAGAGCTATCACCCTCGTATGCCTTTCATGCCTATCGGGAGAAATCCGGGAAAGCCTCTGTCTTGGGTAGACACGAGCTTGTCTCCGGTCTTCGTCGAGACGGTTGTGTCAGGTATGGCATAGTAAGGTATGATGAGTGGTGATTATGTCTGTTGGTTATAATATATTTGTTATGCTAATCATGCAAGGAATAGTTGAACCCTCCTGAGTCGACCGTAGATCGAGTCTTGTTCCAGTAACCCCCATACTTGTTTCATACTACCACTTGTCCCTGCCATAGGTAAGTGCAGTTCGATAAGTTGTCAACCCCTTTCTAGCACACAGCATGTCTGAGAGGCCATCGTGGAAGATACTGGCTGCGGCCGGAAGGCATGCCACCTGGTCCGGGGGCAAGGGTGTTTCGGTTGTAACCCGAGGGGTAGCTCCCCTAGTTTCTTGGCGTGATAAATTTTGTGATCCCATGCTACTCGAGGTTGTAGCCTCCCCACTTAGAGTTTCGCTTAACGGGTGTCGTGGGTGATTCCAGACACCGGTAAGTTAGGCTGGTGTGTGCGGTTAGGTGTGTTTTCAATTAAAAGACCGTAGACAGAATTAGTCCCAATGGACTAAAGGAATCTGTTACCCGTGGGTAAAGAGTACACCCTCTGCAGAGATTATATTTATTCGAATAGCCGTGTCCATGGTTAAGGACTACAGTCTGGGTTGGGTCAAGTGTCGGTCTTAGTGTCGGTCTTCGGAGGAAAAACTGCTAAAACAGAACATGGATCATGGCTTGTGACACATGATGATTATGGTTATTATTATTATGGACTAATCCTTTATATTATTTGAATTATTGAGTATCCCTGGGATGGTTCTACCTCCTGGATATTCACTGTGATTATTCTCTTATAAGCCCTTTATGTGGTGTCGCTCAGACACCGATCGTGGGCCTGCTTGTCATTTAAATTACTTATAAGCCCTTTATGTGGTGTCGCATACGGACGCCTTCATCGTAGCATGTTTGTTATTGATTTACTTTATAAGCCCTTTATGTGGTGTCATACGGGCCTCGATCGTGTAACATGTTTGTTATTTATTTACTTTATAAGCCCTTTATGTGGTGTCGCTTAGACGCCCGACTGAGGCATGCTTTATATCATTACCCTTTCGAGGCGTCGCTTCAGGCACCCGATCGGTGCATTCTATTTCTACTCCATTATTGCATATTCATGTTGTATTTAAATAACCTGCGTGCATGCATCAAGGATTTTATTTTGTGACTGACGTTGTGATCATAGAATATTTTAGAGCATGATTATCATTTGTATATTATACCTGTGTTCATAATGTTTGCAGTACATTCAAAAGTACTCACCGGCTTGTCCTCGGCTATTGTCTTGGCCAGATTTCTTGCATGGAGAGGAGCGTTCCATTGACAGCCCCGGTACCCTACGCCTTGGTGATAGCAGTCTCTCGAAGATAGGAGTTATCCGGTCAGCTGTTCTGTGGGAAATGGAGTCCCATAGACGGCTGGTGAACCACAAACCGCTTCCGCCATCAACCACTAGAAATCTTGTCTTTGTACTCATAGGCAGAATGGTCTTGTACTACATATTATGTAATTTGCTTGGAGTTTAGATTATCAAGTTGGTGTCTCGCCCGACTAACGGTAATCTGGGGCTGGTGAGCACAAGGGCCATTATCTGGGAAATTAATATCCCGAAAATCCGGTCCTGACAGAGATTATCATATTGTTTGAAATATATGTCTTTTAGTAGCAGGAGTAGTACAGTGGTAGATAGGAGTAGTACTACAGCAATTTCCTTGCAGTCCTTGGTGCAGCAAGCTACCCTAGGCTATGTTACTACTCCCACCTTTCCGGTTTATGGCTCAATTTAAAAATCTCTCCAACCAAGGTAGACGGTGAGTGGTGGAATTAATTTCCTAGTTTGCACAAGTAATTAGTACGCTCGTTTTTTTCAAGAAGTTATGTTTACCGAGGCATTAATTAGAACGAATGCATGCATGACCATAAATTCCATGAACTTCTACATGCATTGGTGAGTTTTCTCTTAACACTGCTTGCATCGGGTGATTTAACGCACCTCGAAATCCAAACATGTGATGAGCCCTATAAATCGGAAAGGAGGGAGTAATAAGTAGTACTACCTCCATACTGGGTACGTACTCCGTAAAATCAGATTTTCCCAAAACTAAGTCGCTCAACCTTTATTTGCTTGTTTCTCTTCCTGCCTCGTTGCCTCGAACAGACTATACCAAACTCCCATGCCTGCCGCATGGGAAAAGACCCGCCCTCCCCTTTTTTTAGTCCGGTTTGTATCGATGGATCGCGTGAAGTAGCAAGAACCAAGTCGTGTCGTGTGCTCCTATGTCGACGCTCGCTTTCATGAATTTTGTACTTCCTCTCGCCGACATGTGGGACATATAGCAACCGGGTCGACGTGTCATGCACCAAATAATAGTGCAGAACATTAGGGGGGACGCACCCCAGTCGTACCGCCCCAGTAGTAGTAATGAGCAATGAGACGTCAAATCACAATCCGCACCTTCCCAAACGGACGAAGCAACCATTGTTTCACACTTCGCTTCACCATCATCTCCTTCAAGAACACCACGTATTGCGTCTGCCTCAAGAGGGACACGCATCACCTTGGTACATCATGACACGTGGGACCGCATGACAGGCCATGCTCCCCCGCTCATCGCTCGGTAAAATCACCACATTTTTACTACTTCCTCCGTATCGGTTTACAGGGCATGCATGTCGTTCTAGGTTGAGAATTTAACTGGCTATATATGTGATGAATAGTATATGTTTAGAAACTACATCCGCTTAAGAATCCAATGATATACTTTTTGTGACATAGTAACTCATATTTAGTTAGTCAAATGGATGACCTAGAACTACGTGCATGCCCTATAAATCGAGACGGAGAGGGTAGTACAGTATCTTTTTAGATCAATATAGTCAGGATTTACCAAGGAGAAAAACCAAGTGGTAGGCTGCTCCTGTCGTGTTGGCGTAGCAACTCAAGCAGGGTCGATCCGCTAAAAATGGCGACACACTTAACAGGACCCGTTTGGCCGACATGTGGCTCATCCACCATCTTGTTCCACATGCGATGCACCAAATTACAGTTCAGAGCAGCGGTTGGACTTGCAGGCACCCCGGTCATAGCACCGCAGTAGTAGTAAATGAGCGATGAGGGGTCAAATCACAAAGCCCCACCTTTCCCGCATTAAGCTGGACAGACGAAGAAACCATCATTTCACTCTAGGGCACAAGAGCATAAAGAAAAGAGAAAACCAATGATCCGTGCGGCAGCTACCTAGGGCACCCTAAGGTAGGGGCCTCGAATACAAATCCTTTTGTTTTGAAAGTGCCTCCACTACAAATCCGCTTCTCCCTCGTCCTCTTGAAGAAAACCGATGATGCATGCGGTGGTAGGGTTTGTAGGAGTACTACAGTGTGCGGGGCCACGTCGTAGTAAACGGGAGAGGGTTGAGTTCGAGTCGACGCCTTAATATGTGTGGGCCGCTTGGTTTTATGGGAACGAGGTAGCATTTTGGGGTCGGGGACCAGTGGCGATATACGTACAAAAATTGTGGGCGTGGGTTAATGAGAAAGGCAATGATGCATGGGACCTGCATTTTGATATACCATGACGCGTGAAATTTGCTACTCTACTCAAAATAATGCATAAAAGTTCCTCCAAAAACATCTATAACTAATGGGAAGTGAATGTATGCTTAAAATGAAAATGTAATACTCCCTCCGTCTAGGTGTATAAGTCATCTTAGGTTTGAACGGAGGGAGGTGTAATACTCCCTCCGTCTAGTTAATAGCATTCCATGCAATGAATTAACCATTGCATGTCATGTTTGAAAGTCTCAAGCCATTGAAAGCATGCACGGCCCACATCTCTTATTTATTGATATGTCACGAAACAAGAAACGAGGAGGGAGTTAATGTACCGTGCCTAAGTTTTTTGGGTTTATTTGGTTTTCGGAAGATGACTTACACAACTAGACGGAGGGAGTACAAAGAGAAAAAATGAATTGCAGTTAAAAGAATGACATTTCTAACAAAAATGTGAATGTGAACTACATATGTGTGCACGTGACCAACACATACATTGTCAATACAAAATCTAATGCAAGAAATAACTTACGAGTAACATGCACTAATTGATGATGTGGTGCTTGCATGCATAGAGTACAAAAACAATGTGATTTATGACTTGCATGCATGACGTGTTCTTGTGCCATAGTTGCATGTCTAGGAAAAATGCTACTAGTGGGTTGTACCAGCTATTTAGGAATAGAAGATGTGTACATGGAAGTTGTAGGGAAAGAGATGACATGTACCTCAATTCCTATGAGTAGGGATTGGAAAAGAGATGTCATTTGGTTCACATCATAGGAACTTTTCTATTGAATCTAGAGATGACATGTATCTCAATTCCTATGGGATGGGATTAGAAAAGAGATGTCATTTGGTTCACATCAGGGAACTTTTCTATTGAATATACGCTAATGTTTATTTTCCTTTGAAATTATGGGAGTATAGGAATCCATTCATATGAACCAAGTGGCTCTAAAGCTATAAAAAATATATCATGTTTATTTCCTTTGAAATGTGGAGTATATGAATCTATTCCTATGAACCAATTGGCTCTAAAGGAAAAAATCCTATAAAAATCATATCATATAGAGTTCCTAATATATTCCTCCACACCAAAGGATGGTTGAAATTGCTGCGAGGATAATCTGACGGTCTTTCTTTGTAGACTTCTCCCCCATCTTTATAGTTACCTCTCGAAGATGAATGAAATGATATATACTAGGTATTCTATATGTGCATTTTTGTACACGAAAGCTCGGTAAAAGTTCGCGAGGTTTAAATTTTCAATAAAGCTATATGCACCGCATTTTGGAACGGAGGGAGGAGCATACGACAGTTGCTAACACTCACATGGAAGATTTGTGTGCAGGAGGAGTGGCTGCTCTGTTAAATGACATGGCAAAACTGACACTGTCTCGGATGCCGATCTAACGGTTCTTACGGTGTTCGTCAGGAAATGGCTTGTGGCGAACGTTTGCCGGATAATGATTTACAGACACATGCATTGCATTGATACGTGCCCCCTCTCTCTCACGCACACACGCACCCTCATGAGTCATGACTCTCCCGAGTCCTCTCGCACCCACCGTCTATCTGCAGGTAGACGTCACACACATATGTGCTTTTCACACCCTACCCTTTGAACTTCTAAAAAACAAAGACATCGCGCACCTTTTATTTTAACTCACATGTCACACACTTATACTATTACTCTTGTGGCGAACGTTATTTGGGCATAGTATATTGTACTCTCATGAAGAGAAGCGGTGCACACACGCACTAGTTCTCTCACACCCACTCGCAGGTACACGTAGGTGCGCATTTTTTTGAAGCTGGTACAACAAAATCACTCCACTATATATATAAATAGGAGCCTTAGTGTAGGATCATGAGAAGAGGTGTCTAGAGGGGGGGTGATTAGACACTAAGTACCAAAGTTGCAGTTTTTAACTTCTTTAGGTTTAAGTGGAGTTTAGGCACACGTTTAACATTCACAATACATAACAAGCAAGCATGCAAAGAGTATGTGAGCAGCGGATGCAACTTGCAAGAATGTAAAGGGAAGGGTTTGGAGAATTCAAACGCAATTGGAGACACGGATGTTTTTGTCGTGGTTCCGATAGGTGGTGCTATCGTACATCCACGTTGATGGAGACTTCAACCCACGATGGGTAACGGTTGCGCGAGTCCACGGAGGGCTCCACCCACGAAGGGTCCACGAAGAAGCAACCTTGTCTATCCCACCATGGCCGTCGCTCACGAAGGACTTTGTAACATCCCAAATTTCCAATTTGGCATGTTATACATAGGTCATCCATGCATATCATATTTTATTGCATTCTGTTTTCAAATCCTCGAAATCCTAAGCAACTCAAGGACCCTCGGGGAGAGTTGGGGATTTTTCGATTTTCATATTTGATTTTTATCAAGTAGTGAAGACGAGGAATTTTGGTTTTAGTTATTTTTCTCTCCGGAAACTATTTCATTTTAAATAAATAAATGAGGGGAGATAATATGACTTCTCCAAAATAATTGAAATATCGGAGGAAAAATGTTAAAATCATTATTTGGTTTTTATTTTGATTTTATTTGGAATTTTAATTGCCCTAGAAAAATTTGCACGTTTTAAAAATTGCATTTTAGGGGCCAAGAAAAGTTCATCTTGTTCTAAATATTTTATTTAGACGGAGAAAACTTGTTTTGGAAATTTTAGATTTTTATTTATTTTTCTAGGAATTTTCTTTCATGGAATGTTTAAAAATCGACCAAGGCCTGACCGGGCCAAAGGCTCAGCCGAGCTGCCCATGGCGCCGCCGCCTTCCCAGCGCCGCCCGTGCTTGGCATGGACGCCGAGGCGAGTCCAGCCGGACTCCACCCCGGCGCCTTCCAAGCCGCCCGCGCCGCCTCCCTCCTATAAAGCCGCCCAGCCCGCCCCTTAGCCACCGCTGCCGCCACCCGCCTGGCCACGGACCGGGAAGTTCGAGCCGAGCCGAGCCGGGCTGACCGCCTCGCTGCCCGCCGCCTCCGCGCCGTCGTCGTTGCCCTTCGCCGCCGCCTTGCCCCGCCCTCGCCGCCCCACCCGAGACCCGCCGAGCCGCCTCGCCGGACGCGCCTCGCCGGAGGTAGCCGACCCCGCCGCCGGTTTTTCTTTGGAAAACCCTTCGGTTTTTTTATAAAACCCTAGATCGTTTTTTTATATAGATCGGTTTATTTCGTCGGTTTAATTATTTAGCGAACGTTCGTTCGACCGTTCGTTTCAACGAACGTGTTCACTGTTTAGTTTCGGTTAACGAACGCCCGTTCGTTTAGCCGTTCGTCGTTTTTCTTTTTATCGGATTTATTCCGTGGTTATTACGATAGTGATTTACGATCCGATATTCAAACCTGTTTATCTTTTTCGCTCGTTTATCGGAATCGAGGCGATTCAAGCGCTCGAGTTTCATCTCGAAACCCTCTTTCCGAATAATCAACTCAAACAAGTTTTTGACTCTGTAAAATTTGACCCTAGTTCAGATTAGTAAACAGATCTCGTTTCTTTCGCCATTCGAGTTTCGTTGTTCCGTTTGGTTTGAATCTTTGTGAACCGGAGATCTTAAGTTGAACTCTCCGGTCAACCTCTTTCAGTTGAAGTTTCATTGGTGCATCTTTGAATGTTGCTTATGTATGTATTTTTTTGCTTGCGATAGAATTCCCGGAGTGCGAAGCGTGTTACTACGAGTCTCTAGGATTCTCGGATCGTCAGCAAGGCAAGTAACACATTGATCATACTCTTTTCATACCCAGTTTTTATGCATTAGTCCAACCTTCACACATTGCATCATTAGGATATCATTAAATTGTGGGTTGGGAAGTAGATGATGAGGTAGGAACCTATTGCCCTGTTACTATCAAACCCTTGGGAGTTACTTCTACGTGTTGCTTATATTGCTATTCTATGCTCGTAGACGTGGATTGGGTTTGAGTGTATTCCATGATAGATGTGAGATTTTAATTAACGGTTAACTTAAAGTGGCAACTTTAATACACATCTGGGTGGATTGAGGCACCTGGGGAACCCAGTGTTGTCTGTTTTGTTTTGGAAATCCCGGGGGACCCGTGTGATCTTCCTATGGACCGCCACCTGTGCTCAAAGGAACTCGAGATTATTCATGCTAGAAACTTCCGTGTGCAG
Source organism: Aegilops bicornis (assembly GCA_021605145.1). Classification (NCBI taxonomy): domain Eukaryota; kingdom Viridiplantae; phylum Streptophyta; class Magnoliopsida; order Poales; family Poaceae; genus Aegilops; species Aegilops bicornis. Next base: position 1,782,106 of record JAHIAL010000021.1, on the reverse strand, counting down.
CCACAAGCTATTATGGGCTCTAGCATAGTTGAGTAAGTTACGTGAAGCTCTTGAAGAGGTAGATCAGCAGGTAGTGGGTTTGTAGGTTTGGTATGGTCTACCCGGAGTAAAGAGTTAATGTTTCAAAGATCGTGTCTCGGTTATCCGCTTTCTCAAAACACCTCAGTAGTGCGAGAAATCCAACGGAGGCGATCGAGTCTTGTGGGGAAAAGTGCATAAACCTCTGCAGAGTGTACAATCTAATCATGGTTAGCCGTGTCCCGGTTATGGACAATTTGAGTATCTAGTACTTGGAGTATCTTAAGTATCTCATCATGTTACTTAAATTAATTTGTTGGGTTAATGATTACTTTTAATTGGGATCATTGAGTTGAAATTACCTTCTCAATGATGTTTCAACCACCATGATAGTTAAATTAAAATATATTCCTTTGATATAGGGAAAAATTGGCTTTTCGCAAAAACTGTAACCATAGAGCTTTCCACCAGCCATATATGCATGTAGTATAGCTTATTCTTTCATTACTCTCTATGTGTTACATTGCCAGCATATTCCATGTCTTGACCCGTTTCGGGCTGCAACTTCCCATGTTGCGAGACTTTTGGAACAACTTAGTAAGTGATGCGTTAGGGTTAATATTTCTACACTCAACTTTGCCGTTGGTGTTGCTGGGAATCCACAACCTTGTTACTTACGCTATTTTGGATTGAGGTAATAGTTTTTACGTTACATTATACATGTGATTTACCTCTGTTATAAATCCTCGAGTACTGTGTGTGTCAGCATACCGATCCAGGGATGACACTTAAGCACAAAGACTTGACCGTCTGAGGTCGGGTCGCTAATGACTTGCCTCACTAGCGGGTAGATCTTCACGAAGTAGGCGATCTCCTTGCCCTTACAAACTCCTTAGTTCAACTCCACAATCTTGTCAGAGGCTCCCAAGTGACACCTAGCCAATCTAGGAGACACCACTCTCCAAGAAGTAACAAATGGTGTGTTGATGATGAACTCCTTGCTCTTGTGCTTCAAATGATAGTCTCCCCAACACTCAACTCTCTCTCATAGGATTTGGATCTGGTGGAAAGAAGATTTGAGTGGAAAGCAACTTGGGGAAGGCTAGAGATCAAGATTCATATGATTGGAATGGAATATCTTGGCCTCAACACATGAGTAGGTAGTTCTCTCTCAGAAATAGGATCTTTGGAAGTGTAGGCTTGTTCTGATGGCTCTCTCCACGAATTAAGAGGAGGTGGAGGGGTATATATAGCCTCCACACAAAATCTAACCGTTACATACAATTTACCAAACTCGGTGGGACCGAATCATCAAACTCGGTCGGACCGATTTAGTAAACCTAGTGACCGTTAGGGTTTTCGGTTGGACTGACATGCAACTCGGTAGGACCGATATGATTAGGGTTAGGGAATAACGTAATCTCGGTGAGACCGATTACACAAACTCGGTGAGACCGAATTTGTTAATTAGCTAACCGAGAGTTGGTCAGTAAACTCGGTGGGACCGATTCGCTCTTCGGTGAGACCAAAAGTTACGAAAGGGAAACAGAGAGTTTACATTGCAATCTCGGTGGGACCGATCGCTTACTTCGGCTAGACCGAAACGTGGCGAAGGGAAACAGAGAGATTACAATCCCATCTCGGTGAGACCGAGATCCCTAGCGATGAGACCGATTTGCCTAGGGTTTGTGGCAGTGGCTATGACATCTTAACTCGGTGGCGCCGGATAGAAAGAATCGGTAGGGCCGAGTTTGACTTTAGGTTTAGGTCATATGTGGATGTGAGAAAGTAGTGGAGGGTTTTGGAGCATATCACTAAGCACATGAAGCAAGAGGCTCATTAAGCAACACCTCATCCCTCCTTGATAGTATTGGCTTTTCCTATAGACTCAATGTGATCTTGGATCACTAAAATGTAAAATGAAGAGTCTTGAGCTTGAAGCTTTAGCCAATCCTTTGTCCTTAGCACCTTGAAGGAGATCCCACATCCTTTAGTCCATGCCACTCCATTGTTGAACTTGTCTGAAACATACTAGATAAAAGTGTTAGTCCAACAAGAGATATGTTGACATTAATTACCAAAACCACCTAGGGAGCACTTGTGCTTTCAATCTCCCCCTTTTTGGTAATTGATGGCAACATACATCAAAGCTTTAGATAAAGATATAAAGAATAGCAAGTAATGCTTTGAAAAGACATGTAACAAGCATAGGCTCCCCCTACATGTATGCAATCATGTGAATATGGAATATAGAAGCATGTGAGAGCATAACCATGATAGAGTAGGCAATGTGTTTCATGTATCTTGGCCATATGCATCAGAGCAAAGAATATTAAAGAAAATACCTCCATGCTTATGAGTCCTTCTTGCAAACAGTATGTACATCAGCAAGAATTCCTCATACACATGAGTGTGATGCATATACTTACCTTGTAGTCTTGAGTTGGCTTAGGGTGGAATGAACCTGCACAAACAAGGTTAGATAACATAGGTACATCTACTAGCCAGAGCAAACAAAAGAAACCACAAGAATACCAAGACTGGGATGACATGTAGAGAGTGAGTACTAAGTACCACATTGGATTAGACATGTCCCCAAGAGTAAAGATATGCAATGAATTTGAATGATTCCTTTCCCTTAGATGTCTTGCTCCCCCTGAATCTAGCATGGGATACTGGGAGAAGATAGGGAACAGAAAATAAGAGTTGAAAGATATAAAAGAACAGAGCTTAATGCAAATAAGCACATATGAACATCTCTTTCTCCTCCTGAGGAGGTGATACTCTCTTTCTCTGATGTGATCTCTCTAAGTGATGAGCTTTGATGTGATCTCTGTCTCCCCCTTTGACATCAGTTTCCAAGAAGGGTTTGATCCTTGAGTCACAGCACAAAGCATTGGATAAAATTTTGATGCTTGTAGAGGACAAGATTCATTGAGTGGAGCTGGATCAGAAGAAACACAAAATAAGTGGCAAACTGTTTTTCCTGTTGTGAAATCGGTGGCACCGAGTGGTATGCTTCGGTTGTACCGAAAGGATTCGGTTGGACCGAAAACAACAAATCGGTGAAACCGAAGTTAAATCGCTGCAGAGAAAACACTTGTCACCTCAGCTCACTAGACTAGTAAGATTTCACAAAGATTTGCAAGGAATTTACTGAATGATATGCAATGAATTGGATGCATAATGCAGAGCAAAATGTAAAGAAATGAAAGAAATTTAGATGAAGTTTTTTTGAAAGGGTAAACAAATGTGCATGAGACAAATGCAAAATCTCAGAAAAGAACACGAGGGAACTTCATCTAGAGATGGTCGGCGACAAAGTCACCTATGTTAGAGTATATTGACTTAGGAGTCAAGTGAGATCACTTGATCATAGGGCATACTCATCGTTTAAGCTCAAAATGGGGTTACCATTTTTCGTTTAAGCATCTTGATGTATTCACATCTTGTCGAGTTGCTTTAGCTCATGACTCGGAGTAAAGCTTCTCTAAGATGGAATAACATACCTTGGTTGGTGGTGTTGACCATGTAGTTGAACTTGTGTGGATTGCTCAAGGTTGATGTAGCTCATCAAGAGTTGGGAGCACCACTTGGAATTTGAGTCCATCTACCTACATGGGTTAGTTCTTGCAAGGAAGAGCACTTGTGTATCCAAAATGACAAGCATGAAACTCAAACATAGAATTTGTCAAAGGATATGTCTGAATGGTCTCGTGCTTCCTTGTCTTCAACCACCATAGTGTAAAAGACTTGGTGATGTAGAGATTGCTCAAGATGTGAGTAGGTTACAATCTCATGGAGTTTGTTTCAACCAAGTACCTACATGGGTTAGATAACATGCAAGATGCAAATATATCCAAGACATAAGATTTTCATCATAAGAGAAATTTCAAGGATTAGTCATAAGCTCAAGTCTTGCATGTATCCAATGGAGTTTCTACTCCAAGTTTGAAGCATCAATGATGTTCAATTCTCCTCTCAACCTGCAAAACACTTTCTCATCAAGAGGTTTAGTGAATATATCTGCTAATTGCTTTTTGGTGCGAGCATGCTTAAGATTAATGTCACCCTTAGCAACATGATCTCGAATGAAATGATGACGAACTTCAATATGCTTAGTTCGAGAATGTTGTACGGGATTGTGACCAATTTTGATAGCACTTTCATTGTCACAAAGCAATGGAACATGTTTCACATATATACCATAATCTTTAAGAGTTTGGGTCATCCAAAGTAATTGAGCACAACATGAACCAGCGGCAATGTACTTCGCTTCGGCGGTAGATAAGGATACCGAAGTTTTGTTTCTTGGAGGACCAAGACACAAGAGATCTACCAAGAAATTGACAAGCACCAAGTGGACATTCTATCAACCTTGTCTCGGCATAGTCCGAGTCGGAGTAGCCAACAAGATCGAAGAGGCCCTCTTAGGATACCAAATGCCAAAATTTGTTGTATGTAATTAAGTATCTCACTATCCTTTTACGGCCTTAAGATGACATTCTTTAGGAGCAGCTTGATATCTTGCACACATGCACACACTTAGCATAATATCGGGACATGAAGCACATAGGTACAACAATGATCCAATCATAGAGCGATAAACCTTTTGATCAACCGGTTCACCATATTTGGTCAAGTCAAGATGTCCACTAGTGGGCATGGGTGTAGACATACCTTTGCACTCTTGCATATTGAACTTCTTGAATAAGTCCTTAATATACTTCGTTTGAGAGACAAAAGTACCTTCCTTAGTTTGCTTGATTTGCAACCCAAGAAAGAATTTGAGTTCACTCATCATTGACATCTCAAACTTCTCCGACATTAGCTTTCCAAACTTTTCACTAAAGTGAGGGTCAGTTGATCCAAATATGGTATCATCAACATAAATTTGGCATACAAATAATTCTCCATTAACCCTTTTCGTAAAAAGTGTGGAATCAATTTTCCCAATTTCAAAGCCTTTTTCAAGAAGAAACTTGGTCAAGCATTTATACCAAGCTCTAGGAGCTTTTTTAAGACCATAAAGGGCTTTGTGAAGTTTGTAAGCATGATTTGGTTTCTTAGGATTGACAAAGCCGGGAGGTTGTTTAACATAAACTTCCTCCTCTATTTCACCATTTAGAAAAGCACTTTTAATGTCCATTTGGTACAAGGTGATATCATGGTGATTAGCATAGGCAAGTAAGATGCGAATGGACTCAAGTCTAGCAACGGGAGCATAAGTCTCACCATAGTCCATACCTTTGACTTGTGTGTAGCCTTGGGCGACGAGACGTGCTTTGTTGCGAACTACTTGTCCATCTTCATCTTGCTTGTTGAGAAACACCCATTTGGTACCGATGATGTTGTGGTTGTTGTCGGGCTTCTCAACCAATGTCCAAACTTGGTTTCTCTCAAAGTTGTGTAGCTCTTCATGCATAGCATTTATCCAATCCGGATCTTCCAATGCTTCTTCAACCTTCATAGGTCCAATGCTAGAGATGAAAGAATAGTTTTCACAAAAGTTAGCTAAACGAGTTTTAGAGCGAGTGATTCTCCCGGTTTGAATATCATTGTAGATTTGCTCGACGGGATGGTCTTCAGCAATCCTTGCTCGAACTCGTGAAAGCTTTTGCTTGGGTCTCGGTTGAACATCTTCTTCATCTTGTTCTTCTTCTTCTTCTTCTTGATCTTCTTCATTGTTGGCGTTGTCGTTCTCTTGTCGTGGTGGAGAAGGAGGTTGTTGACGTTCGTGATGTTCTTCCTCGTTTTCTTCATCTTGGTGTGTTCCACTTGTGGATGCTTCCGTATCAACTCTTGGTTCACCTTGTCGTGAAGTAGAAGCTTCCACTTGGATGCAGACGAGGTACTCTCCTTCACCTCCGTTGGACGGACCTTGCCAATAGACAAGTCTTGGATTGCTTCCGAAGGGTATTTGTCTCCTACATCAATTGGCAATTGCTCTACTTGCGAGCCGTTAGATTCATCAAACTTCACATCTACCGTCTTCAACTTTTCGGGTGAAATTGTTGTAGACACGGTAAGTGTGAGAGTTTGAGCCATAACCTAGTAGGAAACCTTCATGAGACTTAGGAGCAAATTTTGAACGACGATGCTTATCAAGAATGTAGTACTTTGAGCCGAATACTCGAAAGTATCCAACTTGGGGTTTGTTACCGGTGAGGAGCTCGTATGTTGTCTTGCCGAGTAGCTTGTGAAGATACAGGCGATTTGTTGCATGACAAGCTGTCTCAACCGCTTACGCCTAAAAAGTGCTTTGGCCTCTTGTACTCATCAAGCATTGTTCTCGCCATTTCGATGAGCGTCCGGCTCTTCCTCTCAACAACTCCATTTTGTTGAGGTGTGTATGTAGCCAAGAACTCGTGTGATATCCCTTCTTCGTCAAGAAAGGTGTCCACATTTGCGTTCTTGAATTCCTTTCTATTGTCGCTGCGAACCTTCTTGATCTTTTCTTCAAACTGATTTTGGGCCTTCCTAGCGAAGTTTTTGAAGATCTTTTGGACCTGTGATTTATCATCAAGAAAGAACACCCATGTAAATCTTGAAAAATCATCAACTATAACTAGACCAAAAGAATTTCCACCGAGACTCTTGTAGGCGTTTGGACCAAAGAGATCCATGTGAAGAAGCTCGAGTGGCCTCCTTGTGGTCATGATATTCTTCACGGGATGCCTTCCTCCAACCTGTTTACCTGCCTAACAAGCACTGCAAAGTCTATCCTTATCAAATATGACATCGTTAACTCCAAGGATATGATTTCCTTTAATAAGCTTGTCAAGATTTCTCATGCCAACGTGACCTAGTCGTCTATGCCATAACCATCCTTTTGAGGACTTAGCAATGAAGCAAGTTTTAGGTTGTGCCTTTTTAGAGAAATCAACAATGTAAAGATCACCTCTACGTATACCGGTAAAGACCATTTTATGATTGTCTCGACGGAACACTTGGCAATCTACTTCAAAGAATAGGACATTGAAACCGAAATCAGCAAGTCTAGATACTGAAAGTAAGTTGTAGCCAAGAGACTCAACGAGCATAACATTATGAATGGAGCTATCATGTGAGATGGCCACCTTACCGAGGCCAACCACCTTACCCTTTGAGTTGTCACCGAAAGTGACATACTTTCGAGGACTATCATTTTCAGCAAGCTCCCAAAACATGTCTTTATCTCCGGTCATGTGATCGGTACATCCACTGTCAAGAACCCATTCCTTTCCTCCTGACACATATCCCCGAAGATTTGCCATAAGACCAAAATGTCTCATTGCATCATCAAGATCGAAGTCACTATCATCATCCTCATCATAGTATCCATGTTCAACATCGTCATGTGGTGGATCAAGTCCTAGAGAGGGTAATTCGTTAGAGTGAGTTTGACAATGATCTTGCTTATGAATTCTTATAGCTTTGGAAATAATATCACCAATAATTCCAACATCTCCTTTGGCACGCATAAGATTTGTAAGCTCAAATAGACGATCACGAAACATAGGATCACTAGTATTCATCTTACTCAAGGCAATAGATTTATGGAGAATTTCATCTAGATTTTTCAAGGAATAATTTGGAAAGCATTCCTCAAGAAATTTCCATATAGTGTAGGCACACTCAAGAGTAGGCAAGATTCTAATTAAGTTTCTAGGCAAGCCTCTAGTGATGAGATTAACAGTTCTCAAATTCCTAGTCATGTCAATTGATTCATCAAGGGTAGGATGCATAGGATCAACACAAGGTGCACAAGGGCTAGCAATGTACTTGTTCAAATGATATTGATTGAAAATTACAAGCATCTCATTTTTCCACTCATGAAAATACTCTCCATCAAGAATAGGCACTCTATGTCTAAGACTCCCCAAAGTAGACTCATCCATCTTCCTCCAAAGGTGATTAAACCAAGGCAATGGAGACCAATGCTCTGATACCACTTGTACGATCTTGAGAAGAGGTGTCTAGAGGGGGGTGATTAGACACTAAGTACCAAAGTTGCGGTTTTTAACTTCTTTAGGTTTAAGGGGAGTTTAGGCACACGTTTATCATTCACAATACATAACAAGCAAGCATGCAAAGAGTATGTGAGCAACGGAAAGTAAAGCATGCAACTTGCAAGAATGTAAAGGGAAGGATTTGGAGAATTCAAACGCAATTGGAGACACGGATGTTTTTGTCGTGGTTCCGATAGGTGGTGCTATCATACATCCATGTTGATGGAGACTTCAACCCATTTAAGGGTAGCAGTTGCGTGAGTCCACGGAGGGCTCCACCCACGAAGTGTCCACGAAGAAGCAACCTTGTCTATCCCACCATGGCCGTCACCCATGAAGGACTTGCCTCACTAGCGGTAGATCTTCACGAAGTAGGCGATCTCCTTGCCCTTACAAACTCCTTGGTTCAACTCCACAATCCTGTCGGAGGCTCCCAAGTGGCACCTAGCCAATCTAGGAGACACCACTCTCCAAGAAGTAACAAATGGTGTGTTGATGATGAACTCCTTGCTCTTGTGCTTCAAATGATAGTCTCCCCAACACTCAACTCTCTCTCATAGGATTTGGATCTGGTGGAAAGAAGATTTGAGTGCAAAGCAACTTGGGGAAGGCTAGAGATCAAGATTCATATGACTGGAATAGAATATCTTGGCCTCTGTCGGTGTCAAAACCGGCGGATCTCGGGTAGGGGGTCCCGAACTGTGCGTCTAGGCGGATGGTAACAGGAGACAAGGGACACGATGTTTTTACCCAGGTTGGGCCCTCTCGATGGAGGTAATACCCTACTCCTGCTTGATTAATATTGATGATATGTGTAGTACAAGAGTAGATCTACCACGAGATCAAGGAGGCTAAACCCTAGAAGCTACCCTATGGTATGATAGTTGTACGTCCTACCGACTAAAACCCTCTGGTTTATATAGACACGGATAGGTTAGGGTTACACAGAGTCGGTTACAATGGTAGGAGATCTACATATCCGTATCGCCAAGCTTGCCTTCCACGCCAAGAAAAGTCCCATCCGGACACGGGACGAAGTCTTCAATCTTGTATCTTCATAGTCTTGGAGTCCGGCCATGACTATAGTCCGGCTATCCGGACACCCCCTAGTCTGGGACTCCCTCAAGAGCCCCGAACCAGGCTTCAATGACGCATTTAGTCCGGCGCGATATTGTCTTCGGCATTGCAAGGCGGGTTCCTCCTCGAATACTTCATAGAAGGTTTTGAACACAAGGATAGTGTCCGCTCGCAAAACAAGTTCCACATAACACCGTAGAGAGAATAATTTTTGCACAGATCTGCAGACGTATTCCGCGGCGTGACATCACACCATGGCCAGGCTTTTATATGAATCATTTTTACTATTCCACCTCAGCGTGTTTAGCGAGGCGGTTTCCTTGGCACGTCTTATCCAAGCATAGGTCGTGCCCCCTTATTCCATGATTCTCATCAATACGGACGTGGGTAACCCAACCGTGCCCGTGGGCCTGCCTCCTCTATTAAAGGCGAGTCTTAATCGACCACGGGGTGGGCTCTTGGTATTCAACCTCTTTATAATGAGACCAAGGCCCTCTTCTTTTTAAACCCTCCATCGAGTTCGCCAAGGCTTCGAGTTCCAACACCCAAAGCTTCGTGTTCAGCGCCGGACTTTCGGCGATGTCCGGATCCGACCAGCATGGTCGATGGATGTCTTCGTCTATTACGTAAGAAGATGTGCTAAAGCTTGTGACGCCAGTACCTAACCAGCGAGATCTCGTGATAGGCTGCCCGCTCAGGCAGGTCATTCCCACTCTGAGCCCGGGCGAGAACGTGGTGTTTGTGTCCCACTTCCTTCGGGTTTAGGCTTCCGACGGATCCCTTTGTGCGGGGCTCAGGTTTTATTATGGGCTTGATTTCCATGACTTGAATTCGGAGTCCATCCTCCATATCTCGTCATTCATTGTCGTATGTGAGGCCTTCCTCCATATTACCCCTCACTTTGGATTGTGGCTCAAGATCTTCAAGGTGGAACCAAAGATGATCGGGGCAACAAGCAGAGTCGGAGGGGCGGTCATAATCAAATGTCTTTGATGCTGCGTGGCCCGAGGGCTCTTGTCAAGAGGAGCTTGGTTTGTGGCAACGGAGTGGTTTTATATCACCGCTCCTGGGGCACCAAATGGGCGGCGCTCCCCTGCCTTCCGCTCGGGTCCACCACAGGTGGCATCATGGGTCAACAAGGGGCTCGACTGGGGCCGCCCAAGGACGTTCCCTTGCTGCAGGGCCGTGTCGAGACCTCCAGAAACAGGAATCAACCTGGTCGCAGTGGGCGCGAGTTATGGTGATCCGCGCCTTCAGCCCTACAAACGCCGCCCCTCTCACTGTGGGAATTCAATCCGAGGGACCACGAGCTCTCCAAAATTTTATGGGCACAACGCCCATGGAGATGTATAAACTGTTCTTCGGATCACAAGAGAAGTGTCCGGACTTGACCGAGGACGCAGGACTAAGCTGCAATCGCCCAGATACTCAAGTAAGTAGTCCTATAACCGGACAAGCTGTTCATTCATTTATTTTATATATATGCCCTTTAAAGGAGCCGTTTCTTGAACATGAGTGGATAGCCAAGGCAAAGTTAATAAGGTGTCGGCTCCTCCCGGAGACCACGCGGATCCCATGCCGACCAAGATGTTGAAGGTCGCGCTTTTAAAGAAGGCGAAGGGGAGCGGGTAGCAACCGCCTACGAAGGAGGCTATCAAGGAAGGAGGGATTAAGAGTCCCACCTCCCGAGGAGAGAAGAGGACCGCTTCGGAAGATCTGGAGGTCAAGGTCTCAAAGAGGGGAAAGGGATCTTCGGCAAAGAGTCCGGCGCTGGGAAGTAACCCAGCTGCATTATTTCCCCAAGGGGATCAGCCCTCCAGCGAGCCGTAAGTTTTAAAGAAGGGGTCTTGTAAATAAGGAACATCCCTGTATTTATTCATGAAGATAACCGAAATTGTACCTTGTAGTTCGGACCTCAGCCCTTCTCAGCAGAGCTCGTCTTCGGGGGATCTTCTTCAGGAGATGATGGAGAGCGAAACGCCTCCACCTGTCGTACCCTCATGTGAAGCGGACGACCCGGAGGTGTCGTCGCGGAGGGTATCCCCAAGTCCGGCGGGGCCAGAAGGTCCGGCGCCAAGTGGTGTGTGGTCGGAGGAGCTGAAGGACCTGCTCGGGCGAGCGGCTATTTCAGAGGATCACCGTGCTCTAATGGGTACGGTGATTGAAAGAATTGCATCCGCGGAGAGCGGTTTGCATGAAGCCGTCAGAAGCTTACTGACGGGGTTTGAGGTACGCAAAAATGATGTACCTTCTGACAGTTATGCATATAAAATGCGCCCTGTATAGATAGTAGCCCCTGAGACTCGGTATGTTGTCAAAATTGACAACGCGTCGAGGATCAAATCTCGATTATAACATATCGCCGCTCCTAAACAGGTGGCGGGCGTCCGGAGGCCATTTGGATCGATGAATATGCCGAACTAATGCGGCGACTTGACGAGGCGGATGCGGACATCGCTACTGGTCAATAAACGGTTTGACGAGTCACAAGGTATACGACTTCTATGCGGACACCTGGTAAGGGGCCTCGACGCCCATGTCATACTATTCGTATGCTTAATGCGAGATGGTGCCGCTGCGTGGAGGAGCTATGGGCGGAACTCGCCGAGCAAAAGAGCAAGCCAGGTTTAGTAATGCGGCCGCTTTAAAGGCGGCCAAGAGCTAGAAGTTTAACAGGGTGCTCACCGCCAAGAAGAGGAAATGGCCGATATGGCCAAAAAGTTAAGGAATACTACCGATCGCTGCGAGGTTCTTGAAAAAGAACGTCAAAGCGGAACAAGAGGGTTTAAAAAGGCCGCCGAATCCAAGAATGCCCAATCGGCTTTGAGAGCTGCCAAGGAGGAGATGAGTCAGCCGGGGCAATTGCGTTGGAAAACCATTTCGCTGCGGAGGAAATATACAGATCCAAAGTATGCTCGGTTGGATAAGTTGTGGAGTTCGGAGGATGCTTATCCGGACTTGGCGGCGGGCGGACGCTGGGTGAGCACTTCCGGGGCCGTAAGGGCACGGAAGGGAAGAGCTATATTGGTCGCAATTCCATAGTCTGGAGCATCCTCTGCCGCTGACCGATCAGTTGGCCGAATGGGCCGAGCTGAATCGGTTGTCCGGATTTGCCATGAAGCATGTCTTGGCTCACTTGTGGCCGGGCGGACCCAGTAGAAGAGCTATTTTGGTTTAGTGCAGCAGTTCCTTGGTGCGGTACCAATGACGACGCAATGAAGCGATCGGCGTGTATTGAAGGAGCGCGGATGGCTCTTGCCCGTGTCAAGACATACTGGGCAGAGATGAAGGCCACCGACGTTGCATCCCACGACTCGGACAGAAGCCGAGTACCTGCCGAGCACTACTTTGAAGAAGTCCTGCCGGGCGCTCGTTTAATAGAGACACATTGCTCGAAGGATATTATGTTTTAAATGACATGTATGATTTGTGAAAACAATGTTTCAATATAATATAAGAGCTTTTTATACTTGTGCGTTCAAGTAGTAAACTACTCCTGTATGCGGCCGTTTATGTATATGTGTATATAACTTTGAAAGATGGCAGTCCTTGGTTTCAGCCCCACGCACATAGTGCGGGGTGTTTGCAAAGAAAGCGCTTTTGCACACTTAATCCAACGCCTTGGTCCTGTTAAGGAGGTGATAGCGTAGCAAACCAGTGCAACCGGACTATAATGCTTTATCACTTTCACTTAGCCATAGGAGTTCGAGGGTGGGGCTACGATATAGCCCACAGGGGCACGGCACTCTCGAATTCGAGGTGCGTGTGTGCCCGACCGAAAACCGTCCTTCGTTAATGCGGAGGAATCCTAAACATTCTGTGAGTCATCGAGTGGTTGACGATCTCGCTATATCATGACAGTCAGTTTCGGCTTTCTCTCGAGGTGCTCGCCGGCGAACCGGGCACAATCGCAGATAGTTCTCCGGTGCCGTTAGCCGTGAAAGCGGAACGTAAGGCAGCAAAACACAGGAGCCGCAACCCAACATTTGACCAAAGACATGATTCGGAGATGATGCATATAAGGCCTAATCTCGAGACAATCGAATACTCCCTAAGGTATTCGGTCTTTATGAAAATGGGCAGAATAATGCCCTAAGCCCTGATGTCCAGTGTACGCAAAAAAATTCTGGTGCAGCCAATGCCAAAACGCCAGACCTCCTCCTCGCTTATAGTAAGGAACCGGGGATGTATATCAACAAGAGATAGTAAAAAATTTTTACGCAGGTCTTAATCTGAAAAGAATCTCTTGCAACGGGTCCCTACCGCACGTCTGCGCATGTGTCTCCGTTGTGCCGTATCACGGACGGTGTAGCACGTTGTTCATCCGTGAAAAGAGAGGAACTTAGTTTAAAAGAAAAGGATCGTATGTAAATATGTACTTAATAGTAAATAAATGAGTATGGTTCGGAGAAGTGAATAAAGTTGAGCTTTATTGTCTCTTGTTATACATGCATGCAGCCCTCGTATGGGGGGTGTGCTGCTAGTAGGCGCCCGGACTCGTCTAGCCGTGTCCGGGGTTTGAATGACCAATTCGTGTTCTTTTGCCTAGCAGAGCCGGATAGTTGTTGGGCTGTCAAGGCGCTCTCCCATTTTTCCGTGCTTTCGAGTAACACTTAATGCTTCCTTTTAACGAGATGATGTCGCGTGGACCGCATTTTAAGTGTTAGAGATGCATAATGCGGTATTATGCGTTAAAAGCGGTAAAGCTTTCAGGCGTCGAATAGTGCTTGATGGCTACTTTTAAACGGGGCGATATGGAAGAGTAACCTTTTCGCGACGGAAGTTGTCGGATGAACCGAACACAACTTCTAGCAAAGATGGAGCCCGTACAATGGGCATATGGGCTGGCATTACTCCTTTAAAGGAGGTGTTGCTACGGGTAATTTTGGTTGGGTTTATCCCCATCCTGCGGATTGTGTCACGATATATCAGGTTTATGTCACCGCCGCCATCCATGAGGACTCGTGTAAATTGGAATCCGTCGATTATAGGATCCAATATCGAGGCAGTCCATCCTGCGTTCCGGATATTTTCGAATAGTCACGATGGTCGAAGGTGATTGGTTTTGACAACCAAGCAGCGGGCGCCTTTTAGTGGGTGCCGCTCTGTTTTTCCCTTTGATCACGTGAAGTGAGTTTACTATTTTAACCTCTTGTGGGAAAGTCTTTTGTTTTCCGGCTCGCTTTTGGTGCTCGTCGTCATCTTCACTTGGTGTGTCGAGCCCCTTGTGTTCGGGCGCTCACCGCGGACTGTTTGAAGACCCAACAATTTCGGTGGGTATGGTTAGCGTGCCTCCGTGAGTACTGTGGATTTGACATATCTTGTCCAGGATTTTGTTGAAGTTGGATAGCTCATCGCTATTGTCCTTAAGGGCAGTTCTTTGTTGTTACGCCTTGAGCTTTTGAATCCGCGTTGACCGCCGTGCTCTTTGGACTTTTCCTTTAATCCGGGCGCTGGTCCTTGTTGCGCCGTGGTTTCCCATTTCCATCCCTGATTTCGGATGTACTTGGGTGTTGGTGCTGCATCTTGCTAGCCAGCTATCCTCTCCCACTAAAAAGCGGGTCATGAGGCTTGTTAGTGCGGCCATTGTTCTTGGCTTTTCTTGGTCGAGGTGTCTGGCGAGCCATTCGTCTCAGACGTTGTGTTTGAAAGCCGCTAAGGCTTGGCGTCCGGACAATGTCGACTATTTGGTTCTTTTAGTAAGGAACCTGTTCCGGAATTTCGGGCTGACTCTCGGGCTGCTGAGTTGTGTGACTTAGATCGTCTGCATCCGGAGGGCGGACATAAGTCCCTTGAAAATTTGCCCGAAATGCATCCTCGAGCTCTTCCCAGCTTCCAATGGTATTTTCGGGGAGGCTCTTAAGTCAATGCCGAGCTGGTCCTTTGAGTTTAAGGGGTAAGTATTGTATGGCGTGGAGATCATCTCCTCTAGCCATGTGTATGTGGAGGATGTAATCCTCAATCTAGACCTGTGGTGCATTGTTCCGTCGTATGCCTCTATGTTTACGGGTTTGAATCCTCACCGAAATTCATGATCCAGCACCTCATCGGTGAAACATAGGGGTGTCTGGCGCTACATATTGGGTATGCCGTGATCTTGAATTTTGGCGTATTGCATTGCTTGGACGAGCATGCTTTCTTGGCCCATAGATGGACCTAACTGGGCCATCCTTTTGATGTGAATCCTTATGCGGATTGCATATTGGCTTGTGTGCGGCCCCATTCGCCGCTCTCTTTTTGCCGTGAGGTCGTCCATCCGACCGGGTGGCCTTCTTGCTTTTTGATTGTGGGGGCTCTAAGGCCTCCTCGTCGAATTCAGGCGATAGCTTTCTTTTCGGGTAGCTCTTTGTTCGGCGATTGTCACCGCATTTGTCTGCGGTGCTGAATACTTTGCTCCATCTGATCCTCGAGTGCATCTTCCGCTGTTCGAGCTTCCGCTTGCTTTTTCAGGCTGCGCGATGGCGGCGAGCCTTTTCTCGGAGGTCATTTTGCTCCAATAGTTTGTCCGCGTTAGATCGTCCGGACTGTTGTTTCTTGCCGGGACAGATTGTTTATCCAAGTTCTCTTGTTCGGACGATTGCTCGATAGCTTGTTCGTTGTCCACCGGTTCGCCTCGCTCTATGGCTGGGTCTTTGTTGAGGCGGGACTTTGTTCGGCGTTTTTCGTTGCCGTTTTGACTGCTTTTCGAGGGTTTCATCCTTCGTAGCTTCCCGTGGTTCCTCGTCTTCATTTCCTTTAGGTGTGTCCACCATGTATACATCATGAGATGAGGTGGCTGTCCAGCATCCTAGAGGTGCTGGCTCATTGTTGTCTCCTACGTCGTCGTCCATACCGTCGATGTCTTGAGTCAATCGAGCACGCCGTGGTAAACTTTCGACAGTGGCTACGAAGTGGGTGGTGGGTGGGCGTTGAATTTCTTCGCCGTCTGCATCCCAACCTTCCTGACCGTAGTCCGGCCAGGGCTCTCCGGATAAAGAGAGAGACTTTAGTGAATTCAGGATGTCGCCAAAGGGCGAGTGCTGAAAGATGTCCGCGGCCGTGAACTCCATGACCGGCGCCCAATCGGGTTCGATTGGCAGGGGCGCGGAGGGTTCGGAGTCCGGAGAGGAGTCCGGCACCCTGGAGTCGGGGTCTTCGCAAAAGACAGGGATGGAGTTCGGCTCGATCGCCGTAGAGATTGTAGCCCCCGAGGCGGTGTCCAACCACTCGTCCTCGATCGGGGAATCCGGCTCCGGATTAAGGGTCGGAGCGGATACTGGTGCGGCCTCCAGGGCACTGTTCGGCTGCAGAGCTAGATCATGCCCATCGAGAAAGTGCGGCACGCTTGGCTGCGGCTCGAATCCGTCGAAGATCAAGTCTCCGTGGATATCGGCCATGTAGTTCAAACTTCCAAATCTGACTGACGGCCAGGGGCGTAGCTTCGATCTGCTCCAGATGGCTGCTTAATTGGCCCGCAGTGCAAAGCCGCCGAACACGAAGATCTGTCCGGGGAGAAAAGTCTCACCCTGGACCGCGTCGTTGTTGATGATCGAAGGAGCCATCGGGCCTATCGGTGACGATACAGAGGAACTCTCAATGAAAGCACCAATGTCGGTGTCAAAACCGGCGGATCTCGGGTAGGGGGTCCCGAACTGCGTGCCTAGGCGGATGGTAACATGAGACAAGGGACACGATGTTTTTACCTGTGTTCGGGCCCTCTCGATGGAGGTAATACCCTACTCCTGCTTGATTAATATTGATGATATGGGTAGTACAAGAGTAGATCTACCACGAGATCAAGGAGGCTAAACCGTAGAAGCTAGCCTATGGTATGATTGTTGTTCTGCCCCACGGACTAAAACCTTCCGGTTTATATAGACACCGGATAGGTTAGGGTTACACAGCAGTCGATTACAATGGTAGGAGATCTACATATCCAGACGCCAAGCTTGCCTTCCATGCCAAGGAAAGTCCCATCCGGACACGGGACGAAGTCTTCAATCTTGTATCTTCATAGTCTTGGAGTCCGCCGTGACGATAGTCCGCTATCCGGACACCCCTAGTCCGAACTCCTCGGCCTCAACACATGAGTAGGTAGTTCTCTCTAAATAGGATCTTTGGAAGTGTAGGCTTGTTCTCGATGGCTCTCTCCACGAATGAAGAGGAGGTGGAGGGGTATATATAGCCTCCACACAAAATCTAACCGTTACACACAATTTACCAAACTCAGTGGGACCGAATCATCAAACTCGGTCGGACCGATTTAGTAAACCTAGTGGCCGCTAGGGTTTTCGGTGGGACTGACATGCAACTCGGTAGGACCGATATGATTAGGGTTAGGGCATAACGTAATCTCGGTGAGACCGATTACACAAACTCGGTGAGACCGAATTTGGTAAATAGCTAACCAGAGAGTTGGTCAGGTAAACTCGGTGGGACCGATTCGCTCTTCCGGTGAGACCGAAAAGTTACGAAAGGGAAACAGAGAATTTACATTGCAATCTCGGTGGGACCGATCGCTTACTTCGGTTATACCGAAACGTGACGAAGGGAAACAGAGAGATTACAATCCCATCTCGGTGAGACCGAGATCCCTAGCGGTGAGACCGATTTGCCTAGGGTTTGTGGCAGTGGCTATGACATCTGAACTCGGTGGCGCCGGATAGAAAGAATCGGTAGGGCCGAGTTTGACTTTTAGGTTTAGGTTATATGTGGATGTGAGAAAGTAGTGGAGGGTTTTGGAGCATATCACTAAGCACATGAAGCAAGAGGCTCATTAAGCAACACCTCATCCCTCCTTGATAGTATTGGCTTTTCCTATAGACTCAATGTGATCTTGGATCACCAAAATGTAAAATGAAGAGTCTTGAGCATGAAGCTTGAGCCAATCCTTTGTCCTTAGCACCTTGAAGGAGTTCCCACATCCTTTAGTCCATGCCACTCCATTGTTGAACTTGTGTGAAACATACTAGATAAAAGTGTTAGTCCAAAAAGAGATATGTTGACATTAATTACCAAAATCACCTACGGAGCACTTGTGCTTTCACTTAGCGCTTGCTTTACTAGGGTTCCTCTCTTCAGTCTCTCATGCTTTCCAGATCTAAGCAAGACATAGGTGGCCACACACTCTCTCTGCTCACGGCTGGTCCCAAATCCGGCCGGAGCACCTCGACTGGGGCAGGGGTGTAGGTGCATCGTTCATGCTGTCGTCGGCGGCGAGGGAGGAGACCAACGGCTGCCCGTGCGTCCCGATCGGCGGCCATGTCGTTCTCTTCGAGAGAGCGCTGGCTCGGGAGGGCCTCCGACCCCTTCTTCCTCCTCACGGTATTATGCGGCCAAGATGCGCCTCCGGCGCCTTTTTCCACATGCCGATGACCCTCGGGTATATATTCCTTCAAAACCTACCTTGCTCTACTGCCCCAGCTCCCCACGTGGCTGTGTGTGGATCTTTTTCTACTTCTGCCGGCTGTTCCAAAGCCACTTAGACTTTACTATTATTAGAGGTAAAGCTAGTTCATACAGTCGAATCTAAGAGTTGGTTCAAACAAGGAAGAAAGTGGGAAAGCTGTAGCATGAATCTAGGACTTGGTTCTAAGAGGAAACGGGGGAAAGTAGTAGATACTGGCTACCCAACTGGTCTCTTGGTTGAAAAGGCGAAGAAATCATGGTGGATGGCGAAGGGTGGGGGAAGTGGACCTGTCTCTTGGTCGAAAAAAGGAAAGAAAGTGAGGGGTGTTGGGGGACAACACAAATGAGAATGAGCAGGTCTAGATTTCATGTGCTCACATAGGAAAATGTCGCCCTGGAGATAAAAATGGGAAAAATGCAGACATGTTGCCTGAGTGTTTGCCGCTCTTGGCAACCACATCTGCCTCACCACTTTATGCCCCTGCTGTCCCTACGCCCATATCGCTACCGTTAATGTAAAATCACATGAAGCATTAAGCAATGCCACCTAATGTCACTATAAGTAATGGTCTAGTGCCGTCGATTGAAGCAATGCCACCACCATTTTATGAAGTGCTTCCGTCTTGCTTTATTTCCCATGAATTGTGTTTTTGCAGTTACACTTCAATCTCACACTGCTAACATTGCTTCATCCCAGTGGAATTGCACAAATTTGATTGCACATTTACTGACCATGTGCTACTCTCATGACAGTAATACTAATGCTATTGTTCTGCATGCTAATCTAGTGGCAGTGTTGATGTGATGTGATGCTACTTACCTAAGGGCACTTCCATACTGTCAATGTAGTGCCAATTATAACACAATAGATGCTGTTGTTAATCATATGCCACTGCAAATAACTATCACTGTTTAAATAACCGTATTTCATATTTGCGCAAACAGGGATGTCTGTCTCCAAATTGTTTCTATCCGTGCAATCAAAAGTACACACCTCAGTTTTAGTACAACTGCAAAATGAGATGGCTATTCCTAGCTGCCGTCCTCTAACCACCAGTGTTCCAGGTATTCCTAGATTGGTAGTAACTAGGTAGAATGACTAACACAATCTAAAAGAAATTGATTCTTATGTTTTACTTCCTGATTGCAGTGCAGGGATGAGCGAAAACAACTGCATCCTAGTCCGGAATGCACTTTCTACCAGTTCATGCATGGACCGAAGACTAGCTGGCACGGCTACACGGAGGTTTTTGGGACAGGTGCGTGGACAAGGGGCATTTTGGTCTGCTTATTTCTACAAATAGCGGTGCTTAAATTTAGTGGAATGCACAAGAATTTCAGATGGTCAGTACACTACATGGTTCAGTTCAGCATTCCAGAGTGAACTCCGGGAAAATTGAGTGAACTCCAGGAAATTAAAGCCTGCCTAGGGAGGCCCTTTGCTCAGAGAAGCCTTGCTTGATTTTTCCTGATTTGTAAACCTTCTCACAACTTTGTCTTTTGTTGTGAACTAGTATATGTTTGTTATGTTCTGTGAATCATTGAGATGTATAAAATTGCTTAACTTATGCTTTTCAAGTTTTTTATGAAGCCGAGTTTAATGTGAGTGTTCCACATGAACGCTGGACTAGCGTGTGAATGTTTGGAATATACATTGTGGCCTCAGTTAACTAGATGAACCACTGTAACAAGATACGTAGTTGCTTATATGTCAAACATCTGATTATTGATTGTTAGTTGGTTGATAGCCTAGTGTTGAAGCGAGCTGAGCCAATGTGCCGTGTTTTGCACAACTACTTACAAGTGGGGTAGCACCAACAGTGTTTACAAGTACTTATGTATAGGTCGGCGCACAGTTCTCGAACGACTACTCTATTTCATCAAACACACACTGCTCGTATGATAAACCGTGAAACTTATGTCTTACCATGCCATATTCAGGAAAAAACTAGTGAGGACGCATCTGTTTCGGCAACAATTACGATGGTTCTCACATGATTCACGTGCACACAGAAGTAGCAACCGTTCCCATAGACGAATTCAAACAGAGTACTAGCTCCAGAGGGCTCGATAATAGGCAAGGTTCGGATAATTAGACACAATCCAAACTACTATTAAACACTAGCTGGGGCAACTATTTCATGCCTCGATCTAATTTGGGTTGGACACAAGACAGACCTTGCCATGAACATCATCAAGGACGTCCGGCAGCAGCTCAATCCTTTGAACCTTCATGAAGATAACCTTGTGGCCTTGCCACTCATAAACTTGTTTGTGGAGGCACCACGTCATCTTCCTGCGTAAGCTTGACAAGAACAATATGCCTCACAAATGAAGGAGTAGCTTTGAACTTCTTGTGCTTCAGTGCACCCTGGAAAACACGCCTGACAACAGTGAGGCTGGAATACAACTCGACATCGGTATAAGAGCAAATGGCTGCTAGGATCCAACAACCTAAGAACTCTATTTTCCCAGTGCGTATATTCTGGTCATCCGCCTCATAGTGAGTGACATGTACAACCACACAATCCTTGTCTGCATCAGGGCTCTTTTTGAAACAGAAACAAATTCTAAATTAATTTCCAGTATAAGAAATACAAGTTATTTAAATCACTATGTATAGCATGGCATCGAAGCTAATAGAATTTTGCATTATTCATCACCACATACTTAGATGAAAAACCACAATCGAGATCAGCAAAGAAGAAAATCACCTTGGGTAGCTCAGTGGGGGAGGGGCGGACACATCCTCAAAGGGGCAAAACTGCTCCTGCAGGGCCATGGGGGATGTAACCTCAAACGGGGCGTTGACCATCTCAGTAGTGGCCGTGAGTGTATCTGGGGTTGGCTCGGTGGCTGCCTCCATCTTCTTGGAGCTCTCTGTCTTGTGGGGATCAGCCTCCCGCGTCTGCTCCAATATCGGCAAATCTTTGCATGGTTCTCGTTGGTCCATCATGAAACCGACGAATACTAGGAGACCACTGAAAGGAAAACACAATCGCAATGACAATGAAACAAAAAAGAGAGTGAGGATCGGTTACTACTTTGCAAAAGTTCTTTTTTCTCTGAACGAAAATATACCAACATCACGGATCCGCTTACCTTCCCTTCGTTAGGAGAGAAGAACAGTGGTAGATGCGAGTGTTGGCTTTCTTGAAGACGGTGAGGGAGAAGGGGATTCAGCGAAGAGTGAAATGATGGTTGCTTCGTTCGCCAAACTTAGACTGCGGGGAGGTGGGGTTTTGTGACACGACGGCTCGTTACTGCCGTGCTACGACCGAGGTGACTCTCCACCTACATACTGCCTTCTAATTTGGTGGATGGCATTTGGGCCCGTGCGCTGCATGGCCTGCATGTTGGTGAACAAAAATAAAATGGCATTCAGTAGAGGGAGACGTTTTGATGACCTAGGAGGAGCCAGAAGCAGTAGTGTATCCACTGTACTAGTAGTAATTGTTTTTCTGGGCAGCTGTAGAGTGTCTCCAATGTACTAGTAGTAATTGTTTCTCTGGGCCCAAGACAAAACAGCCCATCCACCCTAGTAAATAATAAAACCAATTCAAAATCCCATATATTTACTTAATGAGAGGCGCTACCCACACCCAGCACACCGCCCCCAAAAAAACCTGGGTGCTCTTCTTCCTCCTCACTCCCACCCACCTCACATCAGCTCGCTCCACTCGTACCCCCAAATTCCTCACCTCACTCCTACAGAAAACCCCAGCTCCCCTTCTTCCTCACTACTACAGAAAAACCCCAGCTCCCCTTCATCTTCACTCACACTACAACTAGGCTTGTCATTCGTTACTCTACTCAAATCCGTGAGCACGACGCGACGCCCTCGAGGAAAATGGAGTCGGCTGACCCCAGCGCCAAGAAGATGAGGCTCCCGCCAGCGGGCCTGACGTTGTAGATCCCAAGACCCGCAAAGACGGGAGAAGCAGCGACACTGCCCCCACCGAATCCGAGGAACCCGTAGAATCTCGGGTGGACCGCATCAGCGATCTCCCAGACGCCGTCCTTGGGGAGAACATCTCGCTTCTCCCCACCAAGGATTGCTGCCACACACAAGTCCTCTCAATTCGGTGGTGACCTCTATGGTGCGCAGGTGCCCTTAATCTCAACTGTCGTCAACTATCTCTCTCAATGATTTTGAAATCCCCAAGGCCATCATCTCCTCCCACCAGGGCTCCGTTCAAACCTCTGCATCCCATCATGCTACCTGAACAAGCATACCATGCCCTGCACGGTGGACCCCTGGCTGAAATCCCCTGAATTCACAGAACTACAACTGCTTGAGTTCTACTATTCCCCTGGAAATCACCTACCAGATACCGAACGCCATGTACTTGTGACCTCAGCACCGATGTCCATCTCATGGATTTCCTCCTCTCTCCACACCGCCACCTTTGCGATGTGCTACATACCAGACAATCTAGTACTAAACCTTCGACTCCCATTTCTCAGGAAACTTTCACTTCTGCGGGTTCGTATATCGGAGGCCTCATTACACAGCATCATCCACTCTAGTTGCCCTGGTGTCCGATCTCGGGTTCTGGCAAAACCCTTGAGGTTCGAACACTGGGGTGCGCACGAAGATCTCTCCTCCCTCTAGCTCTCACCCTCACCGCGATCTCAAGGCTCAGCGCGTCGAGCCCACAGAACAAGAGACACAAGGTTTATACTGGTTCGGGCCACCGATGTGGTGTAATACCCTACTCCAGTGTGGTGTGGTGGATTGCCTCTCGAGCTGGGGATGAACAGTTACAAGGGAAGAACAGCCTCCTGAGGAGAGGTGCTCTTGTGTTTGGTGAGCTTGTGTGCGTGGGGGTGATCCGAATGATCCCTCCTTGATCCGTTTTCCCGCTACTATTTTGGTTAGCCCTATTTATAGAGGCCCTGGTCCTCTTCCCAAATATTGAGCGGGAAGGAATCCCACAACGGCCAAATTTGAAGGGAGACAACTAGTACAAGTTATCCTGACTAAAGGTGGTATTCGCCTGCCAAAGGCTCTGGCGGTGATACTGTCTTGGGCTCCACGGTGACCTCCGTCCTGCCGTCCTGCTGGTCTTGGTCTCGTTGCACCGATATGGAAACCTTTGCCTGATGCCTCGGGACTCCTCGCCTGCGCTTGCCTCTTTAGCACCAAAGAGGAAATAAGGACACTATAGGCGCTGGCGCCCACCTTGTGCCGGTCGTTATGGCTTACTTCACAGGAAACTCGCGAGGTGCCCCTTGCCTTGATCTCTCCGCCCCTTGCGAGCCAGCCTAGTGAGGCCGCCCCCAAGGAGGTCTTGCGTCATCCGCCTCGCGAGGCTTGGCCCCTCGTGAGGGTCTTGAGTGTTTGCTGGTGAAGATGGGCCGTATGGGATCGCTGGTGGAGCCACGCCGTGGGCCGCGGGAAGGCAAGTCTAGGGACCCCCATTCCGAGGACGCCGACAGTAGCCCCGGGGCCCAAGGCGTGCTCGGACTTGGCTTCGAGGCGAAGCCAAGGGGCAAGTGCGGAGCACCGCGGGCGCCTTGGTCGACGAGTGGTGATTGATTGGACGTGGGCATCTCCGCTTCCCACGCTGCCTCGGCAACTGTCCCACTGACAAAAGACAGGCGCGGGCAACGCTTGCCTTCATTGCTTCCCTTCGTCTTGCTCCAGATCCCCTTTCTCGCTCCTTGCTTCCGAAATCTCCAGATCTGCTTCAATTCCCTTCCGAGCCAGCGACCAATGGCGCCCCGAAAGGTCAAGGCTGCTTCGCCGCCCGCCTGGTACGAGCCGGCTCTGGACGCGCCCAATGTCTCAGAGAAGAACCTCGCCGCCACGCGTCTGCTGACGGCGGGGGAGAACAACGAGAAGGGGAAGACCGAGCTCCGGGCTAGCTCCGCCGAGCCGGAGGCTTCGAGATGCACCTTCTACCCCTTCTTCATGAGCAGCGTCATTGCGGGGCTGGCTCCCCCCTTCTCCGACTTCTTCTACGCCGTCCTCACCCATTACAGGCTGCAGGCCCTTCATCTTCATCCCAACTATTTTCTTCTCCTGTCGATCTTTGCCTTCTACTGTGAGGCGTATGTCAGGATGTTGCCGTCTGTGACTCTGCTGCGCCACTTCTTCTTCCTCCGGATCAATGACGGCCACACCTCAGGGTGTGCCAACTTCGTCGCGGCCGGCAAGGCCAACGCGATCTCAAAGGCTGGAAAGAAGGCCGAGGGCTTTAGGAGCAAATGAGTCACGATGGATGCTAAGTGCATCCACCCATGGTTGACGCTGCCGACGGAGATGCCCCAGTCCGACGAAGGGTGGCTCTACGCGAAGCTTACTGACGACCAGGCAAAGCCAGTGCTGGAGAAGATGACCGACAACCTGAAGCCGGGCAACGCGAAGTCGGGGAAGATGATGGGGGCCATGCTCCTGAGGGAATTCCTGATGCTGCGTGTGGCTCCGCTCCAGGCGCGCTCACGCGCCTTGCGGATGCTTGTGGGGCAAAGAAGATAAGCTTCGCTTGAGTCCAGAGGCCTTGACTGAAGAAGAGCTGGTTGTGGCTCTCCGCCTCTTGGTCGGGGACGACCAGGAGTATCCGCTGAGTGCCTTTGTTCCCTTGTTCCTTCGCAAGGACGGGGCGCAGGTCGCGGCCGCCATGCCCACCTTTGACGGGCGTGGGCTAGTGCCACCGACGCCCTCTGGGGTCTTAGTGGCGACGGCGCCGGTGGTTGTGTCTTCTGGCGATTCCCGCGGGGAGGAGGAGGACGAGGAGCGCGACTCGGAGGCGACCCGGGAAGGGGCAGGGGAGACCTCCCCCTTGCGCAAGGCTGACATCCTCCGCACCCTGCCTGATGACGATGACGAGGCTGATGTCCCCCTAAGGAGAGAGGAGCCACCTGTGGCTGGGGGCTCCTCGAGGCCCGAGGCCAGCCACCGGCCGAAGTTCCGACGAGGGGTAGGTCAGCGCTGATCTTTTGAGACGACGCTCCTGCTCCGACACCGCCTGGAGCTGCTTTCGGCCCATCTGCTGCCCCCTCTTCTGCTCCTGGAGCCCGCGCGCCTGCGCCTCAGGCTGTGAGCCTCTCAGGCTTCAAGCTTAAGAAGCAGAGGGACTACACCGGGGTGGACCAGTAAGTGTCCTGCCTTGTTCTTGCTTCTGCTGCTTATCCTTGACGCTTA
The DNA here is from genome assembly GCA_021605145.1 of Aegilops bicornis. Taxonomy (NCBI): domain Eukaryota; kingdom Viridiplantae; phylum Streptophyta; class Magnoliopsida; order Poales; family Poaceae; genus Aegilops; species Aegilops bicornis. The sequence continues at coordinate 1,756,483 of JAHIAL010000021.1, read as the reverse complement.
TCCGTTGTGCAATTAGGCCGATGCCCGCGGCAAAGAAGAGGAAGGAGGAAGAGGCAGTACTGCTCGGGACTAGATCACCTACGGCAGCCGCACCCCTCTCCATGGATAAGGGAAGCGACGGAGCTCGCGCTTCTCCGGCCCGATCATCCTCGCGAGGCTTGGGGGAGCATCCTCGGGAGGAGTCAGCCCCCGTGGCCCCGCTGGCTCCGGAGGTGCCAACGTCCGGCTCGGTCGATGACGTCCCCAAAGATCAGGAGCTTCCGGCCTCCCAGGCCATGGTGACGACGTTGCCTCCTCCCCCTTCTGCCGCACTGCTATCTCCGGGTCCTTCCGTCTCCCCTGACGTCCTAGAGCGTGCTCTTTCCGCGTTTACCCTGCTGCGAGAAGATCTTCAGGCGCGACCCCTCACGGTAGCCGGGCGCCTGGAGCTCGTCTTTGGCTGGCTTCACTTAGACGTGTCCATTCGGGCGGCGCTGAGCCAGGCAGCAGCAACCTCCGAGAAGGACAGGCAGGCCGTCGCCCAGGTCGCGGCTGCTCGCGAGGTGAAGCTGAAGGACGTCGGGGCCGCCCAGGATCGCTGTTAGTCGCTGGAGGCCGAGCTGGAGACCATGTGCAGCGAGCGTGCGGCCAAGGCTCGAGACCTCAAGGCGGAGGAGGAGAAGATGAAGGCCCGAGAGGACGCCGTCAGAGGTCGCGACGCCGAGCTATAGCAGTTGGTGAAGGCGCAGGCCGCAGAGCGCAGCCGGCTGGAGAAGTTGGAGCAGAAGGTGGAGGCAGAGAAGGCCGAGTTGGGAGCCAAGGCACAGGTCCTGGCTGAGGACCGTGTGGCCTTCAAGTCCCTCGAAGAGAGGTCTCGCAAGGCGCTGCGGTCACTCTACGAGAAGGGCTTGGAGGAGCCGCTGGCTACCGACGACGAGGGCCCCACCCAGCTGCTTCCTTATCTGGTCGCGGCGCTTGAGGAAGTCGTGAGCGGCATCGGCCCCTTGGAAGAGGAAGAAGCCTGCACTCTTTCCTCAGCTGCGTTGACGCGCGTCTTTATCCACCTCCATCTTCGCGATCCCACCGCCCATCTTGACGAGCTGCTGCAGCTCGTGGACGCCGAGCACTGCGCAGCTGCTACCAAGGCCGTGCAGGGTCAGGTGGAGGCCCTGCTGAAGAGGTTCCGTGCTTTCGATCCCGCGCCCTCAACTGGTGGTGCTGCTGATCCTGCAACTCCGTCGGGCGGTGTTGGTGAGGGCAACACCGTTGTGGAAGAAGCATCCCTTGTGGGCGACGGTGGCGGCCTGGGATGACGAGATGGCTTCCTGGGGGGCCCTTTCCTGTTTAGCTTCTGCAATATGCACCATGCCTCGTGGAGGCGTTTAAACTTGTGTTTGGTATTGGGAGAACAATATGTCTTGTAATATTTGCTTCAGATTTTGCGATTTCCTTCCCATTTGCTTTACGTTCTACGTCGGCAGGGCCCGACCCCGCGCATACCTCAGCCGTCGTTGGGTCGTCCGGATCACCAGGACGAGACCAAGGGGTGAGGGGCTACGTGGCCAGTTAGGCTCCTGAGTCGCGATGCTCAGTAGTCCCCCTTGACACGCAAACAACTCACAGAAAGGAAACACGGGAATAGGTCTAGTGTTCTACGTCTACAGGGCCCGACCCCGCGCATACCTTAGTCGCTGTTGGGTCGTCCGGATCACTAGGACGAGACCAAGGGGTGAGGGGCTATGTGGCCAGTTAGGCTCCTGAGTCGCGATGCTCAAGAGTCCCCCTTGACGCTCAAATGACCTTCATACTTTTTTCCTCGCCGAGGCTCCGCTCGGGAGGGCGCACAACCACTGCACCGAGGGACTGGCGGGGTGGCGGCGTTTGGGCGTGACCTGGCGTGCAGCCCTCGCGTGCCCAGCCCCTCGTAAGCGACTCTCCCGAGGGGAGGTGTTGGCGATGAGGCCGCAACACTGAGCTCAAGGGCTCCCCTGAGGTTGTCTGGCCGAGAGCCGCCTCGATTGTTTATCACCATCGCGGAGCATAAGCGCTTCCGCACTTGCAGGCATAACCGCCTCCTCGGCTGTGTCGATCGCCAGCAGAGCATGGTGCTTCCATCAGTGCGTGGGTGAGGGCTCCCTCTGAGTGGAGCCCCCGGGGCGTGTACAGCCCCGCCCTTACATGTGGCTTGCACGGCAAGGCTAGACGAGGTGTGTTTCGGCACTTGTGAGCTAGCACGGGACTCACGAGGCCCTACCTCAAGGCGGGTTGCGCCTGGTCTTGGTTCTTGTTGGCTGCGGTGGTCCTGCGAGATGGTTAGGCAACCTGCGCCGAATGAATCTCCTGAGGCTATCGCATGAGAAGGCCAAGCACCAACGGCCCCGGGAGGTGACGTGATCGGGACCGGCCCGCCAGACAGAGCTCAACCGTTGGATTTATCGACGCTGCAGGGACGGACCCGAGCACAGACGCCGTGCCTATCCCTTTTATCCGAAGGATGCTGAAGAAAGACGATCGGCACGCGGCTCCCGTGGTGGGTGATAATCAGCGGTGATAACCATAGGTAGATTATGCATGGAAAGCGAACTAAGCTTAGGTAAATGTGAAACGATACATGCCACCGGTCGGACCCGGCGGCATGGGGATGATGCAGCCCGAGGGGCGCCCCCAGCATAGTAAGCTAAAGACGTAAAAGGATAAACGCAGCAGGGACAGGCCCACGCGGTCTGGGAATGATGCAGCCCGGGGGGGCGCTCCGAGTTGAATAAACTTGGAAAATGTCACTTGGTTCTGTTGTCGAAGGGATGTTGGGGTAGCTGAAGATGCGTGGCGAAGGGGTTGCTCCTCCACGACTGGTCAGGCCCTGAGCCTCGGAGGCTCTGGGGTCGAGTGGTTCCTCGAGGACCGTCTCCATCTCCGCCAGACTACGTGATGCCCGGCCTCCTGGGCGACCAAAGACACTCCGCAGGTTCTTGTTTGGAAGACGGCCGCCATGCTCGGCAGGCCGAACAGCATGCAAACATAGCTGTGAGGTGGGCCCTCACAACGTCCCACGCGCGAATGCCAGAAGCGCTCCTGAGATGCGGCCCTGTTGAGCCCTGGGATGTCGATGCAGACATGCAGCCCACCATCCTCGCCTGGATGGGGAGCTGCGCCAGGTGGGCGGCGATCGCCGCGCATGGCCCTTGCATCCTGCAGCTCCTGAGTGGTCTTGGCGATGAACTCTTGAGCGTCGGGCGCTCCTCGCTCAGTGTCCTCCTGAGGGAGACGTGCTGCAAAGCACGCCTCCATGTGGTGCCCGAGCGCCTCCCTCATGATGTTGGCTAGGTCTGAGGCCCTCCAAAAGAGAGTCCCCGAGCCCTGCCTGAGGAGGGCACCGGGCACGCCTTCCTATGCAAGGGAGGGAGGCGCCCCAGGCGTGGGCGCCGATCGATGTGGCACCGCTAGAGGCGCTGCTGCCCTGAGGCCCTGTGCGGAGTAGTTGCTTCTTCTTCTTGGGGATGGCCTCAGGAGGGTACTACGCACCATCATTGTCGGGGTCTTCGATTGTTGCGGCTTGGAAGGCACGCTCGAGGGAGCACACCGCATCTCTTTCTTCGCTGGGGACTGTGATGATCCCGCCGCTTCCTGGCATCTTGAGGACGTTGTAGTCGTGGTGGGTCACTGCCATGAACTTGCCAGGGCCGGATACCCGAGGATGGCATTATGCCGTGGGCGGATGTGGTCGGCGTCGAAATCAATGAGCTCGGTCGCGATGGTTGTCGGCATGTCCGAAAGTGACAGGGAGGCGGACCTGCCCTATCGGGGTGGTGGAGCCGTCAGTCACTCCTGAGAAGGGCTTGGTAGGCTGAAGCTGATTGTATGGCACTTGAAGGCTGTCGAATGTCTCAACGGACAGGACATTGAGCCCTGCGCTGCCGTCAATGAGGGTCTTGGTGACTTGTACGTTGCTGATGATGGGTGAAAGCGAGCATCGGGGAGGGCGCCACCGTGGCGCGCTTGAGCTGGTCCACCGAGCTGAAAGTGATGGTGCACTTGGACCACCTCGAAGGGAAGGTATGACCTCGAAAGCATTGGAAGGGCTGCGTTAACCTCATGAGCAAACTGCTAGAAGATCTGTTGAGAGGTGGGGCCTAAGCTCCGCCCAAGATGCACGAGGAGATAGCACTGCAGTTCTGGAAGCCCCCAGCCCCTTGTCACGATGGTGGTCGTCGTTCCTTCTTGGTGGTGGCGGTAGCGAAGGAAGACCAACATTGCCACGAGGGCGGTCCTCGTGAGCTGATCCTCAGGCGCCCTCACGAGGTTGGTCTCGCCAGCCCGATCCTCGCGAGGCGGTCGCGCCACTCTGGCGAAGTCGCGATCGTCTCGGCGTCCGCCTCATAATCCTCCCTCCTCGGCCGTAGCCCGGTCGTTGCGCTCGAAGGCGTCAATCAGCGTCCATCCCGAATGGCCCTGAGCTCTTGAGAGTCGTTGGTGTCGTGGCTGTGTACGTTGTGGAAGGCGCAGAACGGCCGGCTGCTCTAGGACGACTTGGGATGGTCCCGGCCGTGCTTCGTATCTGGCTCCGCCGTGAGCACATCCACCCCCTTGCGCTTCACGTTCTTGGCCTTGGCTTTCTTCTCCTCCGGGTCGGTAGCTGGGAGATCGAGGAGGGAAAGGCGCCCCTCCTCAGCTCTTGCGCACTTGGTCGCCAGGTTGAACAGCTCTAAAGCCGTGCATAGCTCCTCGTGGATGGCGAGCTCCTCCTTCATCTAGACATCGCGGGCGCCATCAGAAAACGCTGAAATGATGGCCTCGTCCGTCACCTTGCGGATCTTGAGGCGAACACTATTGAAGCACTGGATGTACTTCTGCAGGGTATCTCTTGGCTGCTGCTTGATGCGGCATAGGTCACCCAGCGTAGGAGGCTGATCGTGGAGTGCCACGGAAGTTGGTAGCGATCGCGGTGGCGCATCTCGCCCGAGAGGAGAGATCGAGCCGGGCATGTTCACGAGCCCGCAGCGAGCACCATCCTTGAGAGCCATGGGAACCAGTTTGCCATGACTTTTTTCGCCGCCGTTGGCGCCTTTCGATGCTCAGCTCGTAGAGCTGCAAGAACTCCGCGGGGTCGGGGGTGCCATCATAGCGAGGAGGCAGGTCTGGCTTGAACTTGCTTGGCCAAGCGACGCTACACAGATCACGAGTGAAGGTGCGGCAGCTTGCCGTGGCCATCGGGGCCCTTTGCTGATGCGGAGCCTGCCCTTGATGCCCGCGCACCGCCACTCTAAGGCGTGACGCAGCGGTCTTGTCATGATGGCGTTAGAGCGCGGGAGCATTCTCTTGCGGCCGGGGAACTTCTTGGCAGCTTCCTTCTTGTCGCGCGGGCGCTCGATGCGGTGCGTCATATCGGGAGGCCGCGCGCCTTGGCGCCAGAACGCCGTCTTGGTGCAGAGCTGGTGGTGGCGCTCTGTGAGAGCCCGCCGCCCTTGTTGGCGTGGGCGAGGCTGAAGGATGGGGCGGGGAGCCCCTAACGGTATTGACGACTTCGGCGATGCGGTCCAGCCAGTCCTCGTAGAGGTCGTCGACTGGGCGGTAGCGTGATACATCCATTTTGCATCATGCTTTTATATTGATATTTATTGCATTATGGGCTGTTATTACACGTTATGTTACAATACTTATGCCTATTCTCTCTTATTTTACAAGGTTTACATAAGAAGGAGAATGCAAGTAATGGAATTACGAAATTTGGAAAAGGAGCAAATATTAGAGACCTATTCTGCACAACCCCAAAAGTCCTGAAACTCCACGAAAGGCATTTTGGGAAATAATAAAAAATATCCAGCGGAAGAAGTTCACCAGAGGGGGCCCCACCTAGCCACGAGGGTGGGGGGCGCGCCCTACCCCCTGAGCACGCCCCCTACCTCGTGGGCCCCCTGGTGGCCCTCCGATGACCATCTGGAGCAGAATTACCCTAGATACTTGGTAGATAAGAAGGCTGGCAAGGTCGATAGAAGTATATTGGATATACATTATGTTAATGTGTACTTTACTAGTACTCCTAGTAGCACCAGGGTATTAGATATCTTTGGTTAGGTTGCTAAGTGTTAGTAACTCGAAACAAAAGCTACGGAATAAGCGGAGACTAACTAAAGGTGAGTCGACGATACGTGTTGGAAGTGTTTCCAAGGTTGATATGATCAAGCATCGCACGCTCCCTCTACCATCGAGATTGGTGTTAAACCTAAATAATTGTTATTTGGTGTTTGCGTTGAGCATAGGCGTGATTGGATTATATGCAGCCATGTAACAGTTATTCATTTAAGGAGAATAATGGTTTACTCTGTTAATTTGAATAATTCCTTCAATGGTCTAGCACCTAAAAGGAATGGTTTATTGAATCTCGATCGTAGTGATACACATTTTCATGCCAAAAGATATAAGATAGTAATGATAGTACCACGTGCTTGTACTTGTGGCAATCGCCATGTAAGTCATATTGGTACTAAAAGCGCATGAAGAAGCTCCATGTTGATGGATCTTTGGACTCACTTTCGTTTTTGAAAAGTTTGAGACATGCAAACCATGTCTATTGGTGTATCACGCATGAAGAAACTCCATGCAGATGGATCGTTTGGACTCACTTGATTTTGAATCACTTGAGATATGCAAATCATACCACATGGGCAAGATGATTTGAAAAGCCTCGGTTTGGTCAAAGAAGATGGAACAAGGTAGCAACCTGTTGGAAGTAACACATTTTGATGTGTAATGCGATAATGAAGTCTTTGAGGCATCGCGTTGAATATCGTTATGTTACGACTTCACAGATGATTCGAGTAGATGTTGAGTATATTTACTTGATGAAACACAAAGTCTGAATTATTGAATGGTTCAAGTAATTTGGAGTGAAGTTAAAGATCATTGTGACAAGAGGATAAAATGTCTATGATATGATCATAGAGATGAGTATCTGAGATTCTGAGCTTTGGAGCATAATTAAGACACCGTGGAAATTGTTTCACAATTAATACCGCTTTGGAACACCATAGTGTGATGGTGTGTCCGAACATCATAGTTGCACCCTATTGGATATGGTGCGTACCATGATGTCTCTTATCGAATTACCACTATCGTTCATGGGTTAGGCATTAGAGACAACCGCACTCACTTTAATAGGGCACCACGTAATTCCGTTGAGACGATACCGTTTGAACTATGGTTTGGAGAAACCTAAGTTGTCGTTTCTTAAAGGTTTGGGGCTGCGACGCTTATGTGAAAAAGTTTCAGGTTGATAAGCTCGAGCCCAAAGCGGATAAAATGCATCTTCATAGGACACCCAAAGCGGTTGGGTATACCTCCTAATTCAGATCCGAAAGCAATAGGGATTGTTTCTAGAAGCAGGTCCTTTCTCGAGGAAAAGTTTCTCTCGAAAGAATTGAGTGGGAGGATGGTGGATACTTGATGAGGTTATTGAACCATCACTTCAACCAGTGTGTAGCAGGGCACAGGAAGTTCCTGTGGCACCTACATCAATTGAAGTAGAAGCTTATGATAGTGATCATGAAGCTTCAGATCAAGTCACTACCGAACCTCGTAGGACGACAAGGACGTGTACTGCTTCGGAGTGGTACGGTGATCCTGTCTTGAATGTCATGTTGCTAGACAACAATGAACCTACGAGCTATGGAGAAGCAATGGTGGGCCCATATTCCAACAAATGGTTAGAAGCCATGAAATCCGAGATAGGATCCATGTATCAGAACAAAGCATGGACTTTGGTGGACTTGCCCGTTGATCGGCAAGCCATTGAGATAAATGTATCTTTAAGAAGAAGACGGACGTGGACGGTAATGTCACCGTCTATGAAGCTCGACTTGTGGCGAAGAGTTTTTCACAAGTTCAAGGAGTTGACTACGATGAGATATTCTCATCCGTAGCGATCTTAAGTCCGTCGGAATCATGTTAGCATTAGCTGCATTTATGAAATCTCGCAGATGGATGTCAAAACAAGTTTCCTTACCAGTTTTGTAAGGAAAGGTTGTATGTGATACAATCGAGAAAGTTTTTGTCGATCCTATGGGTGCTAAAGGTATCTTTGGCTCCGGCGATCCTTCTAAGGACCGAGTAAGCATCTCGGAGTTGGAATATACGCTTTGATAAAATGATCAAAAGATTTTGGGTTTATACAAAGTTTGTGAGAAACTTGTATTTCCAAAGAAGTGAGTGGGAGCACTATAGAATTTACGATGAGTATATGTCGTTGACATATTGATGATCAGAAATGATGAAGAATTTACGTAAAGCATATAGGGTTATTTGAAAAGTGTTTTTCAAATGAAAACCTGGATTAAGCTGTTTAAACAGTGAGCATCATGATCTATGAGAACAGATCGAAAATGCTAAATGATACTTTCAAATGATCACATACCTTGACATGATCTTGAAGGTGTTCAAGATGGATTCGATCAAAGAAGGAGTTCTTGCCTGAGATGTAAGGTTTGAAGTTAAGACTTAAAGCTCGACCACGGCGAAGAAGAGAGAAAGGACGAAGGTCGTCCCCTATGCTTTAGACGTAGGCTCTATAGTATGCTGTGCTGTGTACCGCACCGGAAGTGTGCCTTGCCATGAGTCAGTCAAGGGGTACAAGAATGATTCAGGAATGGGGATCATTGGACAGCGGTCAAAATTGTCCTTGGAGTAAATAAGGACATGTTTCTCGATTATGGAGGTGATAAAGAGTTCGAGGCGTAAAGGGTTACGTCGATGCAAGCTTTGACACCTATCCGAATGACTTCTGAATAGCAAACCGGATGCATTATGGTGGAGCAACCATTTGGAATAGTTTCAATGGAGCGTGGAAGCAGCATTTATAATATGACCTAAAAATTTGCAAAGCACACCGGATCCGAAAAGGTTCAGATCCGTTGACTAAAACCTCTCTCACAAGCAAAAACATGATCAAACCCTTAACTCATTGAGTCTTAATCACATGATGATGTGAACTAGTTTAATGACACTAGTAAACTCTTTGGATGTTGGTCACATGGCGATGTGACCTGTGAGTGTTAACCACATGGCAATGTGAACTATATTATTGACTCTAGTGCAAGTGGGAGACTGTTGGAAATATGCCCTAGAGGCAATAATAAATTAGTTATTATTATATTTCCTTGTTCATGATAATCGTTTATTATCCATGCTATAATTGTATTGATAGGAAACTCAGATACATGTGTGGGTACATAGACAACACCATGTCCCTAGTAAGCCTCTAGTTGACTAGCTCGTTAATCAATAGATGGTTACGGTTTCCTCACCATGGACATTGGATGTCTTTGATTACGGGATCAAATCATTAGGAGAATGTTGTGATGGACTAGACCCAATCCTAAGCCTAGCACAGATCGTGTAGTTCAGTATGCTAAAGCTTTTCTAAATGTCAAGTATCATTTCCTTAGACCATGAGATTGTGCAAATCCGGATACCGTAGGGAATGCTTTGGTGTACCAAACGCCACAACGTAATCGGGTGGCTATAAAGGTGCATTACGGTATCTCCGAAAGTGTACATTGGGTTGGCACGAATCGAGATCGGATTTGTCACTCCGTAAACGGAGAGGTATCTCCGGCCCACTTTCGGTGAGACATCATATATCGTGCACAATGTGACCAAGGGGTTGATCACGGGATGATGTGTTACTGGAACGAGTAAAGAGATCTTGCCGGTAACGAGATTGAACAAGGTATCGGGATACCGACGATCGAATCTCGGGCAAGTACAATGCCGCTAGACAAAGGGAATTGTATACGGGATCGATTGAGTCCTTGACATCGTGGGTTCATCCGATGAGATCATCGTGGAACATCTGGGAGTCAACATGGGTATCCAGATCCCGCTGTTGGTTATTGACCGAGAACGTCTACGGTCATGTGCGCATGGTTCTCGAACCCGTAGGGTCTACACACTTAAGGTTCGATGACGCTAGGGTTATAAAGGAAGTTTGTATGTGGTTACCGAATGTTGTTCGAGTCGGATGAGATCCCGGACGTCACGAGGAGTTCCGGAATGGTCTGGAGGTAAAGATTTATATATAGGAAGTCTTATTTTGAGTCGCATGGAAAAGTTTGGCGCATTATCGGTATTGTACTAGAGTGCCAAAAGGGGTCCGGGGTCCACCGGGGTCCACTCTGCCCCGGGGGGCCACATGGGCTGTAGGTGCGCCTTGGCCCATATGGGCCAAGGGCACCAGCCCCAAGAGGCCCATGCGCCAAGGAAGACAGGGAGGGAAGAGTCCAAAGGGGGAAGGCACCTCCGAGGTGCCTTGGGGAGGATGGACTCCTCCCCCCCTCTGGGCCGCACCCCTTCCTTGGAGGAAGGGGCAAGGCTGCGCCCTCCCCCCCTCTCTTGCACCTATATAAAGGGAGGGGAGGGAGGGGAAGACACACCTGAGTCCCTGGCGCCTCCCTCCCTCCCGTGACACCTCCTCCTCTCCCGCAGGTGCTTGGCGAAGCCCTCGCAGATTGCCACGCCCTTCACCACCACCACGCTGCCAGTTGTCTGCCGGATGGAGTCTTCCTCAACCTCTCCCTCTCTCCTTGCTGGATCAAGGCATGGGAGACGCCACCGGGCTGTCACGTGTGTTGAGCAGCGGAGGTGCCAGTCCGCTCGGCACTAGGATCATCGGTGATTTGAATCATGACGAGTACGACTCCATCAACCCGTTCACTTGAACAGCTTCCGCTTAGCGATCTACAAGGGTATGTAGATGCACTCTCCTTCCCTCTGCTGGTTTCCTCCATAGATAGATCTTTGGTGACACGTGGGAAAATTTTGAATTTACGCCACGCTTCTCCAACAATGGCATCATGAGCTAGGGTCTATTGCGTAGATTCTTTGCACGACTAGAACACAAAGTAGTTGTGGGCGTTGATTTTGTTCAATATGCTTGCCGTTACTAGTCCAATCTTGTTTCGACGGTATTGTGGGATGAAGCGCCCGGACCGACCTTACACGTAGTCTTCACGTGAGACAGGTTCCACCGGTGACATGCACTTGGTGCATAAGGTGGCTAGCGGGTGCCGTCTCCCACTTTAGTCGGATCGGATGCGATGAAAAGGGTCCTTATGAAGGGTAAATAGCAATTGACATATCACGTTGTGGTTTTATGAGGTAAGAAAGCGTTCTTGCTAGAAACCCATAGCAGCCATCGTAAAACATGCAAACAACAATTAGAGGACGTCTAACTTGTTTTTGTGGTATGCTATGTGATGTGATATGGCCAAGAAGAATGTGATGAATGATATGTGATGTATGAGATTGATCATGTTCTTGTAATAGGAATCACGACTTGCATGTCGATGAGTATGACAACCGGCAGGAGCCATAGGAGTTGTCTTTATTTATTGTATGACATGCGTGTCATTATATTAACGCCATGTAATTACTTTACTTTATTGCTAACCGGTAGCCATAGTAGTAGAAGTAATAGTTGGCGAGACAACTTCATGAAGACACGATGATGGAGATCATGATGATGGAGATCATGGTGTCATACCGGTGATGATGATGATGATCATGGAGCCCCAAAGATGGAGATCAAAAGAAGCAAAATGATATTTGGCCATATCATGTCACTATTTGATTGCATGTGATGTTTATCATGTTTATGCATCTTATTTGCTTAGAACGACGCTTGACGGTAGTAAATAAGAGATGATCCTCATTAAAGGTGTTCCCCCTAACTGTGCACCATTCATTAAAGTTCGTGCGTTTCAAGCACCACGTGATGATCGGGTGTGATAGATTCTTACGTTCACATACAGCGGGTGTAAGCCAGATTTACACACGCAGAACACTTAGGTTAGCTTAATGACGAGCCTAGCATGTACGACATATGGCTCTCTAACACACAAGAGACCGAAGGTCGAGCATGAGTCGTATAGTAGATACGATCAACATGAAGATGTTCACCGATGATGACTAGTCCGTCTTCGACGTGATGATCGGACACGGCCTAGTTGACTCGGATCATATAATCACTTAGATGACTAGAGGGATGTCTATTCGAGTGGGAGTTCATGAGATGAACTTAATTATCCCGAACATAGTCAAAAGATCTTTGCAAATTATGTCGTAATGGCTCGCGCTTTAGTTCCTTGTTTAGATATGTTCCTAGAAAAATATAGTTGAAAGTTGACGATGGCGATTATGCGGACGATGAAAGCTTATGTCCTTAATGCACCGCTCAGTGTGCTGAACCCCAAACGTCGTCTGTGGATGTTGCGAACATCAGACATACACATTTTGATAACTGCGTGATAGTTCAGTTAAACGGTTTAGAGTTGAGGCACCAAAGACGTTTTTTGAAAACGTCGCGGAACATATGAGATGTTTCGAGGGCTGAAATTGGGATTTCAGGCTCGTACCCACGTCAAGAGGTATAAGACCTCCGACGATTTTCTTAGCCTGCAAACTAAGGGAGAAAAGCTCAATCGTTGAGCTTGTGCTCGGATTGTCTCGAAAGTGCAACAATCACTTGAATCGAGTGGGAGTTGATCTTCCGGATGAGATAGTGATGTTTCTCCAAAGTCATTGCCACCAAGCTGCTAGAGCTTCGTGATGAACTATAACATGTTAGGGATAGATATGATGATCCTTGAGGTATTCACGATGTTTGACAATCATGGAAGTAGAAATCAAGAAGGAGCATCAATTGTTGATGGTTGGTGAATCCAATAGTTTCAAGAAGGTCAAGGGAAAGTAGGGACACTTCATGAAACGGCAAATCAGTTGCTGCTCGGTGAAGAAACCCAAGGTTGAACCCAAACCCGAGACTAAGTGCTTCGTAATAAGGGGAACAGCCACCGGAGCAGAATTACCCTAGATACTTGGTAGATAAGAAGGCTGGCAAGGTCGATAGAAGTATATTGGATATACATTATGTTAATGTGTACTTTACTAGTACTCCTAGTAGCACCAGAATGGTATTAGATGCGGTTCGGTTGCTAAGTGTTAGTAACTTTCAAACAAAAGCTACGAAAATAAACGGAGACTAACTAAAGGTGAGTCGATTTATACGTGTTGGAAGTGTTTCCAAGGTTGATATGATCAAGCATCGCACGCCCTCTACCATCGAGATTGGTGTTAAACCTAAATAATTGTTATTTGGTGTTTGCGTTGAGCATAGACATGATTGGATTATGTACAATACTTGTCTGATTATTCATTTAAGGAGAATAATGGTTACTCGTTAATTTGAATAATACCTTCAATGGTCTAGCACCTAAAAGGAATGGTTTATTGAATCTCGATCGTAGTGATACACATTTTCATGCCAAAAGATATAAGATAGTAATGATAGTACCACGTACTTGTGGCACTTTGCCATGTAAGTCATATTGGTATAAAACGCATGAAGAAGCTCCATGTTGATGGATCTTTGGACTCACTCGTTTTTGAAAAGTTTGAGACATGCAAACCATGTCTATTGGTGTATACGCATGAAGAAACTCCATGCGAGATGGATCGCTTTGGACTCACTTGATTTTGAATCACTTGAGATATGCAAATCATACCACATGGGCAGATGACCGAAAAGCCTCGGTTTGAGTAAGATGGAACAAGGTAGCAACCTGTTGGAAGTAACACATTTTGATGTGTGCAGTCCAATGAGTGTTGAGGCATGCGATGAATATCGTTATGTTACGACTTCACGAGATGATTCGAGTAGATGTTGAGTATATTTACTTGATGAAACACAAAGTCTGAATTATTGAATGGTTCAAGTAATTTGAGTGAAGTTAAAGATCATTGTGACAAGAGGATAAAATGTCTATGATATGATCATAGAGATGAGTATCGAGTTCTGAGCTTTGTACGCAATTAAGACACCGTGGAAATTGTTTCACAATTAATACCGCTTTACAGAACACCATAGTGTGATGGTGTGTCCTATCGATCATAGTTGCACCCTATTGGATATGGTGCGTTACCATGATGTCTCTTATCGAATTACCACCATCGTTCATGGGTTAGGCATTAGAGACAACCGCACTCACTTTAATAGGGCACCACGTAATTCCGTTGAGGCGATTTGAACTATGGTTTGGAGAAACCTAAGTTGTCGTTTCTTAAAGGTTTGGGGCTCACGACGCTTATGTGAAAAAGTTTCAGGTTGATAAGCTCGAACCCAAAGCGGATAAAATGCATCTTCATAGGACACCCAAAACGGTTGGGTATACCTCCTAATTCAGATCCGAAAGCAATAGGGATTGTTTCTAGAAAGCGGGTCCTTTCTCAAGGAAAAGTTTCTCTCGAAAGAATTGAGTGGGAGGATGGTGGAGACTTGATGAGGTTATTGAACCATCACTTCAACCCGGTGTGTAGCAGGGCACGGGAAGTTCTGTGGCACCTACATCAATTGAAGTAGAAGCTTATGATAGTGATCATGAAGCTTGAGATCAAGTCACTACCGAACCTCGTGGGGCGACAAGGGCGTGTCTTGCTTCGGAGTGAATACGGTGATCCTGTCTTGAATGTCATGTTGCTAGACAACAATGAACCTACGAAGCTATGGAGAAGCAATGGTGGGCCCATATTCCAACAAATGGTTAGAAGCCATGAAATCCGAGATAGGATCCATGTATCGAGAACAAAGCATGGACTTTGGTGGACTTGCCCGTTGATCGGCAAGCCATTGAGATAAATGGATCTTTTCGAAAGAAGGCGGACGTGGGCGGTAATGTCACCGTCTATGAAGCTCGACTTGTGGCGAAGAGTTTTTTCACAAGTTCAAGGAGTTGACTACGATGAGATTTTCTCATCCGTAGCGATGCTTAAGTCCGTCGGAATCATGTTAGCATTAGCTGCATTTATGAAATCTGGCAGATGGATGTCAAAACAAGTTTCCTTACCAGTTTTGTAAGGAAAGGTTGTATGTGATACAATCAGAAAGTTTTATCGATCCTATGGGTGCTAAAAGGTATCTTTGGCTCCAAATGATCCTTCTAAGGACTGGAGTAAGCATCTCGGAGTTGGAATATACGCTTTGATAAAATGATCAAAGATTTTGGGTTTATACAAAGTTTGTGAGAAACTTGTATTTCCAAAGAAGTGAGTGGGAGCACTATAGAATTTCTGATGAGTATATGTCGTTGACATATTGATGATCAGAAATGATGAAGAATTTTCTGTAAAGCATATAGGGTTATTTGAAAAGTGTTTTTCAAGTGAAAACCTGGATTAAGCTGTTTAAACATTGAGCATCAAGATCTATGAGAATGATCGAAAACGCTTAAATGATACTTTCAAATGAGCACATTCCTTGACATGATCTTGAAGGTGTTCAAGATGGATCGATCAAAAGAAGGAGTTCTTGCCTGAGATGTAAGGTTTGAAGTTAAGAATTAAAGCTCGACCACGGCAGAAAAGAGAAAGGACGAAGGTCGTCCCCTATGCTTTAGGCGTAGGCTCTATAGTATGCTATCTTTGTGTACCGCTTCGGAAGTGTGCCTTGCCATGAGTCGGTCAAAGGGGTACAAGAATGATTCAGGAATGGGGATCATTGGACAGCGGTTAAAATTGTCCTTGGAGTAAATAAGGACATGTTTGTCGATTATGGAGGTGATAAAGAGTTGGGCGTAAAGGGTTACGTCGATGCAAGCTGACACCTATCCGAATGACTCTGAATAGCAAACCGGATACATATAGTGGAGCAACCATTTGGAATAGTTTCAATGGAGCGTGGAAGCGACATTTATAATATGACCTAGAAATTTGCAGCACACACGGATCTCGAAAGGTTCAGATCCGTTGACTCAAAAACTCTCTCACAAGCAAAACATGATCAAACCCAGAACTCATTGAGTCTTAATCACATGATGATGTGAACTAGTTTAATGACACTAGTAAACTCTTTGGATGTTGGTCACATGGCGATGTGACCTGTGAGTGTTAATCACATGGCGATGTGAACTAGATTATTGACTCTAGTGCAAGTGGGAGACTGTTGGAAATATGCCCTAGAGGCAATAATAAATTAGTTATTATTATATTTCCTTGTTCATGATAATCGTTTATTATCCATGCTTGTCGGTGTACTAGAGTAGGGGTACCCTAGTATCCCGAACTCGTGCACGGGCATTTGCAGCACCCCGCGGCAAGGCTTGCCAGGTGACCGCCAAGGTCCTCCGTGGTCCCTTTGGAGCCATTCAAGAACAAAGTATTTAAGCTTAGGAGACAAGGCCCCGGCAAGAGGAGCTTGCCGGGAAGGCCAGCCAAGGCACCTAGGAGACAAGGCCTGCAAGAGGAGCTTGCCGGGAAGGCCGATGAGCGACAAGCTTCCGGATGCGACAAAGGCAACAACATGACAAGGCGCTGTCATGGGCAGATTACCACTCTTTCCTCCGCTCCGGCACATCCAACAACGTGTCGCCACAGGACCCTTCCAGTGGACGTGGCGAGAGGCTGTGCAGCCAGTGGGTGCGTGTGGTAAGCGTGGCCCGACAAGATAGCCATCGTGGGTAAGCGGTGGCGTCCTGACGGTCCCTTTTTGCCTTTGTTTGGGCGACTTAGACGGGCATTTAATGCCTTTGTCCCCTACGTCGTGGTTAGGTATGATACACTGTACAAGTATTGTACCAACCACAAGTCCTTTCCATTTTGCCCTTGCCTCACGTTAAGCCACATGTCGGTGACCACTTGAGCATATAAAAGGAGGCCCATGCTAGCGTAGAGAAGGGTTCGAAGGAGCTCGAAGCGAAAACACTTAGCTCTCTCTGCTAAGAACTCAAATACACACATACATGCAGCAGTAGGTGTGTTATCTCTCGAGAGCTCTGGCTGGGTAAACTGCTCGTGTGCATCGCCTCGATCCGCTCTTCAGGCGACCTCCGCCCCCCGAACCAAAAGGGAAGCCTCGATCCGCCGGTCCCATAGGTGTTCATGGGTCAGATCAGCCTCCCGACATCTTTGGCGCACTGGTAGGGGCGTCGAGTTGTGTGAACCTGATCCAACGTTCACACGAGCAAGATCTTCATCTTCTTCATCAACATGCCACGAAGAAGAAGGCTTCGGCGGTACCGATCCGTCCATCGCCGATCCCACCACCACCGAGCCAACGGGTGGTGGGGTAGACGCCCAGCGGAAGAATGGGCGCCGACGGAAGTCCACGGTGCTGCCAGGTCCAAGGACAAGGCCGCTGCAGACCTCGGCGTCCAGACATTCACCACGCCCATTTCAGAGGCGCGGGACCGAGAAGCGTCATGGTATTCCGCAGTGCCATCGCTCGTTGGGCCAAGATCAAGTTAGTGGATCTCGCGATGCTCAAGACCAGCATGCACGCCAACATGCTTGTCGGCACGAACACGATCGCCCGGACGGGGATCGCTCTTTCTAACATAGATAGAAGTCCGAGCATATCCGCTCCTCGCGGCATTCGCCCTTGCCGCCGCCACTCGGCAGAAAGCTTTGGCGCGAGCTCAACTTCTCTGGATTACCCTCGGCGTTAGACAAGATCGGCGAATGGAGGGCCACCATCGAGAAGTCTCATCGGCCGCTTAACGGCGACACTCCACGGGGTACCGCCGCTGCACGCCGCGGCAGGACTGCCGCGTAACGAGCGATGGCGACGAAACCCGTGGGGGTGCAACCACCATGCACTCCCCACCCCGAAGGCCAAGATCGCCGACTCGCCGGATCCACCTCGACAGCGACTCCACCGCATCGTCAGATCCACGAGCTCGTCACGATCAGCGCCAAGTTCTTCACGAACGACAACAAGAAGACGCTCGAACTCGCATCGAGCGCCGAAGAGAAGCGCGGCGTCAATCAGACCAGAAGGCGCCGGGCCCCTCTGTCGACATGCCATGCGCCCGAAGAACGGCGACTTGCCCGTGACGCGGTAGGTTGCCCTGCGTTCACTCGTGAGCTGCGGCAAGTCGATGGCCCGGCAAGACGAAGAATTTTAAGCCGACGTGCGAGAGAAATGCACGGCGGCCCGGTCGCATCCGTCGGAGTTCCTCGGCATCTACACCGCCAGCGGTGCAAGATGCCGGGGCGAGACGACAAGATCCTCGTGTCGGGGGGGCGTCTTTACCACCACGGACACCTACGGGACCGGAGCCCCTTTTCGGTTCGGCAGGGGGCGGAGGATGCGCGAAGAGCGGATAGAGGCGATCACAGGAGGGGAGATTTACGCAGCTATGGAGCTCTCCGGAGAGATAATACTCCTCTGCTGCTTATGCAGTTTGTATTGTGATCTTGCTAGGGGCGTCGGAGCTACAAAACCTAGCTCGAGAATCTGTGGCCTCGTACGAGCTGAACCGAACGAGCCCCAACCCTTTCTACGTTGCACTCGGGCCTCCTTTTATAGGCACAAGGGGGTCACCACAGGTGGCAAGTAGACAGGGGTAGAATAGGAAAAGCAGAGGTTGGTACACGCTTTATGCAGTGTATAGTGGACTATACCTAACTCGGCGACAAGGGACAAGAGTCATAAATGCCCGTCCTCATGCTGAAAAGTGAAACCTGGACCGTCAGGTGCACCTCCGTTGCCACGACGACTGACTTGTCGGTAGCCGCTTGTCGCCGCTCTCCATTGGTAGCTGCACAGCCACGTCGACACGCGTGCGCTTTGGGAAGCCCATGGCGACACGTTGGTGGATGAGCCGGAGCGGAGGAAGAGAGGTTACCGCTGCAGCAAGCGCCTTTGCCGGCAAGGTTCTTGTCGTAACAGGGCTTGTCGCTCACCAAGCCTTCCCGCAAGCTCCTCTTGCCGGGCCTTGCTTCGCTTCGTGCCTCTCAAGTGGCCTTCGGCAAGCTCCTCTTGCCGGGGCCTTCTTCGTGCCTAGGTGGCCTTCCGGCAAGCTCCTCTCGCCGGGGTCTTGTCTTCTTGATGAGAACACTTTGTTCTTGAATGGCTCACCGCAAGCTCCTCTTCTTGGGGTCTTGTTTCTGAAGGGCTGTGGAGGGTCTTGGGACGCTTGCAACGCCATGGGGGACGCTTCTGTTGCCGTTACAAGTTCGGGTACTAAGGTACCCCTATCTTAGCTCTGCATCAGGAGCCAGATGCGGGCCAGCCTACAGTGCAGCGCTGTTGGGCCAGGCCCAAAACAGGGCACGGCACGCGGCCTGGGTCCAAACCAAATTCTACTCAGATCCGCGTTCCCCCATCGTGAACGGCACATGCGTCAATTGCGGGCGTCGTGGGGAAGTGGGCGACGATGCGGGTCACTCCACCCGTCGTTCGACTCTGCATCCCCAGCGTGGTTCCCATGCTCTTGGGGTCACGCAGACGGTGGAAGTGGGAAGCTGGGCGCTGCGAAGGAGAAGCGGCAGCAGGTCGGCCTGATTCCCTGCTCTTCCAATGCCCTGATTTGAAAAGGGGCGGCCGAGCCCCCACCTTGCTTCTTTAAAAAGAGCGGAAGGGAGCAGAAACCCGACTCTCCCATCTCCTCCTTTCTCAACTTCGCCCCTTTCTCTCACTGCGTCATGGAGAAAGGGAACCTTGATTCTTCATCGGTGGCGGCGAGGGTCGCTTGAATAGACAGCGCTCCTCCCGACCCCACGCCCGGGGGCAGAAACCAGCCAAGAAGAGGAAGAGGGAGGCGAGGTCGTGGGCGAGGTCACGACGAGGTCGAGCCGCTCGGGGAAGAGGCGGGCCAGGCGTGTGCCGTCTCCGCCTCCGCCGGCGGTTCCTCCCTGCGTCAGTCCATACTGAGAGACGACCTTGCGAAGTTCTTCGTCCAAGCTGCGTCAGGCGCCTCGTCGTCGCCTCCCGGCTTCAGCTCCGTTCATGAAAGCCTTGATGCGGAGTCGGATCCGCGAGAGACATCGAGACTGCACATGAGGGCTGTGGAATCAGCGGCATGCGAGTCCGTGTTGTATTCAACCCCTAATGTGATGTATCTTGATCGCGGGTGGAAGGCGTTCACTGCGCATCCATAGTCTCGAGGGAGCGGGTTTACCCTCCATTTTAAGTTAATGGAGGGTGATCTCCTCTCCGTCAAGGTCTTCGGGGACCTCGGCACTCGGGCGAAGTGCTGCGTGGATAGCTCCTCCGACAGCGAAGACTCCCCCTCGAGCGAGAGTGACGAGGAGGAGAGCGACAGCGGCGACGAGTGTGAGCCCGATTAGATGTCGAGGCGCCGCTCGTAAGGCCACCGTGACCCCATCATCCGTGTCGCCCGGCTCCTTGAACTCCAGTGCGTCTCCTTGGGCGACCTGGCGTGAGGGAGGCTGCGGAAGGGAAGAGGGATGGCGACAAGGCCGTCAGAGTACGAGTGCGAGCGTGGCGCCCTCGGCGGCCGACGTCCTGCCGCCCGTCTCCGAGCCCCGCTTGGCGCTGCCATCTCAAATCAAGCCCTCGGGAGCTCACGGGATGTTCCTTTGGTGCCTTCGGCACCTGTAGCTCTCTAGGCGTTTCTTTTCCCTTCTCGCCTCCTTGACCTACCTCCGAAAAAGAGGGACAGGAAAGCGATTCACGGGCATCTTATCTTTTTAATTTGTAAGCCTTGGGCCTCATCGCATTTAAAACTTGTAATCCTCTCTTTCATGTTTTCATTCCCCACGGGTGCAGCATCCGAGTAGAATGTTTTTAATGAAAAGGGATGCTTGAAAAGGACGAAAAGGCTTATCGATATCCCAGCCCCCGGCAGCTCGACTTCTTGTAGCCGGGAACTCTGGCTTGCCGCAGCCCGGCAACTCTCGGGCTTGCCGCATACCCAGCAACTCTGGCTTGCGGGACTTGAGTCTTACGCTTCTTCTCCTCTTCGCTGTTATTTCAGATTCGAGAGCAATTTAGCCCATGCCGCAATAAGTTATTTTCAGAGTATAACTTTATTCGGGCAACATTTGCTTTCGTTACATTTCCTTTACTCGACTCTTGGCTTTGTAATGTTACTGCCCTCGCTTTCCGTGGAAACTTGCGGTGCAGGCACCCTTGCCTTAGCGCCGAGTGCGGAGAACTTCGGCCATCTATTTGGGCGGGGTCGCTACTCGGCAAGCAACCTTGTCGCCGGACTAGTCGCAACTCACTTAAGTTGTTGAGCGGACTCGAAACAAAAGTAAGCGGCGACCGATCCACGATTCGGTTCTCCGCGCATGGGTTTTTCATACAAAGCCGCGGTCGCTCGAGGAAGATAACTTTAAAGAATTTAAAAACTGATTGCTCAAATTCTCGCAACTTAGCTTTTTACGTCGTTTGCTCCCGAGTAGGCATTATCTCCTCGAGCGGCGCTTGGCGGTCCACGTCTTCATCTTCTCTCCTCCTCCCCGGGTTAGCTTGTGGGTGCATGAACCTTCCTCATCTCTTTTGAGAAGAAAGAAGAGAAAAAATAAAGTCATGGAGCCCTAGTGGCTCGTTATTACTAGGGTGTTGATGCTGCACAAAATGTCGTGTTAATACATGCAAGTAGGTTATGAAAGCATGAATTTGACGATCTCTGCGCAACACATAGGCTTGATCGATGCACGGGGTCTGCGCCTCGGCTTTTGTACAAAGGATTACATGCAACAATGGGCAAGACTTGTACAAAAAGGGTAGTTCTTAACAGTTCCGGCAACCGCGCGCTTATGCGGGTAAAACTTACGAAGATGCTCTATATTCCAGGAGTTGCTCACGGAACGCCATGTCTTCGGTCTCATGCGGATAGCGCCAGCCTAGTGATTTCGTTTCACCCGATAAGGGCCTTCCCACTTCAAGGCGTCAACTTGTTTGAATTCTTGGCGGATTGAACGCAGCCAAGAACAAGGTCGCCTTCTCGAAGCTTACGGCATTAACTTTTGCGGCTATGGTAGCGGCGCAAAGCTTTCTTGATAACGATCAGGCTCGTACATGACAACTCTCAAGACTGATCCTCCTCAAGGAGCAGCAGCGTCATCTTGTCGCAGCTGCTCTTGCTCAAGCTTCATCATAAGCGAAAGCACTCGAGGCAACCCAGATACGAAGTTCCGTGGGGGAGAACTGGGCTCGCTCTCCATAGACTAGAGCGAAGGTGTCGGCGTTGGCTCGATTTGGTGTCGTCCCTGATTGACCAAAGAACCACCGGCTCCTCGATCCGTTTCTTCGCACTTATGCAGTACAGCCGAAGATCACGGTCTTGAGTCCACGCAGCACTTCAAGATTTGCCCTCTCCGCTTGACCGTTGCTTCTCGGGTGAGCAGAAGCAGCGAACCTTGGCGCCAAGATCTTGGGCGTAATGCATGAAGGTGCGCTCGTGAATTGTGTGCCGTTATCGGTAATGATCTGTTAGGGATCTCGAAGCGACAAACAATCGACCGAAGAACTTGTTCTTGTTGTCTTTATCACCTTCCTCACTACCTCCACCTCCGGCCACTTTGTGAACTTGTCGATTGCTATGTACAAGTA
Organism: Aegilops bicornis; assembly: GCA_021605145.1. Taxonomy (NCBI): domain Eukaryota; kingdom Viridiplantae; phylum Streptophyta; class Magnoliopsida; order Poales; family Poaceae; genus Aegilops; species Aegilops bicornis. Next base: position 1,734,159 of record JAHIAL010000021.1, on the reverse strand, counting down.
CTCAAAGCCCCGACTTCGGGGAAGGGGCCAATGATATCGAGCCCCAGCATCAAAAGGGCCGAGGATAAAGGGATTGTCCGGAGAGCTTGAAATTTGTTGGTGTATCTGTTTGGAATGGAACTGCACGCTTCACACTTGGTTACTTGTGCAGGTTGCATCTGGAGGGCTTCGGCGAGAAGAAACCTTGCTTAGGAAGCTTTTCTTGGGGCAAGAGCTCTTCGCGCCAATGTGGTGACCACATATGCTCTCAGAGTGTATCTCTGTGAACCACATCCATCTTCAAACAAGCGCACTTCAATTTCACAGATTTGAGTCTTCTTACATGCACGGTGATGTTGTCAACAAACTGGTACATACTTGATCGCCGCTACTCTTTCCGCCGCTTCTTGCTCTTGGGAAGTTCTCTGTCTGAAGGAAATGAACAATCTGCTACGCGCTCGGCTGAACTCTCAAGCTCGACAACAAGGACTAAAGGCACATCTATCATTTGTCAGGAACATCGGCTTCTCACGGCAAAAACCTGAGTTTCGCCGAGCTTGATATCTCCCTGCTAAGCTTAGGAGCAAAAACTTTGTCGGGAGGCGCTTTGCTTCAACGAAACAAACCTAGGGCTTGTCCGGGCGGTGCTCTCCTCAAGACACTCTCTGGCGTTGACAGAGACCTTCTTGGCGGCGGCTCGGAAGCTCTGCGGAAAGTAGTCGCCAATCAACTTCCTCTTCTTATTCTGTCTGTTGATGAGTGTTATGATCGGTTTAGTCGGCTTGAGCACAAAGACCCTGGTTCCCACAGGTAGCTTGAGTCGGCGCACTTTAACGAGCCATCAGCAATATCATTCTGAGCTCTTGGAACATGTTCCATTTGCGAGCCTTCAAAGTGCTCTTCTAGCTTCCTCACTTCATCGACGTAAGCCTCCATCAACGGACTACGATAATCTTTATTCACTTGGCCGGACGACAAGTTGCAGTCACCCCGACAATGAGCTTCTTGATCCCAAGGTCCACCGCGATCCACGAGACCCAAGCAAGCAAACCTTCATACTCTGCAATATTGTTTGTTGCTTGTTCCTTGGGAAAGTGCATCTGGACTATGTACTTGAGGTGCTCTCCGGTGGAGTGCGATAAGCGACACGCCCGGCTTGGCGCCTTAAGCCGAAGGCACCATCAAAAAGTACATCGACCACTCTTTGCTCGACTCCTTGGCGGGATGCTGCGTCTCTGAAATTTCTTACCCAATGCAGTGTCGGCGTCCATTACGCTATGAACTCCGCTAATGCTGCTGCTTTGGATAGTTGAAGTGCTTTCAAACTTGAGACCAAAGCTCGATGGCAGGTTCAGTACGCCACTCAACTATCTGCTGTAAACCTGGATTTTGCAATATCCTCTTGACGGAAGCGAGTGACAAGCTGTTATCTCATGCGCTTGGAAGTAATGGCGAGCTTTCTCGAAGGCCATGAGGAGGCCAAAAGCAACTTCGCACACCGTCAGTACCTTGATCTAGCTCCTGGAAAAAGGCCGACAAAGTAGACCGGCGCTGCACCATCCTTTTCGAATCTTGCCGCAATCTGCGGCAGATCTATCCTTGCGGGACGAGCTTGTCGGAGAAGCCCCCCAGCATCGTGGGCGACTTCGCGTGGTTTGTTAGCTCATCATCCGCCTCCCTCTCCGCTACTTACTAACGCAGCACTAACCACTTGATTGGTTGCGCTAAATATAGCGACAACTTTTCTTGTGGTTTAGGTGCCAGCGTTGGAGGGAGGATAAGTACCTCTTTAAGTCTTTATAAAAGAGCCTCCGCTTCCGGAGTCCATTTCGTGGACCCGCCTTTTTTCAAAGATTTTGAAAAATGGCGAGCGCGCTCAGCAGAACTTTAGAGATAAACTTCTTTGAGCAGCTACATAGAATGCAAGTCTTCGACATCCTTGGCGCTTTGGTGCTTGATCGCTCAATGGCCTTGATCTTGCCGGGATTGGCTTCGATTCCCGGCCCGAGACATAAAGAACACGAGAAGCTTGCGGAAGGGACTCCAAACACACACTTCTCCGGGGTTAAGCTTGAGGTTGATCTTCTTGCTTGATTTGCAAAGGTCTGCGTCAAATCTTGGATCGAGTTGCTTTACCTTTGCTTTTGACCACTATGTCATCCATGTAGGCTTCTACATTTATGTGCATCTGCTGCGGCTCAAAAGCGTCGTGAATTCCCGCCCTTGCAAATGTCGAACCAAAGATTCTTTAACCAAAGGCATCCGTATGAAAACAAGAGTGTGCCACATGGAGTTATAAATCACGGTTTTCTCTTCATCCTCTTACGCCATGAAGAGTCTGGTGATATCTGAGTATGCGTCCAAAAGAAAGCAAAAGCAGGTCACATCCGTTGTGGAGTCAAATAACTGCCGCGCCGGGACAGGAAATGGGTCTTTGGGACAAGCTTTATTGACATCGGTGAAGTCTATACAAAGCCTCCATTTCCATTTGCTTGGTGCACTACTACAGGATTGGCCAACCCGTGGGGTGGAGCACTCCTCGACAAGGCCTGCTGCTTCTAGTTTCTTGATCTCTTCTGCTATGAATTCTTGGCGCTCACTTGCTTGCTTCGACCTTTTTGCTTGTGTCGCGTGAGGGTAGCGGCAAGGTGGTGCTCAATTACTCACAGGAACAGGGATGTCGGGGCCGTTGCCATGCAAACACCGACGATTTCGCACTTGGCGAGGAAAACAAGCGAGCGTCTTTCTATTTAGGGTCAGCGTGCACCGATGGTGAAGAGTACCACCCGATGCCGTCCCTCATGGCGGACACCTTCTTGGTTCTTTGGCGGAGCTGCCATTGTCTTCTTCTTGCACTTGCCGATGGAGCTCGATGGTGCGTCCTCGGCAAGATGGCAGACACTCCGAAGAGGTGCGCTTGCGGAGTGGGCATCGAGCTCTTGCCGGACTTGGTCTTCTTCTTCCCCGTGAGCTTGGTGACAGAGTGTCTTCAGTTTACTGCCATGGCTGCTTTGCTTCCGGTAGATCTTGTCGGCCGCAGATAAGTGCGTCCTTCTTGTCACCGAGGGGCAAAGAGATGACACTGCTCGGGCCTGGCATCTTGAGCACATTGAGGCGTAGTGAGGCTGCCATAAACTTGGCGGCGCTGGACGCTGGCCAAGTATCCCATTATAAGGCAACGCGAAATCAGCAACGTCGAGCGTAACCCTCTCGATCACGAAGTTTAGCTTCGACGCCAAATGTCACCAGTAGCGTTATCTTCCCTTCGGCTTGCTCCTTCGGGTTGATCCTTAGAATGTGCCGGTCTCTTCGAGCTCGTTGTCGAGGGGATTTGTAGCTTTGGAGCACTACGGAGGATATCAGGATTCAAGCCCGGCCCGCCGTCAACTAACATCTTGGTGACCTTGAGGTTGCGGATAGTTGGTGAGACCAACATCGGCAAGCATCCGAAGCCATGATTATGCGATCGATGGATGGTCCTCAATATCAAAGATGATAGGCGTGTTGGACCACTTGCAGGCTGCGTGACTCTATGGATGGTTCTCGCTGCATTTACTTCCGCATCCTTTGTTTGAGTTGGCGGTGCGAAGTATGCTTGAAGGCACCACCGTCGTTATAAAGGACCTCTGTGGCTTTCTAAAACTCCTGGTAAATCGGCTTTATCGTCATCTATGTCCCTCGTCTGCTGTCTTCGTCTTCATTCTTGTCGCGGCCACGGGAGGTCATCTCCTTGCCGCATTGCTTGGCCTTGTCGCATGGCATCCCCCGGACGGGCGCCTGGCCGGCTCCTCCGGCACCTTCTGGGGTTTCTCCTTGTCTACTTCGCTTCGTATTCAGCTCTCTGCTTTGTTCTACAAGGCGCTCGACTTTCTTACTGACTCTGGAGGTCGTGGCCCTTAGTGCGGTGGATCTTGCAATCTTGCTTGTTGGAGCTATCACGCTTGGCCGGCTGACGTATGCGGCAGTGCGTTGGTGCCTCCGGCAACCTCCTTGCTTGGGCCGACAACCTTAGCGGCACCTCCGTTGCGGACTGCTCAACTAGCACATCTTTGCCTTTCTTTTTTCTATTATTCACGCCTCGGCCCTTCCTTGCTTGGCCCCCCTCCTTGTCGAGACTCTGCTCCCACATCCTCTCACAGAGTCTCCTCCCTTCTTCAGTAGCGTGCACTTAGCCGGCCAAAGGCGTAGAGCTCGGCCGACGTCTTTCACTTTGCACATTGCCATCTCCTCCCTCATCTCTGCGGTTTCGCACATTCGATGGAATGCACTGATCAACTTGGCGAGGGGTGGACGTCCGGATGTTGTAGTGCACTTTCGGACCGAATCTCTGGATGAACTTGCTGCCAAGAGACTCTCCTCTCATACAGGCAAGCAGGTGGAGATCACTCTCTCAGCCATGAGGCTTGTGGCCTCCTGTGAAAGGCACACCAACAAAGCTGGTGGCACAAATCTGCCCAAGAAGAAATAGAGCTATCCGGCAAGTGCATGAGGCAAGATCTGGCGCTTTGGCTTGAGGCCCCAAGGGAAAGTAGTTGGCGAGGATCTTGTCATCTCGTCCCCAGCGGCTTACTGCACGCGATGGTGTAGATGCTTTGAGGAACTCCGATGGGTGTGTCCTGCCATCATACTTTTCTTCGGTACATCTGGTTTGAAGTTTTTCTTGTCGGGCCACCGGATTCACCGCAGCTCTCGAGGTGAGCAGCGGGACAACCTACGCGTCTGACAAGTCGCTTGGTTCCCCTGGCGCATGCATATCGACGGTGGGCGGCGCGTTAGTCCGATTAATGGCGCTTCTCCGGTATCGTCTGGGTTCGAGCGTCTTCTTCTACCCGTTCTCATAGAACTTGGCGCTGGTCATGACGAGCTCGCGGATCCGGCATTTACGATGTGGAGTCGGCTAGCCGAGGTGGATCCGTGAGTCGGCGATCTTAGTCTTCGGGAAGGGAGTGCACGGTGGCTGCACCCCAGTCTCGTCGCCATCAGCTTCGCGCCTTGTCGCCTGCCGCGCGGCTGCGAGGCATTCGGTTGCCGGGGCGTCGCCCGTTAAGGCGAAGCCGATGAGACTTCAATTGTGGCCCTCCATTTGTCGACCTTATCGGCCGTTGGAGGGTAATCTAGAAGTAACTGAGCTCTAGCCAAAGGCTTCGGCCGGGTGTGGTTGGCGCAAGCAGCGGCATACTGGGCGAAGAACGAGATGTGCCGGACTCCTAACCAAGTTAGGAGGAGCAGCATCCATGGCGGCCGCACCGCTTTCGTACCGGCATCAAAGATTTGGGGTGCATGCGAGTCTCGAGGGCCTCGGGATCCTCCGGCAGCGCTTGATCGACAAAGCGTATGGTGCCGCGAGCATCATGACGCTGCTGGTCCCGCGCCTCTGCGAAGGGCGCGGTGCGGACTTCGGACGCCGACGCTGTGCTGCCTTGTCCTTAGATCTGGCGGCATTGTGGAAGCTGCTTCGACGACGCCGGTTCCTCCGCCAGCGCTTCCCCACCACCGACAGCTCCGGTGGTGGTGGGTTCGACGCGGCTCTCTTCTTGCCGAAGGCTTCTTCTTCGGCGCCATGTTGACGAAGATGTTGATGAAGTTGCTCGAGTGACCTCCGGATCGGGTTCACACAGCCGACGCCTTACTGGCGCGCCAAAGATGTCGGGGACGTCTTTACCACCACGGACACCTACGGGACCGGAGCCCCTTTCGTTCGGGCAGGGCGGAGGATCTGCTTAGCGGATCGAGGCGATCACACGAGGGGAGATTGCAACCCGGGCTCTCCGGAGAGATAATACTCCTACCGCTGCTTGTCCGGTTGTATTGTGATCTTGTTAGGGAGCGTTGGGAGCCAAGCAAAACCTAGCTCGAGAATCTGTGGCCTCGTCTGAGCTGAACCGAACGAGCCCAACCCTTTCTACGTTGCACTCGGGCCTCCTTTTATAGGCACAAGGGGTCACCACAGTGGCAAGTAGAGCGAGGGTAGAATAGGAAAAAGCAGAGGTTGGTACACGCTTTATGCCAAAGGTGTCTGATGGACTATACCTAACTCTGGCGGCAAGGGACAAGAGTCATAAATGCCCGTCCTCGCCGCTGAAAAGTGCAACTGGGACCCGTCGAGTGCACCTCCGTTCTTGCAACGACGACAGCTTATGTCGCCGCTTGTCGCCGCTCTCCGGGCTGCACAGCTCGCGACATCGCGTCTTGCTCGGGAAGCCCCATGGCGACACGTTGGTGGATGAGCTGGAGCGGAGAGGAGAGAGGTTACCTTGCATGGCAGCGCCTTCCAGCAAGGTTCTTGTCGGCTTAGGAGCTTGTCGCCGCCAAGCCTTCCCGCAAGCTCCTCTTGCGGGGCCTTGCTCCTTCATGCCTCAAGTGGCCTTCCCGGCAAGCTCCTCTTGCGGGGCCTTCTTCGTGCCTAAGGTGGCCTTCCCGGCAAGCTCCTCTCGCCGGGGTCTTGTCTTCTTGACTGAGAACACTTTGTTCTTGAATGGCTCACCGGCAAGCTCCTCTTGCCGGGGTCTTGTTTTCTGAAGGGCTGTGGAGGGTCTTGGCGGACGCCCGGCAACGCTTGCTGCACGGGACGCCTTCTCGACTGCAGTGCACAAGTTCGGGGTACTAAGGTACCCCTATCTTAGTACTACCGACACCTGGCCAACTACTTCCCGTGGTGCTCAAGCCCAATGTCGATCTGGCTCATGCACTTGCCGGACAACTCCATATCCTCTTGGGGCGGACTGTGCCATCGGTTAAATCGGCGCCTTTACATGCGGCCACAAGCCTCATGGCCAAGAAGAGCGACCTTCATCTGCTCACCCGGAAGGAAGGAGAGCCCCTGCAGAAATACATTCGTGAGATTCACCCGCATCTGACACAACATCCCAAATATCCACCTGCATGATGTAATCAGCGTTCCATCGAAACGTCTTGAAACCGCTGGATGCGGGAGGAGATGGCGATGTACAAGATCAGAGACGTCGGTGAGCTATATGCCTGGCCGACAAATGTGCACGCGTCTTTGAAGAAGGGAGGAAACTCCCCGGAGAGAATGCCGAAGTAGGAGGATCTGATAGTGAGGAAGCCGCCCCGGCAAGGAAAAGTCGGCGGCGGAATAACAGAAAGAAGAAAGGCAAAGATGTGCTAGTTGTTGAGCAGTCCGGCTACGGAGGTGGTGCCAAGAGAGCCAAAGCTGGTAGCTCCGGCAAGGAGGTTGCCGCAGCACTCAGCTGCCGAGCCATGGCGGTCCGCCAAACCAAAGCGGGGCAGCTCCAACAAACGAATCGCAAGATCCACCGCACCAAGGGCCATGACCTCCAGAGCTGCAAGAAGGTCGAGCAGCTTGTCTCAACAGCGTATAAGGCTGAATCTGACGGCGTGTGACAAGGAGAAAGGCTCAGGAAGGTGCTTTGGAGGAGCTAGCAAGAAACGCGTCGGCCGAGGAGGACACCGCGGCAAAGGCCAAGCAGCGTGACAAGGAGAGAGGCCTCCGCCGGTCGGCGACAAGGATGAAGACGACGGCGGCGATGAAGATATGGAAGGCAGCCAGAGACCGATGAGCGGGGAGTTCGAGAAAGCCACGAGAGGTCCTATGCGTTGATGGCGGTGCTTCTCTTGCATACTTCACACCGCCAACTCAAGCAAAGGTAGCGGGAAGTCAATCGCGGTAGAACCACCCGTCCGAGTCACGCAAGCCTACGGAAATGGTTCAAGACGCCTATCATCTTTGATATTGAGGACCACCACGATCGCATAGCTGCGGTCGGGTGCTTGCCGATGTTGGTTTCACCAACTATCCGCAACCTCAAGGTCACTAAGATGCTAGTTGACGGCGGGGCGGCTTGAACCTGATCTCCTCGCGGTACTCGAAACTCCAAATCCACGATGAAGCTCGAAGAGACGGCACATTCCAAGGAATCAATCCGGGAAGGAGCAAGCCAAAGGGAAGATCACGTTCTTGCGGTGACATTTGGGAGCGAAGTTAAACTTCAGGGATCGAGAGGGTCACTTTTGGCGTTGCCGATTTTCCATTGCCTTACAATGGGATACTTGGCGTCGGCCACTCGCCAAATTCATGGCGGCCTCTCACTATGCATACAACGTCTTTGAAGATGCCAGGCCGATAAGTGTCATCTCTGTCACTGGCGACAAGAAGGATGCTCTTATCTGGCCCGACAAGATCTCTGAAGCGGTAGCACGCAATGCATCAGCAAGTCACTTGTCACCGGCTCCTGGGGAAGAAGAAGACCAAGTCCGGCAAGAGCCTCGATGCCCACTCGGCAAGCGCACCTCTTCGGAGTGCTGCGCTACCGTCGAGGACGAACCATCGAGCTCCACCGGCAAGTGTAAGAAGATGATGACAGCTCCACCAGAGACCAAGAAGGTGTCCGCCAAGGAGGACGGCACTGGTGATACCTTCACCATCAGTGCCACTCTCGACTCTAAATAGGAAAGCGCGCTCATTGCTTTCACAATAGGCGGCGTCGGCGTGTTTGCATGGCAACCGTCGACATCCCGGTGTTCCGGGAAAGTAATAGAGCACCACCTAGCTGTACATCCCTCATACGCGGCCCGTCAAGCGAGAAAGTCGAGGAAAGCGGCGGTGGGCGCCAAGAATTCATTGCGAAGAAATCAAGAAATTGGAAGCGGAGGCCTTGTCGAGGAGGTGCTCCATCCTACGTGGTTGGCCAATCATGGTAAATGCGCCAAAGGCAAGCGGGAAATGGAGACTTTGTATCGACTTTACCGATGTTAATAAAGCTTGTCCCAAAGACCCATTTCCCTTATCGGCGCATCGACCAGATTGTTGACTCCACGGCGGATGTGACCTGCTTTCATTTCTTGATGCATACTCGAGATACCATCGGATCTTCTTGGCGAGAAGAGGATGAGGAGAAGACGCATTCATCACCCGTGTGGCACCTAGTGTTTTGTCACGGATGCCTTCGGATTAAAGAATGCTGGTTCAACATTTGCAAGAGTAGTCCATGACGCTTTTGAGCCACAAATGCCGCGAAATGTAGAGGCTTACATGGATGACATAGTGGTCAAGAGCAAGGACAAAGCAACTCTGATTCAAGATTTAGGCGAAACCTTTGCAAATCTGCGCAAGGTCAACCTCAAGCTCAACCCCAGAAATGTGTGTTTGGAGTCCCCTCCGCAAGCTTCTCGGGTTCTTAAATGGTCTCTCAATGGGAAATTGAAGCCAATCCCGACAAGATCAAGGCCATTGAGCGGATTGAAGCACCAAAGCGCGTCAAGGATGTCACGAAGACTTCTTTGGTTGCGTAGCTGCTCTCAGCGAGGTTTATCTCTAGGAATCTGCTGCGCCTTGCCATTTTTCAAAATATTGAAAAGGCAGGTCCAATGAAATGGACTCACGAGCGGAGGCTGCATTGCAGGACTTAAAGAGATACATGTCCTCCACTCAACACATGTCGCACCTAAGCCACAAGAGAGGTTGCTGCTATATATAGCGGCAACCAATCAAGTGGTTAGTGCTGCGTAATTAGGTGGCGAGAGAGAAGCGGATGATGAGCTAGCAACCAAGGCTGAGATGCATCCAGCGACAAGCAAGGCACTTCACCGACAAGCTCTGGTCCCGAGCAAAGATGGATCTGCTTGTGCGTGAGAAGGTGCGAAGAGAATGGTCTGGCCTTGATTTACTTTGTCGGTTCCCTCTGCGAGGGCTAGGTCAAGGTACTACGGTGTGCGAAATTGCTTTTCGGCCTTCTCATGGCCTCGAGAAAGCTGCGCCATTACTTTCAAGCACACGCGAGATCACGATCGTCACTCGCTTTCCGCTGAAGAGGATCTCGCAAAATCGAGAAGCAACAGGCAGGATTGTCGAGTGGAGCACTTTGGGCTGTCAAGCTTGGCCTCAAGTTTGAGAAACGCCTCGACTATCCAAAGCGAGCCTTTGGCGGAGTTTATAGCAGAATGGACGCCAACACAAGATGAAGAAATTCGAGACGAGCATCCCGTCAAAAGAAGCAAGCAAAGAGTGGCTGATGTACTTTGATGGTGCCTTCTCTGTAAAAGCGCCGGTCTTGGGCGTACTATTACTTTGTCGCACTCCACCGGAGAGCACCTCAAGTGCACGTAGTCCGGATGCACTTTCCCAAGGAGCAAGCAACAAACAATACCGCAGAGTATGAAGGTTTGCTTGCCGGTCTCAGATCATGATGAGACCTTGGGATCAAGAAGCTCATTGTCGTGGGTGACTCACGACTTGTCATCCGCCAAGTGAACAAGAGTTATCGAGTCCGGTTGATGGAAGCTTATGTTGATGAAGTGAGAAAGCTAGAAGAGCACTTTGACGGCCTCTGGATGGAACATGTTCCAAGAGCTCGGAAACGACATTGCCGATGGCCTGTCAAAGTCGCGCTGCACTTAAGTTACACAATGGAACCGAGGATCTTTGTGCTCGGTGACTCAACATTGTAAGCGCCATCAACCGGACAGAGAACAAGAAAGAGGAAGTTGGTTTACGGTGACTATTTCCGGCCGAGCTCCCGAAAGCCGCCGCCAAGAAGGTCCCCAAGATCAACACCAAGATGAGGCGAGGCGCGCTGCTCGACAAGCCCTAGGGTTTGTTCGTTGAAAGCGAGCCGCTCCGACAAGTTTTGCTCGGCAAGCTTGCGAAGAGCGACAACTCGGCTGAACCACGAGGTTCTTGCCGAGAAGCGGATGTTCATGACAGCAGATGTGCCTTTTGTCTTTTGTTGTCGAGCCGCAAGCTCCGGCATAGGCGCAATAGATTGTCCATTTCCATCAGACGGAGAACTTCCCGAAGAGCAAGAAGAAGCGGAAAGAAGTAGCCCGGCGATCAAGTATGTATTAGTTTGTCGACAACACACTGCATGTAAGAAGGCTGAACGGCGTGAAATTGAAGTGTATTCCCGGGAAGGCGGACAAAAGCTGTTGGCGAGAGATACACGCGAGGCATATGTGGTCACCACATTGGCGCAAGAGCACTTAACAGCAAAGCGTTCTGCAAGGTTTCTTTTGGCCGACAACCCTCGAGGATGCTGCGCACAAGTAACCAAGTGTGAAGCGTGCAGTTCCATTCCAAGCGAATACCAACCAGCTCAAGCTCTCGGCCCGATCCCTTTATCCTGGCCATTTTGGTGCAGGGGCTCGACATCCTCGGCCCCTTTCCCGGTTGTCGGGGGCTTTGAGTACTTGTATGTTGCAATCGACAAGTTCACAAAGTGGTAGGAAGTGGAAGCGATGAGGAAGGTGACAAAGACGGTCGGATCGGTCAAGTTCTTCAAGTCGATTGTTTGCCGCTTGGGATCCCTAACGGGATCATTACCGACAACGGCACACAATTCACGAGCCGCACCTTCATGCGGTACATCCAAGATCTTGGCGCCAAAGTGCCTTGTCTTCGCTTCGCTCTGCTCATCCGAGAAGCAAGCGGTCAGCCGGAGAGGGCGAATCAGCTGAAGTGCTCTGCGGCGGACTCAAGACCGAGACTTTCGACGAGGCTGCACAAGTCACGGAAAGAAGCTGGATTGAGGAGCTGCCGGTGGTTCTTTGGTCGATCAGGACGACGCCAAATCGAGCCAGCTGGCCGACACCTTTCGCTCTAGTCTATGGGCGAAGGCAGTTCTCCCCACGGAACTTCGTATCACGGGTCACCTCGAGTGCTTTCGCTTATGATGAGCTCGAGCAAGAAGCGATCGCGACAAGATGACGCCTTGCTCCTTGAGGAGGACCGTCTTGGGCATTGGACGAGCTGCTCGATATCGGACCAAGCTTTTGCGCCGCTACCATAACCGCAAAGTTAATGCCGTAAGTCTCGAGGAAAGCGGCGTTGTTCTTGGTAGCGTTCGATCCGCCAAGAATTCCAACAAGTTGACACCGAAGTGGGAAGGCCCTTACGGGTGAAGCGAGTCACTAGGCTGGCGCTGTCATGCTTTGAGACCGAAGATGGCATTCCGGTGAGCAACTCACGGAACATTGAGCATCTTTCAGTAAGTTTTACCCGTAAGGCGCGGTTGCCGGAACCTGTTCTCGGCAACCTTCTAATACAAGTCTTGCCCGATGTTGCATGTAATCCTTTGTACAAAAGCGGCGCAGGAACCCGTGCATAAGTAAAAGCTCATGTGCTCGCACACCTTGTCAATTCATGCTTTCTACTTCTCTTTGCATGCGTTATCGACACTTTGTGCAGCACCTACCCCGGTAAGCGATAACGAGCCGCAAGGCTCCATATCTTTATTTTCTCTTCTTTCTCTTTCTTAAAGATAGGAAGGTTCCCTCGCCCACAAGTTTGCCGGGGGGAAAGGAGAAGATAATGGTGTGGACCAAGCGTCATTCGAAGAAATTTCGCCTTACCGGGAAGCGAACGACAGAAAAGCTAAGTTGCTAAAATTTGAGCAATCAGCTTTTAAATTTTTTAAGTTATTCTCCTCGAACGACCGTACTTTGTATGGAAAACCTGTGCGCGGAGGAACCAACTCGTAGCTAGTTGCGCCCTTACTTTGTTTCGAGTCCGCTCAACAATTTAAGTGAGCTGCGACTAGCTGCGACAAGGTTTCTTGTTGGTAGCAGCACTCTATTGAGGCGGCGTCCGCACTCGACGCTTTCATGACTAAGGCCAAGCTATGCACCGGCAAGTTCCCTAAAAGCGTAGGGCAAAAACATACAAAGGAAGGAATCAAGTAAAGGAAACAAGATTGCAATCATTGCCCGAGATAGAGCTATATTACAAGATAGCTTGTCGCAGCACTAATAGATTGTTCTCATGACATGACCAGCCCGGCGACAAGGAAAAGAAAGCAGGCGGCCTAATCTACGGGGTCGCCATCAACCCTCTTGATCCGCTCACCCCTGTCCACAATGGGTGCGACAAAGGGTCTTGAGCGCCTCCACATCGGCATCGGCGGCAAGGACTTGAGGGCGTTGGTGAGGTTGAGGCCTGGATTGCGATGAAGGCCACCTTCATCAGCACCTTTTTGAGAGCTCCTGCGCAGATCTGGGCGCGACTCTTGACGCCATTGCTTTGGGATCTTTTCCCGGAGTCGCTGGAGCGCCATCACCACGCCTTTGAAGAACAAGCTGAGCTTGGCGCTGGGTTGGAGATGCTCATCGGTGGAATATCCAAGATCCACCATCCCCAGCTCTGCCCGGCTCCACAACCGATGCATTGCGACAATATCCACGAGACCCTCGGTCCGATGCTCCACGTTATCCACGAAAGTATTGCAGGTGGCGGCACTTTCGCCCGGCAGCGCCTCGTCGGCCTTGATACGCTCCTGGCGCCCGTCCGGTCTGGGTCAAGGTGGTCGACTTCAACTCGAGATCTGCGTTGGAGTCCTTGGCGTGAGGCTCCTTGCTCTCTCGGCGAGGCAGCCTGCAGCCTCGCCAAGAGTGTAGGCGTCCTTCTCACGCTCATGCTTGAGTGCAGCAAGCTCCTCGCCGCTCTCCTTGATTGGCCTCCAGCTGCGCCACTTTCATCTCCAACTCCTTCTTGGCGGCCTCGGCGGCATGGCGGCGTCGCCCGCTTCCTTGAGAGTCCCGCCAAATGTCTGCTCGCGCGCGGCAAGCTCCTCCTCGTGGCTGTCAAGATTGACCTTCCGCTGCACCAGCTCGCCTTCCTGCGCGGAAAGCTTCTCGGTGGCAAGCCTTTGTTGCTCTTCAGCTTCAGCCTTCTCGAGGAGGAAGGCTTTGCGCTCCTCGGCGAGTCGCTCCCGCTCCTCTGCCAAAGACCGGAGAGCTTCTGATTGATGCCGGAGCTCCTCCATGGCGCTTCTCTATGTCTGCTCCCACCTTCGCGACAAAGCGCCTCGGGATTCGGCTTGGCTTGCAGGCGCGGTGAAACAACAATAGCTTCGCGGCGACACCTCCTCCTCAGACTTCGCGCTGCTGCTTGCTGCTGGCGCGTCGACCAGCGTCGACCAATGAGGCGAGCAGCTCTTTGTCAAAAGTCTCTCCTTGGCCGGCGCCTGGGCTCGGCGCCCGGGGAGTTTGATGAAAAGGCCGTCGCGGCCTTCAAATAGGGCGCGGGTTGGGGCTCTTGAACTGACGCTGGCAGCAGCGAGAGGATCGTGATCGGGTAGCGCGCTGGCGCTCCCTGCGCGACCTCGAGGCCGTCGGTCGCGATCGCCCGGACCCCTCGCCAACTCCTCGGCAGCAACCTTGGCGGCCTCTCGCCGGTTAGATTCATCAGCGCCCGGCTCCTTCTCCGGCGACCTCGGTCTCCATCGGCTCCGTGGCGGATGGACTGACGAAGGAAAAGGAAGAAAAAGTCAAGCAAATATTCAAAGAAAGATCGAAGAAGAAGCCAAGGGAAGTTTTCAAGCAAGAGGAGTACCTGTGCTAGGATCAGTGATCGCCCTTGCCGGAGGCTGTCCCTTGCCGGAGAATTTCTCCCTTGGGGAATCCTCCTTGGCGGAGTAGTCGAAGCAGGCTGCATGTCGGGGCGGCTTCAGGGCCCTCTGGTGAGGCTGCTCTGCTCCCTACACAAACCAGAAGTGGAATATCAACAAAGAAGAAGCACCCAAAGCACGCCCTATGACGCAGGAAGTAAACCAAACACTTACGCTAGGGGCTCTGTTGAGGCTACTTTGGAGAATGGTTGTCGGGTCCGGCAAGGTGGTCTCGGGCGCACCCCCTGCTATCGCGGTGGGATCGTCCTCGATGACAATCACCGGGGCCTTGGATCTCTTCGACGCTCTCTGGGCCAGCGTCCTGAAAAGGAATGGATTCAGAATGAAGCAAATCAGATACAAGACAAAGCAACAAAATCGAAGAACTACAAGTAAGCGAGGAATCTTACTCTTCTTCTTCCTCGTGGAGCTGGCCTTGGAGAGATCAAGTCTGGCTCGCCCCAGTGCGGCGAGGCGGAGGTGGGTTCCCTTGGCCGCTGGCGGAGTCTGACGGTGGTGCAGGAGGACCCGCTCGGTCGCCGCATGGCGTGAGGTGCTCCAGCGGCAGTTGCTTGCCGCGGTGGGAGCCTATCCTTGGCCCAGGCCTGTTGGCCCGTCTGCCGCCCGCTACATCCCGACCTTGCGAAGGCGCCTTCTTGGTGGAGCAGGGGCTCTGCTGTGACAAGCTGCTTGAAGGTGGGAGAGGCGCCCTCGGGCGGATTCGCCGACTCGGCCGAGGCTCGGCAAGCTCCTCCTCGCGGCAAACTCCCCTCGCTCGGCAAGGCTTGCCGCCTCTGCGCCTCTCCGCCTCCTCCACGGTGAATCCGAACTTCGCCAGCAGCGCTGCCGCCGCCTCTTCCAACCTTGGTGGCGATCTGTTGCATCTCATCATCGGTGGTGTCATGGTGAGGCTCTTACATTCGTCCGGGCGAATCGGCACTTCTTCGGGCTGTCAAAGAAGCGCCGCCGCGGCGTCGTCTGCGCAGCTCTTGCCAAGTTGGGACAATTCCATGCGAGTCGCTTTAGCTGTCATTCTTGTGCGGATCACGGTCAAGCGAGGAATTGTTGCACAGGCTGGGCGACACCCTCGGCAACCTGAACTTCTCGGGATGATCGAGGATCGGGCTTGAACAGCTCCAAGAGCATCGCGTCAAGTTCCAAGGCGGTGAAGTTGAAGTTGAGGCCTGGGCCTCTCATGATATCTGCCCAGCGTTCACGAAACTCCCGGTAGCGGGCCTCCTCCTCTCCTGCAAAGGGGCGTCTGTGGCGAAGAAAGTCTGCGCCAGCGGTGCCTACGGATGAGCCCGGCAAGCTGAGGCGCAAGAATCCGGGAATGGCTATCTTCAACCTAAGCGTCTTCCAGGGCCACGTTGCTCCAATCGTTGCCACGTGCTCACTTTGGGGCTTAAGCGGCGGCGGTGAACGGCTGCGGGTCCTCCTCGGCGATCCAACACCAATCTGCCCTCCACTCATCCCACTTGCTACGGAGTTCTCCCTCGAGATAAGCTTCTTTCTTGCGGTCCCTCGAGATCCGGCGATTAGCCGGATAGGGCTCTCTCTCTCTCGACTCGGGGCATGAAGAAGTGGCGAAAAGAAACTACGTTGGGATGGACTCAAACAAAGTTTTCGCAGAGATGTCGAAAACTGCCATAATCGAGACAACATTGGGGTGAAATCAAGGAGGCGAGAACCCGTAGGTGTTCATGTTATCATGAAAAAATTCAGAGAAGGCGGCGAGCCCTTGATAGAAAAGAAGCGCTTGAAGAAGGGGTACCCATTTGAGCCAGTTCAGGCGGCAGCTGGGAGTACCTTTAATGCTTGTGGATCTTCAGCGTCTCCGTCGACCGGAAGAGGTAGTAGTACTCCCTCGGCTCCCTCATGGCCGAGCTGGGGGAAGATGGCCGCTCCTTTTACGCGGCGCCGCACAGAGCTGCGCTTTTCGGCCGACTTCACGGCCTTCCCTTGTCGACTTTTCGAACCATGGCGGAGGTGGTGGTGGAGGTCGGCAGCGTTGGTGGAAGCTGGTGGCGATGATGGGGGCGAGCTGCTCTCTTTTCGACCTTGGGAAGAAGGGGAAGCGGCGGAGGTTTTTTCAGATTGGACAGCAAGCGGCGAGGTGGGCAGATTGCCCTGTTTCCCCGCTTATAAAGAGGGAGAGGCGGACGTTCGCCTTTACGAATAAAGAAAACCACCCACGATCTCACCCACGATCTCTCCCACGACGCCGCATTCGGCGGCGTGCGGTTAAATGGAGGGCGTGGTGGAGTCGGGGTGAGTTACGGTGTAACCGAACGGCGTGTGCCGTGCCCTGTTTGGGGCCTGGCCCAACAGGCCTTCGGCACCGTGTATGGCCCAGTGCCCGGGAGGCTCCTGACCGGTGTACTAGAGTAGGGGTACCCTAGTATCCCGAACTTCGTGCACTGGCAATTGCAGACACCCAGCAAGGCTTGCTAGGTGACCGCCAAGGTCCTCCGTGGTCCCTTTGGAGCCATTCAAGAACAAAGTATTTAAGCCTAGGAGACAAGGCCCGGCGAGAGAGCTTGCTTGGGAAGGCCAACTCAAGGCACCTAGGAGACAAGGCCCCGGCAAGAGAGCTTGCGGGAAGGCCGATGACGACAAGCTTCCGGATGCGACAAGGCAACAACTTGCTGACAAAGGCGCTGTCATGCGCAGACTACTCACTCTTTTCCTCCGCTCCGGCACATCCAACAACGTGTCGCATGCAGGACCCTTCCGGTATGCGTGGCGAAGAGGCTGTCAGGCCAGGGTCGCGTGGTGGCAATGACGACAAGATAGCCATCGTGTGCAGCGGTGGCGTCCTGACGATCCCTTTTTGCACCTTTGTTTGGGCGACTTGAGGCAGGCATTTAATGCCTTTGTCCCCCGCCGTCGAGGGTTAGGTATGATACACTTTGTAAAGTAGGCATGTACCAACCGCAAGTCCTTTTCCATTTTTTCCCTTGCCTACGTTGCCACTGCCGGTGACCCCTTGAGCATATAAAAGGAGGCCCATGCGCATAGCGTAGAAGGGTTCGAATGGCTCGAAGCCAGGAAAACCTTAGCTCTCAAGCAAGAACTCAAATACACACATACATGCAGTGATGAGGTGTTATCTCTCAGGAGAGCTCCGAAGCTGGGTAAAGCTGCTCGTATTGCATCGCCTCGATCTGCTCTTCATGCGACCTCCGCCCCCTTGAACCAAAAGGGGCTCGGTCCATGGGTCCCATAGGTGTTAAATGGGTCGAGATCAGCCTCCCCGACAATGCTATAATTGTATTGATAGGAAACTTCGGATACATGTGTGGGTACATAGACAACACCATGTCCCTAGTAAGCCTCTAGTTGACTAGCTCATTAATCAATAGATGGTTACGGTTTTCACGACCATGGACATTGGATGTCATTGATAGCGGGATCACATCATTAGGAGAATGATGTGATGGACAGAACCAATCCTAAGCCTAGCACAGATCGTGTAGTTAGGTATGCTAAAGCTTTTCTAAATGTCAAGTATCATTTCCTTAGACCATGAGATTGTGCAACTCCTGGATACCGTAGGAATGCTTTGGGTGTACCAAAGCGTCACAACGAATGGCGGGTGGCTATAAAGGTGCATTACAATTATCTCCGAAAGTGTCTGCATTGGGTTGTACGAATCGAGGCTGGGATTTGTCACTCCGTGTATAGCGGAGAGGTATCTCTGGGCCCACTTTCGGTAGGACATCATCATAATGTGCACAATGTGACCAAGGGGTTGATCACGGGATGATGTGTTACGGAGCGAGTAAAGAGACTTGCCGGTGCGAGATTGAACAAGGTAGCCGGGATACCGACGATCGAATCTCGGGCAAGTACTAATGCCGCTAGACAAAGGGAATTGTATACGGGATCGATTGAGTCCTTGACATCGTGGGTTCATCACGATGAGATCATCGTGGAACATGTGGGAGTCAATATGGGTATCGAGATCCCGCTGTTGGTTATTGACGGAAGCGTCTCGGTCATGTTCGCATGGTTCCCGAACCGTAGGGTCTCTACACATAAGGTTCGATGGCGCTAGGGTTATAAAGGAAGTTTGTATGTGGTTACCGAATGTTGTTGGGAGTCTAGATGAGATCACCGGGCGTCACGAGGAGTTCGGAATGGTCGGGAGGTAAAGATTTATATATAGGAAGTCTTATTTTGGTGGGAAAAGTTTAGCGCATTATCGGTATTGTGCACAAGGAGTCTTGAAAGGGGTCGAGGAGGTCCACCGGGGGTCCACCTGCCCGAGGGGCCACATGGGCTGTGGGGGTGCGCCTTGGCCCATATGGGCCAAGGGCACCAGCCCCAAGAGGCCCATGCGCCAAGGAGACTTGGGGAGGGAAGAGTCCAAAGGGGGGAAGGCCCCTCCGAGGTGCCTTGGGGAGGATGGACTCCTCCCCCCTCTTAGCCGCACCCCTTCCTTGGAGGAAGGGGCAAGGCTGCGCCCTCCCCCCCCCTCTTTTGCACCTATATAAAGGGAGGGGAGGGAGGGGAAGCTACACCTGAGTCCCTGGCACCTCCCTCCTCCGTGACACCTCCTCCTCTCCGCAGGTGCTTGGCGAAGCCTGCTTGAGATTGCCACGCTCCTTCACCACCACCACGCCGTTGTGCTGCTGCTTTGGATGGAGTCTTCCTCAACCTCTCCTCTCTCCTTGCTGGATCAAGGCATGGGAGGCGTCACTTGGGGCTGTCACGTGTGTTAAGCAGCGGAGAGTGCCGTCCGTTCGACACTAGGATCATCGGTGATTTGAATCACGACAAATGCGACTCCATCAACCCCGTGCACTTGAACGCATACGCTTAGCGATCTACAAGGGTATGTAGATGCACTCTCCTTCCCCTCGTTGCTGGTTTCTCCATAGATAGATCTTGGTGACACGTAGGAAAATTTTGAATTTACATGCTTCGTTCTCCAGCGATCTAACCTCTAGTAGTGTTATGTGAGCGTCGACTACATAACACTTCACCATTATTGGGCCTAGAAGAGGAAGGCGTTGGGAAGTAATAAGTAGATGATGGGTTGCTAGAGTGTGAAGCTTAAACCCTAGTTTATGTCACGTTGCTTAAGGGGCTGAATTGGATCCATATGTTTCATGCTATGGTTAGGTTTACCTTGATACTTTTGTTGTAGTTGCGGATGCTTGCAATAGAGGTTAATCATAAGTGGGATGTTTGTTCAAGTAAGAACAGCACCCAAGTACCGGTCCACCCACATATCAAATTATCAAAGTACCGAACGCGAATCATATGAACGTGATGAAAATTAGCTTGACGATATTCCCATGTGTCCTCGGGAGGGCTTTTCCTATTATAAGAGTTTGTCTAGGCTTATCCTTTGTTATAAAAAGGATTGGGCCACCTTGCTGCACTTTATTTACTTTTGTTACTTGTTGCTTGTTACAAACTATCCTATCACAAAACTATCTGTTACCACTTATTTCAGTACTTGCAGAGAATACCTTGCTGAAAACCGCTTATCATTTCCTTCTGCTCCTCGTTGGGTTCGACACTCTTACTTATCGAAAGAACTACCATAGATCCCCTATACTTATGGGTCATCAAGACTCTTTTCTTGCTCCGTTGCCGGGGAGTGAAGCGCCTTTGGTAGGTGGAATTTGGTAAGGAAAAATTTATATAGTGTGGTGAAATTTACTGTCACTTGTTACCATGGAAAGTAATCCTCTAAGGGGCATGTTCGGGTATCTTCACCCCGACCAAGAGAAACAAAGAGTTGCTCCTCAACCTAATGAACCTACTGAAAATGAATATGAAAATGTTCCCTTTGAATTTCCTTGGTATGATGGAAAAACTGCTAGCTAATCCTTTTGTAGGAGATGGAACAAAGCATCCTGATGAGCACACGATATATGTGGATGAAGTTTGTGTACTATTTAAGCTTTCAGGTATTACCGATGATGTTGTTAAGAATAAGGTCTTCCCTTTATCTTTGAAGGGAGATGCATTGACATGGTATAGGCTATGTGATGATACGAGATCATGGAACTATAGAATATTGAAATTGGAATTTCATCAAAAGTATTATCCTATGCATCTTGTTCATCGTGATCGCAATTATATATATAATTTTTGGCCTCATGAAGGAGAAAGCATCGCTCAAGCTTGGGGGGGAGGCTTAAATCAATGTTGTATTCATGCCCCAATCATGAGCTCCCAAGAGAAACAATTATTCAAAATCTTTATGCTAAACTACGAAAACAATCGCACCATGCTCGATACTTCTTGTGCTTTGGCTCTTTTATGATGAAGACTATTGAATTTAAACGGGATTTATTGGATAGAATTAAACGCCAACTCTACGAAGATTGGGATCTCGGCGAAGGTAAGGAGTCGTGTATGACACCTAAGTTTAATTGTGTTAAATCTTTTATGGATACCGATATTTTTACGTAAGTTTAGCACTAAATATGGACTTGACTCTGAAATAGTAGCTTCTTTCTGTGAATCTTTTGCTACTTATGTTGATCTCCCCAAAGGAGAAGTGGTTTAAATATCATCCTCCCATAGAAGTAAAAGTAGCTGCACCTATTAAAGTTGAAGAAAAGATTGTCACTTATAATGATCCTATTGTTCCTACTTCTTATGTTGAGAAACCACCCTTCCTGTTAGAATAAAGGATCATGCTAAAGCTTCAACTGTTGTTAAGTAAAAGTAATATTAGAACTTATACACCTCTGAGCAAGTTAAAGTAGAACCTAATATTGCTATTGTTAAAGGTCTCTTGGCTGATAATATTGATGGGCATGTTATTCAATTACATGGGTGAAACTGCTAGAATTGCTAAACCTGGCGCTAAAGATAAACATAGACATGTGGTAGGCGTGCCTATTATTTCTGTTAAAATAGGAGATCATTGTTATCATGGCTTATGTGATATGGGTGCTAGTGCTAGTTATACCTTATACTTTGTACGAAGAAATTAAGCATGAAATTGCACTTTCTTTGAGATAGAAGGTATTGATGTTACAATTAAACTTGCCAATAGAGATACTATATCATTTTGGTGGGAATTGTTAGAGATGTTGAAGTCTTGTGTGGGAAAACTACATATCCTGCTGATTTTCTTGTTCTTAGTTCCCCACAAGATAGCTTTTGTCCCATTATATTTGGTAGACCCTTCTTGAACACGTTTAATTTCTCTAAATTTAGTAAACAACATCGTGAAGAAGAATTGCCTAGTAAGGATGAAATTATTGGTCTTGCTTCTATTGCCGTACCTCCTAGTGATCCTCTAGAACATTATTTTCTAGACCATGAAAATGATATGTTTATGAATGAAAGAAGGAAATAGATGAAGTATTCTTTAGCAGAACCTATTCTGAAACATAATTTTCCTGTTGAAATCCTAGGGGATCCTCCTCCACCCAAGGTTGATGCCGTGTTTGAGCTTAAACCGTTGCCTGACAATCTTAAATATGCTTATCTTGATGAAAAGAAAATATATCATGTTATTATTAGTGCTAACCTTTCAGAGCATGAAGAAGAGAGATTATTGAAAACTATGAAGAAGCATCGTGCTGCTATTGGATATACTCTTGATGATCTTAAGGGCATTAGTACCACTCTATGTCAACATAAAATAAATTTGGAAGAAGATGCCAAACGGTTCGTGATAATCAACGTAATTTGAATCCTAAGATGAAGGAAGTGGTAACAAAAGAAATACTAAAGCTTTTGGAGGCAGGTATAATTTATCCCGTTGTTGATAGTTAGTGGGTAAGTCCTGTTCATTGTGTCCCTAAGAAGAGAGGTATTACTGTTGTTCCTAATGATAAAGATGAATTGATTCCGCAAAGAACTATTACAGGTTATAGGATGGTAATTGATTTCCGCAAATTAAATAAAGCTACTAAGAAAGACCATTACACCTTACCTTTTATTGATCAAATGCTAGAAAGATTATGCAAACATACACATTATTGCTTTCTAGATGGTTATTCTGGTTTCTCTCAAATACCTGTGTCGGCTAAGGATCAATCAAAGACTACTTTTACATGCCCTTTTGGTACTTTTGCTTATAGACATATGCCTTTTGGTTTATGTAATGCACCTGCTACCTTTCAAAGATGCATGATGGCTATATTCTCGACTTTTGTGAAAAGATTTGTGAGGTTTTCATGGGCGACTTTTCCGTCTATGGATCTTCTTTTTGATGATTGCTTGAGCAATCTTGATCGAGGATTTTGCAGGAGATGTGAAGAAACTAATCTTGTCTTGAATTGGGAAAAGTGCCACTTTATGGTTAATGAAGGTATTGTCTTGGGGCATAAAGTTTACGAAGAGGTATTGAAGTTGATAAAAGCCAAGGTTGATGCTATTGAGAAGATGCCATGTCCCAAGGACATCAAAGGTATAAGAAGTTTCCTTGGTCACGTCGGATTTTATAGGAGGTTCATGAAGGACTTCTCAAAAATTTCTCGACCTCGACTAATTTATTACAAAAGATATACCATTTGTCTTTGATGATGATTGTGTAGAAGCATTTGAAATACTTAAGAAAGCATTGATCTACTTGCACCTATTGTTCAGCCACCTGATTGGAATTTACCCTTTGAAATTATGTGTGATGCTAGTGATTATGTCGTAGGTGTTGTTCTAGGACAAAGAGTCGATAAGAAATTAAATATTATCCATTATGCTAGTAAGTCTCTAGACAATGCTCAAAGAAATTATGCTACTACTGAAAAAGAATTCTTAGCAGTTGTATTTGCATGTGATAAGTTCAGACCTTATATTGTTGATTCTAAATTAACTATTCACACTGATCATGCTACTATTAAATACCTGATGGAAAAGAAATATGCTAAACCTAGACTTATTAGATGGGTTCTCTTGCTACAGGAATTTGATTTGCATATTATCCGATAGAAAGGGAGCTGAGAACCCGTTCTTGAACAACTTGTCTAGGTTAGAAAATGTTCTTGATGACCCACTACCTATTGATGATAGCTTTCACGATGAGCAATTAAATGTTATAAGTACTTCTCGTAGTACTCCATGGTATGCTTGATTATACTAATTACATTGTTGCTAAATTCATACCACCTAGTTTCACATACCGACAAAAGAAAAGGTTTTTCTATGATTTGAGACATTACTTTTGGGATGACCCACATCTTTATAAAGAAGGAGTAGATGGTGTTATTAGACATTGTGTACATGAGCATGAGCAGGAACAAATCCTCATAAGTGTCACTCCGAAGCTTATGGAGGACACCACGCTGGACATAGAACTGCACATAAGGTATCATAATCTGGTTTTTTATTGGCCTACTCTCTTCAAGGATGCCTGTAAGTTTGTCTTATCTTGTGATGAATGTCAAAGAATCGGTAATATTAGTAGACGTCAAGAAATGCCTATGAACTATTCACTTGTTATTGAACCATTTGATGTTTGGGGCTTTGATTATATGGGACCTTTTCCTTCCTCTAATGGTTATACACATATTTTAGTTGGCGTTGATTACGTTACTAAGTCGGTAGAAGCTATTCCAACTAGTAGTGCTGATCATAACACTTCTATTAAAATGCTTAAAGAAGTTATTTTTCCGAGGTTTGGAGTCCCTAGATATTTAATGACTGATGGTGGTTCACATTTTATTCATGGTGCTTTCCGTAAAATGCTTGCTAATATGATGTTAATCATAGAATTGCATCCCCTTATCACCCACAGTCTAGTGGTCAAGTAGAATTGAGTAATAGAGAGCTCAAATTAATTACGCAAAAGAGGCATCGATGAGGTCTAGAAAGAATTGGTCCAAGAAACTTGATGATGCATTATGGGCCTATAGAACTGCATATAAAAATCCTATGGGTATGTCTCCGTATAAAATGGTTTATGGAAAAGCATGTCACTTACCTCTCGAACTAGAGCATAAGGCTTATTGGGCTATTAAAGAGCTCAATTACGATTTCAAACTTGCCGGTGAAAAGAGTTTATTTGATATTAGCTCACTTGATGAATGGAGAACCCAAGCTTATGAAAATGCCAAGTTGTTTAAAGAAAAAGTTAAAAGATGGCACAAAAGCGTGAGTTTAATGTAGGTGATTATGTATTGCTATACAACTCTCGTTTAAGATTTTTTGCAGGAAAACTTCTCTCTAAATGGGAAGGCCCTTACGTTATCGAGGAGGTCTATCGTTAGGTGCCATAAAAATCAACAACCGAAGGCACAAATAAGAAGGTGGTAAGCGGTCAAAGAATCAAACACTATATCTCGTGTAATCCTATAAATGTTGAAACCAATGTTATTGAAACCGTAACCGGGAGGAATACATAAGGACACTTCGGAGACGTATCGGACTCCGAAAGGAATAGGTATGTGATACGGTAAGTAAACCGACTCCAAAACAATTTTAAGGCAATATTTCTCCGTTTTGGAATATTTAGAAAAATAGAAAAATAAGTAGCAGTCAGGAAGGACAAGAGGGCCCCACGAGGGTGGAGGGCGCCCTACCCCACAGCGTGCCCCTACCTCATGGGCACCTCGTGTGCCTTAGGACTCTGTTTTCTTGCACGATCGTATTTTGTCGGTAAAAATTCATTATATATTCTCCGAAGGTTTTGACCACCGTATCACGCAAATATCCTCTGTTTTGTTTCGATTTATTCTTCTGCTGTGATTGGAGCAAGATGTCTTCTCAAGAGTCGATCGGGGAGAGCTGGGTATCTAATCGCACCGGAACCAAGGGCAAACAGCAAGGTTTGACCCCTTTGGGCCAGCAGCGGAGGAGGAGATGGAGGCTGACTTGATGAGAGTAGATGCCATGGAGGATCAATAAGTCACTTCTAAGCTTCGAGCTGGGTTCACGATGGGAACTTCTGTGCTTTCAGCTATTCCAAACTCGGTTATCCCTTCCAATGTTAGATTTCTCTCTTATGAAAATATGAAGAGGAGTTTCACTTGTTCTCCATGAGCTATGCAACACCCTTGGGTGCAAGGAGCCTTAGCGATTCTGAGGAAAGCTTCGCAAGGAAATAATGGACCTCAAGCAGCAAGTCAATAAGCTTGAGGAGGAGAATCGTATCCTAAAGGGCATCATCGCCAAGAATGTTTCACCAACCCCGAAGAAGGAGATATAATCACATGGGTATGGGCACTCCCCTTGGCAACTGCCAAGCTTGGGGGAGGTGCCCCGGTATCGTATCACAACCACATCTCCTATCTTTACCATTTTTCTTAGTTCGATCCTATTAGTAGTATCTTGATCTAGTAGAATAAAGTTTATGGCATGATCTAGTTTTAGATTTTTTGCTTTATGATCTCTCTATGTAGTCGAGTCCGTGAGCTATATAATAAATATTAGTGTTGAGTCAAGGGCTTGATTATTTTGCCATGATCTTGAGTGAATAAAAGAAAAGAAGAGAAAAGAATAAAAAGAAACAAAGAGTTCATATTGATCTTATTGAGAGTAATGACTTCACATAGAAAGGGTATGATGATTGAAAGTTGTTGGGAGTTGGCAAACATAGTTTTGGTCATCGTTGCAATTAATAGGAAGTAATAAGGAAAGAGAGGTTTCACATATAGATATACTATTATTAACATCTTTTATGACTGTGAGCACTCATTAAAATATGACATGCTAAAGAGTTGATGTTTGACAAGGAAGACAACGTAATGGGTTATGTTTTCTTATATCTGAGATAAAGTATATTGTCATGGATCTCCCAACATGTTGAGCTTGCATTTCCCCCTCGTGCTAGCCAAATTCTCAGCACCAAGTAGAGATACTACTTGTGCTTCCAAAAACCCTTAAACCAGTTTTGCCATGAGAGTCCACCATATCTACCTATGGATTGAGTAAGATCCTTCAAGTAAGTTGTCATCGGTGCAAAGCAATAAAAATTGCTCTCTAAATATGTATGATTGATTGGTGTGGGGAAATAAGCTTTATACAATCTTGTGATGTGGAAGAAATAAAAGTTTAAGGGACCGCATAATAAAGGTTCATATCACAAGTGGCAATATAAAGTGACGTTCTTTCACATTAAGATTTTGTGCATCTAACCAAAAAAGCGCATGGCAACCTCTACTTCCCTCTACGAAGGGCCTATCTTTTATTATTATCCTCTACCTTATGCAAGAGTCATGGTGATCTTCACCTTTCCTTTTTACATTTATCCTTTGGCAGAAAGCCACGATTATTGTTGGAAAGATCTGATTGATATATCTAATTAGATGTAGGGGGCATGAGTTATTATTGTTGACATTACCCTTGAGGTAAAAGGTTGGGAGGCGAAACTATAAGCCCCTATCTTTCTCTGTGTCCGATTAAAACTTCGTAACCACAAGTATCGCATGAGTGTTAGCAATCATGAAAGACTAAATGATAATTGAGTATGTGGACTTGCTATTAAGCTCTAACATAGACTCTTTCTGATGTTATGATAAATTGCAATTGCTTCAATGACTGAGATTATAGTTTATTGGTTTTCAATAAAGTTTATGATTCGTACACTGCATTGTGAATGGATTATTACTTGAACATAAGAAGTCATATGACAATATCTATATATGTTGCTGTTATTGATGCCTTCATGTCCGTATTTTATTTTTATCGACGCCTCTACTTCTAAACATGGAGACATATTTATCGTTATCATCTTTCGCTTGAAGACAAGCGAGGTCTAAGCTTGGGGGAGTTGATACGTCCATTTTGCATCATGCTTTTATATCGATATTTATTGCATTATGGGCTGTTATTACGTTATGTTACAATACTTATGCCTATTCTCTCTTATTTTACAAGGTATACATAAGGAGGAGAATGCTTAGAATGGAATTCGGGCTGGAAAAGGAACAAATATTAGAGCTATTACGCACAACTCCAAAAGTCACGAAACTCCACGAAAGTCATTTTGGGAAATAATAAAAAATATCCAGCGGAAGAAGTTCACCAGAGGGGCCCCACTGGCACGCGAGGGTGGGGCGCGCCTACCCCCAGGCGCGCCCCTACCTCGAGGGCCCCTGGTGGCCCTCCGATGCCCATCTTACGCTATATGAGGTCTTTAAATGGGAAAAATCATAAGCAACCTTTCAAGAGAAATTCCACGCCACCACGAGGCGGAACCTTGGCGGAACCAATCTAGGGCTCGTGAGCTATTCTGCCGGGGACACTTCCCCCTCGGGAGGAAATCATTGCCACCGTCATCACCAACGCTCCTCTCATCGGGAGAGGGCAATCTCCATCAACATCTTCACCAAACACCATGTCCTCTCAAAACCCTAGTTCATCTCTTGTATCCAATTCTTGTCTCCAAGTCCGGGATTGGTACTAGTAGGTTGCTAGTAGTGTTGATTACTCCTTGTAGTTGATTCTAGTTGGTTTATTTGGTGGAAGATCATATGTTCAGATCCTTTATGCATATTATTACCTCTCTGATTTTGAACATGAATATGCTTTGTGAGTAGTTACGTTTGTTCCTGAGGACATGGGAGAAGTCTTGCTATTAGTGGTCATGTGAATTTGGTATTAGATTCGATATTTTGATGAGATGTATGTTGTCTAGCCTCTAGTGGTGTTATGTGAACATCGACTACATAACACTTCTCCATTATTTGGGCCTAGAGGAAGGCATTGGGAAGTAATAAGTAGATGATGGGTTGCTAGAGTGACGTAAGCTTAAACCCTAGTTTATGCGTTGCTTCGTAAGGGGCTGAATTGGATCCATATGTTTCATGCTATGGTTAGATTTACCTTAATACTTTTGTTGTAGTTGCGGATGCTTGCAATAGAGGTTAATCATAAGTGGGATGTTTGTTCAAGTAAGAACAGCACCCAAGTACCGGTCCACCCACATATCAAATTATCAAAGTACCGAACGCGAATCATAGCGCAGGAGCTCACGTGCCATGAGCAACGCGTCCTGCGCATCTGTAGGTGAACGACGAGCGTGACACGATGAGCCGGCTGGGGTCAGCGACGGAGTGGCGGTGCGGCCGTCCCGTCGCACCGAGGGGTGCAGTGAGGACACTTGCTGCTCGTTTCCCGCCGGGCCGGTGGCGGCGTTGGCGGTGGGCGACGGGGAACGACGGGGAGGCCCGCCGATGAGTCGTTCGAGCGACGCGGGCGGCGAGGGTGGACCGGCGCTCAAGCACGGCTCGACGAAGGCTACGCCATGGATCACGAAGCGATGGGGCGTGGATCGGCGGAAGGAAAGCTTTGGCGCACCCCTACCTGGCACGCCAAATGTCGGATCTCGGGTTCCGGCAAAACCCTTGAGGTTCGAACACTGGGGTGCGCACGAAGATCTCTCCTCCCTCTAGCTCTCACCCTCAATGCGATCTCAAGGCTCAGCGCATCGAGCCCACAGAACAAGAGACACAAGGTTTATACTGGTTCGGGCCACCGATGTGGTGTACTACCCTACTCAAGTGCGGTGTGGTGGATTGCCTCTCGGGCTGGGGATGAAAAGTTACAAGGGAAGAATAGCCTCCCGAGGAGAGGTGCTCTTGTGTTTGGTGAGCTTGTGTGTGGGGGGGGGGGGGGTGATCCGAATGATCCGTCCTTGATCAATCTTTTCCCTACTGTGGTGGCTAGCCCTATTTATAGAGGCCCTGGTCCTCTTCCCAAATATTGAGCGGGAAGGGATCCCACAACGGCCAAATTTGAAGGGAGACAACTAGTACAAGTTATCCTGACTAAAGGTGGTCTTTGCCTGCCAAAGGCTCTGGCGGTGACGCCGTCTTGGGCCCCACGGTGACCTCCGTCCTGCCGTCCTGCTGGTCTTAGTCTCGTTGCACCGATATGGAAACCTTTGCCTGATGCCTCGGAACACCACGCCTGTGCTTGCCTCTTTAGCACCAAAGAGGAAATGAGGACACTGTGCGCGCTGGCGCCCGCCTGGCACCGGTCATCATGGCTTAGGTCACAGGAACCTCGCGAGGTGACCCTTGCCTTGATCTCTCCGCCCCTCGTCAGCTAGCCTGGTGCCGCCCCAAAGGAGGTCTTGCGTCGTCCGCCTCGCGAGGCTTGGCCCCTCGTGAGGGTCTTGGTTGTTTGCTGGTGAAGATGGGCCATACGGGGCCGCTGGTGGAGCCACGTCGTGGGCCGCGGGCAGGCAAGTCTGGGGACCCCATTCCCAGGACGCCGACAATAGCTCCTTCACAGTCTTGGGCAACCGCACATTCATCTTAGAACGAATGCGACGGTTGCGTACATTGGACAGGAAGGCTACTATAACGGCTGCCGGATGGATATTTGGAATATTCCTATGAAATTTACTGAATCTTTGTAAATACTTACGAAGAGTTTCTGCTTCCTTCTGCTGGAGAAGTTCACGGTCGCTGGGCCTGCCGGGCTCTTGGTGGCCATCGGTGAAGGCACCAATGAACTCGTGGCATAGGTCTGCCCATGATGAAATGGAGTTCTCCGGCAAGTGCATCAGCCAAGACCTCACGTTGGACTTGAGGGCCAAAGGGAAGTAGTTGGCAAACACCTTCTCATCTCTTCGCCCGGCAGCCTGAACAATGATGGTGTAGATTCTCAGGAACTCTACCGGGTTCAGCCTCCCATCGTACTTCTCAGGTATCTCTGGCTTGAACGTGCAAACGAACGGCCAACGGACTTGCCGCGGCTCTCTGTAAAGGCAGGGCAGCCGACCACAAAAGGTAGGCACCCACCAACACCGAGCGCAGGCTCGTCGACGTTGAGGCCGCCGCACCCGTCAGTTTGGCGGAGGTCGTCGTGGCGCCGATCCATGACGACGCGCGCATCTCCCCGCCGCCTATCGTCCGGGGCTCGACGTTGGCCTGGACGTGCTCGAGTGCCGGAAGAGGCCATCAATACATAGTTGGGGCCTTGATTCAGCTCCGGCCGCGCTGGCTGCCGTGGTGGGAACTGCACGGTGGGGACGGCCCCCTCCGTTTGGCCAGCAGTACGGGCGGTTGCTGTCGCTTGGGGAGGTTGTGGTGGGCCAGCTCGTCGTGAGACCGGCTTTGGCGAAATCGAGCAGGCTCTGGATGGTGGCACGCCATTCATTCATCTACTCGGCCACTGGCAGAAACCTCAGCAGCAACCGAGCTCGCGACATAGCCTCCGTGGCTGTGCTTGGCATAGATGTTGATGACGTCGACCGCATCGTCACCTCGCTCCTGATGGTGCCAGCGGTGGCGACGGCGGTAGTGCCGCTTCCACGCAGCTGTGGGACGACCACTTCGACAGCGGGGTCGCGCGGCGGTGGTGCTCAAGGGTTAGCGGCTCCGTCGAGCGCAGCAGTCTGGTCGGCTTGTCCGGGAGGAGGCACATGGGTCGTGGTCGGTCCCGCGGTGGGGCGGCCGTAGGGCGATGGTTCACACCGGACCGAGCGCCGTTGCTGCGGTTGTGCCTGTCAGTGGGAGGAGAGGGTGCAGATGGAGTGACCCCCTCGCCCGCACCTTGTGGAACGTAACCACCAGGGCGTTGCTAATGCTGTTTTCCTCCGACATCTCCAGCCCCTGTGTCGGCCGCGGGGGGATTGCCGATGGCGCCACCAACTCCAGCAATGCCCCCAGCAGCGTTCACGTCCTCGCTCGCTCCCGCATCCTCCGAGGCACTAGAGAGCGCGGGCGTCGAAGCCTTCGAGGTGGACGGATGGGCCGAAGGGCCGGACTTCTTCTTAGGTGCCATGGTCGATGGCGTTGTCGAGGAAGAAAATGGCGATGAAGATGACGCGTCGTGCATGCTTTCAGGTTCGCGCAAGCGAGCCCCCTACCTGGCGCGCCAAAGATGTCACGGGATATCCACGGCCACCTATGGGACCGGGTGGCCCCTTGCTGGTTGGGGGGGGGCGTCGTGTTGCACAAAGAGTAGATCAGCGTGCGGCAGCACGGTAGAGAGCACACAAGCAATTTACGCAGGTTCGGGCCGCCACGAGGCGTAAGACCCTACTCCTGCTTTGGTGGATTGATGGTGGAATGAGCGTGGTGACACGTAATACACTTGCCCGGCAGGGTTTGCCTTTGGGGTCAGAAGTGACTACTGCAGCATTATGGAGGCTTGGGTTCCTCAACTTTCCAACCCCTCCTACGAGTGTCATGGGCCTCCTTTTATAGATTAAGGGGTCACCACAGTGGCAAAGTGGTCATTATCCACTGATATGATAGCGAACAGTGATATCATACCTAACTCTGCTTGAAATTTGACGTGGTGCATTAAATCGCGCCGCTTAGTGTCACATCCTTTGGTCGCCCGCAAGGCCTGCCGGGCTATCTTGCCAGCTCTGCATCTGTTCTCTTGACACGTCGCAGGACGGGTGTCATCTGCGGATTTCTTCTGTAGGAAATGGCTGCCATGTGGTGAATGGTTGTCACTTAATCACCTTGTGGCTTGACACCACACTGATTGACGATGTGAGTCGTGTTTGAGTGGTTGGTGGGGTGATTCTGCCCCTGCGAGCCCTGGCAGGCTCTGCCGGGGAGCCTTGATTGCTTGCTTATGGTGGTGGCCTCGCCCCTTGTCGGGCTCGCCTGCCCGGCAAGAGAGGCCCTTATCTTGCTGATATCTTGCTCTTCTGGCTCGATCTTGGTCCCTCTGGGCTGCATGTTGGTTCTTCAAATCTCTTGGTTCTTCAATCTCTGACTTAAGTTGGTGCTTCAATCTTGAGCTTGTGCCTGTGCATAGTTGGGCAACAGACCCAAGGTTTGTTGCACCGACAAAATGAGCGTATGGGGGGAAACAAAATCTTGATGGTATCCCTGAGAAAATGGGCATGATCTCTGCCTCGAAGGGACATGCCAGTAAAAAGTTTGCCTCAGGCCGCGATTTAAGGGGAGCAAGATATTTGCTCGACACAATCTTGATTGAGCCGTTTCGATAAAGTTAACAGACTGAGTGGAACCGTTCATACCGAGGTGCTTGGCCTTCAAGGATAACTTAGCCAATCTATTCGGGCAGAGGAAACATGTTCGATTGAGCTTCGGCTGGAGTCACTCCTTTAAAGGAGTGGTACAAAAATTACAAGGAGGAACTCGTCTATCGGGCCAAGGAATCCGGATCCGAGGTTGTTATCATCAGGGATATTGTCCTCGGAATAGAAGACCAGTTCGGGGCTATAGATGGTGTCCTGGATTAGGGGGTCTTGACCTAGCCAGCCCATTCTCCTCGGGTTGGGCCGATGGGCCCTCATTCATGGTCAAGATGGACTCCACAGGCCGTACGCAGGAGGTGTGATCAAGGCTGCCTCTCCCGAAGACTTGACGTATACTCCAAGATCTCTCACTACAAAAGAATACACTTCCATGATGATACGTGTTTGCCACAATAGGTCGCGTTTTCTGTCATGCATGTACATCCATGACGATTTTATGACAGAATCAAGATAGTCATACCTGTGCTGTCGTAGAAGTGTTCCATCACTTCCATGACATTACCAAAATTATCATCACGGAAGTGTCCACTTCCATGACGATAAATCGCGCGTCACAGAAGTGCTTTCGTCAAGGGTGACCGACACGTGGCATCCACCGTAACGGAACGGCGTTAAGCTATCGGGTCCGGTTTTGGATCCGATAACCCGTTAACCGCCCGGACCAATGGGGATTTTCCACGTGTAAAATCATCATTGGCTGGAGGAAACACGTGTCAGCTCCGCGATGGCGCAGGTGTCACTCATCCAATGGGCGAGATGCGCTATGATATGTTGACACGTGGACCGGCCCAAAAGTGGCCCATAAAGTTTAAATGGGCCGGCCCAACTAAAGGCCCACAAGATTTCGCGGACCATAATGGGCTGGCTCAGCTAAAGGCCCACGAGATTTTGCGGACCACAATGCGCTGGCCCAGCTAAAAGGCTCCACAAGATTTTATGGGCCATAATGGGCCAACCCTGTGTAAAGGCCCACAAGATTTTTATGCGGCCATAATGGGCGGCCTAGGTGAAGGCCCACAAGATTTTGTGGACCATAATGGGCGGCCCGACTAAAGGCCCACGAGATTTCATCGATATTAATGGGTCGCCCAAATATAGCTCCACAAGATTTTGAGGACCCTAGTAGGCCACCCATTAATCGGCTGCCATGTTTTGGGCCAAATGCCACTTCATATTTGATCTTGTCCATTAATGGCTCGCCACGTTCCGGGCCTAATAATGGCCCATATGAGATCCGGCCCGTTAAAAGCCTACCACGTTCTGGGCCAAATTACGGCCCAGATCAGGTCCGGCCCTTTAAGAGGCTTTGGGCTAAATTATGGCCCATATCAGATTCGGCCCATCAACTGGACGCTATGCTTTTGGGCCCACTTGCTAAAGGCCCATTTAGTAATTCGGCCTGATATTAGTTTCGGCATGTTAAGGGCCCGTTTAACATTTGGCCCTATATTAATTTCGGCATGTTAAAAGCCCGTCATATAGTTGGGCCTAACTACGGCCCGGTTTGCATCCGGCACCTTTCATAACCGATAACTGATTGGGCCAAACAAGGACCGAGACAATTTTGGCCTGTTAAAATCCCGTGATTTGATTGGCACATCATGGGCCGGGTCCATTTCGACTGCCGCCGCCTGCGTGAGTTGTTCGCACGCTTTCGTGCCCAACCTACTTCAAATTTCTCCCGAAGCCCAGTGAGTTTTCTTGCGAAAAGAGGGCCGGTGGTTTACTCGGCCTATTAAAGGCCTGAATCTACTAGTGGGCCATTTTACATTAGGCCTTTTAACGGACCAAGATGACGGGGCCCATGATGCGGATCATACATCGTGATTGCATGACGGCCCAATTATGTACCGTAATTTTACGGTTTGCCGGTTTATCATGAAGACAGGATATATATACAGTAAAATAACTGCAGCATCATGAATAAGAACAAACCTAGAATATACAATAAAGAAATTACGGCATATTACATCCACTGGGCATCAAAGTTCGCCACTATGATAATAAAGGACAAGCAGACAGCAGATTACATACACTGGGCATCAAAGATCGCCACCAGTGCAAATAAACAAGCCGACAAAATAATATACAGAACCGACATCACTTCAATAGAGTTCAAGAAAGGTTAGCTGGCGGGAGTCGCAGTGCAAGCAAGGTGAGCAAGTCGATGAGATCAAGCGCTTGTTTAACACTTATATCCTCCTCACTCACGAAAGATAAATAAGCATGAAGACGGATGCCAGGTTTTGCACATAAAAGTATCGTAAGTGACAATTCATCACATTTCTTACTAACGAATAAAGTGACACAATTTAAAATTGCATTAACACAATATGGTATTGTTCAGGTCAAGACATGGCAGGAATTGACATTGTGAAGGAGTTGGCAGCTTCACGACACCACTGGATTACAGATCAAGAACTCATAAGTATCAATGGTTAGTGTGTCATTAATTTATCCCATTTCAGATTGGCAAATAAAGAGGCGGTTTAAATAATAGTAGAATGATATGACATTGTTCATAGTTAAGACATTGCAGAATATGACATTGTGTCAGTAGTGGGTAGGTTCACCACACCACCGGATTATGGATCAAGAATGAAGCATACATGCAAAGTGCAAAAGAAGATCACTTGCTCATTATAGTTTAATTTACATGGTATGAAGAAGGAACTTGGTTGTACAACTGAAAAATTAAATTGAGTATGACAACCTTTTTTTTATGAACTTAATAATAAACTTTAAACTTGCAATTTGATGCAAACACCAAACATAAACAACTGTTGTATTCATGCCTAACCAAATATACACAACAAAGTTTGAAGGCTTCAGAAGGACAAACTTACATTATTGGTGAAGACAGCCCTATAAAGCCCTTGTCCATGCCGATGGGGGGCAATTCAAGAAGTTTACCACAAAATCTTCTTCATAAGCATTGCCTTTATTCTACATTTTGTTAAGAGTAAATATAGATGTGACAATATAAGAAAAAATGGAGAGTATTTAAGATAAGATGAAGAGTGATGCTACATAACCAAGTAGCTATAAATGTAAATTACAACAATACAGGCCAAAAGGTACAGCCAAGAGCAATGCACGCCTAAACTTCTTCAAGACCATCGGTGTTATCCAACCTTATGGTAAGAGTAAATATAGATCCGATGTGTAGAAAATGGAGGCAAAGGAAAATAAGCTGCAGAGTGATGGTACATGAACAACTACTGTCAATATAAGTACATCGATAAAGGACAGCAAGTACTTACAAGAACAATGCAGAGCTAAAAAAATTCATTGGCATTGGATATATTCTACAATCGATGTAACCATTTATACAGATCGAGATAATTTGGAGCGAACAATTGATAAGCAAGCTATCATGCATACCGTTGTCACATAATGAACCCGGTATGTAAGCAAGCATGTTGATACAGACAACATGTACTAACAAGAGTAAATCAATGAAAGCAGCATATTTGCGATATATCCCGTCGTTCTTTTCAAACCGGAAGTCTTATTCAAGCAGATTTCCTGCAAAAAAGATCCGTAAGGCACATGCGGAAAAGTAGAAGTTCAAATTGTCATGTGATCTCATAGACATTACCTCATACTGGGAACGAGGCCAGTGCATAACAAGGTTTTTCCATTCAATGTCTTCTAAATTTAGCATGTGAGACTTCACCGGAAATTCGTTTATAGACTTGCCATCAAAGTGTGATTTCCTGAGGTAACACCGATACTGCTGCAATGCTTCCTTGAAAAGCACAAGCAAGCTTTGCTCATCATGACTATCTAGATTGACCCTTGCCCACTTACAACAATGTAATATAAATCATTGATGTGTTCAATAAGCAGAAAACAGGAAAATAATAACCATGAATAATAGCACTTACACGTAAGTTGGACAAGAAGATGTGAAAATGGTGTTTGTCTTCACTATAATCTTCCCATGATGGGAATATATGCACGTAGTCCCTAACAACATTGAAAGCATTGTCTTTAAACTGAGAATAACTGGAATGGGGTTCCAATCTGCGAGAATTGGCCGTCTCTGCAGCTTGGGATAGGTCTTCGGTGGACTTGCTATATACATTTTGGTTGGAGTGGGATTTTTACGGCAATGCGGCTGGTGCTATGGTAACTGAAATTGGTATACCTTTTGCTAGAGTGCAGGTCCTGTGTGGTGGGGCTAGTGGTGTGGCTAGTGAAGTATGGGCATCACCGGAGTCGGTCCTACGCT
Organism: Aegilops bicornis; assembly: GCA_021605145.1. Classification (NCBI taxonomy): domain Eukaryota; kingdom Viridiplantae; phylum Streptophyta; class Magnoliopsida; order Poales; family Poaceae; genus Aegilops; species Aegilops bicornis. The sequence goes on along the minus strand of JAHIAL010000021.1, from coordinate 1,697,690 downwards.
TTTGTGTCACCGGTTGTACAGCCAATATAAGTGGCGGTCTTTGTTCGATTTCTCCGGACCACCACGTTTTTCAAGGACTTTCTTGGTGCTCCTTCGTGTTCGGCAATCACCCTCTTCCTTTTGATGTCCGATGCACAAGAACAACATTTGAGTGAAAACATGTATGATGACAGATGGAATATGTATTGTTTATGGATGGGCATGGCATCTCGACATATTTGATGTGTAAACTAAGGAGATGGCGGTGCAACAAAGTAGAAGAAATGCAAGACAACATATGCAAGATACGCGCAATCAATAAAACCTTGCCAAATTAGAACAGGCACCTTGATGGGTGAACAGATGGCCATCTGCCTTTGACTCCTCGAGGGTAGAATAGTCATTAGGATCATATTCTAAACAAGAATCAACAGGTGGGGAGCGTATGAGTTTCATTGAATCCAGAATGGCACTCAATGCCTTGGTGCCAATTTTGTAAGTGATTGCAGTGTTTAGCTTCAAGAGTGGACTACTGCTAGTGCGACACATAGCAGCTACACAGATCATAGTGTAGATATAACAGGAAAATCGTAAGCATCAGAGTAAAATCAGCAAAGTGGAACTTGCGGAATATATGTGCTAGTATTAGCGATGCTGACTAGAAAGGCTTCTGACATAGCTCTCTTCAAATCAAGGTGCGGTACACATTTGTTTTCTTAGTATGTAGTGAATTAATCATTTGTTGAAATTTTGAAATAAATATATTAGGCTACTGACTTCGAATGTAATGGTCTATACAATTCAATAGTTACAATCATTGTCGAATTCCAAGATGCATACGAGGTCTATAGTACTTCACAACATGCTCAAACTCACATATTCCCAGTCAAATGACAATTAAAATGCATTTCATAGTTATTACTTTGTAGGATGCAATAAAACCAACAATAACTCTACGTTAGCCATTATAAAAGCAACATTTTTAACATATCCCAATGTGTGAATGAAATGTGCGGAGAGAGCTTGCGAAGATGGAGCAAATAGGGAGGGAAAGATTGTATGTATGTGGAAGAGAGAGTGGGAGACAAACCTGACGAAATAGAGAGAGAGAGATAGAGAGAGAAAGAGAGAGGAAGAAGTTAGGTCTGTGAGAAAGATGGAGACATGTAATATACGTGAGATGCGTGTGCATCCGGATTTTGTACACATGGAAGGAGAAGAGACAACAGGTTTGATGAGAGAACTGGAAAAACATGGACGAGAGGGGAAGGATCTCGTGGGTTGTGGGATTGATAATTTTGTGCGGGGGAGAGAGGGATTGGTAATTTTGTGTGAGAGAGAGAGAGGGTGGGGGGAGGAGTCAGTCAGCCGTCGTCACATCATCCTACTTCCAAATGGCCTCGCATTCTCTAGCGTAGTGTGGTCGCCGTCTTCGATCTCCTCGATGCCCTCTTTGAAGATTGAGGTGTTGTGCATGCTGGGGTGCAGAGAAGCACAAGCGAGAGTGGTCGCCATATAACCTTAGTTGGGGATGAATTGTGTGCTCGGGGGAGGGTGTGTGTGTGATGTGTGTGTGTGTGTCAGATATTGAGAGAAAACAAACCTAAGGAGAGAAATGTGTGTGTATGTGACGGAAAGCTACATGCTAAACAGGATATTCACGAAGAGATTGTGCGTGCGAGATAGAGCGCGATGTGCGGGCCTTGAGGTGGGCAGGGGCCGTGTGAGGGTGTCAAAATGTGCGTGTTGATGCATGTGTTACATGCGATCGTCACGAGGGATGTATTTAATCGAGAGAGATGGTTGTTGTGTTACGGATGCTCCTCTCTCTCTCTCTCTCTCTCTCTCTCACACACACACACACACACACACACACACAAGTAAAAAAGAAGACCGTTCTCTCATGTGTACACAACGTATCGGCATCTGTCTATGTCTCACTCATGCATGATCATTTGCACATTCACACCTCTCTATGTCTCTATCACACGCACACCGTCTCCACATTTCCCTTCTGCCACAACACACATATGGACACATACACACATTCTCTCTCAGTCACACACACAAAATTTGTATTAAAATAACTAGGGCGCACCAAAAACGTCCAAATCTAAATAAACACGAACTGGAGCTAAATTCAAATATATGGAAATATTGTAGTGTCAAGAACTTTTCCAGGAAAAAAAGTTGAGTGATATTCGGGGATTGTTTTCACACACACAAAGGTTCGGTGGATGTCCTTCGAGCGTGACACGGTGACGCACCGTTTGATCGACCGCGCGGCCGCGGTTCACGCGCTTGCACATGATTCCGTATCGTGGCTGTGGTAACTAATAAAAGCGCTGCCTAATTCTAATGTTTACATGTACTAGTACAGTTTTATTTTAAGTTTGACCAACCCTATATAAAACTAAACTAAGCTCCCATACGCGCACTCATCAATATGCCGCCACCGTTGCACATGCTTGCGGCGCTTACCGCTCTGCCAACAATTTCTCGCCCATCACTGCCGTGTCGCCGCCATCCTGTGCCATGAAGCGAAGGCTTGCCCGCTCCATCGTCGTCTGCAGTCCCTCCTCGCGATGCCGACGCGCTGCCAAGCACGCGAAAGTACCGGTGAGTGAGCCGCGTCTATGCACGCAGCGATACAAAGAGGAGAGGACGAGCGCTGCTCAAAGAGGCCGGCGAGGAGGAACTAGCGTGTCATTAATGCGTCTCCACCCGCTGGAGGAGGCGCGCGATGGTGGTTGTCGTGGCAGAAGCCGTCGCATGCAAGATCGAAGCTTCGCAAACCGTGTGCGGACGGAATCTACCTTGAGACCTTGAATGCCACATGGATCCCGCAATCTAAAGGAGCAATTTGGGTCGATCGACTCTTGTGAGCCGTTTGATGCAACATGGATGGCTAGAAGGGCTTCTTCAACCTCGAAATTGATGCACGGTTCATCTTCTCAACTGCCACACGCTAACCGCCTGCCGCCACGCCGCCTTCTCCTCGAACCGCCTGCCACCGCCATGCTCCCCCACCCCGCCATCCATTTAACCCTTGCACGATCCATTTTTTTCCGTAACTGCATTCCACACACCCGACACTCATAAGATAGATCATGGGCACCTGCCACCCTAATATAGATCTTGGGGTAGCTTGTGCCGTCTTTCTTCCTTCGCTTCGTCAAACTTCTTTCACAAATCGGTGACCCAAATTATACTACTAAATGCAGATGTATTAAGTGCAGAGGAACACGAAGATACGAAAAGAGTACCAACTACAAGAAGAACATTAGCAAGACATAGTACTTGTACTATCATGCGCATTTAAAGAGTTCAAATAACGAGAAAGAACATAAACATAGTTCTCCGTCAGCCAAAGACAACACACCCTTGAAAATAAACTAAGCAACTAGTCCTCTTGACACTTCAAGAGAACCAAGATGAGCGACGGCAGATCGCCACCTACTCGGAGTCCGAGTCCACGTCCTCGACTTCGTCCTCGTCCCTCTTCCTCTTCCTCTTCTCTGACGCTTCTTTGCTTGAACCAGACACTGGGCTCTGCTTCTTCATCCAACCCTTGTAAATATTTAAACAAAGATAGGCATCCATTGCTGCGTACAGGATGTGATCTTCATCTAATGTCTTCGACTCCCATGCATGATGAAACTCGTGGTGAGGTTTCTTCAGTTTAGCGTATGAAGGATCAATCATGGCTGCTGCCAGGGTCGGAATTGAAGGCTGAGAGGAGAACACCAGGCATGCCTTCTGGAGATCAACGGGCTGGCCTACCACGAGGCCTATCTGACCAAGGACATCCCTATCGTTCCTAAAGTCTATAGTAACGAAATTCACTCTTTCGTCCTTGAGGAAGTTCTTAAAATCCGGGCACTCAACGTCGGCATGGCATATGTGGTAGACCAAGCACATGTTATGTACGCAAACCTGGATCATGGCGGGCTTCTTCTTCTCTGCCTCCTTTAGAATCTTCTCTCTTTGCAGGACTGTGGTGTACTCAACATCTAGCCCAGCGACCCACTCATCCGTTGAACTGTTGAACATGCGTAGGAAGCGAGCAAGGCATGCTTTTACCATCGCGGATCCACATGTGTAGATGAAGATGAACTCATCGCTGGTGATGGCTCTAACCTGGTAATCAACGGCGACCATGGAGATTTGGGAGGCCATGGATTTTGGAGGATGGTTAGGAGAAGTTGAACTAGTGTAATGTGAAAGGACGGGACGACTGGGAGAAAACTGTTGTAAGGTACTGTACTAGTAGAAGACGGGGACGAGTAGGGCGTGTGAACGGCATTGGGGTTGCTGGCTTGCCTGGTGGATAAACGGCTGCAAGCCCCCAAAGAGTTCTCGAGAACTATGCGGGACCCACTAGATGTCATGTCTACTAGACCCATATCGTAGGCCTGACGGTATAGGTTATGCCTGTTCGCACGCCATGCCGGCGCGTGGGTAACTTCACTTAATTCCGTCAACCGTCGCGCCTCCCACGACCTTCGCCTCCTCAGTGGCCGCACCCTTTTCTCTCGCTCTCCTCGTGTGCACTCCTCCCACTTCCTCGAAGCTTCTCGTCCTCTCCCTCCCTCCCTCTCGCACCGCTCGTGAAGGCGCCTCGCCGTATCCGCGCTCCATCTAACCCTGCCATCCAAACACCTCTTTGGTTTGAGTTAGTTCAGGGTTAGAATCTAACTCTAACCTCTAGCTGAGTTAGAGTATCCAAACAGGGCCTATAAATGAGCAATTTTTTTGCCTACTCCGCATCCATGATACTCCCTCTGGTCCTTTTTACTTCCGTCAACCGTTTGCAAAGTGTTTGACCAAATTTATACTAAAAATATCAATATCTACAATACTGATTATAATGAGTATAAGAACTGCGTTTTATAATGAGTATAAATATATTGAGTTGACATTGTGAATGTTGATAAATTTTTCTATAAGCTTGGTCAAAGTAGAGGTACATTGACTTCAGACAAAACTTAAATGCACAATGCAGACTAGTTCCTCCGTCCAGGTGCGTGCCATGTCCTATCTTGTCATCACAACAAGGTTAGCTATTACTACCTCCGTCCGGGTTTATTAGTCCCTTCTCATTTTGGACTAAAGTTTGACCAACAAATTTAACTAATAAAATGCAAACTATATGTTATAAAAATTATACCTTCAAAAAGCTCTTTCAAATACCAATCCAGTAGTGTACTTTTTGTAGCATATATTCTATATTTTATTAGTCATATGAATGGTCAAAGTTTGGCTCAAAATACTAGGGGGCCTAATAAACCAAGTGAGGTAGTAGAGTACTACTACCTCCCTTCTAGTTTAAATGGCTCGATTCAAAAATTTCACCTACTCTTAGCAAGATAGAGGCGGTGTAATAGTTTTGTAGTCTGCAAAAGTACTCAACTAATGCTGTCATTCTTCAGAAAAAATGTGTTTACCAATGCATCCATGAACACTAGTTACTCTAACCCCCTCTCTCTTCTTTAATTCTTTTGCCACATAAGCATGTTTGCTATTCCTGTGCATGATACCAGCTAAGATACCACCATTGTGGCTAACCTTAATCATCGCATGCAATAATTTAGTGCACCTTGAAATATGAACATGTGTAGAGTGTATGTTTTTAATGACTTGATACCATACCTAGCCCGACATGCAAGATGACTTATTATGCACTATTCCCCATACCGCAGGGAAGCTCATTAAATCTCCAAATCTTTTCCTCTCCATGTGTGGAAACAATATGCCTGCTAGACTCTCCTTCTCCCTCCGGCGGTCCCACCACTCCACCCCGTGTGGAAAACATCTGCATGCATGACTCTCCTCCTCCCCCACTCGTCCAATTCGTTGTGACCAGCAATATTTCCACCCCTTCCCTCCCCCATAATTTACTCCAACAAATATGCCCACGTAGCTGTTACGTTAATCACGCAACATATCTTCCCGGACGCTGCTTCAGTTACTTAACTGCAGGTGCATTGGGTCACTGAGATATGGACCCAACAGGGGTCTGGCCCACATGTCAGTGACGCAACTAGACCTGTAGTTAAGTCAGTGCAACTCAGTCCATATCTCACGTAGGTGTGCCATTGCTCGCTACAAATACCGCACCTCCCACGGCATTCGGAAGAACGCTCACGTTCATTGATATCTCTTCCCCCTCCCTCTCACGTCGACCACCATGGCATCGCCCCTCGCAAGCCTTAGGCTCCCCTCGCTGCACCGCCTGGACGGTCATGCGTCGCCATTCCGTTCCTCGCCGCCACTAGTCGAGGAGGACGCGTCGGCGTTCCCACTGTCGTCGCGACAGCCCAGTGGACGTTGCACATGCTCCTAATCTCGCCAAAGACGCTGCGTCGGAAGGACACGTCGGCTCCCCTCACACGAGGAGAACGCCACACGCCTGGCCGAGCCCCCAAACCTTGTGGGGCTTTGGAAAGAAATGGATGTCGCCATGTGGGAGGCTTTGCCGCCGGTAGAGCACGCCAAAATAGAGGCGGAGAAGAAGGCCGAGGAAGAGAAGCGCGCCGCGGGGCAAGCTGCCTGGCAGGTCTATGTCGCGTTCGAGAGAGTCAGGCAATTGGCTCTTTGGCAGAAGGCTCGTGCAAGGGCCGTGAGGGTGGCAGAGGACGCCCGTGCCAAAGCTCTGAGTGCAGTCGGGCCCAAGCGCCTCATCTACGTTTGGCGGTATGTGGACTGGTGCACGCTCTGAGGAGGAGTACTTGTTGGCGCGGATCACCACATCGGTGAGATCGGCCGCCCGCCAAAGAAGCCGCCAATCAGCACTCGGCGAAGTTGCGAGGCTGAGGAAGAGGCGTTGTCTCGGCGCTTAGGAAACGGCCGTGCACCGTGGCACTTCGTATGCTACCGCAAGCGCTTCTCATGAAAGGCTGTGGCTTTAGTAGGAGTATAATTTAGTTTCGTAAGATGATCTCATTAGTTTTGGGACGCAAATGATAAATCCCGAACGTTCGGGAATTATTAGCGTCCTTAATTAAGTATGTAAGAGGGAAAGTTTGGAAACTTTGTGTATTCGTACGCATTTTCTAAGTAGGTGCATATAGCACAAACTTTACTATATACTATCACACTACACGTCTCTCTCTCTCTATATATGCTTGCAGACTGTGCTACTCCCTCCGTCCAGGTGAATAAGTCATCTTTGGTTGTGCACCGTGACCAAGGAGGGAAGACTTTATACACCTAGACGGAGGGAGTACTACTATTACTTATATGCGTAAAATGCACGTTTTAACATTACGATGCGGTTTTTGAAAAAGTAGAAAAATAGCACTAGTCAAGCTTGTGAAACGATTCAATGAAAAACAAATGCAAATATGCTCGTTTGATTGTTTACTTTTAGCTTCCTTCTCTGTGGTTATTTCTCTTGCTGCACTTTTGTACGGAGTATCTCACTGGTCGGAAGGGCATGCAAATTCTCAAACCGCTTCCTACACCCTGTATCGAATTTTTTGCCTAACAAGTTGTGCCGTGCAATTGGAATTCCAAGTTGAGTACTAGCATTTATCGTACTATATAGAATGTTAGTTCAATTTTTGGTCATACTAATCTATAGTAGTAAGGTGCCCGTGTGTTGCACGGAAGAGTTAAATGCATTGATCAGGGAGTTGTTTATTTTGACAAAGAATGTGGGGGTCATCTCTAGAGCTCACAAACATCCGGGTGAAATAGATAAAAAGGTATCTTTTGCAAACAAAAGCATTCAACTGTTCAATCTGCATCCAAAACTTGTCAAGAAATAACACTTATTGTGCTTTGCAAGAAATGATCTTTAAGAATTAGTTTTTGAGTATCAATTGTTATACATGTTGGCTACAGATGACATGGCACTTTCTTATAGTCAACGATTGGCTATACTATTAAGTATTAACCATGCCCTTATACACCTAGGCGGAGGGATTAAATTAGGATGACTTGGAAGGCGGGAGGAGATGTAAGAAATGGTTCATAGTAAGTCTTTCACCAAGATCTGTAGTAAAAATTCATACAAGAAAGATTCTAGACTAAACTATAAATGGATACACTTTTATTCATGCGCGATACTCCAATAGAGCAAGATCATGCATGGAAGTCTCCACATGCTTAGACAACGGATTACACTGAGCGAAGACTAATGATCAACATTTAACTTGATAATGCATATGTCCAGGTGAACCTCCTTGGAGTCCCCGTGCACCGCGTTGGGGGGTAAATCATACCATGCGTCTTCCATGTCCACATCAAGGGGAAAGTCCCAGCCCGCACGCCCTAGTCAAGATGATGGAGCCGGTGTCACCGCCCACATACCTCGGAGGGGTAGTAACGATGAGCACGCACCCATACATCGGCCTCGTGTATGTGCGTCGCTGCTGGCGCCCACAGCGCACACCATGTAGACGGATTTGCGGCGGCTGCGGGCCTCACCGGTGCCCACGAGCAAAGAGAGGACGACGCCGTCCTCCTCCGAGACTAGCAGCGGTGGTGATCCTCCAGCGACTCCGGCATGGTGAACGGGTAGCACGCCTCGCATTTGATGTTCTCCGCCAGGGGCGGATGGTGATCGCTGGACGCATCTGTGAGGTGATGCACGATGTCCGTCGGCGAGCCCCAAAACGACATCGGGCACTCATAGCAGTAGACGAAGGGCTCCTTGGAGGCACCGACCAGGCCGTCCATGAAACGGAAGTGGCTGTAGGGGACGTTGCGCCAGTTGAATATATGAGCAAGTTACTAGGAGATTTAATCCGAATAAGCACATGCATCTTGCTATTTTTTTGCATATAATTCCAAACACCACGTAGACACGGTCTTTGACCATTTTACATCTATGTTAGTATCATTGTTAGTGGTCAACCGGTGCAAGTTATAGCCCCGGGTGTTTTAAACTTTTTTTTAGTAATGATATCTGGCGATTGTTCGGCACGAGCTCAATCCTGGCGAATCCCACGTAACCGTCAGATTTCCATCCGACGGTGGCCTATTTTTAAGCCATAGTGTTTGACAAAACCGCCACCCTTACACACGTAGTGTAACTGCGTCATGGGCGCTTTAATCAGCTGCCATGTCTCCCAAATAACGCTTGTCGGGATTGGAGTTAGCACCGATGGCGGTTCGTAGTCGCCCACGCCGGGCATTGAAGTTTGTAACTATTTTAGATTAGAATATACTACTCCTCCCAAGGCTTTGGTAGTAGAGCAGAGTCCTAATCCACTACTACTCTACTCAAGCAAGTTAGGGCATAGTAGTAGGTACCGTAGGGAGTACCAAGATCGTGATCACTCAAGCAAGTTGTCTGACTTTGATATGACCCTACGCTGCTGGTATGTGTCTCGTAAGTCAAGCGGCGTGTTGTAGTCATCATCACCTGTCCACTTCCCGCAGCACATATTAGCTTCTCCATCTTTGTCCACTCTTCCATGGAATTCCATCCCCGCTAAGGCGCCTCCCCTCCTCGCCCGATCTTCCATCCCCGCTAAGGCGCCTCCCCCCTTGTCCGAAACCCAAGCACTAACAATGGCGTAACCGAGCAGCGCCCCACCGAAAGAGTGGCTAGAATTCGCTCCCCACAGAGGTAATCATTCTCATTGTTTCGGCGTGTGGACAATCTCAAGACCATGCCCGCCTTGCTGCGTTTCGTCGGGCTGTTGCTACTCAAAGCCCTCAGGCCGGAGCTTTTTAAGCCAGCTCCTTGCTTGCTGATGCCGCCTGATCTTCAGAAACGGCATGTCACGCAGCGTAACGATCGTAGGGTGGCAAGCATCAACCCCCTTGACTGCGGTCCGATCCCCGTCACCCTCAACTACATTAACAGTATGTACTAGGTCGGCATGAACACGTCTTGGATGGTGCTCATCGATGGTCGCAGCAGCTGGATGCTCATGGAGGTCTACACCCGACGATTGATCCCCCTTCCTTGATTAACACTACACTGCGTTGGCACCGCGGCCCAGAATACTCGGAGTCTTACAGTAGCCAACATGATACCAGGTTTGATTTGCTCAAGGTTGTAATCTGCCAAGTGCCCACAAGATCTGCGAATTATAAAGACTTAAGGCTAATTGCGTTCTTCAACCACGGTCTCGCCTATCTGACAGGTCACTGAGGTAAGTGGATAAATCTGCAGGACCATCGCAGGATCATACATCCTCTAGGGTTCTCTGATGCCATTGAACACAAGGGCTTCATTTACGCTGTTGACTCCTTCTATGGTCGGACGTATTGTCGGCCTACTCCAAATATCGCTACAAATGGCTGTGATAGCGGTATGTTACTTTCCTATGATATCATGATGGCTTGCTTATATTATCATCAACATTTTTGAAAAAATATTCATGCTCTGCTGTTCTTAAGATTGACTACATCAAGAGCCCTTTGTATTTGACTCCAACTTGATATGATGTTGTAGGTCACTGGTGTCCCTACCTTCCTAATCCCGTAACCTTTCAAAGAAAAGCGGCATGGCAGTTGCGGTGGTTCTGGCTCGATCGGGCGATGGCGAATGATTGATGATTGTTCGCGACGCACGGATGTGATGTTTCGTGGAATACAATCACACGATCCTTTGCCAAGAAGGTCTTTGAGCAGGATCCCAGCTTCTCGTGGCCTTCAGGAATTTTTGATTGGAGGTTGGTAAGTAGCCTTGGTACACGCCTTCGCTTTGTCTGACTGAATTATCCGATTAACGAGGAGATAACCGATGGCAAGGATCATGATGGAGCATGCTTCGTTCATCAGTGCAAAACTGTGTGTGTACACAGCGTACCATGCGTCTCTGCATGCACCATACCTCGATATGTGCCACCACGCTCGCAGCCCAAAGTAGGAGAGAGGGTCACAAGTATCGCATCGACCACCGGGCTGGAGTTTCCCGTCAGGCACCCATCTCGGTTCAAGCCATCACCCAATCTCCACAGCTTAATAAATAGTAACGCCTAACCGAGCCGATTAGTTAGATGCGTACACTTGGTGTAGTAGGATCTTTATTTAGTTTGATGCATACACTTGTTCTTTTTTGGTAGCCCTTTTGTAATGATGGCTGATGTTTGGTTTGGAAGAGAGAGCTGCGTCTTCACTCTTCTGGCCTACTTACTGCTTCTGTTGCACCCCTAGCCTGGTTGCTGCTACTGCTATTTTCAATGTACAATCAGTAGTATATTTTGTCTGTTGGTTGAATAAATGTGTTGTTAGAACGACAAACAACAATGTTTTTAAAGTCGTTGCACGGTTCGATCCTTTAGTGCCCCACCGTACGTAGCGCATACTATTTTTTGTACGGAACACATTTTCCACTTGTTGATAACATGCAGCCCATTGATGAAGGCCCAATAGAGGAGCCCATAATTAACTGGAAGGGAGGCTCTCACATGAATCCGGCCCAGGTACATGCTCATGGTCCCCTAAACATAAATAAGTAAATAAATAAATAAAGCTAAATGCTCATGCACCAGTTCTTTAAATTCACGATTTAACAGGGAGGATATTATTTCCTATGATAGTGTCGCTACATTCACCAACATTATTCTTAGGCAAAGATAGCGACTACCTTCTTTCTCCCAAAGATTTTTTTCCCGCAACCAGCGGACCCATGCAAATCGTAGTCAATGTCGTAAATAGTTCGGTCCATTTTATTTTTCAATAAGAATGTCCAACCCAGCCCTAAGCACATTGGCGATAGCACTATATCCTCCGCTTAGTGCGCTGGCAGGCCACACGCCGTCCGCCCTCACAATATATATTTTTTGAAATGTTCAACAAAGTCAATCGGGAGAGGACTGTAGTTGTTAGTATGATGCGACTGGACCCACCAGGTCCACTTTCGAACACAAGCAAGCGCCTCTTTTACTACTCAGATGAACCCCTCGTTTTTTTACTCTAATCCACCCTGCTGATATCTGGGACCCACATCATTTTCAACGTATAGTCAATTAACGACAGAATTGCACAACTTTTTTTGAGTAGTAATTCGGAGGAGCAGGCTATAAACTGGGTTGTGCGGTCTATGTGGCCCATCTAACAACATGACCAGCCCAGTAGTTTTTTCTTTGGGAAAATAGGTAGCCCAGTATTTCTTTTTGAAGAATACCCAAGCCAGGCCTATTTGTTTTATCCGACTTACTGGGCTGCAAATCTTTCAAGACGAGGAGGGATGCATTCCGGCATGGCCAAAGAGTATGGTCAGTGTCTGTTAAAAGTAATATCAAAAGGGGTTGAAAATTCCAAAAAATTATAGCAAATGGGATATTAGTTTCTTTTTTTGTTTTTGTTCTTCACTGATATCTTATACTCCCTCCATCCCAAAATTATTGTCTTAGATTAGTCTAGATATGGATGTATCTAATACCAAAACGTGACTTGATACATCCGTATTTAGACAAATCTAAGAAAGAATTTTGGGACAGAGGGAGTATTTAATTGGATTTAACATGACATAGTACTAATTTATTTTTAAATTTTTTTAGTATGGCTACTAATTTTTGGATTAAGAATATTTTGTTCCCCAGCCAAAATTTGCGAATTTTCAAAATTTCGCACATATTTAGTTAATTTTTTAACCCTGGTACTGACCAGAAAATGGGCAGCAATTCTAAAAATGGAAAACGGGCTGCAATAAATTCCATATGAATTAGAAAATGAGTAAAAATTATAAAAATAATAGCAAATGGGCTGTAAACGCCACAAATTTCGACGCTGGCTTGTTTACGCAAGGCTTGTCAGTCAACACACGATTCTAGCTGTAGTGACTGTTGGATGTCCATCCAACGGCCGACATGCTTCTTCAATCTCTGATCTTCCTCGGCCCAAATTACTTAAACTAGCGCCGGACTGCTCTGCTTCCCTACTCTTGTGTCCCACCGTGATGATGCCGCCAGAGGCTTCCTCGGCCCACCCTACTCCCTCCCACGGCACGCCACACGCAATCAATCGCCTCCTTATTACGCCGAAAAAATGATTCCTTCCATCGACATCTGGGCGCACCGGTTGGGAGGCTGACTCAGGGCCTACTAAGTTGACGCTGACGCAGGCTTGTCAACTTAGTCAACAAACGATTCTAGCAGCAGAATCGTTGGATTTGAATTGAACGGTCCCGCCGCTTCTTCAATCGCTGCTCTTCTTGCACGGCCGCCAAAACCAACAATGACGAGACCGCCGCTTCCGCCACTGGGCTTGCCGGGTGCCGCTGGTGAGGCCTCACCCCCTACTACTCCCACCGCTAGCTGGGCCTCGCGGCGGCAAAGAGCCTCACACCGCTGTCGAACCAGTGAACCCTCGTACTCCTCTCTGCGTGGGCATCCACTGACACGTCTTCCCTAGCTCCGCGTTGTCCCCTTCCTAGGCCTCGCCGTCGTCTACCACCTTGGATGCGCTCGGCACGGAGTGGTCAACATGGTCAACGAACGACACCATCGGAAGTAGACTGTGCGTGGAGAGGCTGACAGCTGGGTCCAAGGCCGCACGCAAGGAAATGCCTCCTTATTACGCCATGAAAATAATGATTCCTCCACCGACAAATGGGACCCATCGGAAGGGCCTCTCAGTATTTCTCGAAAAAACGTTCCCACCAATGACAGGTGTCGGACTCCACCAGCTATATCTTCGCACGCAAGGAAGTGCCTCCTTATTACGCACAAAAAAATGAATACCCCCTGCTAGCTGGGACCCACAATGGTGGGAGGCTAACTTGTGGGCCAACTAAGTTGACGGGGACGGAGGGCTTTGTCAACTTAGTAAATATGAACGATTCTAGCTCTAGTGACCATACGATGTCCATCCAACGGCCGTAGTGCTTCTTCAACCTCTAGTCTTCTTGCTCCAAATTAGCCCAAACCAGCGTGGTCGCTCCTCGTGCTCGCCTCCCTGCGGGTCGGGCTGCGATGCCGCGGAGGCCTCACCACCCCTACTACTCCCACCGCGGGCCAGGCCATCCCTCTACTCACCCACACCCCTTGTTATTCTGCGGCGATGGCAACCTCACACCGCAGCGAACTAGTGAACCCTCATACTCCTCTACGCGTGGGCATCCACTGCCGCGTCTTCCCCGGCTCCGCGTCGTCCCCTTCCTAGGCCTCGCCGTCGTCCACCGCCTACGGTGCTCTCGGCGCGGCGTGGTCAACGTGGTCAAGGAACAGCTTCCATCGGACGTGGATCAGACGTGGAGAGGCCGACAATGGGTCCACTGCCGCAGCAAGTAAGTGCCTCCTTATTACATGCAAAATAATGATTCCTCCACCTGACAGCAGGGACCCACCGGACGGGCAATCGTATTTCGTGAAAAAACGTTCTCGGGGCCGGGACCTACCAGCTACATCTTCGCACGCAAGGAAGTGCGTCCGGCAAAAAAGATTCGCCTCGATCGCCGGGACCCAAGAGCTACATCTTCGCACGGAAGGAGGTGCTGACGGTCGGGACCCACTGGTCGAAGCGTCGTGGCGTTGTCATTCTGGTCGCGAATGTACGTACATATACCGGTCGATGTAGAGGCGCCGCATGTGTCATAGTAGAGGCGCGACGTAGCATGTACACATACGCATAAATGCCGCTGTGCAAAGAAAGAAAATCTGACCACATACGCATATACGCGGTGAGTCTCGAACGCCTACTCACAAGATACGTACGGCCATGGCTCGTGTACATGGCAGGGTCAGAACAGAGAAACAACGTCGTTGTCGTGTTCATGGGGAGCCAACCGGATGGGTCAGAACGGAATGCGTCGTCGTGTTCATCGGGAGGGCTTGGACGGAACAGCCGATGGAAACGAGGCCCGCATACCGCAAAACGGAGAAACGGCCTTGTGTTCGGCCGCCACATTCAAACGGGATCCTGTTCATCGAGGGGTCTGCAGCGTCGCAAAATGGAGGAAACAGACTTGTGTTGGACCTCCTACGGTCGAAACGGGGTCCTGTTGATCGAGAGGGGTGTGGCGTACCGCAAAATGGAGGAAACGGACTTGTGTTGGAGCGCTACGGTCGAAACGGGGGTCATGTTCATCGGGAGGGGTGTGGCGTACCGCAAAATGGGACTTCACGAGATACTGTTCATCTCCATCATCGACCCCCTCAAGCCTCCATGGGCTACCGTTCATCCACCGTCGACCTCCTCCAGCCTCCACCTGCGACTGTTCATCCACCGGCTACTGTTCAACCAGCCCTCTCCACGGGCTCCTGTTCAACCACCCCTCCACGGGCTACTGATATTCCAGCCCTCCACCGTCTATTGTTCATCCAACCCTCCACAGGGTGGTCCTGTTCATCCAGCCCTCCACGGGGTCCTATTCATCCTGCCCCAACTGGCTTGATCGATCGGGGTCCTGTTAATCCAGAGGCAACACCACGGGGTCCTGTTCATCCACCCCCACCAGAATTGTTCATCCAACCCCCCCAAAGAATGCTCATTGTTCATCTAGAGGAAGCATCGATCGGCTTCGATTAGCGAGTAAGCGAAGGAATCGCTCGATCGGGTTCGATTAACGACCATCGATCGATTGCTGGGTTCAAGAACGGTAGCCTACAGCAATCGCCGGGTTCGCGAGGGCAAACGCCTCGCTCGGGTTCAGTTAGAGCCCAACGCCTCGCACCCACGCGCATGCGTGTACGAGAGAAACGCGCAAACCTCCGTGCATCGCTCGGCCCCCGACCACCCACCGTAACAGGGAACACCCTGATATTTTCCTAGCCCTCGCTTCTACCACGGGTTTTTCTGTCATGGACGGCCCAAAGAATGTCATGCAGCTGTGTCTCCGGCCCGCCCAGGACGAAAAGCACATTTTCTGTCATGATTTTTTTTCATAGAAGTAGGAGCCCACCACATCTATGATGATACCGGGTTTTGTCACAATTATCGTCATAGAAGTGTCATAAGTATGACAGAAAAAAAAACCGTTCGGCCCAAAGTGTCACGGATGTGTCTTTTTTTGTAGTGTCTGCCGCCGCCTACCTCCTAGCTACCGACCTTGTAACCCGAGATACCCTCCCTGGCGTGTATATACGCCATATGGTTTAGCTCATAGAGGGGACATCAACACAAAATCATTCACCTAGCCCTAGAGTCACACCAGACATTACGATCTCGAGGTAGATCAACTCGTACTTGATACATCTTCATCAATATAAACAATAGTAGGACGTAGGTTTTACCTCCATCAAGAGGGCCCAAACCTGGCTAAACATCGTCTCCTTCGTTCCTGTTACCCTCAATCCGAGATCCACAGCTCGGGACCCCCTACCCCGAGGTCTATTGGTTTTGAGACCGACACACATGGTTGGCTACTTTAAACAATAGTTCGCGGTGTTTTCTCGAGGTCACCATCGGTGCCTTCGACGAAGACTATGAGGTGATTTCTCAGCGTGTCCGTGCTTACCTCAACTCGAGAGCCAGCAGGTTGGTGCCCAGAGCGGCTCAGGCAACTCACCACTACGAGGAGGGAACCCACGAAGTGGAGGCCACGCCCTCTTCCAAGTCCAAGGAGCCAATCGTCATCGATATCTTCGAGGATGAGGAGTAGGTTGTCTTATTAGCTCACTATAAGAACCTATGTTCAGCTAGCAAGCTACGCTGGTTAAGCATGTTCGGTTTACCTATTGCATGTGTTTCTTCTGCCTTTCCTTAAAAATTTCTAGTGAATTGTCCTAATCCTCTAGTATATATGTTCTATATGTCGTGCAATGTGGTGCTCACTTATTAACTGTTTGGTTCATTAGTTGTCGTGTTCAGTTAACTATTTGGTTCAATTCTGTAATGTGTTGTTCAATTCTTGTGGGTGCAATTTTGTATTGTCTTGCATGTGATAAATAAATCAAATTTGGTTGTACTAAATACAGGAGAAACAAATACAATTGCTATATTTCCAAGTTGTCAAGCATGCTTTGTTTGGTTAACTGTCAGATCTTCTAGTATGTTATATATTGTGCAATGTGGTGCTCAGTTAATGTTTGATTCATTTGTTGTGGTGGTTAGTTAACTGTTTGGTTCAATTCTGCGATGGAATGTTCAATTGTTGTGGGTACATTTTTGTATTGTCTTCCATGTGAGAAAATAAATCGAATTTGGTTGTACTAAATACACGAGAAACAAATACAATTGCTATATTTCCAAGTTGTTAAGCATGCTTTGTTTGGTTAACTGTCTGATCTTCTAGTACATTATATGTTATGCAATCGGTGCTTTCGATTAATGTTTAGTTCATTTGTTGTGGTGTTTAGTGAAATTTTTGCTTCAATTCTGCAATGCGATGTTCAATTGTTGTGGGTGCATTTTTGTATTGTCTTCCACGTGAGAAATAAATTGAATTTAGCTGTACTAAATACATGAGAAACAACTAGAATTGCTATAGTTCCAAGTTGCTAAGCATGCTTGGTTTGGTTAACCGACTGATCTTCTATTATGAGTATGTTATATTGTGCAATGTGGTGCTCAGTTAATGTTTGCTTCATTTGTTGTGGTGTTTAGTTAACTGTTTGGTTCAATTCTGCAATGCGTTGTTTAATTGTTGTGGGTACAATTTTGTTATGCATGTGTGAAATAAATCAGATTTGGTTGTACTAAATACATGAGAAACATATACAACATTTATATTTCCTAGTTCTTAATCATGCTTGGTTTGGATAAACGGTTTTTCCATGTGGCTCAATTAATCACCGAATCTGCAATGTGTTTATTTCTCATCAACATATTTTACTGATAGTATGCCAACCCTCACTTAACCTGATCAATAACTACCTTATATGTGTTGTAGGGAAACAATGGGAAGCACTAAGGTTTACAATCGAGGTTCGCACATGCATGGTCCTTTGTCTAATAGCACATTATTGTGCAAGAACCATTCTAATATTTAGGTTTTTAACAATTTGGTCTTGCACATGTAGGTCCTTCTATCAGAGGTTTTGACCCACTGTTCGACCCACTTTGCTTATGCGGAAATGAGGTGTCCATGAATATCAGACAAGTCAAGAAACTTAGAAAGATTGTCAAGATAAAGAAACTAGCGATGAAAAACAACAAGATCTTTGTCTGCACAATTAAGAAGACATCAGTGAACTACAGGATGGTACTAACTATTATACCTTGTCTTTTTTATTCCTTTGCGCCATTTCCAAATTAGAGAAGATATTTATGCAAATCTTTGTTTTCAGGCCATTCCAAAGCAGTTCAATGATGATTACCTCTCAAACCACCTGTATGGTTAGGAGACCAGGAAGGTATTCATACAACACCCACGGTTCATTACTGAAGTCTTCCTCAGGAGGACAAATGATGGATGTTCAATCATCCACAGGCACTGGCCTAAAGTTGCAAGGACCTTCAACATCATTGAAGGCTCAATATCCGCCTTCCGCTTCAGCAGTTCTCCAGATGGGATTCATCTATCTATCTACCGTGTATGATGCTAATTTCCAAAGGTTATAGATGTTGCATGTGAAACTTGGTGCTAGTGCAGTTGTGTAATGGGGTAGCTAGCTATATGCCTATATCGTAACCGATTGTCAAGCTATATGATGTTCTACCGATGTATTTCAATTATGAAATCTTGTTTCCGTAATACAAAATGAATTATATTGTGTGCTTAATATGAAATATCAATTTGTTTAATAAATTGATTATTAATAATAGGCCAATTAGCCTACTTATTGGGTTTTTCTATTGCAAACGGTAATTGAGACAACACTATGGGCGATGACCTCAGACAACCCACACGGTTTCTAGGAAGCAAACGTGTTGGATCAATGAACAGTCACACACGACTACCTCTTGAAAACTATTTGCGTTAGGCTACCTTGCGCAAACGTTTTCCACATAAAAAGTGTGTGTGATGGATAGCCTATGCCACACAGTTTCTTCTATGCACCGTGCATGATGCATTCAATAATGCAAACGATAAAATTGTTAATATCGTCTGCAATGGAAATGCTATCATAGACGATTTGATGGGAAAATTGTGTGTGATGTACGTGCGAACGACAATGTCTGTCTGGGATTCATCGTGTGGGATATACATACAAACGGAAACGTATTTCTTGGATTGATTGTGTGGGATGTACATATGTAGGATCGAAAGTATGTCTAGAGGAAGGCTGATTAGACTACTTGACCAAATAAAAATGTAGCCTTTTCCAATTTTAAATCTTCGTAGATTTTAGCAATTTATCACAAGTCAAGTAATCAACCTACACATGCAAGTCTAAGAATATAGCAGCGGAATGTAAATCATTGCATATGAAGGTAAAGGGGAGGAGCTTGGAGGGAGCAAACGCAATGTAGACACGAAGATTTTTCCCGTGGTTCCGATAGGTGGTGCCATCATACATCCACGTTGATGGAGACTTCAACCCACGAAGTGTAACGGTTGCACAAGTCCACGGAGGGCTCCACCCACGAAGGGTCCACGAAGAAGCAACCTTCTCTATCTCACCATGGCCATCGCCCACGAAGGACTTGCCTGACTAGTGTAGATCTGCATGAAGTAGGCGATCTCCTTGCCCGTACAAACTCCCTGGTTCAACTCCACAATCTTGACGGAGGCTCCCAAGTGACACCTAACCAATCTAGGAGACACCACTCTCCAAAAGGTAATAGATGGTGTGTTGATGATGAAATCCTTGCTCTTGTGCTTCAAATGATAGTCTCCCCAACACTCAACTCTCTCTCACAAATTTGGATTTGGTGGAAAGATGATTTGAGTGGAAAGCAACTTGGGGAAGGCTAGAGATCAAGATCCTTGTGGTTGGATTGGAATATCTTGGTCTCAACACATGAGTAGGTGGTTCTCTCTCAGAAATTGAATGATGGAAGTTGATGTCTACTACGCAACCTTCTCCTTGTAGACGTTGTTGGGCCTGCAAGTGCACAGGTTTGTAGGACAGTAGCAAATTTCCCTCAAGTGGATGACCTAAGGTTTATCAATCCGTAGGAGGCGTAGGATGAAGATGGTCTCTCTCAAGCAACCCTGCAACAAAATAACAAAGAGTCTCTTGTGTCCCCAACACACCTAATACAATGGTAAATTGTATAGGTGCACTAGTTCGGCGAAGAGATGGTAATACAAGTGCAATATGGATAGTAGATATAGGTTTTTGTAATCTGAAAATATAAAAACAGCAAGGTAACGAGTGGTAAAAGTGAGCGTAAACGGTATTGCAATGATAGGAAACAAGGCCTAGGGTTCATACTTTCAATAGTGCAAGTTCTCTCAACAATAATAACATAGATAGAACATATGACAAGCCCTCAACATGCAACAAAGAGTCACTCTAAAGCCACTAATAGCGGAGAACAAACGTAGAGATTATGGTAGGGTACGAAACCACCTCAAAGTTATTCATTCGGATCGATCTATAAAAGAGTTCGTACTAGAATAACACCTTAAGACACAAATCAACCAAAACCCTAATGTCACCTAGATACTCCATTGTCACCTCAAGTATCCGTGGGCATGATTATACGATATGCATCACACAATCTCAGATTTATCCAACCAACATAAAAGTACTTCAAAGAGTGCCCCAAAGTTTCTACCGGAGAATCAAGAACGTGTGCCAACCCCTATGCATAGGTTCATGTGGAACCCGCAAGTTGGTCACCAAAACATACATCAAGTGGCACGTGAAATCCCATTGTCACCACCAGATAAACACGGCAAGACATACATCAAGTGTTCATAAAAGACTCAATCCTATAATATAAATTCAAAGTGGAAACTCAATTCATCACAAGATATTAGAGTGGGATAAGAAACATAGGATCCATCTATAATAGCAAAGCTCGCGATACATCAAGATCGTGTGAAGTCGAGAACACGAGAGAGAGATCAAACACATAGCTACTGGTACATACCCTCAGCCCCGAGGGTGAACTACTCCCTCCTCGTCATGGATAGCGCCGGGATGATGAAGATGGCCTCCGGTGATGGGATCCCTGAGGGAGTCCCGGACTAGGGGGTGTCCGGATAGCCGGACTATCGTCACGGCCGGACTCCAAGACTATGAAGATACAAGATTGAAGACTTCGTCCCGTGTCCGGATGGGACTTCCCTTGGCGTGGAAGGCAAGCTTGGCGATACGGATATGTAGATCCCCTACTATTGTAGCCGACTACATGTAACCCTAACCTATCCAAAGGTGTCTATATAAACCGGAGGGTTTTAGTCCAGAGGACGTAACAACAATCATACCATAGGCTAGCTTCTAGGGTTTAGCCTCCTTGATCTCGTGGTAGATCTACTCTTGTACTACCCATATCATCAATATTAATCAAGCAGGAGTAGGGTATTACCTCCATCGAGAGGGCCCGAACCTGGGTAAAAACATCGTGCCCCTTGTCTCCTGTTACCATCCGCCTAGACGCACAGTTCGGGACCCCGTACCCGAGATCCGCCGGTTTTGACACCGACATTGGTGCTTTCATTGAGAGTTCCTCTTGTCGTCACCGATAGGCCCGATGGCTCCTTCGATCATCAACAACGACGCGGTCCAGGGTGAGACTTTTCTCCCGGACAGATCTTCGTGTTCGGTGGCTTTACTGCTGGCCAATTAAGCAGCCATCTAGAGCAGATCGAAGCTACGCCCCTGGCCGTCGAGTCAGATTTGAAGTTTGAACTATCTGGCCGATATCCACGGAGACTTGATCTTCGACGGATTCGAGCCGCAGCCAAGCGTGCCGACTTGTCTCGATGGGGATGATCTAGCTCGCAGCCGAGCGATTGCCACGAGGCCGCACCAAAGTATCCGCTCCGACCCTTAATCCGGAGCCGGATTCTGATCGAGGACGAGTGGTGGGACACCGCCTCGGGGCTACAACCTCTACGGCGATTGAGCCAACTCCATCCCTGTCTTTTGCGAAGACCCGACCCAGGTGCCGGACTCCTCTCCGGACTCAAGACCCTCCACGCCGCCAATCGAACCCGATTGGGCGCCCGATCATGGAGTTCACGGCGCGGACATCTTTTCAAAGACTCGCCCTTTGGCGACATCCTGAATTCACTAAAGTCTCTCTCTTTATCCGGAGAGCCCTGGCGGACTACGGTCGGGAAGGTTGGGATGCAGACGACGAAGAAATTCAATGCCCACCCACCACCCACTTCATAGCCACTGTCGAAAGTTTACACGACGTGCTCGACTTCAACTCCGAAGACATCGACGGTATGGACGATGATGTAGGAGACAACAATGAGCCAACACCTCTAGGTTGCTGGACAACCACCTCATCTCATGATGTATACATGGTGGATACACCTAAAGGAAATGAAGACGAGGAACAACGGGAAGCTACGAAGGATAAATCCCTCGAAAAGCAGTCAAAACGGCAACGAAAACGCCGAACAAAGTCCCGCCTCAACAAAGACCCAGCCATAGAGCAGGACGAACCGGTGGACGACGAACAAGCTATCGAGCAATTGTCCGAACAAGACAACTTGGATAAACAATCTCTCCCCGGCGAAAACAACAGTCCGGACGATCTAACGCCGGACAAACTATTGGAGCAAAATGACCTCCGAAAAGGCTTCGCCGCCATCGCTGCGCCTTGAAAAAGGTAAGCGGAAGCTCAAAACAGCGGAAGTTGCACTCGAGGATCGAGATGGAGCAAAGTATTTAGCATCAGAGACAAGTCTGGCTGACGATCGCCGAACAAAGAGCTACGCAAAAAGAAAGCTACTGCCCGAATTCGACGAGGAGGCCTTAGAGCCCCCACAATCAAAAAGCAAGAAGGCCACCCGGTCGGATGGATGACCTCACGGCAAAAAGAGAGCGGCGAATGGGGCCGCACACAAGCCAATATGCGATCCGCATAATGATTCACATCAAAAGGATGGCCCAGTTAGGTCCATCTATGGGCCAAGAAAGAATGCTCGTCAAAGCAATGCAATACGCCAAAATTCCAAAGATCACGGCATACCCAATATTGTGGGCGCAAGACACCCCTATGTTTCACCGATGAGGTGCTTTGGATCATGAATTTCAATGGATTCAAACCCGTAAACATAGAGGCATACGACGGAACAATGAGACCACGGAGTCTGGATTGAGGATTACATCCTCCACATACACATGGCTAGAGGAGATGATCTCCACGCCATAAAATACTTACCCTTAAACTCAAAGGACCAGCTCGGCATTGGCTTAAGAGCCTCCCGAAAATACCATTGGAAGCTGGGAAGAGCTCGAGGATGCATTTAGGGCAAATTTTCAAGGGACTTATGTCCGCCCTCCGGATGCGAACGATCTAAGTCACATAACTCAACAGCCGGAGAGTCAGCCGGAAATGCAGGAACAGGTTCCTTACTAAAAAGAACCAAATAGTCGATTGTCAGGACCTTGAAGCCTTAAGCGGCTTTTCAAACACAACGTCTGAGACGTTAATGGCTCGCCAGACACCTCGCCAAGAAAAGCCAAGAACAATGGCCGCCCTAACAGGCCTCATGACCCGCTTTTGCGCGGGAGAGGATAGCTGGCTAGCAAGATGCAGCACCAGCGACCCAAGTACATCCAAAATCAGGGATGGAAATGGGAAACCACGACGCAACAAGGACCAGCGCCGGATTAAAAGGAACAGTCCAAAGAGCACGGCAGTCAATGCCGGATTCAAAAGCTCACGGTAGAACAACAAAAAACTGCCCCTTAAGGACAATAGCGATGAGCTATCCAACTTCAACAAAATCCTGGACAAGATATGTCAAATCCACGGTACTCACAGGAGGCACGCTAACCATACCCACCGAAATTGTTGGGTCTTCAAATAGTCCGGCAGACTGAACACCGAACACAAGGGGCTCGACACACCAAGTGAAGATGACGACGAGCACCAAAAGCAGAGCCCCGGAAAACAAAAGACTTTCCCACAAGAGGTTAAAATAGTAAACTCACTTCACGCGATCAAATGGAAAAACAGAGCGTCACCCACAAAAAGGCGCTACGCACACTGGTTGTCAAAAACAATAACATTCGACCATCAGGACTATTCCGAAAATATCCTAACGCAGGATGGACTGCCTACGATATTGGATCTTATAATCAACGGATTCCAATTTACACGAGTCCTCATGGATGGCGGCGATGACATAAACCTGATATATCAAGACACACTCTGCAGGATGGGGATAAACCCAACCAAAATTCGCCGTAGCAACACCTCCTTTAAAGGAGTAATGCCAGGACCATATGCCCATTGTACGGGCTCCATACTGCTAGAAGTTGTGTTCGGTTCATCCGACAACTTCCGTCGCGAAAGGTTACTCTTCCATATCGCCCCGTTTAAAAGTAGCCATCAATCACTATTGGGACGCGAAGCTTTCGCCCGCTTTAATGCAATACCGCATTATGCATCTCTAACACTTAAAATGCCCGGTCCACGCGGCATCATCTCGTTAAAAGGAAGCATTAAGTGTTACTCGAGCACGGAAAAACGGGAGACTGCCTTGACAGCCCAACAGCTATCCGGCTCTGCTAGGCAAAGAACCTGAATTGGTCATTCAAACCCGGACACGGCTAGACGAGTCCGGCGCTTACTAGCGGCACACCCCCATACGAGGGCTGCATGCATGTATAACAAGAGACAATAAAGCTCAACTTTATTCACTTCTCGAACCATACTCTGTTTATTTACTATTAAGTACATATTTCAAGACGATCCTTTTTCTTTTAAACTAAGTTCCTCTCTTTACAGATGAACAACGTGCTACACCTGGCCCGAGATACGGCAAGACAACGGAGACAGGCGCAGACGCGTGCAGAGGGACCCGTTGCAAGGATTCTTTTCAGATTAAGACCTGCGTAAACCTTTTCTTTGTCTCTTGTTGATATACATCCCCGGTTCCTTACTATAACCGAGGAGGAGGCTGGCGTTTTGGCATTGGCCGCACTAGAATTTTTGCGCGTGCACTGACATCGGGGCTTAGGGCATTATTCTGCCCATTTTCATAAAGACCGAATACCTTAGGGAGTATTCGGCGTCTCGAGTTAGGCCTTATATGCATCAGCTCCGAATCATGTCTTTGGTCAAATGTTGGGTTGCCCGGCTCCTGTGTTTTGCTGCCTTACATTCCGTTTTCACGGCTAACACGGCACTGTGGAGAACTATCGCGATTGTGCCCAGTTCACCAAGGCGAGCACCTCAAGAGAGAAAGTCAAAACCGGATCGTCATGATATAGCGAGAGACTGGTCAACCACTTGATGACTCACAGGAATGTTTAGGATTCCTCCGCATTAACGAAGGACCGGTTTTGGTCAGCACACACGCACCCGAATTCGGAGAGTGCGGTGCCCCGAGGCTATATCGTAGCCCCACCCTCGAACTCCTATGGCTAAGTGAAAGTGATAAAGCATTATAGTCCGGTTGCCTGGTTTGCTACGCTTATCACCTCCTTAACAGGACCAAGACGTTGGATTAAGTGTGAAAAAGCGCTTTCAAGAACACCCCGCACTATGTGCGTGGGGGGCTGAAGTCAAGGACTGCCATCTTTCAGTTATATACACATATACATAAACGGCCGCCTGAGGAGTAGTTTACTACTTGAACGCACAAGTATAAAAAGCTCTTATATTATATTGAAACATTGTTTTCACAAATCATACATGTCATTTAAAACATAATATCCTTCGAGCAGCGTCTCTATTAAACGAGCTACCGGCAGACTTCTTCAAAGTAATGCCTGGCGGTACTGGCTTCATTCGAAGTCGTGGGATGCAACGTCGGTGGCCTTCATCTCTGCGCCAAGTATGTCTTGACACGGGCAAGAGCCATCCGCGCTCCCTCAATACACGCCGATCACTTCATTGCGCCGATACGTCTGGTACCGCACCAAGGAACTTCACTAAACCAAAATAGCTCTTGGTGGGGTCCGCCCGGCCACAAGTGAGTCAGGACATGCTTCATGGCAAATCCGGACAACCGATTCAGTTCGGCCCATTCGGCCAACTGATCGGTCAGCGACAGAGGACACTCCAGACTATGGAATTGTGACCAATATAGCTCTTCCCTTCCGTGCCCCTTCTGGCCCCGGAAGTGCTAAACCGCGTCCGCCGCGCTCACCGCCAAGTCCAGATAAGCATCCTCCGAACTCCACAACTTATCCAACTGAGCATACTTTTGTAGCGACCCGACCCGAATGGATCAAGTCTACATGCTCCAAAGTTGTCATCCCCGGATCGCAAAAATACACCACACAAAGATTTCAAGGATTTATAACAGAGTAGCAATCACACACTTATTACATCGTTTGTCCAGAAGAGGACAGCGGAAGACTTGGAAGATAAGTGAGTCCATCAACTCCAGCGGCATCACTGAGTATAGAACCACGACCTAAAGCACCTTACTCGTTGTCTGAGAACTCTGCAACATGAAAGTTGCAAATTAAAACGGTCAAGACATGGAATATCTTGGCAATGTAACACATAGAGAATAATGAATGATAAGCCTGTACTACATGCATATGTGGCTGGTGGAAAAGCTCTATGGTTACAGTTTTGCATAAAGCCAGTTTTTCCCTACTGCAAAGGAATAAATTTATTTAACTATCATGGTGGTTGTGAAACATTGAGAATGGTTGACAGCATTCTCAATCCCAATTAAAAGTACTCATTAAAAACCCAACAAAATTAATTAGAGTAACATGTTGAGATTCACATGATATTCAAGTACTAGATACTCAAGATGTCCATAATCGGGGACACGGCTAATCATGATTAGTTTATACACTCTGCAGAGGTTTGCACTTTTCCCCACAAGACTCGATCGCCTCCGCTTGGTTTCTCGCACTACATGGTGTTTAAGAAACCGATGACCGAGACATAGTCTTCGGAAGCGCTTAGCACCTTACGATGGGTGGACGGTACACCTACATCCCCTACATCTGCTAGTCCACCACTATAAGAGTTATACGACTTAGTCAACTATGCGAGCCCATAATGGCTTGTGGCTGCACACGTAAGTTACTAGTATGAATTATCTTATGATCCCTTTGAGCCCTGGTGGCGGTCCGAAGAAAACAGGCAAGTCCTCGATAGAAACCAGTGCCTCAATCCACCCGGATGTGTGTTTAAGTTGCCACCTTAGATAAACCATTAATTTAACAATCTCACATCTCGTCATGGATATCACTCACCCAATCCACGTCTACTAGCATAGCATGGCATAATAAGCAAACGTAGAAGTAACTCCCAAAGGTTTCATAAGTAAAACAGGTAATAGGTACTACCTCAATCTACTTCCCATCCCACGATTTAATTAGATCCTAATTATGCAAGTGTTTGAGGATTGATCTAATGCATAAAAACTAGGTGGTAGTAAAGGTATGATCAAGTGATACTTGCCTTAGCGATGATCCATGAAACCTAGAGATTGAAGTAACAAGCGGCGACTCCGGGTGATCTATCGCAGACAAACAACAAGCATACAATAAGTACTCATCTAATGCACAGGTAAATCTCAAATAGAAGATCTAACCAGAAAGTTCAACTTAAGAACCCTGGTTGCAAAAAAGAATCGAATCTAATAAAGCAACGAAAGTCAAACGACGAAAAGAAAACAACTTGGTTCTAGCAAGTTGAAACTAAGTCAAATTTTACAGTATCAAAACTTTGTTTAAGTTGATTAGTCGAACGGCGTTTCGAGATTTAAACTCAGGCGCTTGAATCACCTGATTCGATAAACGAGCGAGAAGATAGACTAGAAAGAAAATCGGATCTGAAATCGCTATCGTAAAAATAGCGGAATAAATATGATGAGAAAGAAACGATTTAACGGTTGAACGAACGGACGTTCATTAACCGAAAGCAAACTGGTGATCACGTTCATAGGACGAAACGGTCCGGAGCAACGCCATAAACAAAACCGGAAAGAAAAACCGGTGAGAAAAACCGATCTAGGGTTTCGGAAAGAAAACCAAACGAAAAACCGATCTAGAAACCGGAACGGAAACCGAACCGAGGAAAAGAAAAGGTGACGGCGCTGGGCGCAGTACCTCAAGAAGCGAGGGCTCTGGCGGGCGGCGTTGGTGGCGGCGCGGCACTTGGCGGCGGCGTTGGGGGGCGGCGGTGGTGGGCGGCGGCGGTGTAGGGCGGGCTGCTGCCAAGTGAGGAGAGGAGAGGAGAGGTGTTGGTTTGATGTGTTAGAGGGGGGGTGCTTGGGTATTTATATTGGGGAGGGGAGGGTTTTTGCTTGGGATAGGGGACAAGAAATAGACTAGGATTAGGAAACAAAGAGGGAAAAGATCTAAAAACAAACACGGAATAAACGGAAGTAGGACAAAAGTCCTACTAGGATTTGGAAAAAAGGCGGCGGCTCCCTCCTGGCGCCTGGCGTCTTGGCGATGGCCTTGGCCTCCTGGTCAACGGTGAGCTTACGGGCTTGGGCCTTTGGCCCAAGGCCGAGGTTTTTTTCTTTAAATCGGTTTCACAAGGCAGAAAAATACAGAGAAAAAAAAAATCTAAACGAACTCCAAAATAAAAAGTAAACTTCCCCGACTCCAAAAAATGAGTCGAACAAAATGAACTTTTACCGGGGCCTAAAATGCAATTTTTGAAATCACGCATTTTTCCCTAAGGCAAATAAACTCAGAGAAAATCAAAAATTTGATTTATTTATTAAATCTTCATTTTTCCTAAATTTTGGGAAAGTCATATTATTCCCTCTCTTATTTTTGATATTTGAAAATATTTGAAGATAAAATAAATAAATCCAATGATCCTCTTTTTCATAGTTTTGAGAGAACTCAAATACAAAAATTTCGAAATCTACAACTTCTCCGAGGGTCTTTGAGTTGCGTGAAATTTCTAGGATCAACAAAATGCAAGAAAATATGATATGCATGATGATCTAATGTATAACATTCCAAATTGAAAATTTGGGATGTTACAAACTCTACCCCTTAAGATGAATCTCCCTCGAGATTCGGGTTGGCTAGAAAATAGGTGAGGGTGGTCCTTAAGCAAATCTTCTTCTCTTTCCTGTGTGGCTTGATCCTCGGTTGTGGTGGCTCCAATCGACCTTGCAAAACTTGATAACCTTCTTTGCGAGTAACTTTCTGCTGCATATTCGAGAATCGACCGGTTTCTCCTCATATGTTAAATCATCCTTCAACCGAATTGCTTCAAGTGGCACTTGTATCTCTTAGCGGTACTTCCGCCATCTCGGCGTGACATTTCTTCAGTGAGAAACATGGAATACATCATGAACTCGACAGTCCCTCCGGCAATTCCAGCTTATAAGCAACTTCTCCCATGCGTTGCAAGATCCTATACGGTCCAACGAAACGTGGTGCTAACTTTCCTTTAACTCCAAATCGCTTAACTCCTCGTAGTGGGGATACTCTAAGATAAACTCTGTCTCCAACTTCATATTCTATCGCCTTGCGTTTGAATCCGCATAGCTTTTCTCGGTTTGGATCGGGCTACCTTGAGCCTATCGCGAATCAACTTAACCTTCTGTTCAGACTCCTTAATCAAATCTGGTCCAAAAAAATGACGGTCTCCAACTTCGTCCCATGATAACGGTGTCCTACACCTCCTTCCGTACAAAGCCTCGAAAGGTGCCATCTTCAAGCTGGTTTGGTAACTGTTGTTATAAGAAAGTTCAGCATACGTCAAGTTATCATCCCAACTAGATCCATAATCTAGTGCACAAGCTCTCAAAGATATCCTCCAAAATCTGATTGACTCTCTCGGTCCGTCCATCATGCGTGGGTGGAAAATTGTCTTGAATTCTAGCCTGGTTCCTAACGTTTCATGCAATCGATTCCAAAACTTTGAGGTAAATTGAGTTCCTCTATCTCGACACGATACTCCTCGAACTCCGTGCAAACACACAATTCTGGTCATGTATATCTTTGCCAACTTAGCGCTGCTATAGGTAGTCTTGACTGGAATGAAATGCGCTACCTTCATCAAGTGGTCGACTATAACCCAAATCGAATCATAGCCTGAACGAGTCTTTGGCAAACCCGTGATGAAATCCATGCCTAGTTTATCCCACTTCTATTCGGGTATTGGCAATGGCTGCAACAATCCTGCCGCTTCGATGTTCGCCTTCACTCTCGACATACATCGCAAAATCGCTACATACTCTGCGATATCCTTCTTCATTCCGTCCACCGTAACGCTTTCCTTCAAATCCAAATACATCTTGGTATTTCCTGGGTGAATCGGATAGGGTGAATCATGTGCCTCTTGCAAAATCAACTTCCGATCTCCGGGTCATTTGGCACGTAAACACGTCCTCAAACCATAAGGTATCGTGGCTCATCCTCACGAAATCCCTTTGCTTTTCCTTCGCCATTTTCTCCTTTATAGAGGCAATTTCCTTGTCCTTTTTCTGAGCTTCCCTGATTTTATCCATCAAGGTAGACTGAATCTCCAATGCTGCTACGTAGCCTCTCGGAACTATTTCCAAACATAGCTCTCGAAGGTCTTCGGCTAACCCCTTGGGTATTCCTCCCATCATTAGTGTATTGACGTGGCTCTTACGGCTCAATAAATGCTCGCTACAACGTTAGCCTTCCCGGGTGATAATGCAATCTCATATCATAATCCTTAATAAGCTCCAACCATCTCCTCCTCGCCTGAGATTTAATTCTTACTGCGTGAAGATGTACTTCAAACTCTTGTGATCCGTGTACACCTCACAATGATTTCCAATGAGAAAATGTCTCCATGTCTTCAATGCATGCACTACGGCTGCTAACTCCAAATCATGTGTGGCATAATTTAATTCATGAGGTTTAAGCTTGTCGTGAAGCATACTGAAACAACTCTTCCTTCCTGCATAAGCACCGCTCCAAGTCCTCGACGTGAAGTGTCGCAATACACCTCATAATCCTTGGTCCGATCCGCAAAATTAATAATGGTGAGGTAACCAATCTTTTCTTCAACTCCTGAAAACTTGCCTCACAATCCTCGGTCCATATGAACTTGGTATCCTTTTTCAGCAATTCCGTCATAGGTTTTGCAATCCTTGAGAAATTCTCAATGAATCTTGGTAGTATCCTGCGAGTCCAAGGAAACTCCGGATCTCTCCAACTGTCGCTGGTGCTTCCCATTTGGTTACTGGTCTCAACCTTTGTGGGGTCAACTGCTATCCCTTCTCCGGATATAACATGTCCAAGAAATCCAACTTCCTTTAGCCAAAACTCACATTTGCTGAACTTGGCATATAAGCGATGTTCTCTTAGCTTCTCCAAAACCAATCGCAAATGTTCCTTATGTTCTTCTTCATTCTTTGAGAAAACCAAAATATCATCTATGAACACCACGACGAACTTATCCAAAAACTCCATAAACACTTTGTTCATCAGGTTCATGAAATAGGTCATGGCGTTAGTCAGTCCAAATGACATAACGGTATATTCATACAGTCCATATCTCGTGGTAAATGCTGTCTTAGGTATGTCCTGCTCCCGTATCTTCAACTGATGGTACCCTGATCGCAAATCGATCTTGGAAAACACTTTAGCTCCTTGCAAACGATCAAACAGATCATTTATCATAGGTAGTGGGTACTTGTTCTTGATTGTTACTTCATTTAACCCACGATAGTCTACAACCATCCTTAATGATCCGTCCTTCTTCTCTACTAAAAGTACGGGTGATCCCCAAGGCGAAGAACTGGGGCGTATAAAACCTTTATCCAATAGCTCCTTAATCTGCTTCTTGATTTCCGCCAAACTCGTATGCGGGCATCCCGGCATTCCCTGCAATTCCTCGAAATACATCGTGGAAATCCCTTACCACTGGTACTTCTTCCTGCACCACTCCTGATAAGGAATTTACTTGATTCCTATTTGGTCCATGTCGCGATACATACCTAATCCTTCTCCCTTCTGGTGTTGTGAGCAAAATCGTCTTACTGGCGCAATCGATGTTTCCCCCATACATCGACAGCCAATCCATACCAAGAATCACATCTAATCCTTGGGATTCCAAAATGATCAAATCCGTTGGGAACACATGCCTTCCTATACTTAATGGCACTTGAAAACATCCTTGTCTGGCCATATACTCCGCTCTGGTGAGCTTACTAGCATAGGGGTTTTAAGAATCTGAGTAGGCAGGCTATACTTTTCTACAAATCCCTTGATATGTATGAATGCGTTGCACGGTATCGAAAAAGAACTAGTGCAGTAAAAGACTTAACCAAAAACTTACCGACATCTTGATCGGGCTGATCTTCAACCTCCTCCACATCAATGTGGTTCACACATCCTCTGTTGAAAGGGTTTGGCTTCTTTCCGGCGCTTCCATTTCCTCCTTGTCCTTCTGGGACATTCATTTGCATAATGTCGGTCTTGGAACACTTGTAACGGTGACATGGCTCGGGTCTTTCTTGGTTGTGGTTGATGGTGTGGTCCGTTCACGACGTTGCTTCCTCCATTCCCGCTACCATTTCTGTGGCCATTATGGTTGTGCGAACTACCTCCTCCATGGGTATGCTTTGAACCGAACTCCCTGTTTAGGGGTATAACGGGCTTCGCTGGGCTCCAGAGTTATACTTCCCCTGCCCATACTTCCTCTTGCGGTTCTCAATTTCTTTGCTTTTCCTTCAATCATGAGGGCACGGTCTACCAACTCTCGGTAGTTATTGAAACTTGCTACCATCAACTGCATGCTTAACTCATCATTCAGTCCTTCCAGAAACTTCTCCTGCTTAGCTGCATCTGTAGCAACGTCATCTGGAGCATAACGTGCTAACTTACTAAAATCATCCACATACTGGCCAACAGTCCTTCCTCCTTGGCGTAAGTTGCGAAACTCACGCTTCTTCATGGCCATAGCTCCTGCTGAAACATGGGCAAGGCGGAAAAGCTTGTCAAACTGATCCCATGTGGCGGTGTCTCTGATGTAAGTGGCTGTAAAATTCTCCCACCATGCTGCTGCGGGTCCTTCAAGTTGGTGTGCAGCAAACTTCACCTTCTCTCCATCTGTACATCCTGCAGTGGTCAACTCCCTCCCTATCTTACGGAGCCAATCATCTGCTACAATCGGCTCGGTGCTACTAGAATACACCGGCGGATTCAGCCTTAAGAAACGAGTCAAGTGATCCGCAGGTGGTGGTGGTGGTGGGTTGTTGTTGTTGTTGTTGCCTTGGTTCTGTACCAATGTTTGGATCAAAGTGTTCTGCTGCTGGATCAACTGGGTGATCTCTGGCGGGAAAACAAACCCGGGGTCGCGTCTCGGAGGCATCTGAAGGGTTTAGAAAAGAAGAGGAATTAAGAATAGAGTGAGGTCTAAGGAGAAAACACTACCCAAATGTATATGAGCAAAAGCACACAAAATCACTTCATTCAATTCAAACAAAAGGCTTACAACGATCTAACTATCGCAAAAGTGCGTTTACTATGATGTTACATGGAGGTAATACTACTAATGTGTGGGGTCATCTACTAATTTGAACCGGTGGAAGACTCCATGATGTCCGCTCCAAATTCGTCTTCAAAGTCGGGTTCACTTGGATCCGAATCGGTGTCGTCGATGATGATGTAGTTGCTTGGACAGCCGACGTACTTGTCTTCATTCTTGAGCGCCAATTTCTTCTTGAGTTCTTCAATCTCATACTTAAGATCGTTATTGTGTCTTGCTACAGCTACGATCTCGTCCATGTAGTCCTTACGTGTAGACTTTAGTTCTTCAAGTTCGATGATCCTTCCCTTTGCACTCTTCAACTTTATCATATCATTGCACATCTGGTTCTCCTGGCGTCGAATGTGCTGGTTTAACTACTGGATGAAAGCTGCAATGGATCATCCTTCTTGGTGCCGACTATCTCCCATTTCTCATTCGGCGTCCGCAAATCTGGTAGATAGTGTCCTTGAGGTCTTCTTGATAAACTTCTCCAATGCGTCCCATGGTGATATGAGCTGCCATGCTCTTTCCAGACTCCAGGTTGGTGCACTGAAAACACTATCTATAGGCTTGGTGATTGGCGCGAACGTCCTTCCCGGAACATGAGCTTGAATCTTCCAGCGCTCCTCTTCAGGCAGAGTGGCGTTGAAAGTCCCGGTGAAGCTTGGTAATCCAATGTTCAGGTACTTGGTGACTTCCTTCAAGTGAAATCCAAAAGGTGTGCCTTCATCTGGTTGGGCGCATTTGATCTTCAAGGCCCTTCATCCTAAAAGAGTAGAAAAGATGAGGAGTTAGAAAATGAGAAGAGAGTAGTGATCTATGGCTTTAACTTAGTGGTCGTGTCCTACGATCGGCGTGTGCTCGATACCATCTCTGTAGCGACCCGACCGAATGGATCAAGTCTACGTGCTCGGTGTCATCCTCGATCGAATGTCGACACCACACAAGATTTGAAGGATTTATAACAGAGTAGCAATCACACACTTATTACATCGTTTGTCCGTAAGAGGACTTATTACAATAATCATGGCTTAAGGAAATCTAATAACGATAACAGCGGAAGACTTGGAAGATAAGTGAGTCCATCAACTCGGTAGCATCATCGAGTATAGAACCACGACCTAAAGCACCTTACTCGTTATGCGAAAAGTTCGCAACATGAAAGTTGCAGCCCGAAAACGGGTCAAAGACATGGAATATGGCAATGTAACACATAGAGAATAATGAATGATAAGCCTGTACTACATGCATAAGTGGCTGGTGGAAAAGCTCTATGGTTACAGCTTTTGCATAAAGCCGCTTTTCCCTACCGCAAAGCGAATAAATTTATTTAACTATCATGGTGGTTGTGAAACATTGAGAATGGTTGACAAAGATTCTCAATCCCAATTAAAAGTACTCATTAAAAACCCAACAAAATTAATTAGAGTAACATGTTGAGATTCACATGATATTCAAGTACTAGATACTCAAGATGTCCATAACCGGGGACACGGCTAATCATGATTAGTTTATACACTCTGCAGAGGTTTGTGCACTTTTCCCCACAAGACTCGATCGCCTCCGCTTGGTTTCTCGCACTACATGGTGTTTAAGAAACCGATGACCGAGACATAGTCTTTCAGAAGCGCTAGCACCTTACGATGGGTGGACCGGTACACCTACATCCCCTACATCTGCTAGTCCACCACTATAAGAGTTCGCACGACTTAGTCAACTATGCGAGCCCATAATGGCTTGTGGCTGCACACGTAAGTTACTAGAATGAATTATCTTATGATCCCTTTGAGCACAGGTGGCGGTCCAGAAGAAAAGCAGGCAAGTCCTCGATAGAAACCAGGTGCCTCAATCCACCTAGATGTGTGTTTAAGTTGCCACCTTAGATAAACCATTAATTTAACAATCTCACATCTGTCATGGATATCACTCACCCAATCCACGTCTACTAGCATAACATGGCATAATAAGCAAACCTAGAAGTAACTCCCAAAGGTTTCATAAGTAAAACAGGTAATAGGTACTACCTCAATCTACTTCCCATCCCACGATTTAATTAGATCCTAATTATGCAAGTGTTTGAGGATTGATCTAATGCATAAAAACCTGGGTGGTAGTAAAGGTATGATCAAGTGTTACTTGCCTTGTCGATGATCCTTGAAACCTAGAGATTCAAGTAACAAGCGGGCGCACTCCGGGTGATCTATCGCAGACAAACAACAAGCATACAATAAGTACTCATCTAATGCACAGGTAAATCTCGAATAGAAGATCTACCAGAAAGTTCAACTTAAGAACCCTGGTTGCAAAAGAATCGAATCTAATAAAGCAACGAAAGTCAAACGATGAAAGAAAACAACTCGGTTCTAGCAAGTTGAAACTAAGTCAAATTTTACAGTAGCAAAACTTTGTTTAAGTTGATTAGTCGGAACGGCGGTTTCGAGACGAAACTCCAGCGCTTGAATCACCTGATTTCTATAAACGAGCGAGAAGATAGACTAGAAAGAAAATGGGATCTGAAATCACTATCAGAAAAATTGCGTAATAAATCCGATGAGAAAGAAAAGCAGCGAGCAGTTGAACGAACGGACGTTCATTAACGAAGCAAACGGTGATCACGTTCGTTAGGACGAACGGTCCGGCGAACGCTTGCTAAACAAAACCGGAAAGAAAAACCGGCGAGAAAAACCGATCTAGGGTTTCGGAAAGAAAACCGAAACGAAAAACCGATCTAGAAAACCGGAACGGAAACCGGAACGGAAACCGAACCGAGGAAAAGAAAAGGTGACGCGGCGCGGGGCTAGTACCTCGAAGAGGCGAGAGCTCCGGTGGCGCAATGGCGTGGCGGTGGCAACACCAGCGGCGGCCGGCGTTAGAAGCGGGGCGGTGGTGGGGCGGCGGTGTAGAAAGGCCGGCTGCATGGGAGGAGAGGAGAGGAGAGGTGTTGGTTTGATGTGTCGAGGGGGTGCTTGGGTATTTATATTGGGGAGGGAGGGTTTTTGCTTGGGGTAGGGACAAGAAATAGACTAGGATTAGGAAACAAAGAGGAAAAGATCTAAAAACAAACACGGAATAAGCGGAAGTAGGACAAAAGTCCTACTAGGATTTGGAAAAGGAAGGCGGCTCCCTCCTCGGCGCTTTGGCCTTGTGGCGATGGCCTTGGCCTCCTGGCCGGCCGGTGGCTTGGCGGCTTGGGCCTTTGGCCCAAGGCGCTGAGGTTTTTTTTTTAAAATCGGTTTAGCGTGCAGAAAAATATAGAGAAAAAAAATCTAAACGAACTCCAAAATAAAAAAAAAAGTAAACTTCCCCCGACTCCAAAAAATGAGTCGAACAAAATGAACTTTTACTCGGGGCCTAAAATGCAATTTTTTGAAATCACGCATTTTTCCCTAAGGCAAATAAACTCCGAGAAAAATCAAAAATTTGATTTATTTATTAAATCTTCATTTTTCCTAAATTTTGGGAAAGTCATATTATTCCTCTCTTATTTTTGATATTTGAAAAATATTTGAAGATAAAATAAATAAATCCAATGATCCTCTTTTCATAGTTTTGAGAGAACTCAAATACGAAAATTTGAAATCTACAACTCTCTTGAGGGTCCTTGAGTTGCGTGAAATTTCTAGGATCAACAAAATGCAAGAAAATATGATATGCATGATGATCTAATGTATAACATTCCAAATTGAAAATTTGGGATGTTACAACTTTGGATCTGTATATTTCCTCCGCAGCAGAAACGGTTTTCCAGCCGCAATTGCCCCGGCCTGACTCAGCTCCTCCTTGGCAGCTCTCAAAGCCGATTGGGCATTCTTGGATTCGGCGGCGACCTTTTTTAGGCCCTCTTGTTCCGCTTGACGTTCTTTTTCAAGAACCTCGCAGCGATCGGTAGTATTCCTTAACTTTTTGGCCATATCGGCCATTTCCTCTTTGCTTCGGCAGTGAGCAGCCCGTTCGGCTTCTAGCTCTTCGACGCCTTTAAAGCGGCCGCATTACTGACCCTGGCTTGCTCTTTTGCTCGGGCGAGTTCCGCGCGCAGCTCCTCCACGGCAGCGGCACCATCTGCATTAAGCATACGAATAGTAAGACATGGGCGTCAGGCCCCCTTACCAGGTGTCCGCATAGAAGTCGCATACCTTGTGACTCGTCAAACCGTTTATTGACCAGCGCGATGTCCGCATCCGCCTCGTCAAGTCGCCGCATTAGTTCGGCATATTCATCAGTCCGGCTGGCCTCAAGACGCCCCGCCACCTGTTTTGGAGCGGCGATATAGTATAATCGAGAATTTGATCCTCGACGCGTTGTCAATTTTGACAACATACCAGGAGTCTCGTGGGCTACTATCTATACAGGCGCATTTTATATGCATAAGCTGTCGGAAGGTACATCATTTTGTATTTCAAACCCGTCACAAGAAGCTTCGACGGCTTCATGCAAACCGCTCTCCCGGACGCAATTCTTTCAATCACCGTACCCATTAGAGCACGGTGATCCTCGAAATAGTCGCTCACCCGAGCAGATCCTTGACTCCTCGACCGCACACCACTTGGCGCCGGACCTTCCGCCCGCCGGACTTGGGGAACCCTCATGACGACACCTCCGGGTCGTCCGCTTCACATGAGGGTACGACAGGTGGAGGAGTTTCGCTCTCCATCATCTTCGGAAGAAGATCTCAAGACGAAGCTTTCTTTGAAGGGCCGAGGTCCGAACTACAAGGTACAATTTCGGTTATCTTCATGAATAAATACTGAGGATGTTCCTTATTTACA
Source organism: Aegilops bicornis (assembly GCA_021605145.1). Lineage (NCBI taxonomy): Eukaryota > Viridiplantae > Streptophyta > Magnoliopsida > Poales > Poaceae > Aegilops > Aegilops bicornis. The sequence goes on along the minus strand of JAHIAL010000021.1, from coordinate 1,659,621 downwards.
AGACCCTTCTTTTTAAACTTACGGCTCATTTGGAGGGCTGATCCCCATGGGGAAATAATGCGGCTGGGTTACTTCCCAGTCACGGACTCTTGTCGAAGATCCCTTTCCCTCTTTGAGACCTTGACTTCCGGATCTTCGAGCGGTCCTCTTCTCTCCTCGGGAGGTGGGACTCTTAATCCCTCCTTCCTTGATAGCCTCATTCGAGAGGCGCTTGCTTCCCGCTCCCCCTTCGCCTTCTTCAAAAGGCGACCTTCAACATCTTGGTCAAGCATGGGATCCGGCGTGGTCTCCGGGAGGAGCCGGACACCTTATCAACTTTGCCTTGGCTATCCACTCCTGTTCAAGAAACGGCTCCTTTAAAGGGCATATATATAAAATAAATGAATGAACAGCTTGTCGGTTATAGGACTACTTACTTGAGTATCTGGGCGATTGCAGCTTAGTCCTGCGTCCTCGGTCAAGTCAGGACACTTCTCTTGTGATCCGAAGAACAGTTTATACATCTGCATGGGCGTCGTGCCCATAAAATTTTGGAGAGCTCGTGGTCCCTCGGATTGAATTCCACAGTGGAGGGGGCGACGCTTTGGGCTGAAGGCGCCGGATCACCATAACCTGCGCCTTACTGCGACCAGTGTTGATTCCTCTTTCTTGGAGGTCTCGGCACGGCCCTGCAGCAAGGGAACGTCCTTGGACGGCCCCGCCGAGCCCCTTGTTGACCCATGATGCCAGCCGTGTGGTGGACCCGAGCGGAAGGCAGGGAGCGCCGCCCATTTGGTGCCCCACAGGGCGGTGATATAAAACCACTCCGTTGCTACAAAACCAAGCTCCTCATGAAAAGAGCCCTCGGGCCACGGAGCATCAGCACATTTGATTATGACCACCCCACGCACTTCTCGCTTGTTGCCCCGATCATCTTTGGTTCCACCTTGAAGGTCTTGAGCCACAATCCAAAGTGGGGGGGTAATGGAGGAGGAAGGCCTCACATACGACAATGAATGACGAGATATGGAGGATGGACCCTGGATTCAAGTCATGGAAATCAAGCCCATAATAAAACATGAGCCCCCGCACAAAGGGATCCGCTGGAAGCCTAAACCCCAAAGGAAGTGGGACCACGAACACCACGTTCTCGCCGGGCTCAGGAGTGGGAATGGCCTACAGGAGCAGGCAGCCTATGCGAGATCTCGCCGGTTAGGTACTGGCGTCGGCACTTGACTTTAGCACATCTTCTTCATGTGACAGAGGAAGACATCCATCGACCATGCTGGTCGGATCCGGACATCGCCGAAAGTCCGAAGCGCTTTGAATCTGAAGCTTTGGGTGTTGGAACTCAAGCGAGGCTAACTCGATGGAGGGTGTAAAGAAGAGGGCCTTGGTCTCATTATAAAGAGGTTGAATACCATGAGCCCACCCGTGGTCGATTAGGGACTCACCTTTGATGGAGGAGAGGCAGCCCACGGGCACGGTTGGGTTACCCACGTCCGTATTGATGAGAATGCCGGAATAAGGGGGCACGATCTATGCTTGGATAAGGCGTGCCAAGGAAACCGCCTCGCTAAACACGCCGAGGTGGAACAGTAAAACGATTCATATAAAAGCACGGCCGTGGTGTGATGTCACGCCGCGGAATACGTTAGCAGATCTGTGCAAAATTATTCTCTCTACGGTGTTATGTGGAACTTGTTTTGCGAGCGGACACTATCCTTGTGTTCAAAACCTTCTATGAAGTATTCGGAGGAGGAACCCGCCTTGCAATGCGAAGACAATATCTTGGCGCCGGACTCGTCGTCATTGAAGCCTGGTTCAGGGCTCTTGAGGGAGTCCCGGACTAGGGTGTCCGGATAGCGGACTATCGTCACGGCCGGACTCAAGACTATGAAGATACAAGATTGAAGACTTCGTCCCGTGTCCAGGATGGGACTTTCCTTGGCGTGGAAGGCAAGCTTGGCGATACGGATATGTAGATCTCCTACCATTGTAACCGACTATGTAGCCCTAACCTATCCGGTGTCTATATAAACCGGAGGGTTTTAGTCCGTGAGACAGAACAACAATCATACCATAGGCTAGCTTCTAGGGTTTAGCCTCCTTGATCTCGTGGTAGATCTACTCTTGTACTACCCATATCATGAATATTAATCAAGCAGGGGGTAGGGTATTACCTCCATCAAGAGGGCCCGAACCTGGGTAAAAACATCGTGCCCCTTGTCTCCTGTTACCATCCGCCTAGACGCAAAGTTCGGGACCCCCTACCCGAGATCCGCCGGTTTTGACACCGACAATCCCCGTCCGGCAGTGTGCCGGAACAGGGTCCCGATTGGTTTTTGGTGGCTACAAAGGCTTTGCGGCGGCGGAACTCCCGATCTAGGTTCTGTTGTGGAAGTTTTAGGGTACGTAGGTATATATGGGTGAAAGGTGTACGTCGGTGGAGCTACGGGGGCCCCCACGAGGCGAGGCGCGCCAGTGTCTGGCGCGCCCACCCTCGTGAGCACCTCCCGTATCTTCTGACGTGGGGTCCAAGTCCATCAGGTGGTTTCCTTCCAAAAATAACTTCTCCAGTTGATTTTGTTCCGTTTTGACTTCGTCTAATATTCCTTTTCCTCGAAACACCGAAATAGGCATAAAACAGCAAATCTGGGCTGGGCCTCCGGTTAATAGGTTAGTCCCAAAAATAATATAAAAGTGGATAATAAAGCCCAATATTTCCTAAATCAGTAGATAAAGTAGCATGGAGCAATCAAAAATTATAGATACGTTGGAGACGTATCAAGCATCTAAGCTTAATTCACCTGCTCGTCCTCGAGTAGGTAAATGATAAAAAAGAATTTGATGCGGAGTGATACTTTGGCATAATTTCAATGTAAATCTTCTTAACTGTGGTATGAATATTCAGATCCATAAGATTCATGACAAAAGTTCATATTGACATAAAAATAATAATACTTCAAGCATACTAATCAAAGTAATCATGTCTTCTCAAAATAACATGGCCAAAGAAAGTTATCCCTACAAAATCATATAGTCCTGGCTTTGCTCCATCTTCCCCACACAAAATATTTAAATCATGCACAACCCCGATGACAAGCCAAGCAATTGTTTCATACTTTAACATTTTCAAAACTTTTTCAATCTTCACGCAATACATGAGCGTGAGCCATGGATATAGCACTATATGTGGAATAGAATGGTGGTTGTGGAGAAGACACAAAAGAGGGAAGATAGTCTCACATCAACTAGGCGTATCAACGGGCTATGGAGATGCCCATCAATAGATATCAATGTGAGTGAGTAGGGATTGCCATGCAACGGATGCACTAGAGCTATAAGTATATGAAAGCTCAACAAAAGAAACTAAGTGGGTGTGCATCCAACTCGCTTGCTCACGAAGACCTAGGGCATTTTGAGGAAGCCCATCATTGGAATATACAAACCAAGTTCTATAATGAAAATTCCCACTAGTATATGAAAGTGACAACATAGGAGACACTCTATCATGAAGATCATGGTGCTACTTTGAAGCACAAGTGTGGTAAAAGGATAGTAGCATTGCCCCTTCTCTCTTTTTCTCTCATTTTTTATTTTTTTATTTTTTATTTGGGCCTTTTCTTTTTTTATGGCCTCTTTTTTTCTCTTTTTTATTTTTCGTCCGAGTCTCATCCCGACTTGTGGGGAATCATGGTCTCCATCATCCTTTCCTCACTGGGACAATGCTCTAAAAAATGATGATCATCACACTTTTATTTTCTTACAACTCAAAATTACAACTCTATTCTGAGAACAAAATATGACTCTATATGAATGCCTCCGGCGGTGTACCGGGATGTGCAATGACTCATGAGTGATATGTATGAAAGAATTATGAACGGTGGCTTTGCCACAAGTACTATGCCAACTACATGATCATGCAAAGCAATATGACAATAATGGAGTGTGTCATAATAAACGGAACGGTGGAAAGTTGCATGGCAATATATCTCAGAATGGCTATGGAAATGCCGTGATAGGTAGGTATGGTGGCTGTTTTGAAGAAGGTATATGGTGGGTGTATGATACCGGCGAAAAGGTGTGTGGTATTAGAGAGGCTAGCAATGGTGGAAGGAAGAAAAGTGCGTATAATCCATGGACTCAACATTAGTCATAAAGAACTCATATACTTATTGCAAAAATCTAGAAGTTTATCAAAGCAAAGTATTACGCGCATGCTCCTAGGGGATAGATTGGTAGGAAAAGACCATCGCCGTCCCGACCGCCACTCATAAAGAAGACAATCAATAAATAAATCATGCTCCGTGTTCATCACATAACGGTTCACCATACGTGCATGCTATGGGAATCACAAACTTCAACACAAGTATTCTTTAAATTCACAACTACTCAACTAGCATGACTCTAATATCACCATCTTCATATCTCAAAACAATTATCAAGCATCAAACTCATCTTAGTATCCAACGCACTCAAAAGAAAGTTTCACATATCTTGAATACCAAGTATATTAATATTAAGCAAATTACCATGCTATTAACAACTCTCAAAATAATCTAAGTGAAGCATGAGAGATCAATAGTTTCTTTAAAACAAATCCACCACCGTGCTCTAAAAGATATAAGTGAAGCACTAGAGCAAAAGTTATCATGCTCAAAAGATATAAGTGAAGCACATAGAGTATTCTAGCAAATTCCAATTTGTATATGGCTCTCTCTCACTAAAGAATTTCAGATCTTGATACTTATTCAAACAGCAAGCAAAGCTAAAGAAAACTACAATGCAAGGATAGCACAACTCACGTGAAGAAGCAAAAACTTAGGCTCAACCGATACTAACCAATAGTTGTTGAAGAAGAAAGGTGGGATGCCTACCGGGGCATCCCCAAGCTTAGATGCTTGAGACTTCTTGAAATATTATCTTGGGGTGCCTTGGGCATCCCCAAGCTTGAACTTTTCTGTCTCCTTAATTCCTCTCATATCATGGTTTCTCTTTTTATCAAAAGCTTCATTCACAACAAACTCAACAAGAACTCGTGAGATAGGTTAGTATAAACCAATGCAAAACCTTATCATTTTATACTGTAAAAAATCACTAACATTATTATTCAACATTGAATACTAAATGCCTGTGAATATTTAATACTCCTATTCTCAAATAGAATCATTAAACAAGCAAACATATGCAAACAATGCAACCATAACAGCAATCTGCCAAAACAGTATAGTCCATAAAGAATACAAGAGTAACAATACTTCCCTGACTCCAAAAATTATGAAATAAAATTCCCACTGTAATAAATTTATCAGAGCCCAATATGCAAAAAGATTCAACATTAGACCATTCTCTGACTTTTCTAGGAAATTTTTGCAACAGCGGTAAACTTTCTGTTTTCAAACAGCAACATGTATACAAGCAAAATAAGCATGGCAAAGGCTATCCTTGACTTTTTTATTGAAACTAAAGATGCAAAACATTAATATAACTAACAGCAAGCAAACTAACAAGATAAAATGACGCTCCAAGAAAAACACATATCATGTGGCGAATAAAAATATAGCTCCAAGTAAAGTTACCGATGAACGAAGACGAAAGAGGGGATGCCTCCCCGGGCATCCCCAAGCTTAGGCTCTTGGTTGTCCTTGAATATTACCTTGGGCTGCCTTGGGAATCCCCAAGCTTAGGCTCTTGCCACTCCTTATTCTATAGTCCATTGAATCTTTACCCAAAACTTGAAAACTTCAACCACACAAAACTCAAAACAAAACTCGTAAGCACCGTTAGTATAAGAAAATAAAACCACCACTTAGGTACTGTAATGAACTCATTCTAAATTCATATTGGTGTAATATCTAATGTATTCTAACTTCTCTACGGTTCATACCACTTAATACTAGCCATAGATGCATCAAAATAAGCAAACAACATATAGAAAACAGAATCTGTCAAAAACAGAACAGTCTGTAGTAATCTGTATAAAACGTATACTTATGGAACCCCAAAAATTATGAAATAAATTGCTGGACCTGAGGAATTTGTCTATTAATCATCTGCAAAAATAATCAACTAAATAGCACTCTCCAGTAAAAAGTTCTAGCTAAAGTTTCTGTTTTTTTACAGCATGATCATAAAGACTTCACCCAAGTCTTCCCAAAGGTTCTACTTGGCACAAACACTAATTAAAACATAAAACCACATCTAACCAGAGGCTAGATGTATTATTTATTACTAAACAGAACCAAAAAGCAAGAAACTAAAATAAAATTGGGTTGCCTCCCAACAAGCGCTATCGTTTAACGCCCCTAGCTAGACATGATGATTTCAATGATGCTCACATAAAAGATAAGAATTGAAACATAAAGAGAGAATCATGAAGAATATGACTAGCACATTTAAGTCTAACCCACTTCCTATGCATAGGGATTTTGTGAACAAAAAACTTATGGAAACAATACTCAACTAGCATAGGAAGGCAAAACAAGAATAACTTCAAAAGTTTAAGCACATAGAGAGGAAACTTGACATTATTGCAATTCCTACAAGCATATATTCCTCCCTCATAATAATTTTTAGTAGCATCATGAATGAATTCAACAATATAACCAGCACCTAAAACATTCTTTTCATGATCTACAAGCATAGAAATTTTATTACTCTCCACATAAGCAAAATTCTTCTCATTTGGAATAGTGGGAGTATCATAAGAGACTTGATAACTATCATGTGATTGAAAATTAAGATCAAGATGACAAGTTTCTTGGTTATTATTATTCTTTAAAGCATACGTGTCATCACAATAATCATCATAGATAGGAGGCATGCTGTCATCATAGTAAATTTGCTCATCAATGCTTGGGGGACAAAAAATATCATCTTCATCAAACATAGCTTCCCCAAGCTTGTGGCTTTGCATATCATTAGCATCATGGATATTCAAGGAATTCATACTAACAACATTGCAATCATGCTCATCATTCACATATTTTATGCCAAGAATTCTATGTAATTCTTCTTCTAGTACTTGAGCACAATTTTCCTTCCCATCATTTTCACGAAAAACATTAAAAAGATGAAGCATATGAGGCACTCTCAATTCCATTTTTTGTAGTTTTCTTTTATAAACTAGACTAGTGCTAAAACAAGAAACAAAAAGATTCGATTGCAAGATCTAAAGATATACTTTCAAGCACTCACCTCCACAGCAGCGGTGCGGAAAAGAGCTTGATGTCTACTACGCAACCTTCTCCTTGTAGAGCGTTGTTGGGCCTGCAAGTGCACAGGTTTGTAGGACAGTAGCAAATTTCCTCAAGTGGATGACCTAAGGTTTATCAATCCGTAGGAGGCGTAGGATGAAGATGGTCTCTCTCAAGCAACCCTGCAACCAAATAACAAAGAGTCTCTTGTGTCCCCAACACACCTAATACAATGGTAAATTGTATAGGTGCACTAGTTCGGCGAAGAGATGGTAATACAAGTGCAATATGGATAGTAGATATAGGTTTTTGTAATCTGAAAATATAAAAACAGCAACGTAACGAGTGGTAAAAGTGAGCGTAAACGGTATTGCAATGATAGGAAACAAGGCCTAGGGTTCATACTTTCACTAGTGCAAGTTCTCTCAACAATAATAACATAGATAGAACATATGACAAGCCCTCAACATGCAACAAAGAGTCACTCCAAAGCCACTAATAGCGGAGAACAAACGTAGAGATTATGGCAGAATGAAACCACCTCAAAGTTATTCGTTCGGATCGATCTATAAAAGAGTTCATACTAGAATAACACCTTAAGACACAAATCAACCAAAACCCTAATGTCACCTAGATACTCCATTGTCACCTCAAGTATCCGTGGGCATGATTATACGATATGCATCACACAATCTTAGATTTATCCAACCAACATAAAAGTACTTCAAAGTGTGCCCCCAAGTTTCTACCGGAGAATCAAGAACGTGCGCCAACCCCTATGCATAGGTTCATGGGCGGAACCCGCAAGTTGGTCACCAAAACATACATCAAGTGGCATGTGAAATCCCATTGTCACCACAGATAAACACGACAACACATACATCAAGTGTTCATAAAAGACTCAATCCGATAAGATAACTTCAAAGGGGAAACTCAATTCATCACAAGAGAGTAGAGGGGGAGAAGAAACATAGGATCCAACTATAATAGCAAAGCTCGCGATACATCAAGATCGTGTGAAGTCGAGAACACGAGAGAGAGAGAGAGAGAGAGAGAGAGAGAGATATCAAACACATAGCTCTTTGGTACATACCCTCAGCCCCGAGGGTGAACTACTCCCTCCTCGTCATGGATAGCGCCGGATGATGAAGATGGCCTCGATAGCAGGATCCCCTCAGGTGCTTAACAGGGTCCCAATTGGTTTTTGGTGGCTACAGAGGCTTTGCAGCGGCGGAACTCCCGATCTAGGTTCTGTTGTGGAAGTTTTAGGGTACGTAGGTATATATGGGTGAAAGGTGTACGTCGGTGGAGCTACGGGGGGCCCACGAGGCAGGGGGCATGCCCAGGGGGGGTGGGCACGCCCCCACCCTCGTGAGCACCTCCCGTATCTTCTGACGTGGGGTCCAAGTCCATCAGGTGGGTTTCCTTCAAAAAATAACTTCTCCAGTTGATTTCGTTCCGTTTTGACTCCGTCTGATATTCCTTTTCCTCAAAACACTGAAATAGGCATAAAACAGCAAATCTGGGCTGGGCCTCCGGTTAATAGGTTAGTCCCAAAAATAATATAAAAGTGGATAATAAAGCCCAATATTGCCTAAAACAGTAGATAAAGTAGCATGGAGCAATCAAAAATTATAGATACGTTGGAGACGTATCAGAAGTGTAGGCACGTGCTGATGGCTCTCCCCACAAATGAAGGGTGGGTGGAGGGGTATATATAGCCTCCACATAAAATCTAACTATTACACAAAATTTACCAAACTCAGTGGGACCGAATACTCAAACTCGGTCAGACCGATTTAGTTCAAAATGTGAACGTTAGGATTTTTGGTGGGACCGACATGTGAACTCGGTGGGACTGATTTCATTAGGTTAGGGCATAACGTAATCTCGGTGAGACCGATCACATGAACTCGGTGAGACTGATTTCTGTAATAGGCAAACAGAGAGTTGGTTAGGCAAACCCGGTGGGACCGATCGCTCATTTCAGTAACCCCAAAACGTTACAAAGAGGAAACAGAGAGTTTGCAATGCGAACTCAGTGGGACCGATCGCTCTTATTGGTTAGACCGAAATGTTACAAAGGGAAGCAGAGAGTTTGCAATCCCATCTCGGTGAGACCGAGATCCCTATTGGTGAGACCGAACTGATTAGGGTTTCTGGCTATGGCTATGTCAAATGAACTCAGTGGCACCTGATAGATCAAATCGGTGGGGCCAAGTTTGACTTTTGGTTTGGGACATATGTGGATATGAGAAAGTGGTTGAGGGATTTTGGAGCATATCACCAAGCATTTTGAGCAAGCAAGCCATTAAGCAACACCTCATCCCCTTTTAATAGTATTGGCTTTTCCTATGGACTCAATGTGATCTTGGATCACTAGAATGAAAATGTAGAGTCTTGAGCTTGAGCCAATATGTGTCCTTAGCATTTTGAGGGGTCCACATTCCTAGTCCATGCCATGCCAATCATTGTACTTTCTGAAATGATAATCTTTAAATAGTATTAGTTCAATGAGCTATATGTTGTTAGGAATTACCAAAACCACCCAGGGATAGTTGCACTTTCAATCTCCCCCTTTTTGGTAATTGATGACAACATATAGATCAAAGCTTCGACAAATGATAATAAGATTGAAATATATCATCGCTTTGAGAAGTATGTGATAATCAAGAGCTACCCCTAAATTTGTGCATTATTTACAATTTGCTTTTGAATTCAAATGCACAATCGATTAGGAACACGGGTTACTCTTCCATGTCACATACATCTTGGTGGAGCGCTCAAAATGATAGAAAATAAAATATGCACTCATCACCAAGGCAAAGTGAATGATCCTACATGAGAGATAAATAATAGCATCATTCAAGAACAATCATTAAAGTATGATATGATCAAACACATGACCATACAAGTATCTCACACGCACAAAAAGTATCATCAAAGCAAGCACACAAATAAGTATCAACTAAGTAGCAAAAGAGATAGCAAAAATAAGCAAGCTCTCTCTCTCTCTCTCTCTCTCTCTCTCTCTCTCTCTCAGCCTATGATCTATACACTTTCTCCCCCTTTGGCAACAAGTTACCAGAAAGCTCGAAAATGCATAGTGTTATGCATCTCTCTAGGCTTGATCTTCGGGAGGTGGCATTGAGAGGACTCCAAGAACGAATGCATCTGTTGAAGTTGTTGGAGCTGGTGCAGTGGCAACTAGAGAAGCTACTGATGATGTGGCTACAGGTGCTGATGTAGTAGCTCTTGTGTGCACGTGGCGAGCCGCTGCAGATCTATGTGCCCTAGGCACTCTCTGAAGGCATTTGTGGTAGCTTTCCCTTTCTTCTCCTCAGCTTCTTCCTGGAGCTGCTCAATAGCTGTCTGCATCTCTGTCACCTTCAAGTCAAGATCATAGAATTTTGTTTCAATGATCCTCTCCGGGCTCTCTTGATTCTGAGTCAGGGTGGACAGTCCTTTCACAATCCTCAAAGTTGCTTGAATCAGATATCCAAGTTGATCTTGCTGCTACTTGAGGAACACTTGTGAAGCCTCTTCAACACTTGGCATCTTGGCTGCCTTCTCAGCTTTTGCTTTCTCCCTCTTCTCTTGACTGTCTATAGATGTGGGATCTTCATCATTCATGACAGCTGTATCGTCTTCAAAGTCAGGCCTCAAGGGAAGATGTTCCTTGTCCAATAAGTATGGGCCTGTGCCCATCTGGGAGTTGATGAGCATCTGGATGTGTGCAGCATACCCACAAGATCTCTTCTGATCTGCAGTTGTCCTCTTGATTGTCTCAACAATCAGACTCATAACTTTGAACTTCTGGGCACATCAAACAACTTCAGCAAATTTATGGAATGGCCTCTGATCATTCTGTGATCTCCTAATTTGGGCAACAAGGTGTGCCTCAAGATGGTGTTGATGGTGGTCAGACCAGACAACAGATAATATACAGAGCCTAGCTTATGATTCTCCAAGGCTTTGTCAGGAATCTCCTTATACATGTTGGCCATGGAGTTGTGATCTTTCTTCCTCTTGGCATAGACATCTATGTCATCCTCATGCTCTGCAGGGGCACTGATCAGCTTAGCCCATTTAGCAACTATTGATTGGTGCCTTGTACCTTCAGACATCCAAACAATCCTTCCATCAGGATAGAAATGAGCTGTAGAATAGAATTGCATAATGAGCTCATCATTCCACTTGGTGAGTTTCTGACCCACAAAAGTGTCTACTCCACATAGTCTGAAGCTCTCATGCACTCCTAGAATGTGATTGAGGGAGTCCTGGATTAGGGGGTGTCCGGATAGCCGAACTATCACCGTTGGCCGGACTCCTGGACTATGAAGATACAAGATTGAAGACTTCGTCCCGTGTCCGGATGGGACTTTCCTTGGCGTGGAAGGCAAGCTTGGCAATACGGATATGTAGATCTCCTACCATTGTAACCGACTCTGTGTAACCCTAACCCTATCCGGTCTCTATATAAACCGGAGGGTTTTAGTCCATAGGACGAACAACAATCATACCATAGGCTAGCTTCTAGGGTTTAGCCTCCTTGATCTCGTGGTAGATCTACTCTTGTACTACCCATATCATCAATATTAATCAAGCAGGAGTAGGGTTTTACCTCCATCGAGAGGGCCCGAACCTGGGTAAAAACATCGTGTCCCTTGTCTCCTGTTACCATCCGCCTAGATGCACAGATTCGGGACCCCCTACCCGAGATCCGCGGTTTGACACCGACATTGGTGCTTTCATTGAGAGTTCCTCTGTGTCGTGACCTTTAGGCCCGATGGATCCTTCGATCATCAACAACGACGCGGTCCAGGGTGAGACTTTTCTCCCCGGACAGACCTTCGTATTCGCCGGCTTTGCACTACGGGCCAATTCACTTGGCCATCTGGAGCAGATCGAAAGCTATGCCCCTGGCCATCAGGTCAGATCTGGGAGTTTGAACTACACGGCTGACATCCGCGGAGACTTGATCTTCGACGGATTCGAGCCACAGCCAAGCAGCCGCCTTTGTCTCGATGGGCATGATCTAGATCTGCCGCGAGCAGATGTCACGGAGGCCGCACCGGCGTCGCTCCGACCTTTAGCTCGGAGCGGACTTCGCCGATCGAGGACGAGTGGCTGGACACCGCCTCGGGGGCTACGATCTCTACGGCGATTGAGCCGAACACCACCCCTGTCCTTTGCAAAGCCCGTGATTCTGAGGTGCCGGACTCCTCTTCGGACTCCGAACCTCCCGCGCCCCTGCCAGTCGAATCCGATTGGGCGCCGGTTATGGAGTTCACCGCCGCGGACATCTTTCAGCACTCGCCCTTTGGCGACATCCTGAATTCACTAAAGTCTCTCTCTTTATCAGGAGAGCCCTGGCCGGACTATGGTCAGGAAGGTTGGGATGCGGACGACGAAGAAATTCAACGCCCACCCACCACCCACTTTGTAGCCATTGTCGATGATTTAACCAACATGCTCGACTTCGACTTCGAAGACATCGACGGTATGGACGACGATGCAGGAGACAATCAAGAACCAGCGCTTACAGGGTACTGGAAGGCCACCTCGTCATACGACATATACATGGTGGACATCCCAAAAGATGGGAATGGCGATGGAACAGCGGAGGATGACCCCTCTAAGAAAGCTCGAAGCGCCCGGCGTCTGTGGCGCCGCTCTAAATCCCGCCACAGCAAAAGCGGTGATTCCGCACGGGAGATAATAACACCCGGAGAGTGCGAAGACAACCCCTCCAAAGCAGGATTCAGCACAGGGAGGAGGAGAAGCCAGCCCTCATGATAGAGCGGCGAGCAGAGAGGTACAGACGATAATTATATGCCTCCCTCCGAAGATGAGGCAAGCCTCGGCGACAGCAATTTGTCGTGGCACGAGGATCCCTAATGTGAGGGCGTTTCAAATGCAGGCTTATGGCCACGACAAGCAGCCTCAAGAAAAAGCGGCAGTGACTTAGAGCTGACTAAGACTTGCTAGGCTGACGGATGGATCAAGTCCTTGCAGCGAAGAGTCTGAACTCGAACGCCCCTCCAAAAGCTACCCAAAACGCAAGCTGCTACCCCAATTAGAGGAGGAAGCACCCAACCCTACATCACCACCGCATGATCTGCGGCCGACCGCCACCTCGTGGCTGACAGCGACAGAGAGGCCTCTAGGCCCTCCACTAAAGCCGCACTCGGCGTCGCTCAAAAAGTACAAAGCCATGGGGAAATGCGCGGACTTGCGAGACATATTGGAGGACAAGGCAAGGCAAATAAGATCGATCTACGGATCGGCGTGGGCGCCCACGACACGTGATGACAACCGTCACGCCGGATCTGGCAATTACAGCCAGACCGAACCACGATGAGACAAAGCTCATTTGAGCTGCGTGCGTGATATAGCCCAATATAGAGGCGCCCGCACACCCACTATGCTTCATGCACGAAGTAATGGATCATCAAATCCGAGGGTTTCAAACCCGTAAACATCGAATCATACGATGGCACAACAGATCCTGTGGTTTGGATCGAGGACTATCTCCTTCACATCCACATGGCCCGCGGTGATGATCTACATGCCATCAAATACCTCCCACTCAAGCTTAAAGGACCGGCTCGGCATTGGCTCAACAGCTTGCCGCCAGAATCAATTGGTTGTTGGGAAGACACGGAAGCCGCATTCCTTGATAACTTCAGGGGCACATATGTGCGACCACAGGGCGTCGATGACCTAAGCCACATAATTCAGTAGCCGGATGAATCGGCTAGACAATTACGGACACGGTTCTTAACCAAGAAAAATCAAATCGTTGATTGTCTGGATGCGAGAGGCCCTTGCGGCCTTCAAACATAACATCCGCATGACGAGTGGCTTGCCCGGCACCTAGGACAGGAAAAGCCGAAATCCATGGCAGCCCTCACATCACTCATGACCCGCTTCATGCGGGAGAAGACAGCTGGCTAGCACGCAGTAACAACCTGACCAAAACCACAGTAGTTCGGATACCAAGGACATCAATGGCAGGTCGCGTCGCAACAAGCACAAGCGCCGCATTAACGGCGATAATGCTGAAGATACGGCAGTCAATGCCGTATTCAGAGGCTCTAAACCCAGTCAGCGGAAAAAGCCGTTCAAAAGAAATACTCAGGGCCCGTCCAATTTGGACCGAATACTCGATCGCTCGTGCCAAATACATGGCACCCCCAAAAAATCAGCCAACCACACCAACCATGATTGTTGGGTGTTCAAGCGAGCGAGCAAGTTAAAAGCCGAACTCAATGACAAGGGCTGCATAGCGATAGCGAAGAGAAGCCCGACGCCAACAATAGAGGACAGAAGGGCTTTCCCCCACAAGTGCGGACGGTGAACATGATATACACAACCCACATACCCAAAAGGGAGCGGAAGCGTGCAGTAAGGGACGTATATGCGATGGAGCCAGTCGCCCCAAAGTTCAACCCGTGGTCCTCCTGCCCAATCACTTTTGATCGAAGGGACCACCCCAATAGCATCCGACATGGCGGGTTCGCCGCATTGGTTCTTGACCCAATCATTGACGGATTTCACCTCACTAGAATCCTGATGGACGGCGGCAGCAGCCTGAACCTGCTTTACCAGATACAAAGGCGCAAAATGGGCATAGACCCCTCAAGGATTAAACCCACAAAAGCGACCTTTAAAGGCGTCATACCAGGTGTAGAGGCCAATTATGCAGGCTCAATTACACTCGAAGTGGTCTTCGGATCCCGGATAACTTCCGCGAAGAGTTAATCTTCGACATAGTCCCGTTCCACGGTGGCTATCATGCACCTTTATTGGACGAACCGCATTTGCAAAGTTCAATGCGGTTCCGCACTTTCACGATACCTCAAGCTCAAGATGCCAGGTCCTCGAGGAGTAATCACGGTCAATGGAAACACCGAACGCTCTCTCCAAACGGAGGAGCATACGGCGGCCCTAGCGGCGGAAGTACAAAGCAACCTCTTAAGGCAATTCTCGAGTCCGGCCACTAAACATCCGGACACCGTCAAGCGCGCCCGGAGTAACCTACAACAAGACCGCCTGGCACGTTCCGAGCACGCATAGCAATGCGGCCCCAACCCCAGCCCTTGCGAAATTGCGAAGCCAGTACTACGCGTACATAACTACGCTCTGGAGATACCATGGGCATAAGGGGAGGGGCATGACCACGGCATGCCCAGAATGCAGCTCAACCGCACCAGGGGCTCCCGATTGTGTCGTTCTTTTTCTTTCTTCTTTTCTCTTACTTTCAGGACTCCGTTTTCTAGAAGCCCTGTCCGGCACTAGAATTGCCGAACTCAGGATGCAACAGCGAAGCGGTAAAGCTATGTCGAATGTCCAGGTGGTCTCTACTACGAGCATTATACCTGTTTTACATACCATCCCGCAGCTTACGCCTGGAGGGGGACATGTTAAATAGTCCCACCCTTGCTTATCGCACTATTTGTATCGTTCTGCTTTCATTGCAGTATCTTTTGAATAAACAATACATAGCTTCTGCTTATTATAGCATTCCTTTTTTTCCATATATGTTCATCTATGACATGTTGCACCTGCATAACCCGGTACGGTCAATACACCGAGGGTTAAGTACCCCAAAATATGGTGTGATAAGTCCGAACACTTTCACAAGTGCGGCACCGCGAACTTATAGCATTATATGCATCAGCTCCGAATCATGTCTTGGGTCCATAGTTGGGTTTGCCCGGCTCCCATGTTTTGGTACCTTACGTTCCGTTATATCGGCTAAGGTAGCATTGGGAGAACCACTGCAATTGTGCCCGGTTGAGCTGGGTTGAGCACCTCGGTGGAGAAATCTAAAACTGGCCGTCATGATAGGGCGAGAGCGATCGCTGTTCGAGAGGTTTTTTCGGGTCCCTAAAGACTTATGCCACTTAGAGCGAGGAGCCGGCATTATACGGCCAAAGGCGTGGATAGCGCCCGAACTCGGTCTTCGAATACTAGGGGCTTCACGAAATTTAAAATTATACAATTCTATGGCTAAGTGAGAGTGTTCAAGCACTATAAGTCCGGTTGCCTGGTTCGTTGCGTTGAGCGCCTCCCTCGAAGGACCCAAGAATGGGAACAAGAGCGCTCAAGTTTATCCCGAACACCCCAGCACTTGTGGCATGGGGGCTGAAGCCAACGACTTGCCATCTCTCAGATTTGATAAACAGCCGCATGAAGGTAATATTTTAAATTCTGGCGTTGCTTAGCGCATATGAACAAGTTTTCAGCGTACAGGATAACAAATGCGAGTCTATTCAAAAATTACATCTTTGGAGCATTCACCCGCTATAAGGCGGGCACCCTTCAGGATGCCCTCATAATACATTTCGGGCTTGCGATGCTCCTTGCCCGGTGGTGGTCCGTCCTTCACAAGCTTCTCACCGTCCAGCTTGCCCCAGTGCACCTTAGCACGGGCAAGGGCCCTACGGGCACCTTCGATGCAGACGGAGCGCTTGATGACTTCAAGCCTTGGACAGGCATCCACCAGCCGCCTTACCAGCCCGAAGTAGCTCCCAGGCATGGCTTCCGTTGGCCACAGCCGAACTATGAGGCCCTTCATGGCCTGTTCGGCGACCTTGTGGAGCTCGACCAGCTGCTTTAGCTGGTTGCTCAGGGGCACCGGATGTCCGGCCTCGGCATACTCAGACCAGAACACCTTTTCCGTCGAGCTCCCCTCCTCGGCGCGGTAGAACGTGGCAGCATCAGACACACTCACAGGGGCAGATCTGCGAATGCTCTGGAGAGCTCCGGATTCGGGTAAGTAACAGATAATTCACCTTCACATGCTTGCTTTGCATAAAGAATGCCTTACCCGCTGCTATATTCCTCATCGCCTCAATTTCCTGGAGGGCTTTTTGGGCTTCGACCTTAGCGGCTTTGGCACTCTCAAGAGCCAAAGCGAGCCTGACTCTCGAGTCTTGAGTCACGCTCCAAAATCTCGTGTTTTTCACGAGAGCCTGGAGCTCTTGCCGCACCTCCGCCACCCAGCATCCCGCTCCTCTCGCTCGGTGCGCTCAAGCGCTTTGCTTTCAGCCGTGGACACCGCTTCCTTCAGGGTCGCCACCTCGTTCGTGGCCCCTGCAATACCCACGTTATTCCTATCATGTTTGCAACCAAATCCTTTCTATAAGGTATTACTTTAATAAGGTATTACTCACCTTCCTTGTCCTCGAGCTGCTTCTTGGCAAGGCCGAGCTCGTTCTCGGACCGCTCGAGGCTCTGCTTCAACGCACGGACCTCCGCAGTCGGTAAGGCGGAGGTCAAGACCGCACTGCATTCCCATATTGACATATTTATGTTAGACTCCTGCGTATATCTTTTAAGATCCTCGGTCCGGCTTTTCTTGCGAACACCGAACTAAGCATCGGGGCTCTGTCTATGCAGTAATATTTTTACATATTCTAAACTTACCTCAAAGCACATTAGAAGGCTGGTACAAGCTTCGATCAGCCCGCTCTTGGCAGACTGAACTTTCGGATCACCGCACTCATGATAGTGCGATGCTCCTCGTCGATGGAGGCGCCGTTAAGCGCCTCCAGCAGAATATCCGGTGCCTCCGGATGGACGGAGGACACCGGTGTCATGATCTTACCCTTCTTCTGAAGGGGCCGCTTGCGGACTTGAACCATCAAGGTTCCGAGATGGAGTCCTGACAGGGCGGATTTAGAGCCCTCTGGGGTTTTGCCCCTTTGCCGGAGTCCGGGAGGTCGCCTTAATGGCGCCTCGAGGCCACCTCCTCCTGGTTGGGCCCCTTTTGGACTCCACCGCGGTGTCGTCCAGCGTCACGAGGAGAGGAGGCGGTCGAAGTGAAGTGCTATTCATATCCGGCGAATCCAGGAGCTGCTCGACGAAGCGGCGAGCCTGCGTCCTTGGGCGGGCTACATGGTTATATTCGGCGTTAGAAGACACTATGCGACAAGTAAAAAATCATGAGTTATTCTGGAATCCGGACACTTACGATCTCGCCAGGGGCTTGGCCCTTGGCGGCCACTCCTCCTCGTTGTTGTCGGCGTTGGTGGAGAAGTCCGGAGGAAGGGTCCTTCCTTTCTTGGACCCTCCGGCCCCCCCAGTCGGGGCGGCCTTCCTTTTCTTCTCTTCCCCCGCTGGGGGAGAGGCTTCTTTTTCCTCCTCCTCGTCCTCAGGAGAGGATTCCGCCTCGGGGTCATCGGACGGTGAGTCCGGCACCGCCTGGCGTCTGGAACTCTTTCGAGTTTCCGTGGCCTGCTTCTTGGCCTTCTTCTCCGGCACCACGTGAGGTGTCGGAACCAAACCCAAAGCAAAGGCCCCATTGGGTCTTCGGCAAGGGCGGACGGTTAATCTGTCCGGACGTCTTCACCGATCCTGTCAAAGGTTAGGGAGTTTTAGATCCGCATAGAGTCAAACTATGAAAAAAGAGTCCCGTGAGGTAAAATAACTTACCTCGCTGGCACGGCGCGCGCGATCTTGATAGCGGATGAGGGGCTTGGCACCTTGAACAACACCTTCCGGGCATCTTCGTACGTAGTGTCGAAGAGCCCGCTCAAGTTGATCTTTGTCTTGCGGATTAAACACCCACAAATTGAAGGCCCGTTGCTGGCATGGGAGGATCCGGCGGATGAGCATGACCTAGACTATGTTGGCAAGCTTGAGCTTCTTGTCCACCAGGTTTCGGACGCAGGTTTGGAGTCCGGTCAGCTCTTCCGAATCACCCCATGTCGGGCCGTCTCTTTCCATGATGTGAGCCGTGTGGGGAAGCCAGATCTGAATTGGGGCCGCCGCCCATTTTGGAGTCGCGACTTCGGTGATGTAGAACCACCCGATTGCCACCTTTATGGTCTCCATGAAGGAGCCCTCAAGCCATGTAACGTTGGGCATCCCCGCCGCCATGGCCCCTCCAAGACTCCGCACAGCCGGCCGCCCACTATCTTCGCTTGACGCTAAAGGTCTTCAACCATAAACGAAGTGGGGCTGGATGCGGAGGAAAGCCTCGCACAAGGCGATAAGCGTCAAGATATTGAGGATGAAGTTTGGGGCGGATCATGGAAATCCAGGCCGTAGTAGAACATGAGCCCCCGGACAAATGGGTGAAGTGGAAAACCTAGTCCGCGGAGGAAGTGGGTGAGGAACACCACCCTCTCATGGGGCCTGGGGGTGGGGATGAGCTGCCCCTTGTTGCAGAGCCGACAAGCGATGTCGCCGGACAAGTATCCGGCCTCCCGCAGCTTTTCGATGTGCCCCTCCGTGACGGAGGAGGCCATCCACTTGCCTCCCGCTCCGGACATGGCTGGAGAAGGTTGAGGAGGGATGTGCGGACTTGGGCACTGGAGCTCGAGTGCGCAGGAATGGATGAGCAAAGGAGGAAGAAGGCGTAGGTGAAAAGGTGGATCCTTATCCCCTTATATGGACGGGCCGAAGCTATCGTCCCCACCAGCCCGTTAAAACTCACTTATCTCCCAAAGCGCCGTAAATTAATGGCGCGGTTGGGTTACCCACATCCGTATTGATGAGAATCCCGGAATAAGGGGACCACGATCTCTACTTTGACAAGGCGTGCCAAGGAACACGCCACGCTAAGCGCTGAGGTGAGTACATTAAAAGCGATTGAGCGAAGACTTGGCCGTGGGCGTGATGGCACTTATTGCGGAATACGTCAGCAGATTGATTTTGTGTAAATATTATTCTCTCTACGGTGTTATGTGGAAATTATTTTGCAGAGCCGAACACTGTCCTTGTGTTCAAAATCTTCTATGAAGTATTCGGAGGAGGAACCCGCCTTGCAATGCCGAAGACAATATGCGTGCGGACTAAATCGTCATTGAAGCCTGGTTAGAGACTCTTGAGGAGTCTGGATTAGGGGGTGTCAGGATAGCGAACTATCACCGTTGGCTGGACTCTGGACTATGAAGATAAAAGATTGAAGACTTCGTCCCGTGTGGGATGGAACTTTCCTTGGCGTGAAAGGCAAGCTTGGCAATCTGGATATGTAGATCTCCTACCATTGTAACCGACTCTGTAACCCTAACCCTATCCGGTGTCTATATAAAGCTGGAGGTTTTTAGTCCATAGACGAACAACAATCATACCATAGGCTAGCTTCTAGGGTTTAGCCTCCTTGATCTCGTGGTAGATCTACTCTTGTACTACCCATATCATCAATATTAATCAAGCGGGAGTAGGGTTTTACCTCCATCGAGAGGGCCGAACCTGGGTAAAAACATCGTGTCCCTTGTCTCCTGTTACCATCCGCCTAGACGCACAGTTCGGGACCCCCTACCCGAGATCCGCCGGTTTTGACACCGACAGTGATCTTCATTGTTGTCGATGTATTTCCAGTCAACCCACTTCATATCACAGACAATTGGCTTCTTATCTAGCAGAATAGTCTCATAGAAGTCATGGCTGCTCCTTGGTGTGAAACCTATAATCCACAGCAGTCCTTCTCCTCGCAGCATATGGATCTGATTCTCTCCATAATCTGAGACCTGCATATTTTCTGATTTTCATATTTTTTGCCACTGGATGATTGTCATCATGGTCAGGGATCTAGGGCTTTATCTTCCTAAGCACTTGGGCTTCAGCATCTTCTTCTTCTTCTTCTTCAATCTCGAACCTTTGGGGCCTTGTTCTTCTCGGTAATTTGGTATGTTCCTGGTGCTCCTCTTTGGTGTAGTCTTGGGGGCTGGAGCAGAAGCTTTGGGGCAGTCTTGGGCTTAGACGGGGCAGCCCCAGACTTGATGCCATCCCCCATTAGCTTTTGAGCTTTAGGTGCTGGTGCAGCATCCTCTTCCTCTTCTTCTTCCTCATCAAAGGAGTGCTTCTCAACTTCTGCCATGGGATCCACTTTCTAGCACCATCTCCTCTCCTCCTTTCCTTCTTCTTCTTGCCCTCACCAGCAGCCTCTCCACCAGTTGATTTGGAAGGTTCAAGAGTGGAGGCTCTGGCCTTTGACATGGGCACCCTCTTTGCAGGAGCCTTCTTGTTCAATGCAGGCTTTGTAGATGCAGTTGTGCCAAATTCCTTCTTGACAACTTTTTTCTTAGAGCTGACCTCCTCCACAACAGCTACATAATCTTCATCTTTAGAATCTGAATTTCTCTTCCTCCTATGCCTAGTAGCAGCCTTAGGTAGGTTGCTAGGAGTACTTCTGTTGCCTTCGTCATAACTGCCAGAGGGACTAGTGCCCTCACTCGGATTCACCCGCTCCTCAGACCTGTTCTGGCTATCACTCTGATCAGACATACTGACACTGCAAACTGACAGTTGACCCTATGAATAGTTATAGATGAGATAGAGCGGATGAGCATCACAAAGTGTAGAGATTTTGCAAAACAAATGAGTCAAAAACTTAGCTTTAGTTTTCCACAGAAAGCATTTCGGAGCTACCAATTTGTTAAACCCGGTGACATCGAAGCAACTTTGGAGTCTAAACTAGTGAAATCGGTCAGACCGAGACACAGTTCGGTGACTCCGAGATTGATAGGGTTTCACTGAGAGTTGAACTCGGTCACACCGATTTGCAAGTTTCGGTCAGACCAAAAGTTACAAGTGCAATGGCCTAAGCCAAATTGGTGAGACCGATTTCCACAACTCGGTCGGTCCGAGATGAGTTCGGCGGAAACCTAACCCTAAATTTTTGAATCAAAACTTGTCAGTGTTCTGGGAACGGGGGTCCCCAGACTTGCCTTCTTGCGGCCCACGGCGTGGCTAAGCCAGCAGGCTGTACGGCCCATCTCCATCAAGAAGGCATCCAAAACCCTCGCGAGGGGCCAAGCCTCATGAGGCAGATGATGCAAGACCTCCTCAGGAGTGGCCTAGTCAGGCAGGCTCACGAGGGGCGGAGATATCAAGGCGGGGCAAACCTCACGAGGCTCTCATGACGTAAGCCATGACGATCGACACCCGAGGAGCGCTTGAGCGGGCGCCAGCAGCATGGCGTCCTTGTTTCCTCTTTGGTGCTAAGGAAGCGAGGCCTGGTGAGGAGTACCGAGGCATCAGGCAAAGGTTGCCATATCAGTGCACCGAGACCAAAGACCGGAAAAGGGCGGCAAGGCGGAGGTCATCGTGGAGCCCAAGGCGGCGTCACCACTGTAGCTTTTGGCAGTGAAGACCACTTTTGTCAGGATAGCTTGTACTAGCTGTCCCCCTCCAAATTTGCCCGCCGTTGTTGGATCCCTTCGCGCTCAATATTTGGGGAGAGGACCAGGGCCTATATAAGTAGAGCTAGCCACCACAGTTGGGGCATCGAGCAGTTCACTCAGCTCTCACCCACTAAGTCACCAAACACAAGAACACCTCAACCTCAGGAGGCTGTTCTTTCCTCTATACTGTTCATCATCAACCCAAGAGGCAATCCATCACCACCACACTGGAGTAGGGTATTACACCACAACGGTGGCCCGAACCAGTATAAATCTCGTGTCTCTTTGTGTTGTGAGTTCGTCGAGTTCGTCCGTGAGATCTTAGCGTGCTAGGGCGTAGATCGGTACGAGGGACTTCGCGCGCACCCTAGTGTTTGAACCTTAAGGGTTTGTCGGAACCCCACATCTGACATTTGGCACACCAGGTAGGGGTGCGCCGGAGCTCCTCTCCACCAACTTGCACCCCGCGCTGCCGCACTTCGCCCCCATGGCAGGTGCCCCGCCATCCACCTCTCCGGCTAACATCAACAGCGGGGCGTCTGGGTACCGAGCCCTGGCCCCCGCCCTACGGCGAGTGCGGTGGCCGACTAAGTTCATGCCAGAGATGCCGCCACGTTACGATGGCGCGGCAGACCCGACGTCGTTCCTACTGGCGTACGAGGAGGCTATCCTCGAAGCCGGAGGCAACGACAAGATCATGGCCAACTGGTTCCCCATGGCCCTCGCCGGCGAGCAGCCGCGCTGGCTGCTCAACCTCCCCGGATCCACATTGGCCTCTGGGGGAACTCATGACCTCTTCACCGCTGCCACGCTGGGTGCGGTGCGGCAAGACCACGCAATCAGCAGCCTGCTGGGCGGTTCACAAGCACCACCTTCAAACCGCCACGTCAAGCCGTTCCACCATCAGATCGGGGCCACCTCCAAGCGCCTGGGGGCTCCGCCGGGTTGGGCCGCGCCAGAGGCCGACCTCACCTTCGGTTCGAAAGACCACCCCGACTCCACCGCCGGCTCCGGAATGTTCCCAATGCTCTGCACGTCCACCATCTGCAACATGGCCGTTACCAAGTCCCTCATCGACGGCGGTGCTGGCCTCAACTTGCTCTCCGTAGAAGCCTTCAGCCTTCTTCACGTGCCCCTCGAGCGGTTCAGCCTCAGCAAGCCCTTCTCGGGAGTGGGTGGTGGAGCTGCCCACTCTCTAGGGCAGATCCGCCTCCGTGTCACCTTCGGCACACGCGACAACTTCCGCACCGAGCTGGTGGACATTGACATCGCCCACATCGGTCTCCCGTACAACGCCATCCTCGGGTACCCGGCTCTCGCTCAGTTCATGGCGGCGACTCACCCGGCGTACAACCTCATGAAGATGCCAGGGAGCAAGGGCGTCCTCACCATCAAGGGGGACACCAAGAGGAGGCCCGTACGGCGCCGGTTTGCTCTTCAAGACCGCATGGCGGCAAGAATAACTGCCGGCGCCCGTACCCACGAGGCCAAGGAGGCCGCCTACCAAGAAGAAGCATTTGTTCACCCAAGACAAGGCAGGAAACCAAGCAGGTGCGGTCAACGAGGCGGATCTTGAGAGTCACCTTTACCATAGGAGCCGGCCTTGACCGGGACAAGAAGAAGCCTTGGTGAGTTTCTTCTTGTATGAACAAGGAGATATTCGCGTGGGAGCCCAATCAGCTGGTAGGGGTCCCGAGGGAGGTGATCCAGCATCATCTAAGGGTATGCCCCAACATACGCCCCGTGAAGCAGCGAGCAAGACGGCAGTCCACTGAGAAGCAGGCCTTCATCGTCCAAGAGACCTGCATAAAGGCATTTGGAGGCGGCAGGAGCCACCCGAGAAGTTCGATATCCCGAATGGCTGGCGAACCTCGTCGTAGTGCCGAAGAAAGGTGGGAAGGAACGGATGTGCGTCGACTTCACCAACCTTAACAAAGCCTGCCCCCAAGATCCGTTCCCACTCCCGCGCATCGACCAGATTGTCGACTCCACCGCCGAGTGCGACCTGTTGTGCTTCCTGGATGCATTTTAAGGGTATCATCAGATCAAGGTGGCGGTGGAAGATGTGGAGAAGACAGCTTTCCTGACACCATGTGGGGTGTACTGCTACACTTGCATGCCCTTCGGGCTGCGCAACGCGGGCGCGACCTTCCAGCGGTTGATGCACATACATACAGGCGGCAGCTCGGGAGAAACACAGAGGCCTACGTCGACGACATAGTCGTAAAGTCTCGCGAGGTAAGGACATTGATTCAAGACTTGGAGGAGACCTTCGAGAGCCTGCGCCAGGTGAACTTGAGGCTTAACCTGGAGAAGTGCATGTTCGGCATCCCCTCCGGCAAGCTGCTGGGATTCCTCGTATCCCATAGAGGGATTGAGGCAAACCCGGAGAAGATCAAGGCCATCAAGGACATGAGCCCACCATAGACTGTCAAAGAGATGCGAAAGCTAGCAGGGCGGGTGACCGCATTAGGGCGTTTCATCTCCAAACTGGGAGAGCGCGCCTTGCCCTTCTTCAAGCTCATGAAGAAGAAGGGCCCGTTCAAATGGACCCCGGAGGCCGACCAGGCCTTCCAAGACCTCAAGAAATACCTTACCAGCCCCCCGGTGATGGTGGCACCACGGCCTCTCGAGCCTCTGGTACTCTACCTTGCCGCCACCCGTACTCATGCAGCGCTGGTTGCCGATGGGCCGTTGCCATTCGAGGAGCGCTGCGCCAAGCCAAGCCGGGGCTGAAGTGGCACAGGGTCAGGAAGGCGCAGCAAGGGCATCAGCGGTGGGAGACCAAGCTCAGCAGGGCAACATCGCAGAAACTCATGAGGGCAGTCAGGTCTCAGGAACCCCTCCACCTCAGGATATGCCCCGATCTCCGCAAGACCCGAGCCTCGACAGTGTGCCAGCCCTCGTCGAACACCCCGTGTACTTTGTCAGCACCGTACTACGAGACGCGAGGGCACGCTACACCATGCCCCAGAAACTCCTGCTCGTGCTCCTGGTGGCCTCACGCAAGCTGCGACACTACTTCCAGGGCCACCCCATCAAGGTCATCTAAGCCTACCCATTGGAGAGGGTACTCAGGAGCCCTAACTCAGCCAGAAGGGTTGGTGAGTGGAGCATCGAGTTGCAAGCATTCCAGTTGGAGTTCAGCACTACCAGGGTCATCAAGGGGGCTGCGCTCGCTGACTTTGTGGCATAATGGACGGATGCCCCGACACTTGAGGAAGGAGAAGACCGGTCCAGCTCCCCAGGAAGCGAGGCTCCAGACGGCTGGGTCATGTATTTTGACGGTGCCTTCGCGCACCAGGGCGCAGGGGCTGGAGCAGTGCCCATCTCGCCCACTCAGGACAAGCTCTACTATGTCGTACAACTCTGCTTTCAGCACGGCGAGAAGGTCTCCAACAATATCGCAGAATACGAAGGCCTCATAGCTGGCCTGAAGGCTGCATCGGCTCTAGGGGTGAAGCGCCTCACTGTTAGAGGCGACTCACAACTCCTCGTCAACTTCTCGAACAAGATGTATGAGCCGAAGAACGAGCACATGGAGGCCTACCTCGCGGAGGTTCGCAAGATGGAGAAGCAGTTCTCGGGCCTGGAGCTGCAGCACGTGGCCCGGGGCACCAACAAGGAAGCTAACGACATCACCAGGAGAGCGTCCAAGGGACAACCACAAGAGCCCGGTGTCTTTGAGGAGCGGCTCTTCAAGCCCTCAGCTACACCACCCCTTTCAAGCATGACTCAGCCTCGTGAGGAGCTCCCGACCTCCCCGCCACGGAGCTCGCTCGACTGTGGCCCGACCTCAGGAGCTCGGCTGCTCTTGGCGCTCGAGCCCCAAGAGGAATGCTGGACCAAGGAATTCAAGGAGTACCTAACGCACGGGACGCTGCCGGAAAAGGAAGAGGACGCGGAGCACATGGCCCGGCAAGCCACGACATACTATATCCAAGACGGTGAGTTGTACAGGAAACGACCAAACGATGTCATGCTGCGCTACATCTCCAGTGATCAAGGAAGGGAGTTGCCGATTGACATACACGGCGGGGACTGCGGACACCACTCGTCGTCGCGGACCCTTGTCGGCAAGGTGTTCCGTAGTGGATTCTCTTCGCCAACGCACTCAACGGCTGACGAACTGGTGAAGTCCTGCGAAGCTTGCCAATTCCACGCCAAGCAAATCCATCAGCCAGCTCAGGACCTCCAAACCATCCCGCTCACATGGCCGTTTGCGGTCTAGGGGCTGGACATCTTAGGCCCGTTCCGACGGGCGCCACGGGGCTACCGCTATCTCTACGTCGCCATCGACAAGTTCACCAAGTGCGCTGAAGTGGAAGCCGTCTGTACCATCCCAGCCGGCTCTGCTGTCAAGTTCATCAAGGGCCTCGTGAGCCGCTTCGGGGTCCCCAACCGCATCATCACAGATAACGGTTCACAGTTTACTAGCAACCTCTTCAAAACCTACTGTGCTAACCTTGGAACGCAGATCTGCTACGCCGGTGGCCCACCCAGGAAGTAACGTGGTCGGGCGAGCAGCTTAACGCCGGAGAGGTCTGAGGGCCTCAAGATCCAAACCTTCAAGAAGAAGCTGGAGGCCTGCGGCAGGGGCTGGCACGACGAGCTCCAGTCCATGATGTGGTCCATCCGAACCACCGCCACCAAGCCCACGGGCAAGACTCCATTCTTCCTCGTCTACGGAGCTGAAGCAGTCCTTCCTCACAAGGTCAAGCATCACTCCACACGGGTCCTGGCGTTCGACAAAACGCAGCAGGACGCCACGTGGGGGATCGATCTCATGCTCGGGGAGGAACGTCGTCGCGGCTGGCGAGGGCGGCAAGAGTACCAGCAAGCTGCAGCTGATACCACTAGCAAACATCCGCTCCAGGACACTTGAGGCGGGTGACCTCGTCCTGAGGCGGGTCCTCTCTAGGGAAGGGCTGCATAAGCTTTCACCAATGTGGGAGGGCCCGTTCAAGGTCGTCCACATCGCGAACTGGCGCCGCGTGCGCCCTGGAGACACAAGGCAGGTACCCATCCAAAGCGCTTTGGAACATCCGGCACCTCCGGAAGTTCTACCCATGAAGCAAGGCCCAGGCCTATGAAGAAAGGCCCGAGCACATGAAGAAGGCCGGTGCTGTGAAGAATCGCCGCCCATGACACTCTCACGTAATAATGAGCTGGGGCTGTACACGTCCGGAGTCTCGGGGAGCACTGCCCAGCCTCGGGCCACAGGGCTCCACGCCTAGTGGCAGCACTTAGCTCCGCGCTGGTGAGAAGACTTGAAGACTAGATTAGGTGCCGGACGCGGCTTTTCATTTGCTTTCCGTAGTTGGCTCGCTTTTTCTTAATCGACGTTTGCTTTTGGTGTTCCTTGCTGATTTGATTACCTCGCCTCTCACTGCATTTTTCCGGCTCGGGTTTGCTCGTGTTCTCTCTCTCGCATACCTCACGAGGGGGCTAGGCAGGTGCCCTCGCGAGCATTTTTCTCCTCTCTGCCTTCTCGCGAGCCACCCTCGTTCGAGCCCAAAAGCTGGCGCACCTCTTTTAGTCTGTGCCCCTCGGGTACCGCGACACAAAGCGCCAGGTCAGGGCCAAGGTGAACGGCAAATCTTTGAACGCACTTCCTAACGAGTTTTTGCAGTTCCTGAGCGAATGCAGGCTACCAAGGCAAGATGGACACGAGGAAATAAGCGCCTCGTGAGGAAGAGGGCGTCCTGAATCTAATATACCAGGTCAAGTTATCTTTGCGCAAAATAACGACACGGCACGGGAACAACACGCATAGTGCAATAACCGAGGAACCATAGTTCGGTACACGCCCCCCTGGGCCCATACTGGTTTCATTCTTGATGCAGGAAAAAGAGTAAAACAAAAGTAGCGTTGCAGCGATCCACGGAGGCAGGCCCTTAGTGGCACCCCGAGCCTAGCCAGATCCTTCCTCGCGCTTCATGGAAGCACGGCAATGAGATGACCCACTGCTGCCTTCAAAGCGGGCGCGGCGGCGCGGGGGCTGGTCGTAGCCGCCACTGCTGGAGCTATCGCCGAAGGAAGAGCCGCCACTCCTGGACGAGACACGGTCACCGCCGAGGGCAGGCTCGCCCTCATCCTCGTCGCGACCGTCCCCAAGGCCGAGCACCTCCTCACCGTGGTTCGCCTCGGGGCAGCACCCGGCAGGGCGACCGTCTTCCCCAAACACCCTCACATAGAGGGTCGATCCACTGTCGTACTTGAAGTGGAGGGTGCACCGCCTACCCAGGCCACCTGCGGCGACGCCGCCTTGACTACGGGCGAGGGCTATGTTGCCCGCATAAATCTCCACCGCAACCAAGAGGCCTTGCTGCGGCAACCATCACTTTGCAACGAGTCCGCTTTGGACGAGGCGGCGATTCGCCCGGCTGAAGCGCAGAAAGTGGAGCGATTGCGGCGGGTTCTCCGACCATACGAAAAACTCCGGAGACACCTCCGCCATGTGGAAGCGCAGACGGGGGCGCCACCATAGCATGCCTCCCTCATCAAGCTGGACCGCCATGGCTGGGGCGACCGCCCATACGTGCCGTGGCGCCGCCTCGGCGATGAGGCCACGGCGGGTCGCGGTGTGCAGACGGCAGCGTCGGCATCTTGGGTGCCGGGGAGCCGGGTCCCTCGCGAGGGACCTTTCCCTTCTCGGCAGCAGAGGACTTCCTTCGTGGCGCCACCAGTGGTACTGCAAGCAATGGAGCGAGGGGGAAGAAGCAAGCAAGCGAGGAAGAGATGGGCGACGGGGGCTCCGCCCCCCTCCCCATTTATGATGGAAGAAGGCCAACCGGCGCCTCCCACGATCGCAGGTAATCATGGTCTTCCTTGCATGTCGCAGGGACTTTTCAAGTCATGCAGTTGCCGAGGCAGCGTGGGGAAGCGGAGACGCCCACGTTCAATCAACCGCCACGCGTCAACCGAGGCCGCGGGCTTTTGAGGCCCGCGGTGCTCCGTACTTGACCCTTGGCCGCCCATGCGAAGCCAAGCCAGCGCACCTTGGGCCGGGGCTCTGTCGGCGTTCTAAGAAGCGGGGTCCCCGAAATTACTGCACTGCAGCAGGCGTGGCTAAGCCAGCAGGCTGTACGGCCCATCACCATCAACAAGGCATCCAAGACCCTCGCGAGGGGCCAAGCCTCGTGAGGCAGATGACGCAACACCTCCTCAGGAGTGGCCTAGTCAGGCAGGCTCACGAGGGGCGGAGATATCAAGGCGGGGCAAACCTCACAAGGCTCTCGTGACGTAAGCCATGATGATCGACACCAGGTGGGCGTCAGCACGTGCAGCATCCTTGTTTCCTCTTTGGTGCTAAGGAAGCAGGCGCAGGCGAGGAGTACCGAGGCATCAGGCAAAGGTTGCCATATCGGTGCACCAAGACCAAGACCAGAAGGATGGCAAGACGGAGGTCATTGTGGAGCCCAAGACGGCGTCACCACCAGAGCTTTTCGCAGGCGAAGACCACTTTTGTGAGGATGGCTTGTACTAGCTGTCCCCCTCCAAATTTGCCCGCCGTTGTTGGCTCCCTTCGCGCTCAATATTTGGGGAGAGGACCAGGGCCTATATAAGTAGAGCTAGCCACCACAGTAGGGGTATCGAGCAGTTCACTCAGCTCTCACCCACTAAGTCACCAAACACAAGAACACCTCAACCTCAGGAGGCTGTTCTTCCCTCTGTACTATTCATCATCATCCCAAGAGGCAATCCATCACCAGCACACTGGAGTAGGGTATTACACCTAGCAGTGGCCCGAACGATATAAATCTCGTGTCTCTTTGTGTTGTGAGTTAAATCGAGTTCGTCCAGCGAGATCTTAAGCGCTAGAAGCGTAGATCGATGGGAGGAAAGACTTGGCAGCACCCCAGGTTGTTGAACCTTAAGGTTCTTAGGAACCCCACATCCGACAAAACTAATCTAAAGGAAGTTTTTGCTGGACATGGTGATCTCATACGTGGTAAGAAACATGGCATTTGCTTTGTGCTAAGAATCCGAGGTAAGAATTGAACAAAGATTCAAACTCCTACCCTAACTCGGTGATGAGCTCGCTACGGCAGGAACGGAGGTGTAGATTACCGTTGACGGCGATGGAGACCAGCGGCGGAGGTTATTTGGTGAAAGAGAACGATCTGAGACCGAGATGGCAAAAGCGGGACATGCCGCGGTGAAGAGGTTTGGAGAAAATTCCAAATTTTGACCCGATCGGTATATATATCTGACCTTGTCGGTGTGACCGAGTGGAACAACTTCGGTGGCACGAGATCTTGAGAATCATAGCGATTCTGCAACTTTCGGTGTGACCGAATGGTTCTAATCTGTCGGATTCAGGGTTCCGCAGACCCTTGAGAGGTTTGAACTCTGGGGTGCGCATGAAGAACTCCCTCTCCCCAGCTTGCCTACTCAACGATTCCACAGCCTAACTCGGCGAACCCAAGGGACAAGAGAAACAAGGATTTATCCTGGTTTGGGCCACCTTGTGGTGTAATACCCTACTCCATCTTTGTGGTGGATTGCCTCGAGAAATTTGAGGATGAACTGAAATGCGATGGATGAACAACCTCGGAGATGAGGTGTTCTTGAGCTTGATAATTTGGTGAGATGGCCTTGGTGGAATGGCTCCGATCCTTCGCCCTTTGTGGTGGTGGCTAAGTTCTATTTATAGTGGCCTGGTCCTCTTCCCAAATGTAGGCGGGAAGGGATCCCACAAAGGCCAAATTTGAAGGGAGACAACTAGTACAAGCTATCCTGACAAAAGTAGTCTTCGCCTGCCAAAGGCTCTGGTGGTGACGCCGCTGTGGGCTCTGCGATGACCTCTGTCCTGCCGCCCTGGCGGTCTTGATCTTGTTGCATTGATAAGGAAACCTTTGCTTGATTCCTCGAGACTCCACGCCTGCAATTGCCTCCTTAGCACCAAAGAGGAAACTGGTACACTGTGCCCACTGGCGCCCGCCTGGCCTTGGTCGTCATTGCTCATGTAAGGTGAACCTCGCGAGGTGCTCCTTGCATAGATATCTCCGCTCCTCGGGAGCCAGCCTTACAAGGCTGTCCCAGGAAGGTCTTGGTGTCGTCCTCCTCGCGAGGCTTGGCCCCTTGAGAGGGTCTTGAGTAGTTGCTGCTGAAGCTGGGCCGTACCGGGCCGTCGATGGAACCATGCCACGGGCCGCAGGTAGGCAAGTCTGGGTACCCCGTTCCTGACACCCGGCAGTAGCCCCGGGTCCAAGGCGTGCTCGAACTTGGCTTCGAGGCGAAGCCAAGGGACAAGATAGGAGCGCCACGGGCACCAACCGCCTGCGGCCTCGGTCGACGCATGGCGATTGATGGGACGTGGACACCTCCACTTCCCCATGCTGCCTCGGCAACCATTCGACATTGAGACTTTCTTTGCACGAGAGAAAAGATCATCATTGCGTGTGGTCGTGGAGGTCGTCGGTTGGCCTCCTCTTGGCTATAAACAAGGAGAGGGGCGAAGCCCCCCTTGCTCATCTCCTTCTCCTCGCCGCCTGCTCTTTCTTCTTCCTCCCTGCTTTGTCGTCTCACTGCAGCCTCCATGGCACCAATGAAGAGGTTCCCCGCCGTAGAGAAGGGGAAAGCTCGCCAGGAGGGGCCCGGTTTGCCGCCACTCAAGAGAGGGTGGGGCCGCCCTCGTAAGCATGCCGCTACCCCTGTAGTGGCGCCTCGGGGGTGTGGGCGCACTCCTTCGGGGACCGGCGTCGTCCTTGGCAGCCACGGCGGCATCTCTTCTCACGGCGGAAGCCGCTCAAGGCGAGGCAGCCTCCCTACCAAGGGGAGGCGTGCCATGGTTGCCCGGCCTCCCCGACCACGCTTCCATTTGGCGGAGGTGCTCTCGGAGTTTATCGTGTGGTCGGAGAGTCCGGCCGGCACCTGGCTCCAGCTTCCGCGCTCCTTTGTCAGTGAGCTGTCGGCCAGGGGTCTTGACGGCCTCTCGCTGCAGGCCACCGGTTGCTGCAGCAAGGCCTCGTGGGTAGCGGTGGAGGTCTCCGCTTGTGAGCGGCGTGGCCTGACCAGCATGGTGGTAGAGCGTTCGCTCGCTGCGCCTTGCTGGGCAGGTGATGCACCCTCCACTTCAAATGCAGCGGCACGCGACCCTCTTCGTGAGGTTGTTTGGGGAAAGATGGTGCAGCTTGTAGGTGCTTGCCCGAAGGCAATGGCGGCGACGATGAGCTCGGTGATGACCCACAAGTATAGGGGATCTATCGTAGTCCTTTCGATAAGTAAGAGTGTCGAACCCAACGAGGAGCAGAAGGAAATGATAAGCGGTTTTCAGCAAGGTATTCTCTGGAAGAACTGAAATAAGTGGTAACAGATAGTTTTGTGATAGGATAATTTGTAACGAGCAACAAGTAACAAAAGTAAATAAAGTGCAGCAAGGTGGCCCAATCCTTTTTGTAGAAGAGGACAAGCCTGGACAAACTCTTATATAGATAAAAGCGCTCCCGAGGACACATGGGAATTATCATCAAGCTAGTTTTCATCACGTTCATATGATTCGCGTTTGGTACTTTGATAATTTGATATGTGGGTGGACCGGTGCTTGGGTGCTGTTCTTACTTGAACAAGCATCCCACTTATGATTAACTTCTATTGCAAGCATCATAACTACAACAAAAGTATTAAGGTAAACCTAACCATAGCATGAAACATATGGATCCAAATCAGCCCCTACGAAGCAACACATAAACTAGGGTTTAAGCTTTTGTCACTCTAGCAACCCATCATCTACTTATTACTTTCCAATGCCTTCCTCTAGGCCCAAATAATGGTGAAGTGTTATGTAGTCGACGTTCACATAACACCACTAGAGGCTAGACAACATACATCTCATCAAAATATCGAGCGAATACCAAATTCACATGACTACTAATAGCAAGACTTCCCCATGTCCTCGGGAACAAAGCGTCACTACTCACAAAGCATATTCATGTTCATAATCAGAGGGGTATTAATATGAATATAGGATCTGAACATATGATCTTCCACCAAATAAACCAACTAGCATCAACTACAAGGAGTAATCAACACTACTAGCAACCTACTAGTACCAATCCCGGACATGAAGACAAGAATTGGATACAAGAGATGAACTAGGGTTTTGAGAGGAGATGGTGCTGGTGAATATGTTGATGGATATTGCCCTCTCCCAATGAGAGGAGCGTTGGTGATGACGATGGCGATGATTTCCCCCTCCGGGGAAGGTGTCCCAATGAGAACAGCTCTGCGGAGCCCTAGATTGGTTCTGCCAAGATTCCGCCTCGTGGCGGCGAGTCTCGTCGAAAGGTTGCTTATGATTTTTCCTTGACGAAAGACCTCATATAGCGGAAGATGGCCACGGGAGGGCCAATAGGGGCCCACAGGCGGGCGCGACACGGAGGGTGAGGCGCCCCACCCTCATGGCCAGGTGGGTCCCCATCGGCGTACTTCTTCCACTCAATATTTTAATTATTTCCAAAAAATGACTTTCGTGGAGTTCGGGACTTTTGGAGTTGTGCGAGAATAGGTCTCTAATATTTGCTCCTTTTCCATTGAGAATTCCAGCTGCACATTCTCCCTCCTTATGTAAACCTTGTAAAATAAGAGAGAATAGGCATAAGTATTGTGACATAACGATGTAATAACAGCCCATAATGCAATAAATATCGATATAAAAGCATGATGCAAAATGGGCGTATCAACTCCCTCAAGCTTAGACCTCGCTTGTCCTCAAGCGAGCCGATAACGATAAATATGTCCACATGTTTAGAGGTAGAGGTGTCGATAAAAATAAAAATACGAACATGAGGGCATCATGATTATTCTCATAACAGCAACATATATGAATATTTTCATATGATTTCTTATGTTCAAGTAATAATCTATTCACAATGCAAAGTATGAATCAGAAACTTTATTGAGAACTAACAAACTATAATCTCAGTCATTGAAGCAATTGCAATTTATCATAACATCAGAAAGAATCTATGTCAGAGCTTTCTAGCAAGTCCACATACTCAATCATCATTTAGTCTTTCATAATTGCTAACACTCATGCAATACTTGTGGTTACGGAGTTTTAATCGGACACAGAGAAAGATAGGGGCTTATAGTTTTGCCTCCCAACCTTTCACCTCAAGGGTAATGTCAACAATAATAACTCATGCTCCCGTATATCCAATTAGATATATCTATCAGGATCCTTCCAACATACTGTGCTTGCCAAAGGATAAAATGTGAAAAGGAAAGGTGAAGATCACCATGACTCTTGCATAAGGTAGAAGATAATAATAAAAGATAGGCCCTTCGTAGAGGGAAGCAGAGGTTGCCATGCGCTTTTATGGTTGGATGCACAAAATCTTAATGCGAAAGAACATCACTTTATATTGCCCCTTGTGATATGAACCTTTATTATCACGGTCTATAAACTTTTATTTCTTCCACATCACAAGATCGTATAAAGCTTATTTTCTCCCACACTAATAAGTCATACATATTTAGAGAGCAATTTTTATTTCTTTCACCGATGACAACTTACTTGAAGGATCCTACTCAATCCAATAGGTAGGTATGGTGGACTCTCATGGGAAAACTGGTTTAAGGGTTTTGGAAGCACAAGTAGTATCTCTACTTGGTGCTAAGAATTTGGCTAGCATGAGGGGGAAAGGCAAGCTCAACATGTTGGATGATCCATGACAATATACTTATCTCAGATATAAGAAAACATAACCCATTATGTTGTCTTCCTTGTCCAACATCAACTCTTTAGCATGTCATATTTTAATGAGTGCTCCCAATCATAAAAGATGTCAATGATAATATATTTATATGTGAAACCTCTCTTTCCTTATTACTTCCTATTAATTTACAGCGATGACCAAAGCTATGTTTGCCAACTCTCAACAACTTTTAATCATCATACTCTTTCTATGTGAAATCATTACTCTCAATAAGATCAATATGAACTCTTTATTTCTTTTTATTCTTTTCTGTTTTCTATTATTCACTCAAGATCATGGCAAAATAATCAAGCCCTTTACTCAACACTAATCTTTATTATATATAGCTCACGGACTCGATTACATAGAAGGATCATAAAGCAAAACTCAAAACTAGATCATGCCATAAACTTTATTCTACTA
The DNA here is from genome assembly GCA_021605145.1 of Aegilops bicornis. Lineage (NCBI taxonomy): Eukaryota > Viridiplantae > Streptophyta > Magnoliopsida > Poales > Poaceae > Aegilops > Aegilops bicornis. The sequence goes on along the minus strand of JAHIAL010000021.1, from coordinate 1,624,173 downwards.
GATCAAGATACTACTAATAGGATCGAACTAAGAAAAACGGTAAAGAAAGGAGTGTGATGGTGATACGATGCAGGGGCACCTCCCCAAGCTTGGCGGTTGCCAAGGGGAGTGCCCATACCCATGTGATTATGTCTCCTTTGCTTTGGTGAAGAAGGTGGAGGTGATGATGGATAGTCGCACATCGAGCGTAAGAGGTCCTCCGACTTGCGGATAATGCCCTTGAGTGCAACGATATGCTCCTTCAACAAAAATATTTTCACGTGTCGAGATACTTGTTACGTATGCAGGCTAACTCAATCATCTTGAAAGCTTCAATCTCGGTTGGGGTAAGAAAATTGTGATCAAGTTGAAGGATGTCTTACGCTCTTTGGAGCTTGATCCTCCGTGGCCTTCTTGATCCCTTCATCCTTGTTGATCTCCATGGGTTCTTCCCTCTTCAGCTCTATCTTCATTAGCCAAGCATCGTTGTCACCATTGTTGGAGGAGGGAGCGACATGATGCACAGCCTTGACATCCTGACGGAAAACAGCTCGAAACAAGAGCGAGAGAATATTTGCGTGATCTGAGAGTCAAAACCTCGGAGATTATATAATGAACTTTTACCGACCAAAATATGTATCGTGCAAAAGCGGAGTCAAGTAAGGCACACGAGGTGCCCACGAGGTAGGGAAGCGCGCCAGGGGGTAGGGCGCGCCCTCCACCTCGTGGAGCCCTCGTGTCCTTCGGACTGCTTCTTATTTTTCTATTTTTCTAAATATTCCAAAACGGAGAAATATTGCCTTAAAAACTGTTTTGGAGTCGGTTTACTTACCGTACCACATACCTAGTCCTTTTCGGAGTCTGAAACATTCTGGAAAGTGTCCCTTATGTATTCTTCCGGGGTTACGGTTTCAATCACATTGGTTTCAACATTTATGGGATTACCTGAGATATAATGTTTGATTCTTTGACCGTTCACCACCTTCAGATTTGTGCCTTCGAAGTTGTTGATTTTTATGGCACCGGAATGATATACCTCCTCGATAACGTAGGGGCCTTCCCATTTAGAGAGAAGCTTTCCTGCAAAAAATCTTAAACGAGAGTTGTATAGCAATACATAATCACCTACATTAAACTCACGCTTTTGTATCCTTTTGTCATGCCATCTTCTAACTTTTTCTTTACACAACTTGGCATTTTCATAAGCTTGGGTTCTCCATTCATCAAGTGAGCTGATGTCAAATAGCCTCTTCTCACCGGCAAGTTTGAAATCATAGTTGAGGTCTTTAATAGCCCAATATGCCTTATGTTCTAGTTCGAGAGGTAAGTGACATGCTTTTCCATAAACCATTTTATACGGAGACATACCCATAGGATTTTTATATGCAGTTCTATAGGCCCATAATGCATCATCAAGTTTCTTGGACCAGTTCTTTCTAGATCTATTGACAGTCTTTTGCAAAATTAATTTGAGCTCTCTATTACTCAATTCTACTTGACCACTAGACTGTGGGTGATAAGGAGATGCAATTCTATGATTAACATCATACTTAGCAAGCATTTTACGGAAAGCACCATGGATAAAATGTGAACCACCATCAGTCAGTAAATATCTGGGGACTCCAAACCTCAGAAAAATAACTTCTTTAAGCATCTTAATAGAAGTGTTATGATCAGCACTACTAGTTGGAATAGCTTCTACCCACTTAGTAACATAATGAACAGCAACTAAAATATGTGTATATCCATTAGAGGCAGGAAAAAGTCCCATATAATCAAAGCCCCAAACATCAAATGGTTCAATAACAAGTGAATAATTCATAAGCATTTCTTGACGTCTACTAATATTACCAAATCTTTGACATTCATCACAAGATAAGACAAACTTACGGGCATCCTTGAAGAGAGTAGGCCAATAAAAACCGGATTGCAATACCTTATGTGCAGTTCTATCTCCAGCGTGGTGCCCTCCATAAGCTTCGGAGTGACACTTGCGTAGGATCTGCATTCTGTTCATGCTCAGGTACACAACGTCTAATAACACCATCTACTCCTTCTTTATAAAGACGTGGGTCATCCCAAAAGTAATGTCTCAAATCATAGAAAAACTTTTTCTTTTGTTGGTACGTGAAACTAGGTGGTATAAATTTAGCAACAATGTAATTAGCATAATCAGCATACCATAGAGTGCTACGAGAAGTACTTATAGCATTTAATTGCTCATCGTGAAAGCTATCATCGGTAGGTAGTGGGTCATCAAGAACATTTTCTAACCTAGACAAGTTATGCGCAATGTGGTTCTCAGCTCCCTTTCTATCAACAATATGCAAATCAAAATCTTGTAGCAAGAGAACCCATCTAATAAGACTAGGTTTAGCATCTTTCTTTTCCATAAGATATTTAATAGCGACATGATCCGTGTGAATAGTTACTTTAGAATCAACAATATAAGGTCTGAACTTATCACAAGCAAATACAACTGCTAAGAATTCCTTTTCAGTAGTAGCATAATTTCTTTGAGCATTGTCTAGAGTTTTACTAGCATAATGAATAACATTTAATTTCTTATCAACTCTTTGCCCTAGAACAGCACCTACTGACATAATCGCTAGCATCACACATAATTTCAAAGGGTAAATTCCAATCAGGTGGCTGAACAATAGGTGCAGAGATCAATGCTTTCTTAAGTATTTCAAATGCTTCTACACAATCATCAACAAAGACAAAAGGTATATCTTTTTGTAATAAATTAGTCAGAGGCCGAGAAATTTTTGAGAAGTCCTTAATGAACCTCCTATAAAATCTGGCGTGACCAAGGAAACTTCTTATACCTTTGATGTCCTTAGGACATGGCATCTTTTCAATAGCATCAACCTTGGCTTTGTCAACTTCAATACCTCGTTCAGAAACCTTATGCCCCAAGACAATACCTTCATTAACCATAAAGTGGCACTTTTCCCTATTCAAGACATGATTAGTTTCTTCACATCTCTGCAAAACTCGATCAAGATTGCTCAAGCAATCATCAAAAAGAAGATCGAGAGGCGGAAAAAGTCGTCCATGAAAACCTCACAAATCTTTTCACAAAAGTCAGAGAATATAGCCATCATGCATCTTTGAAAGGTAGCAGGTGCATTACATAAACCAAAAGGCATACGTCTATAAGCAAAGGTACCAAAAGGGCAACTAAAAGTGGTCTTTGATTGATCATTGGCTGACACAGGTATTTGAGAGAAACCAGAATAACCATCTAGAAAGCAAAAATGTGTATGTTTGGATAATGTTTCTAGCATTTGATCGATAAAAGGTAAGGGGTAATGATCCTTTTTAGTAGCCTTATTTAATTTACGGAAATCAATCACCATCCTATAACCTGTAATAATTCTTTGTGGAATCAATTCATCTTTATCATTAGGAACAACAATAATACCTCCCTTCTTAGGGACACAATGGACAGGACTTACCCACTGACTATCAGCAACGGGATAAATTATACCTACCTCAAGGAGCTTTAGTATTTCCTTTCTTACCACTTCTTTCATTTTAGGATTCAGACATCGTTGATGATCAACAACCGGTTTGGCATCTTCTTCCAAATTTATTTTATGTTGACATAGAGGGGGACTAATGCCCTTAAGATCATCAAGAGTATACCCAATAGCAGCACGGTGCTTCCTCAGAGTTTTCAATAATCTCTCTTCTTCATGCTCTGAAAGGTTAGCACTAATAATAACATGATATATCTTCTTTTCATCAAGATAAGCATATTTAAGAGTATCAGGCAACGGTTTAAGCTCAAACACGCGATCACCCTTGGGTGGAGGGGGATCCCCTAGGATTTCAACAGGCAAATTGTGTTTCAGAATAGGTTCCTGTTTAAAGAATACTTCATCTATTTCCCTTCTTTCATTCATAAACATATCGTTTTCATGGTCTAGCAAATATTGTTCTAAAGGATCACTAGGAGAATGCGGCAATAGAAGCAAGACCAATAATTTCATCCTTACTAAGCAATTCTTCTTCACGGTGTTGTCTACTAAATTTAGAGAAATTAAACTCATGGATCATATCACCCAAGCCAATAGTAACAACATTCTTTTCGCAGTCTATCTTAGCATTAACAGTGTTCAAGAAGGGTCTACCAAATATAATGGGACAAAAGCTATCTTGTGGGGAACCAAGAACAAGAAAATCAACAGGATATTTAGTTTTCCCACACAGGACTTAAACATCTCTTACAATCCCCATTGGTGAAATAGTATCTCTATTGGCAAGCTTAAGTGTGACATCAATATCTTCTAACTCAACAGGTGCAATTTCATGCATAATTTCTTTGTATAAGCCAAAGGGTATTGCACTAACACTGGCACCCATATCACATAAGCCATGATAACAATGATATCCTATTTTAACAGAAATAACAGGCACGCCTACCACATGTCTATGTTTATCTTTCGCACAAGGTTTAGCAATTCTGGCAGTTTCACCGCAGAAATAAATAACATGCCCATCAATATTATCAGCCAAGAGATCTTTAACAATAGCAATACTAGGTTCAACTTTAACTTGCTCAGGAGGTGTATAGGTTCTAATATTGCTTTTACGAACCACAGTTGAAGCTTTAGCATGATCCTTTATCCTAACAGGGAAAGGTGGTTTCTCAACATAAGAGGTAGGAACAACATGATCATTATAAGTGACAGTCTCACTACAAGAAATATGTCAACTAGTGACCTTCTGTCAGTGACCCTGGAAGAATTGGTCATAGATCTATGACCATTTTAGACCAATTGGTCAAAAGCTGTTCAGGAGCTCCAAACCCTAAACACGAAATGGTCATAAAGCAGATAGCACTGGTCCGCTGCCTTATTTCTAGCTGATCACGACCAATATAGATGGTCATAACCTTGTAAATTGTGGTGGGTTGCTATGACTAGGCGCCACCTCGTCGGGCTTTGCCTATGTGTCATGTCCATGTGGCAATTTTGCCCCAGGTTGTGAAGAAACCTATATTTACATCATTCCCAAAATTCCGAAAAAATCACATAAATTCTTTGGCTCATATCTTCGTCAAATATGTAAAAAATCTTCCTTGCCTAGTTCAAAAATAATTCAACAATATTCATTTTCCTATTCTGTTCAGAACAACAGTTTGTGAAGGAAGTACCACTTTGGCATGTCCAAATAGTATCCATTTTCAACGGTGCTTTCCTATGCCCAAATAACCATCCTCCACCAAATGCCAGCTCAATCCATTCATTATTTTGAGCCCAGCTTCAACATTCGTATTTATGTCTAGTGTGGTACTTTGCAAAGCAAGTACCACCTAGGCTCCTCCTTTTGAGCTAAAAATTTGTGAAGACGGTCTTCTTAGTAACTGATCATCCTCAGCCAAAACTCACGCCCATTAGCCATGTACATTTATCATACCGCTAATCAAACACTTGGCTGCTAATTCATGTTTGAGCATTGATCGGTCTCCTCGTGAGAATCTTATGTTGTAATTTTCTTCCTAGCACCTACCTGGGGAGTGCCCAGCCCAGTAGACATGCCTAGGCTGCCCAAAACACATGGCAACGCCACGGTCACGCGGTGACCATGCGGCGGGCATGCGAGTTTACACGCTCTAGAGTTGGGGCCCTCGGCCACCGCCAAAACCTCGACGTATCGCCACCAAACCATGTATTTATGATTAAATAGGTCCTTATGTAACTAGAAATGATTTTTTGAAAAAATAAATAGCAAACTATGAGGCAGCTGCAGTTCAAAATTGACCCGCTTCCAAATTTGAATTCCATGAAATTTGTCTTTTTCACGAGAGGTGGATCAAAACTTTTTTGCACCCAACCATTTTGTCAATTGTGCATTATATATGTCCTAGTATTTAAGAAAATTGATTTGGTCCAATTTTGCAACAATTATTTGGGAGGTCCTTCACAAAAAAAACCTCCCTTTGGGCACTCGAAAAATGGAAAATAGTTTTTTCGTCCAAAGAAGATGAAATCTTCCTTAGGCAACATTGTTTGCCATTCCAATATGCACCCTTGGGCACAATATGAGATCATTTGAACAAACCATGCCATGAATGTGGCCATAAGATTGATCATTTGGGTTGAAAGCCATGAATCTTCACGCATGATAGCTCGTTTCTGAGAACACTTTTTAAAAATAATTATCGTATTACAAGTTTATTGTTTTTCCTGGTAACTTTGCCACATATAATGACACTATGCGAAGGTTTTCCAATTTTTTGATTTTCTTTGAATTTTTCATGCTCGTTTCAAAATGCGGTCAAAACAGCGGGCATGACCGTTCCTAGCTAGTGGTTGAATCTTTGAAAACTTTTGTTGTTTTTCTGATTAAATAGATACTTTTTTACCTACAAATGATTTTCAAAAAAAATAAAAAGCAAACTATGAGGCAGCTGCAGTTCAAATTTGACCCGCTTCTAGCTGAATCGGTAGAAATTTGTCTTTTTCACGAAAGGTGGGTCAAAACTTTTTACACCCAATCATTTGGTCAATTGTGCATTAAATATGGCCTAGTATTTTAGAAAATTGATTTGGTACAATTTTGCAACAATTATTTGGTAGGTCCTTCACAAAAAAGCTCATTTTGGGCGCTCGAAAAATGGAAAATTATTTTTTCGTCCAAAGAAAATGAAAACTTCCTTACGCAACATTATTTGTCATTCCAACATGCACCCTTGTGCACAATATGAGATCATTTGAACAAACTAAGCTATGAATGTGGCCATAAGATTGATCATTTGACTTGAAAGCCATTGATCTTCACACATGATAGCTCGTTTCTGAGAACACTTTTTAAAAATAATTATCGTATTATAATTTTATTATTTTTCCTGGTAACTTTGCCACATATAATGACACTATGCGAAGGTTTTCCAATTTTTTGATTTTTTTTGAATTTTTCATGCCCGTTTCAAAATGCGGTCAAAACGGCGGGCATGACCGTTCTAGCTAGCGGTTAAATATTGGAAAACTTTTGGTGTTTTAATGATTAAATAGATACTTATGTACCTAGAAATGATTTTTGGAAAAAATAAATAGCAAACTGTAAGGTAGCTGCAGTTCAAATTTGACCCACTTCCAAATTTGAATCGTGAAAATTTGTCTTTTTTCACGAGAGGTGGATGAAAACTTTTGACACCCAACCATTTGGTGAATTGTACATTAAATATGACATAGTATTTTAGAAAATTGTTTTGGTCCAATTTTGCAACAATTATTTGGTAGGCCCTTCACAAAAAAACTACGAGCAAACTATTATTTTTTGTTTAAATGGCTAAAAAATGCAAGAAATATCGGAAATGCATACAAGTTGGTTATCATCCAGAAAATTTTGTATAACTTGAGTGATATTTTTTGGTGGTGCCATTTTTGGAAAGTATATTGACAGCTGCTTGACAAATTCTCTCTATTTTTACCACTTAGAAACTATTTTAAATGACACATTTCTTGGACCAATCAGAAGGCAGAACCTCCCGTCCCACGGATCACCCCCCTAAGCCGATCTGAGCCGTCCACACCATACAGATCCAACGTCTCCTAAACGCACGCTGGCCAACCCAACCCTAGCATCGTGCAAGACAGGTCCCCTCCTCTCCCTCTCCCCGACCCATGCGGCGCCGCCTCCCTCTCCCGACCAGACCTCCTCTCCACTGTCCCCAACTCCTACCCCGCCCGGCCTCCCCCAAAGCGCCGCTGCTTTTGACCTGCAACGACTGGCGGCAGAGCAGCAACAACTTCCTCCGCTTCCCTTGCTTTTGCCGCCCGCCTCCGAGCTCTTGCATCTGCAGGCTCTTCCAAGCCACGGCCAATAGAGCCACGACAGTGAGCCTGCGTCGGTGACGCCTCCGCCCGCTACGGCAAGTATGCGCAATAGTGGTCCGCCACGCACGCCGAGATCAAGCGAGAGGCGAGGCAGCGCCGGATCCAGGTCGAGCCGCCGGAACAAGGTGCAGCACCGGATCCCTCATTCTTCCATGGATGGACTTGTCATCTTCCCTTTTGCCGTGCTACTGCGATTCGATTTGCTTCCTCACCCTCTGCCTCTTCCTCACGGACGCCAGGCCATGGAACCTACAGGCGAGCACACCATGGAGGAGAGGACGCCATGGAGGGATGACGCCATGGACGTGAGGACGCCATGGAGGACGTAGCTCCACCACCACCCCGACGCCATCTCCAGGAGCCCCTCCCGATACATCTCCTGCGAGGTATGACCTCATCACGAGCCCATGGAAGTGAAACTTGCAAATGTCGTTGTCAGTTCTTGTCGTTGATTATGTGATTGCCTGATTCTATAATAAGCCTTCTTGTCTTAGTCTTGCGGTTGATGTCGATAATTCAAAGGCCCACTTTTCTCGCCACGCTGCCACTTGCTTATGTTGTAGGCCTGATCAGTCACTTAGTCATATGGTCATTTTTCTATTAGGATTATTTTTACCTTGCAGCACATATTTTGTACAAAACATATGAGCTTATGTTGTAGATAGTCGTGTTCACATGTTTCCAGTGAGTTGTTGTACAAGTGAGAACTTTATGCGGAGTATACTACCTATTCAAGGAGCTTGAATTGAAGTTATAAACATGTTTTTTGCTCTGTTTTTTTAGTTTGATGGAGGGTCAAGAACCGCACGCACAAAGTGGAGTATCCGAAGGCCTGTGCCAGCCACCGTAGGTGTGAGGTAATGAAACTAGTCCTCATGTTGCCAATAGTCGAAAAACTCGCTCACACTATATGCAATTGTATGGAATAGAAGATCTTTCCTTTATAAGCTGGTACTTGATGAGCTCCAACCTCTCTTTCAAGCCCTTGCAAATTTGATTTGAAGTATTGGTTCAGCGTTTGTGTGAAATTTGTTTGTCATTGTGCCTTCTGATGCTTGCTTTAGAAAAAGAAAATCACGGATAGATAGAAGATGGAAACAATGAGCTTCCTTTCAAGTTAATAATACTAAAAATCATTTGACTCATCAATTTTTCATGTCTAGTGTTAAATCTGTTCCATTGCAATCTTGCCATGTATGGATGATTTGGTACAGTTTGCCATGGATGAGTATACATACACATGTGCTCTGCAGTTTTAGTTCTTCTTGTGTTGCTGCACTTAGTCTAGAGACACAACACCATTAGTTAGGTCGATGGATGGATGGATCGGCACATACAGCTAGCAGTGCTAGCAACAACAACAAAAAATAACCTTGTGATTGATTCTGTTGACACTAGCATGCTTTGTTTGTTTTGGAGCCCAACCATGGACTGTACGTACTAAGCTAGCTGAAGCACACACACAACCAACTTGATTGATGTCTGTAGATACTAGCAGTAGCATGTGTGTGTGTCTCCTATACTCGCTTGCTTAATTTCTGTATTAGATCAACAACACTAGCTCTTACTTCTCTTTTCATTCGGAGTAGTAGGCATCCTCTGTGGACGATGACGACAACCAGGGCATCCACCGCCACGACAACGCTCCGCACATGGTCCAACTTGACTACAACCTCCTCTCATCACGGATTTAAGACCGTGGCCAGGTGTCGTGACATCGGCTACAACCTCCTCTCATGTGAGTTCGTCTCCTAGCTTCTAGCCCCCTCTCTTGTGCTGCTATAGGAGTACCTTATGCATTTCATGTGCATGGGTGATTTTGTTTGTACTTTCCGTGCTTGTGTCATGGAAAAGATCATTCCTATTTACAAGTGATGATGATTTGGAGTAGCACACTTGTTAAATTCTGCTCTTGTAGTAGACCCCATTTGTAATTCTTGTGATGTGCATTGACTCGGCCTCCTAGTACCGCAGATCATGCATGTTAATAATTTATAGTGGCCTTGTTAGTTACTACTGACTAGGCTGTGTTAGCTGCTGGTGTTTAATCTAGCTAGCTTGTTTGTACCATCAGGATTGCAGCAAATTGCATCTAGCTAGCCTGTTTGTACCATCGGGATTGCATTTTTACTGTTTTACTCAACTTGTTTTTGTTGTTACTTGATACGCATTACTACCTCTCATCCCATAATAAACCATCAAATGTATTCTGGGAGGGATAAACATCTTTTTAGAACATGGTTTGAAGCGGTATGCATTTGCTTACGAGAATATGAAAATGAGATATTTTGTTTGCTAATATGAAGATAGCATTGTGTTCAATCCAAAGATCGATGATCGTTTTCATTCCCATATAAACTTGTTAATGATGGTGATTTTGTACTAGCATATAAACTTGTTTTTGTTGTCACTTGATACATACTTAGCTTGTACTTGAAGTTGTGGGTTAATGCTGGTAATTTTGTTCTCTTGTATGCATTGGTACCCCCATCATCGAGCGCACAGATGCAATAGTGGCAAGAAGATCATGGTCGTGTGCATCATCAAGAACACCATGGCGAGCATCCACCTCCTCACGATGTGGCAAGAAGAGGCGGTGCCTAGTTTGTAATCGCTATCAAAGGAGCTCCATGTTCAAGAACATAACACTTGTAGAGCTTGTAAAGTACCATGTTATTGAACGTGTGGAGCATGTACAGTGACTTCCACTATTGTATGTTAGAGTTATTTGTACAGCTTGCTACACCTGCTGAAGAACATAAAACTTGTAGAGCTTGCAAAGTGTATGTTTATTTGTACAGCAGCAACTCTGTATTGACTCTGGTGATAATATTTGAAGTATTTTGTGTGTTTTCCGTGTGCCAATTTAAATATTGTGTATTTATTTACGTTAAATTGGAAAATGAAGAATGTGACCCTGAAAAAAAAGAAAATTGAAACTGTTGAGACAAAAAGGCCATGGGCTAAAAATAAAAAGGCTGCAATGTTGGGCTTGGTCTCATAGGGAAAAAAATATAAATGGGCTGAATTAATGGGCTCGGCCCATATAAACACCGAATTGGACTGGGCTGATTCTTGTGCCACATCGACACTTGTTGGATGCCTACGTGGTGCAGGGAGGCTGCTAGTGACCAAAAATTTGGTCGTGGAACCAATGACTTTCTCTGAAGGTCGCTAATTTCAGTTTACGACCGCCAGCTTTTGACCTTCTGTTTTTGGTCAAAAAAAGGTCGCAAATGAAAAACTATGACCTTTCAGTGGTCAATAGTGAGGGTCACAAGTTGACATATTTCTTGTAGTGTTTTTTCTTCAACTTTAGTAGGTGCAGCTACTTTTACTTCTATGGGAGGATGATATTTAAACCACTTCTCCTTGGGGAGATCAACATAAGTAGCAAAAGATTCACGAAGAAGCTACTATCTCGAGTCAAGTCCATATTTAGTGCTAAACTTACGGAAAATATCGGTATCCATAAAAGATTTAACACAATCAAACTTAGGTGTCATACCTGACTCCTTACCTTCGTCGAGATCCCAATCTTCAGAGTTGCGTTTAATTCTATCCAATAAATTCCATTTGAATTCAATAGTCTTCATCATAAAAGAGCCAAAGACAAGAAGTATCGAGCATGGATTGATTATTACGAGAAAGCCGAGCATAAATTTTTGAAGAATTATTTCTCTTGAGAGCTCATGATTGGGGCATGAATATAACATTGATTTAAGCGCCCCCAAGCTTGAGCGATGCTTTCGCCTTCGCGAGGCCAGAAATTATATATATAATTGCGATCACGATGAACAAGATGCATAGGATAAAATTTCTGATGAAATTCCAATTTCATTCGTTTATAGTTCCATGATCCTGTGCCATCACATAGCCTATACCATGTCGATGCATCTCCCTTCAAAGATAAAGGGAAGACCTTCTTCTTAACAACATCATCGGGTATACCGCAAGCTTAAATAATCCACAAACTTCATCCACATATATTAGGTGCTCATCGGGATGCTTTGTTCCATCTCCTACAAAAGGATTATCTAGCAGTTTTCTAACATACACGAAGGAACTTCAAAGGAACATTTTCATTTTCAGTAGGTTCAGTATGTTGAGGAGCAATTCTTTGCTCTCTTGGTCGGGGTGAAGATACCCGAACAAGCCCCTCAGAGGATTACTTTCCATAGTAACAAGTGACGATGAAATTTCAGCACACTATATAAATTTTTCCTTACCAAATTCCACCTACCAAAGGCGCTTCACTCCGGCAACGGCAGCACCGGAAAAGAGTCCGGATGACCCACAAGTATAGGGGATCTATCGTAGTCCTTTCGATAAGTAAGAGCGTCGAACCCAATGAGGAGCGAGAAGGAAATGATAAGCGGTTTTCAGCAAGGTATTCTCTGCAAGTCTTGAAATAAGTGGTAACAGATAGTTTTGTGATAGGATAATTTGTAACGAGCAACAAGTAAAAAAGTAAATAAAGTGCAGCAAGGTGGCCCAATCCTTTTGTAGCAAAGGAAAAGCTTGGAAAAACTCTTATATAGAGAAAGCGCTCGAGGACACATGGGAATTATCGTCAAGCTAGTTGTCATCACGTTCATATGATTCGCGTTCGGTACTTTGATAATTTGATATGTGGGTGGACCGGTGCTTGGGTGCTGTTCTTAATTGAACAAGCATCCCACTTATGATTAACTTCTAGTGCAAGCATCCGCAACTACAACAAAAGTATTAAGGTAAACCTAACCATAGCATGAAACATATGGATCCAAATCAGCCCCTTACGAAGCAACGCATAAACTAGGGTTTAAGCTTCTGTCACTCTAGCAACCCATCATCTACTTATTACTTCCCAATGCCTTCCTCTAGGCCCAAATAATGGTGAAGTATTATGTAGTCGACGTTCACATAACACCACTAGAGGCTAGACAACATACATCTCATCAAAATATCGAGCGAATACCAAATTCACATGACTACTAATAGCAAGACTTCCCCATGTCCTCGGGAACAAACGTAACTACTCACAAAAGCATATTCATGTTCATAATGGGAGGGTATTAATATGAATATAGGATCTGAACATATGATCTTCCACCAAATAAACCAACTAGCATCAACTACAAGGAGTAATCAACACTACTAGCAACCTACTAGTACCAATCCGGACATGAAGACAAGAATTGGATACAAGAGATGAACTAGGGTTTTGAGAGGAGATGGTGCTGGTGAATATGTTGATGGATATTGCCCTCTCCCAATGAGAGGAGCGTTGGTGATGACGTTGGCGATGATTTCCCCTTCCTGGAGGGAAGTGTCCCCAGCAGAACAGCTCTGCTGGAGCCCTAGATTGGTTCCGTCAAGGTTTTGCCTCGTGGCGGCGGAGTCTCGTCCCGAAAGGTTGCTTACGATTTTTTTCCTTGACGAAAGACCTCATATAGCAGAAGATGGCCACCAGAGGGCCAACAGGGGGCCCATGAGGCAGGGGGCGCGCCCTAGGGGGTAGGGCACGCCCCCACCCTCGTGGCCAGGTGGGTCCCCCTCTCACGTACTTCTTCCACTCAATATTTTTTATTATTTCCAAAAATGACTTTCGTGGAGTTTCAGGACTTTTGGAGTTGTGCAGAATAGGTCTCTAATATTTGCTCCTTTTCCAGCCTACAATTCCAACCGCCGGCATTCTCCCTCCTTATGTAAACCTTGTAAAATAAGAGAGAATAGGCATAAGTATTGTGACATAACGTGTAATAACAACCCATAATGCAATAAATATCGATATAAAAGCATGATGCAAAATGGACGTATCACTCGGCCTTGGAGACGGTCGTGACAAGGCTGAGGGCTAACTTGCCCTTGGCAACGACCGCGGCTCGTCCAGCGGCGGCAGCTCCTCTGCCAGCGAGAGCACTAGCAGCGGCGGCTACCACCAGCCGCCTTGCCACCGGGGTCGCTTCGAGGACGGCGGCAGGTCGTCCCGTCACCACGCGGTGGTGAAGCACGAGGAGGGCTCAGACTGAGCTGAGCCCGAGGGGCCCTTGGAGCCGGGCCTCGTGAGCTACTACAGTTGTGCGGGTCGCTTTTGTTTAACCTTTCCTTTCTTCCTGCATTTGAAATATATAGATAGCCCCGCTGGGGCGTGTAATGACTCGTGGTGCTTATGCTGCTATGCTATGTTTATTGTTCTTGTGTTATGCTATGATATTTGTGCTCCACGTAGATGTAGGGGGATAACTTAGCTCGATACGCTTGGGGTAGCTTCCCGCCTCGCGAGGGCGCACCTTTTGGCATCTGGTGAGGCCTCCTTGCTGTCGAGTTGGGAGCCGCTGACCTCAGGAGGCATCATAAAGCTACAGAATTTGTTAGGAAATCCATTGGGTGCCCTGTTCCTCCTTGCGCGAGCCCTCAGGCATGGGCTAATCATGGATTAATGCACCACGTCGCAGTGCAGGGAGCCACGGACTTAAGAGGGTGCGTAATCACGAGCTCATTCAAAGCGCCTATGCGAAGATTAGGAAGCCGAAGCTCTGGGGCGACAGGGCTTTGGCGAGGTGTGCCCGTGGCATGGGCTGGCCCAGCGCGCGCACACACCTGCCTAGCCCCCGCGCGAGGCGTGCGAGGGAGAACATCGGGCAACTGTCGTCCTCCCCGACGCAAGACAAAAGAGCGAGCGAAGTAGAAGGGGAAAACTCAACTAAGCAATCGAGAAACACCAAAGCTGCAAATTCATTAAAAGGCTCCAAGCAGCTACCAAAAGCAAATGAACAGCCGCGTCCGGCACCTAGTCTAGTCTTCTCACCAGTAGCAGACTAAGTGCTGCCACTAGGACATGGGAGGGAGCCCCAAGGCCCAAGGCGGCACTCCAGAGACTCTGGGCGTGTAGCCCCACTCATTATTACGTGAGAGTGTTACGGCGGAGACCTTCACGAACCTTGGGCCTTGCTTCATGGGTAGAACTTCTGGAGGTGCTGGATGTTCCAGGCATTTTGGATGGGGATCTCGTCCTGCGTCACCAGGCGCACGACGCCGGGCCTGGAGACGCGGGCAATCCTAAAAGGGCCCTCCCACATGGGTGAGAGCTTATGCAGCCCTTCCCTGGAGAGCACCTGCCCAGGGCAGATCGCCCACCTCGGCGTCTGGAGGCGGGCCAGCTGCGGTAGTGGTACCGCCCGGCCTCTTTGGTACCTTGTCGCTCGGGGCGAGACTTGACGGCGGCGTTCCTCCCCCAGCACGAGGTCCATCCCTCGCATGGCGTCCTGACGTGCCTTGTCAAACGCCAAGACTTGCGTGGAGCGATGGTTGACCTCGTTAGGGAGAACCGCTTCGGCTCCGTAGACGAGGAAGAATGGAGTCTCGCCCGTTGGCTTGGTGGCGGTGGTGCGGATGGACCACAACATGGATTGGAGCTCATCATGCCAGCCCCTGCCGTAGGCTTCGAACTTCTTCTTGAAGGTTCTCGTCTTGTGGCCTCTCAAGACCTCCGTGTTAGCGCGCTCAGCTTGGCCATTGCTTCTAGGGTGCACCACTGAGGCGTAGCATATCTGCGTTCCAAGATCAGCACAATATGTTTTGAAGAGATTGCTAGTGAACTGCGAGCCATTGTCGGTGATGATGCGATTAGGGACTCCGAACTGGCTCACGAGGCCCTTGATGAACTTAACCACTGAGCTGGCAGGGATGGTATGTACTGGTTAAACCTCCGCCCACTTGGTGAACTTGTTGATGGTGACATATAGGTAGCGGTAGCCCCCGGCACTCGAGGGAATGGACCCGAGATGTCCAGCACCCAGACCGCGAACGGCCACGAGAGCGGGATAGTCTGGAGTCCCTGAGCTGGCTGGTGGATTTGCTTGGCAGGCCTCGCAGGACGCTCGGTTGCATCGTTGAGTGCCGTGGGCCAGTAGAATCCGTTTCAAAACGCCTTGCCCACCAAGGTGCATGATGAGGAATGATGTCCGCAGTCTCCACCGTGTATGTCAGTTAACAGCTCGCACCCCTGCTCCCTGGAGATGCATCGCAAGGAAACATCGTTCGGTCGTTTTCGATATAGCTCACTGTCACGAATGCACTAGGTTGTTGCTTGTCGGGCCACACGCTCCACGTCTTGCTCCTTCTCCGGCAGGGTTCCCTGCAGCAGGTACGCCTTGAATTCTTTGGTCCAGCACCCCTCCTAGGGCTCAAGCGCGAGGAGCAGGCGTGCTCCTGAGGTCGGGCCGCAGGTGGGGGCTCCCGAGGTTGGTGGCGGGGGAAGCTCCTCCTGAGGCAGTGCTGGCTCCACAGCCGAGGGGCTCTTGAAGGCTTGAAGAGCTGCTCCTCAAGACGCTTCGGCCCCGAGGCTGGCACCTGGACGACCTCTTGGCTATATCTTTAGCTTCCTTGTTCGTGCCATGGGGCACATGCTGCAGTTCCAGGCCCAAGAATTGCTTCTCTATTTTGCGTACCTCTGCGAGGTATGCCTCCATATGCTCGTCCTTCGGCTCGTATACCTTGTTGGAGAAGTTGATGAGGATCTGGGAGTCGCCCCTGATGGTGAGGCGTTTCACTCCCAAGGCCGCCGTAGCCTTGAGGCCAGCGATCAAGCCTTCGTACTCCGTGATGTTGTTGGAGACTTTCTCGCCTTGCTGGAACCAGAGCTGCACGGTGTAGTAGAGCTAGTCCTGGGTGGGCGAGATGAGAACTGCTCCAGCCCCCGTGCCCTGACGTGCGAAGGCGCCATCAAAGTACATGATCCTGCCATCCGGTGCTTCAATCCGTGGATAGAGGGACCGGCCCTCCCCTACTTTGGGACCTGGAGCATCGGTCCACTCCTCCACGAAGTCGGCGAGCGTGGCTCCCTTAATGACCCTGGTGGTACTAAACTCCAGCTGTAATGCCTGCAATTCGATGTTCCACTCGGCGAACCTCCCCGCGGCATTGGGGCTCCGGAGCACCCTCTCCAGTGGGTAAGCTGAAACGACCTTAATGGGGTGGCCTTGGATGTAGTGGCGCAACTTGCATGAGGCAACGAGGAGCGCGAGCAGCAGCTTCTGCGGCATGGGGTAGCATGCCCGCGCGTTGCACAGTACCGTGCTGACGAAGTACACCGGGTGCTCGACAAGGGCGGAAGTGTTGGTAGAGTCCGAGACCTCCTGAGGCTCGGGCGCCTCCTGAGGCCGGGGGACCTCAGGAGCTCGGTCGCCTATTGGGGTGACTGTAGCCTCAGGAGGGCCGTCTTATGGAGCATGATCATCCGCCGGCACCACCGCGGCTCTAGGGGCACCGTCTTGGTGTTCCATCGTCTCGACCGGCTCCGTGGTGCCGTTTGACTCGCCCTTGGCCCGGTGCCCTTCCCAGACAGCCACCAGCGCTGCGCTGGCTGAGTGAGGCATGGTAGCCAGGTAGAGCACTAGGGGCTCAACAGGACGCGGCACCACCATTACCGGTGGGCTGGTGAGGTATCTCTTGATGTCTTGAAACGCCACGTCGGGTTCTGGAGTCCACTCGAACGGGCCCCTCTTCCTCATCATCTTGAAGAACGGGAGGGCACGCTCCCCCAGCTTGGAAATGAAGCTCCCTAGTGAAGGCACGCAGACACGAGCTTTTGCATTTCCTTGAGAGTCTACGGCGGGCTCATGTCTTCTATTGCTTTGACCTTCTCTGGGTTCGCCTCGATCTCCATGTTCGATATGAGGAAACCCAGCAGCTTGCGGGAGAGGACGCCGAACATGCATTTCTCCGGGTTGAGCCGCAGGTCCACCTTGCGCAGGCTGGCGAAAGTGTCCTCTAGATCCTGGATGAGGGTCCTTGCCTCCCGCGATTTCACCACAATGTTGTCAACGTAGGCCTCTGCGTTCCTCCCGAGCAGCTGGCCTAGAGCGATGTGCATCAGTCGCTGGAAAGTCGCCCCAGCATTGCATAGCCCGAACGACATGCAGGTGTAGCAGAATACCCCACACGGGGTTAAGAAGGCCGTCTTCTCAACGTCCTGCACCGCCATCTTGATCTGATGGTAGCCCGAGAAGGCATCTAGGAAGCATAGCAGGTCGCATTCGGTGGTGGAGTCGATGATCTGGTCGATGTGTGGAAGCGGGAACTGGTCTTGAGGGCAGGCCTTGTTGAGGTTGGTGAAGTCGACGCAGATGCGTTCCTTCCCGCCTTTCTTGGGCATGACGACCTGGTTCGCTAGCCACTCAGGGTACCACACCTCACAGGTGACACCTGCTTTTTGCAGCTTGCGGGTCTCCTGGACGATGAAGGACTGCTTCTCCGTGGACTGCCGTCACTCCTTCTGCTTCACTGGGCGCATGTTAGGGCACACCTTCAGGTGATGCTCGATTATCCCCCTCGGGACCCCAACTAGCTGCTTGGGCTCCCATGCAAATGCCTCCTTATTCGCACGCAGGAAATTCACCAATGCTTCCTCCTTGTCCCACGCGAGGCCGGCACCTATGGTGAAGGTGGCTCCCGAGGCTCCGTCCTCATCTACACGCACCTGCTTCGTCTTGGCCCGATCTTGAGAGAATAGTTGTTTCTTCTTCATCAGGCGCAACCCTGGACCCTGAGGGCTGCTTAAATCGACCGATCAGCGCGCTGTCTGCCACGGCCCCTGAAGGCGAGCTTAAGGGCCGAGTGGCCTCCTTGGTGTCCCGATCACACGAGAGGACGCCGCCGCTCCCCGGCATCTTCATGAAGTTGTAGGCAGGGTGAGTTGCCACCATGAACTGAGCCAGGGCTGGGTACCCGAGGATGGCGTTGTACGGGAGGACGATGCGAGCGATGTCGAAGTCGATAAGCTCGGTGCGGTAGTTGTCGCGGGTACCGAAGGTGACTGGGAGGCGGATCTGCCCTAGGGGCTGGTGGAACCGCTACCAACTCCGGAGAAGGGCTTGGTGGGACGGAGCCAGCCGTGCGGCACGTGGAGCAAGCCAAAAGCTTCCACAGAGAGCATGTTGAGGCCAGCCCCGCCGTCGATGAGGGTCTTGGTAACCGGTACATTGCACATGGTGGGTGTGCATAGCATCGGGAGTGCGCCTGAGCCAGCGGTGGTCGCCGGATGGTCCCCTGAGTCGAAGGTGAGGTCGGCCTTGGGCGCCGCCCATCCCGAAGGAGCTCCCTATTGCACAGAGGCGGCGCCCATCTGGCGGAGGAACAACTTGACGTGGCGATCCGAGGATGGCGCCTGCGAACCGCTGAGGAGGGATGCAACAGCGGGGGGGCGCTGGTGCTGCGAAGCGTGCGATGTACAAACCGCGTAGCTCTTCCCAGGAAGCCACAAAGGATCCCGGTAGGTTGAGCAGCTAGGCGCGTGGCACACCGGCGAGGGCAATGGGAAACCAGTTGGCCATGACCTGGTCGTCGCCTCCGGCTTCCTGAATGGCCTCCTCATACACGAGGAGGAAGGCTGTTGGGTCCATCGCGCCATCGTAGCGAGGCGGCATCTCTGTCTTGAACTTGTGTGGCCACCGCACTTGTCGTAAGGTGGGGGTGAAGGCCCGGAGGCCCATGGCGCCTCCGTGCGCGCCCATCGATCCAGCTGAAGGGGCGGCTCCTGCCATGAGAGTCGAATGGAGAGACGAAGCGGACACATAGGCGGGGTAGACGAAGAAGCAAAGCTTCAACGCACCCATACCAGGCGCACCAAATGTTGGATTCGGGGTTCCGCAGACCCTTGAGAGGTTCGAACTCTGGGGTACGCATGAAGAACTCTCTCTCCCCGGCCTGCCTACTCAATGATTCCGCAGCCTAGCTCGACGAACCCAAGGAACAAGAGACACAAGGATTTATCCTGATTCGGCCACCTTGCGGTGTACTCCCTCCGTTCGGAATTACTTGTCATAGAAATGGATGTATCTAGACGTATTTTAGTTCTAGATACATCCATTTTCGAGACAAGTAATTCCGAACGGAGGGAGTAATACCCTACTCCAGCTTTGTGGTGGATTACCTCGAGGGGCTGAGGATGAACTAGTACAATTGATGAACAGCCTCATGAGGTGAGGTGTTCTTGAGCTCGATGAGCTGGTGAGATGGCCTTGGTGGAATGGCTCCGATCCCCGCTCGCCCTCTATGGTGGTGGCTAGTTCTATTTATAGTGGCCCTGGTCCTCTTCCCAAATGTAGGCGGGAAGGGATCCCACAACGGCCAAATTTGAAGGGAGACAACTAGTACAAGCTATCCTAACAAAAGTAGTCTTTGCCTGCCAAAGGCTCTGGTGGTAACCCTGTTGTGGGCTCCGTGATGACCTCCGTCCTGCCGTCCTGGCGGTCATGGTCTTGTTGCATTGATAAGGAAACCACGCTTGATTCCTCGGGACTCCACGCTTGCGCTTGCCTCCTTAGCACCAAAGAGGAAACTGGTACACTCCGCCCACTGGCGCCCGCTTGGCCTTGGTCGTCATCGATCGCGTCACGTGAACAGTGCTCCTTGCATAGATATCTCCGCTCCTCGGGAGCCAGCCTGATGAGGCCGCCCCCAGGGAGGTCTTGGTGTCTTCCTCCTCGCGAGGCTTGGCCCCTCGCGAGGGTCTTGAGTAGTTGCTACTGAAGCTGGACCGTACCGGGCCGTCAATGGAGCTACGCCACGGGCTGCAGGCAGGCAAGTCTGGATACCCCTGTTCCCAGGACGCCAATATAATCGGTTGCACCGAGATTGAAAACCTAGATCAACTCAGTGAACTCGGTTTGACTGAAAAGGATGAATCGGTCAGACCGAAATGCACAGAGAGGTTTTGGAAGTTTAAGTCTATGACGAATCGGTGACTCTGAGTGCTCCTCACCCAGAGGGTTTGAATCTGACTTGATCAAACTTTGTGATGTAGCATGAATAGAGTTTGAGACGAGAAAAGCATAGATAGCTAGAGGAAGTTCTTAGGCATTCTTGTCCATCCATTTGGCAAAAGAAAAAGAGCCAAACAATAAAAGCAACAAATGGATGTCCTCGAATGAGTAAAATATGCAATCAACATGCTCACACAATAAAATGACAAATGAAATATGTGAAAAAGCACGCACAAACACTCTAGCATCTATCAAGCAATTGGCGATGACTAGGTCATTTATATATGAGTATATTGACTTAGGAGTCAAATGAGAACATTTGATCATAGGTCATACTCATCGTTTAAGCACAAGTGGGGTTACCACTTTTACATAAAGCATTGTTGTGTTCACACCATTAGAGTTGCTTTAGCTCAATTCTTAGAGTAAAGCTCCCCTAGATGTGATATCCCCCCTAAGAGGGATGAACTACCCTTGGGTTTTGTCGTGATGACTTCATGTACATGTTGAAGATGTGGATGCTCAATGTTGATGTAGATCTTTCGGAGCAATACGTTGGAGTGAGTTGCACTTTCAATACCTACACGGGTTAGTCCCACAAGGAACAAACAAGGATATCCATAGACATAGAGTGAAGTTCACACAAGATGATGTCCATGAGAGCATTAGGTTACCTTGTTCCTTGTCTTACCAACAAGAGGGTTTGTGACTCCTTGAACTAGTGCAAGATGTGGAAGTTGTTTGCACTTGTTCTTGCCAAAATGATATGAATGAAGTTTGTTGGCGGAGTCACCCTCAAGAACTCTCTAGTTCTGCTTCTTCAGGATCCACATCAACTTGATGGGAATCCTTGGAGTTGTAGTCTGTCACAGCCCTAGAATAATGCTTGTAATTAGTGGCTTTGCATCCATGCATCATGTCTAAATTCTGAAAGTTGAACTGAGGAAATTTGAAAGCCCCAAAACTTTAATTAAAAGAAGGGCAAACAACCCCGGAAAATGCATCCAATGTTTCCAAAATGGTCTTCAATGATGTTTGATAATTTTGGAAAGGGTTTTGATCCAAACCAGAAATATGGAACATTTTTGAGGAATTATTTTGGACATTTGGATTTAACTCAATAAATATTTGAGTTGGATTTAATTCTTCTACAAAAGAATTACAATTCCAATAATTCTAGAAACCTGTGAGTGGCTCTAAATATATCCTAATGACCACGTATGAATTTCCAGAAGTATATAAAATAGTTTGGTTTTGAAAACCAAATTCAAACAGAGTTGTAAAATTAAAAAATAAAAACAAAAACAGAAAGAAGTAGAAAGGAAATCTACCTGGCCTTACCTACCTGGCGGCCCAACTGGCGGCCCAGCACTGCTGGCCCGTGCCAGTCATCCCCAACCTATGCCAGAAGGCAAAGGCGAGGGAGCGCACGGCGCGCGCGCGATGGCGCCACGCCACCTACCTGCCTGCCCCTCCCCCTCGACGCCCTGGCCTCTCTGGACAATGCCACGTGCCACCACGGTCCCTCTCCCCCACTCCCTCACCCTTTCCCCGCCTCTGCTCCCTCTCTGCAGCGCGCCCGAACACCCCGCTTCACACTGACGAGCACCGCCGCAGCCACGGCCATCCCCTAGCCAACCACCATGAACAATAGCTCCACAAGGATGCGAAGCATCTCCTAGACGAGCCACACAAGCCGGGTTTCACCGCAACACCGGCATTGATGCCTTCTTCAATCTCGGGACCGCCAGCCATCTCCGTCAAATACGTCGGCTCCGGACCGTCCCCGACCTCGCCGAGCGTCCCCTCGTCATCGCTGTGAGCCCCTGACCACTTACCCCCTGCTCCCCTTGACAAATTCTTGCCGCAGTCATCGATCCCCGCCGTGCCAGAAGCTCACCGCCGCCCGGCCTTGTCGCCGCCGTGGCCTGAGCTCGAATGGGTCGCACCCGTGCACCTCACCGAGCTCATCGTGACCCCAGGAGGTTGCACAGCGCTATACTTTGCTCGCCCGTGCTCCCGCAACGCCATTTTCACGGAGGTCCGAACTCCGGCCACTACCGCAAGCTCCGTTTTGGCAATCTCCGGCCACCCCAGCTCCATCCGTCGCCACCTCTGGATGCGCTTTTGACTAGTTGTACCCGCAAACCGCGTTCAAACCGTCCCACATGGCGCCTTCCCGTGACGTCTCCGCTGTCGGTTTTGGTCAGCCGCCGCCGAACTCGGCCCGAAGCTGGCTGCAGCGTAATTAGCGCTAACCACCACTAGCTAGATCACGCACAGACGCTGACAGTGGGCCCCACATTGGGTCAAAGCCTGGTCGGTATTTGGATTAAACCGGTCACCTCTTTGTCATCGACCGGTGGGTCCGACCGTCGAGTTTGACCCGGCTGACCTTTGCTGACATCATAGTGACGCAGTTAACCATTTTCTGGATTGAAAATAATCCAGGAAATTTCAGAAAGTAGTTAAAACTTCTAAAACTCATAGAAAATAATCTATAACTCCAGATGAAATAATTTATATATGAAAAATTATCAGAAAAATCCAATCTATCCATTGGTACTGGTTCCATGCATGTTCAAGTAACTTATACCTACTGTGTAAGTGAAATCAAATAAATGGCATTTAACTAACCACTTATGGAGTTTGATTTTGAACCTCGAGTTCAAACCAACTTCATTTAATCTGGTTTAGTTGCATTAGCTCAAATCACAGCATGTTGCCATGTCATGATCATTAGCTGAAATCACAGCATGTTGCCCTGTCATGATCATGCATCATATTATTGCATTGCGTTGATCGCGTTCCTTCTCTGTTGCCGGTGTTGTTCCTCCTCAGTAGACGTTGTTCCGACGATGAGTTCGATGACACAGATGAAGAGCTTTACTATCTTTAGAAGTGCCAGGCAAGCAAAAAAACCCTTGTTCATTCCGATACTATCCCACTCTCTCACTTGCTGCTCTCTTTAACTGCATTAGGACAACAACGATTCAACTGTTACATGCTGCAGTAGTTGAACCCCTTTCCTCTGCATGACATGTCATTGCCACAGTAAATAGATGAAACCCACTAGCATGAGTAGGAGTTCTTTGAGCCACGATGTCCTTTACATTCATGCTTGTTGTCATCTTGAAGCTACTTGCTTAGAGTTGAGTCGGGTCGACTCATCGGGGATGAATTGGAATGTGGTGAACATGTCCCTCTTCTTTGAGAGCTAAGTGTGTGAACATGATTTGGTAAAAGGTAATGGTGAGAGGCCATGTAGGAGTACATCGTGGGTTGTCTCATTGAAACCATCCTCAGGAACTGAGTTCTGTGTTTGTGATCCATGAACACCTACTACCACACGTTGGGCCTTGAAATATGACCCTGCTCGACTTATTAACCCCCCTGCCCTCTGTCCAGGAGTTGCAAGTAGTTTCTGGTGTTTGTAGTATGCTGGAGGCCATGCACAGCGCTGACTCGAGGGGTGGGCTACGATGCGGTAGGCACGTGGCACGGTGTACCGGGATGCCCGTTTGGTGCCTCGGGAATCCTGCACACATCGTTCGGGGTCGTAGTGGAAACCTCGGCCGGACTCCCTGCGGATGGAACCTGAATAGACGATAAACCTGGACTAGGGACTTGTGTGGTTAGTCAGGTCGTGGTCTACACCCACGTTGGCTTACGCTTTAAGTCTGCCGAGCACATGTCGTGTGCAGACGCTAAGTGGTGGAAACATGTGTGAAGAAGTACACCCCTGCAGGGTTATAAATGATCTATTAGAATAGCCGCATCTGCGGTAAAGGACTTCTGGGTTGCCTATACAGTACATAGACAAGTGAAAATGGATACTCTAAAATGCGCAAGATAAGCATGAGTGCTATGGATGGCCTTCTCATAGGGAGACGGGAGCGGATCCATAGTGGTGTACTGATATGGAGAATATATGGACTCGTGTGCGCCACCTCAAAAGAGTTACCTACTGTCGTAGTTCCGGGTAGCCATAGTCAAAGCTGGCTTGCTGCAGTTAAACTCCACCACCCCCTTTGTTGATACTAATGCATATGTAGCTAGTTTTGATGTAAGTCTTGCTGGGTACATTTGTACTCATGTTTGCTTATTTATGTTTTCGCAGAGAGACTTCAGTCTCACTAGTAGTTCCGTGTGGACTTCTACGTTTAGCTGTTACCTCAGCTACGATCTTGTACCCTTGGGAAGGTCTTGTAAATAGTCAGGCTTCTCAGCCATTTTATTCTGTAGTTGTCTGTACTCAGACATGTTTATGCTTCCGCCCGAGTTGTTGCTTGTATGACTTGAATGTTGGGTCATCAGACCCATGTTTGTAATATCTGGCTCCTCGGAGCCTAATGAATAAATAGTTTGAGTCATAGAGTTATGTTGTGATGCCATGTTGTATTTGCACATATCGAGCATATTGTGTGTATGTTATTGAAATGCTTGGTATGTGTGGGATCCGACAACCTAGTTGTTTATTCTTGGTAGCCTCCCTTATGGGGAAATCTCTCCTAGTGCTTCCACTGAGCCATGGTAGCTTGCTACTGCTCGGGAACACTTAGGCTGGTCGGCATGTGTCCTTCGTTCCTATGTCTGTCCATTCAGGGAAATGTCACGCGTTGTTTCTTTAAGTCCATGTAGCTTGCTACGACTTGGGTTCATACGTTGATGACCGACACGTTCGTTGCTGGGTCATGTATGCATGTCCCTGTAACTTAGTGCCACCTTGGGTTTAAGACTAGTCATGTCGGCCCGGGTTCTTTGTCATATGGATGCTAGTGACACTATCATATACGTGAGCCAAAAGGCGCAAACGGTCCCGGGCCAGGTAAGGTGGCACCCGTGGGAATACCGTGCGTGAGGACACAAAGTGATATGATGTGTTACATTCTAGGTCGGTGTGACTTAGGATCAGGGTCCTGACAACTTTGGTATCGGTATTTGCTGTAGGATTACCAAGCCAAACTGGTGAAGTTGAGTCTAGAAATGCTTTAGTTATGTAAGGAAATTGATTGTGGAAGGGAGCGTAAGGCTCTTTTTACTCATTTACCTTATGCCCTTACGATCTCGAGTCAACCTCTTCTTTCCTACGGGGTTTAAGAACTAGGCTTCTCATCTTTCTATCAGGATCACGTGTTACTAATCAATAGACTTATAGGAATATTTGATTCGAGCCTCAGTTCAGTTCTTACTACTTTCGTATGTTGATAGTTAATTTTGGAACCTTGATATTGCGGTGCTAACTGGTTATGCCACCATTTTGTAGGATGTCTCAAATCTTTTTGACCATTTACAGCCATTATGTTGTCCTAGTCATCCCAGGTTTCTAAATAGTCTGATGCATTTGCAACTCCCTTCTTTCCGTTCCCGATGTTTTTTTGGGCCAGTTTAACCACACTAATCGGTAAGTTGAGGTACTCTATTGCCTCGACATATATGTTGGAGCTATTATTATGACCCTAGGTGTCTTAGAGAATCACCTAGTAATCTAGCAATGCTCTATATTCCTAGTGTGATGATTCTGGCCATCATTCTCGAAAGCATCCCGTGATGCCATTTAGTTAGTAGGCATTCTACTCACGGGTTTTTGAACCCGAGATTCACCTAATAATTTATGTTGGTAGTCTTTTTAGTTCCTTTGGGATATTAGTAACCTTTGAAATAGTCCTCGAGGTCCGTGGTATATCCTTCTTCTAAATACCATGAACTACTTATGGCATAAGTTCTTTTGAACCAAAAGATCACAACCCGAGTGCTCTTGATGAGTTCTCTGTTATATTTGTGACTCTGCCAATCCTACCTCTCTGCATGGGTTATCTGGAAGAAATATGTTGAATTTATTTGACATACTAATCCATGCATCCACAACTCAGAAAAACATATGTTCCTTTGAATTGTCCCTCTTTAGTTATATCCTGACCTCCATCTATCAAGTGATAGTACGAAATAGTTGTGCCTTCATGTTCATCGGTGCCTCTTATTCTTGTGGTCCGTCAAGCCGTTCTAATTCAGAATGACTAGGAGAAACAAACTCCAGTACCTTATCCATTTCTAGGATTGGGTTAAAGTAGTTGTATTCCGCAGATCAGAATGCTAATCCAGCTTTTTCTCTGTTCTACCTTGGAGTATTACCATCCTTATGTCAAGAATGTCATGGGAATTGCACCGCCTCCTATGAACTCTTGATACAGTGGTACTTCTCGCCATCATCGTTCATTCTTCAGTCTCCGTGTTATTGCAACCGGAATACTGACAAGTGAATTGTGATGTGTGAAATCAATACTCCTAGCAGTCGTGTTGCTTGGTAGTTAAAGGACAATAATTTCATTCCTAGTGTGTTGGTTATTGAATCACCACTCTAACATTAATCGTGCTACCTAGTCCTTATTTCTGGTGCACACTTCGATCGACGAGTTGGGAATTTGACAAATCCCTTGCTCTTTTGATCATATCATCTTGCCATGAAAAGCAAGATTGTTCTCGAGCTTAGTAACATATCAGTGGTTCGTGATTTTCCGAATATCTTCTCGGAAGTATCACCAGGTTGTCCGCTGATCATTATGTTGAACTCGTGATCAAGTTGGTTTCTTGTAAACCACCCTTTTCTCCAAGAATCCGTGTTGGATACCCCTGAGCTAGTTGGTTAAGCTAAACAACAACTTGGAGAGTTGGAAGATAAAAGTTTGTCCAACTTAGTTCATCTCTAAGGGATATCTTATGTGTGTGTGTCGAAGAAAGATGATATCTTCATCAGTTGGTCCTCGTGATCAGTTATTGGATCTATTGTCTTGTCCAAACTTTGATTTTAGTGTGGGCTATCCTCAAATCAAATCAAAACCAACGATGTTCGTAATGTTGTCTTACTCGTGGTTGTTTCCTCGAGCATACACAGTTATATCTTATGGGTCTGACCAATACTATCGCCTTGTTCACACAGTTGTGGAATTACATTTTATGGAAACCTAAATGAATTGTTGTTGAGCCCATCGACAACATCCCAATCTTCTCCATGGTTTGTGTTGTACATTAAGCTAGTGTTGGAAACTTTTATAAGCATTATCTTCATGTTTCGTTCATGAAGCATATGTGTGGCGAAAGTAGTGACTTCCTCTAAGTTCACATGCATTTCACTACTGCAGTTGCTTTGCTAAAGCGACACTCACGATCAGAGACCCTTCGACAAAAATGTGTGCAATGCCATAATCGCAAACGGTGGTGTAAAATAACCATAAAAAAGGTGCAAAACGTTTGCGATGGAGGATGCATCAAGCATGGTTCAGATTTTAGTTGCATGTGCGATGCAGGGCATATGGTTCAGCTCAATTAACTGTTTGCGATGAGGAGGAACAAAAGAAATGGGCAGCTAGATGAAGGTATGTGCGATGTACAGTATCCGGTTCACTCGGATGAACTGTTTGTGATTAGGCAACACAAAAGAAACGGTCAGCCCGATCAAGGTGTAAAAGATGTACAACATACAGCCTCACTTTCGGATGAACTGTTTGTGATTAGGCAGAAGAATGCGAAACAATTCAATATAACAAGATGTGTGTGATACGCGGCAAACAGGTCTGTAATCAGAAATGTGTGCGAAGACCGATAACAACACAGACGGGTGCTTCTAATTAGATGTATGTGATATGCTTTGTCTACACAACATCTATTGGCCATTGGGGGACGGGCGGTCATCCAGATACGCCATAAGGATGCGAAGAGGCATTCCTATTAGCAAGGACTAGTCGTTCCACGGTAGCTCGCTCATGTAAGAAAACCATCAAGTTAAGTGTGCTCGGCTGGAGCAACCATCGGATGGGTATTTGGATGGGAAGTTGTGTTGATGTTAAATTAAGCGATAGGATGGGTCATTTTGGTCAAATGACCGAAATTACCCAATCCCTCAGCTAATTTAACCTCGAGGTCCTTGTTTTTTACTTTTTTTATATTTTTTAACACATGTTAAAGAAGGTCTACCGCATTAGTTTTTGACAATGTGCGATGCGTGGCATACCGTTGATCCATCCGACATGTTTGTGATGGAATAGGCCGTGTGTGTTGTAAATGACAGCTTGCTAGTATTCAACCATTTGGGATTGATGAATTCATCACCAACGGGTTCCCTAGTGTGGTCTGTGTTCATCTGATCATCATCTACTTCTTGTGCTAGCTCGATGTTCCTTCTATGCTAAGTTTCCATTAATTGATGACGTTTTGTGAACACACCACCATTTCCCGCCATTTCCTCACATGTTTCATGCCACCCTGCTCTATTGCGCATAGGCGGCGTGCGACGCACGGAGGCGACAAGCATAGCCTGTAGCACATCCACCTTTTCCAAGCATGCCAACCCACCAAAGTGCTGCCTCTGCCATCAACCTCGTCGACGAGGAAAACGAGCAGGCACCACGGCTCATCGAGGACGAGGCACTCCCCGGCAACGCGATGGACGACGCCGTGATGCGTGTCATCGCCAGGGTTGAGTAGACCTTTGGCGCATGGTGCTTGAGCGCCGCGGATCAAGATAGGCATGTCAGCACCGACAGGTTGCAGCTCGCCACACAACATGATCGATGGTGCACCACAAAGCAAGCTAGGCGCGTCCGTCGATAGGCTGCGGCTCGCCGCACGGTGAGACCGTTGGAGCACCGCAGAGCGAGAGGTGCGGCGCGCCGCACAACAAGACCAGATCCATCTACGCATGCCTGCTGTCAACACGGCGTCGCAGCTGGGTACACGTCCCGTCAGTACCCCCATTCCTCGCCAGGAGTGGGCAGAGGCCCTCAACACCGTACTTGCACCAGAGGTCGGACACGCCGTGCCACCCGAGCATGCCGGGCCCGTTCGCATGGGTGCCATCGTTAAGCCTTGATTCGCGGCTCCGCTGGATGCCAATCTGTTGGTCTGTAGGATCGACCGCCTCCTTGACCCGGTGTCCACACAGGCGCGATGAAAGGAACATGGCCGTCGCATCCTCGAGCTGGTGATCTCCGATGAAATAGCCAACTTGAGGCGCGAGATCGCGCTCCAGATGTACCATGAGTGTGTCACTGCTTGGACGAACGCTCAGACGTAGTTGAGCAGAGCCAAGAGCTACCCTACGCAAGGGCTGCTGGTCATGGTCTCATGGACGCATTTTATTTTTAAATAGTCGTTTCGACGTGAATAGCTATGTATTCACAGCAATCATAGTATTGCTCTGTTTCAATGTGTGTACTCTGTTTTCCATTATTATATGTTACATTTCAATGTGTGTATATACCCTTTCCATTACGTATATGTGGATGATAACAGCTAGATTCAAATTAGTATACAAAAGCAGATAGAAAATGGAATTCATAATATATATATATATATATATATATATATATATAATATCATCACATATACGTGATGATACTTAACTACTAGGTACAATGCAAAATTGAAAATGAACAATACTAAAACTAATAATCCCTCAGGGGCGGTATTCAGGCAGCCCCTCGCCGGCCAGCTCCACAGTGCGCTTGGCGTCTTCCCGTCTTGGAGGCAGTACTCAAACTCCTCCGCCTGCATGGCGCTTGATGTACCGATCTGCCTCTTCTTTGGCGGATGCACCTGTGAGGCGATCTTGCCATTTCGTTGGGCGCCCACCGGAGCTCCTTGTCGATGGCACGCTGGAGCTTATCGGCCCACCTCCACGCAGCGACGAGGCACCCATCGCCTATGACCTTCCTCGCGAAGTACCCGTATTCGTACACCTCCTCGGCACGATGACGTGCCCGCCCCCAAAGCTCCGCCGCCTCCTTTTTCTAGGCGGCATCATGGGCTTCCTGAGCCGCTTTGGTACTGGCTTCCTCCTCCGCCATCTCCTTCTTGAACGCCACTTTCACGGCTTTCTCGGCGTGGCGGCGACTTCCATAGACAAAGATTGTCTTGGCCCCAAAACAAATCCAAAGTTGGGGTCCGATGCAACCTTCGTCGAGCGTAGCGTAGGGGTCCTCGTCGCTGCTAATCGAGTGGCGTCCTCGAGGCGGCGACTCCCGTCGGCTGCTGGGCGGAACCGGCAAGCGCCATGGCAGAGATTTGAGAGAGAGAGGGCGAGCGAGGGGAGGATGTAGATGAGAATGCAGGCGGGACGACGTGATCAAGGTAGTATTTATTGGCAGCCGGAATCTAGATTGACGGGACAGTACACACGCCGGTCACCGGAATTTATGAGTACTTTAGTTTGAATTACAAACGATTCCCGTAGCAAAATCCATGTGTGAACATAATAGCTGACGGTTTCCAATACAGAAGCGTGTCTGATTAATGATCCCCGCCAATCACCTACCAAACCTCGAGCATAAGATAGAGTGCCAATGTCGTGTGAAGCGGTTGTCTTGCAGAGATCTTTACATTTTCTTTTTGAACACCGAGATATTTACATCGTCGATGATTTTTTAACTCGCACACAAGTACACAAAAATATGATTTTCAACCTGTTTTGGTTAGGCGTTGCATGTAGATGTAGTTCAAATTTGAATTACGGTCATTAAATGGTTAGAAAATAACTTAAATGTCTTTAAAAGGTCAAATGACCCTGAAATTTTCGAAATTTTCACATAGCGGTTGTATTATTAGTGCACGTTAAGCGTAGGAAAAAATTTGAAGGCCGTAAGAGGAAGCTATCTCCCGTCCGTCATCAAACATGCATTGTTCCCTCTCGGTACCACGAACCTTGTAGTGAGTTGCTCCGGTTTGTGAGGGCTGTGTGTCCAAACTTTCCTCAAACAGGCCAATTTTTTACCACATCATCTTGGTGGCATGACATTAAATCAAGCAAGGTTTCATGTTTTCTGATCATTTTTTAATTTTTTGGAATTAAAATGCCATGGCATGCACTCCATGCATGTGCCCATGCCTTGAGACCAATATGTTTGAAAATTCCTTCTAATTTACTGAACATGGAATTAACTCGTACTCAAGTACACAAAAATATGATTTTTCAAACCATTTTGGTTAGGTGTTGCATGTAGATGTAGTTCAAATTTGAATTACGGTCATTAAATGGTTAGAAAATCACTTAAATGTCTTTAAAAGGTCAAATGACCCCTGAAATTTTCCAAATTTTCACATGACAGTTGTAAAAGTCCACGTTAAACGTAGGAAAAAATTTGAAGGCCGTAAGAGGAAGATATCTCCCGTCCATCATCAAACGTGCATTGTTCCCTCTCGGAACCACGAACCTTCTAGCGAGTTGCTCCGGTTTGTGAGGGGTGTGTGTCCAAATGTTCGTCAAACAAGCCAATTTTTTTACCACATCATCTTGGTGGCATGACATTACATCAACCCAAGGTTTCATGTTTTTCTGATCATTTTTTTTACTTTTTGGCATTAAAATGCCATGTCACTCCATGCATACATATGCATGTGTCCATGTCGTGAGACTAATATGTTTGAAAATTCCTTCTAATTTACTGCACATGGAATTAACTCGCGCACAAGTACACAGATATGGATTTTCAAACTGTTTTGGTTAGGCGTTGCATGTAGATGTAGTTCAAATTTGAATTACGGTCATTAAATGGTTAGAAAATCACTTAAATGTCTTTAAAAGATCAAATGACCCCTAGAATTTTCCAAAATTTCACATTACAGTTGTAGTACTGCATGTTAGACGTAGAAAATAAGAAGGCCGTAAGAGGAAGCTATCTCCCGTTCGTCAGCAAACATGCATTGTTCCCTCTCGGAACCCACGAGCCTTCTAGTGAGTTGCTCCGAGTTGTGAGGTGTGTGTCCAAACTTTAAGTCAAACATGCCAATTTCTTTACCACATCATCTTGGTGGCATGACATTACATCAACTAAGCTTTCATGTGTTTCTGATTTTTTTTGGAATTAAAATGCCATGTCACTCCATGCATACATATGCATGCATGTGTCCATGTCGTGAGGCAAATATGTTTGAAAATTCCTTCTAGTTTACTGCACATGGAATTAACTCGCACACAAGTACACAAAAATATGATTTTTCAAACCGTTTTGTTTAGGCGTTGCATGTAGATGTAGTTCAAATTTGAATTACGGTCATTAAATGGCTAGAAAATCACTTAAATGTCTTTATAAGGTCAAATGACCCCTAGAATTTTCAAAAATTTCACATTACAGTTGTAGTAGTGCACGGTAGACGTAGAAAAAAATTGAAGGCCGTAAGAGGAAGCTATCTCCCGTTCGTCATCAAACATGCATTGTTCCCTCTCGGAACCACTAGCTTTCTAGTGAGTTGCTTCGGTTTGTGAGGGGTGTGCGTCCAAACTTTCGTCAAACATGCCAATTTCTTTACCACATCATCTTGGTGGCATGGCGTTACATCAACCAAGGTTTCATGTGTTTCCTAATTTTTCTTTTATTTTTGGAATTAAAATGCCATATGCATCCATGCTTAATTGTGTCATAGCCGTTAGACCAATATGTTTGAAAATTCCTTCCAATTTACTGCACATGGAATTAAATCACACACAAGTACGAAATATGAGTTTTCAAACCGTTATGGTTAGGTATTTGCATGTACATGTAGTTCAAATTTCAATTACGGTCATTAAATGGCTAGAAAATCACTTAAATGTCTTAAAAAGTCAAATGACCACTGAAATTTTCCAAAAATTGACATGACAGTTGTATTAGTACTACAAAATTTCTTGTTCATTTAAAACACCATCCGTTGGCACTTTACTCCAAATTCGTCTTTCACAGCTAATAAAAAATATCTAGAACATCACACAAAGTTGTTTTCTAGGAATCGTTTGTGATGAAAATATCTGGGTCTATTTAAGTCTCCCTCCTTAAGCAATGGCTCGTCACAAATCTAGTGCCGGGCAACCCATGAATCCACGAATCTCGATCCCCATTCCTGCACCTTCTTGCAAAAGATGGCCTTAGTGAAGCGGCTTACATTGAAGGCCGTCTGACTGACGTCCCCCCCGCTGCCTTTGCCTTGGCCGAGGCTGTGACCCGGCTACGTAGAGTCTCTACAAAAAAAAGACACATCCGTGACATTTTGGGCCGAACGAAAAATTTGCTGTCATACTTATGACACTTCTATGACAATAACTGTGACAAAACACGGTATCATCATAGATGTGGTGGGGTCCTACTTCTATGACAAAATATCTTTACAGAAAATGGGCTATTCATCTGGCGGGCTGGAGCGCAGCTGCATGACATTCTTTGGGCCGTCCATGAGCCGGAAAAAACCGTGGTAGAAGCGAGGCGAGGAAAATATCGGGTGTTCCTGATTACGGTGGGTGGTCGGGGCGAAGCGTCGCATTTCTCTCGACACGTACTGCGCCTGTGGCGTGGAGTGCGGCGTTAGGCTCTAAGCGAACCCGGCGAGGCGTTGGGATCTGGTGAACCGAGCAATTACCTTTGCGAACTCTGGCGTTCACCCAAGAGATCGATCGATGGCTGTTAATGCGCTTGAACCCGATCGGCGATTTCTTCCTCTTGCTGCTAAGCTGAAGCGATCGATGCCTGCGGATGAACAATGGCGTTGCTGGGGGTTTGGATGAATAGTTCCGGTGGGTGGATGAGCGAGGACCCGTGGTGTTGCCTCTGGATGAACAGGACCCCGATCGATCGAGCCGGTTGGGGCTGGATGAACAGGACCCCGTGGAGGGCAGGATCAACAGGACCACCCAGTGGAGGGATGGATGAACAGTATGTCGGGGAGGAAATCTGCACCACCACGTACACCTACGGGACCGGGGCCCCTTTTCGGCAGGGGCGGAGGTGCGCCAAAAGGCGGATCGGCGATCACGAGGATTTTACCCGGCTTGAGCTCTCCGGAGATAATACTCCTCTTTTGTTGCTTATGCGATTGTATTGTGTTCTTGCTAGGGGCGTCGGGAGCTACAAAACCTGGCTCGGGAGTCTGTGGCCTCGTCACGAGGCTGAAACGAGCAACCGAACCCCTCTACGTTGCGCTCGGGCCTCCTTTTATAGGTACAAAGGGTCACCACAGGTGGCAAGTAGAGCGGGGTAGAATAGGAAAAGCAGAGAGGTTGAGTACACGCTTTGTACGATTAATACGGTGGACTATACCCTAACTCTAACGGCAAGGGACAAGAGTCATAAATGCCCGTCCTATACTTTGAAAAAGTCTTGCGCAACTGGACCGTCAGTGCACCTCCGTTTGCCATGACATTTCGCCAGTGCCGTTGTCACCGCTCCCGTGGCTGACAGCCCGCCCGATACGTCTTGCTGGGAAGCCCCATGGCGACACGTTGGTGGATGAGCTGGAGCGGAGAGGAAGAGAGGTTACTGCCCGCGGCGGCGCCTTGTCAGCGGCAAGGTTCTTATCAACAGGGCTTTGGGAGCTTGTCGCTCACCAAGCCTTCCCGGCAAGCTCCTCTTGCCAGGGCCTTGTTTCCTTCATGCCTCAAGCGGCCTTCCCGGCAAGCTCCTCTTGCCGGGGCCTTCTTTGTGACTGAGAACGCTTTGTTCTTGAATGGCTCCAAAGGAGCCTGAAAAACATTGGTGATCCTCTGGTCGGCCTTCTGCGGTGAGTCTTTGTTGCCCGGTGCGAGTTAGGATACTAGGGTGCCCTACTTTAGTACACGACGGAGCCCCGGGCACAGGCCATACGCGGTGCCTAGCCTTTGTTGGGCCGAACCCAAGAGCAGTCTGCGACAGCGGCCTTTGAATCACCGAATCCATTCCGCATCTGCGCGTTCCCCTCGTGCTTGGCACGCGTCAATTGCGGCGTCGTGGGGAAGTGGGCGGCGTGCGGAGTCACTCCACCCGTCGTTTGACTCACGCATCCCGCCGCGTGGTTCCCATGCTCTTGGGGTCGCAGGCGGTGGAAGTGGAAGGCTGGGCATTGACGGCGGCCAGCAGGCTGGCCCCATTCCCTGCTCTTCTCATACGCTCGATTTCTTAGGCGGCGAGCCCCACCTTGTTCCTTTGGTGCCTTCGGCACCCGTGGCTTCGCTTAAGCGTTTCTTTGCCCTTCTCGCCTCCTTGACCTACCTCCTGAAAAGAGGGACAGGAAAAGGATTACGGGCATCTTATCTTTTTAATTTGTAAGCCTCCGGGCCTTATCGCATTTAAAACTTGTAATCCTCTCTTTCATGTTTTTCATTCCCCACGAATTTATGTCAAAGCGAATGTTTTTAATGAAAAGGATGCTTGAAAAGGGACGAAAGAGTTTATCTCGGTATCCCAGCCCCGGCAACTTTGGCTTACCGCAACCCGGCAACTCGCTTGCCGGGACTTGAGTGCCGAGTCGCCCTTCTTCTCCCTTATTTGTTATTTCAGTTTTGAGAGCAATTTAGCTTGATACGCAATAAGTTATTTTCGTAGTATAACTTTATTCTGGGGCAACATTTGCCACGTTACTTCCTTTATTCGACTCTTGGCTTTGTATGTATTCTTGACCCTCGCTTTTCGGGAAACTTCTTTGGTGCGAGCACCCTTGCATGGCCTTGAGTCGCGGAACTTGACAACTTTCTTTGGCGGGGAGTCGCTACCGGAAATAACCTTGTCGCGGACTAAACCGCAGCTCACTTAAGTTGTTGAGTGGACTCGAAACAAAGTAAAGCGTGACGATCATGAGTTGGAGGAACTTGCGGTGCGAGCACCCTTGCCAAGGGCGCCGAAAAGGGACTTCAGCAGCTTCTTTGGCGGGGTCGCTACCGACAAGCAACCTTGTCGCGGACTAAACGCAGCTCACTTAAGTTGTTGAGCGGACTCGAAACAAAATAAGGCGCGATCGATCACACGATTTGGTTCCTCCGCTCATGGGTTTCACATACAAAGCAGCGGTCGTTCGAGGAAGATAACTTTAAAAATTTAAAACCGATCGTTTAAACTTAGAAACTTAGCTTCTTTGTTGCTCCATCTATTTGGAATGGAACTGGCACGTTTCACACTTGGTTACTTGTGCGGTTTGCATCACGGAGGGCTTCGGCGGAAGAAACCTTCTTAGGAAAGCTTTGCGGCCAAGAGCTCTCGCGTAATGTGGTGACCACATATGCCTCCGTGTATCTCTGCCAACGACTTATGTCCATCTTCCCGGCAAATGCACTTCAATTTCACACCGTTGAGTCTTCTTTTATGCAGGATGTTGTCAACAAACTGGTACATACTTATTGCTTAAGACTACTCTTTCCGCTGCTTCTTGCTCTTCGGGAAGTTCTCTGTCTGAAGGAAATGAACAATCTACTGCGCCCATCTTTGGAGCACTGCGGCTCGACAACAAGGACTAAAGGCACATCTATTGCTGCGGGAACATCAGCTTCTATGGCAAGAACACGAGTTTACTGCGGAGCTTGACATTCTCGGCAAGCTTGCCGAGCAAAACTTGTCGGGAGCGTTTGCTTCAACAGAAACAAACCCTAGGGCTTGCTGGAGCAGACTGCTCCTCGGCACTCTCGGTGTTGACCTTGGAGACCTTCTTGGCGGCGGCTTGGGAAGCTTCTGGGAAAGTGGTCGCCGAAATCAACTTCCTCTTCTTATTACATCTGTTGATGGTGTTACGATCGGTTGAGTCAACTTGAGCACAAAGATCCTGGTTCCACAGGTAGCTTGAGTGCGGCGCACTTTAATGTGCCATCGGCAACATCATTACGAGCTCTTGGAACATGTTCCATCTGCGAGCCTTCAAAGTGCTCTTCCAGCTTCCTCACTTCATCGGCGTAGGGCTTCCATCAGGGACTCGATAATCTTTATTTACTTGGCGGACGACAAGTTGCGAGTCACCACGACAATGAGCTTCTTGATCCCAAGGTCCACTGCGATCCTGAGACCGGCAAGCAAACCTTCATACTCTGCAGTATTGTTTGTTGCTTGTTCCTTGGGAAAGTGCATCTGGACTATGTACTTGAGGTGCTCTCCGGTGGGTGCGATAAGCAGCACGCCGGCATAGAAGCGCCTTTTTGAGAAGGCACCATCAAAGTACATCGACCACTCTTTACTTGCTTCCTTGGCGGGGATGCTCGTCTCTGGAATCTCTTAAATGCAGCGTCGGCGTCCATTACGCTATGAACTCGCCAATGCTACGCTTTGGATAGTTGAAGTGCTTTCAAACTTGAGACCAAAGCAGCAGTTCCAAAGTGCCCACTCGACTATCCTGCCCGTAAACGCTTCCGGATTTTGCAATATCCTCTTCAGCGGAAAGCGAGTGACAAGCTGTTATCTCATGCGCTTGGAAGTAATGGGCGCAGCTTTCTCTCGAGGCCATGAGGAGGCGAAAAAGCAGCTTACGCACACCGTAGTACCTTGATCTAGCTCCTGTAAAGGGAACTAACAAAGTAGATGGTATTTGCACCATCCTTTTACGAATCTTGCGGAATCCTGTAGCAGATTTATCCTTGTCGGGACGAGCTTGTCGGAGAAGCCCACAGCAGTCATTTGGGCGTACTTGCCGTGGTTGTTAGCTCATCATCCGCCTCCTCTCCGCTACTAACGCAGCACTAACCACTTGATTGGTTCTTTGCTAAATATAACAACAACTTCTCTCGTGGTTTGGTGCGACAAGTGTTGGGGGAGGACGGTATCTCTTCAAATCTTGCGGCGCAGCCTCCGCTTCGAGTCCATTTCTTTGGACCCGCCTTTTTCAAGATTTTGAAAAATGGCAGGTAGCGCTCGGTGACTTAGAGATAAACCTGCTTTGAGAGCAGCTACCGACATAAGCAAGTCTTCGCGCGTCCTTGACACACTTTGGTGCTTCGATCTGCTCAATGGCCTTGATCTTGTCGGGATTGGCTTCGATTCCCCGCTGAGACACAAAGAACCCGAGAAGCTTGCCGGAAGGGACTCCAAACACACACTTCTCGGGGTTAAGCTTGAGGTTGACCTTACGCAGATTTGCAAAGGTCTCGTCCAAATCTTGGATCAGAGTTGCTTTATCTTTGCTTTTGACCACTATGTCATCCATGTAGGCCTCTACATTTCTGTGCATCTGCGGCTCAAAAGCGTCGTGGACTGCCCTTGCAAATGTTGAACCAGCATTCTTTAATCCGAAAGGCATCTGTATGAAACAGTATGTGCCACATGGAGTTATGAATGCGGTTTTCTCTTCATCCTCTTGTACCATGAAGATCTGATGATATCCTGAGTATGCGTCAAGAAACGAAAGCAGGTCACATCCGGCCGTGGAGTCAACAATCTGGTCAATGCGCGGCAAGGGAAATGGGTCTTTGGGACAAGCTTTATTGACATCAGTTAAGTCTATACAAAGCCTCCATTTCCCATTTGCTCTGCGCACTACTACAGGATTGGCCAACCACGTGGGATGGAGCACTCCTCTGACAAGGCCTGCCGCTTCTAGTTTCTTGATCTCTTACATTATGAATTCTTGGCGCTCCTTTGCTTGCTTCACGACCTTTGCTTGATGGGTGGCGTGAGGGACCGACGGCAAGGTGGTGCTCAATTACTTTCACAGGAACACGGGGATGTCGAACGGTTGCCATGCAAACACATCGCCGACATTCGCGAGAAGAAAACAGCGGCGCTTTCCTATTTAGGGGTCAAGCGTGGCAGCGATGGTGAAGGTACCACGGTCACCGTCCTCATAGCGGACACCTTCTTGGTTCTTTGGCGGAGCTGCTATTGTCTTCTTCTTGCACTTGTCGGTGGAGCTCGATGGTGCGTCCTCGTAGATGGCGCAGCACTCAGAAGAAGTGCGCTTGCGGAGTGGGCATCGAGCTCTTCTTGGGACTTGGTCTTCTTCTTCCCCGGGAGCTTCAGCGGCAAGTGTCTTCTTTATGTCGCCCGCAGTTCTTTGCTTCGGTAGATCTTAGCCGACGCAGAGATAAGTGCACGTCCTTCTTGTCGCCAGGACTGAAATGACACTGCTCCGGGCACTGGCATCTTGAGCACATTGTAGGCGGCGTAGTGAGAGGCTGCCATGAACTTGGCGGCTGGCGGCCAAGTATCCCATTATAAAGGCAGCGGGAAATCAGCAGCGTCGAGCGTAACCCTCTCGATCCACGAAGTTTAGCTTCGACGCCAAATGTCACCGGCAGCGTTATCTTCCCCGGCATGCTCCTTCTCGGGTTGATCCTTGGAATGTGCGGTCTCTTGAAGCTTCATTGTCGAGGATTTGTAGCTTTTGGAGCACTACGGAGGAGATCAGATTCAAGCGGCCCGCCGTCAACTAACATCTTGGTGACCTTGAGGTTGCGGATAGTTGGTGAGACCAACATCGGCAAGCATCCGGCCGCAGATTATGTGATCAGGATGGTCCTCAATATCAAAGATGATAGGCGTCTTTGGATCACTTGAGAGGCTGCGTGACTCTATGGATGGTTACTGCTGCATTGCTTCCGCATCCACTATTTTGAGTTGGCGGTCACGAAAGTATCGCGAAGAGAAGCACCACCGTCAGCATAAAGGACCTCTGTGGCTTCTACGAAACTCACGGTCGAAATCGGCTTCATCGTCATCTACGTCCTCGTTCTTGTCATCGTCTTCATTCTTGTCGCGGCCACGGGAGAGTGCATCTCCTTACGCTACTTGGCGCTTGTCTTGGCGTCCTCCCGGCTAGGTCGCTTCTTGCCAGCTCCTCCAGCACCTTCACAGGCTTTCTCCTTGTCTCGCCGCTTCG
Source organism: Aegilops bicornis (assembly GCA_021605145.1). Classification (NCBI taxonomy): domain Eukaryota; kingdom Viridiplantae; phylum Streptophyta; class Magnoliopsida; order Poales; family Poaceae; genus Aegilops; species Aegilops bicornis. Next base: position 1,584,029 of record JAHIAL010000021.1, on the reverse strand, counting down.
TATTCAGCTCTGCTGTTCTACAAAATTTTCGACTTTCTTCTGACTCTGGAGGTCATGGCCCTTGGTGCGGTGGATCTTGCAATACTGTTTGTTGGAGCTATCACTGCTTGTCGTGACCGCCATGCAGTTTAGTCGTTGGCGCCTCGGCAACCTCCTTGCGGAGCCGACAACCTTAAGCGGCACCTCCGTTCTTGGGGCTGCACCGACAGCTAACACATCTTTGCCTTTCTTTTTACATTATTCCGCCTCCGGCCCTTCCTTGCAGGCGGTCTCCTCTTGTCGAGACTCTGCTCCCACATCCTCTCTGAGGAGTCTCCTTCCTTCTTGGCGCATGCACACTTGTCGGCCCGAGGCGTGAGAGCTCATTGGCGTCCTTTACCTTACACCGCCATCTCCTCCCTCATCCTGCGGTTTCATTACATTCGATGGAATGCCTTTGATCACCCATGGGCGGGGGTGAGCGTCGAGGGATGTTGTGAGTGCACTCATTGAATCTACGGATTGAACTTGCGCATGAGACTCTCCCTCATACGGGCAAGCAGGTGGAGATCACTCTCCTGGCCATGAGGCTTGTGGCCGCCAGTGGCGCCAACAAAGCACTGGTGGCACAAATCTGCCCAAGAAGAAATAGAGCTATCCAGAAGCAAGTGCATGAGCCAAGATCCGGCGTTTGGCTTGAGCACCAAGGGAAAGTAGTTGGCAAGGATCTTGTCATCGTCCCCGGCTTGCACCGCGATGGTGTAGAATCTTGAGGAACTCCGATGGTGTGTGTCCTGCCATCATACTTCTCGGCACATCTGGCTTGAAGTTTTTCTTAGGCCAGACCACGGACTTGCCGCAGCTCTCGAGTGAGCAGCAGGACAACCCTCTGCAGCGTCTGACAAGTCGCTGGTTCCCTTAGCGCATGCATATCGGTTATGGGCCCGATCGTTGGTCCGATTAATGGCGCTTCTCTTGGCGCTCGATCTGAGTTCGGCGTCCTCTTCTTGCCGTTCTCGAAGAACTTGGCGCTGGTCGCGATGAGCTCGCGGATCCGACGATGATGTGGAGTCGCTGTCGAGGTGGATCCGGCGAGTCGGCGATCTTGGTCTTCGGGAAGGGGAGTGCACGGTGGCTGCACCCCGCTTGCGTATCGTCACCATCAGCTCGCGCCTTGCCGCCCGCCTTGTGACTCGCGGGCATTCGATTCTGCGTAGGGATCGGTTGCAGCGGGGCGTCAAACATTAAGCCCGGCCGATGAGACTCTGAATGGTGGCCCTCCATTAAATCGACCTTATCGGCCGTTGGAGGGTAATCTAGAAATGGCTTGAGCTCTAGCCAAAGCTTCGGCCCGGTGTGGTTGGCGGCTTAGCGGCGTCACCGGGCGAAGAGCGGGATGTGCTTTCGGACTCTAACCAAGTTAGGAGGAGCAGCATCCCTTGAAAACCGTACCTCGCTTTCGTACCCGACATCTTTGGGGTGCATCTGAGTCTCGAGGGCCTCGGGATCCTCGGCTTGGCCTTGATCCGGCAAAGCGTATGGTGCATGAGCATCATAGCCAATTGCCGGTCTCGCGCCTCCTGCGAAGGGCCTTGAGTGCGGTCTCGAGACGCCCGATGCACTGTGCTTCCTTGTCCTTGAATCACGGCGGCATTGTGGGCCTCCTCGGCAGCGCTTGGTTCCTCCGCCCAGCGTTTACGCCCACCACTGATAGCTCCGGTGGTGGCGGGATTAAGCGAGCAGCTGCTGCTGCTGCGAAGGCTTCTTCTTCGGCGCCATGTTGGCGAATGTTGATGAAGTTGCTCGTGTGACCTCCGGATCGGGTTCACACAACCTCGGCAACTCCCCCTACCTGGCGCCAAAGATGTCGGGGGAGAAATCTGCACCACCACGTACACCCTCACGGGACGGGGCCCTTACCGGTTGGCGGCGGAGATTGCGCAAAAAGCGGATCGGCGATCACGAGGGATTTTACCCAGCGCCGGAGCTCTCGGAGAGATAATACTCTCTCTTGCTTATGCGATTGTATTGTGTTCTTGCTAGGGAAGCGTCGGGGAGCTACAAAACCTAGCTTCAGAGTGCTGTGGCCTCGTCATCTGAGGCACAAAGCGAGCAAGCGAACCCCTCTACGTTGCGCTCAGGCCTCCTTTTATAGGTACAAAGGGGTCACCACAGGTGGCAAGTAAACGGGGTAGAATAGGAAGCAGGTTGGTACACGCTTTATGCAGGTGTCTGATGGACTATACCTAACTTTCGTGACAAGGGACAAGAGTCATAAATGCTCGTCCACAATGCACAAAAAAGGTCTAACTGGACCCGTCGGTGCACCTCCGTTTACTTACGACGGCTTATTTCGCGGCGCCGTTTATGCGCCGCTCCCGGCTGCACAGCCAGCCGACACGTCTTGCGCTGGGAAGCCCCATGGCGACACGTTGGTGGATAATGGGCGAGAAGAAGAAAGAGGTTACCTGCGCGGCGGCGCCTTGCAGCAGCGGCAAGGTTCTTGTCGGCAACAGGGAGCTTGTCGGCTCACCAAGCCTTCTGACAAGCTCCTCTTGCTTGGGGCCTTGTTTCCTTCATGCCTCAGCGGCCTTCCCGGCAAGCTCCTCTTCTTGGGGCCTTCTTTCTGTTGAGAACACTTTGTTCTTGAATGGCTCCAAAGGACCACGAAGAAACCTTAGTGATCCTCTGGTCAGCCTTACAGGCAGGGAGTCTTTGCGGCGCCCGTGATGCGAGTTCGGGATACTAGGGTACCCCTACTTTAGTACACCGAACCACGATGAAGCGGTGGAGGGGCTGGATGAATATTAGCCCGTGGAGGGTGGTTGAACGAGGAGCCCGTGGAGAGGGCTGGTTAAGCGATAGCCCGGTGGGAGTAAGCGCCGCGGTGGAAAATTTGGATGAGCGAGGAGCCGTGGATGAGCGATCGCGGGTGGAGGCTGGAGGAGGTCGACGGTGGATGAGCGATAGCCCGTGGTGGGTTGGAGGGGGTCGACAGTGGAGATGAACAGTATCCTATGGAGTCCCATTTTGCGGTACGCCACACCCCTCCCGATGAACAGGACCCCCGTTTTGACCGTAGCGCTCCAACACAAGTCTGTTTCCTCCGTTTTGCGGTATGCCACACCCCGCCCGATCAACAGGACCCCCGTTTCAACCGTAGGAGGTCCGTGTCCTCCCGACCCCCTAACGATGCGCGAGACCCCTCTCGATGAGCAGGATCCACGTTTGAGCGTGGCGATCGAACACAAGGCCATTTCCTCGATTACTGCGATGACGCGAGCCTCGTTTTCCATCGGCTATTCCATTCAAGCCCTCCCGATGAACATGGCGGCGCATTCCGTTCCGACCCAGCCGGTTGGCTCCCCATGAACTGCGGCGGCGGCAGCTATTTCTCCGTTTACGACCCAGCCATGTACGAGCCACGGCCGCCATAAGTATGCAGCGAGTAGGTGTTTGAAGACCACTGCGCGTATGCGTGCGTGGCCATTTTTTCTTACTGCTGGCCGTTTATGCGTGCGTGTACACATGTACTACGTGGGCGCCTCTACTACGACACATGCGTTGCCTCTACATCGACCGGTATATGTGCGTCACCGCGTTCGCGACCAGAATGACAACGCTTCACGTGCAGCTTCGACCAGGTGGGTCCGTATCGGCACTTCCTTGCCGTCGAGGAAGTAGCTGGTTGGGTCCCAGCACTCGGGGCGAATCGTTTTTTTGCGGACGCACTTCCATGCGTCGCGAAAGATGTAACTAGTGGGTCGGCGATCGAGAAGCGTTTTTAAATTGTAATATGGTGGCCCGTCCGGTGGAATTTTCTTGTCGGTGGAGGAATAATTATTTTACCCGTAATAAGGAGGCACTTCCTTGCTGCGGCCGTGGACCCGGTTTGTCGGCCTCTCCACGTGCACGATACTCTTAGATGGAAGTCGGTTGGGTTGACCACATTGACCATGCGCGCCGAGAGCACCAAAGGCGGTGGATGGTGGCGAGGCCTAGGAAGGGGCGGCGTGGAGCCGGGAAAACAGCGGTAGTGGATGCCTTGTGAGCGGAGAATCTGAGGGTTCACTTGGTTAATTGCGGTGTGAAACTCTTTGTCGCCAGAATAACGAGGGTGTGGGTGAGTAGAGGATGGCACTGGCCAGCGGTGGGAGTAGTAGAGGCGGTGAGGCCTCCGCGGCATCGCCCATGACCCGGCCACGAGGCGAGCACGAGAGCAGACCGGCACTAGTTAGGGTAATTTGGAGCAAGAAGACCGAGAGGTTGAAGAAGCACTCTGACCGTTGGATGGACATCGTCACGGTCCTTTGGAGCTATAATCATGCATATTGACTAAGTTGACAAAGCCCTCCGTCCCGTCAACTTAGTAGGCCTAAATCATCCTCCCACTATCTTTGGGTCCCGGCTAGCGGGGAGTATTCATTTTTGTCTGCGTAATAAGGAGGCACTTCCTTGCGGCGAAAGATATAGCTGGTGGGTCCAAGCTGTCGGCGGCACTAATGTCTTTTCGTGAAATCTGAAGGCCCTTCGATGGGTCCCGGATGTCGGTGGAGGAATCATTATTTTGCGGCGTAATAAGGAGGCATTTCCTTGCGTGCGGTCGTGGACCCAGGTATCGACCTCTCCGCGTCTGATCCTCTTCATATGCATAGCGATGCGTTGACCCACGTTGATTGAGGGCAGCGCCCGAAAGCACGAAATGATCGACCGTGGCGAAGAGCCCTAGGAAGGGAGCGACACGGAGCGAGGGAAGACTTCGGCGGTTGTTTCCCCAGCGGAGGAATGCGGTATCTGAGGTTCTTGGTTCGTCTGCTTTGTCATGGGAGAATAACGGCAGGTGTGGGTGAGTAGAAGGATTGCTAGGCCAGCGATGGTAATACGGATTGGGGGCGGTGAGGCCTCTTGATAGCGATGACCCGGCCAGCGGGGAGGAAGAAGCGACGAGTCCACGGCGCTTGTTTGAATTTGGAAGCGAGGAAGAAGCGAAGATTGAAGAAGCACCGTCGGTCGTTGGATGGACATCCAACAGATCCTTTACTGTCGTCAACCTTTTTTTAGGAAAGCCTCAAATATGTGGAAAACATCATATAGCCCATCTGCCATTATATCTAATAATTTATAGCCCAATTGCAAATTCTTAAGGTTTTTTTGGAGCCCATATTCGTTTTGTTAGCATTACAGCCCATATTGTGGCCATAGTTAAAAAATTATACGAAATTTTGCATATTTCGGTGCGGTCCGAACTATTTTTAAACCGAAATTTCGAGTCACGTTCAAACTGATTTTTAAAAAAATATCAATATAAAATCCAACAAATTATCCACGCATAAAAATAAATGCAATTTAAAATCTCGAAATGAAAAAAAGAAATTTGAAACTAATTGCCGGTTTGATGTGTTTTAAGAATGTACAACCCATTTCTCATTACTGATAGGCCATTTTCTCGGCCCGGCCAGATAAGCTCTCCTCGTCTTGAAAAGATTTGCGACCCTTGAGGCTGACAAGAAGCCACTTACTTAGCAAATCACAAAAAAGCGGGGTGGCCGTGGACCCAACTGTCATCCTCTCCACATCCTGATACTCTTTTGATGGAAGTCGGTCGTTGACCACATTGACCACGTCGCCGAAACACCAAAGGCGGTGGGCGACGGCGAGGAGCCCTAGGAAGAAGCTGACAGTGAGCGGGAAAACGACGGTGGATGCCTGCAGCGGAGAAGAATCTGCAGTACTGGTTGGTGCGTGGTGTGAGCTACTTCGTCGCGCGAGAACTTTGGCTAGCGGTGGGAAGTAGTAGAGAAGCGATGAGGCCTCAGCGGCGGCTTCTTAAACCCGCCCTGGAGGCGGGAGGCGAGGCGGTCTCATGGGCTGTGATTTGTCTTGGTTGGTGCAAGAAAGCGGCGATTGAAGAAGCGGCGGGACCGTTCGATTCCAGCAGTTACTACTGCTAGAATCGTTTGTTGACTAAGTTGACAAGCCCTGGCGTCTGGCGTCAACTTAGTAGGCCTGGTCAGACCTCCCAGCAGTGCGCCCGGATGTCGATGGGAGAATCATTTTCTTTCGCGTAATAAGGAGGCGATTGATTGCGTGCGGCAGTCCAGGCCGGAGGGAGTAGGATGGGCGGGGAAGCTTGTGGCGGCATCCTGACGGTAGACCACAAGAGGAGGAAGCGGGCAGTCTGCGGCGCTAGTTTAGGTGGCTAGAAGCGGGAAGATCGGAGATTGAAGAAGCCGCGTGTCATTTGTTGGATGGACATCCAACGATCGATCTTACTAGAACTCGATGTGTTGGCCAAACAAAAGCCTTGCGTAAACAAGTCGACCTCGAAAATATGTAGGCGATGTATGACCCATTGCTATTATTTTTATATTTTTACTCATTTTCTAATTCACATGGAATTTATTGCAGCCCGTTTTCCATTTTTAGAATTGTTGCCCATTTTCTGGTCAGTACCAGGGTTAAAAAAATTAACTAAATAAGTGGGAAATTTTGAAAATTCGCAATTTTTTGCTGGGGAACAAAATATTCTTAATCCAAAATTAGTAGCCATCTTGAAACAAATTTAAAAATAAATTAGTACTATGTCATATTAAATCCAATGAAATACGTATAAGATATCATTGAAGAACAAAAAACAAAAAAAGAAACTAATATCCCATTTGCTATAATTCTTTTTGGAATTTTCAACCCCTTTTGATATTAATTTTAACAGACACTGACCATACTCTTTGGCCAGGCCGGAATGCATGCCTCCTCGTCTTGAAAGATTTGCAGTCCAGTAAGTCGGAGAAAACAAATAGGCCTAGCTTGGGTATTCTTCAAAAAGAAATACTGGGCTACCTATTTTCCCAAAGAAAAAACTTCTTGGGCTGGTCATGTTGTTAGGCAGACCCACAGAGACCGCACAACCAGGTTTATAGCCTGCTCCTCCGAATTACTACTCAAAAAAAGTTGTGCAATTACGCCGTTAATTGACTATACGTTGAAAATGATGTGGGTCCCAGGATGTCAGCGGGGTGGATTAGAGTAAAAAACAAGGGTTCATCTGAGTAGTAAAAAAGCGCTTGCTTGTGTTCGGGAGTGGACCTGGTGGGTCCATCTTTGTCATACTCACAACTTCTGATCCTCTCCCGATTCACTATGTTGTGAGGGACCGTTTGAAAAAACTATGTTGTGAGGGCGGACGGCGGCGCCTTGTGGCGCGCAAGGCGGAGGATAAAGTTACATCGCCAATGTCTTTGGGCTGGTTTGGACATTCTTATTGAAAAATAAAAATGGAACGGATCTATTTACGACGTTGACTACGATTTGCATGGGTCCGTTGGTTGCAGGAAGAAAATGCTGGGAGAAAGAAGACTGGTCGCTATCTTTGCCTAAGAATAATATCGAGTGAATGTAACGACACTATCATAGGAAATAATATCCTCCTGTTAAATCGTGAATTTAAAGAACTGGTGCATGAACATTTAGCTTTATTTATTTACTTACTTATTTATGTTTAGGGGACCATGAGCATGTACCTGGGCCGGATTCATCTGAGAGCCTTGAGGGAGTCCTGGACTAAGGGGTCCTCGGGCGTCCGGCCTGTTATCCATGGGACGGACTGATGGGCTATGAAGATACGAAGGCCGAAGACAATACCCGTGTCCGGATTGGAATCTACTTGGCATGGAAGGCAAGCTAGGTTACCTATTATGAAGATTTCCTCCTATGTAACCATCCTCATGTAACCCTAGATCTCTCCGGTGTCTATATAAACCGGAGAGCATAGTCTGGATAGGACAGATTCATTACCATACTCACATAGGCTTTACGATCTCGTGGTAGATCAACACTTGTAACACTCATATTCATCAAGATCAATCAAGCAGGAAGTAGGGTATTACCTCCATAGAGAGGGCGAACACAGGTAAACATCGTGTCCCCGTCTCCTGTTACCATCGATCCTAGACACACAGTTCGGGACCCCCTACCCGAGATCCACCGGTTTTGACACCGACATTGGTGCTTTCATTGAGAGTTCCACTGTGTCATCGATGTAAGGCTTGATGGCCCCTTAAATCGTCGGTGGTGGCATTGTTCAGGGAGAAACCTTTCTCCTCGGACAAATCTTTGTGTTCGGCTTACGTCTGCGGAGGCCAACTCACTTGGCACGCTGTAGGCGGTCGATAGCTTCGCCCACAGCCATCGAGTCGATTCGGAAGCTTGAATTATGTCGCGGATATCCGTGGAGACTTGATCTGATGGATTTGAGACCATGAGATCACTCCCCTCTCTCAAGCGAGCTTGACTTAACCCGTCATCGTTGGATTACATCCGGAGATGAATCCTGTTGCTACAATGAGCCTTAGAGCCAAGCGGTCGCGCCCTCGAGGCCATAAAATCTGCGGTGTTGGACCCACACACGGACTCGACATCCTGCAATGCTTGCATCAACGGAACCCCGGACTCGTCTCCGGCTGCACGTTCCGGACCGAATACACCTGCGGACACCGAGCTCGGTTGTCGGTTTAAATTTAGCACATGAACATCTTCCAACATTACGCCTTTAGGTGGCGTACTAAATTCTTTGAAGAACTTGACCACGGAGGAAGACTCGCAGATGAACTATATTCGGTTTGAGCTAGAGGCGGACGACGAAATTTTGCTTCCCACCAGACCACCCACTTCATAGCCACCGTCGACAACTTAGCAAGGCGTAATTGACTACAACTCCGAAGACATCACCGGTATAGACGGCGATGCCGACAATGAAGCAAGGCCAAGACCGCCATTCCTTTGGGCGTTGGGCGGCCACCTCCTCATCTGGCGTGTACATGGTTGATAGACCCAAAGGATAAAGCAGCGACAAAGAAGAGCGGATAAGAACAAACCCTCGGGAGACGCAGTCAAGCGTCGGCGCCCCAAGCGCCGTTCTAAGCCCGGAAATTTCAAATCGCTCAAAGGATGGCAACACCGGTACCGGAGAAAATAGCACTCCGGGTGGCGCGAAAACAATGAAGACCCCGTCGGTGCGACATCCAGAACATGAGGAAGATGACAACGAGCAAGACAACCACGATGAGCAGGCAACATAAGATAACTCGGAGGGCGATAGTTACCATCCACCCTCCAAGGAAGAGACAAGCCCTCGGCAACAAAGACTTCATCGTGGGAGGACCACGTGGAAGCGGGGCGCGCTTTAAGCTTCAGCTCATAGCCCTTTACCAAGGAGCACGAAAAAAGAAGCGGTGGCGGCTTCAAGCTGAACAAGATCTGCGCTTGTGAGCGAGATGGGTGATGTCATTGCAGAAAGAATACGGCCTCAAGCGCCTAGCTAAGAGCTACCCGAAATGCAGACTGCTACCTCAATTCGACGAGGAAGCACCGAAGCACACATCTCCCTCGCGTAATGCGTAACAACCACCGCGTGGTTGAGATAGGGTGGCCGACCGGCCACTCCGCGGTTGAAATAAAGCGGCAACTCAAGCCGAACAGTAGCCTGCCCCACCACCCCGAAAAAATAAAGACGAAAGAGTCCGGGGTCTGCGCGACCTTCGGCCGGACCGTGGTCAATTAAGCTGGTCATACAAGATCGATCTACGGATCGCGCAGACATGCCTCAATGCACGACGATGGCTACCTATTCGGGCGTGGCAAACCTAACGCGCGCCGGGCGAATGCATGAGGCGGACTCCATCGGAGCTACACGCGATGCGGCTTGTCTGAGAGGTGCCGCACACCCTCTACGCTTCACCCAGACGAGTCTTTGGATCACGAATTCCCGAGGATTTCAAGCCCGTCAATATTGAATCATCTGACGGCACAACCGACCCCAGGTGTGGATCGAGGATTTCATCCTCCACATCCACATAGCTCGAGGAGATGATCTCACGCCATTAAATACCTCCCACTCAAGCTCAAAGGGCTAGCTCAGCCTTTGGCTTAACGACACACTGAAAATTCTATCGGCGGTTTGGGAGGACTTGGAAGAAGCTTTCCGACAACTTCCAAGGAACATATGTCCGGCCACCAGATGCCGATGATCTAAGCCACATAGCTCAACAACCCGGAGAATCAGCCAGAAAATTCTGGACTAGATTCCTAACCAAAAAGAACCAGATCGTTGACTCTCCGGATGTCGAGGCCTTGGCACCCTTCAAACACAGCATTCGGGACGAATGGCTAGCACGCCACCTCGGCCAAGAAAAGCCGAAGTCCATGGCAGCCCTCACGGCACTCATGACCCGCTTTTACGCGGGAGAGGACAGTTGGCTGGCCCGTAGTAACAACACAGCCAGCGAGACATGCCCCTCGGAGGCCAAGAATAGCATTGGCAAGCTCCGGCGCAAGAGACACAAACGCCGAAGCAATGACAACAACACCGATGACGCCACAGTCAACGCCGGATTCACTCGCTCCAAGTACGGCCAGCGGAAGAAGCCCTATAAAAGAAATAATGAAGGACCTTCGGCTGGACCGCATCTTTGGACCCGTCAGGTGCAGATATACGGCACCCCGGACAAGCAAGCCAATCATACCTTGAGGATTGTTGGGTTTTCAAGCAGGTGGCAAGTTAAATGCGAAAACAAAGAAAAGGGATCACAAAGTGAGGGCGAGGGGCGAAGAGCCCGACAGCGAACCTTTGGGGCGAAGAAATTTCCCCTCAAGTCAAAGCGGTGAACATGATGTACACTACACATCCCCAAAAGGGGGCGTAGCGTGCACTTTTCGAGGGGCGTCTACAGCGGTAGAGCGAGTCGCCCCAAATTCAATCCATGGTCGTCATTTCCGATGACCTTTGATCATCGAGACCACCCAACGATGTATCCGTCATGGCGGTTCGGCGCGTGGTCCTCGACCCAATCATCGGCCAGATTTCACCTAACACGAGTCCTAATGGGCGGTGGCGGCGACCTCAACCTGCTCTATCAAGACACAGTTCGGAAGATGGGCATTGACCCCTCACGAATCAAACCAACAAAAGACTACCTTCAAAAGGAGTCATACTAGGCTTGAGGCCCATTTGTCTGCGGGCTTAATCCGCGGTTGGAAGTGGTCTTGGCTCTCCGGACAATTTACGAGCGAGGAGTTAATCTTCGACATCGTCCCCTTCCATAGCGGCTACCACGCATTACTCGGACGAAACGGCGTTTGCTAGATTCAATCACGGTGCCACACTACGCTTACACGAAACTCAAGATGCTCGGTCCGCAGCGGCGTCATAACGATCAATAGCAGCTTGAACGCTCTCTCGAGCGAAGGAGCACACCGCCGCCCTAGCGGCGAGATGCAGGCGGCCTTCTCAAGCAGCGACATAGTGCGGCTGCGAGCCCTGGACACCATCAGAGGTCCCGAACTACCGCTGCGGCAGGACAACAAGGCTCGTCAAGAGCTCGACTAACAATTCGGCTTCCGTCGGTCCGGATGAAGTGGTGGCATTACGTACCCGCAGCGTACATAATTACGCTTTTCGAGATTCCATGGACATGAGCGGAGGCACAAGCTCAACCGGGATCTCTGATTCGGCTAGAGCCGACCACGAATACACCTTTTTCTTTACTGTTTGAGTTCCCTTTCCCGCGATCCTGATCACAAGCCCCTTCGAAGGATTGGCATACAAAGGGGACATGCAGCATAGGTGTCTAGGGTAACCTCCATACGTTCTTCTCGACGGTATTTTTCCTTCTTTCTTAGGACCCGTACGCTGCCCCCTCTTGATTCCGGCATATTACATAGCCCAGGTGCTTATCGCGCTATTTGTACAAGATACGCCTTAACGTATCAATTCAGTTATAATGATAATCATTTGCAGCCCAGTTTTGTGGTTTTAGCCCCTTACTTCATTTCATTTCGATCTGCTTATTAGCTACATCGGTACTCTTTTATGCGTTTCATATTAGCGAGAACTGCTTATCGCCCCACAATAAAGGCAACAATGTCCGAACACCTTTTGTATAAAGTTCGGCACCCCAATTTAGCATTATATGCATTGGCTCCGAATCATGTCTTTGGTCGATAGTTGGGTTGCCCGGCTCACATGCTTGCTACCCTACGTTCCGCTCTATCGGCTAGGGTAGTAAAGGGAGAACTCTGCATTGTGCCTGGCCTTGACAGGACGAGGACCTCGATGAAAAGCCGAAAGCGGCATCATGATCTGGCGAGGCGATCGACTGTTAAGTGGGTTACAAAATCGTTGGAGATTTTTTCCGCCTCACGCAAAGGATCGGCATTTCCCGATCAGATGCTGACAACACTCTGGCTTGGACCAGGGGCTGCGCACTTGCTTGATTATAAAACTCCTATGGCTAAGTGAGGGCGTTTAAGCCGTATTGTCTGATTGCCTTGTTCGTTGCGCTAAACAACTCCTTCAAGGACCATACAATTGGATCAAGATTGTTTAGATCCCATCGAACACCTCCGTACTAATTACGTGAGGGCAAAAAGCCGACGGTAGCCAACCCTCAGATTGCATATAACACGGCCGCACAGGAGGACACAATTTAAAGCATAACGATTACATTACAAAACAAGCTATGTCTTTATAATACAAGGCAAAGGCCTAATACGAATGTATTCATTCGAAAATAACGTCCTGCGAACATTGAGCTGCCACAAGTCGAGACCCTTCTATGACATCCGCAAAATATTTCTCGGGTGTGCGGTGCTCCTTGCCCTCTGGCGGCCCGCTGGCCACTTCAACAGCATTCATCTTCGCCCACCACATCTTGCGTGGCGAAAGGCTATCTGAGCGCCTTCAATACATGTAGAAGCGCCCATAGCGTCCAGATACAGACGGGCTTCCACTAAGCGCCTCCACGAGTCAGAAGTAGCTGCGGGGTATAACCGGCTGGCCATAGCGGGATTGTCAAATCCTTCATGGCTGATTGACCCACACATGCAGGCTCCACGGTTGCGCTTGGTGATCGGTGAAGGACATGGGATGATCTGGCGTCGCATACTGCGACCAGAATTGTTTCTCCATAGAACCTCCTCCTTTGGCTCGGTAGAATGCTGCAGCGTCTGATATGTTGCGTGGTAGATCCGCAAAAGCTCCTGGGGGACTCCGAACCCGGGTTAGTAAAAGGTACCGCCTCTCCGCATACTTGCTTTGCATCTTAAAAGCCTTACCTGCCGTGATCTTCCTAGCCTCTGGATCTCTGGATGACGGCACTGGGCCTCATGCAGCTTGATCTCCATACTGATGAGCCTTGGTAAGTTCAGCCTCTGGTAAGCCGGCATCATTCTCCAAGGTCTCACATTTTTCACTTGCATCTTGGAGCTCCTGCTGGATTTCCTTGACCGCAGGCCTTGAGCTTCTTCACAGGCAGCTTCTTTGCGGACACCCTTCTCCTCGGCCTCGCTTGAGGCCTTCCTCGGGGGCCTCGACCTCGGTCGCGGCTCCGGCACTCACGTTCGACATGCAGTCGATACCACAGGTGTCTCCGCTTTCCGAACACACAGCAAGACGTTACTTACCTTGCTTCTCCTGCAGCCGCACTCTAACCTCGCCGAGCTCGTTGTCGGTCCACTCCAGCCTCTGCTTCAGTTCAGAGACTTTGGCAGCATGTGAGGTCATAGCCCAGCAGTGGCGCTTTGCTCATGCACACATATCACGTTAGTCTCCTACACTAGAGATTGATCCTCTGTCAGGTTCCTCTTACCGAAACCTTGGGGCCAGTGTCTCTGAAGACTCTTGACTATATGGTTTTTTTCTCTGTTATTTACCTCGAAACCTGTCAACAGGTTGCTGCAGGCTTCGTTCAGTCCACTCTTGGTGGACTGAACCTTCTTGATCACCGCGCTCATAAGAACACGGTGCTCGTCCATAACGGAGGCGCCTCGTAGCGCCTCCATCAGGTTATCCGACGCCCTTGGATGGACAGGGACCACCCGAAGCAGTGCACCCCCTCCTTCAAAGGGGCTGCCCGCCCGACTCGAGCCATATGGGTCTCGAGAATCGTATCCGGCTGAGGCCAAGCTGGATCTGACCCTCGCCTTGATATCCATTGGGATCGTCTCCTCCATGTGTCCGTAGTGGAGGCTTAGCCTCGTGGCGCCTCCCGGAGAGCGTCCTGGGTTCCTCCCCAGCTCGAATTGGCCCTTCGGGACAGCGCCTCGGTGTCATTGATACGTCTTCGTCGTATCTATAATTTTTGATTGTTCCATGCCAATATTATTCAACTTTCACATACTTTTGGCAACTTTTTATACTATTTTAGGACTAACATATTGATCCGATTGCCGATGTCGGTTCTGTTTGTTTGCATGTTTTATGTTTACTTGAAAAACCCATATCAAATGGAATCCAAATGGGATAAGCGGATGGAGAATTATTTTGGAATATTTGGGATTTTCGGAGGAAGAATCAGCATAAAGCGGTGTCGGGGTGGCCCACACGAGGCGGTAGCGCGCCCTCCCAGGCGCGCCATGGACTCTCGTGGGCCACACAGCAAAGGCGGTTGATGCCCTTCTTTTGCATTAAGAAAGCTAATTTTACGGGAAAATCTGGTGAAAAGATTCACCCCAATCAGATTCACGGATCTCCGGATATAAAAGAAAGCAGTGAAGGGGTAGAATCGAGAACGAAGCAGAGATAGATCCAATCTCGGAGGGCTCTCGCCCTCACGCCATAAGGAGCCAAGGACCAGAGGGGAAACCCTTCTCCCATCTAGGGAGAAGGTCAAGGAAGAAGAAGAAGAAGAAGGGGGGCTCTCTCCCCCTTGCTTCCGGTGGCGCCGGAACACCGTCGAGGGCCATCATCATCACCGCGATCTTCACCAACACAGCCGTCATCTTCACCAACATCTCCATCTCCTTAACCCATCTATAATCAACGGTCCACTCTCCGCATAACCCGCTGTACCCTCTACTTGAACATGGTGCTTTATGCTTCATATTATTTTCCAATGATGTGTTGCCATCCTATGATGTCTGAGTAGAATTTTTCGTTGTCCTATAGGTGATTGATGAATTGCTATGATTGGTTTGAGTTGCATGTTTTATTATTGGTGATGTCCTATTGTGCCCAAGTGTCGCTGGCGTGAGGGATTCCATTGTAGGGTTTTGCAATATGTTTATGATTTGCTTATGGTGGGTGGCGTGGTGTGAAGCACATACCCGAGTAAGTAGGTTGTTTGCGTATGGGATAAAGGGGACTTGATACATTAATGCTAGTGTTGGGTTTTACCTTAATGAATCTTTAGTATTTGCGTATGCTTGCTAGAGTTCCAATCGTAAGTGCATATGATCCAAGTAGAGAAAGTATGTTAGCTTATGCCTCTCCCTCAAATAGAATTGCAATAGTGATTACCGGTCTAGTAACATAGTCAATTGCTTAGGGACAATTTCATAACTCCTACCACCACTTTTCCACACTCACTATATTTACTTTATTGCATCTTTATCTAAACAGCCCCTAGTTTATATTTACTTGTTCTTTATTATCTTGCAAACCTATCCAACAACACCTACAAAGTACTTCTAGTTTCATACTTGTTCTAGGTAAAGCGAACGTCAAGCGTGCTTAGAGTTAAATGTCGATGGCCGATAGGACTTGAGAGAGTATTTGTTCTACCTTTAGCTCCTCGTTGGGTTCGACACTCTTACTTATCGAAGAAGGCTACAACTATCCCGTGTATACTTGCGGGTTATCAAGAACCTTTTACGGCGCCCGTTCTTGAAGTCATAAGCGATGGGGTGAATATTCTCGTGTTTGCTTGTTTGCTTTATCACTAAGTAATTTTTATTTGCTGTTCTTAGTTGTTTTATATCTTTAGTTATGGGTAGTAAACGAAAAACACCAAAAAAATTAGTTGTACCTACTACACCAATGGTTGAAAAACCACTCAAAATCTATCACACTACTGAAGCTTTTTACTTGGATCATCTTCGATCCCTTTGTGCTCGTCTTTGAAACCCCAACTAGCTTAGTTGAGGGCAAATCTTTAGATGAGCATGCTTGTTATGTGCGACACCATATATCTGAAAAAGGGAAACTATTATGGGATCAAATTCAACGTTTGCAATGCTATGCTTGGAATTTATGTGAAATATATGAGTTTACTTGTTGTTACGAAGACCTAGAAACACCTACCCTATCAATGTTTGTTTTAGTGATAATGGAATCGTATCTTCGTATGCTAAGGGTGTTTACAATTACTATGATGTTCAACAAATTGAAGAATTTGTTGCTTTTAAAAGAATGCTTATGAGATTGCCTCTTTGATTGAAAAGTATGATGCTACTCTTTATAAATCTGAAAATTTTGCCATATTTCAATATTGTTATGATAATTATGCTTCTAATGCCTATGTTAAGCCATATATTGAGGACTTCTCCGCTGTCCAAGAAGAGACTAATATTTTGCAGGAAGCTATGGAAGAAGAAATTGATGAAACTATGAGCTCATTAGATGAAAAAGATGATGAGGAGAGCGAAGAACAAAAGGAGGAAGAGCGGATTGATCACCCGTGCCCACCTTCTAATGAGAGTAACTCTTCAACTCATACATTGTTTAATTCCCCTTCGTGCTTACCGAAGGATGATTGCTATGATGATTGCTATGATCCCTTGAATTTGTTTGAAATATCCCTTTTTGATGATGCTTGCTATGCTTGTGGCCAAGATGCCAATATGAATTATGCTTATGGAGATGAACTTGCTATAGTTCCTTATGTTAAACATGAAATTGTTGCTATTGCACCCACGCATGATAGTCCTATTATCTTTTTGAATTCTCCCAACTACACTATATTGGAGAAGTTTGTGTTTAATAAGGATTATATTGATGGGTTGCCTTTTACCATTGCACATGATGATTTTTATAGATATAATATGCATGTGCTTGCTGCTCCTACTTGCAATTATTATGAGAGAGGAACTATATCTCCGCCTCTTTATGTTTCCAACACGATGAAATTGCAAGAAACTGCTTATACTATGCATTGGCCTTTACTATGTGTGCATGAATTGTTCTTTTATCACATGCCGATGCATAGGAAGAGAGTTAAACTTCGTTGTTGCATGATATATGTTACTTTGTGCTCACTACTAAATTACAAATCATTGTTAATTAAAATTGGCTTTGATATACCTTGGGATCCGGGTGGATCCATTACTTGAGCACTAAATGCCTAGCTTAATGGCTTTAAAGAAAGAGCTGCCAGGGAGACAACCTGAAAGTTTTAGAGAGTCATTTATTTCTGTTGAGTGCTTTCATATAGTTAAAAAACAGAAAATAAAGAGGGGAACCTAAAAACTTTTCAAAAAGGGAAGTGAAAGTGAGAAAGACAAGCATTGTTGAAGTGGGAGCTAGCCTTGAACTTTGTTCATGCTCACGGAAACTTTGTGAATCTTGATTACAGAAACTTTTTAACAAAATAATTATCCCCTTGTATAATTCCATTGTATTATAAAAATAATGTGCCAAGGTTTGCCTTTAGGATGTTTACAATGCTTGTTGGTTTGTACGGTGCAGGACAGAAACTTTGGCTGTAGTGCGTGATTTTACATTTTTAACTGGAACGTCAATTGGTTATGATTCTTTCTGCAATGTCTTTCTATACAAATTGTTTATTTTTCCTAATTTTGGTAGAATGTTTGGGGTACCAGAAGTATGGTGGATGTTCAGATTGCTACAGACTGTTCTGTTTTTGACAGATTCTGTTTTTGATGCATAGTTTGCTTGTTTTGATGAATCTATCAATTTATATCAGTGGATTAAGCCATGAAAAAGTTATGTTACAGTAGATACAATGAAAAAACAAAATATGAATTGGTTTGCAATAGTACTTAGAGTGGTGATTTGCTTTATTATACTAACGGATCTTACCGAGTTTTCTGTTGAAGTTTTGTGTGGATGTAGTGTCTGTCGAGGATGTCTCGATATGAGGAAAAGGAAGAGGCAAGAGCTCAAGCTTGGGGATGCCCGAGGCACCCCAAGTGAATATTCAAGGAGACTCAAGCGTCTAAGCTTGGGGATACCTCGGAAGGCATCCCCTCTTTCTTCAACAAGTATCGGTATGTTTTCGAATTCGTTTCGTTCATGCATTATGTGCAAGTCTTGGAGCATCTTTTGCATTTAGTTTTCATTTTTCTTTTATGCACCATGCTGGTATGAGATAGTCCTTGGTTGATTTATAGAAGGCTCTTTGCACTTCACTTAAATCTTTTGAGTGTGGCTTCTGAGAATGCTTCATATTAGCTTCGCTATATCATTTGAAGTTTGGATTGCCTGTTTCTCTTCACATAGAAAACCGCCATTTGTAGAATGTTCTTTTGCTTCACTTATATTTATTAGAGCATGGGCATATCTTTTCTAGAAACAATTAAACTCTCTTGCTTCACTTATATCTATTTAGAGAGATAGCGAAATTGGTCATTCACATGGTTAGTCCTAAAATCCTACATAAACTTGTAGATCACTGAATATGATATGTTTGATTCCTTGCAATAGTTTTGCGATATAAAGGTGGTGATATCAGAGTTGTGCTAGCTGAGTAATTGTGAAATTGAGAATTACTTGTGTTGAGGTTTGCAAGTCCCGTAGCATGCACGTATGGTGAACCGTTATGTAACGAAGTTGGAGCATGAATTGTTTTTTGATTGTCTTCCTTATGAGTGGTAGTTGGGGACGAGCGATGGTCTTTTCCTACCAATCTATCCCCCTAGGGGCATGCGTAGTAGTACTTTGCTTCGAGGGCTAAGTAGACTTTTGCAATAAGTATATGAGTTCTTTATGACTAATGTGAGTCCATGGATATACGCACACTCACCCTTCCACCATTGCTAGCCTCTCTTGTGCCGCGCAACTTTCACCGGTACCATACACCCACCATATACCTTCCTCAAAACAGCCACCATACCTACCTATTATGGCATTTCTATAGCCATTCCGAGATATTATTGCCATGCAACTTCCATCATCATCATATACATGACTTGAGCATTCATTGTCATATTGCTTTCCATGATCGTAAGATAGCTAGCATGATGTTTTCATGGCTTGTCCTTTTTTGATGTCATTGCTATGCTAGATCATTCACATCCGGTACACATAGGAAGCATTCATATAGAGTCATATCTTTGTTCGAGAGTTGTAATATTGAGTTGTAAGTAAATAAAAGTGTGATGATCATCATTATTAGAGCATTGCCCAGTGAGGAAAGGATGAAGGAGACTATGATTCCCTCACAAGTCGGGATGAGACTCAGGACTTTATGAAAAATAAAAGAGGCCAAAGAAGCCCAAATAAAAAAGAGGCCAAAGAAGCCCATCAAAAAAGAAAAAAAAAAAAGAAAAAATGAAAAATAAAAATGAAAAGAAAAAGAAAAAAAATGAGAGAAAAAAAGAGAAGGGCAATGTTACTATCCTTTTACCACACTTGTGCTTCAGAGTAGCACCATGTTCTTCATATAGAGAGTCTCTTGAGTTATCACTTTCATATACTAGTGGGAATTTTCATTATAGAACTTGGCTTGTATATTAGATGATTGGCTTCCTCAAGCCCGAGGTCTTCATGAGCAAGCAAGTTGGATGCACACCCACTTAGTTTCCAGTTTGAGCTTTCATACACTTATAGCTCTTAGTGATTCCGTTGCATGGCAATCCCTACTCACTCACATTGATATCTATTGATGGGCATCTCCATAGCCCGTTGATACGCCTAGTTGATGTGAGACTATCTTCTCCCTTTTTGTCCACATAACCACCATCATATACCACCATAGTGCTATGTCCATGGCTTGCGCTCATGTATTGCGTAAGAGTTGAAAAAGCTGGAGCGTGTTAAAAAGTATGAACCAATTGCTCGGCTCGTAATCGGGGTTGTGCATGATTTGAATGCTTTATGTGATGAAGATGGAGCATAGCCAGACTATATGATTTTGTAGGGATGAGCTTTCTTTGGCTAGGTTATTTCGATAAGACATAATTGCTTGGTTGATATGCTTGAAGTATTATTGTTTTTATGTCAAATGATAGACTATTGCTTTGAATCACTCGTATCTTAATATTCATGCCATGATTAGACACATGATCAAGATTATGCTAGGTAGCATTCCACATCAAAAATTATCTTTTTTATCATTTACCTACTCGAGGACGAGCAGGAATTAAGCTTGGGGATGCTGATACATCTCCGTCGTATCTATAATTTTGATTGTTCCATGCCAATATTATTTAACTTTCATATACTCTTGGCAACTTTTTATACTATTTTGGGACTAACATATTGATCCGTGCCAGTGCCAGTTCTGTTTGTTGCATGTTTTATGTTTCTTGAGAAAACCCATATCAAAGCGGAATCCAAACGGGATAAAAACGGACGGAGAATTATTTTGGAATATTTGGGATTTTCTTGAGGAAGAATCAACGCGAAACGGTGTCCGGGGTGGCCACGAGACAGGGGGGCTCGCCCTCCCCCCTGGGCGCACCCTGGACTCTCGTGGGCCACCCATAAGGCGGTTTACGCCCTTCTTTTACCCATAAGAAAGCTAATTTTCACGAGAAAATCTGGGCGAAAGATTCACCCCAATCAGATTACGGATCTCGGATATAAAAGAAACAGTGAAGGGGTAGAATCTGAGAACGCAGAAACAGAGAGATGGATCCAATCTCGGAGGGGCTCTCGCCCCTCCCATGCCATGGGAGCCAAGGACCAGAGGGGATACCCTTCTCCCATCTAGGGAGGAGGTCAAGGAAGAAGAAGAAGAAGGGGGGCTCTCTCTCCCCCTTGCTTCCGATGGTAGCCAGGAACACCGGCAGGGGGCCATCATCATCACCTGTGATCTTCACCAACAGCCGTCATCTTCACCAACATCTCCATCACCTTCCCCCATCTATATCCAGCGGTCCACTCTCCTGCAACCCGCTGTACCCTCTACTTGAACATGGTGCTTTATGCTTCATACTATTTTCCAATGATGTGTTGCCATCCTATGATGTCTGAGTAGATTTTCGTTGTCCGATCGGTGATTGATGAATTGCTATGATTGGTTTGAGTTGCATGTTTTATTATTGGTGCTGTCCTATTGTGCCCCTCCGTGTCGGCGCAAGTGTGAGGATTCCCACTGTAGGGTTTGCAATATGTTTATGATTTGCTTATGGTGGGTGGCGTGAGTGGCGGGAAGCACTGAGACCAGTAAGTAGGTGTTTGCATTATGGGATAAAGGGGACTTGATACTTTAATGCTATGGTTGGGTTTTACCTTAATGAATCTTTAGTATTTGCGGATGCTTGCTAGAGTCCCAATCATAAGTGCATATGATCCAAGTAGAGAAAGTATGTTAGCTTATGCCTCTCCCTCAAATAGAATTGCAATAGTGATTACCGGTCTAGTTACATAGTCAATTGCTTAGGGACAATTTCATAACTCCTACCACCACTTTTCCTCACTCCCTATATTTACTTTATTGCATCTTTATCTAAACAGCCCCTAGTTTATATTTACTTGTTCTTTATTATCTTGCAAACCTATCCAACAACACCTACAAAGTACTTCTAGTTTCATACTTGTTCTAGGTAAAGCGAACGTCAAGCGTGCTTAGAGTCGTATCAGTGGCCGATAGGACTTGAGAGAGAGTATTTGTTCTACCTTTAGCTCCTCGTTGGGTTCGACACTCTTACTTATCAAAAGAGGCTGCAACTATCCCGTATACTTGCGGGTTATCAGTCATCCCCGGCCCCGGGGGAGTAAGCAGGTGGTGGCGACTGGCTCGCCATCTCCAACGGAGCCAACGAACTTCCACACGAGGATCACCGGATTAGGTCGCGGGCCGGACTGCAATAGTACAGCTAACTGCATCAAGATAATGGAGAGAAAGGGCTGGATGTGCGCATAAATAAGCCATGCCACTTATGATGCGGACTGGGGCTTTGTGCGGGGGCGTCGTTCTGGACCACTGTCAACGTCCCATGCGGTGTTGGCCGCCGGAACACCCTTCCCCTTTTTGGGCGCCTCCGCCTCCAGATGCGTCGGGGCCTCCCTCTTCTTCTTCCTCTCCTCAGGGGGAGGATTGTTTTCATCCTCCTCCTCCTCTTCCCCGTCATTGTCCTCAGGGACAACGGAATGAGTTTAAATGCGTCTTGGACGCTTGGCGTCAAGAAATACCCTTCTGACGGAGGCCACTCTTGGCCCCCTTTTCCTTCTTCTTGGCCTTCTTCTCTGGCGCCTTATATGGCGCCGGTACTAGCATCTCCGCCAAGCGTGGGATGACTGGTTCTTCGGCAGCGGAGCCGGACACTGGATCCGCTTCGCCCTCTCCATCCCGTCCTGAAAGAGCAGTAATAAAAGCTCAGACATCATCCTCGAAACAATTAGATTGAGGACTCATTCGAAATAACATACCTTGCTGGCGAGGTGTGTACGATCGTGACCACGGTCCGAATCCGTGGCCGGTGGTTTTTCATTGCCCTTGAAGAGCAATTTCCATGCACCTTCGTGCGTAGTCTCGAAGAGCCTCGCCAGGGTCCGGTGCTTCTTTGGATTGAACTCCCACAGTGGGCGGCTTCGCCGCTGGCATGGAAGGATCCGGCGAACTAACATCACCTGGATCACATCAACAAGCTTGACGCTCTTGGTTACCATGCTCTGAACACGCGTCTGCAGCGCTATTAGCTCGTCAGGAGAACACCAGTCCGGACTCTTCTCGACCCAGGAGGTGAGTCGCATAGGAGCGCCGGAGTGGATTTCGGTAGCTGCGGCCCAGGTGGTGCCGCGTGGTTCTGTGATGTAGAACCACTGCTTCTGCCACTCCTTTACCGTATCCACGAAGGTGCCTTTGGGCCAGGAGACGTTGGACAATTTGCTCACCATTTCCCCTCCGCACTCTGCGTGCTGGCCATCCACCTCCTTCGGTTCCACGTTGAAGACCTTGAGCCACAGCCCAAAGTGGGGTTGGATGCGGAGGAAAGCCTCGCACACGACGATAAACACCGAGATGTTGCGGAAGGAATTTGGGGACAGATCATGGAAATCTACCCCGTAATAATACATTAACCCGCGGACGAAGGGTGGAGTGGAAACCCTAGCCCGCGGAAGAAATGGGGGAGGAATACCACCCTCTCTGTGGGCTCTGGCGTGGGGACGATCTGTCCCTCGGCAGGTAGGCAGTGGGCGATCTCCTTAGCCAAATATTCGGCCGCCCGGAGCTCAGTAATGTCCTCCTCCGTGACGGAGGAGACCATCCATTGCTCACGACCACCGGATCCGGACATGGTTCTTTGGAGTGGGAAGGAGATTGAAACCAGGGCACTTGGAGCTCGAGATTGGGAAGGCAGAGACAGAGAGAAAGCATGAGAAGAGAAAGGGGGATCCTTATCCCCTTATAAAGGCAGCAAATATAAAACGCCTCCTCACTCGCCTTGGGATTCGCCTATTCCCAAGGGCTGTGTAAACAACATGGTTGGGTTACCCATGCCCGCATTGATGAGAATCCCGCATTAAGGGGACACGATCTCTGCTTCGACAAGACATGCCAATAGCAACCGCGTCTTGAAATGTGGGATAAACGGTTCGAAATTGTGACTGAACGGACGTCTTGTCACATTGCAGAAAGCCGTCAGCGGATGGAACTCGTGTAAGATTTATATATTCTCTCTGCGGTTGTGCATGGTGTGTAAAAGGTCCAGATACAATCATCACGTCCGAAGACTATCTTGGAGTTCGGAAGGAGGGGAACCCACCTTGCAATGCCGAAGACAATCTGCGCGCCGAACTCCTCGTCATTGAAGCCGAGTTAAGGGAGCTCTTGAGGAGTCTGGACTAAGGGGTCCTCAGGCGTCCGACCTGTTATCCATGGGCGGGCCGATGGGCGATGAAGATCTGAAGGCGAAGACAATACCCGTGTCCGGATTGGACTCTACTTGGCGTGGAAGGCAAGCTAGGCGACCTATTATGAAGATTTCCTCCTATGTAACCGTCCTCATGTAACCCTAGATCTCTCTGGTGTCTATATAAACCGGAGAGCATAGTCCGGATAGGACAGATTCATTACCATACTCACATAGGCTAGACTTCTAGGGTTTAGCCATTACGATCTCGTGGAAGATCAAATCTTGTAGCACTCATATTCATCAAGATCAATCAAGCAGGAAGTAGGGTATTACCTCCGTAGAGAGGGCACGAACACTGGGTAAACATCGTGTCCCCGTCTCCTATTACCATCGATCCTAGACGCATGATTCGGGACCCCCTACCCGAGATCCGCCGGTTTTGACACCGACAAGCCTCCCTTCCTGTTAATTATGGGCTGCTCTATTGGGCCTTCATCAGTGGGTTGCATGTTATCAACAAGTGGAAAATGTGCTTCGTACGAAAAATAGTATGCGCTACGTACGGTACGGGGCACTAAAGGATCGAACCGTGCAACGACTTCCAAAACATTGTCTTTGTCGTTCTAACAACACATTTATTCAACCAACAGACGAAATATACTACTCATTGTACATTGAAAACAGCAGCAGCAACAGCCAGGGCTAGGGATGCAACAGAAGCAGTAAGCAGGCCAGAAGAGTGAAGATGCAGCTCTCTCTTCCAAACCAAACATCAGCCATCATTACAAAAGGGCTACCAAAAAGAACAAGTGTATGCATCAAACTAAATAAAGATCCTACTACACAAGTGTCGCATCTAACTAAGCGGCTCGGTTAGATGTTACTATTTATTAAGCTGTGGAGATTGGTGGCGGCTTCAACCAGGATGGGTGCTAGACGAGCGAAACTCCGGCCATGTGGTCGAAGTCACGATACTTGCGACCCTCTTCCTACTTTTGGGCTGCGAGCATGGAGGCACATATCAGGGTATGGTGCATGCAGAGAGGCGCGTAGTGCAGCTGTGTACACAGTTTTGCCTAATAAACGAAACCGCCGCGCCATCATGATCCTTGTCGCCGGTTATCTCACAGTTAATCGGATAATTCGGTCTCGATAAGCAGGAGGCGTGTACCAAGGCTACTTACTAACCTCCGGTCAAAAATTCACGAAGGCCCGGAGAAGCTGGGATCCTCCTCAAAGACCTTGTAGTGACTGTGATTGTATTACGCAAAACAACACGTCCGATGCGTCGCGACGATCATCAATCGTTCGCCGTCAGTAAATCGATCGAGCCAGGAACCACCTGCAATTGCCATGCTGCTTTTCTTTGAAAGGTTACGGGATTAGGAAGGGTAGGGACACAGTGACCTACAACATCATATCAAGTTGGAGTCAAATAACCCTAAAAAAGTTGGAGTCAAATAAAAGAGGGCTCTTGATGTAGTCAATCTTAAGAACAGCATGTTATGAGCATGAATATTTTTGATAAATGTTGTGATAATATAAGCAAGCCATCATGATATCATAGGAAAGTAACATACTGGTATAACAGCCATTTGTAGCGATATTGGAGTAGGCTGACAATTCGTCCGGCGATAGAAGGAGTCGACGGCGTAAAGGAAGCCCTTGTGTTCAATGGCATCGAGAGAACCATGGAGGATGTATGATCCTGCGATGGGCGTGCAGATTTATCCACTTACCGTGATGACACGTCAGATAAGGCGAGACCAGCGGTTGAAGAAGCATAATTAGCTTTGAAGTCTTTATAATTCACAAATCTTGTGGGCACTTGGCAGATTACAACCTTAAGCAAATCAAACTTGGTATCATGTTGGCTACTTTAAGATTTCGAGTATTCTGGGCCGCGATGCCAAAGCAGTGCAGTGTTAATTGAAGGAAGGGGGATCAATCGCGGGTATAGACCTCCACGAGCATCCAGCTGCCGCGACCGTCGACGAGCACCATCCAAGACGTGTTCATGCTGACCCAGTACATACCGTTAATGTAGTTGAGGGTGAAGGGGATCGGATCGCAGTCAAGGGGGTTGATGCTCGGCAACCTACGATCGTTATGCTGTGTGACACACCGTTTCTGAAGATCAGGCGGCATCAGCAAGCAAGGAGCTAGCTTAAAAAGCTCCGTCCTAAGGGCTTTGAGTAAATGGTACAGCCCCGACGAGCACACAGCGAGCGGCATGGTATTGAGATTGTCCACACGCGAAACAATGAGCTTGACTACCTCTGTGGGGAGCGAATTCTAGCCACTCTTTTGGCGGACGCTGCTCGGTTCTGCCATTGTTAGTGCTTGGGTTTTGGACGAGGGGGGGAGGCGCCTTAGTGGGGATGGAAGATTAGACGAGGGGGCGAGGCGGCTTAGCGGGGATGGAAGAGCGGACAAAGATGGAGAAGCGAATATGTGCTGCGGGAAGTGGACATGTGATGATGACTACAACATGCCGCTTGACTTACGAGACACATACCAGTGGCGTGGGGTCATATCGAAGTCAGGACAACTTGCTTGAGTGATCACAAGATCTTGGTACTCCCTCACGATTTTGCCATCTTGTGACCTAACTTGCTTGAGTAGAGTAGTAGTAGTGGAGTAGGACTCGCTCTACTACTACTAACCTTGGAGGAGTAGTATGTTCTAATCTAAAATAGTTACAAACTTCAATGCCGGCGTGGGCGACTACGAACCGCCATCGGTGCTAACTCCAATCCTGCAAGTCATGGATTTGTTTCTTTTTAACTTTACTGTACAAATCTGTAGCCAGCACACTTGGGTCATGTACCTTTGTCTTGACAGTGGAACCCACAGAGTACTTAGAATACAAGATTAAGGATGCAATTAACTTTTTATAGAGGGAGAATCATACACACAATTAACTCAAATGGATTGGACGTGACTCTATTATTCTCCAACGGCAACCGGCAAATTTCCTCCCGCGGGCCGGAGTAGGTTTCTCGGTTTGCATGCGGGTTTAACGGAGGGGTTTGATGGAGGCGAGGAGGCGTGTTTAGCCGGGCGTGCAGAGGATGGCGCAGTACTATTCAATTTGACAACTACAACTAGTATATTATAAAAAACTAAGAAGAGTAGTAGACATAGAGATAAGAATAGAGACTAGGGAGGAGCACCATCTACTGCTTCGTGGGCTACTCTTGCGCTCCATTCGGCGTGACATAGCGTCCCCTCTGACCACTCCCTCCTGCGCTCCATTCGGCGGGCCCTGTTAAAATTTGGGGAGCGCACTCTAACGACTGCTAGCAGCGACGACTTCACCGACGACGACTTCTTCCCCGACCTCGGCAACCTCTTCCTCAATGACATGGGTGACAACCTCAACGCCAATAGTGCTGCTCCCGTTGCACCGTATGTGTTTTCTGTCCTTCCTGTTCGAAATCGTGGTAGAATTAATGTTTCTAGTCTGTGTCCTAGATTCGATCTGTTCATCTACTATGCTAGTCTGCATGGTTAGTTCAATCTTTGTTATAGCCGTCATGATTTATTTTATGCTTATTCGGACTAAATCTCATAGTAACTTGCTCATATATTCAACTGGCGGAACGTCCCCTACAGCCACTCCCGTTTCATGGACGGCCTGGTCAATGCCTCGAAGGAGCCCTTAGTCTCTTGCTATGAGTGCTCGGTGCCATTTTGGGGCTCGCGGCCGGACATCGTGCATCACCGGACGCAGGCGTGCGCGATCACTCATCGGCCCTTGGCGAAGAACATCAAATGCAGGCGTGCTACCCGTTCATCGTCTTTGGAGTATTTGGAGGATCAGCGCCTTGCTAGTCTTGGAGGAGGACGGCGGCGTCTTCCTCTTGATCGTGGGCATCGGCGAGGCCCGTGCAGGCCGCCGCCACATCTCTGTAGTGTGCGTCGAGGCGGCGCGCTGATGCGACAGCGACTGCGAGGCCGATGTGCGGGTGCGTGCTCACTATTACTACCCCTCGGAGAATGCGTGGGCGGTGACCTTTAGCTACGTCAAAGGCGACTTGGACTCTGCCGAGCTGGGACCTTCCCGCCGATGTGGACATGGAAGGCGACGGTATTATTTGACCCCAACAATGTGCAGGGGACTCCAAGGAGGTTCACACGGACATCTGCATTATCAAGTTAAATGTTGATCATTAGTCTTAGCTCAATGTAATCCATTTGTCTAAGCATGTGGAGACTTCCATGCATGATCTTGCTACATTGGAGTATCGGCGCATGAATAAAAAAGTATATCCATTTATGGTTTAGTCTAGAATCTTCCATGTATGAATTTTTACTTTCTGATCTTGGTGAAAGACTTATGATGAACCATTTCTTACATATCCTCTGCCCCCTTCCAAGTCATCCTGATTTAATCCCTCTGTCTAGGTGTATAAGAGCATGATTAATAGTTAAATAGTATAGCCAACTGTTGACTATAAGAAAGTGCCATGTCATTTGTAGCCAACATGTATAACAATGGATACTCAAAAACTAATTCTTGAAGATCATTTCTGCAAAAGCACAATAATAGTTATTTCTTCACAAGTTTTGGATGTAGGTTGAGCAGGTTGAATGCTTTTGTTTGCAAAAGATACTTTTTATCTATTTCACCCGGATGTTTGTGAGCTCTAGAGATGAAATAATATCCGAACAAACCTATCGATACCCGTTACACATGAGATGACCCCCACATCCTTTGTTAAAATAAACAACTCCCGATCAATGCATTTCACTCTTAGTACAACGCATACGGGCACCTTACTATAGATTAGTATGACCAAAAATTGAACTAACATTATATATAGTACGATAAATGATGATGCATGTCACCTAAAATTATATCATTGGAAACTATGTTGAAATACGAATCCAACGATATTGTTTTTGTTGACATGCACTAACATTTTGTCAGTTAAATCTTCAGTCAAATTCAATGGGGGATAAACCACGACCGATGTAGTAGTACTAGTGTAGAGGGTGGCGCTGCACGGGAGTCTCACCCGCTAAGTGGCGTGGCGATAAAAGCCGTCATATCACAAAACCCAACCACTCCCAGTAATAAGTGTTACGGTAAAATAAGCGGACAAGCAACCATCACATCTCTTCGTCTTTTTTGCATTTCATCTCTCTGCATTTACTTTCTCGGTTCATCTACTTTTACTCGATCCCTAGCTACTACTCCTAGGGCCAATTCTTTTGGTGGCTTCCCCAACTTTTCCCACAAGACTAGTCACAGTGAAGAGTAACATTAAGGCGCCTCACTCATTTATTTGGGCTTCTAAACTACTACTACTAGTACCTCCGTCCTGGTTTATTCCTCACCATTGTAATTTGTGCTAAATTTTGACCAAAGATTTAACTGGTAAAATGTTAGTGCATGTGACATGCACTAACATTTCATTAGTTAAATTTATGATCAAAATTTGACACAGATTACAATGGGGACCAATAAACCAGGACGGAGGTAGTAGTTATGGGATTACTAATCTAGAAGCCTAAAAGAACTGGCCCCTGGTACTCCTACTAGTAGTAGTACTCAAGCTGGAACTCCAATTTCACGGCACAACTTGTTAGGCAAAAGATTCGATATAGGGTGTAGGAAGCGGTTTGGGAATTTGCATGCCTTTCAGGCCCGGTGAGATACTCATTACAAAGTCTGACGGAGAAATAACCACAGAGAAGGAAGCTAAAAGTAAACAATCAAACGAGCATTTTTGCATTTGTTTTGCATTGAATCGTTTCACAAGCTTGACTAGTGTTGTTTTTCTACTTTTACAAAAACTCCACCGTAGTGTTAAAACGTGCATTTGCACGTACATAAGTACTAGTAGTACTCCCTCCGTCTAGGTGTATAAGTCTTCCGTCTTTCTTGGTCACGGTGCACAACCAAAGATGGCTTATTGACCTGGACGGAGGAATGTAGCAATCCGCAAAGCATATATAGAGAGAGACGTGTAGTGAGATATTTTATAGTAAAGTTTGTGCTATATGCACGCACTTACAAAATGCATCTGAATACACAAGGTTTCCAAACTTTCCCTTTTACATACTTAATTAAGGACGCTAATAATTCCTGAACGTTCGGGATTTATCATTTGCGTCCCAAAACTAATGAGATCGACTTACGAAACAAAAATTGTACTCCTACTAAAAGCCACGGCACTCGTCGGAGCACTTGCGGCACGCCATGAGTGCCACAGTGCGCTGACCATTTCAATGACGACAGCGCCTCTTCCTCGGCCTCGCAACTCGCGAGGTGCTGATTAATGACTTGCCCGGCGGGCTAAGCCAGCGATCTCACGGTGTGGTGATCCGCGCCAACCGGTACTCCTCCTCATTTGGGCGTGCACTGGTCCACGTCTGCCAAGCGTAGATGAGGTGCTTGGGCCGGCCCCACTCGGGGCTTTGCTTGCAGGCGTCGCCGCCACCCTCACGGCCCTCGCAGGAGCCTTCTGCCAAAGAGCCAATTGCCTGACTCTCTCAGACGTGACATAGGCCTGCTAGGCAGCTTGTCCCGCGGTGCGCTTCTCTTCCTCGGCCTTCTTCTCCGCCTCTATTTTGGCGCACTCTGCTGGAGGCAAAGCCTCCCACAAGGCGACATCCATTTCTTTCCAAAGCTCCTCAAGGCTGGGGGGGGCTCGTGGCGGCTCGGCGTTCTCCTTGTAGCGGGGAGCCGATCGTCCTCTAGCAGCGTGCTGCTAAGCGAGATTGGGAACGCCGACGTGTCCACCTCGATGCATCGCGGCGAGGAGCGGAATGCCGACGCGTCCTCCTCGACTATTGGCGGCGAGGAGCGGAACGCCGACGCGTCCACCTCGACGCGTCGCGACGAGGAGCGGAATGCCGACGCATCCTCCTCGACTAGTGGCGGCAAGGAACGGAACGGCGACGCATGACCGTCCGCGTGGTGCAGCGAGGGGCACCTAGGGCTTGGGAGGGGCGATGCCATGGTGGTCGACGTGAGAGGGAGGGGGAGGAGATAGCGATGAATGTGGCGTTCTTCCGAATGTCGTGGGGAGGCGATATTTATAGCGAGCAATGGCACACCTACGCAAGATATGGACTGAGCTGCACTGACTTAACTGCAGGTCTAGTTGCGTCACTGACATGTGGGCCAGACCCCTGTTAGGCCCATATGTCAGTGACCCAATGCACCTGAAGTTAAGTAACTGAAGCAGCGTCCTGGAAGATATGTTGTGTGATTAACATAGTACTCCCTCCTTTCTGGCTTATAGGGCTCAATTCAAAAATCTCACCAACCAATGTAGATGGTGAGTGGTGGAATACTTTTTGTAGTTTGCAAAAGTACCCAATTAATGCTCTTGTTTTCCTCAAAAAATTATGTTTACGAATGCATTAATTGCAATGCATGCATGCATAAAATACATGGATTGGTCAATTTTCTTTTAATACTTGCATGCAAAGATTTAATGCACCTTGGAATCTGAACATGTGACGGGTAACAACCAAATTGAGCCTTATAAAATGGAAAAAATAAATTTTGAGATAAGCCCTATAAACCGGAAAGGAGGAGTATGACTACGTGGGCATATTTGTTGGAGTAAATTACGGGGAGGGAAGGGGTGAAATATTGCTGGTCACAACGGATTGGACTGGCCCGGGGAGGAGAGTCATGCATGCAGATTTTTTCCACACGGGGTGGAGTGGTGGGACATTGAGGAGAAGGAGAGTGCAGCAGGCATATTGTTTCCACACATGGAGAGGAAAAGATTTGGAGACGAACGGGCTTCCTGCAGGTATGGGGAACGGTGCATAAAGTCTCATCTTGCATGCCTGGCTAGGTATAGTCTCAAGTCATTAAAAATATACACGCCCCACACATGTTCATATTTCAAGGTGCACTAAATTATTGCGTGCGATGGTTAAGGCTGGCCATAATGGTGGTATCTTAGCTGGTATCATGCACACGGGAATAGCAAACAAGCCGGCATGGCGTGCGAGCGAACAGTAGAAGGTCGTGGGGCCTTGACAGTTGTGAAATTAATTGAAGTTACACACAAGCCAGCATGGCGTCTGAACAGGCAGAAGCTATACCGTCAGGCCTACGATATGGATCTAGTAGACATGACATCTAGGGTCCCTCATAGTTCTCGAGAACTCTTTGGGGGCTTGCAGCCGTTTATCCACCGGGCAAGCTAGCAATCCCACGCTGTTCGCACACCCTACTCGTCCCCGTCTTCTACTAGTACAGTACCTTACAACAGTTCGCTCACAGTCATCCCGTCCTTTCACATTACGGTAGTTCCACTAATCCGAACCCTCCTCCCAAATCCATGGCGTCCCAAATCTCCATGATCGGCGGTGAGTACAAGGTTAGAACCATCACCGGTGATGAATTGGCGTCATCTACACCCATTCTTCATAGCGGTGAAAGAATGCCTTGCTCGCTTCAAGCGCATGTTTGAAAACTCAAATGATGAGTGGGTCATTGTGCTAGATGTTGAGTACACCACAGTCACAGGAAGCGAGAAGAAACTAAAGGAGGCAGAGAAGAAGAAGCCCGCCGTGATCCAGGTTTGCATGCATGACTTATGCTTGGTCTACCACATATGCCATGCCGGCGTTGAGTCGCGAGGAATTTAAGAAGTTCCTCAAGAGGCGGCCGAGTCAAATTCGTTCTTTGTAGACTTTAGGAGCGACAAGGAAATCTGGGTCGGATAGGCCTCGTTGTAGGCCAGCCCTTGATCTCCGGAAGGCAAGCACGGTGTCCTCCTCTTAGCCTTCGGTGATGACCTGGCAGCAACCATGATTGATCCTTCGTACGCTAAACTGAAGAAACCTCATCACGAGTTTCATCATGCATGGGAGTCGAAGACATTAGATGAAGATCACATACTGTATGCAGAAATGGATGCCTACCTTTGTTTAAATATCTACAAGGACTAAATGAAGAAGTAGAGCCCAGTGTCCGGTTCAAGCAAAGAACCGTCGGTGAAGAGGAAGAGGAAGAGGGATGAGGACGAAGTCGAGGATGTGGACTCGGACTCCGAGTAGGTGGCAGTGCCGTCGCTCATCTTTGGTTCTACTGCGGTGTCAAGCGGACTAGTTTCTTAGTTTATTTTCAAGGGTGTGTTGTGCTTTGAGGCCCTAAGCAGAACTATGTTTATGTTCTTTCTCGTTATTTGAACTCTTTAGTAAATGCGTGCAGTAGTACTAGTACTATGTCTTACTACTGTTCTTCTTGCAGTTGGTACTCTGCTTTCGTATCTTCGTGTTCCTCATGTAGTTAATACGTTACGTACTAGTAGTATAATTTGGGTCGATCTATTTGTGAAAAGAAGTTCAACGGAGCGAAGGAAGAAGACGGCAGGGTGCCCATGATCTATCTTATGAGTGTTGGGTGTGGAATGCAGTTCGCTGAAAAAAAATGGATCGTGACCGGGGTTAAACGGATGCGAGGGTGGGGAGCATGGCGGTAGCAGGCGGTTCAGGGGAGGGCGCGGCGGTGGCGGCAGGCGGTTAGGCGTGTGGCGGGCTAAGAAGATGAACCATGCATC
This sequence comes from Aegilops bicornis, assembly GCA_021605145.1. Classification (NCBI taxonomy): domain Eukaryota; kingdom Viridiplantae; phylum Streptophyta; class Magnoliopsida; order Poales; family Poaceae; genus Aegilops; species Aegilops bicornis. Next base: position 1,550,754 of record JAHIAL010000021.1, on the reverse strand, counting down.
TATTTCAGAGGTTGAAGAAGCCCTTCTAGCCATCCATGTTGCATCAAACGGCTCACAAGAGTCGACTGACCCAAATTGCTCCTTCAGATTGCAGGATCCACGTGGCATTCAAGGTCTCATAGGTAGATTCCGCGTCCGCACCGGTTTGCGGGCTCGGCAGCGTCGACCGACTTACGCCATGACAGCCACCATCGCGCGCCTCCTCATGGCGGTGAGCGACAATGACACGCTAGTTCCTCCTCGTCGGCATGTTGGAGCACGCTCTCGTCCTCCTCTTCATACGCTGCGTGCATAGACGCGGCTCCACCAGCTGCTCGCGTGCTCGGCAACACGGCGGCATCGCGAGGAGGGACTGCAGACGACGTGAGCGGGCGAGCCTTCGGCTTGGCAGCAACACGGTGGTGATGGGCGAGAAATTGTTGGCCGGAGCAGGCGGGCGCCGGCATGCGCAATGGCGGCGGTGGCATATTGATGAGTGCGTGTATGGGAGCTTAGTTTAGTTTTATATAGGGTTGGTCAAACTTAAAAGAAAATCGTACTAGTACACGTAAACATTAGACTTAGGCAGCGCTTTTATTAGTTACCACAGCCACGATACTGAATCTTGTGCAAAGCGCGTGAACCGTGACGTCATGGTCGATCGTCGAGCAGTCGTCACCGTGTCGCGCTTTCGAAGGACATCCACCGAACTTTTTTGTGTGTGTGAAAACAATCCCGAATATTACGCAACTTTTTTTCCGGGAAAAGTTGTTGGCGCTTCTAATATTTCCATATATTTGAATTTAGCTCGATTCGTGTTTATTTGGATTTGGACGTTTTAGGTGTGCCCTAGTTTTTTTTAATACTGATTTTGTGTGTGTGACTGAGAGAGAACGTGTGTATGTGTCCATATGTGTGTTGTGGCGGAAGGGCAATGTGGAGACAGTGTGCGTGTGATAGAGACATAGAGAGTTGTGAATGTTCAAATGATCATGCATGAGTGAGACATAGACAGATGCCGATACATTGTGTATACATGAGAGAACGGTCTTTCATTTTACTTGTGTGTGTGTGTGTGTGTGTGTGTGTGAGAGAGAGAGAGAGAGGAGCATCCGTAACACAACAACCATCTCTCTCGATTCATCCGTCCCTCACACGATCGCATGTGACACATGCATCAACGCGCACATTTTGACACCCTCACCCAGCCCCTGCCCACCTCAAGGCGCGCACATCGCTCTCTATCTCGCATGCAGAATCTCTTCGTGAATACCCTATTTAGCAAGTAGCTTTCTGTCACATACACACACATTTCTCTCCTTAGGTTTGTTTTCTCTCAATATCTGACACACACACACACACACACACACACAACACACAGCACACACACACCCCCTCCCCCGAGCACACAATTCATCCCCATCCAAGGTTATATGGTGACCACTCTCGCTTGTGCTTCTACGCACCCCAAAGATGCACAACACCTCAATCTTCAAAGAGGGCATCGAGGAGATCGAAGGCAGCGACCACACTGCGCTAGAGAATGCGAGGCCATTTGGAAGCGAGGATGATGTGTGACGGTGACCGACTCCTCCCCCACCCTCTCTCTCTCTCTGCAAAATTACCAATCCCTCTCCCCCGCACAAATTTATCAATTCCTCAACCCACGAGATCCTTCCCCTCTCGTCCATGTTTTTCCAGCTCTCTCATGAAACCTGTTGTCTCTTCTCCTTCCATGTGTATGTAATCCGGATGCACACGCATCTCACGTGATATAATACATGTCCCCATCTTTCTCACAGACCTAACTTCTTCCTCTCTCTATTTCGTTAGGTTTGTCTCCTACTCTCTCATCCACATACATACAATCTTTCCCGCCCTATCTGCTCCATCTTCGCAAGCTCTCTCCGCACGTTTCATTCACACATTGGGATATGTTCAAAATGTTGCTTTTATAATGGTTGATGTACAGTTATTGTTGATTTTGTTGCATCCTACAAAGTAATAACTATGAAATGCATTTTGATTGTCATTTGACTGGGATTATGTGAGTTTGAGCATGTTGTGAAGTACTATAGACCTCGTATACATCTTGGAAGTCGACAATGATTGTAACTATTGAATTATATAGACCATTACATTCGAAGTCAGTAGCCTAATATATTTATTTCACAATTTCAACAAATGACTAATTCACTACATACTAAGAAAACAAATGTGTACACCCTCCGTTTTTATTTAAGTCTGCGTATTACCATTGGTCAAAGTCAAGTTTTGTAAACTCTCAGAAAGTTTATAACAAAAAATATTAACATATACAATAACAAATAAATACCATTAGATTCATTATTGAATGTACTTTCAGATCATACATATCTGTTATGGTAAATGTTTATATTTTTCTATAAACTTGGTCAAACTTTAGGAAGTTTGACTTCGGTCAAACCTAACATGCAGAGTTTACTAGTACTACTCGCTATGTTCTTAGCCGAATCACCCAACACGCCACACGGGGAGTTCAGTGTCACAAAATTTTGAGGTCGGCGGGAAAATTTCCCGCGAGCCTGATTCGAGCAGTGGGAAGTTACCATCATAGCCTCCGGAACAGGCCTACGGATTACAGTTGGTAGGGGGCTGTTTCGTAACTTTAGGTTCACCCTACCCAGCCAACCCCATCCCAGCACCCAGAGTAGTACACCTGAATACTCCCCATTTTCTATCCCACCGCAAAATAGACTTGTCCACGGCACCGCACCCTTCGTGCTCCTCCCCTTCTACATCGGCGCATCCGTCCACTGCAGTGCATCTGCCTCATCGATGACCTCAGACGCCCGCAGACCGAGCCGGGTCCACCGTCGTCGTCATCGTACACGGAGCCTCTTCCCCGGCATCGTCTTCCACGGTCTCGGATCTTCTTCCCGGAAGCCGACGCCAAGCGCAGAAGCACCACGGTCGTGGACAATGAACCGACTCCCGTTGCCGACCATGACTCACAGAGGCCGCCTCGACCATCGTTCTCCTCCTCGATTGGTAATGTGTGTATTGAATCACTTAGCAAAGACATATGCGGTTCAATTTTGTTCATACCTACCCTTTAAATTTCTTGGGTGTTATTGTTCCCGTAAAGTAATTCGTTATAGCCTCCATTGTCCAACAGAATATCAGCTTGTAATTGTGCGTCGCTCCTGTGTCATATTTGTGCTTGGGTAGGTATTTCATACGCAACTAGTAGTGTGGCAAATGATGGATAGTTTTTTAGAAGTAGCAAGATGCCCATGCATTGCACGCATCAAGATGCATTTGTATGAGTAGTTTATCTTGTGGGAGAAAAGGATGAACGAGGGAATGCCTTATTTGCAAATGCGGAGAGGGGTATGGGTATCTTTTTGCAAAATTGCCACAGTTTCCTTCCTATCCGTCAGATATAAATCGGATGGCCTATATTGCAGGATGGCAGGAACACCATCATCACCAACTCTGTTTTTTATAAGAGTAGGGAAAAAGTAGAGAAAAAAATAGAGAGTAGAGAAGTAGAGATAAATTTTAAATATAAAATAAATATAACAGATGAGAAGAGAGCATGAGATAGCGAGAGGCGTCGGGGAAAGGATTGCGCGCCACATGAAAAAAGCGGATGGATGGCGTATTTAGTTTTTCTTGTATGACGTCCCGGTGCGCTTTTATAAAATCCAATGCCCTCCCACCGCTCTGTGCCTTTGCCACCGCTCTCTCCCGCTCATGCCTCGCCACCGCTCTCTCCCGCTCTTTCTCGCCTTGCGCCGCCTTTCACCATGCCGCCCGCCCGCAGGAAAACTTAGGGGATCTGCAGCGGCGTCGCCAACCCCTCGGCTAGCTTCTCCGCCGAAATCTGGTTCCGCGGGATGCGCCTTGGCCTCGGCAGACGTGGTGGCGTGGTGCCTCCGGTGGCCTCATAGAACATTGAACTTCCCCAACGTGCCGATGCGGGAGCGGGCACAGGAGCTCGTGTCTCTGCCGCGGCTTATCACCGACGAGGATCGTCGCGACAACCGGAGGCGGGAGCACCGTCTCGGCATCGCCGAGATGGACGAGGAAGCCATGGCGCTGTGGCGCCAACGCTTCCCGCAGGACATCATCAACGAGCGCGAGTTCTACGAGCAAAGGAGGGCGGAGAGGGATAAGAGGAGGGTGGAGCGAGCCGCCTATCCCGAGGACAAGTGTAGGCGAAAAGTGGACGCGCAATTCAACATGAGGCTAGGAGCAGCGTCGCCCTGGGAATCCGATGACGATCGGTACCTTCAGGCCTACAGTCAGCCGTCGGAGGAGGACATCACCGAGGAGGAGTCGGACGACGAGGAGTAGTTGAATAATCTATTTTTTATCTATCTATGCTGAGAACTATCCTCTACTCTCTATCTCTACTTCTCGATCTCGGCCTTTAACGCTTTTTAAAGCGCCCGCGTTCTGATTCTGTTGGAGATGCTCTAACATGGCGTATTTAGTGATTTAATGTTGCCCACAAGATGCGCGAGTATTACTGGTAGTATGTTTTTCTTGCCATGTTGAGATTTTAAAACCACGAAAAGCGAACATGCAGAGGAGCAATGAAGACCAAACACGGGATATTGGGGACATCTTCAAGGAGCATGGCAAGTTAAAGAGGAGCTGCACCGAACACGTAAAAGCGAGCTTTGGTAAATAACACCCTTTCAATTACTTTCGTTTAGCCTCGTGTTCTTTGATGTGTATATCTTGTAGTTTACTGTTTCTCTTAAGCCTCGTGTTCTTTGATGTGTCATAAGAAGAGTCTTAATCGTCCCTAATGCTTTCGCTTTTAGCTTAATGTAGGAAGTGGGTGTTCTCACCTTGTAGTCTGTTTTATATTTTTTTCCTTTTGAATTCACTTCTCCCGATTACATTTATCGGCTTCTACTAAATGGATTTGGGTTTGCTCGAGTAATTATCTAAAAAGAAGTAACTTCATGTCGGGATGCAGTTCCTACAAGGAGGGAAGTATGGTCAACCTCGAGATCATGTTTCGAGAATCGAGGCCGGATTACACACAAGGTGCTAGTTCCCTAATGATGCTGGATTAGACACAAGGTGCAAATTCCCAGATGATGATGGATTACACACAAGCTAGGTGGAGTCGTCAGCTGTTCGTGTCCTCGTGGCTCTAGTAAAGGCTGAAAGAAAGCGTGCAGCGACCCTTGAGAATGTAGCTGAGTTCTTGAAGAAGCGAAAAGAGCAATCAGATGCTCTTTTCACCCATGCCAAAGAAGAGATGGAAGAAGCCAGAAATAAGCTAGCAGAGGCAGAGCAGGCTAGGCGTCTCCTGCTATCTAAAACTGTTGTCAATACAAAATTTCCTTCATAGTAGCTAGGTTCAAATGTTTATCGAGTCAGCATGTCTGTTGTGATGTCCGTGCATCTACTGATGTGGCACAAAATATTTTTTTTTTCGGGTCATGTAATAACAGCAATTACTTTCCAAACAATAAAAGATGAAGCATTGGACATGGCATAGTTCACGCGCAAGCCCGACATTCCAAGTTCAACTTCCACATCAAACTCATGTTCATAGATATCTCCACATTCATACATAATGTCCACAACCATGATTCACTTCAAAGACAATTTTTTTAGGAGAGTTATGAATAAAGAAAAACCTCTAGTTCCTGCTACCAGTGCGAGCACAACAAGTCAAGACCATGCATTATTAATTATATTTTGGTCATTTTTTGTGTTCTAAAATGCCGGTAAACTTGCGGAAGGGCGTGTTACCCGGCACACTTGTGGATTGATGAAGGCAGGTGGGGCGATCTGGCCCGGTTGCATGCGGCGAGGAGGCGTGTTCACCGGGCTCTGCACAGTGGGGCCCTCTTGGCAAGGCCTTGATTCAATGCCTGCGCTATGAGAGGTCGTCTGTCGAGCAATCACTCCCTCGAGACCTTTTCGTTTAAGTATAACAAAATCTCCTTTTCCATTCACATTTTACAAGTAAAATTCGTGGACAAACTTTGACCCAAAATACGATGGGGACTAGTAAACCAGAACGGAGGTAGTAGTTTTTTTAATCAAAGAAGGGTTTCCCCCTTCCAATTTTCATTACTGAAAACCAATATCTAATCTAAACATAGTATTTGCCCTAGAACTACCAGGTTCAACATCTGCAACATAAACCCATACAACCATACGCCAAGGAGGTACGTAGTACTATACATTCCATTTTCGCTCCATACCAATCGTTCTAAAAACTACTTAGTTCTTATAACGCACCATTGAAAATCGGAACTCTTAACCCCGCTAAAAAATGATATTTTAAACGTGGCTACTCGATCTGTGGCAACTGGCGAGCCACCGCCTCCAAGTTGTTCACCTGTGGTCCCGACCATCGACTCCTACAGATCAAATTATCACGGGAGCTGACTATTCCTACAAAGGTGCGCTCCACCACGTACCCGGTACCCGCGAATGCAACAATCATGCACCTAGGGTTTTAGTGTTTATTTATTAACGATGCCTTTACGTAACACTCATGTGTGCGAGACAGCGAGAGACCGACTACGTTCGTGCGCCTCTTCTCTTCGTATATGTACTCCACCGTTGGTCTGGTGTACAAAAATAATAACTACTAGCAATGTGCCAATGCGTTGCCACACGATCTGAGCGGATTAATACATATTCACCGATTTGATAGAAAAAAAGTCTAGTTTTGAAATACGTATATCACTAACAAATTGTTATGTTTCACTCAAAATATATTCCTTTGGCGGTTTTGATGAGATAAGGGAGGAATGTTGTTGGTTTCAAGATTCGAGAAGTGGTATATGTCTAATTTCTACTCTTACTAGCAAGATGCCCGTGCATTGCACGGAACATCAAGATCTTGTGGGAGAAAAGGATGAACGAGGGAAGGCCTTATCTGCAAATGTGGAGAGGAGTGCGGGTAAATTGCCATAGTTTCGTTCCTATCCGTCAGATATAAATTGGACGGCCTATATTGCAGGATGGCAGGCCCACCATCATCACCAACTCTGTTTTTTTATCCCTACTTTTATAAAAAAAAAGCATAGTCGGTGATGATCTTGTGCCTGCCATCCTGCAATATAGGCCGTCCGATCTATATCTGACGGATAAGAAGGAAACTATGGCAATTTTGCAAAAAGATACCCACGCCCCTTTCCACACTTGAAAATAAGGCCTTACCTTGTTCATCCTTTTCTCCCACAAGATAAACTACTCATACTAATGCATCTGGATGTTCAGGTACAGCATGGGCATCTTGCTAGTTGTTGCAAAAAGCCCATGTGTGTGAGAGAGAGAGGGAAAGGGGAGGAGGACGGAGTGCATGTGTGACAAAGACACAAAGAGTGTGTGTGCGAGAGGTATCAGCTTAAAATTAGGCGATAGTGTGTGTGTGCATGGTCGAGAGGGCGTGTCTCAAGAAGGGAAGAAAAATCTACATAGATACAAGGAGCAGGAGAGAGACATGTATGTCGACGATTGGAAGCCTGGCGTCTTGGGTGTATAAACCTATCTAGAGTCTAGTCGATAAATGTTTGTGAGAGAAATACGAGTCGGGGTGCGAAAGCGAGAGTTTTGTGTGAGAGAGAAGGGGAGTGGAAGCAGGAGTTGTGTGTGTGTGAGAGAGAGAGAGAGAGAGGGGGATTTTTTCTGATCGGTAAACAAATGAATAATGCCAGTCTGGGATGGAGACGAAAAGGAGACCGCAACAAATGTTGTGTCTACAGGAGAGAGAGCGAGAGAGAGAGAGAGAGAGAGAGAGTAATTTTAGTGGTATGATTCATATCTAGAGTCATATAGGGTGTGTGAGAGAATCCCATAGAGAGAAAGACAAAGTGAAAGACGAGTGGAGAATGTGTGTGTGGCGGTGAAAGAAAGCTTAGGTACCTAGTGATACGAGAGAACGGTAGAGACGTGAGAGATAATGAAAACCGTGTAATGTATAATGATAGGAAGAGTGTGACACTTCTCAAGGGAGACGTCGAGAGACCATGTTTGCGAGGAAAGGAGAAAACATGAAGTGAGCGTGCAGGTGAGCTGGAGAAAAGAGAGTGATAGCTACATGAAGGAGCATGCATGCGAGAGAGATGGGCATGAAAGGAGTGAACATAAAAGGGATTCAAATATTTGAATTCAAGATGATGATACATGTAATCCACACTCGAACCAAAATTGATCTATCAAACATGCATACTCATATGAATTCACGCGCATCTATGTTATTTAATATGTAGATATTCTTGATCCATACATTTTAGTAGAACATAATTTGGTTTAATTTTTGAATTCAACCTTATGATTTTGAGATCATTGTATTTGTAAATCATATTATACATATAAAGGAGCAGAATTCTTTGTTGTGCTTTTGAAAGTATATATAAAAAATGATGTATATGGAATTTTATTCCAATCGAAAATGGATCCCTTTGAAAAAATAGAATACAAACGGGATTTGAATTGAGTTGGCATGGTAGCGTGCACTCTGCAAAATTTGAGCGAAGCGGGGGAAAGTCGTAGTAATCGTGAAACCAAAATCTGCGAGATGGAAATTACTACGCCTATCACGCCATAAAGCCTATCTTCTTGATTTATATAGTTTTCGACAGGGATAGTTTTGTAATTTCACTCAAACGTGACATAACCGCCTCTCACCCGTATTCATACAAGGTGGGCGACAAAACACAGTTTGTCATCGGCCGAAATCGACTCCCTCCCGGATTCATACACGGTGGGCGCCAAAAACAAACTCTCGTCGGCAAATATCCGGTGTATGCGAGATTACCGTCCTATCCCCAACCGACTAATATTGCTGTGATGTAGGAAATTTGAAATGGGGGCTAAGTTTGTAAATTTCCTCGCATTTGAGACAAGCGCATACGAAGACATGGTTCCCCTTCCTCTCCACCTCCATTTCCCCATTCGTACTCCGTGGGCACCAAAACACCCTCTCCAGCCCAGCCTCCTCCGTCCGCTACCCCATCCACCACCGTCCTCCTCCACCATGCCGGAGCTGATATCCTGACGCCGCCGTCCATTACAAGAGATCGACCTCTCTCATCCACGGCTTCGGACCGGGATCCTTGCATCCCATCCTCTCTCTTCATCCCCGCCGTCGTCCACCTTGCCGGCGCCGCTCCAACGACTGTCTCATCCACCACGCCCCGTCGCCACCGTCTACCCTCCTAGATCTGCTTCCACGCCGCCTCCAGCCATCGCTACCGCAGCAACGTCAAATTCTCAGCAGATGCATACACGGCGCCGCACCAGAGGCGGTACTCTTTCGTATCTGCTCAACTTATTTATCACAGCAAGAAAATAGATCGCCACTACTTTACTCTAATTTCTGGTCCATCACTTACTTGCTAGTTGAGAGCCAACATTGGTTGCGAAGTTGCCTTTGTCCGGTTTGCACCTTCAGATCCGCCACGGCACGCTCAACACTATACTCCCAATGCTTATTGTTTCCCCTTTTATACTCCACACTAGTTAAATCACAGTAGACTAAATTTCAAAATTGGGTCAGTCGATTTTTCAGAGCTCGCCGGAGTTCGCCGGTGCGAACGAAGGGGGCTGGTGGGGACTTTGGTTGTGGGGTGGTGGGGCCTCACCGAACGAAGAAAACTTCGGCCTTGGTGGGGGTGGTGGTGGGGGTGGGGTGGTGGAGGAACACTGGCGATGGGGGCGATGGTCGGCCGTGACCCGTGCAAGGTGTTCTGTATGGGAAGAATCGTAGACGAGGAAGAAGAAGGGTTAGGAAGCGAGGATCTTCATCCAATCGCTTGAAATGGTCGATTGACCCAAATGACAAAAGTCACGCGACTTGCATGCAGACATGCCTTTATATTCAGTACCATCATCGTACCTGCTTAGCACTGCTCCTGAATCCATCAAGCTAAACAACGTGCCACTCATAATTCCAAACTTGTTGCTCAAGTACGAATCTGATATGATGTTGATATTACTAAAACAGATAACATAAAATTGGTCAACTAATGTTCCTACTTTACTTTCGAAAAAGCACGTGCACCACATATAGAGAGACAGCGGGGAGTTGCTTTCTTAATGCGCTCTGGTTCATCATGTGTGGGCCTTTGCATCTAACATTTTATTATCCAAAATCTGCTTGCTGTTCTTTAACATGTTCCTCTTCCGTTCTTCTTTAATAAGTACTCTCTCCATTCCTAAATACAATTCTTTGTATAGATTCCACCATGGACTACATATGGAGCAAAATGAGTGAATCTACACTCTAAAATGTATCTGGATACATCTGTATGTGATCCATAGTGGAAATCTCTACCAAGACTTATATTTTGGAATGGAGGGAGTATGATAGTAGTCTGATATGTTCCTTGTAGTGAAGATGAGCAGGGACATTTGCGGTGTAGAGGTCTATACTGATCCGGTTGGTATGGACACTTTGAACTCTTTGAGCCTCTTTGATTCGTAGGATTTTGTAAACATGGGAATAGGATTTGTAGTGGCCTGTCCACTTGAATCCTATAAGAATAGCAAGGAAATGCGGGGAGCTGTGTCGCCTTTGAGATTTACACTGATATTAACAGTACCGCACCTTCAGTTGAAGAGAGCTGGTATCCAAAGCCTTTCTAGCTGCACCAGCAATACTTGCACATATATTCCAGCAAGTTCCACTTTGCTGATTTTACTCTGATGCTTACGGTTTTCCCGTTATATCTACACTATGATCTGTGTAGCTGCTTTGTGTCGCACTAGTAGCAGTCCACTCTTGAAGCTAAACACCGCAATGACTTACAAAATTGGCACCAAGGCATTGAGTGCCATTAGAATGCAATGAAACTCATAAGCTCCCCACTGTTGATTCTTGTTGAGAATATGATCCAAATGACTATTCTAACCTCAAGGAGTCAAAGGCGGATGGCCTGTCCTGTTCACCCATCAAGGTGCTGTTCTAATTTGGCAAGGTTTTATTGATTGCGGCGTATCTTGCATATGTTGTCTTGCATTTCTTCTACTTTGTTGCACCGCCATCCGCTTAGTTTACTCATCATATATGTCGAGATGCCATGCCCATCCATTATCAATACATATTCCATACGTCATCATACCATGTTATTCCACTCAAATGCTGTTCTTGTGCATCGGACATCAAAAGGAAGAGGGTGATTGCGAACCTTAAGGAGCACCAGCAAAGTCCTTGAAAACGTGGTTGTCTTGGAGAAATCAGACGACACCCACTTATATTGGTTGTACAACTAGTGACACAAAACGTAGGACCGACTCCAGACCTGTACTCCATACTTCCTTTGGCCACACCACTAGCCACACCACCACGGGACCTGCACTCCGACCAAAAGGTATGCCGATTTCATTTGCCATAGCACCGGTAGTACCACAGAAAAATCCCACTCCAAAGAAAAAAGTATAGCAAGTCCTTTGGCGAAGACCTATCCCAAGCTGCAGAGGCGGCCAATTCCTGCAGATTGGAACCCCATTCAGCTTATTCCCAGGTTTAAAAGACAATGCTTTCAATGTTGTTAGGGACTACGTGCATATATTTCTATCATGGGAAGATTATAGTGAAGACAAACACCATTTTCACATCTTCACGATCCACTTACGTGTAAGTGCTATTATTCATGGTGATTATTTTCCTGTTTTACTTTGATTGAACACATCAATGATTTACATTACATTGTTGTAAGTGGCGAGGTCAATTTGGATAGTCATGACGAGCAAAAGCTTGCTTGCGCTTTTCAAGGAAGCATTGCAGCAGTATTGGTGTTACCTGAGGAAATCACACTTTGATGGCAAGTCTATAAATGAATTTCTAGTGAAGTCTCCTGTGCTAAATTTAGAAGACATTGAATGGAAAAACCTTGTTATGCAATCGTTCCGAGGATGAGGTACTGTCTATGATATCGCATGACAATTTGAACTTCTACTTTTCCGCATGTGCCTTACGGATCTTTTTTGCAGGAAATCTGCTCGAAAAAGAATTCGGTTTGAAAAGAACGACGAGGATATCGCAAATATGCTGCCCATTGCTTTGCTCTTGTTAGTACTGTTCTCTGTATCCTTTGTACTTGCATACATACCGTTCATTATGTGACAAAGAAGTATGCATGATAGCTTGCTTATCAATTATTCGCTCCAAATTATACGATCTGTATGAATGGTTACATTAGTGTAGAATATATCCAATGCCAATGAAATTTTTAGCTCTGCATTGTTCTTGTAAGTACACCGCTATCCTATATCGGTGTACTTATATTGATGAGTAGTTGTTCATCTACCATCACTCTGCAGCTTATTTTCCTTTGCCCTCCATTTTCTACACATAAGATCTATATTTACTCTTACCATAAGGTTGGATAACACCGATGGTCTTGAAGAAGTTTAGCTCTGCATTGCTCTTGGTTGTACCTTTTGCCTGTATCGTTGTACTTACATTTATAGCTACTTGGTTATGTAGCATCACTCTTCATCTTATCTTAAATATTCTCAATTTTTTCTTATATTGTCACATCAATATTTACTCTTAACAAAATGTAGAATAAAGGCAATGCTTATGAAGAAGATTACGTGGTAAACTTCTTGAATTCCCCCCCCCCCCATCAGCATGGACAAGGGCTTAATAGAGCCTACCTTCACCAATAATGTAAGTTTTTCCTTCTCAAGCCTTCAAACTTTGTTGTGTATATTTGGTTAGGCATGACTGCAACAGCTGTTTATTTTTTGTGTTTGCATTAAATTGCATGTTTAAAGTTTATTATGTAGTTCATAAACAAAAGTTTGTCCTTCTCAATTTAAGTTTTTAGTTGTTCAACCAAGTTCCTTCTTCATACCATGTAAATTAAACTATACAGAGAAAGTGATCTTCTTTTGCCAATATGAAATGGGATAAATTCACAGCACACTAACCATTGATACTTATGAGTTCTTGATCTGTAATCTAGTGGTGTCGTGAAGCTGCCAACTCCTTCACAATGTCATTTCCTGCCATGTCTTGACCTGAACAATACCATATTGTGTTAATGCTATTTTAAACTGTGTCACTTTATTCGTCAGCAAAAAATGTGATGAATTTCAGCACCGATACTTATATGTGCAAAACCTGCCATCTGTGTGCCTGTTTATCTTTCAGAGTGAGGAGGATATAAGTGTCAAACAAGTGCGATCTCACCCGACTTGCTTTCACCGCTATTTGCAGCAGCTCCGAGCAGGGCTAACCTTTCTTGAACTCTATTGAAGTGCTGTCGGTTTTGTATATTATTTTGTTGGCGTGTTTAGTTGCACTTGTGGCGATCTTTGATGCCCAGTGTATGTAATCTGCTGTCTTCTTGTGCTTTATTATCATAGCGGCGAACTTTGATGCCCAGTGGATGTAATATGTCATAATTTCTTTATTGTATAATCTAGGTTTTTTTCTTATTCACGTTGCTTTAGTTATTTTACTGTATATATATCATGTCTTCGCAGTAAACCGGCCAAACCGAAATTATGGTACATAATCGGGTCGTCATGCAAATCACCATGTATGATCCGCATCATGGGCACTGTCATATTGGTCCGTTAATAGGCCTAAATGTAAACTGGCCCACTAGTAGATTCGGGCCTTTAATAGGCCGAGTAAACCGCTGGCCCTATTTTCCCAAGAAAACTCAATGGGCCTTTAGGAGGCTGAAAAAGTAGGTTGGGCACGAAAGCGTCTTAGGAATAGCTCACGGGCGGCGGCGGTCGTAATAGACCCTGACCCATGAATGTGCCAATCAAATCATGGGCTTATAGCAGGCCAAAATTGTCTCGGTCCTTGTTTGGCCCAATTAGATTATCACCGCGATGAAAGGCGGATGCAAACCGGGCCGTAGTTAGGCCCAACTATCTGACGGGCTTTTAACATGCCGAAATTAATATAGGGCCGAAATGTTAAACGGCCCCTTAAAAGGCTGAAACTAATATCAGGCCGAATTACTAAATGGGCCTTTAGCAATTGGGCCCAAAAGCATAGCGTCCAGTTGATGGGCTGAATCTGATATGGGCCATAATTTAGCCCAATCCTCTTAAAGGGTCGGACCTGATCTGGGCCGTAATTTGGCCCAGAACGTGGTAGGCTTTTAACAGGCCGGATCTCATATGGGCCATTATTAGGCCTGGAACGTGGCAGGCCATTAATGGACCGGATCAAATATGGGCCGGCATTTGGCCCAAAACATGGCAGCCAGTTAATGGGCCGGCCTATTAGGGTCCTCAAAATCTTGTTGGCCTACAGCTAGGCCGGCCCATTAATGTCGGCAAAATCTCGTGGGCCTTTAGTTGGGCCGGCCCATTATGGTCCACAAAAATCTTGTGGGCCTTCACTTGGGCCGACTCATTATGGCCCGCAAAAATCTTGTGGGCCTTTACCTGGGCCGGCCCATTATGGCCCGCAAAATCTTGTGGGCCTTTAGCTGGGCCGACCCATTATGGTCCGCAAAATCTTGTGGGCCTTTAGTTGGGCCGGCCCCTTTTAAATTTTATGGGCCACTTTTGGGCCGGTCCACGTGTTAACATATCATAGGCGCATCTCGCCCATTGGATGCGTGACACCTGTGCCAACACGGAGCTGGCACGTGTTTCCTCCAGCCAATGATGATTTTACACGTGGAAAATCCCCATTCGTCGGGGCTGCTAACGGGTTATTGGATCCAAAACCGGACCCAATAGCTTAACGACGTTCCGTTACGGTGGATGCCACGTGTCGGTCACCCTTGACGAAAGCACTTCTGTGACGCGCGATTTGTCTTCATGGAAGTGGACACTTTCGTGATGATAATTTTGGTAATGTCATGGAACACTTCTATGACAACACAGGTATGACTATCTTGATTCTGTCATAAATTTGTCATGGATGTACATGCATGACAGAAAACCTGACCTACTATGACAAACACGTATCATCACGGAAGTGTATTTTTTTTGTAGTGAGTGCTACCGCATCCGCATTGAGCGCGGCCGCTTCCGCCGAGAGGGCTTCTGCGGTGGCCAAGCGACATGTACTGCGGCCGAGACGGCAATTGCTTTCTTCTTGACGATCTTTACGCCGAGAGTGCTCGAGCTGCCGTCCGTGCCGCTGATGTCGCCTGGCGGTCGAGGCCATCCACGCCAAGATCGAGGATGCACACGCCAAGATATTCTGTGCCACCTCGGACTCCAGCATGCAAGCTGGCGTCGAAAAGGCGGCGGTGGCCATGGAGCACCTGCTTCCTCGTGAGGTCGCCGAGCGGGAGCTGGAGATGCAGGAGGCGGAAGATATCGAGGAGTGCCGGTAGGAGGCGTTGCGCGTGGCCGAGGTCGAGGTAGAGAAGATTTTGTCCGTCAAGGAATCGGCGGTGGAGTACCAACGCGAGATCTGGCGCAGCCACTACTACGAGTACTACAACCTTGAGGGCGCCCCGAGGATGAGGACGAGGACGTGGTCGACTTCAGCAGGGGGAACATGGAGTCCACCAACAGCGGCATGTCGCCAGGACAAGTCATCGATGTCTCATTTCACACCGGAGATGCATAGGCCGGCGCGGCAACGGATTTATTAAAACTATGTGTACTTAGGCTTTGTTTTTAATGCTGGTCTTTTGTTAGAGCAATGTTTAGGTCAACTGGCTCTGTTTAATTACTAAAATTGCTCGATTCAGTAAGTGTGGTCTGTCTGCTGTATGCTCTTTTGTGTGGCCCAATTCGCAAGCGATGTTAAATTATGCAATGACGTACCCGGGGAAATTTGCACCAAAATTTGAATTATCAAACTCATCCCACGCGCGTAAAGCATAAGAATTGTTTGCGATGCACACAATCGTTCACAGTGACTGGTCCGGCGGCACCGCGCGCAAAGTGTCCCTCCACATGTCCAAAGTTTTGGCCTACCGCCAAAATATCTACCCCCGCCCCCCTTCCCCCCTTCCCCACCCCTTTTCTCCCCGACCACAAGTCACATTTCCCCTGTTTCCTCCTTCCTTCCTTCCTTGCTAAGCTATAGCCGCTTCCTCGCTCTCGCCGTCTCCCATCCTTCCGCCGGGGTCGCCATGGTCTTCTTCAAAGACCTCTCCAGCGGTTCCTCCTCCGGCGACAACTCCTTCACCACCCGGGTATGCATCTCTTCTCTCTCTCGAGCTCTGACTTGGAATGAAGGATTTTTACCCGGTGGTCGATTTGAGTCATTTCTTCCTCTTGTATCTCCCTAGGACCATCAGTGGCAACGAATGGAGCGGGGTGGCTTAAGATCTATCTACTCGTTGTCACTATCAATCTCCATGCGTGAAGCTAGTTGCGTTTGATTATGTGGACAGTGGGAGGAAGTTTTTGGCATATGCAGAGAAGGTCAGACCCTCTTTCGTTGTTACAAATCATTTGTTAGATGTGATTCAGACACTGTCACGGTCCCAACCCATCCGTACCACACCTTCAACCAAATGCATCCTAAGAGTGTCATAGTTTATACCTAGTATCTTAAATTGTTGCCATCTCATCAGCGGTGCCATTAGAAAATTATTTGGCACCGCTTCAGCAGTTTGTGCAGCCAACTTTGGTCCACACATCGAGCGCCCAAGCGGTAAAATACAAAATCTTTATGGCACGAAGGCGGGCATCGGAGCAACTACATGCTCCGGATGCGGAGTCCCTGATTTTTTCATTGCATCGGCTCGCTTGATCTGGCACCGGTGCGAGATGTAGCAACAGCTTGTCTTTACCCTAGTTTTGGCATACATAGTGGACGGCCTTAGTGCTATTAGTTCTATGTTACTAAATTTGTGCATGTACACACTGTTAGTATCAATTTCTTTGTCATCCAAACACTGCCGCTATCTTTATTGCGATTATATTTACCTTCCTCATAAAATGTTCAATTTGTTATTTATTGTACATGAGTAAGAACATGTAGCGTCGTTGTAGTTAATTATAGCTTCTGATGTTCCAGAATTTGGTTGTTGTCCAAGTACCAATTATTTCATTTGCACATTGATCTTTTTGAGAAGATATGTCATAATTAACATGTTTCTTCGGTTTTTCAAAATAAGCATCGGTGATTTTCTATGTTGCTATAAACCCATTTCCCCTACAATTGTTCTTGATCTAGTTTTAAATATTATAGGATGAATGGAAGTGTTCTTACTTGGAGTGGGTTGATCAAGAGTGGCCACAGTCTTTGAAGATGTGCCTAGTGAAGCTCTGGAGCATGTATGAGGAAGAGAACACACGTAGGCTTAGAGAAACTGTTGTCAACGCTGAAGCATATTTCAAGATGCGGGATAAAAAGTTGAAGGTGGAGAATGAGCGTTTAAATCAGACTTTGCTAAGATGGTGTTGGCAAAGGAGGAGGCACTCTCCCAGTTAGCCAATGCAAAACGGGTTCTTACTAAACTGAAAGCATAGGTGGATAAGACGAGCCTGGATGATCTCGATTAGGGAAATGAATATATTGTTCTTATGAAGTTGAACTAGCTATATGTTGTCTTGTGTTGTTTTCATGTAGCTACCGTCTTTGTGATGTTATAATATATTTATGTGCCTGATATGAAATTGGCAAACAGCTGTTCGATGTGATATGTGAATTTGCGTAATACTGGAATTATTAATTGTAAACTAATAAACCTACTAAATGTGTCAAGGACCTTTGCAAACGGTTCTAGCAGTAAAAGCGCTTGCTATGGATAGCCCAATGCCACACAGTTTTCTTCATCAAATTGTGTGTGATATAGTTGATGAAAGCAAACAGTTAACCAAGGCAGACCATGTGTGATAGTTACACCTTTCACACACGAGCCTACACATAAAAATGTGTGGGATGTACGTCCGAACGGAAATGTTTTCCCTGGATTGACCGTGTGGGATGTTCATAACAACGGAAACGTATTCCTTGGATTGACTGTGTGTGTTTTTCTGGGATTCACCGTGTGGGATGTACATACCTACGGAAATGATTTTCTCGGATTACCGTGTGGGATGTACATACCTACGGAAATGATTGGGTTTCGATGCCTCGCCCGATCGCACACGGCCCCAGCCTGGGTCCCAGGAGGGCCTATCCCCGACGATTTTTGGGTCGTGTGGGAAGGACCCCCTATCGCCCACACTCAGTTGGTGACGGTTCCAAATGCCGTCGCGGAAAGGGGTTAAAACCGTTTGTTTAGGACTGACACGTACCAGTGTTTGGTGCAAGTTGCCGCCGTGAATTCGAGAAAGTTTATTTTTGCTTCCTCTGGAATCATCCCAAGTCAGCCATGCATGTGCGAAGTAATCTATGGTTTAATAGATTAGCTACCTTCATTCCATATGTATTTCCTAGCACACCAAGCCACTGATTGATCTGTTCAAGGATAAGGAGTTCATCGATAAGTATACAAGGACTGCGATATCCTCGTTGATGGTTCCCCACCTGAACTGAGTAGTGTTTTATTATAAGACTACTATGTGGTCATGCTTGTCTGGGACAGCGTGTTCACATGTGTGTAGCAGAACCAGCTCATGTTTTGGAGCTTGCTGCCATAGTTCATTTCCCGAGAATCTCGCAATGTCATCTCATCGATTTGTGTTGCAACCTTTCTCTTTCAGACATACTGAGTATGGAATATCCTGAAACCAACCAAATCTAAATCTTAGGCAGATATGATGGTTTGGACATTCCCAAGAATTGTAATACTGGTCTTTTCAACCGTTAAGTGGATGGCATGGCCAACACACTTATCTGGGAGATCTCTTATTGTAGTATCTCGAGTCAACAATTTGGCCATTCTTCCATGAGGAGTTGGTATGACTTTGTACATAAGTTGTTCCTTATGGGTTCCTTGAACTCCCGAAGCCAGACCTTTACTTGATGTTCTAGATACCAAATGGTATTGGGTTAAGCTGGTACATCAAGGAGAACATTAGAAGCGGAGTGCTAAATGTCTCTCGGTCGAACATCCAGATTTCGTTTCCTTGGCATCGCTAAGGTGAAATCTGAGAAAGTGTTGGCTTCCTTTGCATCTGCAATCATCCATCACTATTCATCATGGTAGTATGATGTGTTGCCAGGATCCTTGGAACGGATGTTGGTAAGACCTTGATGAGTAGGGAGATGCTCAAGTTCTTCAAAGGACACTCAGACACTAGGTTATATCCTCGGTATCAATTGGAATGTGCCTCCCGTATGTTGAGTTGTTCTATAACCGTAGTTTCCTTTCCAAACTGAGTATGCCATTTCTTTGAACTCCGTCAAACGACCAATTATGAATTGCCTCAGGCTGGTGTGAAAAGTTCCAATGATCTATGTATCAAAACTAATTCTTTTTGCCACTGAAGGGAATAATGCTACGAGTCACCTTCCCTAAGGAGCCCCGTTATGGAGTCATGGCAATTGACTCCCCGCTACTTTGAAACCGTTCACCATATTACTTAAGTGTGGAATTGTTGCCCACCAACTTGAACCTTCGTCATCTGTTTCGTCCACCCCACTCGATGTGTGTTTCGTGTTTCAACTCAAGAGATGCCCCAAATTGTCATTCCATGAGTTGATCGTGTATCGCTTGATCCTTGTGAAGATCGAATTCTATAGAGTTTCCTCTCTTCCATCATCGTAGTTGGATGAAGATCTCGAAATCAAGGACGTCAAGATCAATTTGAAGCAATGATTCAACATCTTCGAGAAGGGAAATTGGATCATGAAGATCGTGCCAGCTTTGTGTCCCCTCTGTGTTCTTACCCTATGTCTGGAATCTTGGGACGAGATTGTTGTTTAGTGGGGGTGAGTTGTCATAGCCCTAGAATAATGCTTGTAATTAGTGGCTTTGCGTCCATGCATCATGTCTAAATTATGAAAGTTGAATTGAGGAAATAGGGAAGCTTCAAAAATTTAATTAAAAGAAGGGCAAACAACCCTGGAAAATGCATCCAATATTTCCAAATGGTCTTCAATGATGTTTGATAATTTTGGAAAGGGTTTTGATCCAAACCAAAAATATGGAACATTTTTGAGGAATTATTTTGGACATTTGGATTTAACTCACTAAATATTTGAGCTGGATTTAATTCTTCAACGAAAGAATTACAAGTCCGATAATTCTGGAAAAAACCTGTGAGTGGATCTAAATATATCCTAACAGACCACATAAGAATTTCTAGAAGTATATAAAATAGTTTGGTTTAGAAAACCAAATTCAAACAGAGTTGTAAAATTAGAAAACAAAAACAAAAACAAAAAAAGGAGGAAGGAAACCTACTTCACGGCCCAACTGGCGGCCCAGCATGGCTGGCCATGCCGGTCATCCCCAAGCTCTGCCAGAAGGTAGAGGCGAGGGAGGACATGGCGCGCCCGCGAGGGCGCCACGCCACCTGCCTGCCTGCCCCTCCCGCTCGACGCCCTAGCCTCTCTGGATGACGCCATGCACCACCCTGGTCCCTCTCTCCCACTCCATCGCCCTTTCCCCGCCTCTGCTCCCTCTCTGCAGCGCGCCCGAACACCCCGCTGCACGCCGACGAGAACCGCCGCAGCCACGACCATCCCCTAACCAACCACCGTGAACAATAGCTCTGCAAGGATGCGAATCATCTCCTCGACGAGCCACGCAAGTTGGGTTTCACCGCAACAGCGCCATCGATGCCTTCTTCACCCTCGGGGCCGCCGGCCATCTCCGTCAAATTTGTCATCTTCGGACCATTCCCAACCTCGCCGACCGTCCCCTCGTCATCTCTGTGAGCCCCTGACCACTTACCCCCCGCTACCCTCGTTGAATTCATGCTGCAGCCATCGATCCCCACCGTGCCAGAAGCTCACCGTCGCCCGGCCTTGTCGCCGCCGTGGCCTGAGCTCGAACGGGTCGCGCCCGTGCACCTCACCGAGCTCCTGGTGACCCCAGGAGGCTGCGCAGCGCTTTACTTTGCTCGTATGTGCTCCGCAACGCCATTTTCGCCGAGGTCCAAACTCTGGCCACTACCGCGAGCTCCGTTCCGGCAATCCCCGGCCACCCTAGCTCCATCTGTCACCACCTCCGGATGCGCTGCACCCCAACTACTTGTAGCCGCATAAACCGCGTCTGAAACCGTCCCCTGTAGCACCTTCCCGCGATGTCTCCGTCGTCGGTTTTCGTCGCTGCCGGCCGATCTCCGGAGAAGCCGACATGGCCGCGTAATTAGCGCTAACCACCGCCAGTTAGATCACCACAGACACTGACAGTGGGCCCCACATTGGGTCAAAGCCTGGTCATTTGGATTAAACCGGTCGACCTCTATGTCAGCGACGGTGGGTCCGACTGGTCAGGTTTGGTCCAGTGAATCATCCCAAGTCAGCCATGCATGTGCGAAGTAATCTATGGTTAACCCTCAAAAAAAAGTAATCTATGGTTAAACAGATTAGCTACCTTCATTCCATATGTATTTCCTAGCACACCAAGCCACTGATTGATCTGTTCAAGGATAAGGAGTTCATCGATAAGTATACAAGTACTTCGATATCCTCGTTGATGGTTCCCCACCTGAACTTGGTAGTGTTTTATTATAAGACTACTATGTGGTCATGCTTTTCTAGGACAACGTGTTCACATGTGTGTAGCAGAATCAGCTCATGTTTTGGAGCTTGCTGCCATAGTTCATTTGCCAAGAATCTCGCAATGTCATCTCGTCGATTTGTGTTGCAACCTTTCTCTTTTAGACATGCTGAGTCTGGAATATCCTGACACCAACCAAATCTGAATCTCAGGCAGATATGATGGTTGGGACGTTCCCAAGAATTATAATATTGGTCTTTTGAACTGTTAAGTGGATGCCATGGCCAACACACTTATCCGGGAGACCTCTTATGGTAGTATCTTGAGTCAGCAATTTGGCCATTCTTCCATGAGGAGTTGGCATGACTTTGTAGATAAGTTGTTCCTTATTGGTTCCTTGAGCTCCCGAAGCGAGACCTTTACTTGATGTTCCAGATACCAAATGGCATTGGGTTAAGCTGGTACATCAAGAAGAACATTAGAAGCGGAGTGCTAAATGTCTCTCGGTCGAACATCCAGATTTCGTTTCCTTGCATCGCTAAGGTGAAATCTAAGAAAGTGTTGTCTTCCTTTGCATCTGCAATCATCCATCACTATTCATCATGGTAGTATGATGTGTTGCCAGGATCGTCGGCACGGATGTTGGTAAGACCTTGATGAGTATGAAGATGCTCAAGTTCTTGACAGCACACTCAGGCACTAGGTTATATCCTCGGCATCAATTGGAATGTGCCTCCTGTATGCCGAGTTGTTCTATAACCGTAGTTTCCTTTCCAAACTGAGTATGCCATTTCTTTGAACTCCGTCAAACGACCAATTATGAATTGCCTCAGGCTGTTGTGAAAAGTTCCAATGATCTATGTATCAAAAGTAATTCTTTTTGCCTCTGAAGGGAATAATGCTAAGATTCACCTTCCCTAAGGTGCCCCATTATGGAGTCATGGCAATTGAGTCCCCGCTACTTTGGAACCGTTCACTATCTTACTTAAGTGTGGAATTGTTTCCCACCAACTTGAACCTTCGTCATCTGTTTCCTCCACCCCACTCGATGTGTGTTTCGTGTTTCAACTCAAGAGATGCCCCAAGTTCTTATTCCATGAGTTGATGGTGTATCGGTTGAACCTTGTGAAGATCGAATTCTGTAGAGTTTCCTCTCTTCCATCATCGTAGTTGGATGAACATCTCGAAAGCAAGGACGTCAAAATCAATTTGAAGCAATTATTCAACACCTTCGAGAAGGGAAATTGGATCGTGAAGATCGTCCTAGCTTTGTGTCCCCTTTGTCTTCTTATCCTATGTCTTGAATCTCGGGACGAGATTCTTGTTTAGTGGGGTGAGTAGTCACAACCCTAGAATAATGCTTGTAATTAGTTGCTTTGCATGCATGCATCATGTCTAAATTCTAAAAGTTGAACTGAGGAAATTTGAAAGCCTCAAAATTTTAATTAAAAGAAGGGCAAACAACCCTGGAAAATGCATCCAATGTTTCCAAAATGGTCTTCAATGATGTTTGATAATTTTGGAAAGGGTTTTGATACAAAAATATGGAACATTTTTGAGGAATTATTTTGGACATTTGGATTTAACTCAATAAATATTTGAGTTGGATTTAACTCTTCTACAGAAGAGTTACAAGTCCAATGATTCTGGAAACCTGTGAGTGGCTCTAAATATATCCTAACATACCACATATGAATTTCTAGAAGTATATAAAATAGTTTAGTTTTGAAAACCAAATTCAAACAGAGTTGCAAAATTAAAAAACAGAAAGAAGTAGAAAGGAAACCTACCTGGGCCTTACCTACCTGGCGGCCCAGCACTGCTAGCCCATGCCAGTCATCCCCAACCTCTGCCAGAAGGTAGAGGCGAGGGTGGGCATGGCGCGCGCGCGAGGGCGCAACGCCACCTGCCTGCCTCCCCCTCCCCCTCGACGCCCTGGCCTCTCTGGATGATGCCACGCGCCACCCCGGTCCCTCTCTCCCACTCCCTCGCCCTTTCCCCGCCTCTGCTCCCTCTCTGCAGTGCGCCCGAACACCCCGCTATATGCCGACGAGAACCGCCGCAGCCATGGCCATCCCCTAGCCAACCACCATGAACAATAGCTCCGCAAGGACGCAAAGCATCTCCTCGACGAGCCACACAAGCCAGGTTTCACCGCAACACCGCCATCGATGCCTTCTTCAACCTCGGGATCACCGGCCATCTCCTTCAAATTCGTCGGCTCCGGACTGTCCCCGACCTCGCCGAGCGTCCCCTCGTCATCGCTGTGAGCCCCTGACCACTTACCCCCTGCTCCCCTCGCCGAATTCATGCCGCAACCATCGATCCCCGCCGTGCCATAAGCTCACCGCCACCCGGCCATGTCGCCGCCGTGGCCTGAGCTCGAACGGGTCGCGCCCGTGCACTTCACCGAGCTCCTGGTGACCCCAGGAGGCTGCGTAGCGCTTTACTTTGCTCGCCCGTGCTCAGCAATGCCGTTTTCGCCAAGGTCCGAACTCCAGCCAACGCCGCGAGCTCCGTTCCGGCAATCTCCAGCCACCCCAGGTCCATATGTCGCCACCTCTGGAAGCGTCCCACCCCCAGCTACTTGTAGCCGCAAACCGCGTCGAAACCGTCCCCCTGTAGTGCCTTCCCGCGACGTCTCCATCGTCAGTTTTGGTCATTGTCGGTCGAACTCCGTGAAGCCATGCCGTAGAATAGCGCTAACCACCGCTTGACTAGATCACAGCGGTCATTGTTGGACTAAACCGGTCGACCTACGTGTCATCGACGGTGTGTCCGACTAGTCAGGTTTGACCCGGCTGACCTCTGTTGACCTGCTGATGTCATAGTGACGCAGTGCTGATGTAGTTGACCATTTTCTGGATTGAAAATAATCCAGGAAATTCCAGAAAATGGTTAAAACTTCTAAAACTCATAGGAAATAATCTATAACTCCAAATGAAATAATTTATATATGAAAAATTATCAGAAAAATCCAATCTATCCATTGGTACTGGTTTCATGCATCTTCAAGAAACGTATACCTACTGTATAAGTGAAATCAAATAAATGGCATTTAACTAACCACTTATGGAGTTTGATTTTGAACCTTGAGTTCAAACCAACTTCATTTAATCTGGTTTTAGTTGCATTAGCTCAAATCACAGCATGTTGGCATGTCATGATCATGCATCATATTGTTGCATTGCATTGATTTTGTTTCTTCTCTGTTGCCGGTGTTGTTCCCCCTCAGGAGACGTTGTTCCGACGATGAGTTCGATGACACGGATGAAGAGCTTTACTATCTTCAGAAGTGCCAGGCAAGCAAAACCCCTTGTTAATTCCGATACAATCCCACTCTCTCGCTTATGCTCTCTTTTACTGCATTAGGACAACAACGAGTCAACTGTTACTGTTGGAAATATGCCCTAGAGGCAATAATAAATTAGTTATTATTATATTTCCTTGTTCATGATAATCATTTATTATCCATGCTATAATTCTATTGATAGGAAACTCAGATACATGTGTGGATACATAGACAACACCATGTCCTTAGTAAGCCTCTAGTTGACTAGCTCGTTGATCAATAGATGGTTACGGTTTCCTGACCATGGACATTGGATGTCGTTGATAACGGGATCACATCATTAGGAGAATGATGTGATGGACAAGACCCAATCCTAAGCAGCACAAAGATCGTGTAGTTCGTATGCTAAAGCTTTTCTAATGTCAAGTATCATTTCCTTAGACCATGAGATTGTGCAACTCCGGATACCGTAGGAATGCTTTGGGTGTACCAAACGCCACAACGAATCGGGTGGCGATAAAGGTGCACTATGGGTATCTCCGAAAGTGCATTGGGTTGTACGAATCGAGACTGGATTTGTCACTCCGCAGACGGAGAGGTATCTCTGGGCCCACTCGGTAGGACATCATCATAATGTGCACAATGTGATCAAGGAGTTGATCACGGGATGATGTGTTATGGAGCGAGTAAAGGGACTTGCCGGTAACGAGATTGAACAAGGTATCGGGATACCGACGATCGAATCTCGGGCAAGTACAATACCGCTAGACAAAGGGAATTGAATACTGGGATTGATCGAATCCTCGACATCGTGGGTTCATCCGATGAGATCATCGTGGAACATGTGGGAGCCAATATGGGTATCCAGATCCCGCTATTGGTTATTGTCCAGAGAGGTGTCTCGGTCATGTCTGCATGGTTCCCGAACCCGTAGGGTCTACACACTTAAGGTTCGGTGACGCTAGAGTTGTTATGGGAAATAGTATGTGGTTCTTGAAGGTAGTTGAGTCCGGATGTGATCCCGGACGTCACGAGGAGCTCCGGAATGGTCGGTGGTGAAGATCGATATATTGGACGAAGGGTATTGGAGTCCGGAAGTGTTCCGGGGTACCTGTGCTATGGCCACATGACCGAAAGCTGTTTAGGGAGCCCCGCAAGTGTTGGAGGGCCTCATGGGCCAAAGGGGAAGGGCAAACCAGCCCACTAAGGGTAGTGCGCCCCCACACCCTTTCCCACGTTACTTGGGGAGGTGGGGCGCCTCCACTGGCTTGGGAGGCAAGCCTCCACCTACTTGGATTGGGGCAAGTCTCCCTAGGATTTTCCCTAGGGAGATCCAATCTGCACTTGCGCCGCCCTAGGGGAAACCCTAGGGCGCCTCCCTCTCCCTTGCCCCTATATATAGTGCAGGGGTGGGAGGGCAGCAATACCTCTTCCTGGCGCAGCCCTCCTCCTCCTACACCTCCTCCTCCTCCATAGTGATTGGCGAAGCCTCTTTGAAGAACCACGAGCTCCTTCGCCACCATGCCGTCGTCTGCTGGAGTTCTCCTTCAACTTCTCCTCTCCCGTTGCTTTGGATCGAGAAGGAGGAGACGCCCCGGCTGTCACGTGTGTTGAACGCGAGGCGCCGTCTGCTTGGCGCTTAGATCGGAATCAACCGCGATCTGAATCACTGCGAGTACGACTCCACCAACCGCGTTCTTGTAACGCTTCCGCTTAGCAATCTACAAGGGTATGTAGATGCACTCTCCTTCCCCTCGTTGCTAGATTACTCCATAGATTGATCTTGGTGATGCGTAGAAAATTTTGAATTTCTGCCACGTTCCCCAACATGGCATCATGAGCTAGGTCTATGCGTAGTTTCTATGCACGAGTAGAACACAAGTTGTTGTGGGCGTTGATTTTGTTCAATATGCCTACCGTTACTAGTCCAATCTTGTTTCGACGGTATTGTGGGATGAAGCGGCCCGAACCGACCTTACACATACACTTACGTGAGACGGGTTCCACCGACCGACATGCACTTGTTGCATAAGGTGGCTAGCGGGTGCCAGTCTCTCCCACGTTAGTCGGATCGGATTCGATGAAAAGGGTCCTTATGAAGGGTAAATAGCAATTGGCATATCACGTTGTGGTTTTTGCGTAGGTAAGAAACGTTCTTGCTAGAAACCCATAGCAGCCACGTAAAACATGCAAACAACAATTAGAGGACGTCTAACTTGTTTTTGCAGGGTATGCTATGTGATGTGATATGGCCAAAAGAATGTGATGAGTGATATGTGATGTATGAATTGATCATGTTCTTGTAATAGGAATCACGACTTGCATGTCGATGAGTATGACAACCGGCAGGAGCCATAGGAGTTGTCTTAATTTATTGTATGACTTGCGTGTCATTGAACAACGCCATGTAATTACTTTACTTTATTGCTAAAATGTTAGCTATAGTAGTAGAAGTAATTAGATGGCGAGACAACTTCATGGAGACACGATGATGGAGATCATGATGATGGAGATCACGGTGTCATGCCAGTGACGATGATGATCATGGAGCCCTGAAGATGGAGATCAAAAGGAGCAAAATGATATTGGCCATATCATGTCACTATTTGATTGCATGTGATGTTTATCATGTTTATGCATCTTATTTGCTTAGAACGACGGTAGTAAATAAGATGATCCCTCATTAAAATTTCAAGAAACTGTTCCCCTAACTGTGCACCATTGCGAAAGTTCGTTGTTTCGAAGCACCACGTGATGATCGGGTGTGATAGATTCTAACGTTCACATACAATGGGTGTAAGCCAGATTTACACACGCGAAACACTTAGGTTGACTTGACGAGCCTAGCATGTACAGACATGGCCTCGGAACACAAGAGACCGAAAGGTCGAGCATGAGTCATATAGTAGATACGATCAACATGAAGATGTTCACCGATGATGACTAGTCCGTCTCACGTGATGATCGGACATGGCCTAGTTGACTCGGATCATGTAATCACTTAGATGACTAGAGGGATGTCTATCTGAGTGGGAGTTCATAAGATGAACTTAATTATCTTGAACATAGCCAAAAGGTTTTTGCAAATCATGTCGTAACTCGCGCTTTAGTTCTACTTGTTTTAGATATGTTCCTAGAGAAAATTTAGTTGAAAGTTGATAGTAGCAATTATGCGGATCGGGGTGAACCGAGGATTGTCCTCATTGCTGCGTAGAAGGCTTATGTCCTTAATGCCTTTGCTCGGTGTCTTTGAACCTCAAACGCCGTCTGTGGATGTTGCGAACATTTGACATACACGTTTTGATAACTACGTGATAGTTAAGTAATGTTAAACAGTTTAGAATTGAGGCACCGAAGATGATTTCGAAACGTCACGGAACATATGAGATGTTTCAAGGGCTGAAATTGGGATTTCAGGCTCGTGCCCACGTCAAGAGGTATAAGACCTCCGACGATTTTCTTAGCCTGCAAACTAAGGGAGAAAAGCTCAATCTTTGAGCTTGTGCTCAAAGTGTCTGAGTACAACAATCACTTGAATCGAGTGGGAGTTGATCTTCCAGATGAGATAGTGATGTATCTCCAAAGTCATTTCCACCAAGCTACTAGAGCTTCGTGATGAACTATAACATATCGAGGATAGATATGATGATCCTTGAAATATTCGCGATGTTTGACACCGCGAAAGTAGAAATCAAGAAGGAGCATCAATTGTTGATGGTTAGTGAAACCACTAGTTTCAAGAAGGGCAAGGGCAAAAAGGGATACTTCATGAAACGGCAAATCAGTTCTTTGCTCTAGTGAAGAAACCCAAGGTTGAACCCAAACACGAGACTAAGTGCTTACGTAATAAGGGGAACAGTCCTTTGGAGCAGAATTACCCTAGATACTTGGTAGATAAGAAGGTGTAATGCAGTTGATGTAAGTATATTGGATATACATTATATTAAATGTGTACTTTACTTGTACTCCTAGTAGCACCATGGTAATAGATACCGTTCGGTTGCTAAGTGTTAGTAACTCGAAATAAAAGGCTACGGAATAAAAGGAGACTAGCTAAAGGCGAGGTGACGATATGTGTTGGAAGTATTCCCAAGGTTGATGTGATCAAGCGTCATGCGCTCCCTCTACCATCGGGATCGGTGTTAAACCTAAATAATTGTTATTTGGTGTTTATGCGTTGAGCATAGACATGATTGGATTATGTCTATCGCAATACGGTTATTCATTTAAGGAGAATAATGGTTACTCTGTTTATTTGAATAATACCTTCAATGGTCTTGCACCTAAAATGAATGGTTTATTGAATCTCGATCATAGTGATACACGTGTTCATGCCAAAAGATATAAGATAGTAATGATAGTACCACCTACTTGTGGCACTGCCATGTAAGTCATATTGGTATAAAACGCATGAAGAAGCTCCATGTTGATGGATCTTTGGAATCACTTTCGTTTTGAAAAGTTTGAGACATGCGAACCATGTCTATTGGTGTGTACGCATGAAGAAACTCCATGCAGATGGATCGTTTGGACTCACTTGAGACATGCAAATCATACCACATGGGCAAGATGACTGAAAAGCCTCGTTTTCAGTAAGATGGAACAAGAAAGCAACTTGTTAGAAGTAACACATTTTGATGTGTGCAATCCAATGAGTGTTGAGGCATGCAGTGGATATCGTTATGTTCTTACTTCACAGATGATTTGAGTAGATGTTGAGTATATTTACTTGATGAAACACAAGTCTGAATTATTGAAAGGTTCAAGTAATTTCAGAGTGAAGTTGAAGATCTTCGTGACAAGAGGATAAAATGTCTATGATATGATCATAGAGATGAGTATCTGAGTTATGAGTTTGGTATCTGATTAAGACATTGTGGAAATTGTTTCATAACTAATACACTTTGGAGCGATTATAGTGTGATGGTGTGTCCAGGACATCATAGCTGCACCCTATTGGATATGGTGCATACCATGATGTCTCTTATCGAATTACCACTATCGTTCATGGGTTAGGCATTAGAGACAACCGCACTCAATTTAATAGGGCACCACGTAATTCCGTTGAAACAACACCGTTTGAACTATGGTTTGGAGAAACCTAAGTTGTCTTTTCTTAAAAGTTTGGGACTGCGAAGCTTATGTGAAAAAGTTTCAGGCGGATAAGCTCGAACCCAAAGCGGATAAATGCATCTTCATAGGACACCCAAAACAGTTGGGTATACCTCATGTCTCAGATCCGGAAGCAAAAGTGATTGTTTCTACAAACGGGTCCTTTCTCGAGGAAAAGTTTCTCCCGAAAGAATTGAGTGGGAGGATGGTGGAGACTTGATAAGGTTATTGAACCATCACTTCAACTAGTGTGTAGTGGGGCACAGGAAGTTGTTCATGTGGCGCCTACAGCAATTGAATTAGAAGCTTATGATAGTGATCATGAAACTTGGATCAAGTCACTACCAAACCTCGTGGAGTCGACAAGGATGCGTGCTACTTGACCGGGTATGGTAATCCTGTCTTGAAGGTCATGTTGCTAGACAGCAATGAACCCACGAGCTATGGAGAAGCGATGGTGGGCCCGGATTCGACGTAATGGCTCGAGGCCATAAAATCCGAGAGAGGATCCATGTATGAAAACAAAGTATGGACTTTGGAAGAACTACTCGATGGTCATAAAGTTGTTGAGTATAGATGGATTTTAAAAGGAAGACATACAATGATGGTAAGTGTCACCATTAAGAAAGCTCGACTTGTCGCTAAGATGTTTTCCGACAAGTTCAAGGAGTTGACTACGATGAGACTTTCTCACTCGAAAGCGATGCTAAGAGTCTGTTGGAATTATGTTAGCGATTGATGCATTATTTATGAAATCTTGCAGATAGGATGTCAAAACATTGTTTCCTCGACGATTTTCTTGAGGAAAGGTTGTATGTGATACAACGGGAAGGTTTTGTCAATCCTGAAAGATGCTAACAAGTGTGCAAAGCTCCAGCAATCCTTCTAAGGACTGGAGTAAGCATCTCGGAGTTGGAATATACGCTAAGATGAGATGATCAAAGATTTTGGGTTTATACAAAGTTTATGAGAAACTTGTATTTCCAAAGAAGTGAGTGGGAGCACTATAGCATTTCTGATAAGTATATGTTGTTGACATATTGTTGATCGGAAATGATGTAGAATTTCTGGATCAATATGCTTAATAGTACTTTCAAATGAATACATCTCGTGACAAGATTTTGAAGGAGTTCAAAATAGATCGGCAAAGAAGGAGTTCTTGGCGGTGTCATAAGGTGTGAGTATTGGGTAAGACTTAAGACCTGACCACGGCGAAGAGAGAGAAAGGACGTAAGGTCGTCCCTATGCTTCGAACGTAGGCTCTATAGTATGCTATCTTTGTGTACCGCACCTGAAGTGTGCCTTGCCATGAGTCAGTCAAGGGGTACAGGAGTGATCCAGGAAGAGATCACAGGACAGCGGTCAAACTTATCCTTAGTAACTAGTGGACTAAGGAATTTTCTCGATTATGGAGGTGGTAAAAGAGTTCGTCATAAAGGGTTACGCCGATGCAAACTTTGACACTAATCCGGATTATTCTGAGTAGTAAACCGGATTCATATAGTAGAACAGTTATTTGGAATAGCTCCAAATAGAGCGTGGTAGCTGCATCTAGGAGATGACATAGAGATTTGTAAAGCACACACGGATCTGAAAGATTCAAACCCGTTGACTAATAACCTCTCTCACAAGCATAACATGATCAAACCCAGAACTCATTGAGTGTTAATCACATAGTGATGTGAACTAGATTATTGATTCTAGTAAACTCTTTGGATGTTGGTCACATGGCGATGTGACTGTGAGTGTTAATCACATGGCAATGTGAACTAGATTATTGACTCTAGTGCAAGTGGGAGATTTGTTGGAAATATGCACTATAGGCAATAATAAATTTGTTAGTATTATATTTCCTTGTTCATGATAATCGTTTATTATCCATGCTATAATTGTATTGATATGAAACTTCGAGATACATGTGTGGATACATAGACAACACCATGTCCCTAGTAAGCCTCTAGTTGACTAGCTCGTTGATCAATAGATGGTTACGGTTTCACGACCATGGACATTGGATGTCGTTGATAACGGGATCACATCATTAGGAGAATGATGTGATGGACAAGACCCAATCCTAAGCCTAGCACAAAGATCGTGTAGTTCGTATGCTAAAGCTTTTCTAATGTCAAGTATCATTTTCCTTAGACCATGAGATTGTGCAACTCCCGGATACCGTAGGAATGCTTTGGGTGTACCAAACGTCACAACATAACTGGGTGGCTATAAAGGTGCACTACGGGTATCTCCGAAACTGTCTGTTGGGTTGGCACGAATCGAGATCGGATTTGTCACTCCGTGACGGAGAGGTATCTCTGGGCCCACTCGGTAGGACATCATCATAATGTGCACAATGTGATCAAGGAGTTGACCACGGGATGATGTGTTACGGAACGAGTAAAGAGACTTGCCGGTAACGAGATTGAACAAGGTATCGGGATACCGACGATCGAATCTCGGGCAAGTACAATACCGCTAGACAAAGGGAATTGAATACGGGATTGATCGAATCCTCGACATCGTGGTTCATCCGATGAGATCATCGTGGAACATGTGGGAGCCAATATGGGTATCCAGATCCCGCTATTGGTTATTGTCCAGAGAGGTGTCTCGGTCATGTCTGCATGGTTCCCGAACCCATAGGGTCTACACACTTAAGGCTCGGTGACGCTAGAGTTGTTATGGGAAATAGTATGTGGTTACCGAAGGTAGTTCGAGTCCGGATGTGATCCGGACATCACGAGGAGCTCGGAATGGTCCGTGGTGAAGATCGATATATTGGACGAAGGGTATTGGAGTCCGGAAGTGTTCCGGGGTACTGGGCTATGGCCAAGCATGACTGAAAGGTGTTTCGGGAGCCAAGAAGTGTTGGAGGGCCTCATGGGCCAAAGGGGAAGGGCAAACCAGCCCACTAAGGGGTGGTGCGCCCCCACACCCTTTCCCACGTTACTTGAGGAGGTGGGGCACCTCCACCTGGCTTGGGAGGCAAGCCTCCACCTACTTGGCTTGGGGGGCAAGTCTCCCTAGGATTTTTCCTAGGGAGATCCAATCTGCTTGGCCGCCACCCCCTAGGGGAAACCCTAGGGCGCCTACCCCTCTCCCCTTGCCCCTATATATAGTGGAGGGGTGGGAGGGAAGCAATACCTCTTCCCTGGCTGTCGGGGAGGCTGATCGTACCCACGGACACCTATGGGACCGGAAGACCGAGTCCCTTTTGGTTCGGTGGGGGGCGGAGATTGCACAAAGAGCAGATCGAGGCGAAGCACACGAGCGCTTACTCCAGCCGGAGCTCTCCTGAGAGATAATACTCCCACTGCTGCTTGTCCGATTGATTGTGTTCTTGCTAGGGAGCGATGGGAGCTACAAAACCTAGCCCGAGAGTCTCTGGTTTGAATGAGCTGAATCGAACCCTTTCTACGCTATGCATGGGCCTCCTTTTATACGCTCAAGGGGTCACCAACAAGTGGCAACGAGGGTGAGGGTAAAAGGGAAAATGAGCTGCGGTTGGTACAGCTACTTGTACAAGGCATCATACCTAACTCCCCGACGGCAGGGACAAAGGCAATAAATTCCGCCTAAGTCTCCCAAACAAGGTGCATAAAGTGGTCATCACGGGCGCCACCGCCACGATGGCTTATCTTGTCGTGCCGCTTACGCTGCTCTCCGTGGTCCTGACCTCTTGACACGCTGTGGCGCTGGAATGGTCCCATGGCGACATGTTGGTGAATGAGCTGGAGCGGAGATGAAGAGAGAGTAACTGCTCGGCAAGTGACTTGTCGAGCCAAATCCTTGTCGCGTCCGGAGGCTTGTCGCTCTGGAGGCCTTCCCTAAGCAAGCTCCTCTT
This sequence comes from Aegilops bicornis, assembly GCA_021605145.1. Taxonomy (NCBI): domain Eukaryota; kingdom Viridiplantae; phylum Streptophyta; class Magnoliopsida; order Poales; family Poaceae; genus Aegilops; species Aegilops bicornis. The sequence continues at coordinate 1,517,048 of JAHIAL010000021.1, read as the reverse complement.
GCCGGGGTCTTGTCTTCTGCGTGCCTCGGACGGCCTTCCCGGCAAGCTCCTCTTGCCGGGGCCTTGTCTCCTAGGCTTAAAACACTTTGTTCTTGAATGGCTCCAAAGGAGCCATAGAGAATTTTGGCGATCCTCAGCAAGCCTTGCCGCTGGTGCTATAACTGCCTGCACGAAGTTCGAGGTACTAGGGTACCCTACTCTAGTACACCGGCAGAGCCCCTGCTGGGCACACACATCTGCAAGCGCTGTTGGGCCAGGCCCAAAACAGTGCACGGGCACGCGCGGCTTAAATCACGCCGTTACTTACCCCGGACCCACCACGTCCCCCACGAACGGCATGCGTCGAACGCGGCGTCGTGGGAGAGATCGTGGGAGAGATCGTGGGGAATTTCTTTATCCGAAAAGGGCGAAACGTCCGCCCGCTCCCTCTTTATAAGCAGAGGAAACAGGGGCATTCCGTTCACCTTGCCATTTGCTGCTTGATCTTGAAAACCACCATTGCTCCCCCCTGCTTCCCAAGCCGGAAGAGCACCGCTCCGCCCTCGCCGCCACCGTCACCACGCCGACGCCGTCGGTCACCTCCACCGCTTCCGCCATGGCTCAAAGCCGACAAGGGAAAGGCGTGAAGTCGGTCAAGCCTTGATGGCTCATGGGCGCGCGCAAGGAGCGGGCGTCCTTCCCCCGCAGCTCGACGCAAAGGAGCTGAGGGAGGGCTACTACTTGTTTTGGTCGACGGAGACTCGGGCGCATCCGCGCACCAAGGTACTCTCAGCCGCTGCCTCTGAATTAGCCCCTACCTGGCGCGCCAAAGATGTCGGGGAGGCTGATCGTACCCACGGACACCTATGGGACCGGAAGACCGAGTCCCTTTTGGTTCGGTGGGGGGCGGAGATTGCACAAAGAGTAGATCGAGGCAAAGCACACGAGCAGTTTACCCAGCTTCGGAGCTCTCCGGAGAGATAATACTCCTACTACTGCTTGTCTGATTGATTGTGTTCTTGCTAGGGAGCAATGAGAGCTACAAAACCTAGCCTGAGAGTCTCTGGTTTCGAATGAGCTGAACCGAACCCTTTCTACGTTGCGCATGGGCCTCCTTTTATACGCTCAAGGGGTCACCAACAAGTGGCAACGTAGGTGAGGGTAAAAAGGGAAAATGAGCTGCGGTTGGTACAGCTACTTGTACAGTGCATCATACCTAACCCTGACGGCAGGGGACAAAGGCAATAAATGCCCGTCTAAGTCTCCCAAACAGTGCATAAAGTGGTCACGGGTGCCACCGCCGCCACGATGGCTTATCTTGTCGGTAGCCGCTTCACGCTGCTCTCCATGGCCTGACCTTTCTTGACACGCTGGGCCGAATGGTCCCATGGCGACACGTTGGTGAATGAGCTGGAGCGGATATGAAGAGAGGTAGCCTGCTCCAGAAGTGACTTGCCGGAGCCAAATCCTGTCGCGTCTGGAGGCTTGTCGCTCTGAGCCTTCCGACAAGCTCCTCTTGCCGGGTCTTGTCTTCACGTGGCTCGGGACGGCCTTCCTGCAAGCTCCTCTTGCCGGGCCTTGTCTCCTAGGCTTAAAACACTTTGTTCTTGAATGGCTCCAAAGGAGCCATAGAGAATCTTAGCGATCCTGGCAAGCCTTGCTGCTGGGTGCTACTGTTGCCTGCATGAGTTCGAGGTACTAGGGTACCCCTACTCTAGTACACCGACACTGGCGCAGCCCTCCCTCCTCCTACACCTCCTCCTCCTCCATAGTGCTTGGCGAAGCCCTGCTGGAGAACCACGAGCTCCATCGCCACCATGCAGTCATGCTGTTGGAGTTCTCCCTCAACTTCTCCTCTCCCCTTGATGGATCAAGAAGGAGGAGATGTCCCCGGGCTGTACGTGTGTTGAACGCGGAGGCGCCGTCCGTTCGGCTCTTAGATCGGAATCAACCGCGACCTGAATCGCTGCGAGTACGACTCCACCAACCGCGTTCTTGTAACGCTTCCGCTTAGCGATCTACAAGGGTATGTATATGCACTCTCCTTCCCCTCGTTGTTAGATTACTCCATAGATTGATCTTGGTGATGCGTAGAAAATTTTGAATTTCTGCTACGTTTCCCAACAGTTACATGCTGCGGTAGTTGAACCCCTTTCCTCTGCATGACCTGTCATTGCCACAGTAAATAGATGAAACCCTCTAGCATGAGTAGGAGTTTTTTGAGCCCTGATGTGCCTACTTATTCATGCTTGTTGTCATGCCTGCTACTGCTTTGAGTTGAGTCGTGCGATTCAAAGAGGATGAATTAGAATGAGGTCAACAAGACCTACTGTTGAGAGCTAAGTGTGCGAACACGATTTGGTAATGGTAGCGGTGAGAGGCCATGTAGGAGTACATGGTGGGTTGTCTCATTGAAACTGTCCTCAGGAACTGAGTTCTCTGTTTGTGATCCATGAACAGCTACTACCACACGTTGGGCCCTGAAATATGACCCCGCTCGACTTATTAACCCCCCGTCCTCTGTCCAGGAGTTGCAAGTAGTTTCTAGTGTTTGTAGTATGCTGGAGGTCGTGCGCAGCGCTGACCCGAGGGGTGGGCTGTGATGCAGCAGGCACGTGGCACGGTGTACCGGGACGCCCGTTTGGTGCCTCGGGAATCCTACACACATCGTTCGGGGTCGTAGTGTAAACCTCAGTCGCACTCCCTGCGGATGGAACCTGAATAGGCATAAACCTGGACTAGGGACTTGTGTGGTTAGTCAGGTCATGGTCTACACCCACGTCGGCTTTCCTTGAAGTCTGCCGATCACATGTCGTGTGCAGACGCTAAGTGGTGGAAACATGTGTGAAGAAGTACACCCGTGCAGGGTTATAAATGATCTATTTGAATAGTCGCTGCGTCCATGATAAAGGACTTACAGGTTGCCTATACAGTTCATAGACAAGTGAAAGTGGATACTCTAAAATGTGCAAGATAAGCGTGAGTGCTATGGATGGCCTTCTCGTAGGGAGACTGTAGGATCGAAAGTATGTCTAGAGGGGGGTGATTAGACTACTTGACCAAATAAAAATCTAGCCTTTTCCCAATTTTAGTTCTTGGCAGATTTTAGCAACTTAGAAAAAGTTAAGCAATCTCAACACAATTCAGGCAAGCATGCAAAGAGTATATGAGAAGCGGAAAGTAAAGCATGAAACTTGCAAGAATCTGAAGGGAAGGGTTTGGAGGATTCAAACGCAATTGGAGACACGGATGTTTTTGTCGTGGTTCCGATAGGTGGTGCTATCGTACATCCACGTTGATGGAGACTCCAACCCATGAAGGGTAACGGTTTTGCGAGTTCACGGAGGGCTCCACCCACGAAGGTTCCATGAAGAAGCAACCTTTTCTATCCCACCATGGCCGTCGCCCACGAAGGACTTGCCTCACTAGCGGTAGATCTTCACAAAGTAGGCGATCTCGGTGCCCTTACAAACTCTTTGGTTCAACTCCACAATCTTGTTGGAGGCTCCCAAGTGAAACCTAGCCAATCTAGGAGACACCACTCTCCAAGAAGTAACAAATGGTGTGTTGATGATGAACTCCTTGCTCTCGGGCTTCAAATGATAGTCTAACCAACACTCAACTCTCTCTCACAGGATATGGAATTGGTGGAAAGAAGATTTGAGTGGAAAGCAACTTGGGGAAGGCTAGAGATCGAGATTCATAAGGTAGGAATGGAATATCTTGGCCTCAACACAAGTGTAGGTGGTTCTCTCTCGTAAAAATGTAGGTTGGAAGTGTAGGTTAGATTCGATGGCTCTCTCCACGAATGAAGAGGAGGTGGAGGGGTATTTATAGCCTCCACACAAAATCTAACCATTACACACAACTTGCCAAACTCGGTTGGACCGGATTGATAAACTCGGTCGGACCGATTCAGCAAATCTAGTGACCGTTAGGGTTTTCGGTGGAACCGAAATGCAACTCAGTAGGACCGATATGGTTAGGGTTAGGGCATAATGTAATCTTGGTGAGACCTATTACACAAACTCGGTGAGACCGATTTTGGTAATAAGCTAACCAGAGAGTTAGTCCGGTAAACTCGGTGGGACCGATTCGCTCATTTCGGTGAGACCGAAATGTTACAAAAGGGAAACCGAGAGTTTACATTGCAATCTCGATGGGACCGATTGCTCATCTTGGTGAGACCGAAACGTTACGAAGGGAAAAAGAGAGATTACAATCCCATCTCGGTGAGACCGAGATCCCTATCGGTGAGACCAATTTGCCTAGGGTTTGTGGCGATTGGCTATGACATCTGAACTTCGGTGGTGCGGATAGAAAAGAATCGGTGGGGCCAAGTGTGACTTTTGGTTTAGGGTCATATGTGGATGTGAGAAAGTAGTTGAGGGCTTTGGAGCATATCACTAAGCATTTTGAGCAAGAGCCTCATTAAGCAACACCTCATCCCTCCTTGATAGTATTGGCTTTTCCTATAGACTCAATGTGATTTTGGATCACTAAAATAGAAAATGTAGAGTCTTGAGCTTGGAGCTTGAGCCAATCCTTTTTGTCCTTAGCATTTTGAGGGGTCCACATTTCTCATCCATGCCATGCCAATCATTGAGCTTTCCTGAAATATTAGTTTTGAAATAGTATTAGCTCAATGAGCTATATGTTGTTAGGAATTACCAAAACCACCTAGGGATAGTTGCACTTTCAATCTCCCCTTTTTGGTAATTGATGACAACATATAGATCAAAGCTTCGACAAGTGATAATAAGAGTGAAAAACATTGTCGCTTTGAGAAGTATGTGAAAAGCAAGAGCTCCCCTAAATTTGTGCATAGTTTAAGATTTGCTTTGGACTGCAAATGCACAAAGAGTTAGGATCATGGGTTACTCTTCCATGTCACATACATCTTGTTGGAGTTCTCAAAATGATAATAATTAAATGCATGCACTCATCACCAAGCAAAGTGAATGATCATATAGGAAAATAAAGGATAATGTCATCCAACAATCATTAAGGTAGCATATGATCAAACACATGATCATCCAAGTATCACACACAAGCATAAAGTATCTCAAACAAGCAAATAACAAAGTTCAACCACCAAAGAGAAACACAAGAGAGAACAAAAGCAACACTCTCTCTAAAGCCTATGATCTATACATTTTCTCCCCTTTGGCAACAAGTTACCAAAAGTTCATAAAAATGCATAGTGCTAGATCGACTCTCCGGCTTGGTCTTCGTGTGGTGGTGTAGACAGAACTCCAAGAACGAAGGCATCGGTCGATGTAGATGGTGCTTTGGAGGAGTAGAGTCTTTGGAGCTGGTGGCCTTTGAAGGCATGGTAGTGGAGATGAAGTTTCTCTGGTGTCTATGACATAGCATAGCAGAACTACGTCCTCGGGGCATTCTAGCAAAAGCATCGATGGTAGTTTTGCCCTTCTTCTCCTGCACTTCTTCTGAAGTTGCTCAACAATGCAGATATCTCAGTGACCTTTCACATCTAAGTCATAGAACTTCTGCTCCATGATCCTCTCCAAGCTCTCCTGGTTTTGAGTCAAGGTGGCCAGTCCCTTCTCAATCCTCAAAGTGGAGGAAATCAAGTAGCCAAGCTGATCTTGCTTGCTCTTTAGAAGATACTCAGATGCTTCATCCATGGTTTGCATCTTTGCAGCCTTTTCAGTCTTTGCTTTCTCCCTCTTTGCTTGTGCTTGCACATAAGATGGTTCGTTTTCATTCATGACCACAGTGTTGTCCTGAAAGTCTTGATAGATGAGAAAGTGCTCCTTGTCCAAAAGATATGTGCCAGTGCCCATCTTGGAGTTGATCAGCTCCTGGATCTATGGGGCATACCCACAACTTCTCTTCTGATCTGCAGCTGTTCTCTTTATGGTTTCCACAATTAGGCTCATGACCTTGAACTTCTGTGGAACATCAAAAATGTGCAGCAAGTTGATGGAGTGACCTCTCGATCATTCTGTGATCTCCTGATTTTGGCAAAAGAGTGTGCACGAGGATCCAGTTGATTGTAGGCGAGACTGACAAAGAAGTGTTCTGATCCAAACTGGCGAGTCTCTAGATCTGCATCAGGAATCTCCTTGTACATGCTAGCCATGGAGTTGTGATCCTTCTTCTTCTTGGCATAGACATCCAAGTCATCCTCTTATTCTTCTGGGGCATTGATCAACTGAGCCCATTCTCAGAACTGTTGGTGGTACCTAGTACCTTGAGACATCCGGACAATCTTTTCATCCGGGTAGAAGTGAGCTGTGGAGTAGAACTGCATGATAAGCTCATCATTCCACTTTGTGAGCTTCGAGCCACAAACTCATCAACTCCACAAGCCTTGAAACTATCATAGACTCCAGGATAGTGCTCTTCATTCTCCTTGATGTACTCCCAGTTGACCCATCTCATGTCACACACTATGGGCTTCTTGTCAAGCAGAATTGTCTCATAGAAGTCATGTTGTTCCTTGGTGTGAAATCTATAGTCCACAGCAGTCCTTCTCCTGGTGGCATATGGATCAGACTCTCTCCATAGTCTTAATCCTGAGTCCTTCCTGATTTTCATGTTCTCAGCTACTGGATGAGCATCATTGTGATCTGGAATTTTTGGCTTCAACTTCCTCAAGACATGTGTCTCATCATCATCTTCCATAACAGCTTTAGGCACTTGGGCCTTATTCTTCTCTGCTGTTGGGATGTTCCTGGTGCTTCTCTTGGGTGCAGTTTCGGGTTTTAGAGCACCTGGCTTGGGAGCTTCTTTAGGCTTAGATGGAGCAGCCCCCCTGATCTTATGGCATCTCCCATTAGCTTCTGGGCTTTAGGTGCTGGTGCAGCAACCTCTTCCTCTTCCTATTCTTCAGAGTCTCTCATCATAGAGAGCTTGCCAAGAACTCTGGCGGTGGTCTTCTTGACACTTTCTTTCCTCTTTTTGCCATCTCCAGCTTCCCTGGGTTCCAGAGTAAACTCCGTTGTCTCTCCTGTGGCAACTCTCCTTGCCTTGGACATGGGCTGTCTTCCTGCTGGCTTCTTGGTCTTCAGACCTGGCTTAGTGGCGGCAGTTGTGCCATATTCCTTTTTCAGAACTTTCTTCTTTGATGTGGCCTCTTCCTCAGCAGCCACATAGTCCTCATCCTCAGAATCTGAGGTTCTCTTCTTTCTGGCCCTTGTGGCAGCCTTTGGCAAGTTGCTTGGAGTGCTCCTGCTGCCTTCATCATAGCTACTAGAGGGACTAGTGCCCTCACTCATGTGAACTTGCTCCTCAGACTTGTTACATTTGTCACTCTGATCGACATGATGCAAACACTGACAGCAGACCCTGTGAATAGATTATAGATGAGGTAGAATGGATGAGCATCACAAAGTGCAGAGGTATTTGCAAAAGAATGAGTCAAAAACTTAGTTTTAGTTTTCCACAGAAAGCATTTCGGATCAACTGATTTGAAATCTCGGTGATACCGGGCAAATTGTTGGAACCTAAACTAGTGAACTCGGTCAGACCGAGTCACAGTTTGGTGGCACCGACACTGCTAGGGTTTCACAAAGACTTGAACTCGGTCACACCAATTTGCAATTCTCGGTCAGACCCAGAATCACATGTGCAATGGCTTTAGCCAAATCGGTGGAACCGATTCCAACGACTCGGTTGGTCCGAGATGGTTTCGGCGGAAACCTACCCCAAATTTTCAATTCTCAACTAACTACGGAGTGATTTCATTGGATAGAGTGATCTCAATCGTGGCAAGATACATGGCAAAACAATGTGCTGGGGAATCGGAGTGAGAACAACACAAAGATCAAGTCCATACCCTAGTGCGGCGATGGACTTGCTACACGGTAACGGCTGAGACGATCCTGCTGACGGGCGGAGACCAGCGATCGAAGGCACCGGGCTGACGAGGAGGACGATCCGGAGACCACAGGAGGCGGACCGAGTGGCCTTGGCGAAGAGGTTCGGAAAATTTCCAAATTTTGGCCCGGGGATATATATAGGCGACCACTGCCGTGTGACCGAGTGGAACAACTTCGGTGGCACCGAGATGCATAAATCGCAAGCGCTGTCGCAACTCGGTGTGACCAAAAGTTCAAATCGGTTGCACCGAGATTGAAAACCTAGATCGACTTAGTGATCTCGGTATGACCGAAATGGATGAATCGGTCGGACCGAAATGCACAAAGAAGTTTTGGAAGTTTAAGTCTATGACGAATCGGGGGACTCCGGAGTGCTCCTCACACAGAGTGGTTCGAATCTGACTTGATCAAACTTTGTGATGTAGCATGAATAGAGTTTGAGATGAGAAAAGCATAGATAGCTAGAGAAGGTTCTTAGGCATTCTTGTCCATCCACTTGGCAAAAGAAAAGGAAACCAATCAATCAAAACAACAAGTGGATGTCCTCGAATGAGTAAATTATGCAACCAACATGCTCACACAATAAAATGGCGAATGAAATATGTGGCAAAGCATGCACAAACAATTCTAGAATCTATCAAGCAATTGGCGATGACTAGGTCCTCTATATATGAGTATATTGACTTAGGAGTCAAATGAAAACATTTGATCATAGTTCATACTCATCGTTTAAGCACAAGTGGGGTTACCACTTTTACATAAAGCATTGATGTGTTCACACCATTAGAGTTGCTTTAGCTCAATTCTTAGAGTAAAGCTCCACCTAGATGTGAGATCCCCCTAAGAGGGATGAACTAACCTTGGGTTTTGTCGATGATGACTTCATGTAGGTGTTGAAGATGTGGATGCTCAATGTTGAAGTAGATCGTTTGGAGCAATCCTTTGGAGTGAGTTTCACTTTCAATACCTACACGGGTTAGTCCCACAAGGAACAAACAAGGATATCCATAGACATAGAGTGATGCACACACAAGATGATGTCTATGAAAGCATTAAGTTACCTTGTCCCTTGTCTTACAAACAAGAGGGTTTGTGACTCCTTGAACTAGTGCAAGATGTGGAAGTTGATTGCACTTGTTCTTGCCAAAATGATAAGAGTGAAGTATGTTGGCGGAGTCAACCTCAAGAACTCTCTAGTTCTTCTTCTTCTGGATCCACACCATCTTGATGGGAATCCTTGGAGTTGTAGTTGTACTTGATGAAGTGGAACTTGATGTAGTCTTGGGAACCCACTTGACAAAGGCCTTAGGTGCTTCTTCAAATGCATCAATTTCCTCTTGAAACTTATCCTTGCCTTTTTGCTTGTGGTCTTGTGGTGGAAGATCATCTTGAGCTTGTGTCCCTTTGAAAGAAGTAGGATCATACTTCTCTTGTTGAGGAACAAACTACGTCTTGGGGTATTGATCTTCTTCCCACTCAACTCCATTGGCATTGAACTTTTGTTCAAAACTAACACATTGGTTCTTCCGGTGCCTTCCTTGCTTGCATACAATTTCCTCGAATTGCTTACACCCGGCAAGGCTCTTGTAAACACATTTCTCTATAATTCCCTTCAATAAGCTATTTTCTTGCTCAAGAGTAACTTGGCTAAGAGAATCATTAGTGGAATCAAGAGTAACTTGGCTATTTCTCTATCAGCAACAAGATTTGATTTAGCATGATTATTATTACTACTAGACGAAGAATCTTTCTTGTTCTTGTTACTAGACTTGACTTGAGGCATGTAAGTGGATAAGAGTAAACGCTTGGCAATGTAAGAAGAACTTTTCTTGCGAAGATCATCATTGATTGCTTTTAAGAACTCATGCTCTTGCTCAAGATTGAGCTTCAAAACGTAATTTCTCATGAGTCCTCAAAAGTTCTCGATGATCTCCTAAGATAGTTTCATGAGCTAACTTAAGAGTGTTTAGTTCTTTAGGTAGAGACTCAGTCTTCTCCTTATCATTGTCATTCGTTTCATCTTGATTAGCATGATTAATTGACGTTTCATTATAGTATCCATCACGAGAGTTGTCAACAAGTAAATCATCATCACCTAACAAGTCATCTTCATCACTATTGAAATCAACATACTCGGGGTGTGATACCTTTGGACCTTTGGCCATGAAGCATCTTCCAATTCCTTCATTTGGTGAATCAAATATGTCAGAGGAGTTGGTTGACACAAGTGCTAGACCGCAACACCTTCATCTTGAGTATATTCGGAGTCGGAGTGATAGCTTCTCTCGGAGTTATTGTCGAGTCGGAGCCGGATACCCATTCACCAACATGAGCTTGATGTCTTCTTTTGTGTAGCCCCTTGATGACTTGTCCTTCCTTTTGAATCCTTGCTTCTCGGGATGTTCTTCGTTCATAACGATCATCTCTACTCCTTCTCTCTCTTGATGGTGATTCTTCTCTTCTACTCCTTCTTTTGGGAGAATCTTCTCTTCTTTTCTAGGGGGCCGTACACTCATTGGAATAGTGTCCGGGTCTTCCACAATTGTAGCAATTACGCTCTCGACTAGAAGATCTTTTGTCATTGTAGGACCTTGACTTGGAACTTCTCTCTTTGCCTCTACTCTTGTAGAACTTGTTGAAGTTCTTCACCATTAGGCTCAATTCTTTATTGAAGGTTTGTTTCTCACTTGATGATGTGGGAGCTTCACATGAGGCTTTGTAAGCACCACTTGACTTGTTATGGAGCTCCTCCTTATCCTTGAGTAACATCTCATCAGCAACAATTCTTCCAATGACTTCCGTTGGCTTGAGATCTTTTACTGCATTAGGACAACAACGAGTCAACTGTTACATGCTGCGGTAGTTGAACCCCTTTCCTCTGCATGACCTGTCATTGCCACAGTAAATAGATGTAACCCTCTAGCATGAGTAGGAGTTGTTTGAGCCCTGATGTGCCTACTCATTCATGCTTGTTGTCATGCCTGCCATCGCTTAGAGTTGAGTCGTGCGATTCATCAGGGATGAATTGGAATGTGGTGAACATGTCCTACTATTGAGAGCTAAGTGTGTGAACACGATTTGGTAAAGGTAGCGGTGAGAGGCCATGTAGGAGTACATGGTGGGTTGTCTCATTAAAACCGTCCTCAGGAACTAAGTTCTGTGTTTGTGATCCATGAATAGCTACTACCACACGTTGGGCCCTGAAATATGACCCCGCTCGACTTATTAACCCCCCGTCCTCTGTCCAGGAGTTGCAAGTAGTTTCTAGTGTTTGTAGTATCCGGAGCTCAAATGGCGCAGTGTGACCCGAGGGTGGGCTGTGATGCAGCAGGCACGTGGCACGGTGTACCGGGACGCCCGTTTGGTGCCTCGGGAATCCTACACACGTCGTTCGGGGTCGTAGTGTAAACCTCAGTCGCACTCCCTGCGGATGGAACCTGAATAGGCATAAACCTGGACTAGGGACTTGTGTGGTTAGTCAGGTCATGGTCTACACCCACGTCGGCTTTCGCTTGAAGTTTGCCGATCACATGTCATGTGCAGACGCTAAGTGGTGGAAACATGTGTGAAGAAGTACACCCGTGCAGGGTTATAAATGATCTATTTGAATAGCTGCGTCCGCGGTAAAGGACTTCTGGGTTGCCTATACAGTTCATAGACAAGTGAAAGTGGATACTCTAAAATGTGCAAGATAAGCGTGAGTGCTATGGATGGCCTTCTCGTAGGGAGACTGTAGGATCGAAAGTATGTCTAGAGGGGGGTGATTAGACTACTTGACCAAATAAAAATCTAGCCTTTTCCCAATTTTAGTTCTCGGCAGATTTTAGCAACTTAGAACAAGTCAAGCAATCTTAACACAATTCAAGCAAGCATGCAAAGAGTATATGAGCAGCAGAAATTAAAGCATGAAACTTGCAAGAATGTAAAGGGAAGGGTTTGGAGGATTCAAACTCAATTGTAGACACTGGATGTTTTGTCGTGGTTCCGATAGGTGGTGCTATCGTACATCCACGTTGATGGAGACTCCAACCCATGAAGGGTAACGATTCTGCGAGTCCACGGAGGGCTCCACCCACGAAGGGTCCACGAAGAAGCAACCTTGTCTATCCCACCATGGCCGCCGCCCACCTAAGGACTTGCCTCACTAGCGGTAGATCTTCACGAAGCAGGCGATCTCCTTGCCCTTACAAACTCCTTGGTTCAACTCCACAATCTTGTCGGAGGCTCCCAAGTGGCACCTAGCCAATCTAGGAGACACCACTCTCCAAGAAGTAACAAATGGTGTGTTGATGATGAACTCCTTGCTCTTGTGCTTCAAATGATAGTCTCCCCAACACTCAACTCTCTCTCACGAGATATGGATTTGGTGGAAAGAAGATTCGAGTGGAAAGCAACTTGGGGAAGGCTAGAGATCAAGATTCATATGGTAGGAATGGAATATCTTGGCCTCAACACAAGTGTAGGTGGTTCTCTCTTAGAAAATGTAGGTTGGAAGTGTAGGTTTGTTCTGATGGCTCTCTCCACGAATGAAGAGGAGTTGGAGGGGTATTTATAGCCTCCACACAAAATCTAACCGTTACACACAACTTGCCAAACTCGGTGGGACCGGATTGATAAACTCGGTCGGACCGATTCAGCAAATCTAGTGACCGTTAGGGTTTTCGGTGGGACCGACATGCAACTCGGTAGGACCGATATGGTTAGGGTTAGGGCATAGTGTAATCTCGGTGAGACCGATTACACAAACTCGTTGAGACCTAATTTGGTAATAAGCTAACCAGAGAGTTGGTCAGGTAAACTCGGTGGGACCGATTCGCTCAATTCGGTGAGACCGAAATGTTACAAAAGGGAAACAGAGAGTTTACATTGCAATCTCGGTGGGACCGATCGCTCATCTCGGTGGGACCGAAACGTTACGAAGGGAAAAAGAGAGATTACAATCCCATCTCGGTGAGACCGAGATCCCTATCGGTGAGACCGATTTGCCTAGGGTTTCTGGCAGTGGCTATGACATTGAACTTGGTGGCGCCGGATAGAAAGAATCGGTGGGGCCGAGTTTTACTTTTGGTTTAGGTCATATGTCGATGTGAGAAAGTAGTTGAGGGCTTTGGAGCATATCACTAAGAATTTTGAGAAAGAGCCTCATTAAGCAACACCTCATCCCTCCTTGGTAGTATTGGCTTTTCCGATAGACTCAATGTGATATTGGATCACTAAAATAGAAAATGTAGAGTCTTGAGCTTGGAGCTTGAGCCAATCCTTTATGTCCTTAGCATTTTGAGGGGTCCACATTTCTCATCCATGCCATGCCAATCATTGAGCTTTCCTGAAATATTAGTCTTGAAATAGTATTAGCGCAATGAGCTATATGTTGTTAGGAATTACCAAAACCACCTAGGGATAGTTGCACTTTCAGAGACGGGAGCGGATCCATAGTGGTGTATTGATATGGTGAATATGTGGACTCGTGTGCGCCACAACAAAAGAGTTACCTACAGTCGTAGTTTAGGGTAGCCACAGTCTAAGCTGGCTTGCTGCAGTTAAACTCCACCACCCCCTTTGTTGATACTGATGCATATGTAGCTAGTTCTGATGTAAGTCTTGTTGGGTACATTTGTACTCACGTTTGCTTCATTTATGTTTTTGCAGAGAGACTTCAGTATCACTAGTAGTTCCGCATGGACTTCTACATTTAGCTTGTTACCTCAGCTACGATCTTGTACCCTTGGGAGGCGTCTTGTAGATAGTCGGCTTCTCAGCCCTTTTTCTTCAGATGGTTCTGACTCGTATAGACATGTTTATGCTTCCTACCTGTGTTGCTACTTGTATGACTTGAATGCTGGGTCATCGTAACCCATGTTTGTAATATCTCGGCTCCTCGAGCCTAATGAATAAATACTTTGAGTCATAGAGTTATGTTGTGATGCCATGTTGTATTTGCACATATCGAGCATATTGTGTGTATGTTATTGAAATGCTTGGTATGTGTGGGATCCGACAACCTAGTTGTTTATTCTTGGTCTCCTAGTGCTTCCACAGAGCCATGGTAGCTTGCTACTGCTCCAGAACACTTAGGATGGCCGGCATGTGTGCTTCTTCGTTCCTGTGTCTGTCCCTTCGGGGAAATGTCACACGTTGTTCCTTTAAGTCCTTGTAGCTTGCTACGACTTGGGTTCATACGTTGATGGCCAAACCGTATCGTTGTTGGGTCATGTATGCCTGTCCTTGTAAGTTAGTGCCACCTTGGGTTTATGACTAGTCATGTCGGCCGGTTCTTTGTCATATGGATGCTAGCGACACTATCATATCGTGAGCCAAAAGGCATAAACGGTCCTGTGCCGTAAGGTGGCACCTGTGGGAATACCGTGCGTGAGGCCGCAAAGTGATATGATGTGTTACATGCTAAGTCGGTGTGACTTAGGATCGGGCCCCGATAGCTTTGGTATCAAAGCCCCGATCGCTCGTAGGATTACCAAGCCAAACTGGTCGAAGTTGAGTCTAGAAATGCTTTAGTTGTATAAGGGAATTGATTGTGGAAGGGAACATAAAGCTCTTTTTACTCGTTTACCTTATGCCCTTCTTATCTGAGTCAACCTCTTCTTTCCTACGGGGTTTAAGAACTAGGCTTCTCATCTTTCTATCAGGATCACGTGTTACTAATCCATAGACTTATAGGAATATTGCATTCGAGCCTCAGTTCAGTTCTTACTACTTTCGTATGTTGATAGTTGATTTTGGAACCTTGATATTGGGATGCTAAGTGGTTATGCCACCATTTTGCAAGATGTCTCAAATCTTTCTGACCATTTACAGCCGTTATGTTGTCGGAGTCATCCCAGGTTTCTAAATAGTGTGATGCATTTGCAACTCCCTTCTTTCCGTTCCCGATGTTTATTTGGGCCAGTTTAACCACACTAATCGGTAAGTTGAGGTACTCTATTGCCTCAACATATATTTTGGAGCTATTATTATGACCCTAGGTGTCTTAGAGAATGACCTAGTAATCTAGCAATGCTCTATATTCCTAGACTGATGATTCTGGCCATCATTCTCAAAAGCATCCCGTGATGCCATTTAGTTAGTAGGGATTCTACTCCTTGGTTTTGAACCCGAGATTCAATCTACTCATTCATGTTGATAGTCTTTGTTAGTTCCTTTAGGATATTAGTAATCTTTCAAATATCCTCGAGGTCCGTGGTATATCCTTCTACTAAATACCATGAACTACTTATGGCATAAGTTCTTTTGAACCAAAAGATCACAACCCGAGTGCTATTGATGAGTTCTCTTCATATATTTGTGACCGCCAATCCTACCTCTCTGCATGGGTTATCTGGAAGAAATGTGTTGAATTTGTTTGACATACTAATACATGCATCCACAACTCAGAAAAACATATGTTCCTTTGAGTTGTCCTCTTTAGTTGTATCCTGACCTCCGTCTATCAAGTGATAGTCAGGAATGGTTGTGCCTTCGTGTTCATCGGTGCTTCTTATTCTTGTGGTCCGCCAAGCCGTTCTAATTCAGAATGACTAGGAGAAACAAACTCTAGTACCTTATCCACTTCTAGGATTGGGTTAAAGTAGTTGTATTCCGCAGATCAGAATGCTAATCCAGCTTTTGCTCTGTTCTAACTTGGAGTATTACCATCCTTATGTCAAGAATGTCATGGGAATTGCACCACCTCCTATGAACTCTTGATACAGTGATACTTCTCGCCATCATCGTTCATTCTTCAGTCTCCGTGTTATTGCAACCGGAATACCGACAAGTGAATTGTGATGTGTGAAATCAATAGTCCTAGCAGCCGTGTTGCTTGGTAGTTAAAGGACAATAATTTCATTCCTAGTGTGTTGGTTATTGCATCACCACTCTAAGATTAATCGTTCTACCTAGTCCTTATTTCTGGTGCACACTTCGATTGATGGGTTGGGAATTTGTCAAATCCCTTGCTCTTTTGATCATATCGTCTTGCCCTGAAAAGCAAGATTGTTCTCGAGCTTAGTAACATATCGGTGGTTCGTGATTTCCCGAATATCTTCTCGGAAGTATCACCAGGTTGTCCCCTGATCGTTATGTTGAACTCGTGATCAAATTGGTTTCTTGTAAACCACCTTTTTCTCCAAGAATCCGTGTTGGATACCCCTGAGCTAGTTAGTTAAGCTAAACAACAACTGGGAGAGTTGGAAGACAAAAGTTTGTCCGACTTAGTTCATCTCTAACGGATATCTTCTGTGTGTTTGTGTCGAAGAAAGATGATATCTTCATCAATTGGTCCTCCTGATCAGTAATTGGATCTATTGTCTTGTCCATACTTTGATTTGAGTGTGGGCTACCCTCAAATCAAATCAGAACCAACGATATTTGTAATGTTGTCTTACTCGTGGTTGTTTCCTTGAGCATAGACCATTATATCTTATGGGTCTGACCAATACTATCGCCTTGTTCACACAGTTGTGGAATTCCATTTTATGGAAACCTGAATGAATTGTTGTTGAGCCCATCGACAACATCCCAATCTTCTCCATGACTATGTTGTACATTAAGCTAGTGTTGGAAACTTTTATAAGCATTATCTTCATGTTCCGTTCATGAAGCATATGTTGGACGAAAGTAGTGACTTCCTCTAAGTTCACCTACATTTCGTGCAAGTTGCCGCCGTGAATTCGAGAAAGTTTATTGTTGCTTCCTATGGAATCATCCCAATTCAGCCATGCATGTGCGAAGTAATCTATGGTTTGAAAGATTAGCTACCTTCATTCCATATGTATTTCCTAGCACACCAAGCCACTGATTGATCTGTTCAAGGATAAGGAGTTCATCGATAAGTATACAAGGACTTCGATATCCTCGTTGATGGTTCCCCACCTGAACTTGGTAGTGTTTTATTATAAGACTACTATGTGGTCATGTTTGTCTGGGACAGCGTATTCACATGTGTGTAGCAGAATCAGCTCATGTTTTGGAGCTTGCTGCCATATTTCATTTCCCGAGAATCTCGCAATGTCATCTCGTCGATTTGTGTTGCAACCTTTCTCTTTTAGACATGCTGAGTCTGGAATATCCTGACACCAACCAAATCTGAATCTAAGGCAGATATGATGGTTGGGATGCTCCCAAGAATTATAATATTGGTCTTTTGAACTGTTAAGTGGATGTCATGGCCAACACACTTATCCGGGAGATCTCTTATGGTAGTATCTTGAGTCAGCAATTTGGCCATTCTTCCATGAGGAGTTGGCATGACTTTGTACATAAGTTGTTCCTTATGGGTTCCTTGAGCTCCCGAAGCCAAACCTTTACTTGATGTTCCAGATACCAAATGGCATTGGCTTAAGCTGGTACATCAAAAAGAACATTAGAAGCAGAGTGCTAAATGTCTCTCGGTCGAACATCCAGATTTCGTTTCCATGCATCGCTAAGGTGAAATCTGAGAAAGTGTTGTCTTCCTTTGCATCTGCAATCATCCATCACTATTCATCATGGTAGTATGATGTGTTGCCAGGATCCTCGACACGGATGTTGGTAAGACCTTGATGAGTATGAAGATGCTCAAGTTCTTGACAGCACACTCATACACTAGGTTATATCCTCGGCATCAATTGGAATGTGCCTCCTGTATGCCCAGTTGTTCTATAACCGTAGTTTCCTTTCCAAACTGAGTATGCCATTTCTTTGAACTCCGTCAAACGACCAATTATGAATTGCCTCAGGCTGGTGTGAAAAGTTCCAATGATCTATGTATCAAAAGTAATTCTTTTTGCCTCTGAAGGGAATAATGCTACGAGTCACCTTCCCTAAGGTGCCCCGTTATGGAGTCATGGCAATTGAATCCCCGCTACTTTGAAACCGTTCACTATCTTACTTAAGTGCGGAATTGTTTCCCACAAACTTGAACCTTCGTCTTCTGTTTCCTCCACCCCACTTGTTTCGTGTTTCAACTCAAGAGATGCCCCAAGTTCTCATTCCATGAGTTGATCGTGTATCGCTTGAACCTTGTGAAGATCGAATTCTGTAGAGTTTCAGCTCTTCCGTCATCGTAGTTCGATGAAGATCTCGAAAGCAAGGACGTCAAAATCAATTTGAAGCAATGATTCAACATCTTCGAGAAGGGAAATTGGATCGTGAAGATCGTCCTAGCTTTGTGTGCCCTCTGTCTTCTTACCCTATGTCTTGAATCTTGGGACGAGATTCTTGTTTAGTGGGGGTGAGTTGTCACAGCCCTAGAACAATGCTTGTAATTAGTAGCTTTGCGTCCATGCATCATGTCTAAATTCTGAAAGTTGAACTGAGGAAATAGGAAAGCCTCAAAAATTTAATTAAAAGAAGGGCAAACAAGCCTGGAAAATGCATCCAATGTTTCCAAATGGTCTTCAATGATGTTTGATAATTTTGGAAAGGGTTTTGATCCAAACCAAAAATATGGAACATTTTTGAGGAATTATTTTGGACATTTGGATTTAACTCACTAAATATTTGAGTTGGATTTAATTCTTCTACGAAATAATTACAAGTCCGATAATTCTGGAAAAAACCTGTGAGTGGATCTAAATATATCCTAACAGACCACATATGAATTTCCAGAAGTATATAAAATAGTTTGGTTTTGAAAACCAAATTCAAACAGAGTTGTAAAATTAAAAACCAAAAACAAAATCAAAAAAAGTAGACAGGAAACCTACTTGACGCCCAACCGGTGTGCAAAGCGAACACCACCTGGCCGCAAGACGCCGACGACAACCGCCGCAGCGACGGCCATCCCCTAACCAACCACCGTGAACAATAGCTCTGCAAGGATGCGAATCATCTCCTCGACGAGCCACGCAAGTCGGGTTTCACCGCAACAGCGCCATCGATGCCTTCTTCAAGCTCGGGACCGCCGGCCATCTCCGTTAAATTTGTCGGCTTCGGACCGTCCCCAACCTCGTCGAGCATCCACTCGCCATCGCTGTGAGCCCCTGACCACTTACCCCTGCTCCCCTCGTTGAATTCATGCTGCAGCCGTCGATCCCCGCCGTGCCAGAAGCTCACCGCCGCCCGGCCTTGTCGCCGCCGTGGCCTAAGCTTGAACGGGTCGCGCCCGTGCACCTTCACCGAAGCTCCCGTGACCCTGGGAGGCTGTAACGCTTTACTTTGCTTTCCGCTCAGGTTCGCAACGCCGTTTCGCCGAGGTCCAAACTCCGCCACTACCTCGAGCTCCGCTCCGCAATCTCCGCCACCCTTACCCATCTTTCACCACCTCTTGATGCGCTGCACCCCCAACTACTTGTAGCCGCAAACCACCTCTGAAACTGTCCCCTGTAGCGCCTTCCCACGATGTCTCCGTCGTCGGCTTTTGTCGCTACCGGCCGATCTCCGGCGAAGCTGACATGGCCGTGTAATTAGCGCTAACCACCGCCAGTTAGATCACCCACAGACGCTGACAGTGGGCCCCACATTGGGTCAAAGCTTTGGTCGGCTGGATTAAGCAGGTCGACCCTCTCTGTGACCCGGTGGGTCCGGTAGTCGGTTGACCGGTGACCTTTGTTGACCTGCAGACATCATAGTGACGCAGTGTTGGTCCGGTTAACCATTTTCTGGATTGAAAATAATCCAGGAAATTCCAGAAAATGGTTAAAACTTCTAAAAATCATAGAAAATAATCTGTAACTCCAAATAAAATAATTTATATATGCAAAATTATCAGAAAAATCCAATCTATCCATTGGTACTAGTTTCATGCATGTTCAAGAAACTTATACCTACTGTATAGGTGAAATAAAATAAATTGCATTTAACTAACCACTTATGGAGTTTGATTTTGAACCTTGAGTTCAAACCAACTTCATTTAATCTGGTTTCAGTAGCATTAGCTCGAATCACAACATGTTGCCATGTCATGATCATGCATCATATTGTTGCATTGCATCGATTGTGTTCCTTCTCTGTTGCCGGTGTTATTCCCCCTCAACGGACTTTGTTCCGAAGATGAGGTCGATGTTAGTGCATCTGGTGCCACCCCTAGTTGGTTTTGGAGTATTGACGACAAATGTGGTTGAGGGACTAATGCGTTTGTGAGAATTGCAGGATAACGCAGGTAGTGTCCCCCATTGATTCGGTTTACCTACCGGAGATGACCCCTAAAAATGTATGAAGACATTGACGACAATGGTGGTATGTGAAGATATACACATTGAAGACTATGACATGAGAAGACACTGAGTGAAGACTATGGAGCGCGAAGACTGTGTCGTTTTCGTTGTTTCCTTTTCTTCTTTGTTGAGTCATAGGAACCACCCGTCTTTGTTAAGTGGGGTCCAAGTGATCAAAGTCGAATGATCAAGTGATGCTCAACACAAATCCTATGTCTTCGAGCCGAAGACAATGAGAGCAAAACTTTTCCAGAGTCGGATGAGTCGCCTTTGCTTGTAGCCCAAGTAAAGTTGTCGTGGTGTGTTTGAAATCGACCGTTGGAACACGTGTCGGTTCCTTAGTGACCAGGGTCATTCCGGACATAACAGGTCGGGTTGCCTAGTGGCTATAAATAGCCCACCCCTACACCATAAATTGGTGGCTGCTTTCGAGTTAGTGCACGGCTTTTGTCGTTTGAGAGCAACCCACCTCGAAGCCTTTGAGAGAGAGAAATCCTTGCGAGGACAAAGCCCAAACACCCGTGAGCCAAAGAGTGTTAGGCATCATGAAGTATTTACATACGTGTGACTCAAGACTTATTACACTTGAGGACTGTGGATCCTCCCGGCCAAGTTAGGCGTCGCTCTCGAGCATCCAAGAGTCATTGTGGATTGCCGGTGAAGCATGATGTCTGTGAAGGTTGGAAGTCTACCTTGAAGACTTACAAGAGTGATTGGGCGAGGACTGTGTCCTTAGCTCAAGGGGAATAAGGTGAAGACACGGTCTTATGAGTTGAATCTCAGCCTCCTAACCGGATATGTACAGTTGTCACAAAGCAAGCGAACTCGGTCCAACAAATCTGTGTCTTCAACAAGTGACTGGTTCTATCTTCTCCCTCTCTTTACTTAGAGTTTGTCTTTGTGAAGTCATTGCCATCTATCATACCTATTTGACTTCATTGCTTGACAACTTTTGTTAATTGGCTTCTCACTATTTTCCATCTTGATCCTTACTACCTTGATGCTATTAGTCTTGTACTTTCACGTTATTGCATACTTGACTATGGTTTGCTTGTTGTAGTTTACCTTCCGCTGCATATCAATTAGGTCATTTCTATTGTTTGTCTTCGAAACTTCCACGTTTTGAAGATTTCCATAAAATCGCCTATTCGCCCCTCTAGTCGATAACTAGCACTATCAATTGGTATCGAGCAAAGGTACTCCCTTGTTTTTGTGTGATTCGGTTTAACCACCTCGGAGTTTTAGCTATGTCGATCGCAGGGATAATCAAAGTCTCCGCTGCTTGCCCTGCGTGTTCGATGGAACTGACTATCCCTACTGGAAGAAGAAGATGCGCATGCATCTTGAAGCCATTGATCTCGACCTCTGGTATGTCGTCAAGAACGGCGTTCCCAAAACTGGTGAAGGTGTCACACCTGCTGATATCAAGAAGTTCATTCAACTGGACTCTACTACAAAGAACATCATCTGTGGTCATCTGACCAAAGGCGCAAGATATGGCCGTGTGGAGTGCTCTCGAAACATCGGCTAGTCTGGGACTGGCTATCCAAGGTCAACGAAGGCTGCCTCAACCCGAGGAGATCAAAGGATCGGTGTTCTTCGCAACCTCTTCAACCGCTTCAAGAGAAACGACAATGAAAATGTCGACTCATGTTTGATCGCCTCATCGACATCACAAAGGAGCTTCATGCTCTCGGCGCCACCGAGATCACAAAGCATGAAATCGTCAAGACACTACCGAGATCACTTAATCAGCTCCTTTGACACCCTTGCCCTCATGATACAAGAACGCCTACGACTTCAAGACACTCGATCCGTCGATATACTTGAGAGGCTCAACACACATGAGTTCCACTTTTCTCGAGAAAAGAGATATCTATGGCCCCAACTATGGCCGAACTTCGCGCTTTGAAGGCAAAAGTTGTTTCCTCATACGAAGAAGAATCATTGCGGTTCCGATGATCCTCAAGACATTGGAAAGGAACTTGCCATGCTTGTGAAGAAGTTCCAGGTTCACTAGGAAGAAAGGCTTCGTAAAGTCTTCACGATCCAGCTCAAGAAATGATGAAGCTTCCACTCATGACTACAAGAAGAGAACTCACACAAGTGCAAGAAAATCGGACACTATATCTCCGAAAGTGTCCACAAAGGGGACAATGAGAAGAAGAAGAAGAAGAGCAAGGAATATGATTACGATGACAAGAAGAAGAAGAAATCTTCAAAGTCTTCTTCCAAGTCCTCATCAAAGTCTTCTATCTCATAAGAAGAGCTCATCCGGCAAGGCTCGTGCTTTTGTTGGCAAAGAAATGGATTCAGAGGAGGAGTCTGCTCAAGAGGTGGAGGTGGAGTCTCAAGAGGAGTCCGACCGGCGTTGTAAGTCCGGCTTTAGCCACGGCCTCTATGTTGCCAAGTCCATCTTCAACACCGAAGACAATGACTTCCACACCAATGTCAAGCCGATGACAAGGACGACCCTGCTCCCACCTACCGCTTCATGTCACGTGGTGCCAAGGTAAAATCACGTGATGCTTACTTTCAAACATCAAGTGAAGATGACTCTGATTGTGAATCCAAGCCCAGCTACAAAACACTTGCTAAAATTGCAACAGAACAACAAAAGGCTATGGAACATATTCAAAAACTTTAGACAAAAGCGATGACCTGTTGGACGGCCGAAATGACATCGCTCACAGTCCTTAGTTGAAGACATAAAAATCTTCATACTAAGTACCAAGAACTTGAAAGTCGTCATGAAACGCTCTCAACCACTCATGAAAAGCTCTCCTATGATTATCTTCAAAGGAAGCAAGAGCTTGAGAAATTGAGAGCGGCTCATGAAGATCTTCAAAAGAGAATGAGTCACTTCTCGCTCAACGGATCAGTCCGCCAGGATGGATTTGAACCACCATGTCTAAAATGCATTGAGCGTGATAACGCTACTTCTACAAGGTCGAATGTTCCACTGGTGCTACTGTTGCATTGTCTTCAACTACTGATGTGATAACTAACCCCTCTATGGAGGATGCCACTACTATTGCTGATGAAAATGCTAGGTTGAAGACATTGCTTGAAACAGGGATGTATAAAAGTCTGAAAGGGCATCAAACACTTTGCGATGTCCTCAAAAAGCAGATTCTGAACCGAAACCCTAGGAAAGAGGGTGTTGGGTTCGAGAGGGAAATGAATGTTGATGGTTCCATCGGAAGCCCGAGCAAGATCCCAAAACCACATGGGTTGCTGCAAAGGGACCTTCATGGATCCATCCACCTTATCTCGCTTTACCTGTGCTAACCCTATTATCATTGATGAATCCTTTGATGCAAACTATAAGCTGTTCAAGAATCGTAATGGTGAAGTGTTTGCTGTATATTGGTACTAATCGCAGGAATGGACCACCTGTGAAGAAGATCCGGTTCCCAAAAGCTGTCTTGAGAATCTTCCAGTGAATGTCATCATGACACCACCGGGAAGAAGACAAACCCAGCACCTAAGGCGTCATATGGTCCAAAAGCTTCATACGCATGTGAGGACTCACCCAGTCACCCTAACGCCAATGTTTTGCGTGGAAACCGTACTCAAACTTATGAATATGAGCGTGTGTCTTCAAACCACTATGTTCATAGAACAAAGAACTTTTCTCGCTTATTCATATGAGTATCATTCATCTCCTGCAAGGCTATTTGCTAGGGCTCCAAAGTCAAGTTCTCGAGATGCTGCACTTAGACTCATTGCTTCTAAGCCACCCCTAAAGATGTGGGTGGTTAAGAAGAATTAACTTTCTCTCAGGGGAAAGGTCTCCAAATTTAAAAATCAAAGGCGTCCTGATGCTATTGTCAGGGACCTAAAACATCTTGTAGGGCACAAGATCAAATGCCAAAATGGTCTCACTATGTATTTTGTTCCTGAATTATTTGCCATTCATCCTATCAGTCCTAATCTTGATTTAAGTTTCAATAATCCACTTGCCCGTCAAATGTTTATGCTTCACAATGCTCTTGGTGAAGCCTATCCCCCTAACTGCATCTTGTAGGGTATGACACCTCATGCTTCGTAATGGATTATGGACAAGTGGATGCACTAATCATATGACCGGTGATCGAAGTCTTCTCATGGACTCAACCTTACGCCCATCGGATAAGAGTCACATCACATTTCTTGACACTGGTAAAAGCAAGGTATTGGGTCTAGGTAGAGTTGCAATCTCAAAGGATCAACACATGGATAAAGTGATGCTTGTTGAATCCCTTGGTTTCAACTTGATGTCTGTTTCAATGCTTTGTGACTTGAACATGATTGTGATATTCGGAAAATATCGTTGCCTTGTACTAATGGAATCTAACAAGTCTCTAGTCTTTGAAGGGTATAGGAAAGATGATCTATACATGGTAGATTTCTCGCAGGTCCTGACTTGCCGTATGTCTTCTTGCAAAAGCTTGAATCTTGGCTCACGGCATCGGAGGTGGGGCATCTTTGGCATGAGGAACTTACACACACTCGCCAAGAAAAAGCATGTCATAGGCATCGAAGGTGTCAAGTTCAAGATGGATCATTTGTGTGGTGCTGCGAAGCTGGAAAGATGACTAGGGCAAAGCACCCTCGAAGACAATCATGACGCATATCTCAACCCTTCGTGATACACATGGACTTATTTGGCCCTACTCACTACTCTACCTTTCACAACAAGCGCTTGTCTCTATGGCTTCGTCATTGTTGATGACTACTCAAGATACACATGGGTGCACATAATTCTCACAAGACTGAAGTGCAAGATGTCTTCAAACGCCGCCAATCGAGCAATGAACAATTATGGCGCCAAGATCAAGCATATCGGAAGTGACAACGACCTTTGAATTCAAGAACACCGGACTTGATCTTTATCTGGATACCATGGGAATCACTCATGAGTTCTCTGCTCCATACACACCTCGGCAAAGAAAATGGCATCGTGGAGCGCAAGAACGGAACCCTCATTGAGATGGCTCAAACAATGCTCGACGAGTACAAGACACCAAGAAAGTTCTGGCACGAAGCTATTGATACAAAGCATGTCACGTCATCAACCGTGTTTACATCCATAAGCTTCGAACAAAACATCCTATGAGCTCCTTCATCGGCAAGAAGCCAAATGTCGACTACTTGAGTATTTGGGGCTAAGTGCTGGATCAAGGATCCCCATCACAAGTCAAAGTTTGAACCCAAAGCTCATGAAGGCTTCATGCTCGGTTACGGAAAGGACTCGCACTCCTGAAGTCTTCAACCTCTATCACTACAAAATCGTCAAAAACAAGGACGTGCGATTTGATGAAACCAAGAGTGCACAAAGAGAGCTGCTGCCAAGTACACTAGACGAAGCTTCACCCAAATAATCTATCAAGCTAATGGGAACTCAGGTGAAATCATGCCTTCAAGGCCTCGAAGAAGAACTTATCATTTCTGCACCTAACCAACCTGAAGACAATGCTCGACTCAAGACAATCCTCCCAATGGTGACAATGATCGGCATGAGCAAAGTCTTCGCCCGAGTTCATCCTCGTGTTGCAAATGAAGTACAGATTGAGAAGATAATCGATAGCATCAATGCACTCCGGGTCCGCTTAACTCGCCAAGAGCAACACAGCCTAGCAAATTTCGGCACTTTTCTTTTGTGTCAATGTCGAGAACCCAAGAAAGTTCTTTGAAGCCTTTATGGAACCAGAATGGATACAAACAATGTAAGAAGAACATAAACTGATCAATCTGAACAATGATTGTAAACTTGTAAACCGACCAGACCCT
The DNA here is from genome assembly GCA_021605145.1 of Aegilops bicornis. Lineage (NCBI taxonomy): Eukaryota > Viridiplantae > Streptophyta > Magnoliopsida > Poales > Poaceae > Aegilops > Aegilops bicornis. The sequence goes on along the minus strand of JAHIAL010000021.1, from coordinate 1,491,316 downwards.
CGCAAGCATAACATTATTGGCACCAAATGGATAAATAGAAACAACCAAGATGAGCATGGTCAAGTCGTCGTAAACAAAGCACGCCTTGTGGCTCAAGGATATACTCGAGTTGAAGGAATTGACTTCGATGAAACATTTGCTCCTGTAGCTAGGCTTGAAGCTATTCAGCATACTACTAGCCTATGCTAACCACCACAACATCTTGCTATATCAAATGGATGTGAAGAGTGCATTTCTCAACGGCAAGATTGAAGAAGAAGTATATGTCGCCAACCACGGGCTTTGAAAACCCAAAACATCCCGATATGGTGTACAAGCTAAATAAAGCAATCGTATGGACTAAAAAGCTCCTCACGCCCGGTATGATACGATCAAAGACTTCACGAAGAGCAAAGGCTTCAAACCCGGATCCCTTGATCCCACACTCTTCACGAAGACATATGATGGTGAACTGCTTGTATGCCAAATATATGTGGATGACATTATCTTCGGATGCACCAACCGTAAGTATGTGATGAGTTTGGATACATGATGCAAGAGCAATATCGGATGTCCATGATGGGTGAGCCAAGTTCTTCCTTGGTCTTCAAATTCGTCAAAGAAAGGAATGGCATCTTCATATCTCAAGAAAAATACCTCAAAGATTGTCTGGAGAAGTTTGGAATGCAAGATTGCAAAGGTTACACGATGCGATTACCCAAAACACCATCCGGGTCCCGACGACAATGGTAAAGAATTTGATCAAAAGGTACACCGCCCATGATTGGTTCTTTACTTTACCTATGTGCATCTAGGCCAGATATTATGCTTAGTGTTTGCATGTGTGCTCGATTCCAAGCGGCACCAAAAGGAATCGCATCACTTAGCTGTGAAGTTTAATTCTTCGATATTTGGCTCACACCCCAACACTCGGATTATGGTACCCAAAGGGCTCGTAATTTGATTTGGTTGGATTTTCGGATGCTGATTATGCTGGTGACAAGGTGGATCGTAAGTCTACATCAGGCACATGTCACTTTCTCGGGACGATCACTTGTCTGTTGGTCTTCAAAGAAGCGTAACTGCGTGTATCACTCTCAACTGGCCGAATCTGAATACATTGTCAGCTGGATCCTCACGTGCTCAAATTTCTATGGATGAAGCAAACTCTCAAGGACTATGGCATCAATCTGAAACAAGTACCTCTCTTCTGCGACAACGAAAGCGCCCATCAAGATTGCCAACAATCTAGTCCAACACTCAAAGACAAAGCACATTGAAATTGGCCATCATTTTCTCGTGGATCATGTCATGAAGAAAGATATTGACATCATTCACGCCAACACCAAGAGCAATTGGCGATATCTTCACAAAGCCCTTGGATGAGAAAAAGGTTTTGCAAGTTACGGTGTGAGCTAAATATCTTGGAATCCTCAAATGTCCTGTGATCAAGCACACATCCTAACACTTATGCATGTTGATGACTTAGATGTGCAACACACGAAGTAACGTATGTCTTCAATCTAATGAAGACTTACATTCTGAGTGTGAATACATTAACGTGGAATTTGATTTCGGAGCGCCACGATAATTGTGCGTCGTGTCTGGGTCTAATACTTCCTATACGGTGGGTAACGCCACCACCAAACTTTTCTGTTTGAAGTGTTTCACTCATGGCGTTATTTACGCAATATCTTCGCATTTGATTTGTCTTCAACTTCAAATATCTTCATGATTTTCTTCACCATGTTGATTTGGTTGCTTTCGACATATATATATATATATATATATATATATATATACATATACATATATATATATATATATATATATATACATATATATATATATATATATATATATATATATATATATATATATATATATATATATTGTTCTGTCCTCTACAACATTCACTTATAGCTATGTCTTCCAAGTTGAATCTTTTGAACTAAGTGAATGTGATCGGACCCTAATCTCTCTATGCTTTCTATCTCAAACTCTATCTGTCCAATTCATATGCATTCTATTGAAATCGTCCGAATGTCTTCTCTGGCCCTTGTCGCCAGGTAAGACACAGAGACAAACTTTAAGTCTATTTTAAATGATTCATCCTTCATCGTTGAAATCCGGAGAAGCCGAACGTCCATCAAACAAACTGGCGGGCGTGGGAACGTGGGACAACTTCGGTGTATGTTACATGCTTGCCACGTGCTCTCGAGATGTGAACCGCCAGGCACTGCGTAATTGCACTATGCCGCACACCTACTTATAAATACATGTCCCTCGCGGTAAAGAAAACCTTCTTCCACCTCTCCACCTCGTCAAAACCCTAGCGCCACCGCTAGCTCTCGACGCCCGACGGCGCTTTAGCTACCAACTTCTCCGACGCCGCCCTCACGCCGCCGATTTAACATCATCCTCTCCGCCGCCGTAGGGTGTCCTCCGTCGCCAAGTTAGGGACGGTGGATTGAACTGCGGCCTCCTTTTCTTCCCGTCTAGCAGTTCTTCAAGTGGTAAATATAACTCTATTTTTACCATCTTTTGATCCTTAAAGATTCATCCTTCTTACCAAAATTGGTTTCTACCTATACAATGTTAGATCTATTCTCATTCAGATCTCATACTTTGCCTAGTATATTCACTTAAGCTTCACAACTAGTTAGATTCCTCACTTGTACTTATTCACGGATTCGCATAAACCGGGAACCAACTCTCAGCGTATAAGTGAATGTCTTCGCATCATGAGGTCAATGTCTTCAAACTGATTTATCTTCAAAATCTTACGAGAATGCATATGACCTCTTCCCTTCCCTCGTGATCTCTAATCTTTATCACGGTACATGACCGTGGGAGAATCCCTTGGTTCTCATAGTACGCATTCATTTGCGTAATTCTTACAAAGATCAACTTAACTCTCCGAAGCCGGGTTCACTGTTTGTCCAAAGAACGCAAGCCTTTGAAGCCTCTCGAACGTATTGAAGCCATTCAGTTTGAAATTCATGGCTGCAGATAAATCGATCGGGAAGGGCGGCGGCAGCGTCGTGGGGGAACCTCAAAAGATTTGCTCGATGACCTCGAAGAGAGCTTTACAAGACAGATCCCGAAGAGAATTACAATCAGCGCAAGACGCGAATCCAATGGATTCGTCGATATTGGGCTGAACAATGGTTCAAGTACAATTTTGTGACCCAGGAATACGCCGAGAAGAATGCTATCAGAAGCCCTTGGGGTGATATTCTCTTTCGAGGCCTTCCACCCAAGAACATGGCTGAAGCTATTACACAGGGTTCCTACCCTTGTATGGTCCGTGGACCTTAGCCTGAGAATGCCGACCCAACGTCATTGCTCTGGTGTCGTGATGATAATCTCTTCAAGGGCAACTTCCAAAGATGCAAAGGCTTCGCCAAGGAAAACAAGAAGTTATTGGGATTAGACTTCAACCTGGTCCCTCCGCTTCCCCGTCCTGACGGCTCACGTGATGTCGAACCCAATGTCATCGGTCCCTTTTCAAACCTTGATGGCCTCATCACTTACATCTTGGTCCAAGGTGCCAAAGTGGATCACTGATGACAATTCGACTTTGATGAAGTCCCAGCTCCGCTCTGCTCCCCGCCTCCAAAGCCACGAAGCAAAAAGAAGGCTAAGGCTTCAAAGTCACCGCTCCTCCAAAAAGCTTCACGTGTGAAGCCAGCTCTTGCACCTCCTGAAGTCGATTATGCAGTCTCGAAGATCACTCGTATCTCCAAGAAGACGGAGAAGAAAAAGAAAATTGTCAAGAATAATCGATCCGACAATCGACTTCGCTGCCATTTTGCGTGAAGAGCACATTGATCCGTCGGTGATGAAGATCTTGCAGATGATGCCCTTGAGCAACTGATCAAGAGCAAGGAAGAAGCAGAGATCTTCAATGATTTGCCTCTCTTTGATGTGGCAATCATCCATAACTTCATTGATGAGTGGTTTGACACCCCAAATCTCAGCTTTGAAGATCTGCAACTTCCCATTGGCCTCGGCGTCTCCTTCAATGGCGCCATTGCTTCTAAGCTAGCTCTTGCTCGGTATGATCGTTGAACCGAAGCACAAGATCGACTATGAGAAAGCTCGCCAAGAAGCATGTGGCAAAGCTTCGGCGTGCAAGATGTCAAAACTTCAAGATCATGCTGCACGAGCTCAAAGAAGCCTTTCTCAAGAAGCATGAAGAAGCTAAAGGCTCTCATGAGCGCATGAAGAGTCTGGCTGACAAGTGTGTACTAGCCTATAATGAGGCTGAGAAGCGCAAGGCTCTTGGTCGTCCTGGCATTGGCCCCAGAATGGCTGCAAAGAAAAAGAAGACAAGAACTGACCAAACTACACCTTCAAGGCAGGAAGAACCTCGCATAGTCTTCCCAAGTAGCATGACTGGCTCGAAGCCAAAGGTCAGGTCAACCGCTTCTGAACAGAAGAAGACGAGGGCTGCTGAGGCTGAAGCCAGAAAGAGGAAACATCCTGAAGCCTCACGATGCTGCTCCCTCCAAGAAGAAGCTCAAGAGCAAGAAAAACCGGGCTGCTCCCACAGAGCCCTTGGTTGTTGAACCCATTTAAATGGTTGCCACCCCGCCTCTGCGCTACCCAAGAACGGCGGGATGATAGTTCATGAGCCTCGCTTTCACGAGAGGCTCATGAAGCTGAAGACATTCCAGCGGTTGATCCCACCGCTGTCAAGACATTGGTCATCATGACAATGTTGAAGATGATGAAGTCCTTCCTCGGATCGAACCAAAATCAGGTATCATCGCTTTGTTCTCACGAACAGCGAACTCATCGACATTGGTCGCCCTTCCGATGCCAATTGCACAGATGCATCATGGGCTGATCACCCACAAAGAACTGTAAGACTCCCTAGTACTCCCCAACAACAAGTCACTCCCCAACAACAACAACAACAAGAAGAGGAAGACTTTGAGGCCTAGCCAACCCCCATCTCCAAAGGCGCCGCCATGACATTTAGCAGCTTCAGAAAGGTCAAAGGCCTCAAGTACCTCTCTTGAGCGTTCCAGAAGGAGAAGTGCACCACCAACCTGTTGCACGTCAAGTGTTTTCGAAGCCACTCCAACCGTGGAATGTCTCCGAAGTACGAAGGCAAGCTCTTTGAAGACAATCCGCTGCATCACCGTTGACACCCAAGAAGAAGAAGAACGTGTCCCTACACCCCTTTTATTGAAGAAGTTATTCACGATATCAGCGTGCGGTGCCCGACCCTCCAACTCCTCAAGTGGAGGTTGAAAACATTGAGGCTGCCACCTCCAACACCAATGAAGCCAATGGCGTAGTCATGGCTGAAGCAAATGTGCCTCGTAGCCAATGAGGCAACCGCCCTCAAGCACTGTTGAGCAACTTGAAGCCTCGGTTGTTGCCCTTGCCTCCCTGCTCCGCCACCAAGGCCTCATAAAATTGAGCAAGCATACAACTATGGTGAGCTAATCACTGTCCGATGGCCCATTCTGGTCCCTCCGCCTCATGCCTCAGGTCCTCAGTTTGATTATCATATTGAGCATAGGCCTCTGGTCCAGAGAAACCAAAGCCACGATCGCCAAGGTTCCTGTGCACCGCCACCTCTACGTGGTCTTTCAATGCAAATGGCTTCAAAGCCCACAACACCTTCTTTGACAGAGCAAAGAACCCCTACACAAGGCCAAGGATATCATCCGATTGCTTTCTAGAGCTATCAAGAACGAAGCTATTACTCCTGCGCTCGTATGATGATCAAGGGCGCATTTTCCTCATATGTGCCTCGACATGAAGCCATTGCTAGACTGCCGTGCTTAGAAGAAGCACTTGATTGCTTTTCGTGATGCAGTGTCCGCTCGGCTTCAGAATGCATAAAGAACACCGGAATGAAGAACTTTTGCTTCAATTCTATGCTACCCTCCACATTCGCGCTACTACAGTAGACACAAAGACATGGGTTCTCGAGTGGATGATGTGAAATGTTCATCATGAAGCCAAAGCTCTTGACATCATTGAGCTCTTGGCCTACCCACTCCGGAGAATTGTTTGAACCTGGTTGTCAACTCCACCGCTGATGCAATCGGAGAGCATCTTTCATAAGCCGTGAGCCCAACATGAGTCGGATGTTGAGCATGATGAAGCCACCGCCACATGACGTTGAATACCCTCGGGACTTCTTTGTTGATGACCTTGAGTATCCGCCGCATAATATATCACATCATCGGCGAACTCTATGGCCTATCAAAGGGCATTCATCATCTGCAAAACTTGAAGGAGCCATGAAGACATTGGTGTTTTACATCCTCAATGGCATCAGCTTCAATACGCAGAATTCTTCATCCGCAATTGGCTGCGTCTGGATCGAGATCTTTTTGGTCTAAAATTTTATGCTCCATGGGTCATGCGCCTCATCAAGATGCACTCGCTATCAACTATCAGCCCTCTACTCGCAAATCATCTCGATCTTTCTACCGAGAGGTTGATATGTCGCTTGAAGCCATATACCTTGACCTTGCCAAAATGCCACTTTGTCTTCAGAATGCAGATCACCATAGCTTCTCTCAACCCATGGAAGGCGTCCAGGCAGTATCTCGTGTCTATCCTCTGGCTGGGAACACTTCCCGCTTTCACTGCGGCATGCAAACTGAAGCTACCGAGAGCACTATTGCACAACGGCCTCGAAGCGCTCTCGCGTCTTAAATAACCGAGAACTTCTTGTGGCAATCGCATCGTAAACAAGATGAGCATCACTATCGGCTCAAGTGATGATGCAAAGCCTCTTGGTGGACGCCAATCGCATTCAAATCTTGCCACCAAGAATGCTTTTGTCACTCACGAGACACTCGGCGATCATGGAAGAGTTTGACATCGCTTCGATCTTTGGCAGATCTTCAAGACGATGGCTCCACTAAATGCTTCAAGTTTGACTCCACTCCTCCACGGAATGCAGTCCTACGACGAACTCCATCACTTGAAGACTCTGACTATTCCTCCTCCGCGGCAACGGTGAATGCCAGAGTGATCAATGATGAAGATGATGCTACTTCACCACCCCCTACTTCTGCACGCATCGACACTGCACCAAGTTCGTCTGCACCGCCAACCAACAACGACAACCCTGCTGCATCATCTACTCCTGAAGAGGACGAGTAGACGCTCTATGTCTTCAAACCTTTTTGGTCCTTACTGACAAAAGGGGGAGAAGCATATGAGTTTGATAATCTTCAAGCGGGTTCATAAGGGCGGTTGCATAATATTTTGCCTAGTGTTTACAACTCTCGCTTTTGATACATTTGGTTCTTTGAGTTGTAACACTTAAACTCGATGGTCGCCTGCTACTTATTTGCTTTACTCTGGTGCGATGATAACTTCCGCACTTGGATCATATCGCAGACGTCCATTTTCATTATGCATGTCATTCTCTTAGTTATATCATTTCATGCATGATGAATTATCTTCATAAGGTGAAGAGGATCTCCACAAGTACAACCTGCCATGTGCATTTGCATTCCAAAAGCAAACTACTTATATGCACATCTTCGTGGGGAGCCTTTGCCACTTATGAAGACAATTCCCTATCCTTTACAATTTCACATACTTTATCCCGTTGAAAACTTCAACGGTTTGTCATCAATCACCAAAAAGGGGAGATTGTAAGTGCATCTAGTGCCACCCCTAGTTGGTTTTGGAGTATTGACGACAAATTTGGTTGAGGGACTAATGCGTTTGTGAGAATTGCAGGATAACAGCAGGTAGTGTCCCCCATTGATTCGGTTTACCTACGGAGATGACCCCTAAAAATGTAAGGAAGACATTGACGACAATGGTGGTATGTGAAGATATTCACATTGAAGACTATGACATGAGAAGACATTGAGTGAAGAAGACTATGGGCCTTGAAAGGCGTATGCGTTTCGTTGTTTCCTTTTCTTCTTCTTTGTTGAGTCATAGGAACCACCCGTCTCTTGTTAAGTGGGGTCCAAGTGATCAAAGTCAGAATGATCAAGTGATGTTCAACACAAATCCTATGTCTTCGAGCGAAGACAATGAGAGCAAAACTTATCCAGAAATGGATGAATCAGCCTTTGCTTGTAGCCCAAGTAAAGTTCTTTGTGTGTGTTTGAAATCTGACCGTTGGAACACGTGTCGGGCCTTTAGTGACCTGTGGTCATTTCGGACATAACAGGTCGGGTTGCCTAGTGGCTATAAATAGCCCACCCCTACACCATAAATTGGTGGCTGCTTTCAGAGTTAGTGCACGGCTTTTGTCGTTTGAGAGCAACCCACCTCGAAGCCTTTGAGAGAGAGAATCCTGCGAGGACAAAGCCCAAACACCCAGAGCCAAAGAGTGTTAGGCATCATCAAGTCTTTACATGCTGTGTGACCTGAAGACTTATTACACTTGAGGACTGTGGATCCTCCGGCCGGTTAGGGCGTCGCGGCTCGAGCATCCAAGAGTCATTGTGGATTGCCGGTGAACTTGATCAGTGAAGGTTCGGAAGTCTACCTTGAAGACTTACAAGAGTGATTGGGCGAGGACTGTGTCCCTTAGCTCAAGGGGAATAAGGTGAAGACACGGTCTTCCTCGAGTTGAATCTCAGCCTCCCTAATTGCATGTACAGCTTGTCACAACAACTCGAATCGAATCCAACAAATCTGTGTCTTCAACAAGTGGTTGGTTCTATCTTCTCCCTCTCTTTACTTAGAGTTTGTCTTCGTGAAGTCATTGCCATCTATCATACCTATTTGACTTCATTGCTTGACAACTTTTGTTGATTGGCTTCTCACTATCTTCCATCTTGATCCTTACTACCTTGCTGCTATTAGTCTTGTACTTTCACATTATTGCATACTTGACTATGGTTTGCTTGTTGTAGTTTACCTTCCGCTGCATATCAATTAGGTCATCTCTATTGTTTGTCTTCGAAACTTCCACGTTTTGAAGATTTCCATAAAAATTGCCTATTCACCCCCCCTCTAGTCGATAACTAGCACTTTCAGTCGATGACACGGATGAACAGATTTACTATCTTCAGAAGTGCCAGGCAAGCAAAATCCCCTTGTTCATTCCGATACAATCCCACTCCCTCGCTTCTGCTCTCTTTTATTGCATTAGGAGAACAATGATTCAACTATTACATGTTGCGGTAGTTGAACCCCTTTCCTCTGCATGACTGTCATTGCCACAAGAAATAGATGAAACCCTCTAGCATGAGTAGGAGTTGTTTGAGCCACGATGTGCCTACTCATTCATGCTTGTTGTCATGCCTGCCATCGCTTAGAGTTGAGTCGGGTTTGATTCATCGGGGATGAATTGGAATGTGGTGAACATGTCCTACTGTTGAGAGCTAAGTGTGTGAATACGATTTGTTAAAGGTAGCAGTGAGAGGCCATGTAGGAGTACATGGTGGGTTGACTCATTGAAATCGTCCTCGGGAACTGAGTCATGTGTTTGTGATCCATGAACAGCTACTACCACACGTTGGGCCCTGAAATATGACCCCGCTCGACTTATTAACCCCCATGTCCTCTGTCCAGGAGTTGCAAGTAGTTTCTGGTGTTTGTAGTACGCTGGAGTCCATGCGCAGCGCTGACCCGAGGGGTGGGCTGTGATGCGGTAGGCACGTGGCACAGTGTACCGGGACGCCCTTTGGTGCCTCGGGAACCCTGCACACATCGTTCGGGGCCATAATGGAAACCTCGGCCGGACTCCCTGCGGATGAAACCTGAATAGGCGATAAACCTGGACTAGGGACTTGTGTGGTTAGTAAGATCGTGGTCTACACCCACGTTGGCTTTCGCTTGAAGTCTGCCGAGCACATGTCGTGTGGTGCGTACGCTAAGTGGTGGAAACATGTGTGAAGAAGTACACCCCTGCAGGGTTATAAATGATCTATTCGAATAGCATGTCCGCGGTAAAGGACTTATGGGTTGCCTGTACAGTTCATAGACAAGTGAAAGTGGATACTCTAAAATGCGCAAGATAAGCGTGAGTGCTATGGATGGCCTTCTCGTAGGGAGACAGGAGCGAATCCATAGTGGTGTATTGATATGGTGAACATGTGGACTCGTGTGCGCCACCTCAAAAGAGTTACCTACAGTCGTAGTTCAGGGTAGCCACAGTCAAAGCTGGCTTGCTGCAGTTAAACTCCACCACCCCCTTTGTTGATACTGATGCATATGTAGCTAGTTCTGATGTAAGTCTTGCTGGGTACATTTGTACTCACGTTTGCTTAATTTATGATTTTGCAGAGAAACTTCAGTCTCACTAGTAGTTCCGCGTGGACTTCGATGTTTAGCTTGTTACCTCAGCTACGATATTGTGCACTTGGGAGGGTCTTGTAGATAGTTAGACTTCTCAGCCTTTTTCTTATGTAGTTGTCTGTACTCAGGCATGTTTATGCTTCCACCTGTGTTGTTGCTTGTATGACTTGAATGCTGGGTCATCAGACCCATGTTTGTAATATCTGGCTCCTCAGAGCCTAATGAATAAGTACTTGGAGTCATAGAGTTATGTTGTGATGCCATGTTGTATTTGCACATATAGAGCATATTGTATGTATGTTATTGAAATGCTTGGTATGTGTGGGATCCGACAACCTAGTTGTTTATTCTTGGTAGCCCCTCTTATGGGGAAATGTCTCCTAGAGCTTCCACTGAGCCATGGTAGCTTGGTACTGCTACGGAACACTTAGGCTGGCTGGCATGTGTCCTTCTTTGTTCGTGTGTCTGTCCCTTCAGGGAAATGTCACGCGTTGTTCCTTTAAGTCCTTGTAGCTTGCTACGACTTGGGTTCGTACGTTGATGACCAATACGTTCTTTGATGGGTCATGTATGCATGTCCCTGTAAGTTAGTGCCACCATGGGTTTACGACTAGTCATGTCAGCCCGGGTTCTTTGTCATATGGATGCTAGCGACACTATCATATACGTGAGCCAAAAGGCACAAACTGTCCCAGGCCAGGTAAGGTGGCACCCGTGGGAATACCGTGAGTGAGGCCGCAAAGTGATATGATGCGTTACATGCTAGGTTGGTGTGACTTAAGATCGGGGTCCTGCCATAGTTGTACATGATGTAGTCTTGGGAACCCACTTGAACAAGGCCTTGGGAGCTTCTTCAAATGCATAAATCTCTTCTTGAGGCTTTTCCTTGCCTTTTTGCTTGCGGTCTTGTGGTGGAAGATCATCTTGAGCTTGTGTTCCCTTGAAGGAAGTAGGATCATACTTCTCTTGTTGAGGAACAAACTCTGTCTTGGGGTATTGATCTTCTTCCCACCCAACTCCATTGGCGTTGAACTTTCGTTCAAAACCAACAGCTTGATTCTTCCGGTGCCTTCCTTTTCTTGCGCATAATTTCCTCAAATTGCTTACTTCCTAAGCAAGGCTCTTGTAAACACCTTTCTCTATAGTTCCCTTCAATAAGTTATTTTCTTGCTCAAGTGTAACTTGGCTAAGAGAATCATTAGTGGAAACAAGAGAACTACTGGAAGCAACAATATTGGATTTAACATGATTATTGTTACTACTAGAAGAAGAATCTTTCTTGTTCTTGTTGCTAGATTTTACTTGTGGCATGTAAGTAGACTAGAGTAAATGCTTGGCAATGTAAGAAGAACTTTTCTTATGAAGATCATCATTGATTGCTTTTAAGAACCCATGCTCTTGCTCAAGGTTGGGTTTTTCAAAGCGTAGCTTCTCATGAGTCTTTAAAAGCTCTTGATGATCTTCTAAGGTAGTTTCATGAGCTAACTTAAGAGTTTTTAGTTCTTTAGTTAGATGCTCAACCTCCTTCTTATCATTGTCATTCGTTTTATCTTGATTAGCATGATTAATAGCAATTTCATCATAGTTTTCATCATTAGAGTTGTCAACAAGTAAGTCATTGCTACGTCTTGAGTTTGCGTTGGTTTTCCCCGAAGAGGAGACGATGATGCAGCAGAGTAGCGTAAGTATTTCCCTCAGTTTTTGAGAACCAAGGTATCAATCCAGTAGGAGGCCACGCGCAAGTCCCTCGTACCTACATTAAAGAAATAACTCCTCGCAACCAACGCGAATAGGGGTTGTCAATCCCTTCACGGTCACTTACTTAGAGTAAGATCTCGATAGAGATGATATATAATATTTTTGGTATTTTTGGTATAAAGATGCAAAGTAAAATAAAAGGCAAAGTAAAAAAGCAAAGCAATAATAAAGCGTAGGAATATTAATATGATGAGAATAGACCCAGGGGCCATAGATTTCACTAGTGGCTTCTCTCAATAGCATAAGAAGATTACGGTGGGTGAGCAATTACTTTGTTGAGCAATTGACAGAATTGAGCATAGTTATGAGAGTATCTAGGTATGATCATGTATATAGGCATCACGTCCGAGACAAGTAGACTGACTCATGCCTGCATGTACTACTATTACCCCACTCATCGACCGCTATCCAACATGCATCTAGAGTATTAAGTTAATGAAAACAGAGTAACGCCTTAAGCAAGATGACATGATGTAGAGGGATAAATTCATGCAATATGATAAAAAAAACCATCTTGTTATCCTAGATGGCAATAATACAAAAGGTGCCTTGCTGCCCATATCGCCACCGGGAAAGGACACCGCAAGATTGAACCCAAAGCTAAGCACTTCTCCCATTGCAAGAACTACCAATCTAGTTGGCCAAACCAAACCGATAATTCGAAGAGACTTGCAAAGATAACCAATCATACATAAAATAATTCAGAGAAGATTCAAATATTGCTCATAGATAATCTTGATCATAAACCCACAATTCATCAGTCTCAACAAAGACACCACAAAAAGAAGATTACATCAAATAGATCTCCACGAGAGAGGGGGAGAACATTGTATTGAGATCCAAAAAGAGAGAATAAGCCATCTAGCTACTAACTATGGACCCGAAGGTCTGAACTAAACTACTCACACTTCATCGAAGAGGCTATGATGATGATGTAGAAGCCCTCCATGGTGGAATCCTTCCCATGGAGCTCAAAACAGGCCCCAAGATGGGATCTCGTGGATCTGTAAAGTTGCGGCGGTGGAATTAGGTTTTTGGCTCCAGATCTCGATCTGGGGGGTACGAGGTATATATAGGAGGAAGGAGTATGTCGGTGGAGCCGGGGCTCACGAGGTGGGGGCGCCCTCCACCCTCGTGGCTGCCTCCCTCCTTTCTTGATCAAGGTCCAAGTCTCTGGATCTTATCTCGATGAGAAAATGACGTTCCAAGATTTCATTCCGCTTTGGACTCACTTGATATTCCGCTTTCTTCAAACAATCAAATAGGCAAAAAGAGCAAATCTAGGTTGGGCCTCCGTTAATAGGCTAGTCCCAAAAGTAATATAAAAGTGGAAAATAAAGCCCAATATGGTCCAAAAACAAGAGATAATATAGCATGGAGCAATCAAAAATTATAGATACGTTGGAGACGACGTGCATCCCCAAGCTTAATTCCTCGCCGCCCTCAAGTAGGTAAATGATAAAAAGAGAATTTTTGATGCGGAGTGCTACTTGGCATAATTTCAATGTAACTCTTCTTAATTGTGGTATGAATATTCAGATCCGAAAGATTCAATACAAAAGTTCATATTGACATCAAAATAATAATACTTCAAGCATACTAACTAAGCAATTATGTCTTCTCAAAATAACATGGCCAAAGAAAGTTCATCCCTACAAAATCATATAGTTTAGTCATGCTCCATTTTCGTCACACAAAAATGCTCTCATCATGCACAACCTCGATGACAAGCCAAGCAATTGTTTCATACTTTAGTAATCTCAAACCTATAAACTTTCACGCAATATATGAGCGCGAGCCATGGACATAGCACTATGGGTGGACTAGAATATGATGATGGGGGTTATGTGGAGAAGACAAAAAAGGAGAAGGTCTTACATCAACGAGGCTAATCAACGGGCTATGGAGATGCCCATCAATTGATGTTAATGCAAGGAGTAGGGATTGCCATGCAACGGATGCACTAGAGCTATAAATGTATGAAAGCTCAACAAAAGAAACTAAGTGGGTGTGCATCCAACTTGCTTGCTCACGAAGACCTAGGGCATTTGAGGAAGCCCATCGTTGGAATACACAAGCCAAGTTCTATAATGAAAATTCCCACTAGTATATGAAAGTGACAACATATGAAACTCTCTATATGAAAAACATGGTGCTACTTTGAAGCACAATATATGAGACTCGCTATATGAATAACATGGTGCTAATTGGAAGCACAAGTGTGGAAAAAGAGATAGTAGCATTGCCCCTTTTTATTTCTCTTTTTTGTGGGGGCCTTCTTTTTTTGGCCTTTCTCTTTTTTTTTGGAACAATGTTCTATTAAATGATGATCATCACACTTCTATTTATTTACAACTCAATGATTACAACTCGATACTAGAACAAAGTATGACTCTATATGAATGCCTCTGGCGGTGTACCGGGATATGCAATGAATCAAGAGTGACATGTATGAAAGAATTATGAACGGTGGCTTTGCCAAAAATACTATGCCAACTACATGATCATGCTAAGCAATATGACAATGATGAATGTGTCATGAAGAACGGTATGGTGGAAAGTTGCATGGCAATATATCTCTGAATGGCTATGGAAATGCCATAATAGGTAGGTATGGTGGTTGTTTTGAGGAAGATATAAGGAGGTTTATGTGTGAAAGAGCGTATCATATCAATGGGGTTTGGATGCACCGCTAAGTTTGCACCAACTCTCAATGTGAGAAAGGGCAATGCACGGATCAAGAGGCTAGCAATGATGGAAGGGTAAGAGTGCGTATAATCCATGGACTCAACATTAGTCATAAAGAACTCACATACTTATTGCAAAAATCTACAAGCCATCAAAAACCAAAGCACTACGCGCATGCTCCTAGGGGGATAGATTGGTAGGAAATACCATCGCCGTCTCCCCACCACCACTCATAAGGAGGACAATCAAATAACACCTCATGTTTCAAATTTGTTACATAACGTTTACCATACGTGCATGCTACGGGATTTGCAAACTTCAACACAAGCATTTCTCAAATTCACAACTACTCAACTAGAAGGACTTTGATATTATCACCTCCATATCTCAAAACAATTATCAAGCATCAAACTTTTCTTAGTATTCAACACACTCATAAGAAAGTTTTTTACTATTTTTATATACCTAGCATATTATTATTAAGCAAATTGCCATGCTATTTAAGACTCTCAAAATAATCTAAGTGAAGCATGAGAGATCAATAGTTTCTTTAAAACAAATCCACCACCGCGTTTCTAAAAGATATAAGTGAAGCACTAGAGCAAAACTATATAGCTCAAAAGATATAAGTGAAGCACATAGAGTATTCTAACAAATTCCAATTCATGTATGGCTCTCTCAAAAGGTGTGTACAGCAAGGATGATTGTGGTAAACTAAAAATCAAAGACGCAAATAATACAAGACGCTCCAAGCAAAACACATATCATGTAGTGAATAAAAATATAGCTCCAAGTAAAGGTACCGATGGAGGTGGACGAAAGAGGGGATGCCTTCCGGGGCATCCCCAAGCTTTGACTTTTTGGTGTCCTTGGATTATCTTGGGTGTGCCATGGGCATCCCCATGCTTAGGCTCTTGCCACTCCTTGTTCCATAATCCATCAAAAGATTTCCCCCAAACTTGAAAACTTCACAACACAAAACTCAACAGAAATCTCGTAAGCTCCGTTAGCGAAAGAAAACAAAAGACCACTTCAAGGTACTGTAATGAACTCATTATTTATTTATATTGGTGTTAAAACCTACTGTATTCCAACTTCTCTATGGATTATAAACTATTTTACTAGCCATAGATTCATCAAAATAAGCAAACAACACACGAAAAACAGAATCTATCAAAAACAGAACAGTCTGTAGTAATCTGTAACTAACGCAAACTTATGGAACACAAAAAATTCAGCCAAAATAGGACGGCCTAGGAAATTTGTTTATTGATCAGAAGCAATTGGAATCACTATTTTATCACGTTCTGGTGATTTTTAACAATTGTTTTCGTAAACCAAAAGTTTCTGGAAATTACAGCAAGATCAAATAACTATTATCCAAGAAGATCCTATAGGTTTAACTTGGCACAAACACTAATTAAAACATAAAACCACATCTAAACAGAAGGTATATGGATTATTTATTCCTAAATAGAAACAAAAACAAAAAAACTAAAATAAAATTGGGTTGCCTCCCAACAAACGCTATTGTTTAACGCCCCTAGCTAGGCATAAAAGCAAGGATAGATCTAGGTATTGTCATCTTTGGTAGGCAATCCATAAGTGGCTCTCATAATAGATTCATATGGTAATTTAATATTATTCCTAGGGAAGTGTTCCATGCCTTTCTTTAATTGGAATTGGAATCTAATATTCCCTTCCTTCATATCAATGATTGCACCAATCGTTCTAAGGAAAGGTCTACCAAGAATAATAGGACATGAAGGATTGCAATCTATATCAAGAACGATAAAATCTACGGGCACATAATTCCTATTTGCAAAAATAAGAACATAATTAGTTCTTCCCATAGGTTTCTTAATAGTGGAATCCGCAAGGTGCAAGTTTAAAGAGCAATCATCAAAATCACGGAAATCTAGCAAATCACACAAAGTTTTGGGAATAGTGGAAACACTAGCACCCAAATCACATAAAGCATAAAATTCATGATCCTTAATCTTAATTTTAATAGTTGGTTCCCACTCATCATAAATTTTTCTAGGGATAGAGACTTCCAACTCAAGTTTTTCCTCATAAGATTGCATCAAGGCATCAACAATATGTTTGGTAAACGCTTTATTTTGACTATAAGCATGCGGAGAATTTAGCACAGATTGCAACAAGGAAATACAATCAATTAAAGAGCAATTTTCATAATTAAATACCTTGAAATCCAAAATAGTGGGTTTAGCAACATCTAGGATTTTACTTTCTTCAATCCCACTTTTATCAACTTTAGTATCAAGATCTAAAAACTCCGAATTTTTGGAACGACTTCTAGGTAAAGGTGGATCATATTCAGTCTCATCATTATCATGATTCATATTGCAAAACAAAGATTTCATAGGGGACACATCAATAAATTTTAGATCTTCATCTTTATTTTCATGGAAATTGGAAGAACACGCTTTACTAAAGGCATCTTTCGTAGCACGTACCTAGCGGTTCTTTCCTTGCACTCATCAATGGAAATTCTCATGGCTTTGAGAGACTCATTGATATCATGCTTAGGAGGAATAGATCTAAGCTTTAAATAATCAACATCAAGAGAAATTCTATCAACGTTCCTAGCCAATTCATCAACTTTAAGCAATTTCTCTTCAAGCAAAGCATTAAAATTCTTTTGAGAATTCATGAACTCTTTAACACTAGTCTCAAATTCAGAGGGCATCTTAAAATTTCCATAAGAATTGTTGTAGGAATTTCCATAATTATTAGAGGAATTACTAGGATAAGCCCTAGGATTAAAGTTTCCTCTATATGCGTTGTTACCAAAAGTATTCCTACCAACAAAATTCACATCCATAGATTCATTATTATTCTCAATCAAAGTAGACAAAGGCATATCATTAGGACGGAAGAAACACTCTTACTAGCAAATAATTTCACAAGTTCATCCATCTTTCCACTCAAAACATTAATTTCTTCTATCGCATGCACTTTTTTATTAGTAGATCTTTCAGTGTGCCATTGAGAATAATTAACCATAATATTATCTAGGAGTTTAGTAGCATCTCCTAAAGTGATTTCCATAAAAGTGCCTCCCGCAGTCGAATCTAAAAGATTTCTAGAAGAAAAATTCAAGCCGGCATAAATTTTTTGTATAATCATCCACAAGTTCAAACCATGAGTAGGGCAATTACGTATCATTAATTTCATCCTCTCCCAAGCTTGTGCAACATGTTCACGATCAAGTTGCTTAAAATTCATAATATCGTTTCTAAGAGAGATGATCTTAGCGGGAGAAAAATACTTAGAGATAAAAGCATCTTTGCACTTGTTCCAAGAATCAATACTATTTTTAGGCAAGGACGAAAACCAAGCTTTAGCACGATCTCTAAGCGAAAAAGGAAATAGCTTCAATTTAACAACATAATTGTCCACATCTTTCTTCTTTTGCATATCACACAAATCCACAAAGCTATTTAGATGAGTAGCGGCATCTTCACTGGGAAGGCCGGCGAATTGATCTTTCATAACAAGATTCAATAAAGCAGCATTGATTTCACAAGATTCGGTATTGGCAAGAGGAGCAATCGGAGTGCTAAGGAAATCATTATTGTTGGAAGAGTTCTACTACTGTTTCAGTAGTTCTAAGACCCTTCCTTCCCTTTTCAAGTGCTTGCTATACCTCTCGCTCTGCCCATCCAGAGGGAGCCCTAGTTTCAGCATAATAGCCTCGTTTTGAAGCGCTCGCTTCATATGGACGTACGTCGAACAAAGGAATCTTATCGGCATACCCACCTGCTGGGCATGGTTCACTTGACCGACCGTTGGTATTGGTAAAGTCACACAATTTGGTATTATCTTGAGGAGTAAAATGCATCATAGGTCCTATAACTATCCGAGGTGTGTCACTTTAGTCCTATAACTATCAAAGTGCAGATTTGGGTCCCAGAACTATTTCGAGTCGTTCACTGCAGGTCCTATGGTCGCACCCAAGCAAGGATTGTTGGTCGACGTGTCACTGGACCAGTGCCACAACGCACCAGTATGCGCGTGGTGGAAGATTTCCGCCATTGGTGGTTGATACATTTTGCAATTTGGTCCATCAAATTGTTTGCTCTCCACCGCAGCCCTCCTCTCTCTGCAATCTCATCTCTCTTTCATCGGTTACGCCATATCTAGAACAAGCTCGACAAAGATCAAGACGTAGGCAGAACAAGCCAAGCTGGCAAATGATCATGCAAGTGACAAATGAATGTTGCAACTTAACAGAAAATATATAGATGAGAATTGCCACAATTCCTGTGAAGTAGCACATCATATTGTCATTACATAAAGAGTGCTCTTACATAAACATAGATACACACTAAAGCTTGCAACTATGTAATGTGGTATGGGTTGCACTCTGCATGATGCGCATCACATTACATAAGTAGTACCTCCGTCCAAAATAAAGCCTTCAATTTGTGAAGGCCCTAACCATCTCTATCTATCCAAAAGAAACCAAACTCTCATTCAAAAAGAAACCAGGTTCTGTCCAATAGAAGGCATGTCCACTTCATCTTCTACTTCTTCTTCCTAGGAATAACATTCTCCTTCTCCGTGATTTTCTCCTTCCTTTTCTTCTTCTTTGCTGCTACATGGATTATCCAAATTCTCAGTCCATTATCCAAATTCATGCCAGGAAGTAACCAGAAACACTGCACTTTACTTGGATCATAGCCAAGCTGATGCACAAAATCTTTAATCCACATCGCCACTGTGTTTCAACCTCACAATGATCAAATAAATCTGTTTTGCAATCCATGTATTTCTTGTTTGCTCCAAAGAGCGAGAAAACCCCACCATGATTAATCTCTCACCGAGAACAGCTCCTCCTTGGGTCCTATTACATGAAAAAAAACAGAGTACATATATACATCAAGAGTACAATTTCTTTATGCATCACCACTAGTACATATATACATCAAGAAAGACAATTTCAAATGGTACTATAGGTGTATGGGTGACGAGCTTATAATGCAAAAAAAGATACCACTGTACATAACAAGGCTTCACATAAAGAGGGATTATATATCGCAGAAAATATCGCCCAAATCACCATACGCATAGGAAGATGCCCAAATCTCCATACGCACAGGAAGATGCCCAACTCTTTTGAAATAGATTTCAGCACAGAAAGATTTTAGTACAGCATAAGATTTCAAAGACGGAAGAGAAGCCATATGTACATTCTGCATCGAATCGACACAATATCTAAGTCGTAATGCCCAAATCGTGCCAAATATTGCTACTTACTGAAATCTCTAAGCCAAAAGGGGGTGCAGGGAGGGGCTGGGTTAGGGTTCTTACCATACTCCGGAGGAGGGGTGTTGGGAAGCCGCCGCGATGGAGCCATCGGACCAGCGCTGGTCGGATTAGGAGCCCCGACTCCCGATCCCCCGCGCCTCAATTGTTGGACATGAATCGCGAACGCCACGGGTCGCCACCATATCGCCGCCTCGTGAGAGATTAGATTCAGTAGAAGAGAGATGGAGAGTCCGAGAATCGAGCAATTTGAGATTTCAAGGGCTTTCGCAAATAAAACGCTTCATTGTTTAGGCCTGTGGGCCCCTCCGTCGATGTGGCACCGGTCTGTGACACGTCGGACGATCAACGCTGCTGGGGCGACCATGGGACCTGCAGTGAACAACTCGAAATAGTTTTGGGACCCAAATCTGCACTTTGATAGTTATAGGACTAAAGTAACACACCTCGAATAGTTATAGGACCTATGATGCATTTTACTCTTATCTTGAGCCATAGTGACAAGCAAGCGAACTAACATACGAGCAAAAAGCGAACGAGAAAAAGGCAAACGGAAAAGAGAGGGCGAATAAAACGGCAAGGGTGAAGTGGGGGAGAGGAAAATGAGAGGCAAATGGCAAATAATGTAATGCTAAAGATAAGGGATTGTGATGGGTACTTGGTATGTTGACTTTTACGTAGTCTCCCTAAGAACGCGCCCAGAAATCCTTCTTGCTACGCCTTGAGCTTATGCTTGCTTTTCCCTCAAGAGGAGAGGATGATGCAGCAGAGTAGCGTAAGTATTTCCCTCAATTTTTGAGAACCAAGGTATCAATCCAAAGAGGGAGGCCATTAGCGAAGTCCCTCGCTGTCGGTGTGGTACTAGAGTAGGGGTACCCTAGTATCCCGAACTCGTGCACCTGCAGGCAGTTGTAGCACCTCGCTGGCAAGGCTTGCTGTGTGATCGTCAAGATCCTCCGTGGCTCCTTTGGAGCCATTCAAGAGCCAAGTATTCAGCCCCCAAGAAGAGGAGCTTGTCGGGAAGGCAGATCAAGGTCCCGCAAGAGGAGCTTGCGGGAAGGGCCAACTCAAGGCACTTAGAAGACAAGGCCCGGCAAGAGGAGCTTGCCTGGAAGGCCCGGCGAGCGACAAGCTTCGCGCGACAAGATGACGATCATGCAAAGGCGCTTGCCGCCGCAGTTACCACTCGCTTCTCCGGCCCGAGCTCATCCAACAACGTGTCGCCTGGGACCCTTCCAAAGACGTGGTGAGAGGTCAGGCACCTGTGGTGCGCTGTGGTAAGCGGTCTTGACAAAGAGCCATCGTATAAGCGGTGGCGCTGTGACGGCCACTTTTTGCACTGCTTTGGGTGACTTAGATGGGCATTTATTGCCTTTGTCCCCTCGCCGGTGGTTAGGTATGATACAATCGCATGCTGTACCAACCACTAGTTCTTTTCCACTTTTACCCTTACCTATGTGGCCACCTGTCGGTGACCCCTTGAGCATATAAAAGGAGGCCCATGTGTAACGTAGAGGGGGGTTCGAAGGATTCGAGGTTTAGTTCATTCGCAACCAGAGAAGACAGAGACACTCAGGCTAGGTTTTGTAGCTCTCAAGGCTCCCTAACAAAAACACAATACAATCAAACAAGCAGCAAGAGGGAGTATTATCTCTGGAGAGCTCTCGTTAGGTAAACTGCTTCGTGCTTCGGCCGATCTGCTATTCAGGCGATCTCCGCCCCCATCGAACCGAAGGGACTCGCCCGCCGTCCCATAGTTGTTCGTGGGTCCGATCAGCCTCCCGACATCTTTTGGCGCGCCCGGTAGGGGGGCGTCGAGGCTAATGTGAACCTGATCCGCGTTCACACGAGCTGCATCTTCATCATCTTCATCGATATGCCACCAAGAAGAAGGCTTCGGTAGCAACGGATCCGTCTGCGTCAAACCCACCACCACCGGAGCAAACGGGTGGTGGGGTAGACACGGCGGAAGAACGACGGGACGTAGGGAGCCCACGACGCCAAGCCAAGTCCAAGGACAAGGGTCAAGCGCAGACCTCGGCGCCAGACATTCACCGCACTCCATCTCAGAGGCGCTGGACCGACAGGCCATGGTGTTCACAATACCATACGCTCGTTGGACCAAGGTCGAGCTGGTGGATCTCGCAGCGTTTCAAGACCAAAGATGCGCTGCCAAGATGTCGGGCGCGAAGCAGGCATTTGCCGCCGGACGGGGACTGCTCCTTCTAACATAGATAGAAGTCCGAGCATATCCGCCTCCTCGCACCGTTCGCCATCGCTACCGCCACTCGAAAGCGGTAAGCTTTGGCACGAAGCTCACTTACTTCGATTATTACCCTCCGACGCCGACAAGATCGACGTAATGGAGGGCCACCATTCGTAGTCTCATCAGCTTCGCTTAACGGCGACACTCCACGGCAGCCGAAAGCACATATCGCCGCCGCTGCAAGACAGCTGTGCACGAGCTGGTGGCGACGAAAACCCGTGGAGGTGCAACCACCATGCACTCTCCACCCAGAAGCCAAAGTCGCCGACTTCACGGATCGACCTCGACAAATGACTCCACCGCATCGTCGGATCCACGAGCTCGCCGCGATCAGCGCCAAGTTCTTCATGAGCGACAACAAGAAGACGCCGAACTCGCATCGGCGTCAAGAGAAGCGCCGACGTCAATCAGACCAGCCGCATTGGGCCCTCTCGGTCGACATGCATGCGCCCGAGGGGAACCAGGCGACTTTGTCAGACGCGTAGGTTGCCCTCGCTGCTCACCCGTGAGCTGCGGCAAGTCCAAAGGGTCCGACAAGAAAAATTTCAAGCTGACGTGCGCAGAAGCACGACGGCAAGACGCATCCGTCGGAGTTCCTCAAAGATCTACACCATTGCGGTGCAGCGTGCGGGGACGCGACGACAAGATCCTTGCCAACTACTTCCCACCGGTACTCAAACCCAATGTCGATCTGGCTCATGCACTTGCCGGACAACTCCATATCCTCTTGGCAGATTCTGTTATCAGCTTGTCGGCGCCTTCACAAAGTGCCACAAACCCCATGGCCAAGAGAGCGATCTTCATCTGCTTGCCGAGAAGGAAGGGAGAGCCCCGCCCAAGTACATTGAGATTCAGCTTGTACACTACAACATCCCAGATGTCCACCCTGCCGCGGTAATAAGCATGTTCCATCAGAACGTGCGGAACCGCAGGATGAGGGAGGAAATGGCGATGTGCAAGATCAAAGACGTCAGTGAGCTATATGCCCTGGCCGAAAAATGTGCATCGCGTACGAGGAAGGGAGAAGACTTCGGGAGAATGTAGCAGAGCGTTCGATAGTGAGGAAGCTGCCTCGGCAAAGAAAAAGCCGTGAGCAAAACAACAGAAAAGAAGAAGGGCAAAGATGTGCTAGTTGTCGAGCAGTCCGCAAAGGAGGTGCCGCCAATAAAGCCAAAGTTGGTAACTCCGGCAAGGAGGTTGCCGCGGCACCAACGATTGTGTCAGGGCGATCGCCGACAAGCGTGACAACTCCAACAAAGCGATCTTTGCAAGATCCACCGCACCAAGGGCCATGACCTCCAGAGCTGCAAGAAGGTCGAGCAACTTGTTGAGCAGAAGGCTGAGTACGCAGCGGCGCGACAAGGAGAATGCCCAGAAGGTGCCGGAGGAGCTGGCAAGAAGCGCCCGGCCGGGAGGACGCCGCACAAGGCCAAGCAAAGGTAAGGAGACAGACCTTCCCGCGGTCGCGATAAGGACGAAGATGACTACAGCGACGAAGACATGGATGATGACGAAGCCGGCGAGCAGGAGTTCCAGAAGCCACGAGAGGTCTTGTGCGTTGATTTGGCGGTGCTTCAGCATACTTCCCACCGCCAACTCAAGCAAAGGATGCGGGAAGTCAATGCAGCGAGAACCATCCATCGAGTCACGCAAACCTCGAAATGGTCCAAGACGCCTATCATCTTTTGACATTGAGGACCACCACGATAGCATAATCTGGGGTCGGTGCTTGCCGATGTTGGTTTCACTAACTATCCGCAACCTAAAGGTCACTAAGATGCTAGTTGATCGGCGGGCCGGGCTTAAATCTGATCTCCTCCGCGGTACTCCGTAAAACTCCGCATCCCCGACAGCCGAAGCTCGAAGAGACCGCACATTCCAAGGAATCAATCCGGGAAGGAGCAAGTCAAGGGGAAGATCACATTGTCGGTAACATTTGGCAGCGAGCTGAACTTCAGATCGAGAGGGTCGCTTTGACGTTGCCGATTTTCCATTGCCTTACAATGGGATACTCGGCCCAAAGACTCGCCAAATTCATGGCGGCCTCTCACTGTGCATACAACTTGGTCAAGATGCCAGTTCGATAAGCGCCATCTACTGTCCTGGCGACAAGAAGGATGCTCTTATCTGC
Source organism: Aegilops bicornis (assembly GCA_021605145.1). Lineage (NCBI taxonomy): Eukaryota > Viridiplantae > Streptophyta > Magnoliopsida > Poales > Poaceae > Aegilops > Aegilops bicornis. The sequence continues at coordinate 1,466,945 of JAHIAL010000021.1, read as the reverse complement.
GCCGACAAGATCTACCGGAAGCAAAGAGTCAAGCAAGATCGCAAGACACTTGTCATCAAGCTCCGGGGGAAGAAGAAGTCCAAGTCCGCAGAAGAGTTCTCGATGCCCACTCCGCAAGAAGCGCACTCTTCTGAGTGCTGCGCCATCTGCCGAGGACGCACCATCGAGCTCCACCGCAAGTGCAAGAAGAAGACGATGGCAGCTCCACGAGAGACCAAGAAGGTGTCCGCCAAGGAGGACGGCAATGGTGGTACCTTCACCATGAGTGCCACTCTCGACCCTAAATAGGAAAGCCGTCGTTGCTTTCCCCGCGTCGGCGAATGTCGATGTGTTTGCATGGCAACCGCCCCGACATCCCCGTGTTCCAGAAAGTAATTGAGCACCACCTCATAGTGTGTCCTCATGCGACCGTCACAAGGTAAAGTCGAAAGCAAGCAAAGGAGCGCCAAGAATTCATCGCAGAAGAAATCAAGAAGTTGGAAGCAGCAGGCCTTGTCGAGGAGTGCTCCATCCCACGTGGTTGGCCAACTCAGTAGTCGTGTGTAAAGCAAGCGGAAATGGAGGCTTTGTATGGATTTTACCGATGTTAATAAAGCTTGTCCAAAAGACCCATTTCCCTTGCCGCGCATTGACCAGATTGTCGACTCCACGGCCGGATGTGATTTGCTTTCATTTCTTGATGTATACTCAGGATACCATCAGATCTTCATGGCCGAAGAGGATGAGGAGAAAACCGCATTCATCACTCCATGTGGCACATATCGTTTCATACGGATGCCTTCGGATTAAAGAATGCTGGTTCAACATTTGCAAGAGTAGTCCATGAAGCCTTTGAGCCACAAATGCACGTAAATGTAGAAGCTTACATGGATGACATAGTGGTCAAGAGCAAGGACAAAGCTACTCACGATTCAAGATTTAGATGAAACTTTTGCAAATCTGGCGCAAGATCAACCTCAAGCTCAACCCCGAGAAGTGCGTGTTTGGAGTCCCCTCCGCAAGCTTCTCGGGTTCTTCGTGGTCTCGGTGGGAATTGAAGCCAATCCCGACAAGATCAAGGCCATTGAGCAGATTGAAGCACCAAAGCGCGTCAAGGATGTAATGAAGACTCTGCCAGCCATGTAGCTGCTCTCAAGAGGTTTATCTCTAGGTCTATTTGAGCGCCACCGCCATTTTTCAAAATTTGGAAAAGGCAGGTCCAATGAAATGAACTCCGAAGCGGAGGCTGCTACCGCAAGACTTAAAGAGATGCTGTCCTCCACTCAACACTTGTCGCACCTAAGCCACAAGAGAAGTTGCTGCTATATATAGCGGCAACCAATCAAGTGGTTAGTGCTGCGTTAGTGGCGGAGAGGGAGGCGGAAGATGGGCCGCAGAAACCAAGGCAGATGCATCCGGCGACAAGCAAGGCACTTCACCGACAAGCTCTGGTCCCGGATAAAGATGGATCTGCAGGAATGTGAACAGTGCGAAGAGAATGGTGCAGCGCCCAGTTTATTTTAATCGATTCCCTCTTGGGAGGCTAGGTCAAAGAGTACTACGGTGTGCAGAAATTGCTTTTCGCCTTCTCATGGCCTCGAGAAAGCTGCGCCATTACTTCAAGCACACGAGATCACAAATCGCCACTCGCTTTCATCAAGAGGATACCGCAAAATCCGAAGCAAGTGCAGGATTGTCGAGTGGGCATCGGAACTGCCAAGCTTTGGCCTCAAGTTTGAAAGCACTTCGCTATCCAAAGCGTAGCATTAGCGGAGTTCATAGCAGAATGGACGCCAACGCAAGATGAAGAAATTCGAGACGCAGCATCCCCGCTAAGGAAGCAAAGAGTGGATAATGTACTTTGATGGTGCCTTCTACGCAAAGGCGCCGGCGTGCAGGCGTGTCGCTTTGTCGCACTCCACCGAAGAACACCTCAAGCACGTAGTCCGGATGCACTTTCCCAAGGAGCCGTAAAACAAACAATACTGCAGAGTATGAGGGCTTGCTTGCCGGTCTCTGTGGATCGCGGTAGACCTTGGGATTAAGAAGCTCATTGTCGGGGTGACTCACGACTTGTCATCCGACAAGTAAACAAGAGTTATCGAGCCTGCTGATGGAAGCTTATGTTGATGAAGTGAGGAAGCTAGAAGAACACTTTGACGGCCTACAAATGGAACATGTTCCAAGAGCTCAAAATGATATAGCCGATGGTTCGTCAAGTGCGCACTTAAATTACTCAGGGAACCAGGAACTTTTGTGCTCAAGTCGACTCAACCAACTCGTAGTACCATCAACCTGGGCAAAGCAAGAAGAGGAAGTTGATTTGGCGACTATCTTCCGGCCGAGCTCCCCGAGTCCGCTGCCAAGAAGGTCCCCAGATCAACGCCAAGAGTGCCGAGGAGCAGTCATGTCGACAAACCCTAGGGTTTGTTTCGCTGGAAGCAAACGCTCCCGACAAGTTTTGCTCCGCAAGCTTGCCGGGAATATTAAGCTCCGGCAGTAACCCCGTGTTCTCGGGCCAGAGAAGCGGATGTGTTCCCGCAGCAGCAGATGTGCCTTTAGTCCTTGTTGTCGAGCCGCAAGCTCCAAAGATGGGCGCAGTAGATTGTTCATTTCCTTCAGACAGGAGAACTTCCCAAGAGCAAGAAGAAGCGGAAAGAGTAGCCCGCAGCCAAGTATGTACCAGTTTGTCGACAAAGACACCGTAGACAGTAAGAAGACTCAACGGTGTGAAATTGAAGTGTATTCACCGGAAGATGGATGTAAGTCGTTGGCAGAGATACACGGAGGCATATGTGGTCACCACATTGGCGCAAGAAGAGCACTTGCCGCAAAGCGTTCAAGGTTTCTTTTGGCCGACAGCCTCCAGATGCAATCGCACAAGTAACCAAGTGTGAAGCGTGCGGCCCATTCCAGCAGATACACCAGCCGGCTCAAGCTCTCCAGACGATCCCTTTATCCTGGCCATTTTTCGTCCTGGGGCTCGATATCCTCGGCCCCTTTCCCCGAAGTTGTCGGGGCTTTGAGTACTTGTAATGCTGTAAATCGACAAGTTCACAAAGTGGCTGGAAGTGGAAGCAGTGAGGAAGGTGACAAAGACAAGCGTCAATTTCTTCAGGTCAATTGTTTGCCGCCGGATCCCCAACAGGATCATCACCGATAACGGCACCCAATTTACGAGCCGCACCTTCATCCAAGACGTCCAAGATCTTGGCGCTTAAGGTTCTGCTGCTTCGCTCGTTGCTCATCCGAGGAGCAACGGCCAAGCGGAGAGGGCGACTAAGGTCACAAGTGCTGCGCGACTCAAGACCAGGACTTTCGGTTGTGGCCGCACAAGTGCGGAAGAAACTGGATTGAGGAGCCGCCGGTGGTTCTTGTCGATCAGGACGACGCCAAATCGAGCCATCGCCGCACACCTTTCGCTCTAGTTCATGGAGCGAGGCAGTTCTCCTACTGGAACTCAGATATCGGGTGCGCCTCGAGTGCTCGCTTATGATGAACTCGAGCAAGAGTAGTCATGCGATAAGATGACGTGGCTTGCTCCTTGAGGAAGACCGCCGTTCAAAGCTGTCAGACGAGCTGCTCGATATCAGCAAGCTTTGCGCCACTACCATAGCCGCAGTTAACGCCGTAAGTCTCGAGGAAGGCGGCAATTTGTTCTTTCGGCGCTGCTTCAATCCGCCAAGAATTCCAACAAGTTGACGCCTTGAAGTGGGAAGGTCTTACCGGGTGAAACGAAGTCATCGGGCTCGGGCGTCATGCCGGCTTTGAGATCAAGAAGATGGTGTTCCGTGAGCAACTCCTGAACATTGAACATCTTCGTAAGTTTTACTCAGAAGGCGCAGTTGTGAACTTGTTCCGGCAACCACCTTTTGTACAAGTCTTGGCTTACGTTGCATGTAATCCTTTGTACAAAGCCGCAAGCGCAGACCCCGTGCATAAGTAAAGCTCATGTGTTCCGCACATCTTGTCGATTTCATGCTTTCTACTCTTATTATTGCATGTGTTATCTGACACTTTGTGCAGCACCTATCCCGGTAAGCGATAACGAGCCATGAGGCTTCATATCTTTATTTTCTCTTCTTTCTCTTTCTCGAAGAAAGGAAGGATCCCTCGCACACAAGTTTGCCGGGGAAGGGAGAAGATAATGGTGTGGACCAAGCGTCGCTCGAGGAGGTCAAGTTTTACCTGGAAAGGAAGAGATGTAAAAGCTAAGTTGCCAAAGTTTGAGCAATCAGTTTTAAATTTTAAGTTATTCTCCTCGAACGATCCCACTTTGTATGGAAAACCCAGCGGCGGAGGAACCGACCAGAGCTAGTTGCCTTACTTTGTTTCGAGTCCGCTCAACAATTTAAGTGAGCTGCTAATTAGTTATGACATTAAAGTTGCTTGTCGGAGGCGGCACCACCAAAGAAGGCTTGACGTCTCAAGTGACTTCAGTAGCCATGGCTAAGGTACTCATACCGCAAGTTCCCTAAAAGTGTAGGGCAAAAACATACAAAGGAGGAATCAAGTAAAGGAAATAACATAGCAATGACTACCTCAAATAGAGTTATATATTACAAGATAGCTTGTCGCATCTCTAATAGATTGTTTTCCTAACATGATCACCGCGACAAGGAAAAGATAAAATGGGCGGCCTAATCTACACGGGTGTCGCCTTTCAACCCTCTTGATCCCGCTCACCCCTGGCCCACGATGGCGGGGAGCGATAAGGGTCTGAGCACCTCTTCATCGACATCCGGCCGGCAAGGATCGGAGGGCGTTGGTGAGGTTGAGGCCCGGATTGCGGAAGGCCACCTTCATCGGCACCTTTTGGAGAGCCCCAGCAGATCCAGCGCGACTCCAGCCAACCGGGTCAGGGGATCTCTTCCCGAGTCACTGGAGAGCCGTCACCATGCTCCTTGAAGAACAAGCTGAGCTTGGCGCTAAGTGGAGATGCTCGCCGGAGGAGTATCCAAGATCCACCATCCCTAGCTCCGCCGCCTCCCTATCGATGGCGGCGGCAGATTCACGAGACCTCGGCCACCAAAGGCTCCACGTTATCCCCGAAGGTATTCTGCAACGGCAAGATTTCGCCAAAGCCTCTCCTCGCCGGCCTTTGATCTCCTCCCGGCCTCGCCCGGCGTCTTTGGTTAGGGTGGTCGGCTTCACCGAGATCCGCGTTGAGTCCTTGACGGCGCTGAAGTTCCTTGCTCCTCCTCGGCGAGACGGCCTACGCAGCTTCGCCAAGAGTGTAGGCGTCCTTCTCGCGCTCATGCTTAAGTGCAGCAAGCTCCTTGCCGCTCTTCGCCGGGATTGGCCTCCAGCTGCGCCACTCGCCGCCAACTCCTTCTTGGCGGCCCCTCGGCAGTCAGCGGGCAAGATCTCTTGCTTCCTTGAGGGAATCGCCAAATGATTGCTCGCATGCCGGCAAGCCTCCTCGTGGTTGTCGAGGTTGACCTTCCGAACCCAACCAGCTCGCTTTCATGCGTGGCTAGCTTTCGCCCGGCAAGCCTTTGTTGTTTCTTTCACCACTTTCTCTCGAGGATGAAGGCTTTTGCGCCTCAACGAATAGCTCCCGCTTCCTTCCGCCAAGGCCCGGAGAGCCTCTGATTTATGCTCCGAGCTCCTCCGCGCTTCTCTATGTCCACGCCGCTGCGATACAAGCGCTTTGGAAGCGCCTTTGGCTTGCCGGGCGCGGTAGAAGTGACAAAGTAGCCTTCGCAGTAGAGCTGCTCCTCCTCGCTCACTCATCGCTGCTGCTCGGCGCCACAACCAGCAGGTCGGGCGGAGGCGAGCAGCTCTTCGTCGAAGGTTTCCTTCAACCGGCGCCGCTCGAACTCAAGCCTGGGAGGAGTTTGATGAAGACGCCGCGGCCTTCGATAGGCGCTGGCTGGGCTCTTCGAGCCCGGTCGCTGTGGTAGCGGCGGAGGGATCGGGCGGTCGGTGTAGCGCTGCCGCCTCCTACGGCCTCAGGCCGCTACAGTGATCGCTGGGCAGACCCCTCGCCAGCCTTTTGCAGCAGCCTCGTGACCTCTCCGGGCGGATTCATCAACGCGGCTCCTTCTCCAGCGACTTCGGACTCCGTTGGCTCCGTGGCGAAGGACTGGCACCGGAAGAAGGAACAAGAGTCAAGCAAGTATTCAAAAGAAGATCGTAAGAAGCTAAGGGAAATTTTCAGACAAGAAGAGTACCTTGCCGGGATCGACAAATACCCTTATCGGAGATTGGTCCCTGTCGAGATGGCCCTTTGTTGGGAATCCACCCTTGGCGGAGAAGAAGCAGATATTTTGTCGTGAGCGGCTTCCTGCCCTCTTGGTGAGGCTGCGCTTCTCCTACACAAGTCAACAGACAGATATCAGAAAGAAGAAGCACCCAAGCACGCTTAATAAACAGAAAAGTAAACTCAACACTTACGCTGGGGCTGCCCTCGAGAAAGGTTGCCGGGTCCGCAAGGTGGTCTCGGCGCATCCTCTGCAATACTAAGGGATCATCCTCGGCGACAACCACCGAGTCTTGGCCCTTTTCGACGCTCGCCGGGCCATTCCTGAAAAGGAAAAGGTTCGTAACGAAGCAAGTCAGATACAAGACACAGCAGCAAGAATTGAAGAAATTTAAACTTAGCTAAGATTCTTCCTCTTCCTCCTCGCCGGAGCCGAGCGCCGGAGAAGTCGAAACCGCTCATGCCGGCCGCTGACGGGCCAGGGAGGAGGATCCCTTTGACGCTTAGCGGGAGCGTAAGCGGTGGTCCCGGGAGGGCCTCATTCCCGGCTGCTGAAGAACAGAGGTGCTCCGCTGCAACCGTGCTGTTGCCGCGGTGGAGCTTCGCGCGGCGCTGCGGCTGCCGCCTTCATCTGCCACTCCATTGCGTCTCGGCCTCGCTGGAGGCGCTTCTTCTGGCGAAATGAGGCTCCGCTGGCAACGAATCACTGGAAGGTCTGCGAGAGTGGAGGTCGGTCTCGCCGTTTGCCCAGCGCCCTCGGCCGGGCTTTCGCTGCTCGGCTTGAAGATCGGGCGTGTTCTTCCTCACCGGCAGTTTCTTCCTCGCCGCCAATCCTCCACGCTCGGCAAGGCTTGGTTGCCGCTCGCTGCTCTCCGCCTCCTGCTCGGTGAACCCGACCGCTGGTAGCAGCTTCGCCGCCTCTTCCAACAGTGGCGATATGGCGCGTTTCATCTCGCTATCAAGTGGTGTCGCGGTGAGCCTTTCTTCTCGCTGGCCGGCGGATCGGCACTTCTTCCAAATCGTCAAGAACACCCAGACGACGTCATCTGCAGTTCTCGCCAGGTTGGCACAATCCCATGTGAGTCGCACAATGGGCATCATTGCGCCGGATGCGTCAAGCGGGTCAGTTGTTGCACAATGGAACAACTCCCAGCTGGGAACACTTCCGGATCTTTGAGGATCCCACTTGAACAGCTCCCCGGCATCGCCGCTAACTCCAAGACGGTGAAATTCCAATTGAGGCCCGGGCGCAATTTCATGATATCCGGCCGCTCGGAACTTCCTGTGCAGGTCTCCTCCTCTCCCCGCAAGGGGGCGACACGCACGACGAAGAAAATCTGCTCCGACAGCCCCCACGGTGAGTCCGGCAAGTCTCGGAGGCGCAGGATCCCGGTGGTGGCGATCTTTAGCTCGTCATCCTCCGGCCACGCTACTCCAATCATTGCCGCTGCACCACTGGGGCTTGGCACAGGCGGTGAACGGGCCGCGCTCCTCCTCGACGATCCAACACCAATTGGCTCTCCACTGTCTCCATTTGTTGCGGAGCTCTCCTTCCAAATCACGCCTCCTTCTTGCCGGGTCCTCGAGATCCAAAGCGATCCCACGGATAAGGGCTCTCCTCTCTTGACTCGGGGCATGAAGAAGTGGCGGAAGAGGGCAACGTTGGGATGGACTCCGACAAATTTTTCGCAGAGGTGTGCGAAAACTGCCATGGTGAGAACGGCGTTGGGGAATTGAAGTCAAGGAGGCGGAGGCCAGACGTGTTCATAATATCGTAGAAGAACTTCGGAGAAGGGGTGTGCAGAGCTCCGCAATAGAAGAACAGATCAAGAAAGGATACCCACTTGGGGCCAATTCAGCGGCGGCGGCGGGAGTACCTTGGTGCGCATGGATGCGCCTGTTCCGTTCGTGCACCAAAAGATAGAAGTTTTCCTCAGCTCCTTCGGCGAAGCCGAGGGGAAAAGTGGCCCGCTCCTTGTGCAATACGCAAGCCGCTGCGCCGCCGACTTGACGACCTTCCGGGCTTTGAGCCATGGCGGAGGCGGTGAGGGAGGTCGCGGCGTTGGTTGTGACGGTGGCGACGAGGGGCGGAGCGCGCTTCTCTCTCCTCGCTTGGAAAGGTGGGGGAACAACGGTGGTTTTTAGATCGAACAGCAAATGGCGAGGTGGCGGAATGTCCCTCGCTTCTCCTCGCTTATAAAGAGGGAGGAGGCGGACGTCAGCCCTTTCCGGATAAAGAAATTCCCCACGATCTCGCCCATGATCTCTCCCCACGACGCTGCCTCGACGCTGCGGCTGCCTGTGGAGGACGTGGTGGGTCCGGGGAGTTATGGCGTAATCCAGGCCGCTGGTGCCTGCGTCTCCTGCTTTTGGGCCTGGCCCAACAGCGCCAAGACCGCAGGTAGGCCCCGGCCCGGGGCTCTGGCCGGTTGTACTAGAGTAGGGGTACCCTAGTATCCCGAACTCGCACGGGCAGTTGTAGCACCAGCGGCAAGGCTTGCCGGTGATCGCCAAGATCCTCCGTGGCTCCTTTGGAGCCATTCAAGAGTTAAAGTATTCAAGCCCCGGCAAGAGGAGCTTGTCGGTAAAGCAGATCAAGGTCCGGCAAGAGGAGCTTGCCGGGAAGGCCAACCAAGGCACTTAGAAGACAAGGCCCCGGCAAGAGGAGCTGGCCGGGAAGGCCCGATGAGCGACAAGCTTCCGGGCGCGACAAGATGACGACCGCGGCAAGGCGCTTGTCGCGGCAGGTTACCACTCGTTTCCTCCGGCTCCGGACTCATCCAACAACGTGTCGCTACAGGACCCTTCCAGTACGCGACGAGAGGAAGCTGCACCGGGGTCTTGTGATGGTAAGCGGTGCCGATAAAAGAGCCATCGTGGGTAAGCGGTGGCGCTGGGTGACTGGCCACTTTTTGCACTGTTTGGGTGACTTAGACGGGCATTTATTGCCTTTGTCCCCCGCCGTGGTTAGGTATGATACATGCGTGCATGTAGCTGTACCAACCACTAGTTCTTTTCCACTTTTACCCTTACCTATGTTGCCACCTATCGTTGACCCCTTGAGCATATAAAAGGAGGCCCATGTGTAACGTAGAAGGGGGTTCGAAGGATTCGAGGTTTAGTTCATTCGCAACCAGAGAACACAGAGACACTCAGGCTAGGTTTTGTAGCTCTCAAGGCTCCCTAACAAAAACACAATACAATCAAACAAGCAGCAGTAGGAGTATTATCTCTCCGGAGAGCTCCAGGTTGGGTAAACCTGCTTCGTGGTGCTTCGCCTCGACCGCTTCTTCGTGCGATCTCCGCCACCCACCGAACCGAAAGGGACTCGGCCCGCCGGTCCCATAGTTGTTCATGGTTCCGATCAGCCTCCCCGACACTCGTACCTACACAAAGCAAATAACTCCTCGCAACCAACGCGAATAGGGGTTGTCAATCCCTTCACGGTCACTTACGAGAGTGCGATCTGATAGAGATGATAGATAATATTTTTGGTATTTTTGGTATAAATATGCAAAATAAAATAAAAGGCAAAGTAAAAAAGCAAAGCAATAATAAAGCGAGGGAAGATTAATATGATGAGAATAGACCCGGGGCCATAGATTTCACTAGTGGCTTCTCTCAAGAGCATAAGTATTTTACTTGGGCGAATGAATTATCGTTGAGCAATTGATGAATTGAGCATAGTTATGAGAGTATCTAGGTATGATCATGTATATAGGCATCACGTCCGAGACAAGTAGACCGACTCTGCCGTGCATCTACTACTATTACTCCACTCATCGACCGCTATCCAAAGATGCATCTAGAGTATTAAGTTAATGAAAGCGAGTAACGCTTTAAGCAAGATGACATGATGTAGAGGGATAAATTCATGCAATATGATAAAACCCCATCTTGTTATCCTCGATGGCAATAATACAATATGTGCCTTGCTGCCCCATCACACCGGGAAAGGACACCGCAAGATTGAACCCAAAGCTAAGCACTTCTCCCATTGCAAGAACTACCAATCTAGTTGGCCAAACCAAACGGATAATTCAAGAGACTTGCAAAGATAACCAATCATACATAAAAGAATTCAGAAAAGATTCAAATATTGCTCATAGATAATCTTGATCATAAACCCACAATTCATCGGTCTCAACAAACACACCACAAAAAATAAGATTACATCAAATAGATCTCCACGAGAGGGGAGAACATTGTATTGAGATCCAAAATGAGAGAAGAAGCCATCTAGCTACTAACTATGGACCAAGGTCTGAAGTAAACTACTCACACTTCATCGGGAGAGGCTATGATGATGATGTAGAAGCCCTCCGTGGTGGATTCCCCTTCCGGCGGAGCTCAAACAGGCCCCAAGATGGGATCTCGTGGATACGTAAAGTTGCAAGGCGGTGGAATTAGGTTTTTGGCTCCGTGATCCGATCTCGTTAGTACAATGAGGTATATATAGGAGGAAGGAGTACGTCGGTGGAGCTTCAGGGGAGGCCCACGAGGTGGGGGGCGCGCCCTCCACCTCGTGGCTGCCTCCCTTCTTTTCTTGACCGAGGGTCCAAGTCTCTGGATCTTATCTGATGAGAATATCACGTTCAAGATTTCATTCCGTTTGGACTACGTTTGATATTCCGCTTCTTTGAAACATCAAACGAGCAAAAAAACAAGAAATGGGCTGGGCCTCCGGTTAATAGGTTAGTCCCAAAAGTAATATAAAAGTGGAAAATAAATCCCAATATGGTCCAAAACAGTAGATAATATAGCATGGAGCAATCAAAAATTATAGATACGTTGGAGACGTATCAGTCATCATCACCTAGCAAATCATCTTCATCACTATTGAAATCAACATACTCGGGGTGTGATACCTTTGGGCCTCTCCCAATTCCTTCATTTGGTGAGTCAAATATGTCATACGAGTTGGTTGACACAAGTGCTAGACCGGCAACACCTTTATCTTGAGTATATTCGGAGTCGGAGTGATAACTTCTCTCAGAGTGATGGTCGGAGTCGGAGCCGGATACCCATTCACCAACATGAGCTTGATGTCTTCGTTTTGTCTAGCTCCTTGATGACTTGTCCTTCCTTTCCGAATCCTTGTTTCTACGAGAGGTTCTTTGCTCATAACGATCATCTCTACTCCTTCTCTCTCTTGGAGGTGATTCTTCTATTCTACTTCTCCTTTTAGGTGAGTCTTCTCTTCTTTTGTAGGGAGCCATACACTCATTGGAGTAGTGTCCGGGTCTTCCACAATTGTAGCAATTACGTTCACGGCTAGAAGATCTTTTGTCATTGTAGGACCTTGACTTGGAACTTCTTTCCTTGCTTCTACTCTTGTAGAACTTGTTGAAATTCTTCACCATTAGGCTCAAGTCCTAATTGAAGGCTTGTTTCTCACTTGATGATGTAGGAGCATCACATGAGGCTTTGTAAGCACCACTTGACTTGTTGTGAAGCTCTTCTTTATCCTTGAGTGACATCTCACGAGCAACAATTCTTCCAATGACTCTGCTGGCTTGAGATCTTTGTAGTTGGGCATCATTTGGATTAATGTGCACACAGTATCATATTTTCCATCCAAGGCTCTTAGGATCTTCTTGATAATGAATCTATCGGTCATCTCTTCACTTCCTAAGCCAGAAATCTCATTTGTGATGAGAGCAAGCCTAGAGTACATTTCAGTGACACCTTCACCATCCTTCATTTTGAGATTGTCAAGCTGACTTTGAAGCACATCCAATTTGGATTCCTTGATGGAGTCGGTACCTTCGTGCATATCAATCAAAGTATCCCAAATTTTCTTTGCATTCTCAAGACGGCTGATTTTATTGAATTCCTTGGGGCACAATCCGTTGAAGAGGATATCGCAAGCTTGAGCATTGTATTGCAGCATCTTCAACTCTTCCATGTAGCTTCACGGTTCGGTTCTCTCCCATCAAAGAATTCACCTTGCAAGCCAATACACAAAATAGTCCAAACGGCGGGGTTATGTCCAAGAATATGCATTTTCATCGTATGCTTCCAACTAGCAAAATTAGTACCATCAAAGTAAGGACCTCTATGGTGGTAATTTCCCTCGCTAGACGCCATACTCTCCTAGTTTGTGAAACCAAGGCTATGATCACCAAAGCTATGGAAATCAAGGCAAATGGAGACCAAAGCTCTGATACCACTTGTAGGGTCGAAAGTATGTCTAGAGGGGGCTGACTAGACTACTTGACCAAATAAAAATGTAGCCTTTTCCCAATTTTAAGTCTTGGCAGATTTTAGCAACTTATCACAAGTCAAGTAATCAACCTACACATGCAAGTCTAAGAGTATAGCAGCGGAATGTAAATCATTGCATATGAAGGTAAAGGGGAGGAGTTTGGAGGGAGCAAACGCAATGTAGACACGAAAAAATTTCCCGTGGTTCCGATAGGTGGTGCTATTGTACATCTACGTTGATGGAGACTTCAACCCCGAAGGGTAACGGTTGCATGAGTCCACGGAAGGCTCCACACACGAAGGGTCCACAAAGAAGCAACCTTGTCTATCCCACCATGGCCATCGCCCACGAAGGACTTGCCTCACTAGGGTAGATCTTCAAAGTAGGCGATCTCCCTTGCCTGCATACAAACTCCTTGGTTCAACTCCACAATCTTGACGGAGGCTCCCAAGTGACACCTAACCAATCTAGGAGACACCACTCTCCAAAAGGTAATAGAGATGTGTTGATGATGAACTCCTTGCTCATGTGCATCAAATGATAGTCTCCCCAACACTCAACTCTCTCTCGCAGATTTGGATTTGGTGGAAAGATGATTTGAGTGGAAAGCAACTTGGGGAAGGCTAGAGATCAAGATTCTTGTGGTTGGATTGGAATATCTTGGTCTAGACACATGAGTAGGTGGTTCTCTCTCAGAAAATGAATGCTGGAAGTGTAGGCACGTTCTGATGGCTCTCCCCATGAATGAAAAGTGGGTGGAGGGGTATATATAGCCTCCACAGAAAATCTAACCTTTACACACAATTTACAAAACTCGGTGGGGCGAATACTCAAACTCGGTCGAGACTGATTTAGTTCAAAATTTGAACGTTAGCATTTTCTTGGGACCGACATGTCAACCGGTCATGAGCAATTTCATTAGGGTTAGGCATAACGTAATCTCGGTGAGACCGATCACATGAACTCGGTGAGACCGATTGTAATAGGCAAACAAAGAGTTGGTCAGCAAACTCGGTGGGACTGATCGCTTCATTTCGTAAGACCAAACATTATGAAGAGGAAAACAGAGTTTGGTAATGAACTCGATGGGACCGATCGCTCATCTCGGTTAGACCAAACCCTTATGAAGGGAAACAGAGTTTGTAATCCAATCCCAAGAGACCGAATCGATTAGGGTTTACGGCTATGGCTATGTCAAATGAACTTCGATGGCGCGGATAGATCAAATCGGTGGGGCATAAGTTTGACTTTTGGTTTGGGACATGTGTTGATATGAGAAAGTGGTTGAGGGCTTTTGGGGCATATCACTAAGCATTTTGAGCAAGCAAGCCATTAAGCAACACCTCATCCCCTTTTAATAGTATTGGCTTTTCCTATGGACTCAATATGATCTTGGATCACTAGAATGAAAATGTAGAGTCTTGAGCTTGAGCCAAGATGTGTCCTTAGCATTTTGAGGGGTCCACATTCCTAGTCCATGCCATGCCAATCATTAAACTTTCTGAAATGATCGTCTTGAAATAGTATTAGTTCAATAAGCTATATGTTGTTAGGAATTACCAAAACCACCCAGGGATAGTTGCACTTTCAACATACGAATGGAAATGTATTTCTTGGATTGACTGTGTGGGATGTACATACGAACGGATACGTTGGCTTGGATTCACTGTGTGAGATGTACTTACGAATGGAAATGATTGGCCTGTATAATTGTCTGCGATGGCTCGCCCGATCACACACGAGCTCTTTTGCCTGCTGTGTGTGACCGTGAGGGCCTATCCCCGGATTTGCTGGGTCGTGTAGGAAGGACCCCCCTCACACACTCACAAGGCGACTGTTTAAAACCCCATCGCGGAAAGGGGGTAAAACCCGTTTGTATTGCAGGGCGCTGCACCAGTGACCCTTTAGTGAGAAAGGAAACAACTTAAGGATATAGTAGTAGCAAAAAAATTCCTCGTGAGTAAATAGGGTGGCTATATCATTTAATTTAGTCAGATGTGCCACAACAGTTTCAGTTTCATAACCATGAAAAGGATCAGATTCAACTAAAGTAATTAACTCAGGATCGATAGAGAATTCATAATCCTTATCAGTAACAAAGATAGGAGAAGTAGCGAATTTAGGATCATATTTCAGTCTCTCCGTCATAGATTTTTCTTTCAGCTTACTCAGTAATCTCTTAAACATCATCTCTATCATTACAAGCAAGAAATTCTCTAGCTATCTCCCCATCCATAACACAACACTCAGATATATTAGGCATTTCAATTCAAGGAGAGCTAGGACTAATAGGTGAATCATAATTTTCATCAGTTTCAATAGTTTCAAGTTCTTTCGCTTTAGCAAGTTGTTCATCAAGAAATTCACCTATTAGCAGTGTTTCATTAAGCATACTACTAGCATCATTCATAGAAGAAGTGGCATCATCAATTACTTGTGGCATATTAGATTGAATAGCAAGTGGTGGTATCTCAAGCCTACTCAAAACAGAAGGTGAATCTAGTGCAGAGTGTGATGGCAGTTCCTTACCTCCCCTCATCTTAAAGGGTACGATCTTGGTTCTAGTGTCTTTCAGATTATTGATAGTGAGCAACAGATATAATTCCCAAGTGACTCAAAAGTAGAGTTATGCTCCCTGCAACGGTGCCAGAAAAAGGACTTGATAACCCACAAGTATAGGGGATTGTCGGTGTCAAAACAGGCGGATCTCGGGCAGGGGGGGCCCGAAATGTGCGTCTAAGGATCGAAGGTAACAGGAGACAGGGACACGATGTTTACCCAGGTTCGGGCCCTCTTAACGAAGGTAATACCCAACTTCCTGCTTGATTGGCTTTGATGAATATAGGGGTTACAAGAGTTGATCTACCTCGAGATCTTGGCTAAACCCTAGATGTCTAGCCTGTATGATTATGATTGCCTCTACGGACTAAACCCTCCGGTTTATATAGACACTGGAGGGGCCTAGGGTTGTACAGAGTCGGTTTACAGAGAAAGTAATCTTCACATCTGAACGCCAAGCTTGCCATCCACGCAAAGGAGAGTCCCATCCGAACATTGGGGAAGGTCTTCTATCTTGTATCTTCACGGCCAATTAGTCACGCCCACATCACATAGCTCGGACGCTCGAGGACCCCATATAATCCAGACTCCTCAAGAGTCTCGAACCAAAGCTTCAATGACGATGTGTCCAGCGCGCAGATTGTCTACGACATTGCAAGGCAGGTTCCTCCTCCGAACACTTCAAAGCAGTTGATTGCAAGAACTATATCCGGCTCTATTTAACAGTTACAACCTCACTGCCGCAAAGGCATAATACTTAATCAAAGAACACTATATGCCTTCACTGATAGTTTTGCTAGCGAGACGTTACATCTGGCCTCTCACTACTGCAGGATGCTGCTAACGCGACACTATGATCAGAGACCCTTCGAGAAACTATGTGCAATGCAATAATCGCAAACGGTGCTGTATGAAAACCGTCAGAAATGTATAAAACATTTGCGATGACGGATGCATCAAACATGGTTCAGGTTTTAGTTGCGTGTGTGATGAAGGGCATACGGTTTAGTTCAATTAACTGTTTTCGATGAGGAGGAACAAAAGAAACGGGCAGCCAAATGAAGGCGTGTGCGATACACATCATATGGTTAACTCGGATGAACTGTTTGCGATTAGGCAACACAAAAGAAACGGTCAGCCAGATGAAGGTGTGTGCGATAT
Source organism: Aegilops bicornis (assembly GCA_021605145.1). Classification (NCBI taxonomy): domain Eukaryota; kingdom Viridiplantae; phylum Streptophyta; class Magnoliopsida; order Poales; family Poaceae; genus Aegilops; species Aegilops bicornis. The sequence goes on along the minus strand of JAHIAL010000021.1, from coordinate 1,450,833 downwards.
ACAACATACGGTTCACTCGGATGAACTGTTTGTGATTAGGTAACACAAAAGAAAGGGTCAACCAGATCAAGGTGTGTGCGATATACACATGCGGTTCACTCGGCCCTTGTCGTCATTGTGTGACCTCTGTGGCAACCTTCGCTCTCCAGGCGCCTCTTCGTGTACCGTGGCAACCGTCCACCGCCTCTTTGCCTTTCCCTTTCGATTTGGCCCTGTTGTTGCACGCTCTTCCTCCCTCCTCCATTCGCCTTCACCCTTCCTTCTGCCATTGTTCGATCATCTTCTCCATGGAGGGAACAGGCCAGAAACGACCCCGTTATTCTTGCCCCATCGTAATGATGACGAGGTGGAGGAACTCATTGATCGGGTGCGACGCCATCATCACCTCGGCTAGCATGGCAGGTTCGTTCAAGACCATTCTCGACTCAACTAATAACATCATTACAAGGAACCCAAGGGTCTAGAAGCGGTTTGATCTCCCCTATCTTCTTCGCCATGACCCTGCTAACTGGCACGGGGACGAGGGAATCCTCGCCTTGTGCAAGTTGATGCCGCTTAATAATGATACATATGATGTTAAGATGCCATCGCTTGAGGGCAAGGCTTGGGCAGGCGCGAATGGAGATTGGGTTGTTTACATTGGGTACAATCATGAGTGGGAACTTCAGAATGTGTACACTGCCACCGGGTTCCACTTCCAAAAATCTCAGATGACTGCCTAGAGGTTGAGTACACCGGTATTCTACGTGAGTTCAAATACGATCATGGTGACTGTAGTATACGGAAGATAGCAATTTGTCGAGTTCCCAGCCGCTCTTAGGATTACTCGAACTATGAAGTTATTGCTATCTTCGACAAGCTTTTTGCCTTCCTTACTTCCACGCCTCGATGGATATTGCTCAAAAATCAATTTCTGTAAACGGATGAGTACTGTGATGCAATTCAATATGAGGGTCGCTGCCACCACTCGTGGCACTGCTTTTGCATGGAATCATCATGCTTTCGGTACGTTTGTCTTCCACTGTAATTATAATTGTTTCATCCACATGCATGCGGGTTAGCTAGTTTCCCTTTATTAATTAATTAACCTTCTTGTGTTTCCAAGGTCCTGTGAACATTCCACCACCTATACTTTTAAATTTTTATAACAAAGGGGAGATGACGATGCTGATGATCACGAGCATGAGGACGAGCTGGGCCCATATACTCAGTGGCGCCTGGCAACTTACTCCGATGGATCACCTCTTCTTCTTGTTTGTATATAGGGTACTGCTGATGTTACTAAGGAAGCAGGTGTTGTCTCGCATGGTCGCACTCTCCGGACCTATTCCAACATCCGTTGCAGGGTATTCAGGATGGATACTAGTGTTCTAGCACCAACACCTTCTCCCCGGTTCAAGATTGAAAGTCTTGGAGGAAACTCGCTTCTTCCTTGGACAAAACTATCCAATGATGGTGGAAGGCGATCCAGTTGTCATTGACACAACGTTACTACCATTTATGAGAAGCAACTATATCTATACATCGGACATTTCTATGCTTCCCTCATCGTCCCAATATGGGTCATGACATAGGTCGCCTACCGGATGGTCATCTGCGTTGGTCTCGAGATTGACAAGATGGTAGCCCTTCCCGAGAATCACTTCGGTTCAAAGCAAGCTGCTTCCAATGCCGACGCAGTGGTTGAGCTGAAGTTCATTTCATCGCTTTGTTATTTGTCGGTGAGAAAAAATTTACTAGAATGTTTTTGTTGGAAATGATCTATAATCCAACGTGTATCCTTGTTGTCGCTAGGGCTGATGACTTGTTGTATGTAATCAATGGTACATTTGCATATGCGGCCCATCAACTCAAGGCTTGCTAGTGGTGTCCATATGAACAAGGTGCTAGTGATTTTAGTTGCAAAATTAGATAGTGCTAGTGATTTTAGCTGCATATTTTGACAAATCGCAGTTGTTACAAGGTTGACAAATGGCAATGTTACTAGATAAACAAATGTCAATCTTTCCAGCTTGACAAATGGCAACATACCCAAAAATGACAGATATGCAAATCTTACCTAATTGTTTGTACGTGGTTGCACACGGGTCATGCAAAACAACCGTTTGCGTTGAAGCGACGGGAGCGAGGGCAGCAACCGTCGCGGCCAGCTCGTTCTGGGCCATGTCCATGAGGCCCCATTCCTCCTTATTTTCTATCTCCTCCGCTCGGAGTCGACTTCACCAAACTTGAAGACTAGTGGCGAGATGATCGCTCAAGGCATGGCGTTGGTGGAGGTCTCACGCGGGAGGGAGGGGAATGGGAGGCTAACAAAGAAGGCCGCCAGATTAAACAACGGCTCGGGCGCCATTAATGGAGAGGAAGGCGGGCGGCCAGGGAAGTCAAATGGCTGGCTTCTGTTGAGCTCAAGAGCGTCACAGCCTTGCACGCTTCGGTGAGCTCGCAAGATTGGAGGACAGCTTGCACGCCTCTCGGTCAGCTTCAAGACTCGATTGCGCCAGACGCCTCCTGCTCAAATAAGGTCAAGCAGCTGTCCGCATGACGGCACCTCCTACAGCCATTAAAACCAAGACACGTGGCGTCACGCGAATGGTTAAAACAATGCACACGGTTTGAATTCTACAAACGTTTGAGATATTAAAGTGGCACTATTCAAAATGCCTTTGTTGGCTGTCATTATTCTAGTGCGCCTGCTCTCAAAATGGACACGAAAAATGCCACAGCATGTCGGGTGCCATTCCATGATAGCATGCCAAGTTTCATGAATTTTGCATTTAGTTTTGGATTTACTAGAATTTAAAACCAGGCATCTCAATGTTTTGCCGGCAATCAACGGTGCCCTGGTGTTTGAAATTCATTCCCATTTCTTGCATGGGACCAAAGCATGCACCCAAGGACACAGATTTGATTTTTCAACCAATTTATATGCACTGGAGCATGTGCATGTAGTTCAAATTTGAATTATGCACATAAATGCATTGAAAACTCAGTTAATGCATAAAAATATCCAAACGAACCACGAAAAATCCCAAAAATTGACACAACACTCCTATTGTTCTATCTTGATCTTGACACGAAAAAATTTATGAAAGCAATAAGAGGCAATGGATATCATTTCGTACCCAAAGGTGGGACGTTCCCTACCGAAACCATCATGCTAGTTGTGAGAAGCTCTGGTTTGTGAGAAGCGTATACCCGAACCTGCCCCGAATGGGACAATTTTTTTACCATGGCATGTTGATGCCGCTCCATGATATCATGCCAAGTTTCATGAATTTCAGATAGGTTATGGACTTACTAGAATTTAAAAACCGGGCATCTCAACATTTTGCCGGCAATCAACAGTGCCCTAGTGTTTGAATTTCATTCTCATCTCTTGCATGGGACCTAGAAATTCACCCAAGGTTACCTTTCAATTTTTCAACCAACCTTAGTGCATTGGAGCATGTGCTTGTAGTTCAAATTTGAATTATGCACATAAAATGCCTAGAAAATCAAGTTAATGCATAAAAATGTCCAAACGAACGCCGAAAAATCACAAAAATTGACACAACACTCCTATTGTTCTATGTTGACACGAGAAATTTTTTGAAAGCAATAAGAGGCAATGGATATCGTTTCGTCCCCAAAGGTGGGACATATGTTCCCTATCGAAACCATCAGGCTTGTTGTGAGAAGCTTTGGTTTGTGAGAAGCGTATACCCAAACCTGCCCCAAATGGGACAATTTTTTTACCATTGCATGTTGATGCCGCTCCATGATAGCATGCCAAGTTTCATGAATTTCAGACGAGTTATGGATTTACTAAAATTTAAAAACCAGGCATCTCAATGTTTTGCCGGCAATAAACAGTGTCCTGGTGTTTGAATTTCATTCCAATCTCTTGCATGGGACCTAGAAATTCACCCTAGGACACACATGTGATTTTTCAACCAACTTTGGTGCATTGGAGCATGTGCTTGTAGTTCAATTTGAAATATGAACATAAAATGCCTACAAAACCCAGTTAATGTATAAAAAAGGCCAAACGAACCCCGAAAAATTCCAAGATTAAACACAACACTCATGTTGTTCTATGTTGACACTAGAATTTTTTTGAAAGCAATAAGAGGCAACGGATATCGTCCCATCCCCAAAGGTGGTACGTTCCCTATCGAAACCATCATGCTTGTTGTGAGAAGCTTATAGCCATACCTGTCCCAAATGGGACAAAACTTTCACCACGGCATGTTGATGCCGCTCCATGATAGCATGCCAAGTTTCATGAATTTCAAACGAGTTTTGGATTTACCAGAATTTAAAAACCAGGTATCTCAATGTTTTGTCGGCAATCAACAAAGGTTTTACAGGTATTTGAAATTCATTCTGCCTCTTGCATGGGACCTAAGGATGCACCAGGACACACATGTGATTTTTCAACCAATTTATATGCACTGGAGCATGCGCATGTAGTTCAATTTTGAATTATGCACATAAAATGCCTATAAAACTCAGCTAATGCATAAAAATTTCCAAACGAACCCCGAAAAATCCCAAAAATTGACACAACACTCTTGTTGTTCTATGTTGACACGAGAATTTTTTTGAAAGCAATAAGAGGCAATGGATATCGTTTCATCCCCAAAGGTGGGACGTACGTTCCCTACCGAAACCATCAGGCTTGTTGTGAGAAGCTCTGGTTTATGAGAAGCATATACCCAAACCTACCCCAAATGGGACAATTTTTTTACCACGACATCTTTATGCCGCTCCATGATAGCATGCCAAGTTTCATGAATTTCAGACGAGTTCTGGATTTACTAGAAATTGAAAACCAGGTATCTCAATGTTTTGCCGGTAATCAATGGTGCCCTAGTGTTTGAAATTCATTCCCATTTCTTGCATGTGACCTAAGCATGCACCCAAGGACACATATTTGATTTTTCAACCAATTTATATGCACTAGAGCATTTGCATGTAGTTCGAATTTTAATTATGCACATAAATGCATTGAAAACTCAGTTAATGCATAAAATGTCCAAAAGAACCCCGAAAAATCCCAAAAATTGACACAACACTCCTGTTTTTCTATGTTGACACGAGAAAAAATTAGAAAGCAACAAAAGGCAATGGATATCATTTCGTCCCCAAAGGTGGGACGTTCCCTATTGAAACCATCATGCTTGTTGTGAGAAGCTCTGGTTTGTGAGAAACATATACCCGAACCTGCCCCAAATGGGACAAATTGTTTACCACGGCATGTTGATGCCGCTCCATGATAGCATGCCAAGTTTCATGAATTTCAGACGAGTTTTGGATTGACTAGAATTTAAAAACCGGGCATCTCAATGTTTGGCGACAATCAACAATGCCACAGTGTTTGAATTTCATTCCAATCTCTTGCATGGGACCTAGAAATTCACCCAAGGACACACATGTGATTTTTCAACCAACTTTAGTGCATTGGAGCATGTGCTTGTAGTTCAAATTTGAATTATGCACATAAAATGCCTACAAAACCCAGTTAATGTATAAAAAAGGCCAAACGAACCCCAAAAAATTCCAAGATTAAACACAAAACTCCTGTTGTTCTATGTTGACACTAGAAACTTTTTGAAAGCAATAAGAGGCAACGTATATCGTCCCGTCCCCAAAGGTGGTACGTTCCCTATCGAAACCATCATGTTTATTGTGAGAAGCTCTGGTTTGTGAGAAGCTTATACCCAAACCTGCCCCAAATGGGACAAAATTTTCACCACGACATGTTGATGCCGCTCCATCATAGCATGCCAAGTTTCATGAATTTCAGACGAGTTTTGGATTTACTAGAATTTAAAAACCAGGTATCTCAACGTTTTGTTTAAGAATCAATCAAAGTGCTACAGTGTTTGAAATTCATTCCATCTCTTGCATGGGACTTAGAAATTCACCCAAGGACACACATGTGATTTTTAACCAACTTTGGTGCATTGGAGCATGTGCTTGTAGTTCAAATTTGACTTATCGCATAAAATGCCTAGAAAACTTCAGTTAATGTATTAAAAGGCCAAGCAGAACCCGAAAATCCATTCCCATTCCTTCCATGGGACCTAAGCATACCTTTGAAGGACACATATTTGATTTTTCAACCAATTTGTATGCACCTTGGAGCATGTGCATGTAGTTTAATTTTGAATTGTGCACGTGAAATGGCTAGAAAACAGGTTTATTGTATAAAATGTCCAAACGAACCCTGAATAATTCCAATTCTTTTATGACACACATATAGTTGCATGTTCACTGCGGATAAAAGGTCTAGCAATTCAAACAGCATCCATTGCCGGTGTGACCCCATTTTTTGTAATTCAAATCAAGCAGATCCCACACAGTTTATTATCACTAACCGTGTGAGATGTAGTATAAAATATCTTGGCACCGTCAGTGTATAGTAGATTAATCTATATAGTACGCCTATAAACTTCTGGCGAGAAGAGTGCGTCGGCTCTGAGTCCACGCCCGGCGTGTCAAGCACTAGCTCACTCCCAAAAACTCCCGCCTCGCATCCCTACTTAATCTCGAAAATATCTACCGCTGGAAGGTTTTAATGTTTGATAACACACGATTAGTATGTGTGGACTGTGTGCGATGTCTATTACTCCGCTACGCTTGATCCCTTGATTCAAATTTTGATAGCCGGCATTTTACTCCCGCCTCTGCATCACTTGCAATCTCAAAAATATCTGCTCGCCCTTGATCCAAATTTTTAGTAGCCCCGCCTTGTTACTCCCGCCTAGTAAAATTTTTAGTTGTTGTAGTATTTCCTCAAACACAACCTTGCTCCCCTCCCTTCACACACACACCAAAAAACCTCCGCTCACACAGACACACACAACCCACGAAACCATTGGTAGGTCGCCGCCATCGTCGGCGCCTCCATCCTCAACCTTTACCCGTGTGCCAGGGAGCTCAAGAAGCCAATGGCCAAAAAGAGTTTTATCACGGCCTTTTTGCCCGACGTCGGTGAGGTGGCCGCCGAGGTGTCCCTGTCGTCCTCCGCAGGCCCGATCAGTCGTTGCCGGTCCCCCGATCCGCCCGCCGCCGCGCCCCTACACTGGTTCGAGGACTTCCCCGACCTCCCTCGGACCCAGCAGCCGACGAAGTCCTACCTCGGGGTCCGGCAGCAGCGGTGGGGGATGTAGGTCGCCGAGATTACAGATCGAGATACCCACACCCACCGGTGGCTTGGTAGCTTCCACACGGCCGAGCTCGCGGCCATGGAGTACGACCACTGGCAGGTCCGCTACCACGGCGCGGTGGCTAGGCTAAATTTCCCCTTCAAAGACACAAATGGGTCCATGTTGTTCCTTTGGAGCAGGGGTGGTGAGCTTCGGCTATGGCGGGAGGACCACGAGGCATGGGGCGCCGAGGCCGAGGCCGCCAGCCGAAGGCCTACATGCAAGTGGCTCCGGCAGCGGCCACCGGAGCTCGTGGAGGCGGAGCTGAGGCGATCTTTGCCAGCGCGGAGGGCGGCAAGGTTATCGCGCTTTCCTCCGATGACGAGGTCGAAGGCAGCGAGGACGGCGGCACCGAGGGCGGTGAGGTTATCGTGCTCTCCTTTGATGACGAGGTCGAAGGCAGCGGCGACGGCGGCGCGGAGGGCGCCGAGGTGGGCCCCGAGGACGAGGAGATTAGCGTCACGAGTGGAGGAGTGCCTTCCAACGACTCCTCGACGACGGGATCGCCTGCACCCGGCTCATGGCTCACCGTACATGACAAGGAAGGATTGGCTCGACCTCTACTTCGACCGAAAGTAGTTTAGCTTAGTTTAAATTTATGTTTTATTTTCGGTTATGCAAAACTATCTATGTTTATGTTTGAATGCATGCTACTTTCTGTTGAACCTGCTTTGAACTTGATCAAATTTAAGTTTACAACCTTAAGTTTAGGGGATCGACTAGAAAATGCCAAAAATTGCTGAAGTATATATATACCCACTAAGGGTTTTAGTCCTTTAACTTTTTAAGGATTGCCTAGAGATGTCCTTATGACTTGTTTATTTCAGTTCTTCACAATGTGATGCTCTATATGTGCAACTATTTGCCGTGCAGTTCAATTTCATCAATAACAGTTTCAACAATACCACTATGAATTACGATATTTGGTTCTTGTTAAGGATATTGCGATTAACATGCCTTTTCATTTTTCAATAGTTGTTTAGCAACATGCATTGTCTTGAATGACTAAATATGCAATCCCATGCTACATAGCAACAAGGAAGAGTGTTACCTTAATGTTCTGATGATGTCTAGATATACATGTAATAAAATATTATATAATGGGATGGATGGAGTGTTGTACTACATCATTTTTCAATTGTTGTTTAGCTTCTAATATTAACTTGGTGTTTTTAGGTACATATATCATTGCCAAAGATCCACACTTCGACCCTTTCTGTGTATGAGGCAATGAGATATTCATGAACCATCATCAAGTGAGGAAATTGATAAAGATTGTTATTAAAATGGGTGAAAAGATGTCAATCGAACTATTTGTTTACACTTTATGGAAGACAACAGTGAACTGCAGGATGGTAAGTAAGAACCCTGTAGCCTTGTTTTTACTTCCCGTAATGAGTTGTGTTAGATGACAATATCTGAATCTTCTTTCTTTTGCAGTGGATGAGGGAGTCCTGGACTAAGGGGTCCTCGGGCGTCCGACCTATTAGACATGGGCTGGAATGATGGGCTGTGAAGATACAAAGACCGAAGACTTTCTCCCGTGTCCGGATGGGACTCTCCTTGGCGTGGAAGGCAAGCTTGGCGTCCAAATATGAAGATTCCTTTCTCTGTAACCGACTTTGTACAACCCTGATCCCCTCCGGTGTCTATATAAACCGGAGGGCTTAGTCCGTAGAGACAATCATAATCATACAGGCTAGACTTCTAGGGTTTTAGCCATTACGATTTCGTGCTAGATCAACTCTTGTAATACTCATATTCATCAAGATCAATCAAGCAGGAAGTAGGATATTACCTCCATAGAGAGGGCCCGAACACAGGTAAACATTGTGTCCCCTGTCTCCATTACCATCGACCTTAGACACACAGTTCGGGACCCCCTACCCGAGATCCGCCGGTTTTAACACCAACATTGGTGCTTTCATTGAGAGTTCCACTGTGCCATCGTCAATAGGTTTGTTGGATCCTTCAATCATCTATAACAATGCTGCCCAAGGGGAAGTCTTCCTCCCCGGACAGATCTTCGTATTTGGCGTTTCAACCGCTTTCTGGGCCAACTCGCTTGGCCATACGGAGCGTAAAACGAGCAGCGATTCGCCCGCCATCAGTCAGATTTGGAAGCTTGAACTATGTCGCGGATATCCGGGAAGACTTGATCTTCAACGGATTAGAGACCACGGCAGCCGCTCCCTGTCACCACGATGAACATGACTTAAATCTGTCATCGGACAATATCCGAGGACGGGAAGCTCAACCCCACCACAGAAGCCGCAGACTCAGCAGCGTTGGAGCCGCACACAGACCTAACCTCGAGTGACATCTGTGTCACCGGAACCTCGGACTCGTTTCTGGCAATAGCTTTTGAACCATGTGCGTCCGCGTAGGTCGAGCTTGATCAGTCATCGATCGTCGAATTCAGCTCCGCGGACATCTTCCGGCACTCGCCTTTAGGCGACGTGCTAAACTCATTAAAAACTCTATCCTTAGCGGGGGACTCACGGCCGAATTATATCCGGTTTGAACTAGAGGCTGATGATGGAGAATTTTGCTTCCCACCCACCGCCTACTTCATAGCCACTGTCGAGGACTTAACCGACATGCTCGAATACGGCTCCGAAGACATTGATGGTATGGACGACAATGCCAATGAGGAGCAGGGCGAAAACCCGCCGTTTACCGGATGCTGGACGACCACCTCTTCGTACGATGTGTACATGGTGGATACACCTAAAGAAACTAACGACGATGACAAAGAAGATCCAGTCGAGGATAAACATCCTGAGACACAGCCAAAGCATTGGAGTCAGCGGTGCCGCTCTAAGTCACCTCGTGGAAAAGACAGCAATACCGGCATCGGAGAGAACAATACTCCGGACGATGCCGAAGACAATGAATATCCCTTTGAGGCAACTTCCGAATAGGACGAACGGGAAGACAGGTAAGTCAGCCCTGATGAACAGGCCATACACGAAGACTCAGAGGATAGTGATTATCTTCCGCTCTCCAAGGATGAGGTGAGCCTCGGCAACGAGGATTTTATCGTGCCCGAGGAACCTCTCAAGCAGGAGTGCTTTAAGCACCAGCTAATAGCCACTGCAAGGAGCCCGAAAAAGAAGCAAAAGTAGCTTCAAGCTGACCAAGATCTGCTCAATGATAGATGGACTGATGTCCTGGCAGCCGAAGATTACGGCCTCAAGCGCCCAGCCAAAAGTTACCCGAAGCGCAAATTGTTAGGGAACGTAGTAATTTCAAAAAAATTCCTACGCACACGCAAGATCATGGTGATGCATAGCAACGAGAGGGGAGAGTGTTGTCCACGTACCCTCGTAGACCGAAAGCGGAAGTGTTAGAACAACGCGGTTGATGTAGTCGTACGTCTTCACGGCCCGACCGATCAAGCACCGAAACTACGGCACCTCCGAGTTCTAGCACACGTTCAGCTCGATGACGATCCCGGACTCCGATCCAAAGGAATGTCGGGGAAGAGTTCCGTCAAGACCGCGATGGCATGGTGACGATCTTGATGTTCTACCGTCGTAGGGCTTCGCCTAAGCACCGCTACAATATTATCGAGGACTATGGTGGAGGGGGGCACCGCGCACGGCTAAGAAATCAAGAGATCAATTGTTGTGCCTAGAGGTGCCCCCCTGCCCCCGTATATAAAGGAGCCAAGGGGGAGGGGGCGGCCGGCCAAGGAGGGCGCGCCAAGGGGGAGTCCTACTCCCACTGGGAGTAGGACTCCCTTGTTTCCTAGTTGGAGTAGGAGAAGGGGGGAAGGAGGAGGGAGAGAGGAAGGAAAGGGGGGCACCGCCCCCCCTCTCCTTGTCCTATTTGGACTAGGGGGAGGGGGCGCGGCCCAGCCCTTGCCTCCTCTCTTCCTCTGCACTAGGGCCCATGTAGGCCCATTAAGCCTCCGGGGGGTTCCGGTAACCTCCCGGTACTCCGGTAAAATCCCGATTTCACCCGTAACACTACCGATATCCAAATATAGGCTTCCAATATATCAATCTTCATGTCTCGACCATTTCGAGACTCCTCGTCATGTCCGTAATCTCATTCGGGACACCGAACAAACTTCGGTAAATCAAAACTCGTAAACTCATAATATAACTGTCATCGAAACCTTAAGCATGCGGACCCTACGGGTTCGAGAACTATGTAGACATGACTGAAACACATTTCCGGTCAATAACCAATAGCGGAACACGGATGCTCATATTGGCTCCCACATATTCTCACGAAGATCTTTATCGGTCAAACCTCATAACAACATACGTTGTTCCCTTTGTCATCGGTATGTTACTTGCCGAGATTGATCGATCATTATCTCAATACCTAGTTCAATCTCGATTACGGCAAGTCTCTTTACTTGTTATGTAATGCATCATTACGTAACTAACTCCTTAGCTACATTGCTTGCAAGGCTTATAGTGATGTGCATTACCGAGAGGGCCCGAAGATACCTCTCAGGCAATCGGAGTGACAAAACCTAATCTCGAAATACGCCAACTCAACATGTACCTTTGGAGACACACAGAGCTCCTTTATAATCACCCGATTACGTTGTGACGTTTGGTAGCACACAAAGTGTTCCTCCGATAAGCAGGAGTTGCATAATCTCATAGTTATAGGAACTTTGTATAAGTCATGAAGAAAGCAATAGCAACATACTAAGCGATCAAGTGCTAAGCTAACGGAATGGGTCAAGTCAATCACATCATTCTCCTAATGATGTGATCCCGATTAATCAAATGACAACACATGTCTATGGTTAGGAAACATAACCATCTTTGATTAATGAGCTAGTCAAGTAGAGGCATACTAGTGACATTAAGTTTGTCTATGTATTCACACATGTATCATGTTTCCGGTTAATACAATTATAGCATGAATAATAAACATTTATCATGATATGAGGAAATAAATAATAACTTTATTATTGCCTCTAGGGCATATTTAGTCAATAATTCTAACAAATATTGCACTAGAGTCAATAATCTAGATTACACAGTAATGATTCTAACACCCATGGAGTCTTGGTGTTGATCATGTTTTGCTCGTGGAAGAGGCTTAGTCAATGGGTCTGCAACATTCAGATCTGTATGTATCTTGCAAATCTCTATGTCTCCCACGGACTTGGTCCGGATGGAATTGAAGCGTCTCTTGATGTGCTTGGTCCTCTTGTGAAATCTAGATTCCTTTGCCAAGGCAATTGCACGATATTGTCACAGAAGATCTTCATTGGTCTCGATGCACTAGGTATGACACCTAGATCGGAAATGAACTCCTTCATCGAGACTCCTTCATTTCTTTGCTTCCCAAGCAGCTATGTATTCTGCCGCATGTAGATCCCGCTACGACGCTTTGTTTAGAACTGCACCAACTTCTGACTCCACCGTTCAATATAAACACGTATCCGGTTTGCAATTTAGAATCGTCCATGGGATCGATTGTCAAAGCTTGCATCGACGTAACCATTTACGACTAGCTCTTTGTCACCTCCATAAATGAGAAACATATCCTTAGTCCTTTTCAGGTATTTCAGGATATTCTTGACCGATGTCCAGTGATCCACTCCTGGATTACTTTGGTACCTCCCTGCCAAACTTATTGCTAAGCATACATCAGGTCTGGTACACAGCATTGCATACATGATAGAGCCTATGGCTGAAGCATAGGGAACATCTTTCATTTTCTCTCTATCTTCTGCTGTGGTCGGGCATTGAGTCGACTCAACTTCACACCTTATGTCTGGGCAAGAACCCTTTCTTTGCCTGATCCATTTTGAAATTTTTCAAAACTTTATCAAGGTATGTGCTTTGTGAAAGTCCAATTAAGCGTCTAGATCTATCTCTATAGATCTTGATGCCCCAATATGTAAGCAGCTTCATAGGAGGTCTTTCACCGAAAAACTTTTATTCAAGTATCCCTTTATGCTATCCGAAATTCTATATCATTTCCGATTAACAATATGTCATCTACATATAATATCAGAAATGCTACATAGCTCCCACTCACTTTCTTGTAAATACAGGCTTCTCCAAAAGTCTGTATAAAACCATATGCTTTGATCATATTATCAAAGCGTTTATTCCAAATCCGAGATGCTTGCACCAGTCCATAAATGGATCGCTAGAACTTGCACACTTTGTTAGCACCTTTTGGATCGACAAAACCTTCCGGTTGCATCATATACAACTCTTCTTCCGTAAAATCCATTCAGGAATGCAGTTTTGACATCCATTTGCCAAATTTCATAATCATAAAATCTGACAATTGCTAACATGATTCGAGCAGACTTAAGCATCGCTACGGGTGAGAAAGTCTCATCATAGTCAACCCCTTGAACTTGTCGAAAACCTTTCGCAACAAGTCGAGCTTTGTAGACAGTTACATTACCATCAGCGTCAGTCTTCTTCTTGAAGATCCATTTATTCTCAATGGCTTTCCAATCATCGGGCAAGTCAACCAAAGTCTATACTTTGTTCTCATACATGGATCCCATCTCAGATTTCATGACCTCAAGCCATTTTGAGGAATCTGGGCTCATCATCGCTTCCTCATAGTTCGTAGGTTCGCCATGGTCAAGTAACATGACTTCGAGAATAGGATTACCGTACCACTCAGTGCGGATCTTACTCTGGTAGACCTCTACGAGGTTCGGTAGTAACTTGATCACGAAGTTTCATGATCAATATCATTAGCTTCCTCACTGATTGGTGTAGTTGTCACTGAGAACCGATTCTTGTGATGAACTACTTTCCAATAAGGGAGCAGTCTGATTACCTCATCAAGTTCTACTTTCCTCCCACTCACTTCTTTCGAGAGAAACTCCTTTTCTAGAAAGGATCCGAATTTAGCAACAAAAATCTTGCCCTCAGATCTGTGATAGAAGGTGTACCCAATAGACTCTTTTGGGTATCCTATGAAGACACATTTCTCCGATTTGGGTTCGAGCTTATCTGGTTGAAATTTCTTCCCATAAGCATCGCAGCCCCAAACTTTAAGAAACGACAACTTTGGTTTCTTGCCAAACCACAGTTCATAAGGCGTCGTCTCAACGGATTTTGATGGTGCCCTATTTAACGTGAATGTGGCCGTCTCTAAAGCATAACCCTAAAATCATAGCGGTAAATCAGTAAGAGACATCATAGATCGCACAATATCTAGTAAAGTACGAATACGACGTTCGGACACACCATTTCGTTGTGGTGTTCCGGGTGGCATGAGTTGCGAAACTATTCCGCATTGCTTCAAATATAAACCAAACTCGTAACTCAAATATTCTCCTCCACGATCAGATCGTAGAAATTTTATTTTCTTGTTACGATGATTTTCTACTTCACTCTGAAATTCTTTGAACTTTTCAAATGTTTCAGACTTGTGTTTCATCAAGTAGATATACCCATATCTGCTCAAATCATCTGTGAAGGTGAGAAAATAACGATACTTGCCCATGAGCCTCAATATTCATTGGACCACATACATCAAGTATGTATGATTTCCAACAAATCAGTTGCTCGCTCCATATTTAGGAGAACGGCGTTTTAGTCATCTTACCCATGAGGCACGCAGTTACTTGAAGTAACAATTGATTCATAATCAAGTGATTCCAGAAGTCCATCAGTATGGAGTTTCTTCATGCGTTTTACACCAATATGACCCAAATGGCAGTGCCATAAATAAGTTGCACTACCATTATCAACTCTGCATCTTTTGTCTTCAACATTATGAATATGTGTATCACTACTATCGAGATTCAATAAAAATAGACCACTCTTCAAGGGTGCATGACCATAAAAGATATTACTCATATAAATAGAACAACCATTATTCTCTGATTTAAATGAATAACCGTCTCGCATCAAACAAGATCCAGATATAATGTTCATGCTCAACTCTGGCACCAAATAACAATTATTTAGGTCTAAAACTAATCCCGATGGTAGATGTAGAGGTAGCTTGCCGACCGCGATCACATCGACTTTGGAACCATTTCCCAGCGCATCGTCACCTCGTCCTTAGCCAATCTTAAGCAATCCGTAGTCCACATTTGAGTTGCAAATATTAGCAGAACCAGTATCAAATACCAGGTGCTCTGCGAGCATTAGTAAGGTACACATCAATAACATGTATATCACATATACCTTTGTTCACTTTGCCATCCTTCTTATCCGCCAAATACTTGGGGCAGTTCCGCTTCCGGTGTCGGTCGCTTGCGGTAGAAGCACTCGATCTCGGGCTTAGGTCGGACTTGGGTTTCTTCTCTTGAGCCGCAACTTGCTTGCTGTTCTTCTTGAAGTTCCCTTTCTTCTTCCCTTTGCCCTTCTTCTTGAAACTGGTGGTCTTATTGACCATTAACACTTGATGCTCCTTCTTGATTTCTACCTCCGCAGCTTTTAGCATTGCGAAGAGCTCGGGAATAGTCTTCTCCATCCCTTGCATATTATAGTTGATCACGAAGCTCTTGTAGCTTGGTGGAAGTGATTGAAGAATTCTGTCAATGCCACTATCATCAGGAAGATTAACTCCCAGTTGAATCAAGTGATTATTAAACACAGACATTTTGAGTATATGTTCTTGTGAACTATTCTCCTCCATCTTACAGCTATAGAACTTATTGGAGACTTCATATCTCTCAATCCGGGCATTTGCTTGAAATATTAACTTCAACTCCCGGAACATCTCATATGCTCCATGACGTTCAAAATGTCGTTGAAGACCCGGTTCCAAGCCGTAAAGCATGGCACACTTGAACTATCGAGTAGTCATCGGCTTTGCTCTGCCAGACGTTCTTAACATCGTCGGTTGCATCTGCAGCAGAGCCTGGCACCAGACGGTGCTTCGGGACGTAATTCTTCTATGCGACAATGAGGATAATCCTCGTGTTACGGACCCAGTCCGGTGTAATTGCTACCATCATCTTTCAACTTAGCTTTCTCAAGGAACACATTAAAATTCAACGGAACAACAGCACGAGCCATCTATCTACAACAAACATAGACAAGCAAAATACTATAAGGTACTAAGTTCATGATAAATTTTAGTTCAATTAATCATATTACTTAAGAACTCCCACTTAGACAGACATCTCTCTAGTCATCTAAGTGATCACGTGATCCAAATCAACTAAACCATGTCCGATCATCACGTGAGATAGAGTAGTTTCAATGGTGAACATCATTATGTTGATCATATCTACTATATGATTCACGTTCGACCTTCGGTCTCCGTGTTCGAGGCCATATCTCGTATATGCTAGGCTCGTCAAGTTTAACTTTGAGTATTCCGCGTGTGCAACTGCTTTTGCACCGTTGTATTTGAACGTAGAGCCTATCACACCCGATCATCACGCGTGGTGTCTCAAAGACGAAGAACTTTCATAGCGGTGCATACTCAGGAGAACACTTCTTGATAATTTAGTGAGAGATCATCTTAAATGCTACCCTCAATCAAAGCAAGATAAGATGCATAAAGGATAAACATCACATGCAATCAATATAAGTGATATGATATGGCCATCATCATCTTGTGCTTGTGATCTCCATCTCCGAAGCACCGTCGTGATCACCATCGTCACCGGTAGCGACACCTTGATCTCCATCGTACCATCGTTGTCGTTCGCCATCTATTGCTTCTCGACTATCGCTACCGCTTAGTGATAAAGTAAAGCAATTACAGTAGCGTTGCATTTTATACAATAAGCGACAACCATATGGCTCTCGCCCGATTGCCGATAACTTCGGTTACAAAACATGATCATCTCATACAATAAAATATAGCATCACGTCTTGACCATATCACATCACAACATGCCCTGCAAAAACAAGTTAGACGTCCTCTACTTTGTTGTTGCAAGTTTTACGTGGCTGCTACGGGCTTAGCAAGAACCGTTCTTACCTACGCATCAAAACCAAAACGATAGTTTGTCAAGTTGGTGATGTTTTAACCTTCGCAAGGACCGGGAGTAGACACACTCTGTTCAACTAAAGTGAGAGAGACAGACACCCGCCGGTCACCTTTAAGCAACGAGTGCTCGTAGCGGTGAAACCAGTCTCGCGTAAGCGTATGTGTAATGTCGGTTTGGGCCGCTTCATCTCACAATGCCTTTGAACCAAAGTATGACATGCTGGTAAGCAGTATGACTTATATCGCCCACAACTCACTTGTGTTCTACTCGTGCATATGACATCTATGCATAAAACCAGGCTCGGATGCCACTGTTAGGGAACGTAGTAATCTCAAAAATTCCCTACGCACACGCAAGATCATGGTGATGCATAGCAACAAGAGGGGAGAGTGTTGTCCACGCACTTCGTGAGACCGAAGCGGAAGCGTTAGAACAACGGTTGATGTAGTCTTACGTCTTCACGGCCCGACCGATCAAGCACCGAAACTACGGCACCTCCGAGTTCTAGCACACGTTCAGCTCGATGACGATCCCCGGGCTCCGATCCAGCAGAATGTCGGGGAAGAATTTCGTCAGCACGACGGCGTGGTGACGATCTTGATGTTCTACCGTCGCAGGGCTTCGCCTAAGCACCGCTACAATATTATCGAGGACTATGGTGGAGGGGGCACCGCACGCAGCTAAGAGATCAAGAGATCAATTGTTCTGTCTAGAGGTGCCCCCTGCCCCCGTATATAAAGGAGCCAAGGGGGAGGGGCGGCCGGCCAAGGAGGGGCGCCAAGGGGGAGTCCTACTCCCACCGGGAGTAGGGACTCCCTTCTTCAAGTAGGAGTAGGAGAAGGGGAAGGAGGAGGAGAGAGGAAGGAAAGGCGCCGCCCCCTCTCCTTGTCCTATTGGGACTAGGGGAGGCGCTGACCCAGCCCTGCCTCCTCTCTTCCTCTCCACTAGGGCCCATGTAGGCACATTAAGCCTCCGGGGTTCCGGTAACCTCCGGTACTCAGAAAATCCCGATTTCACCCGGAACACTTCCCATATCCAAATATAGGCTTCCAATATATCAATCTCCATGTCTCGACCATTTCGAAACTCCTCGTCATGTCTGTAATCTCATTCGGGACACCAACAAACTTCTTTACATCAAAACTCATAAACTCATAATATAACTGTCATCGAAACCTTAAGCGTGCGGACCCTACGGGTTCGAGAACTATGTAGACATGACTGAAACACGTTTCCGGTCAATAACCAATAGCGGAACCTGGATGCTCATATTGGCTCCCACATATTCTACGAAGATCTTTATCGGTCAATCCCGCATAACAACATACGTTGTTCCCTTTGTCATCGGTATGTTACTTGCCCGAGATTCGATCGTCTGTATCTCAATACCTAGTTCAATCTGCTATCGGCAAGTCTCTTTACTCGTTATGTAATGCATCATTCCATAACTAACTCATTATCTACATTGCTTGCAAGGCTTATAGTGATGTGCATTACCGAGAGGGCCTGAGAGATACCTCTCCGACAATCGGAGTGACAAAACCTAATCTCGAAATACGCCAACTCAACATGTACCTTTGGAGACACTTGTAGAGCTCCTTTATAATCACCCGATTCGTTGCTAGACGTTTGGTAGCACACAAAGTGTTCCTCCGATAAACGGGAGTTGCATAATCTCATAGTTATAGGAACTTTGTATAAGTCATGAAGAAAGCAATAGCAACATACTAAACGATCAAGTGCTAAGCTAACGGAATGGGTCAAGTCAGTCACATCATTCTCCTAATGATGTGATCCAGTTAATCAAATGACAACACATGTGTATGGTTAGGAAACATAACCATCTTTGATTAATGAGCTAGTCAAGTAGAGGCATACTAGTGACATTAAGTTTGTCTATGTATTCACACATGTATGATGTTTCCGGTCAATAGAATTATAGCATGAATAATAAACATTTATCATGATATGAGGAAATAAATAATAACTTTATTATTGCCTCTAGGGCATATTTCCTTCACAAATTGCTACCTCAGTTCGATGATGAGGCGCTAGAGCCCGTACCGTCATCGCGCAATGCGGCTGACCGACCACCACGTGGTCGGGACAAAGCAGCAACTCAAGCCGAACACCAGCCCGCCCCAGCTCACCGTAAAGGAAGAAATAAAACAGCTCGGGGTTATACATATGACCTTGGCGGGACACGGGCGGTGAAGCGGGACATACCAGATCGATCTACGGATCGCGGTGATGCGTGCCAAACACGCTGACGCTTGGCTATCTATTCGGACATGACAAGCCTAGTCATGCCCGGGCCGAAAACCGCAGACGGAGTCCATCTGAGCTACGTCGCGATGTGGCCCGATATAGAGGCACCGCACACCCTCTTTGCTTCACCGATGAGGTAAATGGAACATGAATTCCCAGAAGGGTTTAAACCCATGAATATCGGATCATACGATGGAAAAACAGACCCCGCGGTATGGATCGAGGATTTTCTTCTCCATATCCATATGGCACATGGCGATGATCTCCATGCCATCAAATACCACCCACTGAAACTCAAAGGACCAGCTCGGCACTGGTTAAAAAGTCTGCCCAAAAACTCCGTTGGCAGCTGGGAGGACCTAGAAGACGCCTTCCGCGATAACTTCCAAGGTACATATATTCAGCCACCAGATGTCGATGACTTAAGTCACATCGTCCAGCAGCCCAGAGAGTCAGCCAGGAAGCTCTGGACCAGGTTCTTAGTTAAAAAGAACCAAATCATTGACTGTCCGGACGCAGAAGCCCTTGCGGCCTTCAAACACAGCGTCAGGGATGAGTGTCTCGCCCGCCACCTCGGTCAAGAAAAACCAAAACCCATGTCAGCCCTTACCGCTCTGATGACCCACTTTTGCGCGGGAGAACATAGCTGGCTCGCTCGTCGAAGCAACAACGCCAGCGATCCGGGCACTTCCGAAGTCCGAGACGGCAACGGCAAGCCACGACGCAGTAAACACAAGCGTCGCAATAATAATGAAGGCACGCACGACACAACGGTCAACGCCGGATTCAGCGGCCCCAAACCCGGTCAGGGGAAAAAGCCATTCAAGGCAAACAGAGACGGACCATCCAATTTAGACAAGATATTGGATCGGCCCTGCCAGATTCATGGCAACCCCGATAAACCAGCTAATCACACCAACAGAAGCTGTTGGGTCTTCAAACATGCCGGCAAGCTCAATGCCGAACACAAGGGGAAGAGGCCGCCCTGTAATAACCCGGATTTTTAGCATTATTATTTTTTCTTCTTAAGTTAAGATGAGTAATTAAATCTGTAGTATTTCTTTAAATAATTGATTGAGCACTGTTTCAAAGAAATATAATAGACATGTATTTACTCCCTACAATAATAGATGGAATATCCACACAATAAGATAGGGTGTGCATTTGTGCACGTGAGACTAGCATCCATGCACTCACGTGGTGGTGTTTGTATGTGGTCGTAGATGGTAGTATAATCTAGATAATTAAGGGAGTTAACATGGAATTAGACTAGATGGAATTGGAGTCGGGTAGAAATGATACTTGGTAGATATTTCCTAGTACTAGAGCTCCAAGTCAACTAGGTGCATGCATGTAATGATGAGAGTGCACACGTATGTACTATCCTTCCAAGCTATGTAAATGTATGTGTGTGTGTACATGGATGTTGCGTTGGCATGCAGCTAGTGGCTTGGACATTCTAGTCGCATACGTGGACTCCTGCGTGTCGCCATACAACAGCAAATGACCATTTGGTCGCTCAAGGAGACGTCGGCCAGTGATATTTACACTGCTCCAAAGGTCAACATGAAGGGGCAGGGCGGCTTGATATTTAGTTTACACCGTGCTCACTCCCTATAAATACCTGCCGCTACTCATCTTGCACTTCACACATCATCGAGAGAAAGAAAGGGTCGCTCAGAAATAGACTTAGAATGAAAGTAGAGCGAGGAGGAGATGCTGGTATGCATCGCTGCAAGCAAATAGGAGGAGAGACGCTACCTTGATATAGAGAAAGAACCAAGCACAATATGTAGATCATACAATATCGTTATACGAAGGCGAGCCCGGTTACTGGGGATACTATTGAGTATTGATAGCATGGTTTCTATGCAGGCAAGTAGCTGCTTTGCTAACTCCCTAGTCCGTTATCTTCCTTGATTATATACTGGTGCCGCTTGAATCTTATTTATCCTCTGTTGATTCATGTTTTATTTGAGAAGGACATGTCGTCCTTGATAACCCATTTGTTGAAGGACATGTTGTCCTTGATGATCCATTTGTTGATGGAAAGTCTGATATGAGAGGAACTCATGTAAAGACATGGGTTTATTGTCTTGACTGATATTTCAGTGATCCTATAGCTGATCCAGCCACATGTCATATTCTGTCCATCTATATTGGTGTCACGACGGCAAACATATTGTGCAGTCACTGATTCGGTATGGGGTATGCAGGCTCTCCGCGAAGGACGGACCTTGTTCGGGAACGTGTCGGTGATGGATCCGTAGGAGCGATCAACATTAGTAGGTTCAGGTGTCCAAGTCTTAGTGGGTACAAGAGCTCTGCTCTTCTGGAACCTGTGTGGTTCTAGTTGAGACTGTCGACGTTGGAGTACCCCTCTTAAGAGCGTAAAAGTGTGGAATTTCACCCCTGTGATTCCCGGGTTGGGAAGCTTGCGGTCATGTGTGACGCCAATAATTCCTTGTTTCATTTCCGGTTATGCTATTCATTCTACACATATCCATTGAAATATGTTCCAATGATTATTACCTTGTTTATCCTATGGATTCAGTTCATCTGTTGATCTACACCATCATACCATTGCTCCTTGTTGAATAGTGAAGTATCTGCTTGCTGAGTATGACTTGTCGTACTCACCCTTGCTTCCTCTGTGTGTTTAGATGTAGACGATGCAACTTAAGTATGCCCAGAAGATGTCATAGAAGAATAGGCTGGACCAGTGGGTGGGAAACGACTAGAGAATTTCATTTATTTTGTCTATTTCTAATGTAAAGGAATTTGTATAGTCAATATATGAGCTTTTATGATCCACTGCTGGTTTATGCCTGCTTAATCATGCCTTGCGTGCCTATAGGCTTCTTGGTCTATAGGCGTGCGGCGGCTGTCTCACCTAGGCCCGATCTCGGGGCGTGACAGTTAAAGTGGTATCAGAGGTCTAGGTTTTAGGTTGCGCCGGGATAAACGGGTAGATCGTCGAATATATTTGTGTTGTGTGACAGGTATGAACATTTTATTTTCATATCTTGTCTCAACTTGTTTGTGTGTTGTTACTCACAAATATTGTTGACAGATATCCAGGCAAATAAAAATATAGCATACATATTATTGGTGAAATTTGAGGATGCATGGGAAATAAATAGACATTTTGTTAGATTAATTCATGACTTGTTATTTGTGTAGAGTTTCTTGTTTAAGACAACTAGTGATATTTGTCTAGTAATGGGATAATTGCTATACAACCATCTATCCTTTTTGTTAATGACCTTACAAAATAAAATGTTTAGTGTTGCCAACTTATGTTATAGCAGATATATCCATGAAAAGTAGAAAAGATTGCAAATCATGTTTGCATTTTATTAATTAATTATTCAGCACACATCGAATAAGTTGTCTCAATTATTATCGGGGGATATTTTTGTGGCGACCGATTCTCCGGGTATTAATTCCCAGAAAATGGCCCTTGTGCTCATCAGCCCCAGGATAAGCATTAGCTGATGAGGCACCATCTTGATCTGAAATTCCAAGCAAAATACAACATATGTAGTACAAGACCCTTACGGCTGTGAGTACAACAAATGGTTTCTAGTGGTTGATGGCGGAAGCGGGTTGTGGAACATCAGTATCTATGGGACTCCATTTCCCACGGGAACAGCTGACCAGGTTAACTCCTATCTTTGCGAGGGTACTATCACCGTTGCTTAGGTCCCGGGGCTGTCAACACGGTCGCTCCTTTCCACGCAAGAAAATCTGGCCAAGACAATAGCCAGGGACAAGCCAGTGAGTACTTTGAATGTACTCGCAAACATTATGAACACAAGTATAATATGACAATGATGTGCTTTGAAAGATATTTTATGCTCATGGCGTCGGTCACAAAAGATAATTAAAACTCGATGCGGGTAAGCATGTTATATATGAATATGCAATGCCATAGAAGCAAAAGATTTATGCAATAAATAATAAGCATACCACGGTCCAGGCGTCGGCGACACCACATAAAGGGCTTTAAAAGAAATGCCACGATCGAGCGATACGGCGACACCACATAAAGGGCTTTAAAAGAAATGCCACGATCGAGGATACGGCGACATCACAGAAAGGGCTTTAAAAGAAATGCCACAGTCGGACGTCTGGGGGACATCACAGAAAGGGCTTTAAAAGAAATAAACATAGTGAATATCCCGGAGGTAGAACCATCCTAGAGATATTTGATGATGACAAAATATCACGGGTTAGTCCACATCAATAATAATAATCATAATTATCACAAGTCACAAGTAGTAATCCCAGTTCTGGTTTAATAGTTTCGCCTCCGAAGACCAACACTAAGACCGACACTTGACCCATCCCAGACTGTAGTCCTTAACCATGGACACGGCTATTCGAATAGGTTTAATCTCTGCAGAGGGTGTACTCTTTACCCACGAGTAACGGATTTCTTTAGTCCATCGGGACTAATTCCGTCTACGGTCTTTTTGTTGAAAACACACATAACTTGCACACACCAGCTTAACTCACATGTGTCTGGAATCACCCACGACACCTGTTAGCGAAACTCTAAGTGGGAGGCTACAACCTTGACGTAACATGGGATCACAAAATTTATACTGCATGGCATAACTGAGGAGCTACCCCTTTCGGCTACAAGAAACACCCATGCTCCCGGACCCGGTGGCATGACTACGGATGCCTCAGTATCTTCCACCACGGCCTCTACATGACGGTGTGTGCTAGGAAAGGGTTGACAACTTCTTGAACCATACCCTACTATGTGTAGGGACGAGTGGTAATCTGAAGCTAGTATGGGGAGTTCTTGGCACAAGACTCGATCTGATTCGACTCAGGAGGTTGTAACATTTCCTGCATGATTAGTATAACAATGCATATATTACAAACAGCTGATAGAAACTCCTCACGACATATTCCCCTCACGCCTTACCGGACACGTCCGTCTCGACGGAGGTCTAGGGGCAAGACCGTGTCTACCCAAGACAAAGGGCCTTCCCGACTTTCCTCCCGGTATACGTGAAAGGCATATGTCGGTGATTTCAATCACACTCATCTCAACTTCATTTGCATGAAACCTATTAACATGCACTCATGAGTAGGAACACCATCTCACATAAAATAACGTATGCATTAATGGGGTGGTGTTGTCGCCGTGCTAATGCAACACACACACACACACATTTCACCAGGGTTCAGAATGCTTGCCTTCAGGTCATGGGAAAGGAGGGTGCATCCAAATCATCATGAAATCTTCAAAAATCCTATTTAGAAGAATATATTTGAATTAACACACAAAATAAAAACAGCACAAAAAGTTGTTTTGAAAAATTTCCAAATAAATCTTAAAATAAACTAGACAATATTTGAGAGAGGTAGGAAAAAGAATCAATTTAATTGAAGTTGTATTTAAAAAGTTATCGACAGTCAAAGTTCTGGTCAAATCTGATTTTAAAATAAAGTAGAAAAACAGAAAAACGTTTCGATTATACGTACATGTAAAGGCGCCTTTCGAATACGTTTCCACTTAACCCACGTGGATTGTGCAGGTCAGCCGCGGTGGGTCCAGGGGCCCCACTGGTCAGGTTTGACCAGTCTCCTTCCCTCTTCTTCCTCCGGCCGAGCAGGCGGGGACTCGGCGATCGTCGCCCGGTGTTTAGAGACTCCTCGCGGGCTCCAGATGGTCGGGATGGACCCGCAAGACCGGGGCGGTCCTACTGGTAGTCGCTGGGTCCGCAGGGACAGCGTGAGCTGCCGGCGCCGAGCTCCGCGGCGGAGGGAGCTTCGGGGACAAAGTGATTTTGGTGCCGCGGTGGTTCCCGATCGAAATGGAGTAGGGGGATGTGATCACGGGATGGAGAGGCGGCCGGTGAAGAGAGTGGAGAGGGGAGGCTCTGGAGGCGCCGTCGAGGGCTGGGCGATGGCGGCGGCCCGTGGTTCTTGGGAGAGGAAGAAGACGACTCCCTCCCTCTCAATTGACGGCTAAGGGGGCACGAGTGGGATGGTGTGAGGCTGCCTGCGTGCGGAATTTAGCTCGGGGTCTCCTTATATAGTGTGGCTAGGTTGGGTCCGAGGCGGCCGGCGATAAGAACAACGGCGAACCGGCGTTCAGAAAGCAGCAGGGGTCATGGCGGCGACGGAAGCTAGGCGACACGCTTGCGGATGAGCACGTCATCGCTCACAAGGGTAGGTGGCGGCAGGTGGCTTTTGGCGGCGCCGACCACGGTCGGGCTCGGTAGCGGCCGGCAGCTAGCCGCCACGGCCATCTGGCGGTGGCGCTGTGGGGTGCGGGGTGGTCGGGGTGGCGTGGCGGTGCAAGGGACCACGGCGTGCTGTTTGGGGCGGGTTTTGAGTCTTGAGGGGTGTGACGCGGCGGCTCGAGCGCACGTGGGTGCCAAACGCAGGCTCTGGGCGCGCCCAGAGCACACCCGGGGTGTGCTCGACGAAATGCCAGGGCAGTCTAGAGAGTTCCAAACCACAAGGGAGTTAGTAGAAAGGGGTTGTGTGCTAGGGCAAAACCTTAGGACATCTTTGGGTAGGTCGAGCTCAAGCTCACAATGAAAACTTGAAATCATGCCAAATCTGACTGTGCACTCAGGGTGTTTGACAAAATGCCAAAAGCACCTAGACATCTCTTGGAGTGGCCAAACTCTCCATATCAGTGTCTCTATGGATATAAGAGAGGGTGGTGAGGTTAGTTGGTGGAAAGAAAACTTGCTAGTGCAAGTTTTGCAGAACTTCAAATCTGGACAGGGTGTGAATGGCATTATTTCATGGACCAAAAGTATGCCAATGGTTGCATGCTCCTGGACTTAGGGGTTTTGCATGGAGGACTACAAGTAGGAGAAAGAATTAAGGGCCAGAGAGCAAGTAAGACTAGGGTTGCTGTACAAACCATCATGATGGACCAGAATGAAAATGAGGTTGATTCACTCAAAATTTTCAAAGAACATCCTTGGATCTTTACATATAATGAAATCATATGATGCTACTAACATCCCATAATTTTGGTGGAAGCTAGAAACAAATGTTTAAAAGGGTTGTAGTGAAAAATGTCTACTGGACCAGAGAAGAAAAAAATGGGTGTAGAGCTCAAAATAATTCGTGAAAAAAATATATTATTGCACAAAAGTGATCTAGGGACATCATATGACATCTCCAAATTTTGGTTGGAAAATTAGCAAAAGTTATCAACTGGTTGCAGTACAAACAGAGCTCAAAATAATTTAAAACAAGCCATTTTAATGAATAAAGCTCAGGATGAACTAATCTAATAAATAAATCCACTGATTATGAAAAAGTTAAACATAGAGCATAGAAGACCAACATGTTTGGAAGGATCCACTTGGGTAGATACTCATTAATATAAAAAGAAAGGTTCTGAAATCAACAGAAATATTCTTGCAGGCAAAAAAAAATTTAAACTCTTGGCAAAATTTTATTATCAAATATTTGGTTAAATTTTTTGGGGTGTTACAATTTTGCCACTAAAAAAATAGTGTAAATTTTTTGTGTTGAATTTCAGGGACGAAATTCTTATAAGGTGGGAAGGATGTAATAACCCGGATTTTTAGGGTTGTTATTTTTTGTTCTTAAGTTAAGATGAGTAACTAAATCTGTATTATTTCTTTAAATAAATGATTGAGCACTGTTTCAAAGAAATATAATAGACAAGTATTTTTCTCCCTGCAATAATAGATGGAATATCCACACAATCAGATAGGGTGTGCATTTGTGCACGTGAGACTAGCATCCATGCACTCAGGTGGTGTTTGTATGTGGTAGTAGATGGTAGTATAATCTAGATAATTAAGGGAGTTAACATGGAATTAGACTAGATGGAATTGGGTCAGGTAGAAATGATACTTGGTAGATATTTCCTAGTACTAGAGCTCCAAGTCAACTAGGTGCATGCATGTAATGATGAGAGTGCACACGTATGTACTATCCTTCCAAGCTATGTAAACGTATGTGTGTGTGTACATGGATGTTGCGTTGGCATGCAGCTAGTGGCTTGGACATTTCTAGTCGCATACGTGGACTCCTGCGTGTCGCCATACAACAGCAAATGACCATTTGGTCGCTCAAGGAGACGTCGGCCAGTGATATTTACACTGCTCCAAAGGTCAACATGAAGGGGCAGGTGACGATATTTAGTTTACACCGTGCTCACTCCCTATAAATACCTGCATTGCTCATCTTGCACTTCACACATCATCGAGAGAAAGAAAGGGTCGCTCAGAAATAGACTTAGAATGAAAGTAGAGCGAGGAGGAGATGCTGGTATGTGATGTCTACTACACAACCTTTTTCTTGTAGACGTTGTTGGGCCTGCAAGTGCACAGGTTTGTAGGACAGTAGCAAATTTCCCTCAAGTGGATGACCTAAGGTTTATCAATCCGTGGGATGAAGATGGTCTCTCTCAAGCAACCCTGCAATCAAATAACAAAGAGTCTCTTGTGTCCCCAACACACCCAATACAATGGTAAATTGTATAGGTGCACTAGTTCGGCGAAGAGATGGTGATACAAGTGCAATATGGATAGTAGATAAAGGTATTTGTAATCTGAAAATATAAAAACAGCAAGGTAACTAATGATAAAAGTGAGAGTAAACGGTATTGCAATGATAGGAAATAAGGCCTAGGGTTCATACTTTCACTAGTGCAAGTTCTCTCAACAATAATAACATAGATAGATCATATACCAAGCCCTCAACATGCAACAAAGAGTCACTCCGAAGCCACTAATAGCGGAGAACAAACGTAGAGATTATGGTAGGGTACAAAACCACCTCAAAGCTATTCTTCGGGATCGATCTATAAAAGAGTTCGTACTAGAATAACACCTTAAGACACAAATCAATCAAAACCCTAATGCCACATAGATACTCCATTGTCACCTCAAGTATCCGTGGGCATGATTATACGATATGCATCACACAATCTCAGATTCATCCAACCAACATAAAAGTACTTCAAAGAGTGCCCCAAAGTTTCTCTGGGAGAATCAAGAAAACTTGTGCCAACACCTATGCATAGGTTCCCAATGTCACGAAACCCGCAAGTTGATCACCAAAACATACATCAAGTGGCACGTGATATCCCATTGTCACCACAGATAATCATGGCAAGACATACATCAAGTGTTCTCATAAAAGACTCAATCCGATAAGATAACTTCAAAGGGGAAACTCAATTCATCACAAGAGAGTAGAGGGGGAGAAGCAACATAAGATCCAACTATAATAGCAAAGATCGCGATACATCAAGATCGTGTGAAGTCGAGAACATGAGAGAGAGAGAGATCAAACACATAGCTACTGGTACATACCCTCAGCCCCGAGGGTGAACTACTCCCTCCTCGTCATGGATAGCGCCGGGATGATGAAGATGGCCACCGGTGATGGGTTCCCCCTCCGTAGGGTACGAAAGGGGCCCGATTGTTTTCGTGGCTCACGGAGGCTTGCGGCGGTGGAACTCCCGATCTAATCTCTGTTCGGAAGTTTTATGATACGTAGGTATATATGGGTGCAAAGTGCGTCGATTGGAGCTTGGGGGGCCCCATGAGGTAGGGGCGCGCCCGGGTGGCGCCCCCACCCTCGTGGCCAGCTCCGTATCTTCGGCGTGGGGTCCAAGTCCATCGGTGGGTTTCCTTGAAAAATAACTTCTCCGGTTGATTTCGTTCCGTTTGACTCCGTCGATATTCCTTTTCCTCGAAACTCTGAAATAGGCATAAAACAAAGAATCCGGGCTGGGCCTCCAGTTAATAGGTTAGTCCCAAAAATAATATAAAAGTGGATAATAAAGCCCAATATTGACTAAAACAGTAGATAAAGTAGCATGGAGCAATCAAAAATTATAGATACGTTGGAGATGTATCAAGCATCCCCAAGCTTAATTCTGCTAGTCCTCGAGTAGGTAAATGATAAAAATGAATTTTGATGCGGAGTGATACTTTGGCATAATTTCAATGTAAATCTTCTTAATTGTGGTATGAATATTCAGATCCGAGAAAGATTCAAGACAAAAGTTCATATTGACATAAAAATAATAATACTTCAAGCATACTAATCAAAGCAATTATGTCTTCTCAAAATAACATGGCAAAAGGAAGTTCATCCCTACAAAATCATATAGTTAGGCCATGCTTCATTTTCGTCACACAAAGATGTTCCCAACTTCTATACCCCCGATGACAAGCCAAGCAATTGTTTCGTACTTAAATAATCTCAAACTTTTTCAACCTTCACGCAATACATGAGCGTGAGCCATGGATATAGCACTATGGGTGGAATAGAATATGATGATGGGGATTATGTGGAGAAGGCAAAAAAGAGAAAGTCTCACATTGGCGAGGATAATCAACGGGCTATGGAGATGCCCATCAATTGATGTCAACATGAGGAGTAGGGATTGCCATGCAACGGATGCACTAGAGCTATGAATGCTCAACAAAAGAAAACTAGTGGGTGTGCATCCAACTTGCTTGCTCACGAAGACCTAGGGCATTTGAGGAAGCCCATCGTAGGAATATACAAGCCAAGTTATATAATGAAAAATTCCCACTAGTATAAAAAGACTTATGAGACTCACTACATGAAGAACAAGGTGCTACTTTGAAGCACAATATATGAGACTCACTACATGAAGAACGAGGTGCTACTTTGAAGCACAAGTGTGAAAAAATAGATAGTAGCATTGCCCTTTTTATTTTCTTTTTATTTTCCCTTTTTTTTTGGGCCTCTCTTTTTTTCGGCCTTTTTTTTAATTGGGCAATGCTCTAATAATGATGATCATCACACTTCTATTGATTACAACATAAGGATTACAACTCGAAACTTAGAACAAGATATGACTCTATATGAATGCCTCCAGCGGTGTATTGGGATGGTGCAATGAATCAAGAGTGACATGTATGAAAAATAATGCATGGTGGCTTTGCCACAAATACGATGTCAACTACATGATCATGCAATGGCAATATGACAAAAGTAATGTATGTCATGATGATGATGAATGGAACGGTGGAAAGTTGCATGGCAATATATCTCGGAATGGCTATGGAAATGCCATAATAGGTAGGTATGGTGGCTGTTTTGAGGAAGATATAAGGAGGTTTATGTGTGATAGAGCATATCATATCACGGGGTTTGGATGCCGTGAAGTTTGCACCAACTCTCAAGGTGAGAAAGGGCAATGCACGCGATCAAGAGGCTAGCAAAGGCGGAAAGGTAAAAGTGCGTATAATCCATGGACTCAATATTAGTCAAAAGAACTCATATACTTATTGCAAAAATTTAGAAGTCATCAAAAATCAAGTACTACGCGCATGCTCC
Organism: Aegilops bicornis; assembly: GCA_021605145.1. Taxonomy (NCBI): domain Eukaryota; kingdom Viridiplantae; phylum Streptophyta; class Magnoliopsida; order Poales; family Poaceae; genus Aegilops; species Aegilops bicornis. Next base: position 1,420,113 of record JAHIAL010000021.1, on the reverse strand, counting down.
TAGGGGATAGATTGGTAGGAAAGACCATCGCTCGTCCCGACCGCCACTCATAAGGATGCACAAGCCGGTACACTTCATGTTTCAAATTTGTTACACAACTTTAACCATACGTGCATGCTACGAGTTTGATAACTTCAACACAAGCATTCTTTAAATTCATAATCACCCAACTAGCATGACTTTAATATCACTACCTCCATATCTCAAAACAATTATCAAGTATCAAACTTTTCTTAGTATTCAACGCACTCAAAAGAAAGTTTCACATATCTTGAATACCAAGTATATTAATTTTAAGCAAATTACCATGCTATTAATGACTCTCAAAATAATATAAGTGAAGCATGAGATTTCATATATTTCTTCAAAATAAAACCACCATTGTGCTCTAAAAGATATAAGTGAAGCACTAGAGCAAATGACAAACTACTCAAGAAAGATATAAGTGAAGATCAATGAGTAGTCGAATAATTATGTAACTATGTGAAGACTCTCCCATTTAATAATTTCAGATCTTGGTATTGTATTCAAACAGCAAGCAAAGCTAAATAAAACTACATTGCAAGGATAGCACAACTCATGTGAAGAAGCAAAAACTTAGGCTCAACCGATACTAACCGATAGTTGTTGGAGAAAGGGTGGATGCCTACCGGGGCATCCCCAAGCTTAGATGCTTGAGACTTCTTGAAATATTATCTTGGGGTGCCTTGGGCATCCCCAAGCTTGAGCTTTTGTGTCTCCTTAATTCCTCTCATATCATGGTTTCTCTTTTATCAAAACCTTCATTCACAACAAACTCAACAAGAACTCGTGAGATAGGTTAGTATAAACCAATGCAAAACCTTATCATTTTCTACTGTAACAAATCACTAACATTATTATTCAACATTGCATACTAAATGCCTCTGCATATTCAATACTCCTATCCTTGAATAGAATCATTAAACAAGCAAACATATGCAAACAATGCAAACATAACAGCAATCTGCCAAAACAGTACAGTCTGTAAAGAATGCAAGAGTATCAATACTTCCCTAACTCCAAAAATTATGAAATAAAATTCACACTGTAATAAATTTATCATATATCAATATGCAAAAAGATTCAACATTATACCACTCTCTGACTTTTCTAGGGAATTTTTGCAACAGCGGTAAACTTTCTGTTTTCAAACAGCAACATGTATAGTAGCGACATAAGCATGGCAAAGGCTATCCTTGACTTTTTATTGAAACTAAAGATGCAAAAATTATTCTAAATAACAAAAGCAAATACTAACAAAATAAAATGACGCTCAAAGAAAAAAACATATCATGTGGTGAATAAAAATATAGCTCCAAGTAAAGTTACCGATGAACAAAGACGAAAGAGGGGATGACATCCGGGGCATCCCCAAGCTTAGGCTCTTGGTTGTCCTTGAATATTACCTTGGGGTGCCTTGGGAATCCCCAAGCTTAGGCTCTTGCCACTCCTTATTCCATAGTCCATCGAATCTTTACCCAAAACTTGAAAACTTCAACCACACAAAACTTAACAGAAAACTCGGGAGCTCCGTTAGCGAAAGAAAACAAAACACCACTTCAAGGTACTGTAATGAACTCATTATTTATTTATAATGGTGTTAAACCTACTGTATTCCAACTTCTCTATGGTTTATAAACTATTTTACTAGCCATAGATTCATCAAAATAAGCAAACAACACAATGAAAACAGAATCTGTCAAAAACAGAACAGTCTGTAGTAATCTGTATCAAACGTAAACTTCTGGAACTCAAACAATTCTAAAATAAATTGGTGGACCTGAGTAATTTGTCTAGTAATCATCTGCAAAAAGAATCAGCTAAATAGCACTCTCCAGTAAAAAGTTGAAGTTAATCTCGTGAGCGCTAAAGTTTCTGTTTTTTACAGCATGATCATAAAGACTTCACCCAAGTCTTCCCAAAGGTTCTACTTGGCACAAACACTAATTAAAAGATAAAACCACATCTGAAAAGAGGCTAGATGGATTATTTATTCCTAAACAGAAGCAAAACAAAAACACAAAATAAAATTGGGTTGCCTCCCAACAAGCGCTATCGTTTAACGCCCCTAGCTAGGCATGATGATGACAATGATGCTCACATAAAAGATAAGAATTGAAACATAAAGAGAGCATCATGAAGAATATGTCTAGCACATTTAAGCCTAACCCACTTCCTATGCATAGGGATTTTGTGAGCAAACAACTTATGGGAACAATAATCAACTGGTACATACCCTTAGCCCCGAGGGTGAACTACTCCCTCCTCGTCATGGATAGCGCCGGGATGATGAAGATGGCCACAGGTGATGGATCCCCCCTCCGGCAGGGTACCGGAAAGGGGTCCCGATTGGTTTTTTGTGGCTCTGGAGGCTTGCGGCGGCGGAACTCCCGATCTAATCTCTGTTCTGGAAGTTTTACGATACGTAGGTATATATGGGTGCAAAGTGCGTCCGGTGGAGCTGGGGGCCCCACGAGGCAGGGGAGGCGCCCGAGGAGTGGCGCGCCCCCACCCTCGTGGCCAGCTCCCGTATCTTTTGACGTGGGGTCCAAGTCCATCAGGTTGGTTTCCTTCCAAAAATAACTTCTCCAGTTGATTTCGTTCCATTTTGACTCCGTCTGATATTCCTTTTCCTCGAAACACTGAAATAAGCATAAAAGCGACAAATGCAAATTTGGAGCTGCGGTTAATTGGTTAGTCCCAAAAATAATATAAAAGTGGATAATAAAGCCCAATATTGCCTAAAATAGTAGATAAAGTAGCATGGAGCAATCAAAAATTATAGATACGTTGGAGACGTATCAGTATGCATCACTGCAAGCAAATAGGAGGAGAGACGCTACCTTGATATAGAGAAAGAACCAAGCACAATAAGTAGATCATACAATATCGTTATACGAAGGCGAGCCCGGTCAGTGGGGATACTATTGAGTATTGATAGCATGGTTTCTATGGAGGCAAGTAGCTGCTTTGCTAACTCCCTAGTCCGTTGTCTTCCTTGATTATATACTGTTGCCCCTTGAATCTTATTTATCCTCTGTTGATTCCTGTTTTATTTGAGAAGGACATGTCGTCCTTGATAATCCATTTGTTGAAGGAAATGTTGTCCTTGATGATCCATTTGTTGATGGAAAGTTTGATATGAGAGGAACTCATGTAAAGACATGGGTTTATTGTCTTGACTGATATTTCAGTGATCCTATAGCTGATCCAGCCACATGTCATATTCTGTCCATCTATATTGGTGTCACGACGGCAAACATATTGTATCGGTCATAGTTTAGGTATGGGACTGTCTGGGCTCTCCGCGAAGGACAGACCTCGTTCGGGAACGTGTCGGTGATGGATCCATAGGAGCGACCGACATCAGTAGGTTCAGGTGTCCGGGTCTTAGTGGGTACAAGAGCTCTGCTCTTCTGGAACCTGTGTGGTTCTAGTTGAGACTGTCGACATCGGAGTACCCCTCTTAAGAGTGTAAAAGTGTGGAATTTCACCCCTGTGACTCCCGCGTTGGGAAGCTTGCGGTCATGTGTGACGCCAATAATTTCCTTGTTCATTTCCGGTTATGCTATTCATTCTACACATCTCCATTCAAATATGTTCCAATGATTATTACCTTGTTTATCCTCTGGATTCAGTTCATCTATTGATCTACACCATCATACCATTGCCCCTTGTTGAATAGTGAAATATCTGCTTGCTGAGTATGACTTGTCGTACTCACCCTTGCTTCCTCTGTGTTTTTAGATGCAGACGATGCAACTTAAGTATGCCCAGAAGATGTCATAGAAGAACAGGCTGGACCAGTGGGTGAGTAACGACTAGAGAATTTCATTTATTTTGTCTATTTCTAATGTAAAGGAATTTGTAGAGTCAATATATGAGCTTTTGTGATCCACTGCTGGTTTATGCCTGCTTAATCACGCCTTGCGTGACTATAGGCTTCTTGGTCTATAGGCGCGCGGCGGCTGTCTCGCCTAGGCCCGGTCTCGGGGCGTGACACGCCCAGTGATAGCGACGACGAAGAGACTCACCAACCAAACACCGAGGGTCAGAAGCAATTCCCCCCAAAGTAAAAAACAGTGAACATGGTATAGACACACACCCCTACAGGGGAGCGCAAGCATGCACTACAGGTCGCCTATGCCATAAAGCCGGTCCTCCCAAAATTTAATCAGTGGGCAGCCTGCCCGATCACTTCTGACCACAAGGACCACCCCGTCAGTATCCATCACGCAGGTTCAGTAGCTCTAGTCCTCACCCAATGATCGATGGGTTCCATCTCATGAAAGTCCTTATGGATGGCAGCAGTAGCCTTAATATACTCTACCAAGACACTGTCCGCAAAATGAGCATTGATCCTTCAAGAATCAAGCCAACCACAATTACCCCCAAAGGAACAGTACCCGGCGTAGAAGCTCACTGTGCGGGCTCCATCACACTGGAAGTCATCTTCCGTTCGCCGAACAACTTCCGAAGCGAAGGATTGACCTTCGATATGGCCCCATTCCGCAGTTGCTGCCATGCATTTTTGGGGTGCACCGCTTTTGCTCGTTTCAATGCGGTCGCACACTACACCCATGCAAAACTTAAGATGCCCGGTCCTCGTGGGGTCATAACAATAAATGGACATACGGAACACTCCTCCGTGACAGAGGATCATACTCACGGCTACTTGACCCGAAGTACAAAACACCCTAAATCAAACCGCGTGCACCCATAAATCGGCCATTAAGTCACCGGTCTCCATTAAACAGGACCGATCAATTTCAGAGTTGGACTAGCAGTTCGGCCTCCGCCGTTCGCCTCATATACCTGCAAAGTTTGTACTGCGCATACATAATTATGCACTCAAAGTACCCTGGGCATCTGCAGAAGCACAATACGGACGGACCTATAAGCACTCCCATAACCTCCTTTTTCTAACTACTCTTTTTCTTCATTATACTTCATAACAGGTGGCTCAAAGGTTGGTCATCTCACGGACTCTATCGGAATACACTCACCCAAAGGATATTCCTGTTAAGGAGCCCCTTCACCGAGGTAAGGCGGCGCAGACGTGCGACAAGAGGTCCAAAATAACTTTTTGTAGACCGCACTCTCTATTTCGAGCCTGTAAAGTGCCTTTTTCCTCAGCCTTCAACCCCTGGCATGTCAAATAGCCTGGGTTGTGGCGTTATTACTTGTAAAATGACGATTGGCATATCAATCATGTCCCAGCGAACATAATCCGTATTCAGTATTCGCTTTTTCTAAAGAACTGAATTTTTCTCCTTTGGTTGTTTCACACACGCACCCCGACATAACTTACCAGGGGCTCAGTATGGGAACAAATGAGTTGCCAACAAGTCCGAACATCTTTATAGCACACTTCAGCATCGCGAGTTTGGCCTTATATGCATCAGCTCTGAATCATGTCTTGGGTCAATAGTTGGGTTGCCCGGCTCCTGTGCTTACTACCTTACGTTCCACTCTATCGGCTAGGGTAGTAAAGGGAGAACTACTGCGATTGTGTTTCCGCTTCATCTGGTCAAGCAACTCAGTAGAGAAAGCCGAAAACTGACTGTCATGATGCGGCGAGAGCTGGTTAACCACTCGATGACTTATCAGAATCTTTCATGATTTCCTCTGTATTACACGAAGGACCTTTCTTCATGTCATATATGTAACACACCATATTGGAATAACCGCGTACATACCAGGGGCTATATCGTAGACCCACCATAAAACTCCTATGGCTAAGTGAAAGTATTAACACCCTATAGTCCGATTGCCTAGTTCGCCGCATTGACACCTCCTTCACGGACCAAGACGTTGGGTCAAGAGTGATCACATGCTTTTTCGAACACCCCCATATTTTATACGAGGGGGCTGAAGCCGACGACTGGAAAACTTTCAGATTATATAAAAACGGCCGCACAGGAGGAACCAAAGCTTTTAAGCGAAACTATAAAAAACATACCTTTATTATATCATAATATTGTCTTTTACAATCTCGGTACATTCACTCGAAGATCATATGCTTTGAGCACTAACCCTCTATCAAGCGGGCGCCCTCTAGGGCATCTTCGAAATAATGCTCCGGCGGGTGTTTGTCCTTGCCCCCGGGTGGATTCTTCGCTGCAATATCGATGGCCTTCATCTTCGCCCAATACGTCTTGACATGGGCAAAGGCCATCCGTGCACCTTCAATGCATGCTGATCGCTTCATAGCGTCAATACACGGCACCACCTCCATAAGTCGCTGCACCAAACCGAAATAACTATTCGGCACCGGCACAGTCGGCCACAGCCGGACAACAACGTCCTTCATGGCAGAACCGGATATCTTGTGGAGCTCGACCCATTGGGTCATCTGTTCATTCAGCAACAGCGGGCGCTTTGACACGCCGAATTGTGACCAGAAAAGCTTCTCCATTGCATACCCTTCTTGCGCTTGGTAAAACTGCGCCGCATCGGAGGCACTCTTCCGCAAGTCCAATAACGCGTCTGGAGAGCTCCACATTTGATTAAGCGGGGCATACTTTGGATCGCCGAATTTAGTCTGAAATAGAAATGTCTTACCGGCCGCTATCTCTCCGGCTTTCCGGATCTCCTCCCGAGCCGCTCTCGACTCGGATCGTGCTTCTCTCGCCTCTCGTAAGGCCTTCTCGAGTTCGGCTAGTTTGGCCTTGTTCTCCTCCTCAAGTGCTTGGCATTTGCCAGTGGCATCCTTTATATGTTGCTCTATGGAAGATATTCTCTCCTCGCACTGACGCCGTGCAGCCTGTTCGGCCTTCAACTCCTCAGCTGCCTTCTTGGCAGCCACATTACTCATCTGGGCTTGCACCTGGGCTCGGGCAAGCTCTGCCCGCAGGGCCTCCATGGCGGCAGCTCCGTCTGCAGTTGTGCATGTCTCAGTATATAATTCTCAGCTTTGTGCTCACGTTATTATACACACATATGCTGCGGACCCAGAACATACTTGCGCCTCGTCGAGTCGCCTGTTAATAAGCATGACGTCGTCCTCCGCCGCATCAAGTTTCTGCTTCAGATCGGCAGCCTCCGTAGTGTGGGCAGTCGCCAGGGATGTAGCAGCCTGTGTTACAATTAGTTAGACTATTTCTTGGGCAGGTCTTTTTTTGATCCTCTGATCGCCTCTCTTTGACGCCAACCAGAGTCTCAGGGGCTACTATCTATACACAGGTGCATTTTGCTAATAAAGCACAATTGAAAATATTACATTACAAACCTCAAAGCCTCTTAGCAGGCCCGTGAAGGCTTCATTCAATTCGCTTTTCGCGGACAGAATCCTCTCAACCACCGTACCCATCAAGGTACGATGTTCCTCTGACACGGATGCATGTCGCAGCATGTCCGTCAGTATATCCGGCACCTCTGGATCCCTGGAAGCAGCTGTAGGAGTACGGCTGCCCTTTGAAGGGATCCATTTACTCGACCCTAGAGTCGTCTCCGGCTGTAAACCGGATAGTCCGGGGCCTTTATTGTCGGTCCCCGTTGAGACCGCACACCCCAGACCCTGGGCAACCGAAGTGTCACCTTCGGGTAATGTCTTCATCATCCCTTGCAACACTTGTTGATCGGGAGAGACCCTTCAGGGCGACACCTCGAAGTCGTCCGCTCTATTGGGCGAGGAGGCCGGTGGAGGCTTCTCGCTTTCCATCATCTCCGGAAGAAGATCCCCCGAGGAAGAGGATTGTTGAAGAGGACTGTGTGCCAGACTGCAAAACATTATTCTAGATGTTACCCTTGTAACAGGAAAGGAATGGGGTATGTTTAAAACACCCTTGTTCACTTACGATTTGGCTAAAAGCTTGTCCTCATGGTGGAACAGTGCGGCAATGTCGTCCTCCAAGCCCGAACTGCCCGACAGGGGCATCTTACCTCGCTTAGGAGCCTCTTCCTCCCAACCTTAAATGGCGGCCCTTTTCTTACCATGGGGAGAAAGGATGTTGGCTTCTCCTTCTCTTTTGTCTTCGGGCGAGGGAGCTCTAATTTCCCCGGACACAGTGTCTGATGTACCTTCGGAATGGAGGCCACCTTTGGTCTTCCTGCTCTCCGCCTTGTCCTCCTTCACAGGCACCTGGTACAGTGCCGGGGCCAGCATCCTTGTTAGCACAGGATCCGCTGAGTCTTTGGGAAGGGGGGCCGAACACCTAATTCGCTCCGCTTTCTTTATCCAGCCCTGGAAGAAGATGGTTTGCTCAGTATCTTATTACGGGATACTTAACTAAAAGGTGTTCAGGAGTCGAGTACTTACCTAGGTATCCGGATGGTTGCAGTCGAGGCCGATGTCCTCGGTGGTGTCCGGCCACTGTTTCCATGTCCCGAAAAACAACTTCCACATTCCTTTGTGCGTCGTGCCGAAGAAGTGTTGAAGGGGTGGTCCTTCCGGATTAAACTACCACATACGGAGAGGCCATCGCTGGCACGGCTGGGCCCGGCGGACTAGCATTACTTGAATCATGTTGATAAGATCGATGTCCTTCTCAAGGAGGCTCCGGATGCGGCTCTGTAGAGTCTGCACTTCGTCAATTGATCCCCAGTCCAGCCCCTTATTAATCCATGATGCAAGCTGTAACGGAGGGCCAGATCGAAACGCAGGTATAGCTGCCCACTTGGTACCGCGGGGTTCAGTGATGTAAAACCACTCCCGATGCCGTAAGTTGGAAGTTTCGGTGAAGGATCCTTTTGGCCAAAGAGTATTGGTAAGCTTGCTCATTATAGCACCGCTGCACTCCGCTTGCTTCCCGTCGACTACCTTCGGCTTCACACTGAAGGTCTTGAGCCATAAGCCAAAGTGTGGGGGAATACGGAGGAAGGCCTCGCACGTGATAATGAATGCCAAGACGTGAAGAAAAGAGTCTGGGGCTAGATCGTGAAAATCTAGTCCGTGATAAAAACATGAGCCCTCAGACGAAGGGATGAAGAGCGAGTCCTAGCCCTCGGAGGAAGTGGGAGATGTATACGACCCTCTCGCCGGATCTGGGAGTAGGAATAACCTGTCCTTGAGCAGGAAGCCTGTGGGGGATCTCCGCGGTCAGGTATCTGGCCGCCCGGAGCTTTGCAATACCCTCCTCTGTAACAGAGGAAGACACCCACCGGCCCTGAGGGCTGGGTCCGGACATGATTGGGAAGCTCGAAGCAATGAAGTTGAACCTTGGGTGCTAGAACTCGAGGTTGGATGGGCTGAGGAAAGGGTCGGCATAAAATAAATAGATGGCCCTTGGCTCCTTTATAAAGGCGATGGATATCGAACGCCTCCTCCTAAGCCTTGAAACCTGCCTATTCCTAAGGAATCATGCCAACGGAACGGTTGGGTTACCCACGCCCGTATTGATGACGATCCCACAATAAGGGGACATGATCGCTGCCTCGACAAGACGTGCCGATGAAAACCGCGTCTCGAAACATGGAACGGTAGGACTAAAACGGTTCGAAATAATGACCGGGCAGAGACGTGACGTCACGCTACAAAAGTTATCTGCGGATTGGACTCGTGAAATATTATACTCTCTGAGGTTGTGTGTGGTACTTGTGTTGTAGAGCCGGACATGTGATACGTCTCCGTCGTATCTACTTTTCCAAACACTTTTGCCCTTGTTTTGGAGTCTAACTTGCATGATTTGAATGGAACTAACCCGGACTGACGCTGTTTTCAGCAGACTTTCCATGGTGTTATTTATGTGCGTAAACAAAAGTTCTCGGAATGACCTGAAACTCCACGGAACATCTATTTGGAAAATAAGAAAAATACTGGTAGAAAAAGCCACGTCAGGGGGCCCACACCCTGTCCACGAGGGTGGAGGGCACGCCACCCTACCTCATGGGCCCCCTGACGCTCCACTGACCTCAACTCCAACTCCATATATACATTTTCGGGGAGAAAAAAAATCAGAGAGAAGGATTCATCGCGTTTTACGATACGGAGCCGCCGCCAAGCCCTAAAACCTCTTGGGAGGGCTAATCTGGAGTCTGTTCAGGGCTCCGGAGAGGGGAATCCGTCGCCGTCGTCATCATCAACCATCCTCCATCACCAATTTCATGATGCTCACCGCCGTGCGTGAGTAATTCCATCGTAGGCTTGCTGGGCGGTGATGGGTTGGATGATATCTATCATGTAATCGAGTTAGTTTTGTTAGGGTTTGATCCCTAGTATCCACTATGTTCTGAGATTGATGTTTCTATGACTTTGCTATGCTTAATGCTTGTCACTAGGGCCCGAGTGCCATGATTTCAGACCAGAACCTATTATGTTTTCATGAATATATGTGAGTTCTTGATCCTATCTTGCAAGTCTATAGTCACCTACTATGTGTTTTGATCCGGCAACCCCGAAGTGACAATAATCGGGACCACTCCCGGTGATGACCTTAGTTTGAGGAGTTCATGTATTCACTATGTGTTAATGCTTTGTTCCGGTACTCTATTAAAAGGAGGCCTTAATAACCCTTAGTTTCCATTAGGACCCCGCTGCCACGGAGGGTAGGACAAAGGATGTCATGCAAGTTCTTTTCCATAAGCACGTATGACTATATTCGGAATACATGCCTACATTACATTGATGAATTGGAGCTAGTTCTGTGTCACTCTATGTTATGACTGTTACATGATGAACCGCATCCGGCATAATTCTCCATCACCGATCCAATGCCTACGAGCTTTTCACATATTGTTCTTCGCTTATTTACTTTTTCCGCTACATCAAGTATAATCACTACAAAACACCAAAAATATTACTTTTGCTACAGTTACTTTTGTTACCGTTACCACTACTATCATATTACTTTGATACTAAATACTTTGCTGTAGATACTAAGTTATCCAGGTGTGGTTGAATTGAAAACTCAACTGCTAATACTTGAGAATATTCTTTGGCTCCCCTTGTGTCGAATCAATAAATTTGGGTTGAATACTCTACCCTCGAAAACTGTTGCGATCCCCTATACTTGTGGGTTATCAAGACTATTTTCCGTCATTGCCGTGGGAGCATAGCTCTATTCTTTGGAGTCACTTGGGATTTATATCTGCTGGTCACTATCAAGAACTTGAAAGACGCTAAGACAAAAATTTATCCCTCAACTACGAGGGGAGGTAAGGAACTGCCATCTAGCTCGCACTTGATTCACCTTCTGCTTTTGAGTAAGCTTGCGACACCTAAACCGCTTCTCGCTTATTCATTCCGATATGTCGCATGTTATTGATGATGCCACTTCTGCTATGCATGATACTTATGATGAAACTACTTGTATGCTTGATACTACCGTGCGTACACTTGGTGAATTTCTTGATGAACAACTTGCTAGGGCTAGAGAGAATGAAATTATTGAAACCGATAATATTGAAGATAGTGATGATGAAGACTCTCCCATAATAAATATGAATTGCCTGTTGTGCCTGAGGGTTATGTTTTGGATGAAGAATCTGCTAGAGCCATTCTTGCTTGCAATGATAGAAGTGATCTTAAGAAGTTATTAGCTAAATGGAAGCAGCGATCTCTTAATGCTAAAATGAAACCTGACCCTGCTTTTGCTACTTCACCTATTTGTGTTACCGATAAGGATTATGAATTCTCTATTGATCCTGATATAATTACTTTGGTTGAATCTGATCCTTTTTATGGCTATGAATCTGAAACTGTTGTGGCACATCTTACTAAATTAAATGATATATCCACCTTGTTCACTAATGATGAGAGAACCTGCTACCTTTATATCCTTAAAATATTTCCGTTCTCATTAAAGGGTGATGCTAAGATATGGTTTAATTCTCTTGATCCTGATTGTGTGCGTAGTCCCCGGGATATGATTTATTACTTCTCTGCTAAATATTTCCCTACTCATAAGAAACAAGCTGCTTTAAGGGATATATACAACTTTGTGCAAACTGAAGAAGAGAGTCTCCCACAAGCTTGGGGGAGGCTTCTTCAACTACTTAATGCTTTGCCTGGTCATCCTCTTAAGAAAAATGAAATACTTGATATCTTTTATAATGGACTAATCGATGCTTCCAGAGATTACGGATAGTTGTGCTGGTTCTATTTTCAGGAAAAGAACACGGATGAAGCTGAAATTCTATTAAATAATATGTTGACAAATGAAAATAATTGGACACTTCACGAGCCAATTCTGAGCCAATTCCTAAACCAACTCCTCAAGAAAAGAGGTGTTCTATTTCTCACTCCTGAAGATATGCAAGAGGCAAAGAAATCTATGAAAGAAAAGGGTATTAAAGCTGAAGATGTTAAGAATTTACCTCCTATTGAAGAAGTACATGGTCTTGATTTACCGCCTGTTGAAGAAACATATGATCTTAATCCTCCACCTATTGGAGAAACACATGGTCTTGATAACCCGACACAGGTAGTAAAGGTAAATTCTCTCTATAGATATGATAAAGCTGATATCCCTCCTACTAAAATTGCTAGCCATTGTCTGGATGAGTTTGATAACTTTATGATTAAGCAAGAAGATTTTAAAGCTTATTTTGGTAGACAATTAAAACAAAATGCTTATATGAATGAACACTTTGGTGATTATATGTCTAGAGTTAAAGGTGAACTTAAACTCATTAGTAAACATGCTTCTATGGTTACCACTCAAGTAGAACAAGTACTTAAAGCTCAAAATGATTTGCTCAATGAATTGAATAGTAAGAAAAATGATTATGCTGTTAGAGTGGCTACTAGAACCGGTAAAATTACTCAGGAACCTTTGTATCCTAAAGGCCACCCTAGGAGAATTGAACAATATTCTTAGAGAAATAATATTGATGCACCTAGTCCTTATAAAAAGAAGAAAAAGAAAAATGATAGGACTTTGCATGCTTCTAGTGAACCTATTGCTGAACCACCTGAGAATCCAAATGATATTTCTATTTCTGATGCTGAAACACAATCTGGTAATGAACATGAACCAAGTGAAAATATTAATGAAGATGTTCATGATGATGCTCAAGCTAGCAATGATAATGATGTAGAAATTGAACCTGCTGTTGATCTTGATAACCCACAATCGAAGAATCAACGTTATGATAAGAGACTTTGTTGCTAGGAAACATGGTAAAGAAAGAGAACCATGGGTTCAAAACCCATGCCTTTTCCTCCCAAACCATCCAAGAAAAAGGATGATGAGGATTTTGAGCGCTTTGCTGAAATGATTAGACCTATCTTTTTGCGTATGCGTTTGAGTGATATGCTCAAAATGAATCCTTCTGCTAAGTATATGAAAGATATTGTCACTAATAAAAGAAAGATACCTGAAGCTGAAATTTCCACCATGCTTGCTAATTACACTTTTAAGGGTGGAATACCAAAGAAACTTGGAGATCCAGGAGTACCCACTATACCATGCTCCATTAAAAGAAACTATGTTAAAACTGCTTTATGTGATCTTGGAGCCGGTGTTAGTGTTATGCATCTCTCTTTATATCATAGACTTGATTTGAATAAGTTGACACCTACTGAAATATCTTTGCAAATGGCTGATAAATCAAGCTGCTATACCCTTCCGGTATTTGTGAGGATGTGCCTGTTGTGGTTGCAAACGTTACTATTTTAACGGACTTTGTTATTCTTGATATTCCGAGGACGATAGTATGTCTATTATTTTGGAAGACCTTTTGAATACGGGCAGGGCTGTTATTGATTGCAACAAAGGCAATGTCACTTTTCATGTTAATGGTAATGAGCATACGGTACACTTCCGAGGAAACAACCTCAAGTCCACGATGATCAATTCTATTGGAAAAATTCCATCGATTATTTTTGGAGGTTTTGAATTTCCTCTTCCTCTTGTCAAGAAGAAATATGATATTCTTATTATTGGGGATGTGCACATCCCCGTTGAGGTAACATCTTGTCATTCAAATTTCTCCTGGTTCCATGTTATTCGGAATGAGTTTGTTAACAAGACTTGATCAACCTTGTTAGTGGATTCCTTTTGATGAGCATGAGATGGATGAAACTAGAAGGCACAACCTTCTGTACCCTCTTTCTACTTTCTGTTATTTAGTAGAAACAAAGTAAAAATAATATTTTCCTGTCCGTTTTCTGATTTATCCGTGCAATATAAAAATACCCCAAAAATAAAAGTTCTCCAAATGCCCTAAAAATGAAATATGATTTTTTTTTCTAGAATTTTGGGAATATCTGGCACTGAGAACACAGCAGGAGGGGCAAG